>JAFFSR010000377.1:1368750-2737500 GCA_017163975.1 Anastatus disparis
CTCACCGCAGCGCCACCCTATATGTAGCAGCAAAATAGACCCGACCGCCTCTTAAGGTTCATATTTGAAGATATGTGATCTGCAAAAATTTTTGATTGATTGCTATACAATAACCTACACTGAGAAAAAAAAATCATTGAATCAATGAAATGATATAATTAAAAAAAAATTTAATTGATTCAAATAATTATTTAATCGATCTGATAAAGAAATTAATGAATACAACAAAATATTTAATTGGAACATAAATAATAAAATATTTGATTGTTAAAAATAATAATTAATTCAATTGATCACTGATTTCATAGACGCAATATAATTAAATAATCAAAGTAATAAAATAATTTTATAGAACAAAATAAATCAAATATTTAAATCAATTAAAAATTTAATTGATTCAAATGCATCCAATTAATTATAATATCGCAATGAAATTATTTAATTAAAAGACAATGAGATATTTCATAGAATCAATCATATATTACATAAAGAGAAAAAACGCATTCATCAAAGCAACTAAATATTGAATTAAAATGATTAGGTATTTCATTGATCAGTGACATAATTTAATATAAGTCATACAATATTTAACTGAAACAATAAAATATCTTTTTGTTACTATTCAAAATTTATTGAAAGAATAAAACAATAATCTTAACATTATTAAATATTTCATTAATGTAATTAAATATATTATTGAACAGTAAAGTAATTTAATAGAGGTGATATAATAATTAATTGAATCAATGTAATATATTCTTCTTTTAATCAAAACTTGATAGAAATAATAGAATAAATATATTCGGTTTAATAAATATTTCATTGAGATAATGAAATATATTATTAAACATCAAAGTAATTTAGTAGACGTATTATAATATTTAATTGAATTAATGAAATATATTCTTATGTCAATCAAAACTTGATAGAAATAATAAAATAAATATATTCGGTTTAATAAATATTTCATTGAGATAATCAAATATATTATTGAATATTAAAGTAATTTTATGAAAGTGTTAATATAATATTTAATTAAATCAGTGAAATATATTCTTGTTTCAATAACAACTTGATAGAAATAATAGAATAAATATATTTGGCTTAATAAATATTTCATAAAGATAATCAAATATATTATTGAACATTAAAGTAATTTAATGAAAGTGGTAATATAATATTTAATTAAATCAGTGAAATATATTCTTGTTTCAATAACAATTTCATAAAAATAATAGAATAAATATATTTGGTTTAATAAATATTTCATTAAGATAATCAAATTTATTATTAAACATTAAAGTAATTTAATGAAAGTGGTAATATAATATTTAATTAAATCAGTGAAATATATTCTTGATTCAATAACAATTTGATAGAAATAATAAAATAATAAATATTTCATTAAGATAATCAAATATATTATTAAAGATTAAAGTAATTTAATAGAAGTGTTAATACAATATTTAATTAAATCAGTGAAATATATTCTTGATTCAATAACAATTTGATAAAAATAATAAAATAAATATATTTGGTTTAATAAATATTTCATGAAGATAATCAAATATATTATTAAAAATTAAAGTAATTTAATGGAAGTGTTAATATAATATTTAATTAAATCAGTGAAATATATTCTTGTTTCAATAATAACTTGATAGAAATAATAAAATAAATATATTTGGTTTAATAAATATTTCATAAAGATAATCAAATATATTATTAAACATTAAAGTAATTTAATGGAAGTGTTAATATAATATTTAATTAAATCAGTGAAATATATTCTTGTTTCAATAACAACTTGATAGAAATAATAGAATAAATATATCTGGTTTAATAAATATTTCATCAAGATAATCAAATATATTATTAAACATTAAAGTAATTTAAGGGAAGTATTGATATAATATTTAATTAAATCAGTTAAATATATTCTTGTTTTAATAACAACTTGATAGAAATAATAGAATAAATATATTCAGTTTAATAAATATTTCATTAAAATAATCAAATATATTATTGAACATTAAAGTAATTTAATGAAAGTGTTAATATAATATTTAATTAAATCAGTTAAATATATTCTTGTTTTAATAACAACTTGATAGAAATAATAGAATAAATATATTCGGTTTAATAAATATTTCTTTAAAAAAATTTAATATCTGATTTTACGTTGCAGTGATTTAATTTAACGAATATGATATTTTGTTGATTCAATGAAACGCTTTTTTATACCCCTTAAAAAATAATTGGAATTATAAAATTTGGAATCAGATCTTTAAAATATTTTGAATTTCCGCGCCATCTAATTCATATTTTATTCAAGAGGTGGAACTACCTCAGTGGCGTTATCCGCAATTGCAGAGACTTCAAATCATTTTGTATATAAGGCCGACGAAAAGATTACTTATTAATTGTAATTTATGCGAGCGAGTAGGGAAGCGGATACATGCGTATTATGTAGCGATGTTAGAAATAGGAAAATTAGTTGTGTATCAAAACATCTTTCACTATAATTATATCGTAGGAACAAAAATTGTTGTATAAGTGCCAAAAAATGTCTATAAGAATGAAAAAACGTAAATGGTAAGTAAGAGTATCAGTAATATTAAAATGAATCAATCAAAGAAAAATAGAAATAAACTTTTAGTTTTGAATTATTATCAACTAAATATTTCATTGGGATAATTTAATATTTCATTAATATAAAAAATTATTATATTAATATAATGAAATGTTTAATAAAAAAATCTAATAAAGTAATTACAACAAATATAATTTTGTTTGTCTAATTAAATATTTAATTGATCTAATTAAATATTCCATTCATATAATTAAATAAATATTATAATCTGAACATTTAATAAAATATTTAATTAAAATTAATAAATCTTTTATCAAGCCAGTTGCTCATTTCATTAATAACATCTAACATTTTGTTCAGCTAACGAAATATTTAATTAATTCGATTAATTATTTTATTTATACCATTAATCCCTTCAATAATTAATAAAACATTTCATTGAAATAATCTAATATTTAATTATGGTCATAAAATATGAAATTAATATTATTTAACATTTTATGAAATTAATAAAATATTCTATTAATTTAATTACTTATTTTATTAATTCTATCTGATTATTTTAATGTTCAATGAAATGTTTCATTGAATCAATCAAATTTTTAATAATAACAATGAATTATTTCATTACTATGAATAAAAATGTAATTGAATGAACAAATTATCGCATTGATTCAATGAAAAATTCTTTTGATCCAATATTTTGATTTCAGATTTCAATTGAATATTTAATTAATTAAATAACTTTTTTGATTACTTCAATACAAAGCCCTAACTTAATCCACTCAAATATTACATAAAGTCAATTACATTTTTAATTAATATTCATAAAATATTTAATTGCGATATTATGATTAAATTATTTAATTGTTTTAATTAAATTTTCATTGATTCAATAAAATATTTTTCTCAGTGTACCTCGATGATTTTTTACAATAGTTTTCCTTTTACAGGGGTGACAAAAAAAAAGTAGAAAAAACACTTTTTTGACGTTACTGCGCATGCGCAGGGGCTGAAAATTTGTGCGTTTTTTCTCAATCTCCGTCGAACACTAAATGAGACATGTGGATTCTTAGACGAGGTATTTTCACTATAGTAACCCTCCTATAGCCTTTGCTGAAAATTTCGTGATCTTTCACTCAAATTTTGTATTAACGATCTCGATTTCCATTAAATTCTGAATAAAAGACAACTTGCTAAAAATTTCATGATGTTCTGTTTAAAATTTAACATGCTTCACATCAAATATGTTGTATCTGCATTGAATATACTAAAAACGAAACTGTATGAAATTTTTTGGAATCCTGCTTGAAATTTAATGCACTTTATATTAAGGGGATGTAAAATGGACACTACACCTGTACTCATAAATATTCACTATCTTTACATTTTATTACAAAATTTTCAATTAAAAAATGCATTAGTTTGTAGTATGTACTATGAAAATTATTCGGTTAAATTTTTAAATAAATTCATTTATTAGTTATTGAGAATTTTGGGTGCCAAAATTATTTATTGAAATTTTTCAATCATGTACAAGAATCCAAATATCTTAAGAACTAATGAATGAATTTATTTGAAAATTTATCTAAATAATCATCATGGTACGTACTACAAGCTAATGCATTTCTTTTCTGGAAATTCAGCAATAAAATGGAAAGAAAGCTAATATTTATAAATTTAGGTGTAGTGTCCGTTTTACATCTCCTTAAAAATCTTAATCTGTATTAAATTTCCAATGAAAACAAATATGCTGTAAATTTCATGATGATTCACTTTAATTTCGATGTACTTCGCATTAAAAAAGTGGTTTCTACATTAAATTTATTAAAAACGAAATCGCTGGAATTCTGTTGCCATGAAACTTAAAATTGAATGGACTTTACATTCAAAATTTTAATCTGATTTAACTTTATTAAAAAGGAATTTTCTTAAAATTATCTTTGATTATGCATGAATTATAATGCAATTCACATAAAAATTCATATTAATATTGAAGCATTTATAAATAATATTCTGCTGATATACTATTAATGTTATATTAATATATTAATGCGATATTTATGTACTTGAGAGGTGGCTGTGTAGCTCTATGCTTATCTAATCTAAATTTTCGTTATTATTGATAAATTAAGGTATTTGTAAATTTTGATATAGTCATAATTTTAATTTTCTTATGATATTTATTCATAAAACTTCTTTTTAGGTAGGAACCATTTGCCATTTGGTGGCGCAGTGGTTAGGTGAGAGAGAAGTACAAAATATTTTTTATCCAGTGAATTACAATTTATCGAGTCAATAATATACTTCTAATATTGTCAATGGTACTAGCCATATATATGTATAATATTAATTGATAATAATCTTGTTTGAAAAGTCCAAGATATTGTTATAAAACGAAAAATGCAGTGCGAAGTAGAGCCAGCGTGAGCATGTGTATTTGCCGTTCTTTAATAGTACTTTCTTTGTCGTACTTATGAAAAATACTCACCACGAGCCGCATATTTCGTTTTATGACAATATCTTGGACTTTTTAAACAAGATTTAGTTGAGGCTAAATTGGCGGGGGAGCAAAAAAAATTTTCGAAGGGAAAATTTTTAGAAGATGACCTTCATAAAGGTCATTTCGTAAAAATTCTAGAATAAGGATCTGCATTTTACCTGGCAAAAAAGTGGTCCCAATTTGTTTAAATAGATTTTATTTAAACAAATTCAGTAAGTTGTTCATTTTAATTCGAACAAAGTTTTTTTAGATCCACTAAGTGATTCTAAACAAAAAAGTATTCCTATGGTTTTTTTCTAAAATTGACGATTTTCGAGTTATTAACAAATAAAGATGTTAAAAATCACTAAAATGCCCATTTTCAAAGCTCTGAAACGATACTAAAATTTGAATTTTTTTAGGTTGGCAAAGTTTTAAAGTAAAATTTAGATACTCTTTAATAGAATCCCGAAGAATAATTTCAAATCACTTTATTTCTAAGTGTTATTTTTCAATTGTTAATTAAGCGCGTATACCCAGTATCTCCGAGTCCAAGCGCATACAGCTGAGTATATTGTCTGCTAAAGTTCATCCCTATTGAAAATAATTACGTCTTTGGACATGTCTGGATTTGGAACAAAAAAAGACGTCTTTTAAAGACGTCTTTTAAAGACGTCTTTTAAAGACGTCTTTTTTATCAAGATTTTAAAAATAATACCTACTAAAATGTTTCAAAAAAGAACGTACTGCTAAAGAGTATATACTTCCCCAGCGGAAAAAATAAACGAAAGTAATTGAAAATTTCTGAAAGAAACTGAAAGAAACTGAAAGAAACGGAAAGTTCTTGTGAAAATTGGGACGAAACAATTGGTACATTTTAAACTGTTTCAGAAATTTTCGGAAGTTTTTTGATTGTCTCATTCTATATCATTTTCTAAGTGGATATAGAAAAATCAGCTGTCATAATCATTTTGGTTCATTTTAGTTTTTTTTTAAATTTATTTCCATTTTTTTAAACTGTTTCAGTTCCATTCTTTTGGTTTCAGTTTCTTTCTATTCGTTTTCATTTCTCTCGTTTTCTTTCATTTAATTTCAGTTTGTTTCATTTCATTTCATTTTTCCTTAAACTAATTCAGTTTGTTTCTGAATGTTTCCAAAACTCTTGTAATTAATCAGATTATTTCATTTTAAATTTGGAAATAAGTAATGAATTGTGAAAACTGAAACAAAATGAAACATATGGAAAATTTTTATAAAATAATTGGAGCATTTTGAATTTGTTTTAAAATTATTACAAGTTTTCGGTATTTTTCATTTTATTCAATGTTAAAAGTAAATATGGAAAAAATTAGATTTCATACAAATTCCGATTTTTTCAGTTTGTCTCTATCTGTTTCGGTTTTATTCAGTTTCTTTTGATCTGTTTCAGTTTGTCTCAATTTACTTTAGTTTCTTTTCACTTATTTTAATTTATTTCAATTTACTTCAGTTTCTTTCAATTTTAAAGTTTTTCTTTCAGGTTAAAGTTTCCAGATATGCTATTGTGGACGTTAAAAAACATAAATTTAAGTTAAAAAACAAAAATTTCATTTTTTATGTATGTATAAACAAAACTTTATTTGTAAAATTAATTTATAATAAAAATAATTTTCTAGATCATAGTTTTGTGATATGTTTGTTTAACAAAAAAATGTCTGTTGAAATAGTTGAGTATTAACGATTTCCCAGTCTACAATTTCAAGCTCGATTCCTTTTTTAAGTGGGCTCAAAATCGAGTTTTTAGCTTGAAATTTTTGATTAAGTCGAATTTTAAATACTGAAATATTAAATTATTTAACAGGTTAAGTATATATTTCAAATTATTATTATCAATAAATGTTATTTTCTAATATTATTCGTAAAATTTAAAAAGTTTTGGTAAGATTCGGATTGTTTTCGAATTTTTCCGAAAATTTCTGAAAATTTCTGAGGGTTTTTGAGAGTTTCTGAAAATTTCTAACAATTTCTTTACAAATTTTTTAATAATCTAATTGAAATACTTAAATAATTGGAATAAATCCAAAAACTTCAAAAAAAATAGGGAAAACTTTTGGAAAAATTTGAAAAGTTTGGGAAAAATTAGAAATCAATTAAAATACTCTAAAATATTCTGATTATTTCAATTAATATTCTAAAAGGTTCTGGAAAAATATGAGAAAATTCATAAAGTTCTAAGAAAAATTGAAAACTTCTGAGAAATTTTGAAAAATTTTGAAGTCATCCGAAAATTTCAGAGAGACTCCGAAATATTCTGAATATTTATAGAAAATAAATGTTTAATTCTGGAAAGAATCTAAGATATTTTGTAAAAAAATGAAAAGAAATGAAAATAAATAAAATATACCGAAAAAAGCGGAAACAAACTTGAATACTTTGAATGTCTCGTCCCAATTTTACCAAAGTCTCTCCAACCGATTTCAATTCTTACTGTTTCTTTCAGTTTTCCTCATTTTCTTTCTGATTACTTCTAAAACTTTTCGAATGATTTCAAGTGTTTCATTTATTTTTTCCGCTGGGGTTGAAGTAGGTAATTGAAGTATGTATACTGATTTTCAACTGTGAATAAATCCGCAAAATTATAAGCTTATATACCTGCATCTCTGAAACTTGGATAAGGGATTGCAAAGTTAAGAAAAACGGCACCTCACAGTTACAAATGTAACTACTGAAAAAATTATTCGAATCGACTATTAATTCTGTCTTCGACTGTGAGGTGGCGTTTTTCTTAATACGCGAACTCCTACGAAAATTTTAGTGATGCATGTATATAAGGTTAGAACATTTCCAGTTTGTTCGCTCAAGCTTTTCGGTCTGCAGAGAGCTGATGCTTATTTTGTTTCTATATCTTTCTTTAGGAAGATACCCTATTAAAAATAATAACGGCTTTTCAAGATGTCTTTTGTTGTATTGGGATTTGTAAATACACATCTAATGACATCTTTCAAGGACGTCTTTATATACACTTTAGCATAAGTACGTTCTTTTTTAAAATATTTTAGTAGGTATTATTTTTAAAATCTTGATAAAAACGACGTCTTGATAAAAAAGACGTCTTTTTTTGTTCCAAATCCAGACACGTCCAAAGGCGTCATTATTTTCAATAGGGATGTCTTAACTCGCACAGAGCGCATCGATGATTTTAAAGTTGTTCTACGTTTCGGAAGATAAGTTATAAGGAAATTATGGTTCAAAATACACTTTAGTTAAAAATTTGTTAGTTAATTGTATTTTTATAATTTACTACATATAATATACGCATTAAAAAATATATGAATATTTAATCAAGAAAATATTAGAGTTTTGCGAATATATTTGTTTTACTTAAACTTTTATTTATAAATATTTTTAAAATTAATAATATTTTTACACATCTAATTCACAACCACATAACGGTACACAATTAACATTATTCTTTTTTACATGAACATGCTTTGGTATTACACTTTTTTTGGCATTTACATTGCTTAACTAGCTCCTTAGGATATAAAGCCTTTGCCGCGCAAGTTAAGACATAAACTTTAGCAGGCGAAATATTCAGCTGTATGCACTTGGACTCGAAGATACTGCGTATACGCGCTTGATTAACAATTGAAAAATAACACTTAAAAATAAAGTAATTTAAAATTACCCTTCGGGATTCTATTAAAGAGTATCTAAATTTCACTTTGAAACTTTGCCAACCTTAAAAAATTCAAATTTTAGCATCGTTCCAGAGCTTCGAAAATGGGCATCTTGGTGATTTTTATTATTATTTGTTAATAACTCGAAAATCGTCAACTGAAGAAGGAAACCTTATAAATACTTTTTTGTTTAGAATCACTCAGTTAATTCAAAAAAACTGTCCGAATCAAAATGAACAGCTTTTTAAATTTGTTTAAATAAAATCGATTTAAACAAATTGGGACCAATTTTTCGCTAGGTAAACTGTAGATGCTTATTTTAGGACCCTTCACGAAGGTCATCCCGTAAAAATTTTCCTTTCGAAAATTTTTTTTGCTCACCCGCCAATTTCGCCTCGACTAATTAGCATCAATATTTATTCTACATATATATATGTCTAGTGCCTTTGACAACATTAGAAGTATATTATTGACTTGGTAAATTGTAAATCGCTGTATGAAAATGGTATTTACTTAACTAGTGCAGAAAATAGGTCTTTAACGCATGCACGCTGCAATCTTCGCGCATGCGGTAAAGACCTATTTTATGCACGTGTTATGTGCCTTTTTTTTATCATAAGGTTCAGAAAATTCGATCATGATTCAGGAATATAATAATTCTAGAAATAACTGTGCAAAAATTTTCCAATTTAAAATGTATAATAAAATGTTTATAACAAAAGATAAAAATACACGATATATTACAATAAGAATCTAAAGTTCTGACGCTAGCATTGTAAGATTATTTTTATAAATAAAGAAAAATAAAATAATATTTTAACGAAGGGAAAATATTCTAAAATAATATTATGACAGTATAAGTAAATAATAATTCAATAAAGAAAAATAAAATAGTAAATTAATATTTTAACAAAGGAAAATGATGTAACAACAAATAAAATGAATTCGTTTAATATTCACTATTATAAAAACGAGAATCTAGAGTTTCCGCGCAATCATTGTAAGTAAAAAGTTATTAAAACAAAGGAAAAAATATAGAAGATTGGGGATACAAAAAGCAAGTGCTAAATTCAATGTATTTGAAATATAGCTTTAACGAGCGGTCAGTGATAGTTTACGTTCGCATCAAGAAGCGTATTGTTTCATTTTATTTGACTCCTGAATAAAAAAATAATATTACAACCAACAAATGGTATTTTATAATCAAAGAAAAATAAAATAATAAAATAATTTTCTAATCAAAAAAAGAACATTATAACAAAAGTAAAGAAAGTTTTCAAACTCTACTACAGTTAAGGTAAATAATAATTTGAAAAAAAATAAAATAATAAATTAAAATTTTAAAAAAGAAAAATAATATTATAACAAATAGAATAAACTTGATGTATGTTTAATATTATAAAAACGAGAATCTAATGTTTGCGCGTAAGCCTTGTAAGAGAATTAAATTAAAATTTAAACAAGGAAAATGTATAGAAGAGTGGGGATATAAAAAGCAATTGTTCGACTCAATATATTTGAAATGATATTTTCATACGGGCAGTCAGTGATGTTTTACGTTCGCATGAAAAAGCGTTTTCGATCTTCGATGTCTCAATTCCATATCAAGAATTCCTGTTTACTGCACGAAAAATTAAGTGCGCAAAAATCTAAAAAGCGCGCGAAAAATTCATTCCTCAATCAAGAAATAAATTTTCTACACGCTTTTTAAATTTTCGCACGCTTAATTTTTCGTGTAGTAAACAGGCATTTTCGGTATGGAAATTAGGCACTGAAAAACGAATTTTCCGAACGCCGTGTTAAGAAATATTTTTTATATCTCTCTCACCTGACCGCAGCGCCACCCTATATCGAGCGGCGATACTAATAAATACATATGAGTAAATCCACAGAAATGTGCATATTATGCGTCGCCGGTTTGTTTCGGCGACTTATAACAATATTCGAATTATTAAAAGAAGGTCACATATTTCTGTCTTTTTCTTCTAATAGAATTGATTTTTAACAAAAATTGATAATTTAATCAAAAACTGAATGGAAAGTCGCGTCTCGTTTTCAAAAATTCAAAATTTTTTATCATAAGAAAATAGTACATTTCGTAACCAGTATGAAAAGGCTTTATTTACAAAACAAGAAGTTTATGGCTCGAGGCGAAGGCAAGGGTCGTAATAAGTTTCGTAAAAAAGCCTCTTCACACCAGTTGTAAACCGTATTTTTTGCCATGATAGCCAAAAAAGAGTAACGAAGTTGCGATTTTGAGGTTAGAATGGCAAAAAAATAATTTTATCGTTTCATTCTAAAGAGAGCCTTGAAAAACCAAATCATTTACCTGAACCTCCATATTGTAAGCTTTTTAATGTTTTCTTGAAAACAAAGTGATAAAATAAAATTTTTTTCATAACAAAAAATTTGCCTTTTTTGTAATAAAATCAATTCTTTGATTATAAAAGGACAGATATATTTAACCTGCTTTTAAGAGTGGTTTTTCCAAAACTTATGTTTAATATACATCAGTTTTTATAATTTTGGCCTAATAGAGTAATTTTTTATTGAGAATTATATTGAAGTCTTAATAAAAACACGAAAATTATCTAAAAATAGGATGTTGCCAGCAAATTTGTTTTTTAGTTATTGTAACGCAACGTAAACAGTACAAATTTTTAATGGTAAAATGTAATTTTTCATAACAAACAAATCTAAATATATGACATGCATTTGAAATTGTATCGCCACTTTGAAAAATAAAATTTTCACGGTTTTTTAAGTTTTTTGACCTACGAAAATAAGATGATCAATTTTTCAATGAAAAAAACATAGTTAAGAGGCGGTCGGAACCAAATCGGTGACTTAGTTCGGTGCTTGTAATAAATGCTTATAATAATTTATTCATTTATTAATATGGTAAAAAAATAATTATTTCCTCTAGTCATGTATATAAAGAATAATTTAAAATTGTGAAAGCCACAAAAATATACAAAATATTGTTATAAAGTGAAAAATCCCACCTAACAATCGACACGACATTTTTTTGCATGCGATATATGCCAAGTCAGTTTGATATTTGTAATAAATGCTTATAATAATTTATTTACTCATTCATATAGTAAAAATATAGTCATTTCCTCTAGTCATGCATATAAAGAATAATTTGAAATAATTGAAGCCATAAAAATATACAAAATACTATCGTAAAGCGAAAAATGCTGACTTGACATATACCGCAAGTCACCAATTTGGTTCCGACCGCCTCTTAATGTCGAAAAACGAAAAAAAATACTTCTTGGTAGAATTATGTGCAAGTCCAGATTTCAAAATTAAGTTCTTACGTAATTCAATAGAAGAATTCAGTTTTTTTGCTTGCACAGATGCAGATCAGCTAATTAGTTTCACATATTAATTGTAATCCCTTTTTTCCATAAAATAACTCAAAATCTTATTTTCGCTGACATGGTTACATCTGACATTAGTGAAAATGAAAGAAAAATATATATGCTCATTATTAATTTTTGATATTTTTTCAAGTTTTTCTACCTGCAAAATTCGAATAAATGATTTTCAAATGAAAAAAAAAAAACATATTCTAAGCAAAAAAACAATAAAAATTCTTCTCGATGTAAATATGAAAATAAATATGCACGGTAGATAAAATACAAATATCTAAAAAACTTTATCTAAAAACCAAACAAAACTAGACATAGTTTAACTTTAAAAAATGAAGGAAGAAGAAAAATAAAGAATTTCATAGTTAATGATCTTATTAAATTAATGTATGTTAATTAACTTTTTTTTTTATTTTCATTTTCAACTAAAATTAACTGTATGTTCGAAAAATGATAATAAATATTTATATTTATCGGCAAAAAAAATTTTGAAAGTGTGATTTAAAAAAAAATGTCACAATAACACACTGATCCATAAATAATTTTAAAATCCTTATCCAATGCTTTAAATTCTTTTTTTACACACTGCGCGAAAAGTGGGTACTTTTGTCCCTACCGGCAGAATAAAAAGCACCCACTATTCGCGTTTCGTGTAAAAAAATCGTATATTCACCATGGAAGTAAATAAAAAATGCCTTAAATTGTGTGTTTGTCACCCTCGCCTTTGGCTCGGGTGACAATTACATACGATTTAAGACATTTTTGAAATTAACTCCCTTGGTGAATAATATACTATAAATTAATCGAGAACTTGAGTTTTGAAATTTTTTAATTCACAAAAATATTAATTTTTTTTAACTTTCTTAAAACTAAACTTTCAAATTCTTTTTTTTTTTAACCAAAACTGTTATTTTGTGATGATATATAAACTGGAGATCTCTAAGAATTTTGTGGTCAATTAATTAAAAATTGGCTGAGAAAGTCTATGGCAAGTACCAAAATTTAAAAAATCAAGTCTTCGATCAATCAAAAGAATTTGCAATTACAAAGCCTTGTATTTAATATATATTTAAGATAAAAGGAAGTTTCATTAATTAATATTAGAAAAAAAAAAAATCTTTACATTTAGATTCGATGTCCTTAAGGCTTAAACTCAGGCCTTATACCTTAAATATTTTTACACAAAAGTAACGGCAGAGCCCGATAGATTGAAGGACGAGCGAATGAATTCTTTATCTTCATTTATTTTATTGAAAAATATAGAATTCTAAAATTAAAATTTTTTTCCATAGAATAGAATCAAGTTCTCGTTCTCAAATCTATTAGGTTCTGGCCTTACGTTTGTATAAAAATATTTAATTTATAAATAATAATGAAAATTTAGATTAAGTTATGGCAGAACTATAGGGCTGCCTTTTAATTGAAAGTTCATGCTCATTATACAGAAAAATTTGTGGTAAATAACATGAATATCAATGTAAATATACTTGAAACGTGTTTTCATATCCAAATATATTAAAATCTATATGCACGTTTCGCTGAAAAATGCATTAAATGTCTTTTTTTACGATGTAGTTTTTGTTCAATATTGATTTTTAAGAGTACAGATTTCGATCGGCAGATTTACCTCACACGTGTTAGAAAATAGTATACAATACGCGTGTCTTATGTGTCATTTTCTGGTACAGTGAAAGAGTCTGGTTACACTCGAGCGCTCAACTTCGCTATGCTAGAAAATGCCTCATAGGACCCTTGTATCGCAAAATAGTATTTTCTTTTAAAAAATTATTGATTCGTAGAAAAGATGCATAAAAATGTTTTCTTTTGAAAATTACTTACAGCTAATACATTTAAATTTAAAATTATGTACACTTGGCGGAAAGGATATTTTTCCGATTGTTAACCTCAAATGGCAACATCGCATATTTTACCACAGGCATAAGACAATTCCAAATTATAGAGCAAATTTCGCATCATCGTTACTTATTACTTAATGACAATTGTAGTAAACAAACAATATTACTTTCTTTTTTTATGATCTGAATTATAATTTTATGAAATAAAATTTTTATTTCTCAGTTCAATAATCATATAGAATCTTGTATTGTTAATTTAAATTATCTTTGAAATGAAATTTCAGTTTTTATCATTTGGATTTTGCATAAATAACCTATATGAAAAAACAAAATAATCATGATGCAAAACTCAATGTATGATTCGAAGTTCTCTTACGTCTATGGTAAAATATGCAGCGCTGCTATTTGAGGTACACATTTGGAAAAATATCCTTTCCGACAAGTGTACGTCTCTATGTCGTGTAAAGTATAAATACAAGCTGAACCTATATTTATTGCTTGAGTATTAGCTGTTTTAATAGTAGCGATGCCTAAGAGTAACTACTGTTTAAGAGAAAAATTTTAATCAAGATCAGAATCATTCAGAAATATATAGTTATATTTGGAATCGTTGCACGTTTGAGTTACATAAATGATTTTATGTTTTTGTAGGACGTATTAAAAACTGTAAAAATTTTTATTTAAAAATTAATAAAGTTTTGATTTTCACTTTTAAATTTCGTGATAAGCAAAATGGCGAAAGCAATTTATGTTCGTAAATTTATTTTGTTATGTTTTGTGAGGGGATTACATATCTCTATCCTTTTCAAATCACATAATTAATTTTTCTGCAAAAACTAATAATTGTAGCTGAAAATGAAGAAAAATCTTGCTTTATAAAAAGCAATGTTTTCTGTAACCCTTTACTTAAGTTGCTGTATCCCCACTCCTTTAAGTCTTTGTTTACTTATAGCATCCCCACGAAAACAGCTTCTTGAAAACGAAGCGATGAAATCAATTTTTTCTTATTAAACTAAATATTGGTTTTTGTGATACGAAATGCAGCTTTTGTTTTTGTTTTTGCTAAAATTAATAATTTTTTTTTAAAAAATTCTCAATTGGAAAAGGACAAAAATATATGACTTGCTCTTAATCTAATCAACTAAATGCGTTCACTTTATTTATCTATCCTAAGCTATATTATATAAAATGCTATGTAAAATTTAATACCTCTGAAAGAATTAAATTTGCAATATTTTCTGCGAAACCTATAAAGACTTATATATAGCATATGCTCTGAGTTGTACGATGGATACATATTTAAATATAGTCGATTTTTGAATTAAAATATCTGATTCCATGACAACATATTATTTAAAACAATGCCTGCTACTCGTTATATATTTAAGAGTATGTAATAATTATGCTTAATATTAATGGAATGCATGTAGATATAACTGAAATAATACAGTATGCGTACAAAACTTAATATCGAAATATTCTAAGTAACATTGTAGAATAAATTCGAAAGAATAATGTTACTTTTTAAACATCAACTAATTTTTGGATGATTTTGCGTCTTCAGAAATTTTAATTCAATTTATTATGAACTGAATCACTTCAATATTTTCACAAACTCATAATAAACTATAAGCTTAAATTATTTACATTTATGATAATTAAAAAATCAAATATTAATTTTGAGCTTTAAGAAAACCTTTTCTTTATATTTGTATATTATGCATATCCTTGAATGTATTCGTGCAAGCAGCAAGATTATTTGTCTTAAATATTGTTAATATTTTCCATAAAATTTTTTGTCAAGTTATATTATGATATTAATTTTATATTCTGCATATCCCACACAGCATGAAAGATATCATTGGAATGTTCCGAAATATTCCAATGGAATATTTCATTAAAATATGTATGGAAGCTTTATGGAAGAAAACAGAAATATTTCTGGAATATTGCAAAGGAAACTTTCTACGAAGAACCCCTGGAAGCCGCCGTAAACCTACCAAGGAAGATTCTGTTGGAAGATTGATGAATCATAGCACCGAAAGATTTCATGGAAGCTTCATAGAAGACTCCATTTTCCTTTCGGGGAAATGTTGGGAATTTTCACTGGAATATTCCGACTTGAGTCTCCTGAAAGCTCCCGTAAACCTTCCAAGGAAGATTCTGTTAGAAGATTGATGAATCATTGCACCGAAAGATTTCATGGAGACTTGAATGGAAGACTTCGTTTACCTTTCAACGAAATATTGAAAATTGTCATTGAAACATTCCAGTGGCAGGCTCCTGAAAGCTTCCGTAAACATTCCAAGGAAGATTCCGTTGGAAGATTGATGAATCATTGCACCAAAAGATTTCATGGAAGCTTTATAGAAGACTCCGTTTTCCTTTCGGGGAAATGTTGTGAATTTTCACTTGAATATTCCGACTTAAGTCTCCTTGAAGATTCCGTAAACCTTCCAAGGATGGTTCCGTTGAAAGATCGATGAATCATTGCACCAAAAGATTTTATGGAAACTTGAATGGAAAACTCCGTTTACCTTTTAGCGAAATATTGGAAATTGTCATTAAAACATTCCAGTGGAAGGCTCCTGAAAGCTTCCGTAAACCTTCCAAGAAAGAATCCGTTGGAAGATTTATAAATTATTGCACCGAAAGATTTCATGGAAGCTTTATAGAAGACTCCGTTTTCCTTTCGAGGAAATGTTGGAGATTTTTACTGGAATATTCCGACTTAAGTCTTCTGGAAGATTCCGTAAACATTCCAAGGAAGATTCCGTTGGAAGATTGATGAATCATTGCACCGAAAGATTTCATGGAAACTTGAATAGAAGACTTCGTTTACCTTTCAGCGAAATATTGATGATTGTCATTGAAACATTCCAGTGGAAGGCTCCTGAAAGCTTCCGAAAACCTTCCAAGGAAGATTCCGTTGGAAGATTGATGAATCATTGCACCGAAAGATTTGATGGAAACTTGAATAGAAGACTCCGTTTACCTTTTAGCGAAATATTGATGATCGTCATTGAAACATTCCAGTGGAAGGCTCCTGAAAGCTTCCGTAAACCTTCCAAGGAAGATTCCGTTGGAAGATTGTTTAATCATTGCACCGAAAGATTTCATGGAAGCTTGAATGGAAGACTCCGTTTACCTTTTAGTGAAATATTGGAAATCGTCATTGAAACATTTCAGTGGAAGGCTCCTAAAAGCTTCCGTAAACCTTCCGAGGAAGATTTCGTTGGAAGATTGATGAATCATTGCACCAAAAGATTTCATGGAGGCTTCGTAGAAGACTCCGCTTATCTTTCAGCAAAATATTGAAGATTTTCACTGAAATATTCCGGTTCGAGTATCATGGAAGCTACCGTAAACCTTGCAAAGAAGATTTTGTTGGAAGATTGATGAATTATTGCAGGGAAAGACTCAATGAAGCTCTCAGGAAGACTGCATTTACCTTGCAGCTAAATATTGGAAATTCTTGACTGAAATATTTGGGCCGAAGGCTTCAGGAAGCTTTCGTAAACATTTCATGAAAGATTCCATCAGTAAACCAATGAATCAGAAATTATTATTTTGAATGGATGTAAAACGGACATTACACTAGTACTCATAAATATGGCTTATCCTCGTTTGTAAGTTAATAAAAAACAATGTTAATGACGCTATAGCTACACCAAAAAGACATTTTTATAAAAATGAGATAATTGTTATAAAAATTAGGTAATTTTTTTAACGAAAATGACTTTATTGCAATAACAAAAAACAAGTCCTTTTCTATTCAAATTTTTTATTATATCTATTGATGATATTTTCCCAACACATAACTTGATACACCAAAAGGCGTTTTAAATAACGTCATTTAGTATGTTAGGGATTAGAACAAAAAATGACATCGTTTAGTATGTTAAATGTTAACGAAAAATGACGTCCTTTTTTATATAACTTCCCACATAGCATGAAATATTACTGAAATATTTCTGAAATATTTCATTGAAAGATTCGAAATAAAACAGAAATATTGATATAAAATGTTTCTGAAATATTGATATGTCCGCCTAGAAGATTAATTTGAAATATTTCATGTAATGTTTTTGTAACATTCTTTCATGATTTTGTGAAATATTAATTTGTAATATTGTTGAAAGATTGCAGCAACATTTGATCGAAAGATTCATGGAAGATTATGAATCTTTCAAGAAATGGTTCTGAAATATTTCTAAAATCTTTCATGAAATATTGATTCGTAATATTGTTGAAAGATTGCAGAAATATTTTATTAAAGGATTTATAAAAGAATATGAATCTTCCAAGAAATGTTTCTGAAATATTTTTAAAATCTTTCATGAAACATTGATTTATAATATTGGTGAAAAATTCTATCAGATATTATTTTTGATTTTGTAAGAGTTGCATCTCAAACCATATTAGATACCTATACATTCATTTGTTATTCAGAATTTAAGCGCTAATTTATTTGTATCAAGAATTTTCAGTCTTATAAACTAAACGAGAGAACGTCCCACCACTTGCGAGAGTTTGTCAACCGCATTTACGATCACATGAAAATATAATCAAGTAGCCACCTGCTGGCAAGATGGAAGAATTGCTACGCACGCAAGATGACTACAAATATTTGGACAATATTTCTCCAATATTTTACTGTTATATTCATAAATTTTTTGGGATACTCCATGAAATATTTCTGGAGTATTACAGAAATATTTCATGAAATCTTTCTTGAAAAATTTGCGCATTATCGATTTAAAATATTTTAAGAAATGGTGCAGTAATATTTCTTCAATATTTTAGTCTTATGTTCAAACATCTTTTCAAATACTTCATGAAATATTTTTCAAATATAACAGGAATATTTCATGACATGTTTTTTGAAAGATTTGAGAATTATTAATTTGAAACATTTCAAGAAATAATGTAACAACTTACTTGAATATTTTAGTGTCGGATTCAAAAGTTTTTGAAATAAAACATGAAACGTTCCAGCAATATTACAGAAATATTTTAATGAATTATTCAATATTCATAAACTGAAATATTTCAAAGAAATATTAGTTCATCACTTATTTAATATTTCACTGAATTATTTCATGAATAATTTACGGAAGCTTCCAGTACGTTTCCACTGGAATATTTCATGAAAAATTTACGGAAGCTTCCGGTTACCTTACAATGAAGTATTTCATGAAAAACTTACGGAGGCTTTCAGTAAGCTTCCACTGAAATATTTCATTAATAATTTACGGAGGCTTCCAGTAAGCTTCCACTGAAATATTCCATGAAAAGTTTGCGGAAGCTTCCGGTAAACTTCCGCTGAAATATTTCATGAACGACTTGCGGAAGACTCCTGATCGAGGACATATCCATCTTCCGGAAACTTTTCACTGGAATCTTCCTGAAAGCTTCCAATGTTTTTTCTGCAGTGAATTAAATCTTCCACGTTTTCTTCTAGGAAGCTTCCGGTAATATTCCACTGAAATATTCAACGAAAAACTTACCGAAGCTTCCTGGAAGCTTCCACTAAAATATTTCAGGAATGATGTACGGAAGCTTCGAGTAAGCTTCCACTGAAATATTCCATGAAAGATTTACGGAGGCTTCCAGTAAGTTTTCACTGAAATGTTTCATGAATAATTTACGGAAGCTGTCGGTAAGCTTCCATTGAAATATTCTATGATTATTTTACAGAAGCTTCCAGCAAGCCTCCACTGAAATATTCCATGAAAGATTTACGGAAGACTCCTGATCGAGGACATATCCATCTTCCGGGAAGTTTCCACTGGAAACTTCCTGATAGCTTCCAGAAAACTTTCAGGAAGCTTACATGCTGTGTGGGATGTTCAGATATATTTGTGGAAGGTGCAATGTTATTGTAAATACTTGAGCATGAAAACACTTCTTAACAGTCATCAGAACCGAATTGGCGACTTGGTGCGATGGCGCTGTGATAAGGTAAGAGACAATGATTGCTTAGATGTTTATAATAATTTATTCAGTTATAATGGCAAAAGTATAGTCATTTTTTTAGCCGTGTTTAAGAACAATTTAAAATAGTTCAAGCGACAAAAATATACAAAATATTAAAATACCGATTTGACATGTATTGCATACGATTGCCGCGTGCATCTTAGAGTCAACGCGCACGGTAATTGCTTGTATATATGCCAGGACGACGTTTTTCGCTTTACGACAATATTTTGTTGCTAGAATTATTTAAAATTATTCTTCAGAAATATGGCTAAAAAAGGTAACTATATTTTCGTTGTATGGATAACAAAATGAACTATTATAGGCATTTAAACAATCATCATCTGCATTTCTCTCACCTGACCACAGCGCCATCGAACCAAATCACCGATTTCGTCCTTATAGCCTTTTAAGTAAATCTGTGACTAATAGGACCCTCATGGCCAATTATAATCTCTGATAACTGTAATTACATAGAATTTATCATAATAGTATATTGAATTTCGTTTAGTTTGTAAGTTTTTAATTATTTTGTAATAAAAACTGATTTTTTTTTGTTAGAATGGAACTGGACCAGGAGGGGAATCTGGCAATCGGGGAAATGGGTGAGTTTTTGTCTAAAAGTATAACTTTATAATGAAAACTATTTTTGATGAGAATTTCAGTTATATATTCAATCCTTTCGGTTCCATAAAGACATTGGCATCTAGGAGCTTCAAACTTTTTTTGAGGTAAAAACAAGGACAATGATCTTAGTAGGAAAATACAAGATCCCTAGAAGTTTAGAATATTAAAATATTTCATGTGTATTCTACAACAAAGGATTCTATTTACCATATTCATAAGGAAAAAAAAATTTTCCGTAGAAATAATTCAGGACCAGAAGGGTTAAGAGCAGGTCGTATATCTCTATCCTTTTCTAATCAAAGAATACATTATTTTGCAAAAACTAATAACTGTAGCAAAAAATAAGGAGATAGCCCCATCTTGTATTATAAAAAGTAATATTCTCTTCGATGAGGAAAAATTATTTTTATCGATTCGTTTTAAAAAAAACCTTGAAAAACTTAAAAAATATAGATTAGGATGGAAAATTCAGTTTTTCAAGTTTTTCTTAAAAACGAAGCGATAAAAATAATTTTTCCTCATGAAAGAAAATCTAGCTTTTTATTATACGAGATGGAGCTTTCTTCTTATTTTTTGCTACAATTATTAATTTTTGTAAAAAAATCAATTCTTTGATTAGAAAAGGACAGATATACTCGACCTCCTCCTAAGCTTGTAGATTAAGGAGATGTAAAACGGACAATACACCTGTACTTATAAATATTAATTTCCTTTCTATTTTATTGATGAATTTCCAGAATAAACGCATTAGCTTGTAGTATGTACGATGATGATTATTTAGTTAAATTTTCAAATAAATTTATTCAATAGTTTTTAAGGTATTTGAATTCTTATACGAAATCAAAAAAATTTAATAAATAATTTTGGAACCCAAAATTTGCAATAACTAATGAATAAATTTATTTAAAAATTTAACTTAATGATTTTATGGTACACACTACAAGCTAATGCATTTTTTACTGTAAATTTTGCAATAAAATGGAAAGACAGTCAATATTTATGAGTACAGGTGTAGTGTCCATTTTACATTTTCTTGACCATACCTTTCATAATGATATCATAAGAAGGAAAATATATTTGTTCTGGCAATCATATTTATTGAAACACTGAAAAAAAATTATAACGTAATGTAATACTGTATCTGAATATAGTACCTGACATATAGAAAAGCTCACCAGATGTTAACAACTATTATTCTAAAGACCTATTATTCACCTTTACAGAAATTTTTGAACCACAAATCCTAGTAAGCACAGCTAAATATTTTGGTAATGATTAATAGTGACTTATTAAACTGGAAGCACGATTTATCTTAATTTTGTTTATTAAATGCGTAGTACCCTGGTAGAAATGGAAACGATTTTTTTACTATTTCATGACCATTAACCAATATGAAACGATTTTTTTGACTTATATACCACTAAAAAGTTACGCGAATTTCCGAGAGTTAAAATGTGAATCTTAGAAACAGAAAAACATTTATAATTAAATCTCTATAATTATTTGTGTTTGAAACAATTTATTTTTTAAAGTAATTTTAGGTACTTGAAATGCAAAGGACAGCATATTTTTATTAACATTTTTTGTCTATCCAAAAAAATTTGGGTTCTGCAGATTTGGTAAAAATTAACTACTTATTAGCCAATAATGACATGACAAAATATTACTATTATACTGTCCATAAATTGTTATACACCATTTTTTATGCTCACATTTCTACCAAGGTACTGATAAATTTTTACCGTATTATCTCTACATTATTATCTAATCATTTCAATAAAAATGCATTCTTGGGAAAACTCTTCAGAAATTTTTCAAAAAATATAACTGAACCAAATCGGTGACTTGGTTCGGTAGCGCTGAGGTCAGGTGAGAAAAATGCAAATATTGATTGCTGAAATAATTATAATAATTTATCTACTTATCAACAAAGTAAAATATCATTTTCTCCAGTTATCCGAAATGTTGTTCTTAAGAGTCGGCCGTATAGCTTTATCCCTGTCTAATCTAAATTTTTGTTATAGTTAATAAATTAAATATGTATATACAAATGTAGGGGCTGAGCGCTGTAGAGCAAAAACGAGCAAAGGATTCTATTCTATGAAAAAGTATAAAATTTTCATTATTTTTCCAGTATAGTCCGAAACGGAAAAAACAGTTGAACTTTGCTTCATTTTTTCTATTTTGGACTATAGTAGGAAAATAATGAAAATTTTATACTTTTTCATAGAATAGAATCCTTTAATCGTTTTTTGTTCTACAGCGCTCAGTTCCTACATTTGTGTAAAAATATTTAATTTATTAATTATAACGAAAATTTAGATTAGACGAGGATAAAGCTATACGGCCAACTCTTAAGCAAAAAAATGCTAACTTGACACGTATCAACGTATACATATACACAGCTGGTTGAAAACAGGAACATTTAGAATCAATGTTGATTGCAACGTTGATTGCAACCTCGATTTTCAATGTTTGTAATAGTTAACAAACATTGATTTGTCTTTATATTTAACTTGAATCGCGACATTTGAAAACTTTTAAGCCTAAACATTGATTTTTAACGTTCTTATAACCATTGTTTTGAACATTGATTTTAACATTTCATAAGGCTTTGTTTTGAACGTTAAATTTTAACGTTGATTCTAACGTTTTGCAAAGCATTGTATAGTAAATACCCTCTGTTAGTCCTGGGCTACTTTCTGAAATTAGGCCTACTCGCTTACTTGCATGAGCCTACACAATCAGCATTCTTTGGCGGTTCTGTATGAACCCACACATTCGGCTCTCCTATGCAATCCTGTATGAACCTACAAATTCGACTATCAAGTGCTATATCGCATAATGTCGATAACGTAGATCATTGGTAGTGTTTACACGACTTATAGTCTATATTCAATGTGAATAAATTTTTAAAATGCTTTTTTTATTTCAAATGAAATAAATTTTTAATTTAAAATAATATTTAGAAAATTTTAAATTGAAAAAAGTCGACTTACGGTCGGATCGAACCCACGATCCTTTGGACGCGAGGTAAACGCTTATGCCTTTACGCATGACAGAGCCACCTTACTCGAGAGATTTCAAAGCTCATATAATAATGGTTTCTGATGCTTTCTGATCTTACATCTATCTTTAGATATTTTGCCATTAATAGCCATCAGTTTATTAAACTGATAATAATATAGTAAAATATTGTCATATAGCAGTATTCAAATTAATATTATTATGGGCAAAATGTCAAATTTTGAGGTTATTATAAGGATATGTATTTTTTACTTATAAGCCCATCGAGTTTTTTGTCTTTTATAGACTCGTTTTATTAATTTTATCGACTGAATCTATTGACTTTATTGACTTGCATAAACTAACTTTGTCAACTAAATTTAAACATATTTAATGGAAATAAACACTCTATTTTAGAGTCATTCAATATTATTTATGTAATCTTAATAACGTATGGATAATATTTTAATACTATTTTATAGTGTATGAATTTATTATTATCAATAGTGTTCAAATGTGATATCAAAGACGATAAATATTGTACTTAAATTAAAAGATAGAAACAATATCTCTAGGAGAAAAGGCCAAAAAATTAAAAAATTTAAAATTTTCATTGCAATATTTCGCCAACAGTTTTGTTGGCCTCTTCAGGCACTGTACAAACTGAATCTACTTTATGATTCAGCTACTTGAGATACGTGTTTTGGAGACAGATTGTAGTATTTATAATTACTGATGAAAAGCCGGCATACGTTGGCTCAAGATAGGCTACATCTTAACTTTGTCCACGTCTTTAACAGCTGAGTGACATGCCAACCATATTCAACTGACATATGATGATAAAAACTCATTCCTGTTCGAGTCAGGCTAGTTCAATTGGATTGTACACCGTCGTTCATAATAATGTTAAGACTCTCTTCCATAATGGATCAATTAACCTTTTAAGGACGGGACTGGTCGATATTTCGACCACTCAAGTATCATAATATTTTTGAGTGTTTTAACATAATATTATCCTCGAAATCACTTAAAAATATTATGATACTTGAGTGGTCGAAATATCGACCAGTTCCGTCCTTAAAAGGTTAAAGGATAGAAACAATTTCTAGAAAAAAAGGCCAAAAAAATAAAAAATTTAAAATTTTTGTTGCAACGTTTCGCCAACAGTTTTGTTGGCCTCTTCAGGCTCTGTAAAAACTGAGGCTACTTAATGATTTAGCTTCTTGATATCCGTGTTTTGGAGACAAATCGTAGTATTTACAATTACTAATGAAAAGCCGCTATGCGTAGGCTGCGTTTCAACTTTTTCCACGTCTTCAACAGCTGAGTGACATGCCGACCATATTCAGCTGACATTGTTCATAAAAACTCATTCCTGTTTGAGTCTGTCTAGTTTTATTAGATTGTACGCTATCGTTTATAATATTATACTTAAACACCATTAATACTAAGATATTTCCATAGTTATTTGTTACCTACCTTTATTTTACAGTTCGATGCGATTAAATATACACATATTAAGGAAATGCATTCAAGTACATAGTAAATGAAAAATAAGTGAGTTAAATTCTTCAAATTGCTTTTTTTATTTATTCAATATAAAAACATTCACGAATATTTATAACACCACTTTATACACTTTTAAGATTCACTATTTTCCTTAATCATGTTGAGCAAAATCTATAAATAACAATTCATTATGCAGCGTCTTATCCCATGCATTTCCTCCTTGCTCAAGACCATAAATAAAACTTCTTGTTTAACTTTACCAAGAATTTTCACATGGAGGTTTGTAAACAATGTGATACAATGGATTGTGAACCATATAACACACGCATGGATAAGATTTACCCATACAGGAATCTTATAGAACCTCTCATGTATTTGTACCAAGGAACATGTCCAGATTTAAGTTTTGCTATAAATACTTTACAAACTTTATTTTAATCCTTTTGGTTTATAACTTCTTGGGGTTGTTCCAAATATACGTATTTAGCTTATGATCGCTGCAAATAAACTGAATTTACATAATAATAATAGATTTTTAAATTTTTTACAGCCATAATTAAAAATAACAATCATCACGTTAAAAGTCTTACTACTGGAGCAAAAGTTTTGTTGTTGTCGACTCGTTTTACTTGATATAACCTTTGGCTACCAATCTTACCTTGTGAACTACAGAATCACCCTGCATTTTTCTTTCATACACCTATTTACAACCTGCAATTATGGTTAACGATGGTGGCTTCACAAGTTTCCAAGTTTATTATTTATTATTCAGGTGTACTCCTTAATCATAGACGCTAACCATTTTTTTCAGGATCATTTACAGCTGATTTAAAATCAGATGGATCCAATTTAGAAGCTCCAAAGGAAATGCTTGTAAAATAGCATTCACAATCATCAGTGAGAGGTTCTACTTCTTTTCGTCCGTCTTTTTACTCTTAGTGTTTCCTGAGCATTTGCATTCACATCTTCATTGCTCGGTTGAGGTACAACTTCCTGATCTTCTTGCACAATATCTTCTGTCTCAGACATATTAAATTCAGGAATAATTGTCACTTCTTGTACGCCTACAGTTTCTTCAGTTATCGGTAGGTATGCGATCTGTGTTTTTTCTTCATCGAAAACACATTCTCAAAGAATCCGGCGTCATGGACGACTAATGTTTGTCGTAATTCAAAATCCCATATCCTATAACCTTTTTGTTTTATAGCGTATCCTAACACTATACAATTTGACTTAGCAGTTGCCTCTTTCTTGTTTCTACATGCTAATGGTATGTAAGCTATAACCTTACATCCAAAAACTCTCATATGACTTGATTTTAGCGTATGCCCTGTACATAATTTTTCTGGCAATTCCATATCCAACGATCGGTGAGGTGAGCGATTTGAGATGTAAAAACAATTGCTATTACCTTAGTCTAAAACTTAGACGGTAGCCCTGACTCTTGCAACATATATCTAGCTTTTTCTAACAACATTCTATTTAGCTTTCTGATCTTTCGTTATGTCACGTAAATTTTGTGGTTAGCAAAATTGGAAATGAGAAACATACATAATCAAAAATAATCTTATACTTTATATATTTAGTAACTTTAATATTTTAAATTCTTTAATAAAAAAAATGCTTTATCACTAATTCAATTAATATGAAATGAGTAGCAAGGATAGAATTTTCGATAATTTTTTTTCAATCTTGCTTTCTTCTCTGTAAGGTTGTTTTATTCGCCGACTTTACGACGCAGCGATCACTATGGGGTCCTTTTATTTAAAGGTACACAAAACAAAACAGTTATATTCTTAAATGTATATAGATAATATAAATCTATTTAGACAAAACGAGAATTTTCATGTAATAATATTACATTGGTATTAAGACCCACACAAAATTGACATAGTAAGGTATGTGAAATAAAGAAAACTTTATTTTATTTTGAGTTGGTCATTTCTGAGATCTTTTTTCTTAAAATATATTCATTTATTAAATCACGATAATACATTAACTTCAATGTTTCAATATTTTATTTTAAACTCTAGTATCGAAATTTGACATATAACTTGAAAAGTAACCAAGAAATAGATATTTATTTTTATAGCCTCAAATGATTTTACTTTACACAAAAATTTATATTTTGAACAAACAAACAACAGAAAAAAAACTTATCCTTTCCTTAAGACTTTACTTTAAATGAAATCGATGAAAATTATACAAATCGGATGAATAATTAAATTTTTAATAAATTTCAAGAAACTTTACCAATTTGCAACCAATCTCGATTTTTGGTGCTCTCTCGTGATTCCTTTTAGTCTGATTTAATCTTTTTTTATTCTTTATTAAATGTCATTCTCCGAGGATAACCTGAAACATACAAAATAGCTTTATCTCTGGCGTACGCTAACTCGTCCATGACCATGCACATGAATATACGTGATGTCCACAAGAAAAGGGCAGCTTTTCAGTACCCTTTTACACCCATCACCATCAGGATTTGGTGCAATGCACAATGATTCTATTATTAAATAGAACGATCACTCAGGGCTTTTCGGCCGAAGGTCCAGTCTTTCCCCTATTTGATAATAAAAAAAAAATGTTTATTATTGGTTATAATGTTAATAAGTAGGGTTGATCCTCTGACTCTACTTTAATTGTGTAACAGTTATTACTATTCATCATGTAAAAGGTTAATACTTATATACAGGACATTATCATAAAAAAACACAATTAATGATAAAATCACTCGCGAATAAATTTTTTTATTTTTTTTATTTTTTTTTTTATTTTTTTAAATTTCTTTCATAAGAAATATTAATAAAATAAAATCACGTCTCAATCCACTAAAGAGAAAAAAAGAAAAAAGAAAGTAGTCTTGTTCTATATATTAAAATTTAAGAGACATAGATGAACTGCTGAGACGAGAATGAATATTGCTCCTTTCGCTACTCGAGCTGACACCTTCTGATCCCCTCACCGTTGATTATAATCTAGATTATCTAGATAAATACTTTGATTTGTGCAGAGACAACTTTTTCCTTTAATTTCCATGCTAACTACCGCACACGGGTACCCCCTGCATGAATACACGATAAGGTTTCAGATTTAATTTATAATTAAGATTTACGATTAAGATTTTTAATTCTCTGTATCTCATTTATATCTAAAAACTTCTTTAAAATGTATTTTATATTATACAAAAAATTTTAAATTGCATTATTATGTTTTTTTCTATAAATTAAATTGAGTGAATTCTTATTAAAAGTATTTGATATTCATTAGATGAATCGAAAGCTCCATTTACGCTCGAGATTCAAATTTATTATTAATTGTATATTTTTAGCAAAGCTTATTATATCTACTAATTGATTTGCATGATTAAAATAGCTTAATAATGAATGGAAATATTTAAATTCAATTATTAATTCAATTATCTTTTTATTTATCGAGTTAAATAATCGTAAAATTTATCAAAGTAAAGTCATGAATAAGTTTAACACGGTAGCGACGCCTTTGAGTTGCATCTCTTTGCCTCTCCCTTGCTCATAATGAAAGACAAGGAGTACCGCGCGTCTCCCTCGTTTCCCGACAAACAGAATGCAAACATACGAACCAGCCTGCGGCAGGCTTTCCATTTAAATTTAAATTGAGATTTATTTGCCAAAAACATTGTGGGGACACTCACACTTGTATGTATGCGTATGGCGCTGTAAGCGCACCAATACACATGTCAGTGTATACATGAGAACGCCTCTGCGCAGGCTCATATCAGACAAGGAAGAAGCAGCGTAGAGACTGCCTGCTTGTACTTCAGTCTTACTCTGCCAGCCACTGCACTTAGTCGCTTTGGCTATCTAATAAAGTCATAAGTAAACGTATATAGTTCTGACTTATTCTTTCTAGATCCCATCTCCTTCTGCATTACATATATACATCGCCACCCCAGGCGTTACAACTGGTGACCCCGAAAAGTATTTAACAGCGACATAGCAGCCATTTTCTCGACAAGTCATGGACCTAGTGGGACGCCTCGAAAATCCATCATCTTGTACTCTTCTCTGTGCTGGCTAAGCACCGACTTTGCTGCCTTTCTCGTTGCTGATTCATGCACCAGGAGTTTTTGGGACCGGAGAAGCGGAGTATCGCGCCCGTATCATCGTACGACCTCTGGGTGCTCCAAGTAAGAGACGCTTTTCTTGCGGCCTTCGCCTTAGCGTCTTTGTCCAGAGTATCGCAGATTCTCCTAAAGAGGTAGTGAGAGTTGCTGAAGTGCACTCTCTTTTATATATATATTTTACTAAAATCGCGATTAAACCGGCAAAATTATGTATGTGCAAGTATTCGCGTTGTAGAATTTTGTGTTGTGGCCATTTGAATTGGAGATCGCGAGAAAATTTAATCTATCACTTTAGTAAAAAAGCACGCCTTCGACACGCGTTGTAGGCTATGCACACATTAAGGCTGGCGTTTGAAAATTTTCGCTCGCACGATATCCCTTAAAGTACCAAAATAAATTTTTGCAAGGAATTTGATGCCCTAAGACACACGTTGCAGGTTATGTACGCATTGTGTTCGGCATACAATTCCTTTTCGTCCGGTAACTACGCAATTTTGCTTCACAAAGAAACGGCTAGTTTCAAATTGGGCAAATGCGTGTGTTCGAGTATATCGGTCGAAATTTATAATCTAAAGTAAATTACCTCAAGGTCAACGGAAGAACATCATTTTAAATTTAAGCGAGTACGGAGTGCGAGGAGTCGGTTTTTCTTTCTAAACTAACTAGCATTAATTTTATATTTGCGTACAAAAATTTTTAACGAAAGAACCGATTTCAGACTCATTAGTATAATTTAAGTTAGTACAAAATTTTCTTTAAAATTCTCTGAAGTATAATATAAAACTAGTCGCATATGTTTGTGTCGTATCTAATTTTTTTACTTATTTATTATATATTTTGTTTGAATTTCAGTCCATATACACATATATATTTATTTTTTATACATATATTTATACATGTATTTTTCAATCTATATGCATATACAAACTTTAATTGTGCACAATTGGGGACTTCTCGTCTTAAAATTTTAAGACACTTCAAAATATACATATTTTTCTTTAACATTATTATGAAAAAATCTCACTCTAACTCGAGGCGCTGGCATTTCTTAAGAAAGCTCCTTCGTTGATCCCTTCGAATCTCTTACGGGGACTATCGGAAGTAGTGCAAGTGCCAAGATTCTTTTCTATATTATTTTGACGTGGTAATAGACGAGAGGCCCGCAATTGCTCTTATCGGGTAGCCGGTCACTTGAGAGATTCTCTCTGATTTTTCACTCGCGTGGGAAGGAAGGCTTCTTGGTGCTTGGCCCTTTACACCAGCGCCGGGAGGTTGACTTGACGACGTCGAGTACGCGCTTTGTTAATTATTTGCGCTTGCGCACCGAGAGACTCCTCTGTGTATAAGTCGTCGACCGCTGGAGGTCTCTTACGCTGAGCACGCAGATGTCGATCTGATTGCGCGAGACGCCTTTTGAATATAAATTCGTTTTTCTTTTTTAAGGCTTAAGAGAGGATTTTTCTTGGGCTGCGCCTTACATAAATTAGGAAAGGTATCTTTCCCTCCTCTGCGAGTACTCGTCCATAAAATGACTCTGCACCCTGTGCAGTCTGAATACATGGCCAAGAGCCGTCTCATGTCCGTAAATCAGATTTTGTTGCCAATCCCCGTATTTCTTATCCATAGAAATGAATGACATGGACGAGTTGTCACCGGGGGGGGGGGGGAAGATGATCGCAGCGTTAGCAGCGACATTCAAGCAACTAGCGATAGGATAATGGATGAAAGCGCGCTTCCAAAAATAACTCCAGCTAATCAGATTATTGATGCACCGGAATGCGTAGAAGCTTCAGAGACTTCCACCCTTAATAAAGACAACCCTGCCTTTATCATTCATCTACAGCTATCTCCCTCTGTAAAGTACCTAAAAAGTAAAAATTTATCCCAAATATCCTAAAAAGAAATAAAATTCTACATACAATTCTATTTCAGTAGAGAATGGGGAAGTAGACAAGAAGGTTAGGTTTCATGATCAAGTCTCGGTTAAATATGTACGTAAGGCCTCGCACTCACCTTCGAAATGGTACAAATTGCGTAGGCTAAATACCGCTAGAGATTTCGGAGGAATCAAATACTTCCTTGCGAAATATTTAAGTGTAACTAACCAAAATGTTCTTCCATCTATTCTCTAGCTTCTCTTACGAACACTTTTGTAAATGCGCAATAGTTAATTATCTAGTTTATTTTTTCTTGTTTCATTTTTTTTACTTTTTTACACCTTTTTTATTAATTTTTTATCAGCAGAGTCATATATGTTATATTCTTTTGCGTTTTAGGCAACGCATTTCTTCTTTAATATGAAGTAAACTCACGCATGTAAGATTTTCGTAACAGTCAAGTGCACTATTTAAAATTTCAATTAGTTATAATATTGATAATGCACTTTGATTTCCATAATGTACACTCAACTTCTTATTTTTGATTCATGCAAATTAGCATACACCAAATGAGCAATCTCAATTAGAATAACGTGATGCTACTTAGATTGATAAGTAATAATTATCTTAACAAACTGAAAAAATTGCAATGCATCAACCACTCTTGTCAATAAAATATAATTAAGTGAGTTGTACACACATACAAGTACAATCTGCAACTTTATAGTGCATTTGACTGCAATAACTAATGCGCAAAAATACTGCGATTATGTAAATCTCTTGTAATATTTTACAGCGAACATAATGTAGTACATAACAGCGGTCATACTTGAAAGTAAAGCACCATAAGTACATAATATGTAAATATACTCAAGTACCTTAATGCAATCTGTAACAAGCACTAAACTTGTTCCGTGCGTACCATTTTTTATGTGTAGCGCAATTTTATAAAAAAGTTTCCTTTTTCACTGCACTTAGTGAATTAATCATGAATAAGCCTGCTCAAAAACTTAATTTTTTAATCAAAGAGCGCGCTATGTTGATTTGCGGAAACACCACATGTGAATTTAACAAAATTTGATTTTGTTTTTTTTTTTGTTCTTTTATTGCGCTTCTCTGTCATTCATTTGAAGTTGTTATCGCGTGGATGTGTATTATAAATATTTTTTATTATACATCGAACGTTTAATTTAATTAAATTATAAAACAAGTGGATGATAGTGGTGCAAAAAAGAGACTCAAAGCGGAAATCAAAAAATCTAAAATATCCAAGTCACCAAAGATACGACTGATTCTTTTAAGAAAGATAAGGTGTATAATAATCAGTTGTCAAGTGATCTGTATGTTACTGCTTTTAATTCTGAAAACAACACTCAACAAAAAATGATAGGTAAATGCACTTTAATTTGTTTATTTATAAAATATAATTAGTAATATAACAGGTTTGTTGCATTTTTGTTTTCATCTATATCTTGAGTTTTATTTAAAAATCAATACGTAATGAATTATGTTATTATGTAAACAAAAATTGTGAAAAATGTGATGTTATAATAATTAATCAAAAATATAAACATTAAATTATTATATAATTATTTATCAAAAAAATTATTATTAAATTATTGAGATCTGTTTGTTTTAATACTATAGTAAACAACTTTGATTCAAATTTTTCATGTTATTTACAATTTTTTTTAATACTTACTAGGAGAGTATCAGACCTCCGGATCACGGATTTTGCTCAAACTTTGGGATAAGTTTTAAGATGTCAAAATATGGAAGGAAACAGAATTTTAGACCCCAACGCTCAATATTTTCCTAGTTACAGGCAATTAAAGAAAATCACTAAAAAAGTTACTAGATTTTCAAACGCATATAGTTTCTTAGCATTGATAGCTAGGAGCTTGAAACTTTTTTTAAATGAAAGCTGAGCTCAAATCCCTTCGAAATAGTAGTTATAGCATGTCAAAATATTATTTTTTCCCAAAGTTATAGAGTGATAAATATTATACCTAATTTTTCTTTTTAAAACATTAATTAAAAACAAAAGCTGAAATTGGGTCTAATGTTTATTAGGCTATGACTTTAGGAAAAAATAATATTTTGACATACTATAACTACTATTTTGAAAGGATTTGAGCTCAGCTTTCATTTAAAAAAAGTTTCAAGCTCTTATCTATCAATGCTAAGGAACTGTAAGCGTTTGAAAATCTAGTAACTTTTTTAGTGATTTTCTTCAATTGTCTGTAACTAGGGAAATATTGAGCGTTGGGATCTAAAATTCTGTTTCCTTTCATATTTTGACATTTGAAAACTTATCCCAACGTTTGAGCAAAATCCGTGATCCGGAGGTCTGATACTCTCCTAGTTAGATATTAAATGTACTGATCGCGAAGAAGAAGAAACATACAGGGCCGGATGAAGCCTCTATAGGGTCCAGGGCTAATTTTCAGCGAAGGCCCATGTAAGGGATGAGAAAATCAAAATAATTTTAACATGAGGCAAGAGTATAAAATAATTTAAAATATGTTCATCTATTTTTATTTATAATTAATACAAAATAAAAATCTATTTAGTTAAAGTTCTTTTTCCTTGATTTTTCTTCAGTGAATTGTTTTATCATGTCATCAAAGTCCATGGATCTTAATAGTTCTGTCTCTATTGTTAAAATTGCTAAAGATGATAATCGGTCGTTAAGCATTGAAGATCTATACATATTTTTTATTCGTTTTAATACTGAAAATGATCTTTCCGTCTCGCAGTTCGCTATTGGAGTCGTTACAAGCAATCTATAAGCTATGTAAACATTTGGAAAAATCAAGTGCATATCATTTGTTTTCATCCAATTCAGAACTTTTAAAGGATTCATGGTATCTTTATCCTTGCAAGTCGTAAAAAAGTCTTTAGGTTGCAATTTTAAACATGGCACAAATTGTTCTAATTCAAAAATAAATTCTTCTTGTAAATCTTTATTGTACACCTGGATAAGTTTTTCTGCACACGACTTAATTTTTTGAAGGTCACTATCTAAGAGCTTGGTTAAAAAACCAAATAATTGCACTATATAATCATAGGCATTACTTCTTTTTTTTAATTCAGCTGAAAGTTTGTCAATAATTACATAATACGTTTGAATTCTGAATTTATCTGACCCACTCATATTACTAACTTCTATTTCTTTATCACTCAATTTCTTAGTAATTTTCCTCTTTACTAGATCAGAATATTCTTGATTAGCAAATTTACTAAGATTTTTGGATTTCTCTTCAATACATGAAAAATCGTTACGTAAATTATTTATAAATTCAATCAATGAAATTAATATAGTGCTAGCTGAAATTAAATCAACATCAACTTTTTGTAAGTATATACTTGTTTTATTAAATCAATTTAAAACACGATGCCAAAACACTGCCATAAAAACATTCTCAAGCTTTATAATATTATTTAATATAGATGCAGCTATATTTCGAATGTCTGACTTTTGATCTTTATCTTCAGATAAAAGTGTAAAAGACCTGCATATACCATCAAAATTAATTACTAAATTGTTTGTTACATCTGCTCGACATGACCACCTAGTAGCTGATAAGCTTGTTAATTTTGAATTTTGATTCATTAATATGTCCCATCTATGTGTTGAAGCACTGAAAAAAGCATACAATCGTTGTAAAAGACCAAAAAAATTTATGGCATTTAAACACTCGTCAACACTACGCTCTCCAACTAAATTTAATGAGTGAGCTACACATGGAATATAAAAAGCTAATTGATTTTTTTCTTTTAAGCATGCTTGCAAGCCTGTAAATTGTCCCGACATATTGCTAGCGTTATCATATGTTTGCGCTCGGCAATTATCTATGTCGATTCTATGCTCTTGGAGTAACTCTAATATTTCATTGCTCAGTGATTTCCCTTTATGGCTTTTTATTGGTAAAAAACAGAAAAAACGTTCATAAATTTGATTGTTGTAATACTAACGAAAAACTACTGATAATTGATCAACATGAGAAATATCAGGTGTTAAATCTACAATGAGCCTCCAATATTTAGCTTCATTGATTTCTTCTTTAATGCGTTTTATAATCTTTTTTGACATCAAAGTTATGAACTCTTCACAAACAGTTTTCGATAAATAGGATATATTTCCCCTACCTTTCTGTGCATGTGATTCTATGTGTACTTTCAAGAAACTATCAAATTCTGAAATTAATTCTAGTACAGCAAGATAATTTCCATTATTCGATGCGCCTATTACTTCATTTTCACCGCGAAATGATAGGCCTCGTTCCGCTAAAAAACGAATGGCTGCAACTATTCTTTTTAAAACTTAAGAAGGGGCCGAACTATCTGTCTTTGTCTAATAGTGTATTTCATCATTTATGTAAACACTATCCGGTATAACAAGAAAAAAATAGCAGCCCCCACTAGATATTAGTATAATAAGTAAATTTTGTAATAACAAACAAATTTTTTTACTGCGTAGTTTTTGAATAATTAGAGACCTACCAAAAAAGATAGGTTATATTCTAGATGGCTAGTAGGTCTCTAATTAGTCAAAAACTATGCGGTAAAAAATTTGATTGTTATTACAAAATTTACTAATTATACTAATATCTAGCGGGGGCTGCTATTTTTTTCTTGTTATAAAGGATAGTGTTTATATAAATAATGAAAAACGCTATTAGACAGAGACAGATAGTTCGGCCCCTTCTTAAGTCCAATATTTCATTTCATTTTCCATTGCATCAACCATATGTTTCTTTATACTCATATCTTTGCGTATATAATCTATCCATATCATCATACAGCGGTTATGTTCCTTACTATTTTCATGAGAGCAAAGCACTTCTATTTTTTTCCAATTAGAAAATCCGTTTTTTACAAATGCATTGTCATTATCTGGTGAAAATAATTTACATGCATAACAAAACACTGGTCCTTTAGATTCCGAAAACATCAACCATTTACGCTCACATTTTTCACCGTTTTTTATGTTTCGATAAAAATAAGTAGAAGAAAAATATCTATTTTGATTCGAATATTGTCTTTTAGACGTTTGAAACGTTATATTTTTATTTTGAAAATATTCATATCTCTTATTTAATAACTCTCTACGCTCATTTTCATTTCCATGTAACTTTCTAACATCTTGAAGCAAGTATTTATCTGAAAAAAACCATTAAAATTATAAAAAATATAATAAGTATTTATATATTCCAGAAAAGGATTGAATTAAGAAGTTATTTTAAAATCACATAAAAATTCAATAATTATATACAAATAAAATTTAAAAAAAAAGAATCAAATCGATTGTAAATTCAACTCAATTAAAAAAAGAATTATTTTAAAACAATAAGTATTAAACATTTTAAAGATGATTATTCACTTTTTTATCAAAATTATTTTACAATTATGCATCATGAAAAAACATAATTTATAATTTAGTTTTTATATACGAATAAAAATACCTGCATTAATATTACTTTTATTCACTAAACTACTATGATTTCTGGTATCTATAGAAGTTCTAGAAAACTCACTTAATTCTTGACAATCAATTTCATTGTTACTAAATTGTGGTGTTACTAAATTGTATGTCCTTACAAACATCTTTTTCTGATTGCCAAAGTTCTTGCGTTTGTAAGTTGGACTCGATTGGCAAAAAAAAATTCGTCACTTTTGGGAGCTTACTTATAGATTCTTCTTTTATTTTCTGAATTTTTCTTTTTTCTGTACCACTAGCATATCTTTTTGACATTTTTGAATTTAGATTTCACATATAAATAACCAAATAACTTTAAAAACTATTCAATATTAAAATACAATCCGTACTTTTTTTACATAAACAGAAAATCTACTAATAGAAAGAGATGCAGCCTTTTCACAGTCGCTTATTAAGTAATTACACGAACGGATACATCAGCTTTATTCGTCAAATTGGCAGTGTTTATATCTTTCCGTACATCAGTCCCGTGCATAAAACATAAACAAAAGACGATTGCTTGTATCGCAGAAAGCGTTGGCGCCGCCGTCGCTAATTTGATTTTCATTTGTCAGTATGAGGCATAACGTGTTCTGATTCAAATTTTATTTATTATTTGAAAGTTACCTATTACTATTGTGGGCACACATACATAGAGTATGTATGTATGAATGAGATATACATGTAAGCGTCACGCGCAACCTGCGGTGCGCAAGTAAGCGACTAGAAATGTAACCTATGTGTTACACGAGAGATACGAAGAGAGTCAGAGCGTTCTCAACTTCGGAATAAATAAGTATTCTCTCTTCGCTTCCCAGGTGATTTTGTAGCAACGACTTGGTGCAATAAAGACTTTGTAAATTCTACTTTCAGTCTTTCACCTTATTTCATCTCCTCATCCAATCAAGCTTCTCCGTAGTTCAGGGAACTACAGTGGTGACCCCGACAGCTGTTCGGGAAGACGAAGATAGCGCAGCGCAGCTAGCAGCGAAGGTCCGGTGCAGAAAGCCAAGGAAGGCCAGCACGGCGTCGCGAGCAAAGGCAGCCATTTTGTGAACGCGAGGATTTCATCATAAAGGTTAGACTTATGATTTCTCGCGTCGCGCTGAGTAGAATACTTAATATTTAAAGAAAAATTTTTTGTTACAAAGAAATTGTTAATCGATATAAGTAATTAATTTCCTTTTCTTCTTTCTAGTGATATACTCTGTGCGGGAGAGTAGTTACTAACATTATATATATTAAGTAAATTCGCCGAAAATAGCGTATGTATACATATTTAATACGAACAAACATTATGAATAATATCTAAGACGCACAGTTAGTGAGAAGCTGGCTTCTTCCAGCTACACGTGCGAATAAAATATTTTTGTTGTTGCTTTGTGATAGGGCAATTATGGGTTTGGCGAGGTTTGGAGATGTGTAACCAACTCATTGAATTTGTTCATCTACTTGGGCACAAATCGAGGCCTTGCCAATTACCTGTAGTTGTATGCCTTGTAGCATTGAATGTTTTGGGTTTAATGTATTGAAATGCGCGTGTAGACTGGGGGAGTATAGGTGAATTATCTGTCTCAAAAAGAAAAAAATGTTTCTTTAAAACAGTTGAAAAATTAACCTAAAAAAGAATAAAGGTAAAAACTGTGCGCAAAAAGAAAAATACATACATATACATAGAAAAAGGCAAAACAGGAAAAAAGAAAGACGAAAAATAGTACTTGATTGTGCGGGGAATCGCGAGAAAAATCACAGAAACGCGTGGAAAATTCGCGAAACCGGTAGAAAGGTAAACCGACGCGACGGTTAAATTCAAAGTGATTAGAGGTTGAGTGTTGTGTGCGCGTGAAAAATAACAAATCGTGTAAGTAATTTATAAATCGCGAACGGATAAAAGGTTTTAGTAAGGTCGAAGAGAAAAACAAATGAATTTTGCTAGCGTGTTTGGGCCGAGGTATAACCTCTGAGAGAACACATCTACTCATTACATTTGTGTATCTCCTAGATTGTTCTCGAAGGGGTATGCGGAGGTCACGCATGCTAGTAAATCGCGAAATAAAATAAAGTTAATTTTGTTCGTATATTGCGCACACAATACAAAATATTTTAAAGTTCGGACGATATAAGGGCATGAATTGTAAATAGTTAACGGCGTAATTTTGTGTATGTTTTTGTTTCGCGTAGGCTCTATACACCTATTGCGAGTGACCCTGAACGGTAATTTTAAACAATCACTGTTTACTTATGTGCGTATTTTCGTGTTTAATTATTTGATTGTTAGTGTAACGTAATTTATTTATTTATTTTTTAATTTATTTATTATAGTGCCGTATTAATTTATTTATTATAGTGTCGTATTAATTTATTTATTATAGTGTTGTATTAATTTATTTATTTCATATATTTAATTGTTTATACAATCTAGTCAATATAAGACTGATTGATATCATCAGGGTCGGTTAATATATACAGCGTAGACTTACCGTTAATTAATAGTACATAACCTCTGATCACAAAATGGCAACCGGCGGTATGCCCACGAATAATATGATGGAAAACGAAATAGAAAAGATTTTATTTACTGTACCGAGCAGTACGCCGAAAGATAATGAAAAAAGAAACGAACGCGACGCGTATAGAAATCAAATTGATAATAATAGAATGCTCGGTAGTCAGGAAATTAGCAACTATAGCAATGCGTTAAGAGCTAGCGAGGCTCAAAGAATAGAAGATTTTTACAAAAATCAGATGTCGGAAATGAAAAAAAATTACGAGACGGAATTAGGAGTTTTAATTAAAAGAATAGAATCATTAGAGGTTAACCGAGATAGACAAGATGATAGATTAGGAGCGCAAGGCGCGCGCAATCGCGATCAAATACCGGCACGCGTTGAGCAGAATAATTTTTATAACACGCAATGGCAGAACCGGAACGAACAACAGAGTAACGTTTTAGTACCGAATAACTTTATGCAGATCCGACAAATTAATTTTCCCTTCTGGAAGCATGACCCGGAAACATGGTTCGACTTGTTCGAAACGCAAGCTAAGCTGCAAAATGTCATGGACGAGAGCGTGGCGTTCGTGTTACTCGTAAACAATTTGGATAGAGACATAAGTCGCGAAACATCAAGTTTAATAAAAACATTGAAACCGGGTAACAGATGTAACGGCTTAAGAAAATATCTTATAGATATGTACGGTCAGTCCCAGGAGGAGAGATTTAATAAGTTATTCAGGAAATGCCGGGCGCAGAGAGAAAAACCGTCCGATTTTTTAAGAGAAATGATTGACGTGGCTGGTGAAAATATAAAAAGAGAAACTATTTTAAAAGCGTGGAAATATAATCTACCGCCAAGTATTAAATCGCATCTTGTGGGAGAAATAGATTTATCGAACGAAGAAACCATGGTAAAGAATTCGGACGAATTATATAAAAACAAGTGCGAAGAAGAGGTCGGTAAGACAGTGAGCATTAACGCGGTAAACCAGGATACGGTAAGTAAAAATGAATGCAATGAACCACGCGTAGGTAACGTAGAGATAGACGCACATATCGAGGCTATTATCAAGAAGACGCTCGATAAAGTAGGAAACGGATCTAGAAACGATAGAAGATCGCGATATAGCAGTTATTAGAATAATAGAACGAAACGCTATTGTAGATATCACGCTCAATATGGAATAAAGGCATATAGGTGTGAACAACCATGCGATTGGACTGACTTTGATAGAAGGCATGAGTCTGTTCCGCCTAAGCATAGATCGAAATCGCCTGCTCGAGGCATAGAAAGGAGAAATAGCGTTAGAAATGATAAATGACAGACGTCTAACGGTAGAAACCTTAGTAAAGAAAAAACGCATGTAAACTCCCAATCCGGCGGGTAGAGGGGGCAACCTCTTCAGACACAGAGAGCATACGCCTCCACGTTATTGACAAAGCAGCGGAAGAAGAATTTTTAGTGGATACGGGTGCGGAAGTATCATTAGTTCCAAAAAGAAAAAATAGTAAAAAAAGAGCAACGCATGTAAAATTATACGCAGCAAACAATACACAAATAGATACGTACGGAATCGTTTATAGGGAATTAGACTTCGGGTTTAAGAACAAGATCAAATGGACATTCATTGTTGCAGATGTACCATATACGATCTTAGGCGGCGACGTCATCAAGTACTATCATTTGCTTCCAGATCTAAACCGACGGAAGCTGGTAGATGCAGAGGCTGGTGAGTCGGTCACAGGCACCACTAAGAAAGTAGCATACGTTCAGGTGTCGTTAATTGACCCGGAGAATAGATACGCCGATGTAATAGAAAAATTCCCATCCGTCATAGGGCTTGAAAAGCATAAAACAAAAAGAAATATAGATGTGTATCACCATATTAAAACAATAGGACCACCAGTCGCACAGAAACCACGGTGTCTGGCGCCTGATAGGCTACAAGCAGTCAAAAGGGAGTTTGAGAGATGGTGTAAGGAAGGCGTTCGCCAACCTTCGAAAAGCCCTTGGGCTACACCTATCCATATGGTTCCTAAAAAGAATAGTGAGTGGAGGATATGTGGTGATTATAAAAGGTTGAATACGGTCCCAGTACCGGATAAATACCCAATTCCTAACCTTCACGACTTCGCGTCGAATCTAGAAGATAAAACTATTTTTTCCGCACTCGATTTAGAAAAAGCATTTCTACAAATACCAATATACCCGGATGATGTACCAAAGACGGCTGTAACAACTCTATTCGGACTTTACGAGTTCCTAGTGATGACGTTCTGATTTAGGAATGCTGCCCAAACATTCCAGCGATACATAAACCAGGCCGTGGGCGACCTGGACTTTGTGTTCGCATTCGTAGATGATATCTTGGTTGCATCTTCATCAGACGAAGAGCACCAAGAACATCTTAAGATCGTCCTAGAGAGGTTGGAGAAGTTCCACCTCAAATTGAACATCAAAAAGTTTCAGTTTGGAGTTAACGAACTCATCTTCTTAGGCCATTTGATCGACAGAAACGGATTCAAATCAGATTCGTCTAAGGTCGAAGCTATAAGAACCTTCAAGAAGCCCAAGACTAAAGACGAGATGCGTCGATTCTTGGGAATGGTAAACTTTTACAGGAAAAGCTTGCCAAAAGCCGCCGAAGTGCAGAGACATCTAGTTGTTATGATTAAGGATATAAAGAAGAAAGATAAACGTCCTTTGGAATGGACCGCAGATGCAGAACAAGCTTTTAAGACTATTAAAGAAGAATTAGCGAATATAGCATACCTCGCGTTTCCGTCTAAAAATGCAGAAGTTAGGTTAGTTACAGACGCGTCAAATTTCGTGATGGGCGCAACGTTAGAGCAGAAAGTAGATAACTCGTGGAAACCACTAGCATTTTTTTCAAAAAAATTCACGCCCGCACAATCGAGATGCTCTACGTACGATCGCGAATTAATGGCCATTCATGAAGCCATCAGATATTTTAACTACTACTCGAAGGGTAGAACATTCAAAGTATATACTGACCATGAACCGTTGACTCATGCGTTAAATAAAGGTTTAGATAGCTGCACCGCGTTACAAGCAAGAAAATTAGCATACATCGCGGAATTTAATGTAAAAATCTGTTACTTACCAGGTGAAAATAACGTAGTAGCAGACGCGCTATCAAAAGTCGACGATTTCAGGTTTCCGACAATATTCTCATTAGATGAGATAGCAAAAAAACAGGTGGAAGATCAACAGCTGCAGGAGATCATAAATAACCCGCAGCATCAATTAAAACTGATTGAGTTGCAATATGGTGTAGAGAATACGCCATTTTATTGCGAAATCGCGCAAGATGTGCTCAGGCCGTATGTACTAGAGACACTGAGAACAGCCATCTTTGAACTCTTTCACAATAAAGCACATCCATCTGCTCGATCAACGAGTAAGATGATTAGAAAGCAATATGTGTGGCCGAACATGAACAGGCAAATAACATCTTGGTGCAGAGCATGCATGAAATGCCAAAGATCCAAAGTTACTAGGGAAAACAAGTTTTTACCTATGAAGTTTAACGAGCCTGATGCAAGGTTCGCTCACGTTCATGTTGACTTGGTAGGTCCGTTGCCACTTAGCGTTGGTTACAGATATCTTGTGACCATGATAGATAGGTATACTAGGTGGCCGGAAGCGGTGCCCATTTACGACGCATCGGCTCCCACTGTTGCACGCGCTTTTTATGATACGTGGGTGTCACGCTTCGGTGCACCTGTTATCATAACAACGAATCAAGGCAGGCAGTTTGAGTCCAGCATGTTCTTAGAATTGCTGCAACTTATAGGTTGTAAAAGGATGCGCACAACAGGGTATCATCCTGCTGCAAACGGTATGGTGGAGCGATGGCACCGTGACCTTAAGGCGGCACTTATGTGTCATATGGAAGGACGAGAATGGACTAGAGTCCTTTCCACAGTTTTATTAGGATTGAGAACGCGCCTAAGGAAAGACACAGAGGCCAGTCCAGCTGAGTTCTTATACGGAACGACATTGGCCATACCGGGAGATATGTGTGAGTTCAGAGAAACAGATGTGCGAGGTCATGCGATGTTCCTATCGGAATTTAAGGAATATATGAGAGAGGTTCGGCCGGTGCCGGTAAGGCATAATCATGCACTGAAAGCATTCGTCTATAAAGACTTACAGAACTGCACTCATGTGTTAGAGAGAATAAAGGCAGTGAAATCACCTCTCGTTCAACAGGGCCATTTAGGGTAATATCGAGACACGATAATGGTCGAAATCATGTGATAAGAAAAGGAGATAAAGATGTTACGGTGAACATCGAACGGCTTAAACCAGCATACCTTTTATCAAGCGAGATAGAAGATAATGCAACAGAGGAGAATCAAACCCAAAATGTCAGTATGGAACCAAGTAGTAGTGGTCATAATGGAGCAAATAATGAAAGCAACGATCAACAGACTGACGATACTTACACAGTAAGCGAAGAAAATACAGTAGTAGTTGAAGCACAAATCCATGAGGAGGCTCCACCCGCAATAGCAGAAAATTATGATGCACTAGAGGAAGAAAATCATGCACAAGAGATAGTTAATGAGGAGGTACATACGAACGACAAGTTAGATAATAACGAGTATGACGTACCTAACGAAAGGTATTATGACAACACGGGTAGCGTTAGCAATCCGTCCAATATGACGAATAGTAGGGAAACGGTGTTAAAAAACAATAAATTAAGTTCAAACGTAGTACAAAATGATGATGATATAGAAAAAAATAAAAAGAGAGAGAAATTCGTTCCAAATATCTTAAGGCGAAGAAATATAAATAGTATTTTAATACGAGAAAATGTAAGTAGGAGTAATAAGAAGCGTAATTTAGATGTAAAAAAAGTTAGATTTTGTACACCAGTTTCTCACTATAACATAAAATGTAATTAGTTGTAAGCTTTTTGTAGCGAAATTGTATTAATAATGTATTTATTTTGTTATATATAGGTGAAGCTGATTGGGCTCTCCTCTGATGTTTCTATCGCTAAAGAGTTCCGTTAGCCTAACCAAGATGTTTTCCTGGAAGAAGTGGCCAGAGGCCCATTGTATAAGATTTTTTTTATTGTTGTAACTGACGTTTGTGTAATATGGTACACATAAATTTTTAAATGTTAAATTTGATTCACGAAACTATTATTTATAAAATATAAAAATTGTTATTTAGTATATATTATTAAGGAAAAAAAATGCAATATGTCAAATAAGCATGGATTCAACGAGATGATTACGTATGCCAGTGTGTAAAAGTACCGGAGAGCGAGTAAAAAAAAAAAAGAAGTAGCTTACATACATAATAATGTAATATAAAACTCAAGAAAATATGTAATAAAAGTGTAAAAATGTAATAATTTGGAGCATGTGTGTATTGAATATAAGCATGTGTGAGAATAATTACATGTAGGAATGTAAGAATGGAATCACTGCATGTGTGAGAATAAATGCATGAGTGCATACAATGTAAAATCGCATGAGCGAGAGTAATCGCATAAGAATAAATGCATGTGAAGAGTAATTGCTTGAGTAATTATGTAACATGTAACACTATTAAAATATCAAAAGTGGCAATTATATAAAAAGAAATTATATGTAAATAAGAACCCACTGATTATGTAAAAATATGCATATATTTTTTATATAAATAACCATAGGTGGTTATTTAGGGGGGAGTACTGTGGGCACACAGACATAGAGTATGTATGTATGAATAAGATATACATGTAAGCGTCACGCGCAACCTGCGGTGCGCAAGTAAGCGACTAGAAACGTAACCTATGTGTTACACGAGAGATACGAAGAGAGTCAGAGCGTTCTCAACTCCGGAATAGATAAGTATTCTCTCTTCGCTTCCCAGGTGATTTTGTAGCAACGACTTGGTGCAATAAAGACTTTGTAAATTCTACTTTCAGTCTTTCACCTTATTTCATCTCCTCATCCAATCAAGCTTCTCCGTAGTTCAGGGAACTACACTATTATAAATATTATTTGCGCATATATTTGAAATGTAAAAAATTAAATTTCCAATCGATATTATAAAAATAAGTATTTTTAAACTAAACATTTTAAAAAATGAATCTTTTATGTGTCTGTATTTTTTTGTCTCCTTTTTAAAAAGCGATAACTGGAAGAAGTAAAGTCAGAATAAGATCTATGAATCTGTTGTTCAATTTAGACGCAAAATATCAATGAATTTCAATTTTGTAAATGGAATAATTAGTGAATGAAAATTCCTGTGATTCAACATTATTTTTATGCACTATTTAAGTATCAGTATTATATTAAATTATTATTATAAAATAATTATTATTGATAAATAATGATAAATAACGTATGCCTAGTATTATTATAGTTTATGTTGGATGAAAATATTTTTAAGGTATTTAAAAATATATTCTTTAATATTAACAAGGAGCATATTTTTATGAAATCATTTCAAATATTTTGTATCAGCTATAGTAACATTTAAAACAAAATATGCATCCGTCAGTAATGGAAACCAGGGCCCCCCTCGAGGCGAGGCCCGGGCCTTCAGCCCCTTTAAGCCCTCCTTTAATCCGGCCCTGGAAACAAATATTCAAATTGAAAAACATGATATCCATACTAATGATGTATCTGAAAATGTATCTTACGAACTTGAATATAATAGATACATGTAAAATATGTGTTATGATTATGGAAATAATTAAATTAAATATGGAAATAATTATTTCTAATGCTTTTATTCTTTGTAGGTGAAAAATATAATTATATTTTAAATTTAAATAATATCAATAATTTTTCTTATTTCCATTCGGGATGTATTGCAGATGATATTGATTGTTCCACAGATCTAGCATTATGGAATATAAATCAGGATTTAATATCATATTTTATCATAAAAGGTCCAACTTTTTGTAGCAATAGAGATTGTGATTTTTCTAAATCTGTTCGCATCTATGACGAATCTAATGGCAAAAAAAGGACTCTGCAAATATTATTGTTCAATTCTAAATTAATAATGGCGAAATTATTAACCGTAAGTGGCTACTGTACTCACCTTCAACAGGCTGTGTATATTGTTTTGTGTGCAGACTTTTTTTCAAAGAACGCAGTAAATTGAGCTTTTATGGTTTTGATGATTGGATAAATGATTATAGAAGGATCAAAGAACACGAATAAGAGTAAGAGCATGAGGAGTGTTTATTAATATATATTAAACGAAAAAGTACTATACGTCGGATTGATGATGAAATCACTCGGAAATTTGAAAAAGAGTAATTATTGGGAAAAAATGATTTTTTGTTTAATTAAAGTAATTAAGTATATTGCGAGGTATATTGCGATAAAGGTTTTGCTGTTCATGGATCAAATAAAACGCTAAAATCTAATAAAATGGCAGTTATTTAAGACTCCTAGAGCTCATTAGTGAATTTGATCCGTTTCTGCGTAACCATTTAAAATTATATGGAAGCAAAGGTCGTGGTGTAACTTCTTATTTATCGACAAACGTTTGCGAAGAATTAATCAAAATAAAGGGTAAAAAAGTATTATTATAGATGATTGATGAATCGCATAAAACTGACAAGGAGAGGTCCCCAACTCCGGGAAACGGATTTGGCTGAAACTGCAGGATATAATTTTTTGATGAAAAAAAAATGAACCCGTGTTTTTTCTTTTCATCGAATAGGCCTTCTAGACAAAAATATAGACATTTTCTCGAAATTATAGTAAAAAGGAGCTTTAATAAGAATTTGAATATCCAAATAACTAAGACTCTTACAAAAAAATACATAAAAGATGAAATAAAGTGCAAATCAAATGCTTTGATTTAAACTTTGCTGCAAGGAGCTTCAGTGGTTCAAAAGTCACAGGTAATTAAAATATGCTAATGCAATAGTGTAGAAAATCGATGATTTCTTATATGCTTAAAAAATTAAGAAATATGTAGTAATTTTCAATAAAGCATAACTTTTGAACCACTGAAGTTTTTTTGATGCAACAAAGCTTAAACGAAAGCATTTAATTTGCACTTTACTGTATTTTTTATGTATTTTTTTTAAGAGTCTTAATTGTTTGGATATTCAAGTTCTTATAAGGGCTCCTTTTTACTATGTTTTCGAAAAAATGTCTATATTCTTGTATAGGGGGCCTATTCGATGAAAAGAAAAAACACGGGTTCATTTTTTTTTCATCAAAAAATTATATCCTGCAGTTTCAACCGAATCCGTTTCCCGGAGGTGGGAACCTCTCCTTGTGAGTATTATTCAATTATTGTCGATTGAACACCAGATATCTCGCACGATGATCAACTGACACTTATTGTACGTTATATAAATGATTCGGGACCAATCGAAAGCTTTTTACAATTCATACCAATCAAGTCTCAGGGGAACAAATATCTATCAGATGTAATTACAACTTTCTTGGAAGAAAATAAAATAAGTATAGATGATTTAAGAGGACAATCTTACTATAATGTCGCAAATACGTCAAGCTGCTATTCAAGTTTGCAACCTTTGCTGAAGAAAATAAATAAACATGCTGATTACATTCCATGCGCTGATCATTTGCTAAATTTAGTTGGCCCTAAAGCAGCTGAATGCAATCTAGAAGTTATGGAATTTTTCAATTTCTGTTTCAGTCTGGACTCAGAGAGTCAAAATAAGTGGTCTCCAGAAAATGTCTGAATGTATGTGTGTGTGTATGTGTTCGTTACGCCAATGAAATCTTGAAAACCACTTGATGGAATTGCTTCCAGTTTTGTATACCATTTATTTTTTGTCTAAGTGAGGGAGAAGCTATTGAAAATTGGTTTCCTTATTGTGGTAAATTTTTAAAACAATTATAAAAAAAAAAATTTTTCAATGTTTTCATTTTTTTTTTTTGTATTTTACGTAAACTATTCGATGAATTTGCTTAAAAATTCGCATAGAAATTCTTTGCGATTGCCAAAAGAAAAAAAACTGTTGAAAACTCATTTTTTAGCGTAGTTTTAATATTAGAGCATTTTGAAAATTTTGAGAAAATTTTTATTTTTCATTTTTTTTTCTGTTTTATGAGAACTATACTCGATGGATTTGCACACATTTTCATATGCAAGTTATTCGCTACTGTTTAAAGAAAACAAGCTTTTTTAAAACTTTTTCTTTTGAGAAAAAAAAAGTTTTTTTTTTAAAAAAAGTTTTTATATCTTAAAAATTTTTAACTGTCTATTCATTCAAAAGGGAAGAAAAACAATTTTAATTTATTTTAATATAATATATAACTAGCACACAATACCTCGCTCCTAACGTCGCTCGGTTATATTTCTTCTTACAGTTAGAATTCGCAATGTAAAATGATGCTAAATATAAATTTCCAGAATTCAACTTTAAAGATTACAATCTACGGATGCTTAAACATTTTACCAATGGATTTTTATATCCGAAAAATTGAATTGTAAGGTGCAGTGTACGTTTGGTCTGAACGTCTGCCTTTATCTTTTTGAGTGCGTTTCGTATAAAAAAATATAGAAAATTTTGAAGAACCATATAAATCTCAGAAATACCTTTAAGAAGTTAAAGTTTCAGAGTCCAATTATAAAGAATTACTTTGAAAAATAGAACTAAAAGATATTAGGGCTGTCATGTCTTGATACGAATAAGAAATAATTATGTATTCAATTCATAGTCGTGTTCTGAGCATTAAGTATGACTTAAAACTTAAGTATCGTCACTTGGAGAGAGCGCGGTGGCGTAATGGATAGAACTCTTGCCTTGGCCTGTGGTGATAAATCGAAAGGCCAATTAAAGGAAAAGAAGAACTTTTGCCTTCAACGCGGAGGGCATGGGTTTGAATCCTGGCTAGGTACCTCTAACTTTTTTTCGAAAGAAAATTAGTGTATGTGCCATTTATATCGCAACTCTTAAAAAATCCGACCTCATTGGGTATCGGTTGATTGTTGGTCACAAAAGTGGCTGACCGTCGATCGGTAGTCAAAGTTTTCGGTATGGTGGATCTGACAGTCTAGCCTGATGTAATGTGCTAAACGGGAACCGGGCTAGGCTCCCTCGACATCATCATAGAAAGAAGGTTAACATATAGAGGACAATATCCTTTGTATATTAATCTTTAAGAAAAAAAAGTATCGTTACTTGAGTAACAGCTGTTACTTCAATTGAGTGTTACATCATTACCGACGAATATTTTGTCTGTGTGATTTTGTTCCATAACTAGCTGTGATAACCTCTTCATATAGTACTCAATTGAAGTAACAGCTAACACTCAAGTAACGATACTTAAGTTTTAAGTCATACATTATACTAAAGACACGACTTTGAATTCGGGCCTTAGTGTACACGGGTATACAATAGATGCATGTTATAAAATTGATTTCCTATGATTTAGCGTGTAACTGACTTAAGCTTTTGAGAGACCGCTTGGATATATTTAAAACCTATTTGAAAAAATTATAAATTTAGATGCTTATAATACTAATCATTTCATCTTTGTATTTAAGTCTAAGTATTCGCAATTACGCGTAAAGTAAAACATGTTAAAACGATCGCGCACACCAAGTTCGGAGAAAGTTGAAACGAAAAAATTAAAAGTTAAAAATTAAAAGATGATATCAAAGTAAGTTTAAAAGAAAAATTAAAAAAGTAAGTTTAAGTTCAAGAAAAATTTATGCAATGTTTTAAAAAATTTAAATCAAGTAAGAGTTATGAAAATAAATTATAATAACGTTTTACATCAAAACTCAAACAAGTTTATTTATTTATGTACACTCATATTAAACTTACAATATTCTAATTTTGTTGTATTACCGTGAAGGCACGTGTAGTAAACAAAAGTAGGATAATCAATTTCAAATCAGGAATATATCATATATGGCTGCATACAAATAAACCGTAAATTCAACAAATGATTATCATTATATAGTCACGAAACTTATGTGTTTAAAATAACTTTCGAAATTTCATTGACATATTGTATAATCAATGACAATAGATAATGAGCTAGTATAGACGTCTAAAGCACAGTCTGTTTAGAATAATTTTAAAAGCCTTACTGATGAGTCCTAAATGAATAGACTTAGACAAAATATTATTCTTATGACTAAGTTTTATAAGAATATGCCTTTGAGCATGCACACACATCAGAGAACATTAAGAGCACACTTAATTGATATCATAATTGTTGGAACAAGAAGGCGAAGTCACCCTTATTAACGTAATCGTCAACGACATCATCATAAACACAACAGTCACCGTCATCGTTAAAACTTCCGTATTATTATATAAATGATTAACTTGATTCAAAATAGTGATATCATGAACAATGTGTGTAAGTATGCGTATATCAATGTCCGCGTATAAGCGTGTGAAAGCGTGTGCTACCATCTGTCAAGGTCTATGACTATGTATAATCAAGTATAATCGCATGTGAAACTCGTACGCACACGTGTACCTGCATACCTGCACATACAAACACGAACGGACACATACAAACAAGTACATACACAAACAAACACGTACGCCTACGTGGGAACAAGTACACATACGCAAGAACACGTACACACACGAAGAAAAACGTCCACACACGTACACCCACGGATAAACACGTGCGCTCGCGTAGAGGCACAAAACCCACACGTAAAAACATGTTCGCACACGTAGAAAAACGTGCACGCACGTCCACACACGTAGGAAAACGTACACACGTACGCACACATGCACACACGTACAGACACGTACAAACACGTACACACACGTAAAAACACGTACACACACGTATAAACACGTGCACACACGTAAAAACTCGTACACACACATAAAAATACATACAGACACGTAATAAAACAAACAATCCCGTAAAACACGTACGAATACAGACAGAAACGTAAACACACGTACAAACACGTACGAACACGTAATAAAACGTAAATACACGTACGCACACATACAATCATGTACAAACACGTACACACAAGTGCAAACACATACGAACACGTACACACATGTACAAACACGTACACACGTACACACACGTACAAACACGTACAAACACGTACATCAACGTACAAACACGTACCCACGTACAAACAAGTACACAGTCGTACACGCACAGACAAACACCTAGAAACACGTACACACACGCAGGAACACGTACAAACACGTAACAATACGTATACACATGTACAGATACGTACAAACATGTACAAACACGTACACACACGTACACACAAGAACAAACACATACAAACACGTACACCGACGTACGAACCCGTACACACGTACAAACACGTACACCGACGTACAAACACATACAAATACTTATACACGCATACGCACGCCTGCACACTCTACAGACACGCAAGAAAACGCACAAATAATTACAAACACTCACACATACACGAACACACATATACACGCATGTACGGACACGTACAAACACGTAGACACACACGCACACACACGTACAGACAGGCAAGCGCGTTGGAACACATAAAAATACGTATACACACGTACGGACACGTACTAGCATGTACACACACATACTCACATGTTCACACACGTACAAACGCGTACATACACGTAAAAACACGACATACGTACAAACGCGTACAAACACGAACAAACACGTACAGAAACGTATAAACACGTACAATCACATACAAACTAGTACGCACACGTACAATCACGCACAAAAACGTTCACACATGTACAAATACGTACAAACAAGTACACAGTCGTATACCCACAAACAAACACCAAGAAACACGTACACACACGTACGAACACGTACAAACACGTAATAATACGTATACACATGTACAGATCCCTACTGCAAAATCTCATGTAACTTAAAAACGTGTAAAAATGTCAAAATAATATAAACTTTCACTTTTACAGTCATTTGTATGCATTGTAGAGCATATTTCTTCTCAATAAAATATTTAAATGCAATATTATAATTGAATTTCGAGGAAAATTTTGCATTGAAAATTTTTATGCCAAATTTTTTCTAAGTTCATACATGAGATCTCACGTGAGATGTACATAAGGATTGTACATAAGGACAAGGAAGTTGAGGTTAAGAAATAACTACACGAAAGATATATATATGGTTAAGCGTATATTGCTCTAGTCAGATATACAGTCGGTAATCCAATGCCAGAGATAATGTGGCTTACTAGAGTGTCTCTGTAGAGTGTCAGAGTTAACGCTTGCACGCTAGCACGTTAATACGTATCGCATAGTGTGGGAATCATAGATTCCATCTTATAGGCTACTACTACTGTCACACACATACGTAAACCCACAATACTCCCCCTCTTTTTTTAATTTTTTATGTGTACTTCATTGCATTACAATTGTTTTAATTATTCTTGCAGTATCCTGGTTAAACATACTTCATACTTGTGCTTACGTACTCTCACTCATTCCGTGCGTACTGCAGATTTATTATCTGACTCCATACAAAACTTTTTACATTTAAAAAAAAAACATTTGAACTTTTTTACACATTACAGTTTAACTATACAATCTGCAGTTACATTTCAATACGCACTCAATATAGCGCTTAATTGCACCTTAATACTCATTAACACCGTTTGTGCTTAATTGCACTTTTTTACATTCAGACTGTGCTTAATTGCACTAAAACATATAAGTTATTATGTGCTTAATTGCACTTACGCATTTTGCTTTGTGCTCAATTGCACTTACATTTGACTGAGTATTTAATTACACTTGTATATATTATTGTCGCGCTATTTGCACTAAATTATTTCTGTACACCTAAAATGCATTAAATGCAATCAGTCTTATTTTTAATATATAAAAAATACTACAATTTGTACATAAATAACATGCGTTCGATACGCTCAGTCTTATACTTTAATAAATTATTATTTAATGCATTTTATATTTTTGTACTTCATCAAAAATATATATTAATTATTTATAAAAATTGATATATAAGTACGCTTAGTACATTGTTCAAGGAAAAACATACATAGTCTTATTTATTTGCATAAATAAATGCGTTTCACACGCTTACATAAAATAAAACACTCCTTCGCTGTGCAATCATACCTTGTATGCGCTAAATGCGCTAAATAATTTCATACCTTACTCTACCATTAGATGTCACATTAACCAAAAATTAATAATGAATAGAAGAGAATAATATTTGCAACGCATGATTGCACGTCATACATGAACATAATTACACTCACTCATGCACTTACCCATTTGTAACACTTCGTTGCACTGAGTGTACGTCTTACTTCGTGTTCTGCAGGTTCTTTGGAATGTTGTAAATACAGACTTCCTTGACTGGCAGGTCATTGACGAACGTGGTGAGCGTGCGATGCTCCACTTGTTCGTACGTCGTCATCATGTTAGGGTGAAATCAAATGGAGCGGAAAATAGGCGACGGAACGTCACAGAACCTCAATTCCGCATCTTTGTATTCCGCCAACGGAGTAAAGACGACGTAATAGACGACATCAATTTTTATTTTGTTTAAAAAAATTATTAGTGCTTCAATAACCTCACGTAATATTTTTAATTTGCTTTCCATAGCTGTACTTTTAATTTCAATCAAACTTTTAAATTCTATTTTGGTTAACTATTTGTTTAAACAATTTCAAAAAGTCTGTGACGCTTCTATTATCCCGTCAAATTTGTTTCCCTATATTCACATGGAGCGGAATAGAAGTTCTGTGACGTTGATTAGCAATTTTATAATTAAAAAATAATGATGTTAATTGAAATATTTGGTTATAATAACAAACTATATTTTATTTTTATAAAAAAAGAATCTCATTACAATAACAATGGGTGATTATTTCCAACTTTTTTAACATTTTTGTTGTTAATTTAAAATTCGCGGATACATTAGTATGCTATTTTTAACAATTTTTCAGCTACATTCCGCGCCATGTGAATATAGGGAAAAAATTTGACGGAAAACAAGGCGATGGAATGAATGTTTTGTGACGTTCCGTCATCTATTTTCCGCTCCATCTGATTTCACCCTTATACTGCGCCGTTCATGACAGTGCATTTTCACGATTGTAATTACTCCTTGAATTTCTCAAAGGCATCCTCTGCCAGTTTAAATTTATGTTTGATACGATGAGAGATCTCATCCTTGATTAGATTATCTCTTGAATCACTGCAGAACACAAAACTCTAAAATGAGAAAGGAATGCATACTAATGTTTATTAAAAATGGGTTAACAATGGGTGTTCCCAGGAGTGGGACAGCTGTCCAATGAGAGCATACCAAGGCTACCTGAATAAAACAGAAAAAACAAAAATGTTAATCTTTATAAAAAAAAATGGCATACATATATATTTGAATATATTAATACATACATCATACAATTCAATCAGTGTTACATCCTTGCTCATATGTCATTCATTCTTTAATTTTTTACAATCCTTAAAACTATTTACAAAAGCGGGCGGAGCATGGTTCCCTACATTAGCAGGTCGAACCTAACTAATTTTTTAATCGCAGTTTTCCTATCCCTAACGCGATCGTCTTTTAGGATACTACTTATATCGATGTTATCGGTTCTTTTTCTCCTTTTTAAGATGTTGGGTATAAACCTATCTTTTTTCGGCTTATAAGGGACTGCGTTTGTGTGCTCTATGCTCCTGCCTTTGTTGCTTTGTGGTGCACTCGTAGCATACGGCTGGCTAACAACTATCTGTTCGTCTGAGTGATGGTCTTGTGGGTCTAACTCAACCGTAGATACTTCGTCTGGTGGATTGACGTCGTCAAAGGTTGCATCTAACCATTCTTCCCAAGCGCTCTGCACATCTTCATCGTTACGGTGCACTTCCACCTCTGTGCGCGTTTGCTCGTCTTGCGCAGCGTTGCATGGGGCATCATTGTCATGTAATGGTGGCGTGGGCAGACATTCTTCGTCTATTGCATTTTCTTGTACTGGTTGCTCGACTGACGTCAGCTGTTCCTCACTTCTTAGAAAGGAGGCTGGTTTTAATCTATCTACCGATACAACCGCGTTTCTGCCATTTTTCTCTATAGTATAATTCCTACCACCATCGTGCCTTGCTGTTACCTTGTAAGGCCCTGAATACGGGTGTGTAAGGGGTGGTTTGATTGCCTTTATTCTCTCGAATACATGGGTGCAGCAACTTAGTTCCTTAAATACAAAGAGTTTAATTGCGCAATGATGTGCAGCGGGTACTGGCTTAATTTGCCTCATGTACTCCTTAAATTCCACGAGGAATACACCCGAATCATATGCACTGATCTCCCGAAACTCGCAGAGATCACCCGGTACAGTTAATGTTGTACCATATAAGAATTCGGCTGGGCTCTGTAGGCAAGACTGTGGTCTATTCTGCCGTTTCTGTGTGACACATGATTGCGGCTTTAAGATCCCGGTGCCATCTCTCTACGATGCCGTTGGAGGCTGGGTGATATGGAGTTGTTCTGATTTTCTTACACCCGATGTAATTTAACAACTGTTTAAAGAGTTGAGCCTCAAATTGTCTTCCTTGGTCACTTGTTATGATGACTGGTGCGCCAAATCTCGCCACCCAATTATCATAAAAAAGCGCGTGCAACTGTGGGGGCCGATACATCTTGCAGCGGAACTGCCTCTGACCATTTTGAAAACCTGTCTATCATTGACAAAATATATCTGTATCCTTCGCATGATGGTAGTGGGTCCACGAGATCCACATGGACATGGGTAAAACGAGCATCTGGCTCAGTGAACATGGAAGGCAAAAACTTATTCTCTCGCGAGATTTTAGATTTTTGGCACTCAATGCACATCCTGCACCATGCTACCACCTCCTGATTCATCTTGGGCCATACGTACTGCTGTCTAATCAGCTTTGCTGTTACTTTGCCCGACGAATGTGAGTTCTGATTGTGAAACAAGTTGATTACATCCTGCCTTAGTTCCTTAGGAACATAAGGACGGAAAACTTGATCCACCAACTCTGCATACAGGAAGATCTTACCAGCTCCCCACTGCAGCTTAACTAGCTTGAGAGGGTGACTAGGATTCTTCGAAATCATTTTTAGTTCTTCATTCTCTAGCTGCTTCTTTGCTAACTTCTCTAGAGAGAAAAGCGTAGGAAACCGTACAACCTCAATCCTTGATAAGGAGTCTGCCATGGCGTTATCTTGTCCTGGCAAGTAGCATATCTCGGTGTTAAATTCAGCTATGTACGATAGCCTTCTGCCGCGGATTACAGGGCAACCCTCCGCATTTTGTGCAAGCACATATACAAGCGGTTTATGGTCTGTGTATATTTTAAACTCGCGACCCTCGAGATAATACCTAAAATACTTAAGTGCTTCGTATATGGTCGATAACTCCTTATCTAAAACGCAATAATTCCTTTGAGCAGGCGTGAATTTTTTAGAAAAGAACGCTAGTGGTTGTCATACATCCTTCACTAGCCGTTCAAGCGATGCCCCCATCGCGAAATTCAATGCATCCGTTATTACTCTTACCTCTGCATTCTCTGCAGGAAATGCTAAAAACGCCACTTCAGCTAATTCTTTTTTTGTTTGTTCGAACGCGTCCTCCGCCTCTTTTATCTACTCCACTGGACGTTTGTCTCTCTTTTTAATGTCACTGATAAGTGCATTCAGATAACGTTGTGTTTCGGCTGCACGCGGTAGACATTTTCTATAAAAATTTATCATGCCGAGATACCTGCGCATATCATCTTTAGTTACCGGCTTAGGGAATTCTATAATCGCTTTAACTTCTCCGCTTACTTGATGTCCGAGGAATATTAACTCTAACACGCCAAACTTGCATTTCTCTACGTTGAGATGTAAGTGAAACTTAGCCAATCTCTCAAACACGATCTTCAGGTGATTCTCGTGCTCCTCTTGCGATGAAGATGCAACGAGAATGTCATCCACGAACGCGAACGCAAAGTTCGAATCTCCCAGGGCAAGATTTACATACCGCTAGAAGGTTTGAGCGGCGTTACGGAACCCTAACGTCATTACAAGACACTTGAAAAGCCCGAAAGCCGTCATAACCTGTTTTGGGTACGTCCTCCGGGAAGATCGGTATTTGCAAGAACGCTTGTTCGAGGTCCAGAGCGGAGAATATTCTTTTACCGTGCAAATTGCTTGTAAAATCGTGTAAATGCGGTAGGGGGTATCTGTCAGGAACCGTAACGTTATTAAATTTGCGATAATCGCCGCAAATACGCCAGCTGCCATCCTTCTTGGGTATCATATGGATGGGTGTAGCCCACGGACTTTTTGAAGGTCTACAAATTCCCTCCTTGACCCACTTCTCAAATACCTTTTTGGCGGCCTTTAGCTTCTCTGGTGGAAGTCTTCGTGGCCTCTGAGCGACAGGAGGTCCCGTCGTCTTAATATAGTGGTATACGCCTCTGTGTTTTGCTGGCAAGGGATCTTCTATACCGACTATCGAAGGGTATTGGCTTAACGGCTTAGCATATTTATCACCCGGGTCCATGATTGATACCTGTATTAACGTTGCGGTTTTATTAAATCCTTTAACGGACTCTTGCGTTTCACCATCCACCAGTCTCCGTCTCGTGAGATCAGGTAGTAAATGGTATTTTTTTAGCATGTCACCGCCTAAGATTGCGTATGGCACGTCAGCCGCGATAAACGTCCAGGCAAATCGTTTATTCATGAGCCCTAGGTCTAGCTGCATATGGACGATACCGTATCTGGATATACGTGTGTTATTTGTAGCATATAATTGAAACCTGACAGGTTTTTCATTTTGTCCTTCGCTTTTGGGGGCAAGTGACACTTCCACGCCCGAATCTATCAAAAATGTTTTTCCCGAAGCTCTATCTTTAATATGGAGACCAATTGACTCGATGTCGGACGCGCACGCCTCATCCACGCGCCGGTTTTGGAGTTTAACGGTTGATTATCCGTATTATTTCCTGTTATTGGACCCTTAGCGTTACCTCCTGCTTTATGGTTATTACGTCTTTCAATCTTTTCATCTTAATCGTCCGGATTTTTCCGTGCGTAGGGCTTTATGCATTTATAAGCTTCAATACCGAATGGAGCATAATACTTACGTAGCTTACTCGCGGATCTACTCCTATTTATATCTCTATCTTCACGGCTATGAGATTTTGGACGTCTTTCGTGGTCATAATTACATCTTCTATCTAGCTGTTCCCTAATTACGGCTTCTATTCTCGCGATTTCTTCCGCGCTATCTTTTACTTCCTTTACTGCGCTTATTTCTTTTTTACTTTCTAAAAAATTCTTATAAATCTCGTTCGCGTGTCTAACGAGCAGCGCTCCATCTGTATCTGGGCCATGTCCGGCCATATAATATTTAATAGATGGTGGGAGGTTATATCTCCAAGCTTTCAACACCATCTGTCGGCGAACGCGGTCTTTAGCTATATTTAACATCTCACTTAAGAACAACGAGGGTTTTTTATTTTCCATTTTGAAACCAGCGAAAAAAATTTTAAATTCGCTTCTGGTGGATCTACCATATTTTTCCAATAAATGTTTCTTCAATCCTTGATATCTCTGCCCCGGCAGCAGTAACTTTGTTATTTCGGCCGTATCGTTAATTACGCTTTTGTCCAAGTTTGTAATTAACGCGTAGAATTTCGCGCTATCGTCAATTGGCTCGAAAACACTAATCTGGCTTTCGAAAATACTAAACCACGTATCCGAGTCATGTTGCAAAAATGGAAAGTTAATGTTTTTAATATTATAATAATAACTACCGCCACCTACGCCCAGTGCAGGTGGGGGGACTCTCAAATTACTTTCTATTGCATCTACGCGCCTATGGTTATCCATTGTCGGTGTGGGTAAAACATTACCTCCCGTCGGTATGTTACCGACCACCATTGGGTGACTCTCAGGATAGGGTTGCGTAGGGTTTCGAACAACTATATTTGCTTTTAATGCGTTAATTTCACAACGCATTTGCTCGATCATTTTGTCGCGTTCCTCTACTTTCGCAAACAGAATTCTATTATCCTCTTCGTATTTATCGCGTAACTAATACATTCTGTCGTGGTATACTTTTTCTTGTGCTTTTAAAAACTCTTCGTATCTAATCTCTGTTTGCGATTTTACTGGATCTTTAGGGTGAAATCAGATGGAGCGGAAAATAGACGACGGAACGTCACAAAACATTCATTCCGTTACCTTGTTTTCCGTCAATTTTTTTCCCTATGTTCACATGGCGCGGAATGTAGCTGAAAAATTGTTAAAAATAGCATACTAATGTATCCGCGAATTTTAAATTAACAACAAAAATGTTAAAAAAGTTGGAAATAATCACCCATTGTTATTGTAATGAGATTCTTTTTTTATAAAAATAAAATATAGTTTGTTATTATAACCAAATATTTCAATTAACATCATTATTTTTTAATTATAAAATTGCTAATCAACGTCACAGAACTTCTATTCCGCTCCATGTGAATATAGGGAAACAAATTTGACGGGATAATAGAAGCGTCACAGACTTTTTGAAATTGTTTAAACAAATAGTTAACCAAAATAGAATTTAAAAGTTTGATTGAAATTAAAAGTACAGCTATGGAAAGCAAATTAAAAATATTACGTGAGGTTATTGAAGAACAAATAATTTTTTTAAACAAAATAAAAATTGATGTCGTCTATTACGTCATCTTTACTCCGTTGGCGGAATACAAAGATGCAGAATTGAGGTTCTGTGACGTTCCGTCGCCTATTTTCCGCTCCATCTGATTTCACCCTTATGCGCGACTTTCCCTACTGCCCCAAGCGGGCTACTCTGTATCCTTTGCAATCCTACTCTCCTACTATCGACCTGTTCCTTAAATTTATCATATGAGATCGATTTATGTTCTAAATTCTCATCTATAATCTGATTTACCCTATTGATTTCAGTGACATCTAACGCGCTCTCATTAACTATATCCATGTCAAAACTCATTTTACGGTTAATAATAAAAAGAAACAATAATTATAGGATGTGCGATACGCTTCTGTACACGGTGTGTCACTAATCAATCAATCCAAAACTAAACTATAAAATTAATATACGATCGTACACGGACGGTTATGCACCAAATAAATAATAAAACGCGAAACACACGAATAAATAAATAAATAAATAAATAACGATACAACAATTATTACATAAATTATTTACAATTCGAAGACAAATTACACAAATAAATAAATTAATTTCACAACACGAATAAATAATTTAACAATAAATAAATTCATAATTACAATTTACAAAAAAAAACGATTAAAATAAATTAAATAAATAAGTAATTTACAAACGTCCGAATTCGATTATATATTTTCGATGACTGAATATTTAATATTATAATACAATGAATTTCTGTTCTATGGAAAGTTCACGCTCTGTCTACGAGATAACTTTCGCCTCGCATAACTTGTTTACGCTGCTTAATTGCTCAACTGAACATAAAAGTTTGCGTCCTAACGGCTTTTCGGCTTGTAAACAACCTTGACCGGTCTTTTGTTTTAACTTGAATTTAGAATTTAATATTTCCTTTGTGAATTTAGAATGTCTTTCGCGAATATTCTAACGTTTAAAATTATTTTTACAAATTTTCATGTGTTAAAAATTTTCTTTCGCGAATTTTCTCTTATTTTCTCTCTCTTCAGCGTGCTTATTAGCTAGTTTACGCACGCTTTAAGTACAAGTATCTTATAATTAGGTACTTGATAAATTTTATTGACTCGTGGAATAAGGAAATTATATATAAAAAATGATGTGACAAAATTATTAGTTGTTTTATTTTACCAGGAGAAATCCCGGTAACCTGCACTTAGAAATGGGCGAAAAGCCAATAAGCACAAGACTCCAGGACACTTCTTGCTGCGTAAAACAATAAAAACCCAAATACATGCTGCTCCGTTTTACTTAATTGCCCCAAGGAGCCGTACCTGGAAACAGGCAAAAAGCCAACAGGCACGAGAATCTCCAAGACTCTATCATCGCACAAAACAGCATCAATTAATGAGTAAAGAAAGGATATAAAATTCTGTTTATCCTCCCTCCACTAGCCAATATACAATATATATATAAATGGCTGATTCCATTCAGATTCATGCAGGCCGTCACTGATCTAATTTTTTTTTCTTCTTAGTAATAAAAATACCTTCTATTATGTATATAAAGATAAAATTTACCTCGTAGAACGCTCAAAAAATTTTTTTTTACTACAGCAATTTTAGTGTTGGATGTAAAAACGAAAATTCAAAAATTGAAAATGAACCTCTACTTTTAAATGACTATATCTCCGTCAATTTTTAACTTTTTTAGGCGTTCTTTTAACTAAAGTTTGCGAAATTCTGTCTAGTTTTGAATGCAATCTCGATTTTTGTAATACAATTTGATCTCACTGACTAGGAGAGTATCAGACCTCTGGATCACGGATTTTGCTCAAACGTTGGAATAAATTTTCAGATGTCAAAATATGAAAGGAAACAAAATTTTAGATCCCAACGCTCAATATTTTCCTAGTTACAGGCAATTAAAGAAAATCACTAAAAAAGTTACTAGATTTTCAAACGCATATAGTTCCTTAGCATTGATAGCTAGGAGCTTGAAACATTTTTTAAATGAAAGCTGAGCTCAAACCCTTTCGAAATAGTAGTTATAGCATGTCAAAATATTATTTTTTCCCAAAGTTATAGCGTGATAAATATTGGACCTGATTTTTCTTTTTAAAACATTAATTAATAACAAAAGCTGAAATTGGGTCTAATGTTTATTACGCTATAACTTTGGAAAGAAATAATATTTTGACATGCTATAACTACTATTTCGAAAGGGTTTGAGCTCAGCTTTTATTTAAAAAAAGTTTCAAGCTCCTAGCTATCAACCCCACTCACTGGCACTGGCGCTGAACCACGCGGTGCCATTATGCGAGGTGCTCCTATAGCCCGGCCTATCGTTGCTTCTACTCCATCACGAGGATGCTCACCTGTGGCACCGATTAAGAAAGCTCAAGATCACTCTGTGATTAAGAAGAGGACCAATTCGCGCTGTTCTGCGGTAGCTGGAGGGGAACATAGCATAAGTATCAATTTAATTAATGAAAAATTTAGAGGTGGTGCTGCATTGGTCACCCCGGATAACAATATTAGTAGGGGTAAAAATGGTGGTCTTCAGCAGAGTAATGATGGAGCTGATTCTTCCTCAGTAAAGGCAGCTGTGTCTGCTTTGGAGAGCGCGCTATCCTGCAGGCTCGATCTGATTCAAAATGATCTTAATCGACTTCCGGCTCTTGAGAGCCATATTATAAATACTGACAAGGGTCTGCAGGATATCGTGACTAAAATGGAGAGTCAAAATGAAATTATTAAGAATTTACATGCTGGGCAGACGCAGCTGCTAGAGGAGAATCGTAAACTCAGGGGTATGATAGGTACTTTAGAGAAGGAGTTGTTGTCTGCTCTAAATGGCATGTATGAAAAGTTTTTCAAATCTCTCACGACTAATTTTAATAATATGCAAGCATTTTTAGGTAATGAATTCAATGGAGTGGACAGCAACTTTTCTCAACTTATGACCGGGGTGGCTGAGGTGGTGCAGACCGTTAGTGATCTCACGGCCCAGGACGAACACTTAATCAACACCAACACCAACACTGATATGCCTGTAAATTCGAATATAACACAATCATTTGAACGTAAAGATAGTAGCTCTCTTAACACATGCACTGAAGCACCTGTTGATTCAAACGATGAACAATTAGTAAAAGCACATACAGATAGTAGCGGAGAGGCATCCTGTCATACTGTGAAGAGGTGTGGTTCTGGGAATAGTGTCTTGGTGATATCCAGCGGACTGGACTGCTCTGCGGCTAATGTTGGGCTGGAGGATTATGCTTGCGCTGTTCTGGGAACCATACTTCCGACTTTTGAACGTTCAAATATTGTATTTGTTACTGAGATCTCTAATTCTGAAAATAAAAATAAGGGCAGGATGTCTGCTGGGCCTGAGATCGTTGGCGGTCCGAGTATTGCGTTCTCATTGTTGGTTAGACTTTCTGGAGATGACTTGGCGCAGAAGGTATTTATGGCTAGGCGTAGATTAACGGGTTTTTCGACAGCGGATCTGTATCCCTCCCTCCTCGGCAGTTTTTCTACCACCAAGCACCATTCTCAAATATATATAAATGAGTATCTTGAAAAAGATAAATATATTAAATTTAAAAATCTTAAAAAGTATGCTAAAGGAAAAGGTTGCAAGTTTGTTTGGCATAGAGGTGGTAAATTTATGGTGAGGAGGGAGAGAGGGGAGAGAGCGCACAAATTTGAAAGTGAACATGATTTGAATGAAATATTAGATAAATCTAAATGTATTGTACAGAAAAATGTTAAAGTAACTGATTTTGAGAAACACGATGAAGCTCTAACAAATAATGGAACTACTGATAATGATAAATGTAAACCTCATAATAGTGGGATGAGCTCGAATCAGGAATTAATTAAAAATCATGCAATATCCTTAGATAGAGCCTCTCCCCAATGACTGCGCTGGTCCTCTTCGGAGAGTCGAATAGGGAGGAGGGGTGAACTGCGCGCGTGCTTTCTGAATGTGACCTCTTTGAGAGCTCATATTGGGCAGGTGCGTGAACTTTTAAGTGGCTATCATTCTTACGACATATTTGGAGTTGCTGAGACCTGGCTGGGTCCGTCTGTATCGGATGACGTCATTCGAGTCGGGGGGTACAAAGTGTTTAGACAGGACAGAAACTTGCGTGGTGGAGGAGTTGCCTTGTATATTAAGGATAATCTAAAATGCACTATTTTGGCCACTTCGGAGACGCAAACTAGTAATAGTAGCGGTAAGCCGGAGGTGCCTGAATATATTTTCTGTTCTGTGCAAGTTGGCGGCTCCGAGCCCGTGCTGGTTTCTGTCATTTATCGTCCTCCTGCTGTTTCGTTTACTAGAAACTCTAATTTGTTGATTGATATGAGAAATTTTTGTTCGGACTATTCCCATAAAATTATTATGGGGGACTTGAATGCCGATCTCCTTAAAGAGAGCAGTGATGCTAAGTTTCTTAGTAAGCTGTCGGCTGAGCTTTCGTTACAGTTGGTCCAGCACGGTGCTACGCATCATACTCCTACGTCTCACACGTGGATTGACCTGATCTTTGTTGATGACAACGACGTGGTGCTTGATTCACGGAACCTACCGGCGAGCTTTCACAGTCGGCATAATTTAATTGACGTCTGTTTGCCTTGCAACACTATAACTTTTGATCCAAAACCTATCATGTATAGGAACTATAAAAATATTTGTCCAACTGCATTGGGAGAGAAACTTGCCGGCTGTGATTGGTCGCCGCTTATGACTGACGCGGTTGACCCTGAATCTGCACTTGGTTGCCTCTGTGACAATCTCACTGCTGCAATCGAGAATTTAGCGTCGTTGAAAGCGCTCAAGCCTAATAAGAATAAGTTTCCATGGGTAGATGAAAAATTGTCACGGATGCGGTGTAAGAGAGATGCTACATATCGTAGATATAAACGGACAGAGGACAAGCAGTATCTCCTTGAATTTCTGCGGTTGCGTAGGGTGGTAGACGAACGCACGGACCATGCTAAGACTGCTTATATTCACAATAGACTGTTTGATGCTCTTGCGGGTGGTAATGTCTGGAAGGAGTTGAGAGACCTGGGACTGCTATCCGGACCTCAAGGGGATTTGAATGGATTCACTCCGGATGAGCTTAATGCGCACTTTGCTGGGGTGTCAGTCTCGCCGCAGGAGGATAGTGAAGAGCGATTGAGAATTCTTTCTCAATGCTATGAAAGTGTGTTTACCTTTAAACCAATTAGTTTTAATGATGTTGTTCTTGCAATTTCACATTTTTCCTCACAGGCTTGTGGTGAGGATGGCATTCCGCAAAGCGTGATAGTTAAAGCTTTACCATTTATTGGTGAACATCTTGTGACTCTGTTCAACTCCTCTTTTGCACGGGGGGTCTTCCCTTGCCGTTGGAAGCAAGCACGTATTATACCATTGAAAAAGTGTGCTGCACCTAAGCAACCAAAAGATTTTAGGCCTATAGCCATCTTATGTTTTCTTTCAAAGGTTCTTGAGAAGATCGCCCATGACCAACTGCAGGAGTACATTACATCCAAAAAATTGCTTGATCCTATGCAGACGGGCTTCAGGAAAAACCATTCTACGCAGACCGCTGTACTTAAGCTTACGGACGATATAAGGTCAGGTCTAGACAGGAAACTTGTCACGTTACTGCTACTTTTTGACTTTAGTAAGGCATTCGACACGATCTCTCCTCCAAACTTCTTGCGAGGCTTAGATCGATGGGGTTCTCCAGGGCCGCACTCGGATGGATTAACTCCTATTTATCAGGTAGGAAACAAATGGTTTCCACACATTTGAAGGAGGAATCGAATTGGCTAACAACCAATCTAGGAGTACCTCAGGGTTCGGTGCTGGGGCCTCTGTTGTTTTGCCTTTACATAAATGACGTACGTGACGCACTGGACTCTGGTTGCGTCGGGCATCTGCTGTATGCGGATGATCTTCAAATTTATACACAGGTCCCTTATGATGATGTGGACGAGGGGATTCGTATTTTACAGAGGGCGGCCAGGGCGGTGTCGGGGTGGGCTGCTGGTGTTTCTCTCACTTTAAATGCTAGTAAAACAAAGGCGATCGTCTTTGGAAGTAATCGTTTTATTAAAAATTTTTATTCGGGTGAGCCAAGGACGATTGACCTAGGGAGCGGTATCGGTATTCCTTTCTCTGACACCGTTACGAGCCTTGGTGTTGTACTCGACTCTAAACTGTCGTGGGAACCGCATATTAATATGCTGACTAAAAAATTCAATAGAGTGATTTATAGCCTGCGGTTTTTCCGTCGGTACACCACTGAGGCTCTGCGTAAGCAGCTCGCAACCGCCCTGCTGTTTCCACATCTTGATTATTGCTCAGTGGTTTTGCTCGATGCTTCGCAGGAGTTACGAAGACGGCTACAGACAATGCAAAATTCATGTGTGAGATATGTATTAGGCGTGAGAATGGGTGATCACATCTCTCCCCATAGACATGCTTTGGATTGGCTACGTACTGATTCGAGGAGACAGTATTTTATGGCTGTACTTATGTACAAAATCGTACGTATGAATACTCCCGAATATTTAGTGGGTCTCTTCACTAGATATATACCCAGAGCGACCACTAGGGGTGAGATTAAAGATCTTGCGGTGCCCTTCATGCGCACTGAGACTGGAAGAAATTCCTTTCAAGTTCAAGGTGCACATTTTTGGAACTCCCTACCTGCTGATATTAAAAATCTTCCATCAATCGGCAGGTTTAAAGCCGCTCTGAGGAGGTTTTTACTCGACCTCGATTAAACAGTATTATTTTCGGACTATATCATATGTGTTAATTTATTATGTGATGTACCCTTTATAGATTTAAGGCATGATTGTATTTATTGGCGTGTATGTAGGATGTGTGTGCTTAGAGTGAATGATTATATTTTTATTAGATTGACTTGTATATTACTGTACATTCAACTTGATGTGATTTTAACTTACTGTATACTGCTGATATTTCGACTGCGCTCTTTACACGCTTGATTTTATGTAATTATTTTGACTGATAGATATTGAGACTGATTTTTAACTATATTATTTATACTTTTTGCATGTATTTATTCGTGTTATCTGTGATATCGCTTTTATCTAATTTATTGACTTACTATTACAGTATTACTATCTCTATTATGTTTTATGACTGTGATATCATACTGTACTATTTTGATTTTATATGTACAAGGCTATTTAAAGTATTTTTATGTATTTTTTCAACTTTATTTGTAATTTTTCACGCTTTTTTGTAATTATAATACAAAATAAACAATATCTAATCTAATCTAATCAATGCTAAAGAACTATATGCGTTTGAAAATCTAGTAACTTTTTTAGTGATATTCTTTAATTGCCTGTAACTAGGGAAATATTGAGCGTTGGGGTCTAAAATTCTATTTCCTTTCATATTTTGACATCTGAAAACTTATCCCAAAGTTTGAGCAAAATCCGTGATCCGGAGGTCTGATACTCTCCTAGTAAGTTATTTACAAAAAACCAAAAAAAGCGAATTTTTTCAAACACGATTTTCTCAAAAACTATATATTTTTTTTTTTGAAATTTTCATAAGATTTTATACATAAAAAATACAAACTTTTAGGGTAGGTAAGAATATGCGCTTTTGCCTCATTTTTTTTTAACAGATTTTTAAACGTTTTTCTTATATTTTCGATTTTAAAACATTGATACCATGGCGCATCGTACTATTTTTCCAACTTTACGTGTTCTTACAACTATTTTTATGCTTTTATTTATTAATATATCAAAAATATCAGTAATAATCTTTAAAATAAACCCCGGATCAAATATTCTGATCAATTAGAACCAAAGTTATGACGATTTAAAGTTAAAAAAAAAATGCTGAAACTTTAAATAAATATGAAATTCACATTGAGGAAACGCAATTTTTGTTAAAGATTAAAATCTGGAAATAAAAATTTTTAATTTAAAAAAAAAGTTATTTTAATGAAAGTATACATAACCATTTATCCTCCTTTTATGGTACATTATTTTATTGGAATTGTTTTTGTTGAAGAATATAATTTTTTATCAGTTTGAATTTCACACCTAGAATTCAAATTTATTTTGTAGGAAGTTGACGCATGTCACTACTAGCTAGCGATGATTCGTTCTTTGCATTCTCATTAACGACTTGACGTGTTTAAAAATACAAGAAAAGAAAGATAAAAAATAAAGATGTTTAAGAAAAATTATTTTTTTCGATCTGTCATTGAACAGAATATCAATAATGGCATCACTGATTGTTAAAATAGAGTGCAAGGATTTAAAAGAAAGACACGAAATAGTTGTTTATGATTGCTCCAAAAGTCGGCTTAGAGAACTAGGTGATCTAACGGAGTCTTTGAAGCGCTTGTATCCGAATACTTCTTTCTCTAGAGAAGATAAAGTATGCCCTTCGTGTTACAAAATATTATTAGATGAAGTGAAAAATACGCCTATTTCATCGACTTCAAGCAGTCAACAATGTTCGGAAGATTTTATTCATAGCAAGGCTGTGGTAGAACAGCTCAACGAGACTTCAAGTAATTTGAAATTAAACATTTCACCAATTAAGATGCCTCAAAGTATCAATATCAAGATGCGAGAATCTTATGCTCTCCGGAAAAGAAAACAAATAAACGATGCATTTGATTCACAAATAGCAAGTAAAAGTCTCCGATATAACGGATTTGCCCGCATCGAATGAAAATAATGAATGTAAAACAAATGATAAATGGCAAAATTGCATTAGATAATTGTTCAAATTTTCTTGAGAAAGTGCAATTGTTGAGTATTATATCGAGTGATATTTTCAAAGATTATTTATTATCAGTTGTACCAAATATAAATATTTATATGATTGATCAAGCACGATCATTGCTAAATAATAAAAAAATTTACAAGCAGTCTGAGAACTATTGTGGCCATTCTTTGGATAGTGAAATTGTAATGAAAGTAAAGGATTATTATCTGAACGATGATTTTAATTGTTCTCGTCAAAGTGCAAATAAAAGCGACACAGTATCTATCAAAGAAAATGGTATAAAAACTAAAAAAGTCAAACGCTTTCTTACGCGAAGTATCAAAGAAATATATCAATTATTTAAAGAAAAAAATTCTAGAATGAAAACAAAAATTGGTAAATCAACATTCTACGCTTTAAGACCGTAGTGGGTTATACCACATCCACCCACCGATTCGTGTCTTTGCGTTTACTGCGAGAATCTTGAACTTATGTTAGATGCTTTGAATAATTATAAAAAAGAGAATAAACAAGACATCGCAGATTCGGAATTGAAAATATGTTCTTCACTTTTTTGTTCAAAAGACGATATGAAATGTGTACTAAGAGAATGTAAAGAATGTCCCATTGGAGATTCTATTGATTTACAAATAATTTCTGTGACAGAAGAAGATTTATATGAAAAAATAATTTATGGTGTTTGGGAAAAATCAAATTTACTGAATAAAACTAGCACAATTGAAAATTTCTTAATAGAGTTAAGAGAGCGTGCTCTCACTGTAAGAGCTCATAAATTGGTCGAAGAAATTCAACGTATAGCAATTAAAGAGGTTAAACTGTTAGCGAAAAATAATGACTTCCAATTAGTTATTCATGTCGATTTTGCAGAAAATTGTACAGTTCTGTTTCAAAATGAAATTCAAAGCTATCATTGGAGTAAAAACCAAATATCAATATTTACGTCAGTAAACTATTTTGGAAATGATAAAACAGTCATTTATGTCACCGTCTCTGACGATATTAAACATGATTCTTCTCATGCCCTAATGGCTATAAATTTAATTATCGACAACTTAAAACAAAAACACATTGCTTAAGATCTTGATAAAATCATAACCATTTTCGATAGAGCTGCCAGTCATTTTAAAAATAGATATCAATTATATGAGATTGAAAACTCAAAAGTAAACAGAAAATGGCTTTTTTCTGCAACAGGTCATGGTAAAAGCGCTTGTGACGGTATTAGTGGTTTAATTATACATTATGCTACCATGCATAATCTGTCCAAGAAGAGTGCAGATTTTATTAGAAACTCTGAAAATTTCGCCACTCACGTATCAAAATATACTTCGTCGATTAACATTCTTGTTATCCGCAAGGATGAGTTAGAAGTTTTTCGACAGACAAAAAAAAATGGAATGGTTAGGAAATGCTAAAGAAATTAAAGGTACTCAAAAGATTCACTGTTGGAAAAGTGAACGAAACCAAATCTACACTGCCAAAACTTCGAGACATAAGTGGCAAGAAGTAATTCAAAAGGTTTTATTCAAATTCGGATTTTTTTATTCACATTAGTTCTCAATTCATTAGTGTTCATTTCTTAATTGTATCGCATATTATTTGTTCATTGAAAATGACCAAATAATATATTTTAGTATTTAAAAAATTCACCTTTTCAAAATTTGAAATTCAAATTCAAAATTCAAAATTTAAAATTCAAAATTCAAAATTCAAAATAAATATATTTATTTAAAGTTTCAGCATATTTATTTTTAATTTTAAATCGTCATAACTTTGGTTCTAATCGATCAAAATGTTCGATCCAGGGTTTATTTTAAAGATTATTACCGATATTTTTTATATAATCATAAATAAAAGCAGAAAAATAGTTGTAAGAACACGTAAAGTTGGAAAAATAGTACGATGCGCCATGGTATCAATGTTTCAAAATCGAAAATATAAAAAAAACGTTTAAAAATCTGTTAAAAAAAAATAAGGCAAAATCGCATATTCTCACCTACCCTTAAAGTTAGTATTTTTTATGCATGAAATCATATAAAAATTAAAAAAAAAAAATTATAGTTTTTGAGAAAATCGTGTTTGAAAAAAATCGTTTTTTTCGTTTTATCGTAAATAACTCAGTGAGATCGAAATGTATTACAAAAATCGAGATTGCATTCAAAACTAGACAGAATTTCGCACACTTTCGTTAAAAGAACGCCCAAAAAGGTTAAAAATTGACGGAGATATAGTCATTTAAAAGTAGAGGTTTATTTTCAATTTTTGAATTTTCGTTTTTACATCCAATACTAAAATTGCTGTAGTAAAAAAAAAAAAATTCTGAGCGTTCTACGAGGTAAATTTTATCTTCATATACATAATAGAAGGTATTTTTATTTCGTAGAATAAAAAAAATTCGATCAGTGACGGCCTGCATGAATCTGAATAGAATCAGCCATTAATACTATATTGATACTGTATTGATTCTGTATTGATACTATATTAATACTCTATTGATATAGTATTGATACAGTATCAATGCAGTATCAGTACTGTATTGATACTGCATTGATAATTTATTAATACTTTGTAGAAATAGTGTTAATACTATAATGATACTATATAGATTCTGTATTGATATTGTATTGATACTATATTAATACTATATTAATACTCTACTGATGCTATATCAATACTGTATTGATAGTATATTGATTCGGTATTGATACTGTACTGATACTGCATTGGTACTGTATTAATTTTTTGAGCGTTCTACGTGGTAAATTTTATCTTCATATACATAATAGATGGTATTTTTATTACTTAGAAGAAAAAAAAAAATTCGATCAGTGACGGCCTGCATGAATCTGAATGGAATCAGCCTTCATTATTTTACTCTAACTGAACACCTAAACTTATCTGCATTCGCTACACCATGCTCCGCCCGCACATGCAATACACTAGTTACACATAACGTGTGCGAAGTGCCTAATATGCACCTGATTGTCGGAAGCTGTATGTACGTTTCGCTCCAGATCACTGTACGCGACTTAACGCACGTTTCAGTGTATCTTAGCCTCGTACTTTCCTTCGCGTATTCTGCTGCACTGTGTATGACTTAGCATGCGTCCACAGCGACTGAGAAATTATTTATTAATTGTTAGACTTGTGCAAGTGAGAAGATTAGTGCTTTTCCCTGCACAGTCAAATAGATGTTTTTATATTATTTCCAACTCAAACTTTACCTTGTTCACCTCTAAGTAGAGCAGCGTGTTTCTCCGCTTCCTCTTGTAAACCTGCCGGTCGGTGGTGATGATGCTCGAACAGGCGAGATCTTCCTCACGACTCGCCTTCGATGAACTTGTTGGAACCTTGAACTCCGTGTCACCAATGTGGCGGTCCGTGACTCCTATCAGACCGTGGCACAGAAGTTGTACAGAAGGACAAGGAAGTTGAGGTTAAGAAATAACTACACAAAAGATATATATAGTTAAGCGTATATTGCTCTAGCCAGGTATACAGTCGGTAATCCAATGCCAGAGATAATGTGGCTTACTAGAGTGTCTCCGTAGAGTGTGAGAGTTAACGCTCGCACGCTAGCACGTTAACTCGCATCGCATAGTGTGGGAATCATAGATTTCATCTTATAGGCTACTACTACTGTCACACACATACGTAACTCCACAGTGCCAAGTATGATATTTGATTAAGACAAAAAAATAATTGTCTAATATAATTAAAAACAAATAATTTGATAGAAAGAATTGATTTTCTAATATAAATAAATATTTACTCAAAAAAGGACATTATTAGATTATTTGTTTGCTAAATTTGAATAAATGTTTTTTAATAGAAAGATATAATTCTAGAGCTTTGTAAGATAATCCTATCTAATTTCAAATAAATTATTTTTTGGTACGCTGTAAATTTTAATTAAATATTTTCTTGAGTCAAGTAACTTAGAAACTTACTCTAATAAAATATTTACTTGCCGTTGGTTGTTACTTTCAAGATGATTGCCTATCTTCTTTTAAGTAAATGATTTTCTGCATTTGAATATTTTTCACTTCAATGAAATATCTGATTGCTCTATCCAAGTAAATAATTGTTTTAAATTCTGTGTAATATTAATCCGTTATACATTTAAGCAATCTATATTTCTGTTTCAAGTGAATTATTTATAAATTCAAGCTATTCAAATTTTCAAATCAGATTCTTATTCTAAGTATTTCATATTCTTCCTAATAACAAAATCAGAGATTAGATTTAAGTAAATATTTTCTTGGTTTTAAAATTTTATACATTTAATTGCAGTACTACATTTACTATCGATTATTGAGTAAATATTTTCTTAATTAGGAACAATGTATGATTTGTTTTGGACTAAATATTTTCTTAAATTAAGTTTTTATTTTATTAAGGAAATCAAGGAACAGGGATTTTAATATTAAACAAATAAAAGTTTGATCGCAGGAATTAGTTTTCCAATATAAGTAAACATTCACTCAAAAAAGTACTAAATTATTAGTTAATTTAATACTAAATTCAAGTGAATATTTTTAATGGGGAAAATTAATTTATTAGTTTTAAGATAATCCTATCTTATTTAAAGTAAATTATTTTTTAGTTAATTGCAAATTTTAATTGAATAATTATTTTCTTGAGTTGAGTACCTTATAAATTAGATATTATGAAATATTTACTTGTTATTATTTGCTACTTTCAAAATAATAGACATTTTTTATAAGTAAATGATTTATTGTATTTAAGTAATTTTCATTCAAGTAAACGATTCTGAAGTAAATAATTATCATAATCGAGTAAATAATTTTCAAGTAAATGAAATGCCTAAATTTAAGAAAATATTTACTTGTTTTAAATAAAGTTTACTCAATTCAAGTAATTCATTAGTAAATTCAAGTAAATCATTTTCTTTAAATAATATTTACTTGAATCAAAAAATTTTTTTTTTCAGTGTATAAACATCATTGGCTGTAACACTAAAAAAATGGTAGCCCCTGCCAGATACTAGTATAATAAATAAATTTTATAGTGAGACAAAATGATTTCATCACGTGGTTTTTGAATAATACAAGACCCACTGAAAATCTAAAATATAACATATCTTTTTTGGTAGGTCTCATATTATTCAAAGCTACATAATTAAATTATTTTGTTCTTATTATAAAATTTAACCATTATACTAGTATCTAGCGGGGCTGCCATTTTTTCGTGTTACAGCTAATGGTGTTTACATAAATGATGAAAAACACTATTAGACAAAGACAGATAGTTCGGCTTTTTCTTAAATAAAGCTCTCTATAACTTGAGAGAAAGCCCAAGAGCTTGGTATGAATGCTTTGATAAATTCATGAAAGATTTAGGCTTTCTTAGAAGCAAGAGCGATTATTGCTCGTATATAAAGAATGATAATGATGACACAATATCCTTAATTCTTTTTGTAGATAACCTACTAATTTATGGAAAAATGTAAGTAAAATCAACGAGATAAAGAACAATTTGTCACGTAAGTTTGCTATGAAAGATTTAGGCGAATTAAAGACTTATTTAGGGATCAATATTAATTATAACTATAAATAAGGAGAGATAAAACTAAACCAAAACGAGTATATTGAGTCATTGACGAGAAAGTATAATATTATAGATGGTAAAGAAAATTATACACCTATGGAACAAAATTTAAGTTTAGAACCAGCGTAGTCAGCAACAATTGATATTAAATTTAGAAACCTAATTGGAGCTATATTATATATTAATTCAGGAACGAGATTAGATATTAGTTATAGTGTGAATTATTCAAGTCGCTTTCAAAATAGCTACAATGATACTCACTATAAACATGCATTGAAAATATTAAAATATCTATATCTAACGAAAGATTTACGATTGAATTATAAAAAAAATGTAAATTCTGAAATGATAGATTGCTTTGTAGACGCTGACTGGGCTGGAGATAAAGTAGATAGGAAATCTATTACCGGTTATTTGGTAAGATTCTTTGAAAATGTTATCTATTGGAAAAGAAAAACAAGGCAGTGTGACAAAATCGTCAACGGCTGCCGAGTACGTAGCTTTGTCAGAAGTAGTGAGTGAGATGAAAGTTGTAAAGAATCTATTGGAAGATTTCAAAATAAAATTTAAAAAACCAATTTAAATTTACGAGGATAATTCAGGAGCTATTGCAATATCTAAATTTGAAAATTTAACTAAAAATGAAGTACATTACCACTTTATAAACAAATGTTATGAAAAAGGAAAAATTGACATAATTAAAGTAGATTCAGAACATAATGCAACTGACATACTAGCAAAACCGTTAGGTAGAAATAAATTTGAAAAATTAAGATTCCTTTTGAATATTTTCTAAGCGGTTTTTCAAAACAAAAAAGGAAGAGGGGGTTCGATGTCTCATAAGAGAATTTTCTGTTACACAAAAAATAACTATAACAATTACATAAAATGAAATAAAATTGTAGCATCAAAATTAAGAAGGTGTGTTGAGATTTGTATAATTTTATATGCTACCTATACTATCTCATCAGAGTAAATATACGTATTGTGCTGCGCGAAATATGATGCAAAGATGCGGGGCATTTTTCTTATGAAGCATGGCTAAGAAGGCTAAGAACGGTAGTGTTAGTCATGCAAGGTCCATATTGTAATTATCATGGTAATCATAAAGTGTAGCTCAATAAAGTTTACTGAACATAATAACAAATAATCCTGTAACCATGTACCAAAGCATGGTTACTATTTCAATTCAGGTAAGATTTAATAGCACCAGGAGGCGCTGTTCGCACGTGTAAATAAAGAACGAAAGATATGTATTCGAGAAAGCGCGAGTAAGAAAGCTAATGAGAAAGAGAAAGATTAACTAAGTAGGCAGCAAAGCTGATGATCAGGAAGTAGGTAGGGATGGCATAAAGAGCCTCGCACAGCAAACGCAGCGCGAAGCTCGCTCTCTCCTCGCCCAACCGCCAGCAGAGCCAGTCGCTCTCGTCGCCTGACGGCCGGGCAAGCCAGTCGCTTGTATATTCGACTCCAGCTTGAGGTCCAACGCGCCAAGCAAAGTCTTTTCACATTGCCACGTGTTCAATGTCTCATCCCGAGCTCACACCCTAAGGCCAGGAAGTTGCAGAGAGAAAAACGTACAGAGAAAGATCTGCAGGAGGTGGACCCACCTCATCAATCTCTTAATATTTAAATCATTCATATATTCGGAGTCGCTTGGTCTACGACTCGGTTAGCAGGAGCAAGAGCGAGAAAGTTCTCACTCTTTTTGTATCATAGTGTGCTTGTCCTCGCTAAAGTCGGGGAATGGGGTGTCGATAGTGATTGGAATCTCTTCAAGATCTATAATAAATAAAATAATAAAAGCAATAAAAAATTAGCTTCGTGCAGCATGTCCTCTAAACCCCAAAACGCGAGCACGCTACGTTACAAAATGGCGCCCAACGAAAATATTGTTAATGTATTTAATAAAAATTAAAGTTCTCTTATATTGAAATTTATAAAAATACGGCACAATGTTACAAAATGACGCCTAACAAAATCATATATACTTAAATAATAATCAGAAAAATATTTAGCTGAACGAAAAATTATTGGAAAAAGTATAAGCGTCATACAAATGGCGCTTTATGCAAATATTAATATTTATTTTATAAAAATAAAAATGTTCTTATATTGAAATTTATAAACATAAGGCGCACATTACAAAATGGCGCCCAACATAAATAAAACTTAATTTATTAGAAATATTATAATTTTTCGTTGTCATAAAAATTATTATAAGAAAAATACGGACGCTACGTTACAAAATGGCGTCCATCAAGAAGAAATCAATTTATTAAATATCGAAAAAATTTTCCTTTATTGCAATTTACGCAAATAATACTTTGTTCATTAGAAATATTAAAATTTTTTGTTACGAATTGATAGGAAAAAAATGCGCTTAGATTACAAAATGGCGCCTAACAAAATGATTAAAGAATAAAAGATTTCATTAAAAATATTTAGTCAAAAAATATTATTGAAAAAGTTTGGCGTACGTTACAAAATGGAGTCCAAAAAACAGTGACATATAAGAACGTATTAAAAATATTTAGTCAAAAGATTATTAAGGAAGTATAGGCGTCATACAAAATGGCGTCCAACAAAAGCTTTAAAAATTAAATAATTTATGTATCTAATTGATTATAAAATTTATTTAATTTAAAAAAAAAGTTATTAGAAAAGTTCAGCGTACATTACGAAATAACAATTAAAAAAATAATAAAGCATTAATTTATTGTTAAATTCATTAAAAGAAAGCTATTTAGTAAATAAAAAAATTATTGAAAAAAAATTAAAATAGTTAATAAAATTAAATCAGCTTAGAAAAGTGTGCAGTGAACGAAATAATATTAAAAGTGAAAACGTGATAGTGTAAAATAAAATAAAAATAAATTTACAGCTAAATAGTTTAAGGTTTAACGAAAAATTTTGAAATCGTTAAATAGAACAAAATATAATCAAATTATAAGACAAAACCGGAATATTATTTTATTTAACACACATAAGTTCATAAGAAATAAAATATTCTGAATAACAATATTGTAAAGTAGCCACATTCCAATACTGTAAACAAAAGATAATTCTTGAAAAGAAAGCAAAAGTAGCACATGTTAACTGAATATCAATATTCAATTGAAACTAAAGCAAATAATAATTTTAATAGCTAAATACTTTTAAATCAATTATGATCAATCTAAAACATTATTGAAAAATATAGTAATCGCAAATATTTGCAAATTTATATTAATTATTTCAGAAAATATTGATTTTCAGTAAACTACCTGACAACGTGTCAACGTTTTTTTATAGCATACTTTTGAAGATTAGCAGTAAAAGAAAAAACTAATAACAGTTAGATACATAATTTTATTATAAATAAAATATTAGTTAGACATAAAATCATAGATGAAAATGTTAAATGGTTAATGAGAGAATTATTCACTAATTAGTGAAAAAGTGAGAAAATTTATTTCCTTAATTTTATTCATACTGAACTCAAGAAAATTTCTCGTTTCAAGAAAATATAATAAAATATAAAAGGAAAAAATAATTACTTACATTAGAAGATAGATAAAAAAAACTAGGTAAAAATTTCTAGATAATCAAGAAAACATAATAAAAATAAAGATGTCAGTTAACCATACGAAATTGATTCACAAGTAAGTGAACACGTTGCCAGCAGAAGATTTAGAAGGAAAATTAATTCAATTATTTCTTTCAACAATACATCTCTGCGAGATTTTTGGTTTACTTAGACTACAATGAAAGATTGCTGCAAGCTTTCATAGAAATTTTTCAGAAAACTTGTTTGAAAGATTTATAAAAGATTTCTCTCCAGTGTTCTCCATGCTTTAGCCAAAAACCTTCACACTATCTTTCCTAAATCTTACATGAAAGATTTTTAAAACTGTGATAATCTTGCAATGAAAGGTTATAGAAATATTTAATAAATATTTTCTTGAAATATTACCGTAAATATTTCTGAAATCTTTCATGAAAGATTTTTATAACAGTGATGATCTCCCAATGAAAGATTGTGGAAATCTTTAATAAATATTTTTTTGAAATATTACCGTAAATATTGCTGAAATCTTTCATAAATCTTTCATGAAAAATTTTTGTAACTCTGATAATCTTGCAATGAAAGATTGTAGAAATATTTCAGAAATATTTTCCCAAAATATTACTGTTAATATTGCTGAAATTTTTCATAAATCTTTCATGAAAGATTTCTATGATAGTTACAATATTGCAATGAAAAATTTATTTGATTGCTTAAATCTGGCCTTGAAATATTGTGTGAAGATTCATTCGAAAAGATTTGGAAATCTTGTTAAAATATTTCAGAAATCTTTCAATGAAATATTTTTAGGAGTTATTTTTCTGCAACGATTAAGTTTCCTAATCATGTCGATAGGAGGACGCGCGTTCAATGCGCGTTTTGTCTCCAAGTGGTAAGAGGATACCTCATTTACTATATAAGGCAAAAGCTCTGATTAGTGCATACATGCGCAGCGCTTATCTTATCGAATATAAATGCGACTTTATAAGTGAATGTAAAATTATGTATGCGGTCATGTATTTCATGTAGAAGTATAATGTATTAAAATGTAATATAGTATCATGTAAATAAAAATTATAATTATTGTGAATATATGTGTGCGTGCGTGCGTGCGTGCGTGTTTCACCGTTCCTGGAAAAGGCCTTTGGCAATATAAACGCTTACCAATGGATTTATCAGGAGCAGGTGCTTGCTTTCAAAGATTAATAGAAAAAGTCGTAGGAGAGCTCGAGACCTATGCATATTCCTACCTAGATGATGTGGTACTGGTAACAGAAAGCTTTCAGGATCACTTAGAAATATTGGAAAAATTGTTGTTGAAAATAAAAGAAGCGGGGCTAACAATAAGCAAAGAAAAAATCAATTTTGGATGCAAGAAAGTACAATATTTAGGCTTCATAGTTAATGAAAAAGGTCTCATGATAGATCCAGAGAAAGTAGAACCAAGAAGAAACTTCCCAAGACCAACTACAGTAAAACAAGTACGTAGGTTTATTAGAGTAGCTTCATAGTATAGAAAATTTATAAAAGATTTTGCACAAATACCAAACCCCATAAATAAACTGATGAAAAATTCAGAAAAATTCATATGGAAAGAAGAACAAGAAAATGCATTTTTAAGTTAAAAGAAATACTCTGCAATGCACCATTACTGCATAGACCGACATCATTACAACAATTCACTATCAAATAGACGCTAGCGACTCAGGATTAGGTGCTGTAATAACACAAAATGTCGATGGTCAGGAAAGAGTAATTTCATTTGCAAGCAGAGCACTCAAAGACTGTGAAAAAAATTACAGCACTTCGGCAAAAGAATGCTTAGCAGTGAAATGGGCGACAGAAAAATTTAAATCCTATATTGAAGCTGATAAATTTAAAATTATTACGGATCACAGTGCATTAAAATGGCTGTTTCAGAAGAAAAGTCCAACAGGTCGTTTAGGACAATGGGTGCATGAGCTCATGAGTTACGACTTTGCTGTAGAAGACAGAAAAGGTAATTTAAATGTAGTACCAGATGCGTTATCACGCATCTATGAGAAAGAAGATCTCATGAAAATAGCATCAATAAAAATTATAGATGTGTCAGGTATAAGGTACCAACTTACCTACTTTCTTGGTACAATATCTAAGGTGAGATTTTTTTACAAACAGTAAAATGTTATTTTGTTACAAGTTAGATTGTTTTAGAATGTACATAGATGTAAAAATTATTGCCTTCTATGACCAGTTGTTTTTACTCCAGACAAAGAAATTTTAAAAAATAATACGACTCGTCTTTTCCACGTAAAGTAAAAATAGAAGTTTGTAAAATGTTATTTTTTGTGAAGCTAAATCAAATTAAAATGACCAAAAATAAAAAAAATTATAAGTTTTGAAGGCATTTGTTTTAAATATTTTGAACAATCGTCTGACTTCGAATCGAACTTGTTAACTAATTTTTAATGAATTAAATTATCTAGAAACCAAATAAATGAATTTAGAAAAATTGTTTTTCATACTTGAAAATGTTCATGTAAATTAAAAAGCTTAAAATTTTTAATAACTTGTTTGCATGAAATTTAAACATGAGATCTTACATGAAATCTCACGTGAGATTTAGCAGAAAGGTATTAGTTGTTAATGAACTAAATTATTGTAAAATGTCTAAAAACAAAAAAAAATATATTAAATTAAAAAATTTTTCTTTGATAGTTGGAAGTTAAAATTTTGTAGTAACCATCGGACTTAAAATTTTCACGAATATAGTTACATGAGAATTTGGCATAAGATCTCACGTGAGATTTTACAGTAGGAGAAAAAGAGGTAGACCAAGAAAAATAGTAAATAGCTAGAATCGCTTTCTTAACAGAAAAATGATATTTAATTATATTACACATTTTTGTTATACTTTTCCTAGATATAATAGATCGACTAATTGTAAGTTCTTTTAATATCCGCCAAGTAGAAAAAAAAAATCATGTCATTAACGTCACGAAAAATCTACAAGAAAAAATTAAGTAAAGACAAACCGAAAAAAAGAAAATTTAAGATAAATAAAAATAAGTTTAACTTATAAATAAAAACAAGAACAATAAAAAAAATTACAAATTTTAAATCAAATTGTTTTTATATTAAGGGCATGCATACGCTCTACTATACCGGCCGATATAGCAGAGCGTAGGCCAAATTTCTAGAATTGAAGAATTAACTTTGTAAAAAAACTAATCATCAGAATGAATTTTCCTTTTGTAGATCACTCTATTTTGAGATAATAAAGGGCGGAAAATAGAAAAACCTCAGGAATTTGGAAAAAAAATTATTTTTCTCAAAATAATATGAAAATAATTATCATACTAGAAAGTGTAATGTTGTCAGGTTGGCAATACCTGACTCTGATGCGATACATTCCGGCGTTTTTCTTACACTGTGGCGCGAACTTCGAAATTTGAAATATATTGAATCGACGTTTTCGTATTCGTACCTTAACTTGCCGTCGAGGCGCTACCGTGCCTCTTGATATTATCATTTTATGCAAATGATAACTCAATCATTCTTTATTCTACTGTAATAAAAGCAATGATGTTTTATTTTTTTTTGCATATTTTTGTTGTATATGTGTGAGGTATAGCGAACAAAATAGAAAGGAAAAGACAATACAAACGTGTGCGTACGGGCATAAGACACGCACACACATGAAGTCTGTGTTATTCTGCTGCTTTCTTTTTACAGTAAGGCCCTTCTTATAGTAAACAATGAAAGAAGGGCTTTCTTACATTGTTTACTGTACCTCACACATATAAAACAGAAAGTAGAGTATTTTATATTCTTTTTTTTTCTAATAAAAAATCATAAAAATTTCCTACATGTAGAAATAATGTATTCTAAACATTTGCAATGCATACAATAATAGTTAATTCATTTTCGGATACACCCTACTAAAAAATCTCAGGTGAGAAATCACCTGATTTCTCAGGTGATTTATCATGCCAAAATCTCATGTGACGATTTTTTTTGTTTTTACACGTTTCAAAGCATACTTAGTCAATTGCGAACTATTTTTGAAAATTTTTAAAAAAATTGGAACTTAGAAAATTTTTTTTAAAATTTGGTCTTAGAAAAAATTATGACTCATTTTACAAAAAATTTTCTAAGTTCAATTTTTCAAAAATTTTCAAAAATAGTTCACAATTGACTAAGTATGCTTTGAAACGTGTAAAAACCAAAAAAATCGTCACATGAGATTTTGGCATGATAAATCACCTGAGAAATCAGGTGATTTCTCACCTGAGATTTTTTAGTAGGACATCATCACTAACACTGCCGTCCAAAGTAAGAAAACCTTAACTCCAATGGGATTCCAATGTAGTTAAACACTTTTACACTTTGGACGGCAGAACACACAATCACGTACACACAAGAATAATGTTAGAAAAAGAAAAAGAAAGCCACAGAATAGCTGAAAACGTGACTTCATGTGTGTGCGTGTCTTATACCCGTACGCACACGTTTGTATTGTCTTTTCCTTTCTATTTTGTTCGCTATACCTCACACATATATAAAAAAAATTTTTATTTATGCCAAAAAAAAATAAAACATTGCTTTCATCACAGAAGAATAAAGAATAATTGAGTTTGCATAAAATGACAATATTCAATATATTTTAAATTTCGAAGTTCGCGTCACAGTGTAAGAAAAACGCCGGAATGTATCGCATCAGAGTCAGGTGTTGCCAACCTGACAACATTACACTTTCTAGTATGATAATTATTTTCATATTATTTTGAGAAATATAATTTTGTTTCCAAATTCCTGAGGTTTTTCTATTTTTCGCCCCTTATTATCTCAAAATAGAGTGACCTACAAAAGGAAAATTCATTCTGATGATTAGTTTTTTTACAAAGTTAATTCTTTGATTCTAGAAATTTGGCCTACGCTCTGCGGTACTATTATCTCTATTTTCGAAAAGTTCACTATTTTTCTGAGGTTTTTCTATTTTCCGCCCTTTATTATCTCACAATAGAGTGAACTGTAAAAGGAAAATTCATTCTGATGATTAGTTTTTTTACAAAGTTAATTCATTGATTCTAGAAATTCGGCCTACGCTCTGCTATATCGGCCGGTATAGTAGAGCGTATGCATGCCCTTAATATAAAGACAAAAATATAGAGACTAAGAACAATTATTATAACTTGGTGAAGTATTAAAAAAGTTAGTGAGTAAAATAAAAGACATTCAAAATAACATATAGTAAAATATAAAAACAAACTAAAAAGAAAAAATCAATAAATATCTCAAAGTAAGAGAGAAAAATTATTAAAAATAAAATACTTGAAAGTACATAGTGTAGAAAAAGTATAAAGAATGAAAAAGAAATTGGATGACACCAACGCACTATTCCAAGATTGGAAAAGAAAACTGGGTGAAGAAAAAATAAACAACGCAAGAATAAACACGAAAGACTTTTGAAAAAATAACTAATGCAAAAAAAAATAATAATAAAATATGATAATAAAATAAAAGTAAATAAATTTTATACAATCTACTGTAAGAAAAAACTATAATTTTTCTTTCAAATAAAGAAATTAAAATTAATAAAAACATATAATTACTGTAACGGTTATTTTGCACACGTTACAAAAAAAATAAATTAGCTTTTAATTATATTTTATTTTAGCTAAGTCTAGGAATTTAATTAAATGCAGAGTTGCTGCGAATTATAATAAATATGCTGAATATTATGCAACAAATTCCGATAGTGCTAGGCTAGTAAAACTATTGATAAGCGACAAAATCTTACGTGATACACTTGTCGCTTGCTACACTCACTGCGTCTCTCTCTCTCTCTCTTACCTGATCAAGAGACGCGTTGCCGGTAGCACAGTTTTCCTTCGTGATGCAGGCTCAAAAATACGTTACATCGAAACATAAGATATTATGTAACTAATTAATATATAACTGCTCACAAGGGCCGTGGAGGCGTCGGAGTAAGCAACGGGAAATATATTTATTATTATATATATAGACAGGCAATATGAGTCAAATAGATAGCACTTTATATTTAAATTTAAGAGTAGGCCGAAGCAGATTCGATACCGACCGAGAATCGAAAATCCGTTATTTAATTTTCTCCTACTATACGTAATAGAATGCATTAAAATTTTAAATACATTCATCAAATTTATTTCTCTGTTGCGCTCGCCAAAAATAATTTAAGAAATTTTTTTTAAATTAAAAATTTTATACTACAGCTGTTTATTAAACGCTAAGTGCTGTTACTTACTTTTGTTTGAAATGTGGTAAATTTTATGAAAAAAACATCTACTATACAATCATGTATGTATAAAAAATTGCGCTCGATAACAATTTCTTTTGAAAACAGTATAATTATTTTATTTATGATAAAATAACATTTTCAATAACAAAACTGTTCCGGCCCACTCTTAATAGAATTTATTCAATAAAAAGTAATTAATATAGTATAATTAATGTGAATAATGAAAATTTAATGTATCGCAAACCAAAAACTATGATCTTACAATTTATTAGAAAGAGATAGAAAATAAAAAGGGAGACGCGACGCGAACTAAAGCTTTATCAAGCAAGAACAAACGTGCACCTTTCATGCTGAAGTTTCTTCGAGGAAAGAAACTCCAGTTAACAAAATATATAGATTACTTACGACTACGCGTAGAAGCTTCTATTAAAATACATACATCGAATGTCTTTTAACGTTGGCCAACGCAGCGCGTTTATAGTGAATAAAATAATAAAAGCAATAAAAAATTAGCTTCGTGCAGCATGTCCTCTAAACCCCAAAACGCAAGCACGCTACGTTACGAACCTAATAATAAATAAAAGTATTGTTTATCTGATAATTGGACCTCTTTTTGAAACAGTTATCAAATTAATAAAGCGAAATGTTAAACTATTTTTGTGCTAAAAATAATGTTAATAAAATTTTTTTATATTTTTTTTGGATGAAAGATATTTTTATGTGTACCAGGATGATTACTTAGCTGCATATTCTGTTAAAAAAATATGAAAAAAATTAAGTGTTCAAAAGAATTATCAATTGATCATATATTTGGGAAATATGTCAGCAGAAATTTTTCTGATGACATATTTCCCAATAATAGTCTCGATTTATGCCATCATCTTAGAAAACATGCTTCTGCAGATTCATTTTCTAACAGAAGCTCATTTTTATTGCAAAATAGAATATCACATACAATTAAGTTATAATAACTTTCTTCATCACTGTTCAATATATAATATCTGGTACAAAATACAGCTGCTTTATTTCTTATACGCATCCGCATATGATTTTTCAATGTCATGTATTTTACAGGTCCATAATCGATCGGTCCGATCAACTCTTCATCGCCATCTTCTTCTGACCACATCTTGCTTAAAACTAATTCGTATCGAATAGCGAATTATGCTAAGCTCAAATTTTCTAGGTGATCAGATCTTTCAATGTATCGATCGAAAATGTTATTCAAAACAGATGTTTCATTACCTTCAAATCATAACAGTCGGTATCTTTGATCAGGTTTACAACTATTAATGAATACGGTTTTCGGAAACCCTTCTTAAGAAGGGGCCGAACTATCTGTCTTTGTCTAATAGCGTTTTTCATCATTTATGTAAACACTATACGGTATAACAAGAAAAAAATAGCAGCCCCCACTAGATATTAGTATAATTAGTAAATTTTGTAATAACAACCAAATTTTTTACTGCATAGTTTTTGACTGATTAGAGACCTACTGGCAATCTTGAATATAACCTATCTTTTTTTGGTAGGTCTCTAATTATTCAAAAACTACGCAGTAAAAAAATTTGGTTGCTATTACAAAATTTACTTATTATACTAATATCTAGCGGGGGCTGCTATTTTTTTCTTTTTATACCGGATAGTTCTTACATAAATGATGAAAAACGCTATTAGACAAAGGCAGATAGTTCGGCCCCTTCTTAAGTGGTAAATGACATAATCGATACGCACATTCTGGAGCACTCACCAAATGTTGTCAAAGAATTGCCATGGATAAAAGAGCTGATCCCATTAATGCCCTCCTCGTATTTTGGGTTTTAAAATTGCTTTTTCGACGACACTTCCTGTTTCGTGTGGTTCACATTTACTTGCATACTTCGCAACATAATAAGCTATTGTAGTAATATTGCTACAAGGTTGTATATCAATATTACCTTGACAGAGACACAAAAGTATTGGATGATAATTATTTACCATAGTTTCATTTAAATTTCTTTTCAGCAAACAGAAACGACCATTATTTGCAAGAGTTTCATTTGGATCTAAGCATATTGTTGTTTCAGAAATAGGTCTAGGAAATCCAAAACGACAGTTTTTATTATGGTCCTTACAGCCTGTACGAGTGTGCCTATGTATTTGAACGTTTTGAACAATGTCATCCAAAATATCATTATTTAATAGTAAAGATCAAGAGCTATAGATCCTTGAAATTTTAAAAGTTTTTCAAAATTTTTGGAAAAGTCCCAACTTTACTATTTTTTTCTGAAAATCCTGATGTTTTAGAGAGAAATTCTTAAGAACACTTCTTGTTGTAAATGAGAAGGAAAGTTAGCATGATTTTTCACAGACCTGAATTTTGAAGTTTTCTGATTGGTTCTTATATGTATTACATGGTAATTGAAATTACTCATTGTTCGACAGTTTAGAAATTGCTATTCAAGGGCTTACTTTTTCCATTTTAATTTTAAAAGAATTTTAAAATAAATTTTTGATCATGGTAGTTGGAGCCATCAATAAAGAGTTATGACAGTTTGAAATATATATTTTTATGTATGATTTATTTTTCTTATTGAAAATAGCCTGTCACATACTAACAAGCATCTGGTTTAAATACTGAAAAGCTATTGAAGTAAGTTAAAAAATTATATGGTACAATGTTATTTCTCAATTGAAAGCTTAATTATTAATTAAACAACACTTGTTACTGTTATAATTACAATTACTTTCGTAGGCAAATAAGACTTTAAGTCATCGCGAACTCAAATAATCATTTGATAATTCTTGTAGCTATGTATACAAACATTTCTTTCTAAATACTTTCTTTCTTTCTTTCTTTTTAATTGGCCTTTCGATTTTTCATCATAGGCCATCATCAATTTTTGCCCCGAGGGGACTTTTTATTATTAATTTTTTGTGTTGTTCCGAGGAACTCTCTATTTTGTGTTCTTCGGGTTCTCTTCCCCACGGAAAACTACAAAAATTGTTTTTCCCAATTTTCCCAGGGAGTCAAAACCCCGATCCACTAGGACGCAAGCCAGCTGCCTTAAGCAGCTGAGTTACTTTTCGTCCTTTGATGACGGAGCTCGTAAGTGTGCTCATAGGAACAAAGCACATGCAACAGAGGTGCTTGCTTGAAAAACAGCCGCGAGCGGGATTCGATCCACGGTCCCCCGAGAATACGAATCCAATGCTCTTACCGACTGTGCCACAGACCGGCTCAATAGTGTTTCTAAATACTTATACGAGTAGAATATTAATCAAAATTAATTTGATGTACAATCACATCATCGACATGAATATCATTTGTAATCTTATATGTAAAATAATCTGATTTCCAGCTTGCAATAAGTTGTCGGAAAAAAGTTCTGATCAACTGTGATGACTTGTGCCATCACATTTAATAAAATCAGTTGATCAAAGAACCAAATGATATTAGTACACTGAACCAATTTTCATTTCATAAATAGAATCTCCAGTTATGAAATCCTCAATGTAACTGATAATTTTCAATGAATATGTAACATGACAATAATTTGACACTTAAAAATCAAGTCAAGTAAAGAAATCCCTGTTGTAGAAAACTAGTTGGATATCCAACTGGAGTTAGATATCCAAAGTTGGATATCTAACTGGATGACTTGGATCTGACTTGGATTCCGTAGGTTATCCAAGAAAATTATCCAGTTGCGCATCATCAAGATGGATTCCCAGTAGGATATCTAGTTGGATATCTAGTTAGATTTCCAGTTTGATATCATACTGGATATCCTATTGGAAATCCATGTGGATAGTGAGAAACTGGATAATTCTCCTGGATATCCAACGAAATCTAAGTCAGATCTAAGTCATCCAGCTAGATCTATAGTTGGATATCCACTTAGATATGCAGTTGGATATCCAACTAGTTTTTTACAACAGGGAGTCCTTTTCAAGGACTGAAAGCTAATATTGTAACAATCAATGTAATAAACGTTACGTAAATAATAAATAATTTTCAAAAATTTGGACAGCAAACAATACTGCGTAAGATGTTAAATATTTACTATTTTTCTCGCATTAACTTTCTATAGAAAGTATCTGTGAAATGGAAAATGATAATATAATTTCGGAACACACACTGTTCAAATAAATGAGTCGCTTCCATTACATGTAATGGAGGTAAATCTCAAGCCAGTACATTAAATGTACAGTGACAATGTGACAGCATAATTACTGCAAATCGTATTGATTTTTGTGCAAATTACATTAAAATTCATGTATTCTACAACACAAATACAGCTATACCTTAAATCATTTCACTTCAACGCATTAAATTACATGTCATTTTTCACAGTGCAGTTTATTTCTGGAGGTAATACAAATTTTTTAAATCAAAATTGGCTCTCATAAAATATAACAAAATTAATCAACGTATTGAGAAAAAAGACATATCAATAGCTATGTAGGAGTCAAAAGGCACATACTACTTAAGGAGATGTAAAATGGACACTACACCTGTATTCAAAAATATTGGCTATCTTTCCATTTTATTGCAAAAATTTTAAGTAAAGAAATACTTTAGTTAATAGTATGTACCATAAAGATAATTTAGTTAAATTTTCAAATAAATTAATTCTTTAGTTATTGAGAATTTCGGGTACCAATAGTATTTAATAAAATTTTTCGATTTTGTACCAAATATCTTAAAAACTAATGAATAAATTTCTTTGAAAATTTAATTAAATGATCATTATGGCACATACTAAAAACTAATGTATTTCTTTTTTGGAAATTCAGTAACAAAATGGAAAGGAAATTAATATTTATGAGTACAGGTGTAGTGTCCGTTTTACATCTCCTTAAAAGTGTAAAATCCAACAATCGTGGTATTTAATAGTTAATATGTGATTTTAGAAGCGAACAAACATTGTATGAATATTAGAATGTCTTAATGTATGTTATAAATATAATAGAAACATAATTCAAAGAGGACAAAATACGGATAAGAGAGTGGATTAGACCTATTGGAGAATAAAATGGAGGATGGATCTAAATACTATTAAAGAATCATATCTGATAAAAAATTAATTCACTGGAATCTAATAATTATTTACTCGTACTAACCGTCTTAGAGAAAAGTTAATTTTTCTTCAACATAATAAATCAAAACTCTTATTTGATAAATAGTGATAATTTTCATTACAATCAAATACAGATTTAGCTAAGATCAACTGTTTCCTGGAAAATATTAACTCAAATCAAGGGTATATTTATTATAATCTGCAACATAAACATTTTGTAAGTTACCCAAAAGTAAAAGATTTCCTAAAACAACAATAATTATCTGCAATTTTATCAAATTTTCTTATGCTAGTGTAAGTAAATATTTTATTTTGTTATTCAATTACTCCTGCAGAGTAGATCATCATGAAAATAAAAAGTTTTCCCAATTACATATTCTTCACAATAAGAGACATAATTACACAAATTATTGTAAAATAGTACACAAGTTTTTATTTTTGAATAAATTTGTTTTTGACTAAAAACTGTATTATCTTGAAATTGGGTTAAGTCTTTTAAAAATAAATTAATGAATATTTTGTTTGATTTAATTTAATAATTTTAACTTGAAATCAAATATAGATACAATTTGAATTAAAATTTATCTTAAATGATTAAATGTTAGTTAATTTCTGGTCTAAAGTAACTTCAAGTGAAGATATATTGCTTTTAGTGTATTAAATAAATTTTCATACTTGTTACGAAATAAGTTAAAGAATATTTCTATTGGTCTTGCTGTCAAATAGAAATATATAATAATAATAAATAAAAAAACCAGGTGTAGCAGTCGTGGGGACTGTCCGACAGAAGTTAATACTTTTTTTGGTTTAATGACAGTCTTGCTTCAGATAGAATGAACAATTTTCCGTCACGCTTTGCTTAAAAATATATTTTATATTAAATAAATATGTATACGCACAGCAAATTATCAACTCATGAAGTAGAATAATGGTAGTTCTGGGTAAAGAGAAGGCCCCCTAAATATATTTGCAACTTACTAAGCTACTTAGAAGCATGCAGAAATTGTTTAAATAATAAGCATATGATAAGAATAAATATAAAAACAATTATTTTATTAAAATTTTTCAATGATTTGATAAATAAAACTTTATAAAAAATATATATGTTTACCCAATACAAATTTGTAACCAATGAAGTAGATGAGTGCGAGTTCTGAGTTAAGACAAGGCTTCCTAAATACATTTGCAACTTATTTAGCCAAAGTTATGCAAAATAATTCATTTTCAAAATTCATAAAGCTATATCGTATCATGTTATGAAAAAATGGGAAATGAAGATATATTTAATTAACAAAAATCTTTACTATTATAAAAAAATATGGTAAATCGATTATTACTTATGATAATTACAAATCTTTATAATATTGTCAAATCATAGGTTAACCCTTTGCGGCATAGTGGGACGCATGCGTCCCACCTTTTTGTGGATCAAATTAACGCATTGTTTTTTAACATATTCGGATGAAAATTACCAATGGAGGTTTTTGGGGTCGCTGATCACGATTCCGGGGTCAGATTTGCAAAATTTGCAGATGGCGCCACTGTACGGCGCATGCGCAGATTGAAAATCATTAAGTTTCCTACATAATGCCTTGAAACTTTGAACTCGGGGGTTTTCGGGGTCGCTGATCACGATTTCGGGGTTAGATTTGCAAAATTTGCACTGTACGGCGCATGCGCAGATTGAAAATCATTAAGTAAATCATATTTGACCAGGTATCCTGGACTCTAGAATTATCCGATTCTGACTTCAGATTCAACAATAGCGACCCAAAAAATCCATAAGTGAAAATTTCCATCCAAGTCTGTTGAAAAATAATACGTCAATTACATCCACATATTCATCCTACTATGGCTCCAATGGATACAGTGGCGCCATCTGCAAATTTTGCAAATCTGACCCTGGAATCGTGATCAGCGACCCCGAAAACCTCCCGAGTGACTTTCTCCGGAAGAAAAGGGCTGATAGAAAAATTCATGCCTCAAAGGGTTAAAAACATAAAGAACTCTGAACTATTTCATGAAGTAAAATGATGATATATATCATTCATATACTACAAGGGTCAACTACTTGAAATAAGTGATTAAAATTATGACGTTGAAAAAAAAGCATCTTTTATTGATTTCAGCAAAATTTATTATTTTTATTATATTTGGACATCATAATATATTGTAAATATAAAAAACTTAATTTGATCAATATAAAAAACAGCAACAGAAATGAAAATAGTTGAACATTTAACTAAATATTTAAAATAATTATAGTATATTGTCACGGTACTCTACCATGTTCGAATCTTGCGCGCTTAGGTAAAATTAAATGACACGCGCTCAGTCATATACCTCGTCTAAGATACGTCAAGCAGCACGTAACTCGATGAGCAGCGCGCGCGAGAAGCAAGAAAGTTACGAGGCGCGTGAGAACGTTTCCGGCGGTTCACTAGCGTACATCTCAGCTGATATATTCCTGTCTTGTGTGAGGAACATCTTCTTCCAGCCCACAAGCACGCATCTTGTGTCGTTATAGATCATTGGCGTGGACCTGGAAAATAGTTTTTATATTGAGAAAGGAGATAACGTCAAAAATTCAATCGAGAAACTGTAGTTGTTGCTATAGAATATGAAATGCAAATTTAGATTAATATATAATTTCATTAAAAAACGTTTTTTATTGGTGATAAGATAAGTTTATTTAAAACAATATATAATTTTTTTGTTCGTTTTTGTTAAAGTACATATAAGTCACTTTAAAACCTGCAGATCCGATTAAATTTTAAATTATACACAATTTATCATTTAATCATGTATGATTACAAATAATTTTTATGATCATTAATGTAAATAATAATAAAATAATGTTCCCTTTATATATATATATATATATATATATATATAGGTATATATATAGTTATATAAATACACTTACAGAAAAGATATATCGTTCCTCTCGGATATAACTGAAAATTTGTGAAGTAAGAAATTAATTTAAACATCTAGTTACCTATATCTAAGAAATTATTTTTCCATTTGAATGATCACATCAAATCGGAGTAATTATTTTGCTTCTAGAAATCTTTTCTTTTAATGTATATACATATGTTATGCATAATATAACGTTTTACAGTTTAACGTACGATTTACAACCAAGCTTCAAATTGGTACCAAAATTTGTCGATAAAATCGACTTAGCGCTTCAGTTTAGAAGATTTTCGTCGTTACGTCAACATGATCTCTGATAACGTTTGCGATATTCGAAAGTATTTGCTGAAAAATGATTACTGCGCATGCGCGCGTCGGCGTTAAGCTTGCCGTTAGACGTTACGGTATTACTAAATAAGCCCTCAGAGACCAGGTTACTTCGGTTTGCGTTGCGTTGCCCAACGCCCAAAGGTATTCGCTATACGTATTGTTATAGAAGCTTCTACGCGTAATCGTAAGTTTTCTTATATATCCTGTCAACTAAAGTTTCTTTCCCCGAAGAAACTTTAGTATTAAAAGTGCGCGCGTTCATTCTAATATTGTAAAATAATTAAGTTCGCGTCGCGTCCTTCCCTAGATTTATCATTATTAACTTTTATCTTTATTTTACCACTTAAATCTAAATTCGCTCTTTTTTATTCAATTTTCTATCTTTAATCAATTCACGTTAAGAAGGGGCATATATATGTGAATCATGATTGCACTTATAAATTATAGTTCAGTCGATGTTTTTCTTGAAACTTTGAATCGAGCACTAAATATAAATCATTTAAAAATTAATAATTTTACTGTAAGCATGTTAAAATATTAGAATTCAGTTTTTCAATATATCTACCAGCAATCTCACTTAATCAATGACGGAAAATATTCGTAAGACTATTCTACACTCTAGGTCTAAGCAGCGTGATGACATGGCTTTTATTTTTAACCTTATTTGCGATTTGCCTACGTTCCCCTAGTCAGAAATTCACAAGAAAAAATTTAGATGGAAAGCGCTCATTCAAATAGTATCATCTCTGGTTCTACTTGTCACACAAAAAAAATAAAAAAAAGTAAATAAAAGTAAATAAAATTTTATTCTATTTTCATCCTCTTTTAAAATTTGTAAAAATTTCAAATTAAAAAAAATTTTTTTAATTGTATATTTTTTAATAATTACTAAAAAATTTAAGGCTACCTCTATTTTTAAATTTGATCCTGTACCAATAATTTTCAATAGAATCACCTAACAATTTAGAATTATTCTTTATATACTGAATTAAGGCGTTAATACGGACCGTGAACTGTCTTGCTACTCGAGCAACTTTGCCGATTTTTTTTTAACAAAAAATCTATTCTTATTAATATCTTTTGACGCAAATTTCTTTTCCAAATTATTCTAAATGTGTTTTCCTATAAGACCAACACTTTATTTTTCTGGTTAATATTTCAATCATTATTTTTCAATTTCATATTTTACCAAAAGATTATTATTTTGTCCGATCTGTGTATGTTTCGGTGTGAACTTATTTTCTTTTGAGACATTCATTATTCTGTAAACGCATTAGGAAATATATATATAATCTAAAAACATAAATGTGAATACTACTAGCCTATATTTTGAAACAAGTAATTATCGTACCTAACCACTCCATTAGTATTCAACATGCAACGACATTTTTATTCTTATGATATTTTGCATGTACACTGAGAAAAATATATAATTAAAAATTACTATATTTTTCACTAATGGGGAGACAAACTCGACACATGCAGGAAATTTAACATACTTTTATGAAAATTTACTATACTTCTACGAGTTTATGATATACGCGCTCACAAAAATTGCTATTCAGTATCGTAAAAATTATGAATACAGAGAATGACACAACGAGACTGCTGTTGCCGCGCTTAATCACTAGGTGGCGACTCATTTTTTCAATCTGCGAGCGGTAAGAGAAGTACTTGTTTGGTATATAAGAGAATTTGAAATAGAGGCTTTTAAATATTTTCGCGTTCGTGATAATACGCGTTAGGTAGAATATGCGTTAAGTGTAGCGTGTGAGTGCGATTAACTTGTTATAATGTGTGTAATTTAGGATAAATGTAGTATATACAACTTCGAAAAGAGCGTTTCATAATTTGCGAAAGTGTCTTTCTAACAATAACACACAAACAAAATAATTCTTCCTCAACTGAATTTGAAAACACAAGCGAAATTCTCAGAACGTCAACGAGCATCGGAAAATAATATTTTTAGAATTTAAAAAAAAATTCATATCTATAATATTTAATACATGATATTTATAAAATCTAATATGCAGTATAGTAAAATTTGCTAAAAGGTGTAAAAAAATTTGATATATAGTATAGTAAAATTTGATGCTTTGAAATTTTACTATATACATATACTAAAATTTAATACATATCGAGTTTGTCTCTCCGATGTTATACAGTATAGTAATTTTTTCATTAAGTTTGTGCTAATATTTAATCATACATTTCTCTCCGTATACAAATATTTTATTTAACTTAACCGTACGATACGAATTTTATTTACATAGATTAACCATCATCCTTCCAAGTTTGAGTTTCGTCTTTTACAAGGATTAGAATATATTGTCGCTTCGTTATATCTTTTTTATATAGTTACACAAAAAATTTTCAAAATTATTTTTTGTATATCATAAACTCATTAAGGAACGGATGCCAAATCCAAATTCGGAAAAACCCCCAAACACAATAAAAATTAGCGACACTCTTTATGACCAATGCCAAGCTGAGAAACAAACTTGATACAAAAATATACATACATATACATAAAAATATAAATATATAATAATTAATAATTAGCAATAAATATAAGTTATGAGTATTTTTGTGAATTTCTCATTTGTTAATAAACAACTTTAATAAATAAATTGACCATGAATAACCTTATAATTAAATATTACATTTTAATATTCGCAAGCCATTTTTCTTAAAAGCATATTCTGAACTACTATATCATTATTATTTCTTTTTTATATATATAAACAATATGAGCAGCTATAAGTAAACATGTTGTTGTTCCTTTGTTAGTGAAAATACTTTTCTTTTTTAGAATAATACAAAATAATGTTTTAGATAAATAATTTGTATTAATAAACTTTTAGGCAAATGTAAAAACCATTATATAAATAGATAATTATATACAGAAATAAAATTACTTACAAGTTGGAGAATATTTCTATCGGTCTTACAGTCAATTTAAAATGAAAATAAGTTAATAAATAAATATAAAATAAAAAAATATAAAGTATAGAAAGATAGAACACATACCATGAATATTTATATTCATTTACAGGTCTCTTATAATCATATTACTATAGTTTATAAATTGTTGCAAACGTTGAATTTCAAACGCGATTTTGTTGAATGAATTTGTTTCAGAAATTTTTAATGTCATCGTTGTTAAGCATATCATTATAAATATTTAATGTTGTAATGTTATTTAACCTATTTTGTAACATATTTGCCCCTAAATAATTTTTCAACCGTCTTACAAGAAGAGTGTTTCACCTTCAAGTCACCGATTTTGCTCAAATTTTCGAAATTTTTTCTGGATGCAGAAACGTGAAGAAAGCCAAAATTTTAGAGGCCAACGCTTAATATTTTCCCAGTTACAGGCCATTGACAAAATCACTAGAAAAGTTACTAGATTTTTAAATGCTTATGGTTCCTCAGCATTATTAACTAGAAACTTAAACTTTTTTAAATGAGAGCTAAGCTCAAATCCTTTCGAAATAGTAGTTACAGCGTATCGAAATATTATTTTTTCCTAAAGTTATAGCGAAATAAAGATTGGACCCAATTTTAGCTTTTATTATTAATTAATGTTTCAAACAAAAAATTCAGATCCAATCTTTATTGCGCTTTAACTTTGAAAAAATATAATAGTTTGAGATTCTGTAGGTGCTATTTCAAAAGCATTTGAGCTCAGTTTCCATTTAAAGAGAGGTGTAAGTTTCTAGCTAATAATGTTGAGAAACCATAAGCGTTTAAAAATCTAGTAACTTTTTTAGTGATTTTCTTCAATGGCCTGTAACTAGGGAAATATTGAGCGTAGGTCTCTAAAATTTTAGCTTTTTTCATTTTTCTGCATTGAAAAAACATTTCCAAAATTTGAGCAAAATCGGTGACCCGAAGGTGAAACACTCTCCTTGTTAGTGTGAAGAAAGACCGTTCATTTGTGCATGACCCACACAGCAGGTAAGCTTCCTGGAAGTTTCCCGGAAGATGTGGAAGAAAGGTTGGAAGCTTTCAGGAAGTTTCCAGTAGAAACTTCCCGGAAGATGGATATGTCCAAGATCAGGAGTCTTCCGTAAGCCTTTCATGGATTATTTCAGTGAAAGCTCACTGGAAGCCTCCGTAAGTCCTTCATGGAATATTTCAGTGGAAGCTTACTGGAAGCTTCCGTAAATTATACATGGAATATTTCAATAGAAGCTTACCGATAGCTTCCGTAAATTATTCATGAAACATTTCAGTGAAAACTTACTGGAAGCCTCCGTAAATCTTTCATGGAATATTTCAGTGGAAGCTTACTCGAAGCTTCCGTACATCATTTCTGAAATATTTTAGTGAAAGCTTCCAGGAAGCTTCGGTAAGTTTTTCGTTGAAAATTTCAGTGGAATATTACTGGAAGCTTTCTAGAAGAAAACGTGGAAGATTTAATTCACTGCAAAAAAAACATTGGAAGCTTCCAGGAAGTTTACCGGAAGCTTCCGTAAACTTTTCATGGAATATTTCATTAAGAGGCGGTCGGAACCAAATCGGTGACTTGCGGTATATATCAAGTCAGCATTTTTCGCTTTACAATAATATTTTGTATATTTTTATGGCTTAAACTATTTCAAATCATTCTTTATATACATGACTAGAGGAAATGACTATATTTTTACCATATGAATAAGTAAATAAATTATTATAAGCATTTATTACAAATATCAAACTGACTTGACATATACCGCATGCAAAAAACTGTTGTGTCGATTGTTAGGTGGCATTTTTCGCTTTATAACAATATTTTGTATATTTTTGTGGCTTTAACTATTTTAAATTATTCTTTATATACATGACTAGAGGAAATGACTATATTTTTACCATATTAATAAATGAATAAATTATTATAAGCATTTATTACAAGCACCGAACTAAGTCACCGATTTGGTTCCGACCGCCTCTTAAAGGTTACTGAAAGCCTCCGTAAATTATTAATGAAATATTTCAGTGAAATATTAAATAAGTGATGAACTAATATTTCTTTGAAATATTTCAGTTTATGAATATTAAATAATTCATTGAAATATTTCTGTAATAATGTTGGAACATTTCATGTTTTATTTCAAAAAAATTTTTGAATCCGACACTGAAATATTCGAGTAAGTTGTTACATTATTTCTTGAAATGTTTCAAATTAATATTTCTCAAATCTTCCAAGAAACATGTCATGAAATATTAATTATTCCTGTTATATTTGAAAAATATTTCATGAAATATTTGAAAAAATGTTTGAACATAACACTGGAATATTGAAGAAATATTACTGCACCATTTCTTAAAATATTTTAAATGAATACTGCGCAAATTTTTCAAGAAATATTTCATGAAATATTTCTGTAATATTCCAGAAATATTTCATGAAGTATTCCCAAAAATTTATGAATATAACAGTGAAATATTAGAGAAATATTGAATAAATATATGTAGTTATCTTGTGTGCGTAGCAATTCTTTCATCTTGCCAGCAGGTGGCTACTTGATTATATTTTCATGTGATCATAATGCGGTTGACAAACTCTCGCAAGCGGTGGGACGTTCTCTCGTTTAGTATATAAGACCGAAAATTCTTGATACAAATAAATAAGCGCTTAAATTCTGAATAACAAATAAATATATAGGTATCTAATATGGTTTGAGATGCAACTCTTACAAAATCAAAAATAATATCTGATAGAATCTTTCACCAACATTATTTTAGATATATTTTGAACAAGATTTTAGAAATATTTCAGAAACAATTCTTGAAAGATTCATATTCTTCCATGAATCTTTTGATCAAATGTTGCTGCAATCTTTCAACAATATTACAAATTAATATTTCACAAAATCATGAAAGAATGTTACAGAAACATTACATGAAATATTTCAAACCAATCTTCTAAGCGGACATATCAATATTTCAGAAACATTTCATATCAATTTTTCTGGTTTATTCCGAATCTTTCAATGAAATATTTCAGAAATTTTTGAGAAATATTTCATGCTATTTGGGAAGTAACATAAAAAAGGACGTCATTGTTATTGAAAAATGACGTCATTTTTCCTTAACATTTAACATACTAAACGACATCATTTTTTGTCCTAATCCCTAACATACTAAATGACGTTATTTAAAACGCCTTTTGGTGTGTCAAGTAATGTATTGGGAAAATATCGTCATTAGATATAATACAAAATTTAAATGGGAAAGAACTTGTTTTTTGTTATTGCAATAAAGTCATTTTCGTTAAAAAAATGACCTCATTTTTATAACAATCATTCATTTAAAATAATGATTCCTGATTCATTAGCCTACTGATGGGATCTTCCATGAAATGTTTATGAAAGCTTCCTGAAGCCTTCGGCCCGAATGTTTCAGTCAAAAATTGCCAACATTTAGCTGCAAGGTAAATGCAGTCTTCCTTAGAGCTTCCTTGAGTCTTTCCCTGCAATAATTCATCAATCTTATAACAGAATCTTCCTTGCAAGGTTTATGGAAGTTTCCAGGATACTCGAACCGGAATATTTCAGTGGAAATCTTCAATATTTCACTGGAAGGTAAACGGAGTTTTCCATTGAAGCTTCCATGAAATCTTTCGGTGCAATGATTCATTAATCTTCCAACGGAATATTCCTTGGAAGGTTTACGGAAACTTTCAGAAGTCTTCCACTGGAGTGTTTCAATGACAATTTCCAACATTTCGCTAAAAGGTAAACGGAGTCTTCCATTCAAGCTTCCATGAAATCTTTCGGTGCAATGATTCATCAATTTTCCGACAAAATCTTCCTTAAAAGGTTTACGGAATCTTCCAGGAGCCTTCCACTGAAATGTTTCAATGACAATTTCCAATATTTCGCTGAAAGGTAAACGAAGTCTCCCATTCAAGTTTCCATGAAATCTTTCGGTGCAATGATTCATCAATCTTCCAACGGAATCTTCCTTGAAAGGTTTACGGAATCTTCCAGGAAACTTAAGTTAGAATATTCCAGTAGAAATTCCGAACATTTCCCCGAAAGGAAAACAGAGTCTTCTATAAAGCTTCCATGAAATCTTTCGGTGCAATGATTGATCAATCTTCCAACGGAATCTTCCTTAGAAGGTTTACGGAAGCTTTCAGAAGCATTTCACTAGAATGTTTCAATGACGATTTCCAATATTTCGCTGAAAAGTGAACGGAGTCTTCCTTTCAAAATTCCATGAAATCTTTCGGTGCAACGATTCATCAATCTTCCACCAGAATCTTTCTTGAAAGGTTTACGGAATCTTCCAGGAAACTTAAGTTGGAATACTCCAGTAGAAATTCCGAACATTTCCCCGAAAGGAAAACAGAGTCTTCTATAAAGCTTCCATGAAATCTTTCGGTGCAATGAATAATCAATCTTCTAGCGAAAACTGCCATGGAAGGTTTACCGAAGCTTTTAGAAGCCTTCCACTAAAATGTTCTAATGAAAATTCACAATATTTCGCTGAAAAATAAACGGAATCTTCCATTCAAGTTTCCATAAAATCTTTTGGTGCAATGATTCATCAATCTTCCAACGAAATCTTCCTTGGAAGGTTTACGGAAGCTTTCAGAAGCATTTCACTGGAATGTTTCAATGACAATTTTCAATATTTTGCTGAAAGGTAAACGGATTCTTCCTTTCAAGCTTCCATGAAATCTTTTGGTGCAATGATTCATCAATCTTCCACCGGAATCTTCCTTGGAAGGTTTACGGAAGCTTTCAGAAGCCTTCCACTGGAATATTTCAATGATAATTTCCAATATTTTGCTGAAAGGTAAACGAAGTCTTCCATTCAAGCTTTCATGAAATCTTTCAATGCAATGAATAATCAATCTTCTAACGGAAACTGCCATGGAAGGTTTACGGAAGCTTTTAGAAGCCTTCTACTAAAATGTTTTAATGAAAATTTCCAATATTTTACTGAAAGGTAAACGGAGTCTCCCATTCAAGTTTCCATGAAATCTTCCGGTGCAATGATTCATTAATCTTCCAACGGAATATTCCTTGGAAGGTTTACGGAAGCTTTCAGAAGTCTTCCACTGAAATGTTTCAATGACAATTTCCAACATTTCGCTGGAAGATAAACGGAGTCTCCCATTCAAGTTTCCATGAAATCTTTCGGTGCAATGATTCATCAATCTTTCAACGGAATCTTCCTTGGAAGGTTTACGGAATCGTCCAGGAGACTTAAGTTGGAATATTCCAGTAGAAATTCCGAACATTTCCCCGAAAGGAAAACAGAGTCTTCTATAAAGCTTCCATGAAATCTTTTGGTGCAATTTATCAATCTTCCAACGAAATCTTCCTTAAAAGGTTTACGGAATCTTCCAGGAGACTTAAGTTGGAATATTCCAGTAGAAATTCCGAACATTTCCCCGAAAGGAAAACAGAGTCTTTTATAAAGCTTCCATGAAATCTTTCGGTGCAATGATTGATCAATCTTCCAACGGAATCTTCCTTAGAAGGTTTACAGAAGCTTTCAGAAGGATTTCTTTAGAATGTTTCAATGACGATTTCCAATATTTTGCTGAAAGGTGAACGGAGTCTTCGATTCAAGCTTCTATGGAATTTTTCGGTGCAATGATTCATCAATCTTCCAACGAAATCTTCCTTGGAAGGTTTACGGAATCTTCCAGGAGCCTTCCACTGAAATGTTCCAATGACAATTTTCAATATTTCGCTGAAAGGTAAACGGAGTCTTCCATTCAAGTTTTCATGAAATCTTTCGGTACAATGATTCATCAATCTTCCAACGGAATCTTCCTTAGAAGGTTTACGGAATCTTCCAGGAGACTTAAGAGGAGGCCGTATCATTCTGTCCTTGTCTAATCTAAATTTTCTTTATTATTGATAAATTAAATATTTTCATAGAAAAGTAAGACAACCGCCCAATAGAGCAAAAGACAAGCAAACGGTTCTTTTCTATGAAAAAATATGAAATTTTGATTATCTTTCGAGTGAAGTCTGAAACGGAAAAACAATCGAACTTGATTGAGTTGATTGAGCTATTTTTTCGTTTCAGACTTCACTCGAAAAATAATCAAAATTTCATATTTTTTCATAAAAAAGAATCGTTTGCTTGTCTTTTGCTCTATTGGGCGGTTGTCTTACTTTTCTATGAAAATATTTAATTCATTAGTAATAAAGAAAGGTAAACGGAGTCTTCCATTCAAGCTTCCATGAAATCTTTCGGTGCAATGAGTCATCAACCTTCCAACGAGATCTTCCTCGGAAGGTTTACGGAGGCTTCCAGGGGTTCTTTGTAGAAAGTTTCCTTTGCAATATTTCAGGAATATTTCTGTTTTCTTTTATAAAGCTTCCATACATATTTCAATGAAATATTCCATTGGAATGTTTCGGAATATTCCAATGATATCTTTCATGCTATGTGGGGAAGTCGCCGGGACAAGCAACAATATTCCAACCAATGTTGTCATTTTTCAGATATATAACTATGTGTTTAAATTGTAAATTAATTTTAGCATCGTTTTTATTTTCATAACAAAAAACATTTTATTGATCTGCTCTTTTTTTTCATTCAAACTTTGGATTTCTCTTATTCAAAGATAACTTTTTTTGTAGTAAAGTCTTTTACTTTGAATCTCATTTTAAAATCTTCATTATTCTGAATAGTATAGATAATCAAATCTCTTTCATTTTGTAATTGTTTTTCTTGAAACTTAATTTTTGAATTATTTGCAGAATGTATATTATAAAAATAGTTATTTCTGGAACAGACGAGTTACTCTTTCCCACTATAAAATTTTCAAATTTATCTAGTATGTTCAATGTTTTACTTTGAAACCTAGACCTTTACTGATGTTTCTGTCGTATCAATTACTTCAAAATATATTTTTCTATAAAAATCTTCAGCAGTTTCGAAATTATAAGCTACCCGAGTAACCTTTTCAATTCGGCGTGCAGGGGGCCCGAAGTTGGTGCCGAACCACCCTTAGTGGCACCGAAACTCTTGCCGAATTGTCGCCACAGTGGCTCCGAATCGGCGTGAGGCGTGGCGGTGGAAGGGGGCCCTCAGAGGGCAGCCGAATCTAGCTTATAAAATCGTAGAATTTGTGTACAATTATTTGTATGAACAAACAGCTGATTTTCAATGGTGACCAAACGATTGACTGTTCAAGCAACTGTCTACTTTTTAAAATACTTTTAGTGAAAAAATTCAAGTATCTCGAGTTATTCGAGTAACACTGGTTATTCGAGTTTATATTTTTGTTGAGTACTTGATAGTTTCGAGTACTCAGCTAAACTCTAAGAAAAAACTTGACTCGATAATTGAGTACTTGCATTCGAGGGTTACTCGAATTTTCGTTCCAAGCACTCGAAATAATATGAATTACTCGAATTATTCGAGTACTTGAAAAAAATATGAATTACTCAATTTCCTCGAGTACCAGAAAAAATATGAATTAATCGAATAGATTGAGTACTTGAAAAAATATGAATTACTTGAATTACTCGAGTACTCGAAAAAAAATATGAATTACTCAATTTCCTCGAGTTCCAGAAAAAATATTAATTAATCGAATAAATTGAGTACTTGAAAAAATACAAATTACTCGAGAAAATATAAGTTACTCGACAGAATATGAATAGCTCGAGTTACTTAAATAACTAGATTATATTATCTATGGTAATTAGTTCTCATTTATACGAGAAAAATTAGTTTTTTACCATGTTTTTATTGATTGGTTTTAGGTTGTATTTGTCCGTGTATTTGGGCAGAATTTTAAAATTAATTTTAAACGAGTTCAAATCAAGTCAAAAGTAAATTATTTTTTTTTTTCTTTTTTTATTATATCCACGGGCATTACTGCCCTTTTTTAACACATAGAAATGAATTTTCAATGCAACACAATTCGACGTATTATTTAACGTGGTGTCAGCCCACGGCAGAGACAGCGAAAAAGCGACCAGACGGGGATTCGATCCCGTGCCAACGGGAATACGAGTCACGCGCCTTAGCCACTACTCCACTAAACTCTACAATTTTTATTAATTTATTCACTTATTATTAATTATCAATAAAAAATAGTGTTTACATCGTATGATAATACAATAAAAAATATTTTGTGGTTATGTAAGATACACATCGACGTTATGACAAAATCTATACCATTTTCGGCTAGCCGTCGTAGGCCCACGCTCGCCACCACGCCTCACCAATATGGCGGCCCGACTTTGGCAGCCGAAGATGGCCCAACTAAGAGAAGGTGGTTGCCAAGCCGGTCTGTGGCACAGTCGGTAAGAGCATTGGATTCGTATTCTCGGGGGACCGTGGATCGAGTCCCGCTCGCGGCTGTTTTTCAAGCAAGCACCTCTGTTGCATGTGCTTTGTTCCTATGAACACACTTACGAGCTCCGTCGTTAAAGGACGAAAAGTAACTCAGTTGCTTAAGGCAGCTGGCTTGCGTCCTAGTGGATCGGGGTTTTGACTCCCTGGGAAAATTGGGAAAAACAATTTTCGTAGTTTTCCGTGGGGAAGAGAACCCGAAGAACACAAAACACAAAATAGAGAGTTCCTCGGAACAACACAAAAAATTAATTATAAAAAGTCCCCTCGGGGCAAAAATTGATGATGGCCTATGATGAAAAATCGAAAGGCCAATTAAAGAAAAAGAAAGGTGGTTGCCGTAACGAAAAGGTTACTTGGGTATGTTATTATTGGTATATTAAAAATGTTGAGGAACTCGCTTGGGGCGTTTTAGTATGGGTTCTTCAACACCATTGTCTTATGCATTTTTCGTAACATCATTCCGAATATTGGTAAATATTTTTCCGTTTCTCATGCTAAGTATATTATTTATAACAGGAATCACAATTTCTCGAGATACATTTATGCAGAGCTCTTATTTTATAATTCTGTATTCAATATTTCAATTTGTTTAAATGTTATAATAATGAATGATAAGATAAAATAAAATTTAAATGCTTCTAAACTTTCTAAAAAACCTAGAGCTTTTGATGCTACAGCAGCATCGATAGTAGGATCATCTGCTGTTTGATTCATAAAATTGATTGTAGGACAAAACGGTAATAGATCAGAAGAGTTCTCAGAATTAATATCCTTGCATTGATTTAACCTTTTAGGCAAATCTCTTATAAAAATGATTGCATCTTTTGTCATATCAGCCCCTGTTTTCCCAAAAATAAGACTGATGTGAATATTGTCTTAAGAGCAATTCGATTTTCTAGCATTTCTTTTTTTTGCACTTGATAAATGCTCTACTATGTTAATACTTTTACAATTTAATATTTACATTAATGCAGTCCTGTGAAACTCACAGATTTTTTGAGGACCAAAAGCGCCAGCAGCATTTTTATATGTACAAAAACCCTTTTCAATAAATGCCTTTCTTGATACGTTACATGGGTCATTATTAGGAAGAGGCAAATTTTTCGCTAAAGCTTCGCAACATACGCTACAAGTAATACACTCTTTCTTTTGAGCTTATAGATATTCCACTTACAGAATTTAATAAAATATCACAGTACATAATTTAAAAATACAATATAGCTACTTTGAAATTTAAAAAATTTTTTGAAACTGCTTCTGTATCTGAAATTTGATTGTCATTTTTATCAACAGAAACTTGACTATGATATGTGTTACTTTCATATGGTGCTATTGGATCCTTCCTTTTCGTTTTCGTAATAAAATTGTCCATGGTTAATTGCAATGTATGAAATATACATAAATTTAACTTAGCACTAATTCATTTAATACCTGCTAGTTGTAAGCTTTGTATAAGTAAAAAAATCTAGCCTCTTTCCATAGGTTATAATACTTGTTCAGCTTGAGAAGTGTTTTCGACGAGTTGAAAAATCCGACACACAAATATAAAGCGTACAATGTATTCGTCTTAATAATACCTGAAGTGGCGCCATGAAATACAATTTAAATTAAGTGAGGTGATGAAAATAGGAACTACTAATAATGAGTCTAAATACCAAAGCAAATAACGTGCGCTCAGGGCTACTCTTTTTGTCACAACCGCGAAAAATTTTTAATTTAAATTTTAGTATTTGTTAACTTATTTTAAACTCTGGATTTCCAGACCTACTAACTGGTAAAGTCTGGAAAGATTCTGAGCATCTAGAGTGTAGATGACGCCACTGATTGCATTTATTTCTATTTCCTTTATTCTTTAACAATTGTAATTATAAATATTTCTTCTTAATATCTATTTTATTTTATTTTCCTTTTCTCTTATTAAATGATACACTAAAATTCATATCAAAATGCATGTTTACTTAAAATAAATAAGTTACTCGAATAAATATTAACCAAAGAAATATTAAAAATCGACACAACCTTTTTTTATTATTATTTTATTTTTATATGCTCATTTTTAATAACAAAATAAATTTAAAATTATATGTATTATAGCTTACTTTCGAAACAGAGAGAGAAAGGCAGAGAAAAGAGAGAGAAAGAAGAAATCGATGTCAACAAAGCCAAGTGACAGTTTGTAAAACTCTCCTGCAAAAATTCATTAACCAATAAGAAAATTTTAATACACCAAAATTTACCCAAACTGGGATGAATAGTAACCACCCAATTTTAATGGTATAAAATACCCCAACGGAGTACTGCCAGTCAGTCCTGCTTGGGCACTCGCCAAGCAGTCTTTTCTTAGAGCTCAACAAGCTCTCAACAGATCTACAGCAATCTCCAAGTATTGCTCATCAAACACTCAAGCGTCCAATATCATTCTATACCACTACAACCCTATTAAAAATAATAATGTGATTTTTTTATGTGAAATTTTCACCTAAAATTTTTACATGATTTTTGTTACAATTTGTCACATGATTTTTGTAGGTAATTTTTTTAGGTAATATTTTTAGGTAATTTTTTTAGGTAATTTTTTCAGGTAATTTTTTTAGGTAATTTTTTTAGGTAATTTTTTTAGGTGATTTGATAATAGAATTCCAATTCAAATTTTTAGTGATTCTAGAAATCCAACTTAAAGAGTACCCCCATTAAGATAAGTAAAATGCCCTCATCGCGAAATTCAAATTTTCGTCCAAAATTAATTAGTATATGCTGAAAAATGGAATTTTAAGCTGCGACTTGCTACCCCCTCCCCCTTGACTACTCTTAACCTCAAAATAACGTGTTTTTTCAAAAATAATTTTTTTTGGCACCATATTAACGAATAAGAGATTTGAAAAAATTGAGCATGTTCTATATAAATATACGCATTTACTGTAATTTTTCAGCTATTTTTGACCTCAAGAACTAACCTAAAAAATATAAAATATTTTTAAAATTGCTCTCAAAACTTGTAAAAAGGTGCGCCATATTTAAAAGTTCAAAAAACCTGTTTTTTCGCAATTTTTACCCATTTTTGGCTTTTTTTGCCTTATTAAAAATAACTACAACGGAACTGATGGCATCAACGTATTCTACGCCAAAAAGTACATAAAAAATATGTATAATACTTCGTTCCAATATTTTTAGATCACTAGCTATAAAACTATAATGGAAAAGAGGCTACTATGAGCATGTTAGCCCTAGTAAAAAAAATCAGGTGACAAATCACCTGATTTTTAAGGTGATTTATCATGTCGAAACATCCTGTAATTTTTTTTTTCTGCACGTTTCTAACCACGCTTAATCAATTCAGAACAATTTTTTTAAATTAAAAAAATTTTTAAACTAAAATTTTTTTTTAGTCAAAAATTTTTTTAAGACTAAATTATCTAAAAAATTTTGTAAGTTCAAAATTTGTAAAAATTTTCAAAAACTTTTGAATTGACTAAACATAGTTTAAAACGTGTAAAAACCAAAAAAATCGTTACATGATGTTTTGGCATGATAAATCACCTGAAAAATCAGGTGATTTATCTCCTTATTTTTTCCAACAGGGAGGGCAACTCACCTTTTTCTCTGGGATTTGTGAAAAGTTACTTAAAAGTATTAGCAACAATTATTAAATGTATTTTTACATATTTTTTGACGAAGAAAATGGTGGTGTAGCTTTTTTTTTATAACTGTCTTTAGTAAGATACCAGAGCCAAGAAAACAGCTCAAAATAGGTATTTTTTAACACGTATAACACCTGAAGCGTCCGGCAAAGGAAAATAAATAATTTTTATTATTCAATTATTAAGAAATAATATTTAAATAAAATAAAAACGTTACTATATATATATTTTTCATATTAAATATAAATATTTTTTTTTTTTTTTCAAAAAAAAGAAAAAAGAGATTAATATATAAAGGATATTGTCCTCTATATGATTAACCTTTTTCCATGGTGAGGTCGAGGAAGTCCCCGCCCGGTATCTGTTTAACACATTAGATCAGGCTAGACTGTCAGACCCACCATACCGAAAACTTTGACTACCGATGGATGGTCAGCCACTTTTTGTGACCAACAAACAACCAATACCCAATGAGGTCGGATTTCTAAGAGTCGCGATATAAATGGCACATACACTAATTTTCTTTCGAAAAAAAAGTTAGAGGTACCTGGCCAGGATTCAAACTCTTGCCCTCCGCGTTGAAGGCAAGAGCTCTATCCATTACGCCACCGCGCTCTCATATTGAATATGAATATATATTTTCATGATTTAGTTCTTATATTGAAAATAAATTATACATGAAAATATATATTTCAAACTGTCATAACTTCTTATTTATAGCTCCGACTTACATGATAAAAAATTTATTTCAAAGTTCATGTAAAATAGAAAAAAATAAGCCCTCGAAAAACAATTTCTAAAGTGGCGAACAATGAGTAAATTCAATTACTATGTAATACATGTAAGAACCAATAGAAAAATTCGAAGTTCGGGTCTGCAAAAAATCATGCTAACTCTCCTCTTCATTTACAACAGGAAGTATTGTTATTGATTTCCCTCTAAAACATCGGGATTTTTATAAAAAAATAATAATATTGGAATTTTTCCAAAAATTTTGAAAAAATTTTCAAATTTCAAGGATCTATAGCTCTTGATACTTTCAATCTAGATCCTTGAAAATTTGTTTACATATTTTGGGTAACAAACAGAATATATTCTCAGAGTTTCAGTAATTTTTAATTTTTTGCTCTTCCAGTTGGTGTGGAATGTCTCATATATATATATATATATATATCTATATAGGTATTGATATATGTGATAGCGTACCTATGACGACTTTTTGCAAAAACGACGTTACCAAATTGTGAAGTTACATGTACATTCTATATCTATGTATATACATATATATATATATACACATATATTATAAAAAGATTCCGCCGACGCTGCCGCCGTGTATAAAAATTGGTTGTGACCCCAGAAAGCTAGAATCTAGCTGAAATTTGGATAAAATTCAGCTAAAAGTTAGCTAAAACTTACCTGAAAGTTAGCTTGAAGTTAGCTTAAAGTTAGCTGAATCTCTCCATATTATTAGAAGATTTCGCCGATGCCTTATAAGAATTGGTTGTATTCCTGACTAGCTGAAATTCAGCTCAAATTTAGTTAAAAGTTAGCTCAAAGTTAGCTAAAAGTTAGCTCAAAGTTAGCTGAAAGTTAAAATATCTAAAGTCAGATAAAATTATATAAAAGTTAGCTGAATTTAAAATTAATATTAGCTAAATTTATACAAAATTTAGATGGAAATTAGCTGAAATTAAGATAAAATTTGGCTAAAATTTATATTAATGTTAAGCAATTTCAGGTGAATTTTGGTTTAATTTCAGCTGGATTTTAGCTGCATTATTTAAATGTAAATTTAATAAATAAATATTATAAAATACGAAATCAGATATCATTTTTTATTTTACGATGTTCGATTAACCCAAATACTTGGGCCCTTTGTGCTTATCGTAATTCTTTAGATTCATCAGCAAAATATCCTTGATGGAAACTAAAACCTTTTTTCTACCATCTTTAAAAGGAATTTCAGTTGAAAGTCAACTACCTTAATTTTATTCGAACTTTAGCTAAATTAAACTTAAATTTAAGTCAAATTTATCTTTATCTTAAATTATCATAAAGTTAGCTAACTTTTACCTCAATGTTGGCTAAATAAATGCTGAATTGAAGTAAAGTTACCTTAATTTTAGCTGATATAAAGTTTAATTCAGCTGAAATTTAGCTAACTTTATCTTAAATTCAGCTAACTTTAACTTAAATTTAGCTAACTTTATGCTGAATTTAAGTAAATTTAAAGTAAAATTCATTTGAAAGTTAGCTAACTTTATCTTAAATTTAGCTAACTTTAACTTGGATTTAGCTAACTTTAACTTAGATTTAGCTAACTTTAACTTAAATTTAGCTAAAAATCTCGCAACATGGGCGCTAAAGGAATTCTCATACATGGCTACCGCGGCGGCGAAATCTATTTATAATATACTAGGAGGCAAGCGCGCCAACTCCCGTGTTGCTTTTATAACTTTAAAAAAATATCCAAGAATTTGCAACTTTTTTAATTACTTTCGTTTAAAATTTAATAAATAATTTTAATTATTCAAAAGTTTTCTTTAGGTAGATCTTCAATGATGTTTTAATGAATCTATGTATCCACACGAATTTCTAAAAATATATTTACAGAAAAAATATCTATCATTTTTATACGTAGATTATTAAATAAAAAGAATACCTACATTGACTGCAACATAATGAATTAAAAAATAGTCTATAAATCTATCAATCAAACATTGTTTTTCTCGTTTTTTTTATCGATGTTTTAAAATTTAAGGCAGTAATAAAGATAAATTTAAAACATTTTTAGATTAAGGATAAAAAATTTGGAAAACTGTGATGTCGGTGTTCTTTTACAAAATTAAATAAAAATAAAATAAAATTTATAAATACTATATTCAAGTGTTTGATTTTGATTTAACAAATTTTAAATCTAATCATTTGGTTATTATACTTCAATTTACATTTTCCAAAATGATATTTTCAACCCTATACTTCAAATAAAATTATAAAATTAATAATTATTTTATATGATCAAACTTTACAATGATTACAGGATAATTAGCTAATTGTAAAAAAGATATTATTACCTATTTTTCATCTATTATTAATCTTAAACTTATATGATGTATAAAAAACTTAAAATTAGCTATTACCAAGTTCACTACAAGCTTAAATTCAGCTTGATTCAGCTAATTTAAAGCTATTTGAAAGCTGAAATTTAGTTATTTCCAAGCTGATTACAAGCTTAAATCGAGCTCAATTTAACGCTGTAATGTAGTTCCAAAAATAAGGGGCATATTATTAATCTTGAACTTATATGTTATGATATATCGTTATATACAAAACTTAAAATTAGCTATTACCAAGTTCACTACAAGCTTAAATTGAGCTTAATTCAGCTATTTCGAAGCTTAAATTTAGCTTAATTCAGTTATTTCCAAGCTATTTACACGCTTAAATCCAACTTAATTTAACGCTGTGATGTAGTTCCAAAAATAAGGGGTATATTTCTGACGACGATAGCGACGACAGCGGCGATATACTTTTAATAGTATAGAGAGAATATAATATAAATAGATCTAAAATGCAGCTAAAATCTAGCTGGAATTAAACCAAAATTTACCCAAAATTGTTTAAAATTAATATAAATTTTAGCCAACTTTGATCTAAATTTCAGCTAATTTCCATCTAAATTTTGTATAAATTTAGCTAACTTTTACATCATTTTATCTGACTTCAGCTAACTTTTAGCTAACTTTTAGCTAACTTTTAGCCAACTTTCATTCTAGCTAGATTCTAGCTAGCTAGGGACACAACCAATTCTTATACATGGCGGCGACCGGCTGTGATGAAGCTGCTGCGAAAGTTTCATAATTTTTATTTTTTTAAATTTTTTTATATTTATTTAACTTTTATTATTTAATACTTCTTTATATTTATTTGATTATTATGAATCGAATAAAAATTATTTAAGCATTAATAAAAGTTTTTGACTTTGGTCGGTATCGAACCCACAACCCTTTGGACGCGAGGCAAGCACGAATTCATCACTGACTATAGCAGGCGATATTAAAACTTTTTCAGAATGCATGCTGCTCGACAGTGACTTTGAGCGGGCGGCTTTGCCTGTCTGGGCCAAATTATTGCCCAAAACAGACAAACACCATGCTTAACACAAAGCTTGGAAACAATTTAATTTTTTGAGAGAGCAATCCTACAGCATTTTTTTTCAGTATATTATTAGACTGATTCCATTCAGATTCATGTAGGCCGTCACTGATCGAATTTTTTTTTCTTCTAAGTAATAAAAACACCTTCTATTATGTATATGAAGATAAAATTTACCTCGTGGAACGCTCGAAATTTTTTTTTTTACTACAGCAACTTTACACGGAAATGACAGATAACAGCTAGGCTATATTTGTCACATTAGTGATCAATGTGTGTCGAAAATTTTGAGTTTCCACATAGATGGGCGATGTGTGCACGCCGAATTTCTATGTTTGCGCATTGTCTAACTACACTCAACTCATAGGAGGTTGTCACACTGATCATCTTTTATTTTCGCACTGCTTCTCAATGTGTAAACATAGAAATTTTAAATCTGGCATGTATGGAAAAAAAAAAAAATTAAAATAAAACTAAGGTTATGATCCTCAGTATCAATAAATATCTGAATTGGAAGATAATTCTGACTTTAATATATTAATTAGTGCTATTCTAATTATAAAATTTTTAATTCAATCAAAAACATTATTATTAATAATTTTAACATGAGAAATTATTGTTGTTAGCAATTCAATATTGAAATCATTAAAAATGATGTGGGTGGAATTCGATATTTCCAAAATCTGTTATTTTTTCGAGCTTAAAAATTTCCAGTAGCACATTCTTAATATTTATATAAATTGAATAGAAATTTCGTTTTTAATTTATGTTTGTAATCGAAATGTATTCATTCAAATAAATTATAATTTATATTTAGGACTGTAATAAGTATTCAGACAATAATATAATGATGAGGTACTTTGAAATTTCTAATATAGTATTTCAATGTATTTTTTTTTAATACTTGTTGAAAATTTCATTAAAAAACCCGAAAAGTATTTCATCATTTTACGGTATTCTGTATACTTGTTACAATCCTAAAGCGATTATAATTTATCCGAATAAATGCATGTCGATAACAAACATGAAATAAAAATTGACTTTCTGTACAATTTAAATAAATATTATGAAAAAGCCATTTGAAATTTCCAAATTCTAAAAAAAGATAATGGACTTTCGAAACATTGAACCCTACGTACATTATTTTCAATGATTGTATTGCTAACAGTAAAAATTTCTCATGTTAAAATTATTAATAATAATGTTTTTGATTAAATTAAAAATTTTATCATTAAAATAGCACTAATTAATATATTAAAGTCAGAATTATCTTTTAATTCAAATATTCATTGATACCAAGGATCATAACCTTAGTTTTATTTTAATTTATTTTTTTTCCATACATGTCAGATTTAAAATTTCTATGTTTACAGATTGACAAGCAGTGCGAAAATAAAAGATGATCAGTGTGACAACCCCCTATGAGTTGAGTGTAGTTAGACAATGCATAAACATAGAAATTCGGTGTGCACACATCGCCCATCTATGTGGAAACTCAAAATTTTCGACACACATTGATCACTAATGTGACAAATATAGCCTAGCTGTTATCTGTCATTTCCGTGTAGTGTTGGATGTAAAAACGAAAATTCCAAAATTGAAAATGAACCTCTACTTTTAAATGACTATAGCTCCGTCAATTTTTAACCTTTTTAGGCGTTCTTTTAACGAAAGTGTGCGGAATTTTATCTAGTTTTGAATGCAATCTCGATTTTTGTAATACAATATGATCTCACTGAGTTATTTACAAAAAACCGAAAAAAGCGATTTTTTTCAAACACGGTTTTCTCAAAAACTATATTTTTTTTTTTAATTTTTATATAATTTTATACATAAAAAATACTAACTTTTAGGGTAGGTGAGAATATGCGATTTTGACTTATTTTTTTTTAATAGATTTTTAAACCTTTTTTTTATATTTTCGATTTTAAAACATTGATATCATGGCGCACCGTACTATTTTTCCAACTTTACGTGTCCTTACAACTATTTTCATGCTTTCATTTATTAAAATATCAAAAATATCAACAATAATCTATAAAATCAACCCTGGATCGAATATTTTGATCAATTAGAACCAAAGTTATGACGATTTAAAGTTTAAAAAAAAATGCTGAAACTTTAAATAAATATGATATTTACATTGAGGAAACGCAATTTTCGTTAAAGATTAAGATCTGAAGATATAAATTTTTCAATTTAAAAAAAAATTATTTTGATAAAAGTATACATATAACCATTTATCCTCTTTTTATGGTACATTATTATAATAAAATTTTTTTTGTTGAAGAATATAATTTTTTTATCAGTTTGAATTTCGTGCCTAGAATTTAAATTTATTTTGTAGGGAGTTGACGCATGTCACTACAAGGTGGCGATGATTCGTTCTTCGCATTCTCATTAACGACTTGACGTGTTTAAAAATATAAGAAAAGGAAGATAAAAAATAAAGATGTTTAAGAAAAATTATTTTTTTCGATCTGTCATTGAACAGAATATCAATAACGGCATCACTGATTGTTAAAATAAAGTTCAAGGATTTAAAAGAGAGGCACGAAAAAGTTGTTTATGATTGCTCCAAAAGTCCGCTTAGAGAATTAGATGATCTAACGGAGTCTTTGAAGCGCTTGTATCCAAATACTTCTTTCTCTAGAGAAGATAAAGTATGCCCTTCGTGTTACAAAATATTATTAGATGAAGTGAAAAATACGCCTATTTCATCGACTTTAAGCAGTCAACAATCTTCGGAAGATTTTATTTATAGTGAGGCTGTGGTAGAACAGCTCAACAAGACTTCAAGTAATTTGAAATTAAACATTTCACCAATTAAAATGCCTCAAAGTATCAATATCAAGATGTGAGAATCTTATGCTCTCCGAAAAAGAAAACAAATGAACGATGCATTTGATTCACAAATAGCAAGTAAAATGATGCAAGTCTACGATATAACGGATTCGCCCGCATCGAATGAAAATAATGAATGTAAAACAAATGATAAATGGCTTGAGAATATTGAAATTGCATTAGATAATTGTTCAAATTTTCTTGAGAAAGTGCGATTGTTGAGTGTTATACTAAGTGATATTTCCAAAGATCAGTTTTATTAAATGTAACTATTAATATGATTAATCAAGCACAATCATTGGTTAATAATAAAAAAATCTACAAGCAGTCTGAGAACTATTGTGGCCATTCTTTGGATAGTGAAATTGTAATGAGAGTAAAGGATTATTATCTGAACGATGATTTTAATTGTTCTCGTCAAAGTGCAAATGAAAGCGACACAGTATCTATAAAAAAATGGTATAAAAACTAAAAAAGTCAAACGCTTTCTTAGGCGAAATATAAAAGAAATATATCAGGCTGATTCCATTCAGATTCATGCAGGCCGTCACTGATTGAATTTTTTTTTCCTTCTAAGTAATAAAAATACCTTCTATTATGTATATAAAGATAAAATTCATATCGTAGAACGCTCAAAAAAATTTTTTTTCTTTACTAAAGCAATTCTAGTGTAGGATGTAAAAACGAAAATTCAAAGATTGAAAATTAACCTCTACTTTTGAATGACTATAACTCCGTCAATTTTCAACCTTTTTGAGCGTTCTTTTAAGGAAAGTGTGCGGAATTTTGTCTAGTTTTAAATGCGATCTCGATTTTCGTAATACAATTTGATCTCACTGAGTTATTTACGAAAAACTGAAAAAAAGCGATTTTTTTCAAACACAATTTTCTCAAAAACTATATTTTTTTTTTTTTTTGAAATTTTTATATGATTTTATACGTAAAAAATACTAACTTTTAGGGTAGGTGAGAATATGCGATTTCACCTTATTTTTTTTAACAGATTTTTAAACGTTTTTTTATATTTTCGATTTTACAACATTGATACCATAGCGCATCATACTATTTTTCTAACTTTACGTGTTCTTACAACTATTTATCTGCTTTTATTCATTAATATATCAAAAATATCATCAATAATCTTTAAAATAAACCCAGGATCGAATATTTTGATCAATTAGAACCAAAGTTATAACGATTTCAAGTTTAAAAAAAAATGCTGAAACTTTAAATAAATATATTTACTTTGGATTTTGAATTTTGATTTTGAATTTTGAATTTTAAATTTGAATTTTGAAAAGGTGAGTTTTTTAAATACTATAATATATTATTTGGTCTTGTACTATAATGTATAATTTGGTAATGTGAATAAAAAAATCTGAATTTGAATAAAACCTTTTAATTTACTTCTTGCCACTCATGTCTCGGAGTTTTGGCAGTGTAGATTTGGTTTCGTTCACTTTTCCAACAGTGAATCTTTTGAATACCTTCAATTTCTTTTGCATTTCCTAACCATTCCATTTTTTTTGTCAGTCGAAAAACTTCTAATTCATCCTTGCGGATAACAAGAATGTTAATCGACGGAGTATATTTTGATACGTGAGTGGCGAAATTTTCAGCGTTTCTAATATAATCTACACTGTTCTTGGACAGATTATGCGTGGTAGCATGATGTTTAACTAAACCACCAATACCGTCACAAGCGCCTTTACCATGACCTGTTGCAGCAAAAAGCCATTTTCTGTTTACTTTTGAGTTTTAAAGCTCATAGAATTGATATCTATTTTCAAAATGACTGGCAGCTCCATCGGAAATGGTTATGATTTCATCAAGATCTTGCGCAATATGTTGTTTTAAGTTATTGATAATTAAATTTATAGCTATTAGGGCATGAGACGAATTATGTTTAATATCGTCAGAGACGGTGACATAACTGACTGTTTTATCATTTCCAAAATAGCATATTGACAAAAATATTTATATTTGGTTTTTACTCCAATGACAGCTTTGAATTTTATTTTGAAGCAGAACTGTCCAATTTTTTGCAAAATCGACATGAATAACTGATTGGAAGTCATTACTTTTCGCTAAAAGCTTAACCTCTTCAATTGCTATACGTTGAATTTCTTTGACCAATTTATGAGCTCTTACAGTGAGAGCACGCTCTCTTAAATCTATTAAGAAATTTTCAATTGTGCTAGTTTTATTCAGTAAATTTGATTTTTTCCCAAACACCATAAATTATTTCTTCATATAAATCTTCTTCTGTCAAAGAAATTACTTGTAAATCAATAGAATCTCCAATGGGACATTCTTTACATTCTCTTAGTACACATTTCATATCATCTTTTGAACAAAAAAGTGAAGAACATATTTTTAATTCCAAATCTGCAATGTCTTGTTTATTCTCTTTTTTATAATTATTCAAAGCATCTAACATAAGTTTAAGATTCTCGCAGTAAACGCAAAGACACGAATCGGTGGGTGGATGTGGTATAACCCACTTCGGTCTTAAAGCGTAGAATGTTGATTTACCAATTTTGGTTTTCATTTCAGGATTTTCGTCTTTAAATAATTGATATATTTCTTTTATACTTTGCGTAAGAAAGCTTTCGACTTTTTTAGTTTTTATACCATTTTCTTTGATAGATACTGTGTCGCTTTTATTCGCACTTTGACGAGAACAATTAAAATCATCGTTCAGATAATAATCCTTTACTTTCATTACAATTTCACTATCCAAAGAATGGCCACAATAGTTCTCAGACTGCTTGTAAATTTTTTTATTATTCACCAATAATCGTGCTTGATCAATCATATAAATAGTTACATTTGGTAAAACTGATAATAAATAATCTTTGGAAATATCACTTGGTATAATACTTAACAATCGCACTTTCTCAAGAAAATTTGAACAATTATCTAATGCAATTTTAATATTCTCAAGCCATCTATCATTTGTTTTACATTCATTATTTTTATTCAATGCGGGCAAATCCGTTATATCGTAGACTTTCATCATTTTACTTGCTATTTGTGAATTAAATGCATCGTTTATTTGTTTTCTTTTTCGGAGAGCATAAGATTCTCGCATCTTGATATTGATACTTTGAGGCATTTCAATTGGTGAAATGTTTGATTTTAAATTACTTGAAGTCTCGTTGAGCTGTTCTACCACAGCCTCACTATGAATAAAATCTTCCGAAGATTGTTGACTGCTTAAAGTCGACGAAATAGGCGCTTTTTTCACTACATCTAATAATATTTTGTAACACGAAGGGCATACTTTATCTTCTCTAGAGAAAGAAGTATTTGGATACAAGCGCTTCAAAGACTCCGTTAGATCACCTTATTCTCTAAGTGGACTTTTGGAGCAATCATAAACAACGTTTTTGTGCCTTTCTTTTAAATCCTTGCAATTCATTTTAACAATCAGTGATGCCATTATTGATATTCTGTTCAATGCCAGATCGAAAAAAATAATTTTTCTTAAACAACTTTATTTTTTATCTTCCTTTTCTTATATTTTTAAATCATCGCCACCTAGTAGTGACATGCGTAACTCCCTACAAAATAAATTCAAATTTTAGGCGCGAAATTCAAACTGATAAAAAAATTATCTTTTTCGACAAAAAAAATTTTTATTATAATAATGTACCATAAAAAGAGGATAAATGGCTATATATTCTTTCATCAAAATAACTTTTTTTTTAATTGAAAAATTTATATCTTCAGATTTCAATCTTTAACGAAAATTGCGTTTCCTCAATGTAAATATCATATTTATTTAAAGTTCCAGCATTTTTTTTTTAAACTTTAAATCGTCATAACTTTGGTTCTAATTGTTCGAAATATTCGATCCAGGGTTTATTTTAAAGATTATTGATGATATTTTTGATATATTAATAAATAAAAGCATAAAAATAGTTGTAAGAACACGTAAAGTTAGAAAAATAGTACGATGCGCCATGGTATCAATGTTGTAAAATCGAAAATATAAAAAAACGTTTAAAAATCTGTTAAAAAAAAATAAGGCAATTGGAGTAAAAATCAAATATCAATATTTTTGTCAATATGCTATTTTGGAAATGATAAAACAGTCAGTTATGTCACCGTCTCTGACGATATTAAACATAATTCGTCTCATGCCCTAATAGCTATAAATTTAATTATCAATAACTTAAAACAACATATTGCGCAAGATCTTGATGAAATTATAACCATTTCCGATGGAGCTGCCAGTCATTTTGAAAATAGATATCAATTCTATGAGCTTTAAAACTCAAAAGTAAACAGAAAATGGCTTTTTGCTGCAACAGGTCATGGTAAAGGCGGTATTGGTGGTTTAGTTAAACATCATGCTACCACGCATAATCTGTCCAAGAAGAGTGCAGATTATATTAGAACTGCTGAAAATTTCGCCACTCACGTATCAAAATATACTCCGTCGATTAACATTCTTGTTATCCGCAAGGATGAATTAGAAGTTTTTCGACTGACAAAAAAAATGGAATGGTTAGGAAATGCAAAAGAAATTAAAGGTATTCAAAAGATTCACTGTTGGAAAAGTGAACGAAACCAAATCTACACTGCCAAAACTCCGAGACATGAGTGGCAAGAAGTAAATTAAAAGGTTTTATTCAAATTCAGATTTTTTTATTCACATTAGTTCTCAATTCATTAGTGTTCTTTCTCAATTGTATCGCATATTATTTGTTCATTGAAAATGACCAAATAATATATTATAGTATTTAAAAAACTCACCTTTTCAAAATTCAAATTTAAAATTCAAAATTCAAAATTCAAAATCAAAATTCAAAATCCAAAGTAAATATATTTATTTAAAGTTCCAGCATTTTTTTTTAAACTTTAAATCGTCATAACTTTGGTTCTAATTGTTCGAAATATTCGATCCAGGGTTTATTTTAAAGATTATTGATGATATTTTTGATATATTAATAAATAAAAGCATAAAAATAGTTGTAAGAACACGTAAAGTTAGAAAAATAGTACGATGCGCCATGGTATCAATGTTGTAAAATCGAAAATATAAAAAAACGTTTAAAAATCTGTTAAAAAAAAATAAGGCAAAATCGCATATTCTCACCTACTCTAAAAGTTAGTTTTTTTCATGTATAAAATCGTATAAAAATTTCAAAAAAAAAAAAAATATAATTTTTGAGAAAATCGTGTTTGAAAAAAATCGCTTTTTTTTGGTTTTTCGTAAATAACTCAGTGAGATCAAATTGTATTACAAAAATCAAGATTGCATTTAAAACTAGACAGAATTTTGCACACTTTCGTTACAAGAACGCCCAAAAAGGTTAAAAATTGACGGAGCTATAGTCATTTAAAAGTAGAGGTTAATTTTCAATTTTTAATTTTCGTTTTTACATCCAACACTAAAATTGCTTTCGTAAAGAAAAAAAAATTTTTTGAGCGTTCTACGAGGTAAATTTTATCTTTATATACGTAATAAAAGGTATTTTCATTACTTAGAAGAAAAAAAAAAATTCGATTAGTGACGGCCTGCATGAATCTGAATGGAATCAGCCATTAATACTATATTGATACTGTATTGATTATGTATTGATACTATATTAATACTCTATTGATATAGTATTAATATAGTATCAATGCAGTATCAGTACTGTATTGATACTATATTGATTTGGTATTAATACTGTGTTTATACTGCATTGATAATTTATTAATACCATGTAGAAATAGTGTTAGTACTATAATGATACTATATTGATTCTATATTGATATTGTATTGATACTATATTAATACTATATTGATACTCTACTGATGCTATATTAATACTGTATTGATACTATATTGATTCGGTATTGATACTGTACTGATACTGCATTGATACCGTATTAATACTATATTGATACTATATTAATACTCTATTGAAACAGTATTGATACTGTATTGATACTATATCAATACTCTATTCATTTTGTATTGTTACTGTATCAATACTATATTAAAACAATATGGATAGAATATCGATACTGTATTGATACTAAATTAATACTGTATTGATACTATATTGATTCTGTATTGATACTGTATTGATATAATATTAATACTTTATTGATACTGTATTAATACTATATTTATATTATATTAGTACTCTATTGATACTGTATTATTACTGTATTGATTCCTCATTAATTCTATATTAAAACAGTATTGATATAATTTCTATACTGTATTGGCACTATAATGATACTGTACTGATACTGTATTGATACTATATTGATACTGTATGGATACAGTATTAATACTATATCGATACCTTTTAATACTGCTTGCTTCTTTATTGGTTGACCGATGAGCTCTCTCAAGTGGCTCTGAAGACTCTGCCCACCTCAGCAGTAGCGACTCCTCCAATCTTAGATTGACGCAGAGGAGGTGAGACTGAGCTGAAGCGAGCTACAAACAATATAGTGTTTTTAGGGAAAATCCCAAAGTCAATCGCATGCTTTGAACGCAGTATCTTATACTACTACACATTCAAGCACCTTAAGCTTTTTATATTTTATATCTTTAGATGGTATTTGTGATTTATATTTTTCATAGAACACTTTCTTTACTTTTTAATGGGGAGGGAGAAGAGGAGTGTACTCTAAAAAATTTTCAGTGTTGCAAATTGGTATCTGTAACATGATGAAACGAATGTGAATCACGATGTTTACTCTTTATAGGAAGTGATGGAAGCCCCAACCTTCGCCCCCATCTATGAGGTACAACCAAGAATCGCCACTTGTGAACCTCTCACTCCGAGAAGTAGGAAGTGCATCCGTGACTCGTATACCTCTCCGTTAACTTCCAAGCGCTTAAGCCAAAGAGAACTTGAGACGTTTTTCGTTGTCATCATCTAAATACTTCATAAACAACTTGTAATTTTGAATGGCCTCTCTTAACTTGAAGTAAAACTACTTATTCTCCTGCAAGGCTCTGCATGCGCGAGATGGAATAAAAATGCGCCATTCACCATCTTAAACTGCCATCAATCTAAACTTATACTTTTTTTTAAGTGGTCTAAACTCACTCACATAATAAGTCTGATCTTTCTTCAAGGGGAATATATTCCCAATGGCACGATGGACGCGTCCACGAGCTGCCTCGTTAAATTTATCAAGATCTATATTTCTTTGATAGAGAATTTTAAGTTTACTTAGCAGAGTCTGATGAATGAATGACTCGAGCTGGTTCGGAAGTTCTCTCAAGTAAAGGTCAAGCCGTGGCTACTGCAGAGACTATTCCAACTCCTTCAGACTAATTTTCTGACATCACCGCTTATGGCGTTGTATTCTATAATTCTATCATGTAAGATTAGACAGTAAGCTCAAGTTCCAGCTGGAAAGTTTTGTTTGGTCTCGAATTCAAGACGAACATTAACTAGAGCACTCTTCAGAGAATCATTTTGTTTTGAACAATCGATGACTATCAGTCGCATGTGATTGATATAATCTGATTTTTTCAGCATTGACTCGGACTCCTTTCCATAGTATGCATTTTGGAAATTGGCGTACATATCGTATAATATTGCATACTGATTATTGACAATATCAAGATTTATATTTCCGTAAGGAAAGTATTGAGAATTGAGAAATAGTTTTACGTTACTCAAGTTGCAGTGATCAAACTGACTAACGTTAGCAGTTTTTTGTCCTTTTTGATTTGTCTGGAAACCAAGAATAATAAAACGAGGCTTCTCCAGCTGATTAGATGTTTTTTTACTGCCCCTACATGTCTCATTGATGCAGGTAATAATGGATATTCGTATAATTTCCAGAAACGAAAACTGTTTGAGAAAGGTTTATTTTTCTCGATTTGACGAAGCATGCAAATTTTACATTCATTGGATAACTGTATGTGAGGCATAAGCCACTTAATCCTCAGAAGATCAATTTTAAAATTTTCGTAAGCATTAGTAGCATTTGGTGTTAGTATTACTGCGTTAATATCGTTCCTGGATCTGGTGATAATAAGTTCATGTTTAACATTGACTATGATTTTGCGATAATCTTTGGCAAAGCCTAAAATCATAATAAGAGGTATAAAAATATCAAAATAGCCATCGTTATTAATGATCTTCCGAGTTTCCGTAATATCAATCTAACCAGCATTTTCTATAATCAAACTTTGACTAGGGTTGAGTGATACCCAACCCTTCATAATGGTGGTCAATCCCACATTCTTACAGCGATCAATCTCTATAGCATTAATTTCATAGCGAACTTCCTCGAATAGATGACATATGCCGTTAATAACTAAGTTAGTTCTTGCTAAAGCAGCGCCATCTTGTTGAGTTAATTTGCCCACTATGCGGAGAGAGCTTTCTTGATGTTGAATTGATATGCGAATTTCATCACTATTATTGAAATTTGACGAGGTGTAAGGCTGGTACGCGTGCACTTCACAGTGAGCTCAATTGACTCATCCAATCTTACTCCTTACCTTATGTTTAGAATTTTCTCCATTTCTTTGAAAACAGCAAAAAATTAAGCACGTAATGGCTCTCCAAAAACTGAATGTTCTGCCATGTTAATACTTTGACTTGTCGGTGATGACTAATTTTCGAACGCCATCTTGATTTACTTATATACACTTTGTTATTTTTATGGTTATAAACCACGCCCATTTTTTATACTGATTCAATATGTAATCTAACTGTAATAGTTTCTCCGCGAAAGTTTATTAAATTCCCGTCTTGATCAACTATGCGCACTTGTAAACGATCTATGCTCTTGACGATGACTGGAAGGTAAATGACCTGTGATAGAACTTCAATGATCTTATATCCTGGTGGGACTGCAGGAAAGAATTCATGTATCGTGTGCACTTGTCGACCGTTTATATAGGCACCAGAGATGATATTGCACTCGACTCGAAGAGCGTTGACCTTCAGGATAGCTACAGGTAAATCTGAATGATTCGTTACGCCAGCAGGAAGAACACGTTTTTCGAAGTCTAATAAAGGTCCTATTGAACGTTCTGGTCGAAAATCATTCGGATGATTGCATTTTATCTCACTGCGAAGTGTATTATTGTTTGGTTTAATACTGATTGATATACTTTTTGTCGTCAATGTTTCACTGAGATAGTTCTCTATATCTTCGATCTCATAACTACCTGCAAAGATTGGTATGAGGAATGGTAAGAAACCTCCTACTTTCTTTGGAACTGGTAAAGTACGTGGAATTTTCACATTTTTTTACTATCTGCTTTTTTAACAGCATTACGTGCACCTAATAGAGCCGACAAAATGGCTGTTCGAGCACATTTTGTAGGAACAATTGATTTTGATGCAGCCTTTACTATTGTATTGAAAGTAGTAGAAGGCTTCTTCCTCCTCCTACCCTTCTTCTTCATACCCATTCCGAATTTAGACTTTACTTTCATAATGTTTTTAATTGCAAATGCAGCTGCTTTTTCTCCAAAGCTAGCGTCTTTTGATGAAATTCTTTGATTAGCTTTTTCTGCTAAAATTCTATCAGAAGCGTTTCTGGCTTCTACGTTTTCACGATTCTGTGAATAAGCAATGTCGTGCTCTTCACAAGCTCTATCGAGAGGATTGATTCCTGGATCACCTCTAGCTAAACGTTTAGCTAATCTTGTATCGAGTCCACAGTATTGGTAGCCAGGTATATGAAGTTTGATTGGAAGACTATTAAGAAGCTTGTTGACAAAACCGCGACCACGTCGTGGTCTATATATAATCATCACACTTCGAAGACTAAATGAAGACTGAAGCATTGGGTATAAAAGCCTTGTATTTTTAGCTGGTCAAGCATTCGTACGTCAGAAGTGCTGTCATAATGAATTTCAAAAAACAATCCGTTAAGCTACCGATAGAAAATTTCGACACTATCGTGGAGCATGAGAAGAAATTAAAGAGGCATGGAGATTTATTTCCAAACAGCATTCGAGCTGTATTTTGCGGTCCATCAAATTGTGGTAAAACCAACAGTCTGCTAGCACTTATAACGCATCCCAACGGTCTCAGGTTCGAAAACGTTTATGTCTACTCCAAGTTTTTGAATCAACCAAAGTACAAGTTTTTGAAGGATCTCCTAGAGCCTTTAGAAGGTGTACAATACTTTTCATTTAGTGAGCACGAATCTGTTGTAGCCCCTGATAATGCGCTTCCAAATTCTGTCATGATTTTTTATGATGTAGCCTGTGAAAAACAAGATAATATCAGAATTTACTTTTGTATGGGCAGACAAAAAGATGTTGATTGTTTTTATCTCTGTCAATCTTATGCTCGTATTCCGAAACATCTAATCAGAGACAATGTCAATTCGTTGGTGATTTTTCGACAAGATGACGTCAATTTGAGACACTTATACGACGATCACGTCAATTCTGACATGACTTATGCCCAATTCAAAGAATTGTACTCCAACTGTTGGACTGACGATAAATACGGATTTTTGATGATCGACAAAGATAGTTCGATCAATTCTGGTAGATATAGAAAAGGCTTCGATTGTTTTGCTATAAATATAGCGTGCACATAATCCTAAGAAAATAATTCATAATTGTATGCTGAAGTGTCAACATGGCTAACATTAGACGAAAGAAAGATGTTCTACATCAACTCGTGCAAGCACGCAATGTAGTTAAACGAAAATATAACTTGCTGAAGTTTGGAAAAGAGAATATTGAAAGAGCATTTGGCGAGAAATTCAAACCTATCGCTAATCCTCTTCAGAAACTCGTTGCTACTACTGGAAAAAATAATAATTTATATGTGACATAGCAAAAAATTTAAAAAAAAGTTATAAAAAACAATGATACTTATTCCTCCTCCTTGCAATCTTCTTCTCCTTCCTCTTTATCTATTGATGATGCTATAGATATGTCATTAAACGATACTATTCGACAAGTTGATACAGAATTTGAATCAGCTACAAGCGAGCAAGAATTAGAAATAAAAGAAGATGATTTATTGCTTGATAATTATAATAAGTCTATTCATATGCTCAATGAGGAACAATCAAAACAATTGGCTAAAGTTTATGGAGTGCGCAAGGAAGGTAATAGTTACTTAATTGGTGACTCACTTCTATTTTTCGAAGATAAAAACATTCGTATACAAGATAAAAAATATCCAAAAACTAAAGGATTGTTAGAATTGTTAATTATGAAAAATCCCGATAGAGGTCAGATAAATGCTCACAAACGACGCTACAGAAGTGATAAGACTATTCGTACGCACAAAAGTAAGAAATTTGACAGTATCATTAGTCCTTTGTTTTCATTGAAAAAAAGAAGAGGATCGTTACCTCGATATAAAATTGCAAGAAGAGATACAAGAATGGATTACATATGCTGGGATGATCCAAATGAACTCGTTGATAGACTTCAATTACTCATCGCTGAAAGAGAAGCTGGAAACCCTAGTAATACAAATGAGATACATTCAATTATCGAAGAGTTACGTGAAGGTGGCTATATATATTAAGGTGTAAACATCTACACTATACATTATCAAAATGAGCATCGATGTATTTGGACGTAATCTTAAACGAAGCGAGGGTAGTCGAGGACCTCCAGGTATTGGATATGAAATCACATCTGATGGTCAGTATGACTTGGAGAATAAGAGACTTTGTAATCTCGCATCACCTCATCAACTCAATGAATCTGTAAATTTAAATACTTTGCAGCGTATTGTACGTTTGGAAGTTCAAAGATTATTAGATTCAATATCTAGTTTGAGAAGTGATCTCAATAACCTTGATAAAATTGTAGGGGTGCATAGAGACGGACTAGATAAGAAATTGATACAAAGCTAGATGGAAATTGAAACTATAAAAAAGGAATTATCACTATGAGTGCAAAATAGTCAATCGATAACCATCGATGGAACAACGTCAAAGAGTAGTAGAAGAGCTTTACAAGCCAGCACGTCGTAATTATCCTCATCAAAAGTTTGATGTGCGAGGTTTAGTAGAGACATGGCAAGCTGATGTAGTAGAGATGCAACCTTATTCTTGAGAGAACAAAGGATACAAATACATGCTTACAGTTATAGACATTTTTTCCAAATATGCATGGGCTATTCCTGTGAAACAAAAAACTGGCGTAGATGCTTCTGCTGCTATGAAGTCTGTATTGTGTCAAGGTCGAATACCACGAAATTTACAAACAGATGAGGGAAAGGAGTTCTATGATACCAATTTTCAGAATCTCATGCAACAATATAAAATCAATCTCTACTTGACGTATAGTAATCTCAAGGCGTCTATTTGCGAACGTCTTAATTGCACGTTAAAAAACAAAATGTGGAAACAGTTTAGTTTACGTGATAACTACAAGTGGATTGATATTATCTCCAATTTGATTGACAAGTACAATGATGAGAAGCATCGGACCATTGATATGAAACCGAAAGAAGTTACAGCTGAAAACGAAGCGGTAGTTCTTCGACGATTCAAGCGTAATGCTAATTTAATAGAAAAGAAACCAAAGTTCAAAGTTGATGATAAAGTACGAGTAAGCAAGTTGAAACAAGTATTCGAAAAAGGATACACACTCAACTGGTCCACTGAAATATTTACTGTACACCGAGTTTGAAAAACAAAACCAGTTACTTTTCTCTTGCAGGATTACAAAAATCAACCAATAGCTGGAGGTTTTGACGAACAAGAATTACAAAGCGTCGAATATCCGGATGACTATTTTGTAGAGAAGATTCTTAGAAGACGTGGAAATGAAATATTGGTGAAGTGGCTTGGTTTCGACAATACTCACAATAGTTGGATTAATAAAGCAGATGCACAATAAATATTTTGTATGAAAATACGATAGTTAATTTATAAAGAATAAAAAAACTTACAAATAATTCAACGGAATTTTGAATAGACATTATGTATAGAATACAGCAAAACCGCCTTGAAAGTTTTGAAAATTGGCCTTTGAGTTTTTTAAAATCTGAAGATTTAGCTACAGCAGGATTTTACTACACTGGTGAAATAGATAAAGTCCGTTGCTTTGAATGTTCTACAGAAATATGTAGATGGGATATCGATGATAATCTATTATTGGAACACAAAAAGTGGAATGGCCGTTTTCGCTTCATCCGAGATATACCTTGTCAGAGTGATTTTGCTGAAGAAAATATCAATTAATTAAAAATTTGTCTTGATAATGAAGTAGAAGTTGCATTGATACCTTGCGGACACTGTTGTAGTTGCCGTCATTGCGCATCCATTGTTCAAAAATGTGTAATATGTAGAAAAATTATTAATCAAAGAATACGAATTCATGTATCATAATTTTCTTTTTAATTTGAATTAAAGAAAAATGTATATTAATAATTTGAAATAAAATAAACACTTTTTCAAGTTAAAAATTAAATTTATTATAATACTGTATTTTTTCATTTATACATTAATCACTATTCATTTATTATATATTTACACACATATACGCACTAAGCATTAGAAAATTCGAGGGCATGACCTCCCTTGTACACTATAAAAAGTTTAATTTAATTAGCAGCACTCTGCATTTCTTCTAAAAACTTTTCGTCTCTTTCAAAGACTTCGGATATTTTCTTAGGTAAGAAAATTTGCATTTCATTACCTAATCCTGTCAAAATCTTAAGTCCATATCGAATATTCACTTGTCTTAATTTTGTGACCATATACTCGTTATCCTTAAGGGGATGTAATAGGGTATATGATTTCTACATAGTTATCGACATTGCAGTTTTCCAAAAATTTTATCTTTATTCAAAAATTTTCAGAAATATCTCTATATTAGGCTCTTTATTAGTAGAAATGGAAGACTTTAATATAGAGATATTTTTAAAAATCTTGGATTACGAACCAATAACTTGGAAAACTGTAATATCGAAATTTTACATTCCCTTAATGAATCCAGTCAATTTTTTCATTGGGAAAAATCCTCCTCTAGCGATTGCATTCAGTTTAGAGATATCCATTTTTATTATGTACACTAAGAGAAAATTCATACTAATAGAGCATGCGAACTGCCATCTATGCGAGCATATAAAACATTGATACAAATATGACAGGCGTGAGAAGCTCTATTAGTATTGGATTATCTTATACTAAAAAAGATGGTATGGAGAGTAACTAAAGCATGAACGGCATTCACTGATGACTCGCGTGGTATACTTCGATGGCTCCCCACTCTCATATCCTTTGTTTGCTTGAGTTGCCTCCTCTTTTGGGTAGCGACGCGAGCAAACACGGCTGGTCTATATCCAAAATCATATCGCAAATTTCGTAAACGTATTTTCGTTGCGTGAATCTTTTTTTTCTTTTCTTTTCTTTTTTTATGAGGGAAGAGACATTATAAATATAATCTGTTAAACTTTATAACTATTAATAATTAATTTTTAACTTAAAATTTAATTATTTTAAACAGCTGGGGGGGGGGGCAGATGAGCATGTACGATTTTACGCCAGAGATGTTTCGAAGTAGCGTTGGTCTAGTGCGTAACTTTCGCGCTTTCCATTTGGAGTACGCGTGTTCAACTCTCGGCTAGGGTCACTTTTTTTTTTTTTATTGTTTTAATATGTTTTATTCCTTTTTATATTTATTTTTTTTTTAGATTTTGTATTTTTTTAATAATTTTAAAATTTAATTTTTCACTAGTATGCTCGTTTTTTTCAGTGAAAATTTTTTAAAAATAAATTATTTTTTATAGGTAGTAATTACAAATATTGATGAATAAATAATAGTGATGTTTATTTTATAATAGTGATGTTTATTTTATAATAGTATAGTTTAATTTATTTATAATTTAGTTTATAAAATTTACAATAAATTACAATAAATAAATAAAACTGAGGTATTATTATTTATGTTATAATATATATTGTATATTGAAATATGTTTATAAAGACAAAATTGAACTATAGTATTGTAAACATCACTATTATTTATTTATTAATATTTTAAATTATTTTCTATATGAAATAATTTATTTAAAAATATTAATAAAAAAACGAGCATACTTTAAGTAACTTGTGAAAAATAGATTTTAAAATTAATAAAAAATAGAAAATAAAAAAATATAAATAAAAAAAAGCAATAAAAACTATTGAAATAATAAAAAAAAAGTTTAAAAAGAGTGGTTCTAACCAAGAGTTGAACTCGCGTACTCAAAAGGAAAAGCGCGAACGTTACGCACTAGACCAATGCTACTTCGAAATATCTCTGGCGTTAAATCGTACATGCTCATCTGCCCCCCAGCGGTTTAAAATAATTAAATTTTAAGTTAAAAATTAATTATTTAAAGTTAAAAAGTTTAACAGGTTATATTTATAACGTATCTCCCTTCATAAAAAAAGAAAAGAAAAGAAATAAAAGATTCACGCTACGAAAATACGTTAACGAAATTTGCAACATGATTTTGGATATAGACCAGCCGTGTTTACTCGCGTCACCATCCAAAAGAGGAGGAGACTTGAGCAATAGAAGAATGCCATAGTTAGCAGTAAAGAAAGAATAGTGGACGAGCCACGTTTACTTCTTTTACGTTCCATGAGAGTATACAGCGCTAGCTATCGAAGGATATTAGAGTGGGGAGTTACTAAAGCATGTAAACAAACAGTTTTTGGATAGCACAAACCTCGTGAGAGTAGATGGCGCTGTTATGAAATCATAGGATATTACTTACTAACTTTGGATACGTAAACTAAATGCTCTATTGGCATGAATTTTCTCTCAGTGTAACGAAGATAAAAAAATTCTTAGTAAAAACTAATAAAACTTTCAATTCAAGACTATTGATACTGTATTGATACTGTATTGAAACTGCATTAATACTATATTGATACTGTATTAATACTATTTTGATACTGCAATGATACTATATTGATTATGTTTTGATGCTATATCGATGCTGTATTGATATAATATTAATATTGTATTGATACTGTATTGATACTGTATTAATACTATATTGAAACAATAGTAATATTATATTGAAACAATATTGATACTGTATTGATAACGTATCGATACTGTATTAATACTATATCGAAACAGTATTGATACTGTATCAATATTATATTAATACTGTATTGATACCTTATTGATACTGTATTGATACTATATTAGTACTGTATTGATACTCTATACTGTATTGATACTCTATACTGTATTGATGCTCTATACTGTATTGATACTCTATACTGTATTGATACTCTATACTGTATTGATACTGTATTGATACGATTTTAATACTTTTTTTAAATACTACTAAATCACTTTAAATAAAGTGAATCATTTAACTTAATTATTAAAAAAAAAAATTATACTTACCTCAATTGAGGAAATGTTTAAACCTTGAATATTTTGCAACTGCTTGCTTCTTTGTTGATTGACTGATGAGCTCTCTTAAGTATTTATTTTCTTAAGAAGGCAAACTGAATAACGCTTGGCCGTTCAAGCAGTTGCTCTCCCCACCTCAGTAGTAGCGACTTCACCCACCTCAGGTCTCGGTGGTTCGGTAGCTATTTCCAGTTTCGGATCTTGCGGCTCGATAGCAGCTTTCTACTCTTTAATTTCCAACTGCACAACTTCAGGATTTAGTGGTCTTGCAAGGTAGTAACCCCATAAAAGCTGTCGTTTCTTTCTGAAGATACCTCTTATTGTCATGCGCATTGAGAGCGATTTTATTCTCTTCCTCAGTGCTCAGTTGATGATTATGAGACCTAATGTTTCGCTGCTCGCGAACTAAAGGTTCTTTAGTTTCCAGACAATCATCAAAAGTAATGGTTGCCTAAACCACCGAACTTTTTACTTCTTTTGCTTTCGTTATTGTCTTTTCATTCAGGACTTCAATGTTGTACATCTTACTTCTTAGTCTAACGAATTCCAATATGATGTTTCCGTTGCATTCATCCTTCATCAGGCCAACAATTTTCTTGTTAGCTGGAGAAATGTTGAATGGCTGCGGGTAGTCAGAGGTGTCGAATTCATGGATGTCTCGTTTTGTGATCTTGAACATATGAATATTACTGACTTCGTATACCAAACTAACAGTATACAATAGCTCACAACTGTCTCTGCCGTTTGCTTTATTATCTAGCATGTAGTCGTAAAAGAAGAGATATACATAGATGAGGAATAGAGTAAAATAGTGGGAATATGCGCGCGCGAAGAGAGGAAAAAGACGCTGAGGTTTTACCTCCACCTTAAACCCAATCTCTTTCGCATGTATAAAAGAAGGGTTGCTCGATTATAAAATTCACTTCTCTCTGGTTCGCTTCAGTCAGCAAGGTTTGTCGCGAAGATGAAATACGTGGTGGATTTTCAAGCTTTAAAATTTCTTCAAACAAGTTTGTTTTTGAATAAGTTGCAAACATTCCTCTTGAAGAAGATGCTATGCCATCGGTATATCTTTTTGAACCACCGTATTCATGGAAGAATCTTTTGGAAAAAAACGAAAGCGAGAATCATTGGCTTGAGATAAATTTTCATGGATTACTATAAAGTTCAGGCAATATCCCTTAAGTAGAGCTAAGCAACATTACATTCTATTCTTTTTAATACTAACATTTACATCAAAGGAGTTGAAAAAAAACAAAATGCTCACAAAGATTCCTATTCGATGAGTATTTATAAATATATAATGAGATAAACTCGTATGTTAATCTTAAATTATTAGCAGGTTAATTTATAATGTAGAATAATTAGAATGTTCTTCTTTCAAGAACGTTCTACCGTCTGAAGATTTTGTTCAATGTTCACATCATTTCGCTATTTTAAGAAATGTGTGTGCATATAATAATGTTCTGAAGTTAAGAGGCTGTCTCTTGCTAAATCAAACATTTGGAAAGATTTTTGATACAATGTCTGATTTTCTATCAATAAATTTGTTAAAAATACATATTGAGAAGATAATGTGAATCATGTGAATGACCGATTGTGGCTCGCAGAGCGTTTGTTGAAGATATCATCATCCATATACAATGAAATAATTATATTAATTTATATTTTATTTATTCAAATAGATTGAACTTAATATTAACAAACATAATTCAAATATCACCTTTCCTTTTTTTCCTTTTAATATTTATATTTTACTAGTTTGAATGAAGAATTTTAGAGCTCTATTTAAAACTAAAAGACAAGGACAGTTTCTTTCTTCAAGATAAATTCAAAAAATTTAGAATCCTCATTGAGACCAATCAATAATTTCCAATTATTTCAATTAATATACTAAAAAATAGAATCGTTTTTATTACTAAATATACTATAAAAATTATTTAAATTAAATTTTTAACTTTCTATATTAATTATTAAACATAACAAAGTTATATATCAATTTTCAGGTCTCTATCCCTTTTAGCTTTTGAGATATGAAAAATGAGTAATGGTAATCTTTATCGATTGAGTTAAAAATTATAAAACAAACATTACTGCACTCATGATGTTTTGATTGTTTCTATCAATATGTTTGATTATAAAATAGTTTTGAGCTGTAAGATTTAATTATTCTTTCATTCTTAAGAACATATTACTACTCAATCTTATAAACCATTAATTATAGTACTTATGAAATATACAAGTATAAGTGTATGTATCTTTATAAGAGCATGAAGTATGTAGAATAGAAGTAAAGTACTTAGAGTTTGGAACACCTTTCTTTTTCATCAATTAAGTACAACAAACCATCATGCCAATTCCTAAATCTCTATCTCTTTTAGTTTCAGAGATAAGACATGTGGCTGATAACTCTCTAGCGTAGCTACATTTTCAAATATATACATTAATAAATTGAAATTAATTTTTCTTTTCATTACTTTAAAACATATTCTTATTATTCTTATGAATATATTTAAAAAATAGAATAGTTAAATGTATTAAAATTCAACTTTTTATGTTTATTTTAATGTAATATAAATTAGTTTGATAAATGACTTTTATAAGAAATTGGGTCTTTCGACTATTCTAAGATATTCTTTTGCATTAAGTAAATAAAGAAACAAATGACTTAGAGTTTTGGAATAGCTTTCTATATTATTTATAAAACATAACAAAGATATACATCAATTTTCAGATCTCTATCTCTTTTGATTTCTGAGATATGAAAAAATGGAGAATAGTGATTTTCATCGATTGAGTTAAAAATTCTGAAACAGACATTAATATACTCAAAATGATGTTTTAATTGTTTTTATCACTATATTTGATTATAAAATAGTAATGAGCAGTAACATTTTATTATTCTTTTATTTTTAAGAATACATTACAACTACTCAATCTTATAAACCATTGATTACAATAGGGTATGAGTCCCGGTTACTGTGCCTGAACCTTATTCTGTGCTTTACATGTATTCCAAATGGAAAGCACAGAATTAGATTCAGGCACAGTAACCGGTACTCATACCCTAGTTATGAAATATATAAGTATATGTGTGTTTTTACAAGACAGTCATTAAAAATTTAAAGTGTCATTATGAAGTATGCAGAAAAAAAATATATGATAAATAATCAAAGAAATACTTTCTTTTCAATTAATTAAATACAACAAACCATCATGCTAATTTCTGGATCTCTATCTCTTTTAGTTTCGGAGATCATACATATGGCTGATAGCTCTCCGCATTAATAAGATAAAACTAACTTTTTTATACTTTAAAACATATTATTACTGTTCTTATGAATATATTAAAATATAAAATTATTAAAAGCAACCAAATTAAATTATTTTAAATTAAAACAAAAAGTAGACAAAGTTTCTTATTGCATGTGAATCTTTCATGCGAACTTATATGCATGCGTTAGAATGGTGTAAATCAAGTAGATCACTATTATTTTTTCCAAGTTATTTTAACTTTTACAACTATATTATGCACTTAGATAATGCTAATAAATCATGGTTAATATTTGTTGTAATAATCATTATTTTTAATTTCTAAGTGTATACGTATATACATATATATTATATATTATATATTTACAATTAATAATGATTAATGTCTAAATAATTTATGAAAATTATGATACATTCCTATTATACAAGTTTAAAAATTTCTCGAGTAAGGTGGCTCGGTGGCGTAGTGGTATACATGCTTGCCTCGCGTCCAAAGGGTCGTGGGTTCGATACCGACCGAAGCCAAAAATTTTTTTTAATGCTTAAATAATTTTTATTCGATTTATAATAATCGAATAAATATAAAAAAGTATTAAAAAATAAAAGTTAAATAAATATGAAAAAGTATTGAAAAATAAAAATTATGAAACTTTCGCAGCAGCTTCATCACAGCTGGCCGCCGGCAGCTCTCTATGTTGCTCCTGGCCCATCGCATTTCCAACCTACCTGCAATTCTAACTCATCTACATTTCTAACTCACCTGCATTTCTAGCTCACCTGCATTTCTAGCTCATCTGACTCTCAAAGTCACTGAGTTAAAAATGTAGTGAGCCAGAAATGCAGTGAGCCAGAAATGCAGTGAGCTAGAAGCAACATAGTTTATCTATTCACAACATCAAAACCGTCACCGCACAGACTTCGATAACTCTGTCCTTCTCGCCGAAACCAACTTTCACTTCTCAAGAAAACATCTAGAAATACTAAAACATTTAAATAACCTGAATAGAGACAATAGCTACTTCCTGAACCCAATATGGCAAACTCTTTTCTCAAATTCATACCGACCATTCAACCATGAAACTCTGCCAAAAATTCTAGCTCCTATATATGGTGATTGGACAGTCTGCTGAACTAACAGATTTAGACTTACCCTGATAAAGTAAATTGTAATGTTCACAAAATGTTGGTATCTCAAACCACAATTTACACGACCAAAATCTGAAAAAACTTCGAACAATGTCCAACATTCAACGTGAAAGTTTTGAATCCAAACTGTAATCATACAGTAAAAGGAATCAACTCTGGGAGCGAAAAGAACATTCTATTTCAGTGCGATCTATTTAAATCAACATGAAATCCATTTCATGGAAGGAGGAATCTATTATTTGGGAAATAGATACTTTTTGCTTTCTCATAGAGAAAGCATTGTATCGATAAAAAAATTTTTTTCTATTTTTTCATTAATTGGTACATATTTGGATTCAGAGAGTCGAAAAAAGTAGTTTTCAGAAAATGTCTGTGTGTGTGTGTGTGTGTGTGTGTGTCTGTATGAATTCAGTACGCCAATTAGATCTCGAAAATTACTCGATGGGTTTGCTTCAAATTTTTAATTAAATTTAATTTTGTTGTCTAATTTGTCGGGAAGCTATTGGAAATTGGTTTTCTTAGCGTATTTTTTTTCGTCATTTTAAGAATTTAAAAAAAATTTCAACTTTCCATTTTTTTTTGTATTTTACGTAAACTACTTGAAAAATTTGCTTGAAAATTCGTATGGAAATTATTTTTGACTCCCAAAAGAAGAAAAACTCTTGAAAATTGTTTTTCTTAGCGCACTTTTAATTTTAGAGCATTTAAAAAATTTTTTTTTCAATTCTTATTTTTTATTTTTTTTTATTTTACGAAAACCATTCGATGGATTTGCTCCAAAATTTGTATGTAAGTTATTCGCTATTGTCTGAAGGAAACTAGCTTTAGAAAACTAATTTTCTCAGCAAAATTTTAATTTTAGAGAGTTTCAAACATTTTTTAAAAAATTTCGATTCTTTTTTGCTTTCTCATAGAGAAAGCATTGTATCGATAAAAAATTTTTTTTTCTATTTTTTCATTAATTTGTACATATTTGAACTCGGTGAGTCGAAAAAAGTGGTTTCCAGAAAATGTCTGTATGTATGTGTGTGTGTGTGTGTGTGTGTGTGTGTGTGTGTGTGTGTGTGTGTGTGTGTGTGTGTGTGTGTGTGTGTGTGTGTGTGTGTGTGTGTGTGTGTGTGTGTGTGGATGTATGATTTCAGTTAGTAAACTGTATCTCGAGAACTACTCGATGAATTTGGTTCTAATTTTGCATGGAATTTAGTTTTCTGACTAACTTGCTGGGAAGCTATTGATAAGTCGTTCTTCTAGCGTAGTTTTCATTTTAAAATTAAAAAAAAAAAAAAAAAATTTCTATTTTTCGTTTTTTGGTTTTATTTTTTACTACTCGATGAATTTTCTTCAAAATTTGCACGGAAATTATTTGTGATTGCCCGGATAAAATAAATTTTTGAAAACTGATTTTCTTAGTTTGGTTTTAATTTTAGAGCATTTTGAAATTTAAAAAAAAAATGTTTTTATTTATTAAGCCAATAAAATCTTAAAAACTACTCGATGGATTCACTTCAAATTTTTCATACAATTCAATTTTAGAAAAAATACAAAGAATTTTTAAAAAATTTCGTTTTTTCATTTTTTTTGTATTTTACGTAAACTACTCGAAGAATTTGTTCGAAAATTTGTATAGAACTTAATTTTGACTGCCAAAAGTATAAAAAATTTTGTAAACTAATTTTCTTAGCGCACTTTTAATTTTAGAGCATTTTAAAAATTTTTTTATTCATTTTTATTTTTAATTTTTTTCTATTTTACGAAAACCATTTGATAGATTTGCTCCAAAATTTGTATGCAATTTATTCGCTACTGTCTGAAGAAAACAAGCTTTGGAAAACTAATTTTCTTAGCGCAGTTTTAATTTTAGAGCACTTCGAAAATTTTCAAAAAAATTTTTATTTTTCATTTATTTTCTATTTTGCGTAAACTATACTATGAATTTTCTCCAAAATTTTTATACAATTAATTCGCTATTGTCTGAAAAAAATAAGCTTTTGAAAACTAATTTTCTTAGCGTGGTTACAATTTTAGAAAATTTTAAAGATTTAAAAAAAAATTTCGATTCTTCTTTTCTTATTTTTTTTTTATTCTACGTAAAGTACTCGATAGATTTGTTCTAAAAATTACAGGGAAATTATTTGCGACTGCCAAAAGAAGGGGAATTTTGAAAAATTGATTTTGATAGCGTAGTTTTAATTTTTGAGCATTTTTAAAATTTTGAAAAAGAAATTTTGAAAAGAAAATGTCATTTATTTAACCAGTTAGATCTCGAAAATTACTCGATGGATTTGCTTCAAATTTTGTATACCATCTATATTTTTGTGTAACTAGACGGGAAGCTATTGGAAATTGGTATTTATAGTGTAGTTTCTTTTTATAGAGCCATTTTAAGAATTCGAAAAAATTTTCAATTTTAATTTTTTTTGTATTTTACGTAAGTTACTTGATGAATTTGCTTTGAGATTTGCATGAGAATAATTTGCATCTGCCAAAAGAAGGATAACTTTTATAAACCGATCTTCTTAGCGTAGTTTTCATTTTAGAAAATTTTATAAATTTTCTTAAAAAATTTTCATATTTTAGTTTTTTTCCATTTTACGTAAAGTACTCGATAGATTTGCTCTAAAATTTGTATACAAATTATTTGCTACTGTCTTTATAAACCAAGTATAAAAAAAAAATTTTCTTAGCGTAGCTTTTTGATCACTTCTTTTGATTTCTGAGTAACTCTTGAAAATTTATTACATTCAATTAAGTATTTAAATATAATCATTATTAAATATTATGAATTAAATTGTTTTTTAATAAATGGAAAAAATATTTGAAGAAGAAGAATGAATTTCGTTGTCATCGTTCTTTTAAAGTACAAATTTATTAATAAATATTAATGTTAGACAATTTTTTTATATTAAAATCACATTCAAATAAATATAAGAAAAATAATGAAACTCAAAGAGCTCTATGAGAAAGCATTCCGCCAAAGCACTTGGCAGCGTTTTTTTTATATTTTACGTAAAGTACTTGGTAGATTTATTCTAAAATTTGCCGGGATATTATTTGTAACTGCCAGAAAAAGGGAAATTTCCAAAAATCGATTTCCTTAGCGTAGTTTTAATTTTAGAAAATTTTGAAAAAGAAATTTTGAAAAGATAAAAATTTTTTAACGAAAAACAAAACTGACTTCAAAAAAATGCACTAAACAGTTACAAATGATTTATGATCTTCAATAATTATACGCATACTACGCATCTTAATCAACACATGTGTAGCAAATATATTATATATTATCTAATTATTTGTAAACAGTACAAACAAATTATATTTTATTCAATTCACAAAAAAATATTTTTAAAGTCGGCGTCAAATTCTACATCTGTGCAGAACAATTCAATAGCTTGACGCCGACTTCGAAAATATTTTTTGTGAATTAAAATATAATTTTTTTGTGCTGTTTATGAATAATTAGAAAATCTATAATATATTTGCTACACATGTGTTAAGTTACATGCGTAGTATGCGTATAATTATTGAAGATCATAAATTATTTGTAACTGTTTGATGCATTTTTTAAAATTTGGTTTTGTTTTTTGTGAAAAAAATTTTATTTTTTTAATGTTTTTAAAGTCGGTTTTTTTTGCTAAAAAATTTTTATTTTCTATTTTTGTTATGCGTATAATTTCTAAGGATAATATATTATTTGTTAATTTTCAGTGCAATGTTTTCAAAATCGTTCTTTTCTTGAAAAAAATTTTTTTTTGTTTAATGTTTTTTTTTCAATGTTTTTGAAATCGGTTTTTTTTTGTTAAAAATTTTTTATTTTCTATTTTTTAGTGAATTCCCTTACTAAAAGCACAAATATAGCTAAACCCACTGATTACGCCTAACTTTTATTATAAGTTCATAACGCATGCATTAGTACACTAAATCAAGCAATGTATAGAAGGAAAGAGAGATGGCTCAACGGCACAGTGTCATTGTGTGTGCATGTATACATATTCAAGCTTAGGTAAGAGAGGGAGAGAGAGAGACAGAAAGATAGATGGATAAGTAAATTTATTATATGTACATTATATTGTACAATTAATTACAGTAATACATTAGAATAAATAAAAATAATATCAAGCACCATAATAAAAATAAACAGTTAAGAAAAACAGTAATCAAGCAAATATAACAATAAAATAAACTCTACAGCAATAAAATTAATACAATTCGAAACAGTTTTATTAATTAGCATGAAGTAGAGGTCCACTCTCCAAGGCAAGCTAGGGTGCAAATGAGGATGTCTTGAATGTCGTGAGCAAAGATGAGTTGCGTAAGATCGCAGGAAGATTATTCCATAGCCGCGAGGAAGTGACCAGGAATGATCGTAGTCGATACTCAGTGAACGAAAAAAGAATGGTCAAAGGTCTGACATCACCTCTCAAGGACCTCACCCACCGGCTCCACTGATACATAGAATATAAATAGGATGGAGTTCAAGATAAGAACATCTTATACAGAAATGTAGCAGAAAAATAGTTTCTTTCACCCGCAGTGGATAACCAACCTAATTAGAACCTATAAGCAGAGATGTGCTCACGCCTACCTACACTGAAGATGTAACGTATATCAGAGTTGATGATCTTTTGAAGTCTAAGGTCGAGCTCAGCCGAGAGGTCACAGTAAACCAGACAGCAGTAATCCAGAAGCGGAAACAGCAGTGTTTTTATAAGATGTATACGAAGAGCAAACGTAGTGCTCTTTCTGAAGAAATTTAGTCTGTAAAGCAGAGAAAATGACCTATTACACACTTGAGTAACGTGCTCTCTCCAGTTAAGCTTACTGTCCAACCAAACACCCAGGCTAGGAACAGAGGATTCAAATTTAATATTAGCACCGTTCAACGGTACGCCAGTTACAGGTGATGAGAACAGCAGATTAATGTAAAAATAAGAGCCAATAATTATTGCCTTTGTTTTGTCAACATTCAATTTCAGATGGTTACTAGAGGCCCAATTTAAAATGAGAATAGCATGATCACTCATAAGATTAGTATAAGTTATTAGTATATATAAGTGCTAAGTTCAGAAATCGGAAAATGCAGATAGACTTGCAAGTCGTCGGCATATATCGAATTTTGTACACCCGAGTGAAAGTTGGCAGCGATGTCATTAATATAAATGGAGAATAAAAGTCTAAGCACAGAATCCTGGGGTACTCCCGTATTCAGAGTGACAAAGTCAGACGCATTACCATCAGAGTAAACAACAGACTACCATCTATCAGATAAGAGAGGCAAACCATCTGACAACAGTGTGCGAAACAAGAGAAGTCAGTTTCCGAAGCAGAGTGGCATGGCACACAGTGTCAAATGTCTTGCTAAAATTAAATAATAGAAGCATAGTTACATAACGTCTGTTCATGTTGAGTCTAATATCCTCCGTTAGTTTGAGCAAAGCTGTTTGGGTACTATGACCAGTTTTTAACCCAGTCTTATGAGAATTCAACAGATGTCTGGTGGACAAGTAATAATAAAGTTGCTAATGTACGAGACGCTCAAGAACCTTGGACATGAATGACAACAAGGAGATAGGTCGTATATCACCCATAGTGCGTGGAGAAAAGACCTTGTTGATAGTGGTAATTAACGAGATCTTCCAACATGAGGGAAACACTCACTCACGAAACGAATCATCATAAATAAGAGAGAGAGAGAGACTGAGAGAGAGAGAGAGAAAGAGAGAGACAGAGAGAGAGAAACGGAGAGAGAGAGTATAGCAGACGAAGTATAAGGGAGGTAAATCAGAAAACGAAACACCCGATTTTTCTTAATTTGATAATTTGTTCATACAAACCGAATATTGGCCCAATAATTATAGGACACGTATGAGACCTTTCTGCAGACATCCTCTATCAGATAAAAAAAGTTTTTTCGAATCGGTTTAGAAATGACAAAGTCATGAGGTGACAGACAAAAAAAAATTTCAATCGAATTGAGAACCTCCTCCTTTTTGAAGTCGGTTAAAAATGGTATTTATTTAGTCAATGAAATCTCGAAAATTACTCGATGGATTTGCTTAAAATTTTGCATACTATCTATTATTTTATATAAGTAGGCGGAAAGCTATTAAAAATTGGTTTTAATAGCATAGTTATCTTATAGAAGCATTTTAAGAATTTTAAAAAAATTTTAGATTTTTCATTTTTTTTTATTTTACGTAAATTACTTGATGAATTTACTTTGAAATTTGTATGAGAATTATTTGCATCTGTCAAAAGAAGTATGACTTTTAAAAAACCGATTTTCTTAGCATAGTTTTAATTTTAATAAAAATTTTTATAAATTTTGAAAAAGATTATATTTTATTTTTATTCTATTTTACGTAAACTACTCGATAGATTTGCTCTGAAATTCGTATACAAGTTATTTGCTACTGTCTAAAAAATAAGCTTATATAAAATAATTTTCTTTGAGTAGCTTTTTGATTACTTCTTTTGATTTCTGATTCAACGCTTTCACTAACTCTTTTATTACGTCCTCACTTCCTCTCTGTCTTTCTATCTTAGATTAATCTTCATTTTTACCCTATTTTTATCCATCCTTAGCTCTCTCTTCCTGTTTCCTAATCACTCTCTCACGCTCACTAATTTTTCTTAAATAGAAATTCTTTTGTACATTGAAATCACATTTGAAAAAATAAAATAAAATTACTTTAACTCAGTGAGCTCTATGAGAAAGCATTGCGTCAAAGCACTTGGCAGTTTTTTTTTCGTTTGGAAAAGGGGGCACCTCTGTGTAAAATTAAATGTAGGTGTCCCCTTTTCCAAACGAAAAACGACGTGTATCTTCATTTCGCCATCCCGACGATCTGTTTGATTCAACATGAAATCCATTCGCATTTAGTGAATGCATATTTCCATCAAACTAAAATCTACTCACTGCAAGTGGATTTTCCTTTTTTTTATATTCACTTGCGATTAGTGGATGAATTTATTTAAATTTAATATATCGACGTGCCGTACGAAGACTATCACTCCTGAACAATTTTAAACGAAAAAAATTATATTTCAATGTATATAGACGAAAGCTATTCCAATTTTTATGTAAACGAAGACTATCACTCCTGCAAAATTTAAAACGAAAAGAATTATATTCCAATGTATGTAGACGAAAACTATTATTTTAATTCTTATGTAAACGAAGACTATCACTCTTGAAAAATTTGAAACGAAAAGAATTATATTTCAATGTATGTAGACGAAAATTATTATTTTAATTTTTATGTAAACGAAAACAATCACTCCTCAACGAAAAAAAATATAAAAAATAACTTTTCTGCGCTCTTTGTTAGAAGTGATAGTCTTCGTTTACATAAAAATTAAAATGATAGTTTTCGTCTACATACATTGAAATCCAATTCTTTTCGTCGCAAATAGTTCAGAAATGATAGTCTTCGTTTACATAAAAATTAAAATGATAGTTTTCGTCGTATCTTCTGGAAGTGATAGTCTTCGTCGCAAATCTGAGGGTGATTGTCTTCGTAAGCACCGTCGATATATCCACTTGCGGCTAATGGATTGTAGCGAACAAATTTTATGCTTGATTCAAGCAGATTGCTATAATGACGTAAAACAAGAATTTCTGTTAGTGGCAAGTGGATTCCACTTGCTTCTACAGTCAATTTCTCTCAGTCTATATTTAACCCTTAGAGGACGGGGAAGGTCACTTAAGGGACCATTCTGGGAACACAAACTATTTAATGTTTTTAGGTAAAATTTAAGGTTAAAAACATTAAATAGTTTGTGTTCTCGGGGTGGTCCCTGAAGAGACCACCCCCGTCCTCTAAAGGTTAAGACTATTTTCATTAGCAAATCAGTCATCTTTATTTCTCAGTAAAAAAATACAAGTTTTATTGTAATGCCATAAAAATATATTTAATAAAGGTATATAAAAATATATACATTTTTATAAAATATAAGAGGATATTTTCGTTTGTGATATATTAGAAAATTTTCAAAATATTATCGTATAAAAACGTAATAATATCCATTTTTTGCAGACATTCGGGAGAAATTACATTCTACAGTAACATTGATAGCATGCCAGACATTCGACCTAGACGAAAATCAGTACCCTTGGTCTCTGAACTGGTAAGTGTTACTTTTATTTTTGAATTGCTTACTTTAATTAAAGCTTTCGATTATATAAACAGTAATTTCATTTAAATAATTACATTCATTGAAAATATTTTAAATACATCGTTAAACTACCCCCTAAGTCATAAAAATTAATTTTTTGCACTTGGAATATGAAATATTAAAATTAAGAAGACATCCTTATTATTAGATGAATAATTAATTGTAATAATTTATTTTATATTTAATATCTCATATATTTTTATATTTTATATATTTTTATATTTTAAGTTTGATATTCTAAATAATTATTTAATAATTCAATTAATTATCATAGAATAATTAATAAAATGGAATTTAAAAGAATCTTTGGCAAAAGCAGAGTACATAAGTTTCAACGTAAAATTTTTGTTGAATCAAACCACTTGAAATTTACGACAGTTGCATATAAAATTTAATTTTTAATAAATGAAAATTAATATATGTACATTATTTTAATTGCGAATTCGAATAGTATTAAATTCAATGTATTTGTGCTACAAATGTACTGCATTTCTACACCGACTCTACCGCGTGCGCATTTTTCGTTTTATAACAATATTTTAGACTTTCCAAACAAGATTATCATTCATAATTCTTCTACATATATATGGCTAGTGCGTTTGACAACACTAGAAGTATATTATTGTCCCGTTAAACTGTAAATCGCTGTATAAAAAATATATTATATGTTTCTCTCACCTGACTGCAGCGCCGCCCTATATCGAACGGTGGATGGTTACGACCATCTCTTAAAGAAATTTTCATGCCAAAATTCTGCATAAGCTGCTTTATTTTATGCAGAAAAAATCCAAAGAAACTCTGCAGTAACTTTGCATATGAATTTTCCTAAGACTCCAGATAAATTTTCTATTTCAAGTTTTTGTTAAGTTGAAAAATGTAGAAATGAAGACTATTTCTTGAAAATTCAATCGAAACATTATGAAGTAATAATTGCATAATTATTTTTCTATCAAATTTGAGGTAATTTTTTTAGGCTTGCACCAACTTCAAAAATTCTAATATTTTTATGTATATATTGTCTTACATATTAACTAATTTATGTAAGCAGCCTGATAAGAAAATAATTCGTTTGTGCTCTTGCTAATAATTAAATAATCTATATGTTCGCTATACATGTGTTAGATGCGTAGTATGTGTATAATTTTTGAGGATAATATATTATTTCTTATTTTTTAGTGCAATGTTTTTGAAGTCGGTTTTTTTGGGGAAAAATTTTTTATTTTCTACTTTTCAGTGAAGCTCTTTACTAATGAGAAATATGAGAAGATCTACTGATCAAATATTTAACACCACACTGATGAAAGGGCGATGGTAGAATGATTGTGTAATCTATCATGTGGGTATCTATCATTTCTTTTGTTTACTTTCAAAATTTTTTTTCAAATATTCATCAAATATTTTGCTAACTTACCCCTTCATATAAAAAATAATTTTCATACAAATCGAGCAATCCCTTTGAGAGTTATGTATGGATATAGTAATTTTTTTTTCGAGGAATTTTTTTTGTTTTTAAATAATTTGCTTGTACTAACTTAGTATTAGCGCAGTACTCATAAGGCACGTATGGGACCTTTTTGAAGATATCCTCTATCAGATAAAAAAGGCTTTTTAAGATCTTTTCAGAAAGGACGGAGTTTTAAGTTAACAAACATAAAAAAAAATCCAATTGAATTGAGAACCTCTTCCTTTTTTGAACTCGGTTAAAAATTTGTAACTTTAATATGTAACCTTATGGAATTAAATGAAAAATTATTCATTATTTTCAAATAAAAATATAGATGTGTATAAAACGGTGATCAATCATTAGCTTTTTTCGTTAAGATTAAAATGAACTATTTTTTAAATTGGGTTCACAAATAAAAAAAAAGATTTATTCATGATTAACTATAAAAAATTTCATGTGATTTTGTGTACTGTCAACATTGCATGGTTAGAGTTGGATCGAATGCAAGAACACATGGATAACATAGGGAATTATACAGAATATTTGGTTTTTAACAACGTAAATAGAACAGTGTTGACAGATCTAGGGTTAAAAATAAAATAAGTCGCATTCTACATTATCTACAATCTTAGTCCGCTCATACTACCTTAACTTATTCATTTTGATCAAATATTTTTTCTATTTGCAGTCAGCAAAAATCTATTTATTTTAATTATTTATCCATTTGCGGTCAATAGTTCCGAAGAAAATAAAGAATACATGGGATTAAAATTGGCAAAATAAGACTTTTTGGAAATCTCAAATTTCTATCTTTAAATGACCTAGTTATACTGAACGATAATTCTTTTAAATTGTCCAAACTTTTCATTTTCTCTAATTTCTCCCACCACTTCCAAAAAAGTGTTTTTAAGAGGATATAATAAGGTAAACGATTTATAAATAGTTACTGACATTGCAGTTTTCCGAATTTCTAATCTTTGTAAATAGTTACTTGCCAGAAGTGTCATCTACTAACAGAATTAGTAATACTATTTTTCCTTTTTTTCGCAAATTGAACAAGCATGGTTTGTTGATGTCCTTTTCTAATCCTAGTTAGGCTTCTCTTCTGAGAATTTCGTTAAATCTTTTTGGACTGACTCTCAGGCCTTAGAATGCCTTATATTATCTGCATACTTAAATTCTTTTAGTGTCTAACCCATAATTAATCTCGTCAAGAATACGCAAATATATTTTTCTTCTAACTTTTTAATTGAAAAAATGTAGCCCTTACATTTATTTAGTGTACTTCTAAATTATATTTGTTCATGATTGGCAGTGTCGATCTAATCACTGAAAGTCTTGATACCAGTGCATAGGTCTCCTTCAGTAGATAATCGTACTTGTCTTTAATTTTAAGTCTTGCTTTGGGTACATCTTCTCTTTTTGTCCTAGTTTTCTCTTTTAAGTACCCACTTGGAGTCGATGGTGTGAACTTTCTTGCGATTTGAGGTTATTGACGCTTTGTTGTCACCCATGAGCTTTAGCTCTACTTTGATTGCCCTTAACCATTTTAATTTGTCCTTTGAACCCATAGCTTTTTTGAACATTATTAGATTATTGTTGATTGTTTTAATAAAATCATGTCTATACTCGTTTTCTCAGTAAATATAAATCTCAGCTTCTGTTTTATGACATAAAATGTTATCTAGGATAGTGAGAGTTATCTAGATTTTTGTATTTTTTTACAGGCAACGTATTTTTCCTATTCTCTTTCGTTTTCGGATTTCTTTTAGGTCCTTTTCACTTCTAAGTTTTCTCGATTCTTTCTCTCTACCTTTTTTTCTGGATGCTTTATCTTCCTGTGATTCTGCTTCTGCTGGTTTTTCGTTGGTTTCGTCATCTAGATTTTTTGTGGTTTCTCCTGTATATCCAGATAGACTTTTACTTTCTGTCTTTTTATTTTGGACGTCTAAGTTATTCATTTCTTCTGCATTGTATTTGTAGATATCTTGATATGCTATCGTTTCGTTGCATCTGGTATGTGTGTAATTGATGAACTTTCTAGTTTGGAGATACCAAAGTACATATTCTGTTGGCGAGTAACTCACTATTACTGCATTTATTGCCTTTACTGAGAGTTTTATTTAATTGATAGGTATTTTAGCATATGCTATGCAACCAAATCCTCTAATTCTATCCAGATACACTTTTCACTGCTAGAATCCATACACCATCATTCAATCAAGGTTCACGTAGTGAGTAGTTTCCTTTTAAGCCTTTCCTCTGCATAACCTCCAAGAATCTTGCTTTAGTGAATTCCACTCCATTATCTCTTCTAATACTTGTCTATCCTTGCCTAATAGATATTTTATATTTGTTAAAATTTTTTGAGATAGTATTTAGCTTTATTCTTTTATTTTGCGAGTTTGACTTCTGCAAACCTCGTGTAGTTATCTATAAATACAATCACAAACCGGTTTACTTCTGGGAGTGATGCCAGTTTGATTGGTCTTATTGTGTTGGTATTTATTATCTCCAAAGGTGTGAATCTTCTCGTTTGTACTTCAGAGAATAGTAATTTTTTTCTCTTCAGTCATTATAGATAATTTATAATCTAAGATAGAGTTCTAAAATTTAACCTTCATCAGTTATTCTTCTCACTTCTGTATTTGCTTAAGATAATCCAGCAATATATGTCTTAGTTTGATGTACCACTACATGTTTTCATCTAATTTGTTTGATTTCTACTCTTCTGTTTAATCAGTGTCCAAGATTTGTGCCATTGCTTTAGGGTTAAATTCTTCTAGGCTATATATTTCTCTATTTGGTTGTTTTATCTAGAGTAGAGTTGCTGGTTGCCTCATTTTCGCTTGTATTTTCTTCCTTTCATATAAGTTTTTTCAATCCTCACACCCGATCTCAAGTGGGTTGATTTTCGCTCTTGACTTTGATTTGTGTCTTTTTTTCTTTTTGAGATTCAGCAAATCCGTTTGTGATTGCTGTAAAAAAACTCGCATGAGGTGACTAATTTACCGCGTACAAGTATTTTTCCTATTCCCTTAAATGGTTCATATGGTTGTCATCAGAAATTTACTTTTGTTCATCTACATCTAAAGTAATTAACCAGTTTGGCTTTGCACATATTTCTTTAATATTTTTTAAATCGATATTTTGTCAAAATCTTTATTGATTATCAAGAAATATGTTTGATTCCACTTCTATAAATCGCCTTTCAGATAGAGATTGTCTGCAATGCATTCTGCTATTGCTTCTAATAGCTTAATTTATTTGTTTTTAATTGTATTCAAGCGAAACTGTAAGTTCTCTTTCACATCTTTTTTCATATTTGCTATTTTATTTTTGTTTGCGCCTCTAACTAATTTTTCTGGGCATCTTCTAAAATTACTCACTAGGAGAGTATCAGACCTCCGAATCATGGATTTTGTTCAAACTTTGGAATAAGTTTTCAGATGTCAAAATATGAAAGAAAACAAAATTTTAGACCCCAACGCTCAATATTTCCCAAGTTAAAGGCAATTCAAGAAAATCACTAAAAAATTTAATAAATTTTCAAACGCTTACAGTTCGTTAGCATTGATAGCTAGGAGCTTGAAACTTTTTTAAATGAAAGCTGAGCTCAAATCCTTTCGAAATAGTAGTTATAGTATGTTAAAATATTATTTTTTCCCAAAGTTATAGCGTAATAAACATTAGACCGAATTTCAGCTTTTGTTATTAATTAATGTTTTAAAAAGAAAAATCAGGTCCAATGTTTATTACGCTATAACTTTGGGAACAAATAATATTTTGACATGCTATAACTACTATTTCGAAAGGATTTGAGCTCAGCTTTCATTTAAAAAAAGTTTCAAGCTCCTAGCTATCAATGCTAAGCAACTATATGCGTTTGAAAATCTAGTAACTTTTTTGGTTATTTTCTTTAATTGCCTGTAACTAGGGAAATATTGAGCGTTGGGGTCTAAAATTTTGTTTCCTTTCATATTTTGACATCTGAAAATTTATCCCAACGTTTAAGCAAAATCCGTGATCCGGAGGTCTGATACTCTTCTAGTCAGTATTATAACTTTACTGACATTATGGTCTCTAGCCCCTAAGTCTGCTATGAATGTGATTTGTATGTGACGTTCTAAATTGTTTTCTTTTTTTTGTTCATACCTGTCGTTAAAGCTTTTGCTTCTTTGCTTTTTTATTATCTTTGATTGGTTTCCTCATTGATATCCTAGATTTTGTAAACTTCTTGTAGACTTTAACTCTAAATTTTCTCTAGTCTCTATTTATATTATATTTTTCTTTAAGGTAATTATTTTTGCTTTTAATGTGTGTATGTGTATGTTTCTATCTAGTTTATTAGTTTTATTAGTAGCATACCTTTCTGTTTATGTACCTGCTATATATTGGCAATATATTCTTTAATGATTTATTTCTATTTAACAGATATACCAGAACCATATATCGTTAGCTACTAATGAGCAATCTGCGTTGTTGTGTCCTTCTTTGTCAAATCTAAAGCAATGAGTATATGGTCTTTCCTATCATTCTTCTCAATGTTATTATACATATAGCTGTTCCTTGTCTGTCAGCTTCGTGTCTTCTAAGAGCTGCTTCTATCTATAACACGTATATTCTTATTTCAGAAACTGTCACCTTTTTGCATTTAAAATCAATATTCTCTGAATGTTTGTTTCTATAGTGTCTAAGACTTCGTTCGTTGTTATTCTGATTTTAAATAATTCAAGTAGATATTCAAGCTTACCTTTTTTGTGTTAATTAGTAGTCTCTTTTGATATTCACTTCTGATATAGTATTAGTTTACAATGTATGTTTTGGATTTCAAACTGGTCATGGTGTGTATTTACTGTATTTCGGAGCGCATATTTGCCATTATTCTATTAGATAGTTTTATGTGGCTAAGAGGTGACAAAGTATATTGAGTATATGATTGTTCTTTTAAGTTTTGGGATATGAACAATTTTCTAATAAATCTCTAATTGAATGTTTGGATTTTCATTTCTAAAATCTACAGATATTTTTTGAGCAAAATAAAGTTACAGATCTATACTTTACTTCTTCGTCAAAAATTGTTTACAAAAATTGTCTAAAATTTTAATCTTCTAAATGACAATTCTAAAATGTACACTTGGCCGAAAGGATATTTTTCCAAATGTGTACCTCAAATGGCAGCGCTGCATATTTTACCACAGACATAAAAAAACTTCGAATTATGCATTGAGTTTCACATCATGATTATTTTGTTTTTTCTTATGTTATTCATGCAAAATTCAAATGATAACAACTTAAATTTTATTTCTTATATAATTTAAATTTACAATATTAGATTCTATATGATTATTGAACTAAGAAATAAAAATTTTATTTAATAAAATTATAATTCGGATCATGAAAAAAGAAAGTAATATTGTTTGTTTACTAAAATTATGTCATTAAGTAATAAATAACGATGATGCGAAATTTGCTCTATAATTTGGAATTTTCTTATGCCTGTGGTAAAATATGCGATGTTGCCATTTGAGGTTAACATTCGGAAGAATATCCTTTCTGCCAAGTGTACCAAGTGATTTTTAGTAAGATAAATCAAGTAAAATATAATTCTTAAAAACTTTAAGTTTTTTACCATTAAAGAAAAATAGAAAAAAATGATAAGAAAAAGAATTATACGTTCGTTTTTTCTATAGAAACGTTCTGGCGTTCTTTGATCTTTTTTTCTCAAGTCTTTATTTCTAATTCCAAAAGGAATGGATTCAAGTGAAATTATGAATCAAGTTATGTTGAAAAAAGATCCTCCTAAGTTCATCTAATTATTTATAATACCAAACATTGCATCTAAAACTTTTCTGTTTTTAATATCTAGTACTTGATTTTGTTTCTCACTAAACTTGACCGCAGTTATAATTTTAGAGCATTTTGAAAATTTTGAAAAAAATTTATTTTAAATTTTTTATTTTTTTTGGATCTTTTGTAAACTACTCTAAGAATTTGCTTGAAAATGTGTATAGAAATTATTTGATACTGTTAAAATAATAAAAACATTTGAAAATTGATTTTTTTGGCATACTATTAATTTTATTATTTTTCTATTTCACAGAAACCATTCGATAGATTTGCTCTAAAATTTTTATGCAAGTTATTCACTATTGTCTAAAGAAAATATGATTTGGAAAACTTATTTTCTTAGCGTAGTTTTAATTTAAGAAAATTTTGAAAATTTTGAAAAATGTTTATTTTTTATTTTTTTTTATATTACACTAAAACCATTTGATAGATTTGCTCTAAAATTATTATACAAATTATTCGTTTGCTTAAAAATTGCTCAAAACGCCAAGAGACCCACAGCACCGTTGGCTGAATAAATAACTTCAAAAATAAAACATTAGAGATCAGCACGTGCAGTTGTAAAAAAAAAATAATGCTATAGTAAATACGTACCACCGTATGCACGCATAAATCATAATACGTTCTGCACGGGAATTATATGAAACAAACTGCTACCAGTTCGAGCAACGCATGAAAATAGCAGGATTGATTCTTTTACAATCGTTGGACTCACAAAAAGCAGTCTCCTCTCTAAAAAATAAAGATATATCATATAATACAATTGATATGTAAGACTGAAAGGCATAAAAGATGCAAAATGTTTACTCCCATACGTGGGCCAATGTAAATCACACGCCCCGCATAAATGTAGAGAATCCTGAAGGTATTAAAGCATCGTCAAAAATAAAGCGAGCCTGCACAGCCTCATCTCACACAGCAGCGAATATGGCCTACCTCTCCCTTAGCCTTAATTAAATTTTCACATAAACTCAGCCTTGAATTTCCAAGCCCAGGAGATGCTGGCTATAAAACCAAACAGCACAAAAATACGCATAGGAACATCTCCATCAGATAAGAATACTTCACAGAATCCTTAATTTTACCAGGATAAGAAAGAGATCTTTGGTGAAAAGATGCCATCTGTTGGGAAAGACTTAATGCCAAGATAGGAGTAAAGGAAGCACATAGCCCCGTAGAAAACTCCAAGAAAAAAGGAATTATTTTATTTTTTAATTATTTATTAATTTTATATCTTCATTCAATCATAACTATTTAATTCTTTTATTATTTTTAATTGATTTATGATCTTTAAATTCTATATTTTTTCGCTTTAATTCAATTTTTTTTTATTTTTATTGTATTTGTATATTGTATTTTTTATTATTATGGAGATTTTTTAATGTTAATTAAAGACTGTTTTATAAGTAACAGTTTTCTAAAGATTAACATTTTAAATAATATATAAATCTTCTATTTTTTTTCACTTTACTAAATGTCATTTACATTATATATAAATAAAATTTTTTTTCATCTTATTCTATATAAACTTTGTCAAATGTTTGTACTTGAATTTTATTTATTGTTAATTTTTCTGTGCACTTCTGATACATGTGCTTTGTTCATAAAAACACACCTACGAGCTCCGTCGTTGAAGGACGGCAGTAGCCCAGTTGTTAAGACAGCAGGCTCACGTCCTAGTGAACCGGGTTTCAGTTCTCTGGGAAAAATTCAAAAATTGAATTTCAGGTTTTTCCTTAGAGAATGGAAATCAAAGATTACACCAACAGAAGTCCCACAGTTCTCCCCACCGTATCCTGCAGTTTACAATTTACAGTCGCTAATACCCATTAAGGAAAATGCGACATTAAATAACTACAAAAAAAAAATTATATATATTATTATTATCAATTATTTTATCAATGTAGAAATCAGATATTAATGTAATTACAAAAAACTTTTCATTAATTTCATTATATCTTTTTGCTTTTTCATAGAGAAAGCATTGTTTTGATTCTATTAATAATATTTTGATTTTTTTCATAAATTTGCTTTTAATTAATAGATTTATAATTCTTTTTCTTTAAATTTAAAACAAATAATTAAAAAAAGTAAAATTTGTTCCCTATAATAATTTAACTCATTTTTTTTCAATTTATAATTATGATATATATACTGTTAAAATAATAGAAACATTTGAAAACTGATTTTCTTGGCACACTATTAATTTTATAGCATTTTTAAAATTAGAAAAAAATTTTTTTTTTTATTTTTTTTCTATTTTACGAAAACCATTCGATAGATTTGCTCCAAAATTTGTATGCAAGTTATTTACTATTGTCTGAAAAAAACAAGTTTTGGAAAACTAATTTTCTCAGTGCAGTTTTAATTTAAGAAAATTTTGAAAATTTTCATACATATTTTTATTTTTCATTTATCTTTTTTCTTAGCGTGGTTAAGATTAGAAATTTCGTTGTCATGGTTCTTTTAAAGTACAAGTTTATAAATAAATATAATTGTTAGACAATTTTTTTATATTAAAATCACATTTTAATAAATATAAAAAAAGAGCTCTATGAGAAAGCATTCCGCCAAAGCACTTGGCAGCGTTTTTTCCATAAATATGTGAAGAAAGCGAGAGTTACAGACTTTAAGTTAAATATTCTTCAAGCTAAATAGTAAAAGTGTAAAAATTTCAAAAAAACCACCAATGAGCTTATGATTGTTTTATAGAATTTACCTAAGATTACAAATTTCAAAAAGAGCCCTGAAACCCCCTTAAGGGCATGACGAAGCTACCCCCTTCTGATAATATTTCCAATCCAAGATTATGAATAAACGATACGCTTAATCAAGTTTTTTTGTTACAATAAAAAAATTAATAAGTTTAAACTTAAGTGCTGACAACTCAAAAAATTTATCAAAATGCTATACACAAGATGTTATATACAAACTTTCAATGTATAGTATTTTGAGGTTAGGTTTGTCTAGCTTGATATCTAATTTCCAATCCAAGCTCGTAAAAAAATAACAAGTACAAATGATTTCAACAAAAATGATTGTATTGACATAGCTTTATTGCAGACAAATCATTATATTTGCTCGAATCATAAATTAAAAAAAATATTAATAAAATAAAAAAACAAAAGTCGATCCTAGTAGCTCCAGCATCCCGTTGATCCCCATTAAATAAGAAAATTATTTTTAAAACATAAAGGACTACAAATGAAAATAACGTATTAAAATTAGCAGTTATCACATGAGCAATAAAATATATTCTTTAAAATATGATCCTAATTTTTGGATTCATCAATTTTTTTGATGCTTACTAATCCAAAAGAGTTTACATGAAATAATTTTTTTTAAGGAGATGTAAAGCGGACACTACACCTGTATTTATAAATATTAACTGTCTTTCCATTTTATTGTTGAATTTTCATAAAATAAATGCATTAGCTTGTAGTGTGTACCATGATGATTATTTAGTTAAATTTTCAAATAAATTTATTTATTAGATTTTAAGATATTTGGATTCTGGTAAAAAATCGAGAAATCTTAGTAATTATTATTGGAATCCAAAATTCTCAATAATTAAAGAATGAATTTATTTGAAGAATTAACTGAATAATCTTCATGTTAAATACTACGAGCTAAAACATTTTTTTCCTCAAGTTTTGCAATAAAATGAAAAGATAAACAAAATTCATGTGTACGGGTGTAGTGTTCGTTTTACATCCCCTTAAGCTCTTTATAAACTATACAAAATAAATTTAACTCACTTATAATTATTCAAAATAACACCAATTTGTATTATGTTTATTAAAATTATTGTGATAACGTTACATGTAGCTTCAATCTATTGAATGTTAAAGTCCATGATCTGATCTTTTTTATATTTGTGTATAAAAATATATATTTCACAGTTTTGATGCACAGTTTTCACTCTTCTTCTGATTTGTATTTGTTATCATGTGGTTATTATGCATTTTACATCTGTCTAATATTTTATAGTGAACTATAAAACTTAAAAAATTATTGCGAAAATTGCAAGATGATTGACGAATATTTTCTCATGTTAACACAAATTTGTATTTATTCTTTGTATCCTTAAGATTTAATACAGTAATGAAAGTGCATAATTCAACTTATGATTTTGTAAGTGAACCTCTCGTGACCTCCAATACGCGTATCGCTTGACTGTTAATCACGCCCATAAAAAAATGCTTATTCATTAAACATGATTATTATATGTCACAATACAACAATACCTTAATAACATTTTGCAACTGTAATGGTTATTGCTAATAAATATACAATACGAAAAAGTTTACATCCTGATAAAGAATTATAAATGTTATAATTCATGTAATGTAAAATTAATATAATTTTAAATATATTATTTTGTTCGTAAACAAATACTGGCTGAATAAAAAGATTCTAGTATCTAAGTTTTAACTTCTAATTTGTGTACAAGTAACTAAATTTAGTGCAATTCATCTTAACATCACATTTTTTTGTTTGTTTCCTGTGCCGCATGATCAACAACAACACTTCAACAAAACAAAATCAATTGTTATACTTGGCGGGCTGCAAATGTCACTCATCAGGTCTTGAAGGTAAATATTGAACATTTCTTTCTATTCAGGTGATAAGAAAATACAAATTTTGGAAATTTGAAAATAGGTTCAATTAAACATAAAAATATATAAAAGAATCTAGTTGATTTAGTCATAGGTGTAAAAATTTGAGGGTTATGGAATAATTCACGTTTTAACGACTCCATTTTTTAGTTTTCTCATAAAGTGCAAATAAATTTTGGCAATAACGAGGAAAATCTTCAAAAATTTTTACTATTAAAGAATCTTGAAAAATAGTCATTTTTTACTCAATTTTAAAATAGATAATTTTTTTTCTCAAAAATCGATTTAAAAAAAATTGTATTAAAATATTTTCAATTAAGAATTTAACAAAAATAAAATTTCAAAGCTTTAAAATTTCAGTTTTAATTTACGGAGTTACGCAAATAATCGTGTAGGATAATATAAGTCTAGTCTGCACAAAGTTTTTAATGAATATTATTACATATTTTCACACATTTTTTCTGAAATTCAATACTTTTTCGAAAAAAATCAGAATTTTCATGATTTAGTTAAAAATATACACGGTGTACAAAAGTGAGACTTGAATCAAAAATTCTCCTACTGATGATTTTATTGTTTCTATATCTTGCACATAATTCAAAAATATTTTCATAAATAAAAAAAAAATTTTTAGAGGATTTTTTTCGTAATAAGGAAAAACGAATTGTTTTGGTACACTGAGAAAAATGTCTGTATAAAATTTATTACAAACATATTTTAAATTACTATTTAATACAGTAACGTTGTGACATACTCGCTTTGTAAGAAGAATTACTATTTTGTATAGTAAATTTTAATTGAGCAGATAATATATAGAAAAAAATCAAATATATTATCAATCAGTATGGAAAAAATATTTCGTATTCATAATATATACTAAACCATAGTTATAACAAAAAAAATAAAGAAATCGAGGTAGGAAGTATACTTTTCACCGCCCCTAAAAGGGTTAGGCTATTTTCATTTTTCACCTTGCGAAATAATGTAATATATACATATACATATACATATAAATATATATACATCGCCTATTCTCTACCAAATCGAAGGATGAAAAATCAGTAAATTGGTTCTTTTCCATATTATGGACCATTCAAATTTTTTTAGATTTCTTTAGTATCCCATACGGAAATAATTTCTATGAATAACTGTAAATAATAGTAAATAATTGTAAATGACTGTTAAAAAATGTCAGAATTGAGACATAAATAATAGTTATTTACAGTTATTTACTATTATTTACTATTGATTACTATTATTCACAGTTATTATAAGTTGTAAGCAGTTATTCACAGTTATCTACAATTATTTACAATTACTTACAGTTTTTTATAGTCATTTACAATTATTCATAATTATTTACAGTCATTTACATTTTCAAAAATATTTTGAATTAGTGCATTATTTAATGTTATTAATAATTATTTATAATTATTTACAGTTTTTTATAGTTACCCATATGGAAATAATTTATGTGAAAAACTGTAAATAATAGTAAATAATTGTAAATAACTGTTAAAAATGTCAGAATTGAGACATAAATAATAGTTATTTACAGTTATTTACTATTATTTACTATTAATTACTATTATTCACAGTTATTTACAGTTATTAACTGTTATTAACTGTTATTTACAGTTATTTACAATTATTTACAATTATTTACAATTATTTACAATTATTTACAGTTTTTTATAATTATTTACAATCATTCATAATTATTTACAGTTATTTACATTTTCAAAAATTTTGGAATTAGTGAATAATTTAATGTTAATAATTATTTACAATTATTTATAGTTATTTACAGTTATTTACAATTTTTTACAGTTATTTACAGTTATTTATATTTATTTACAATTATTTACAATTTTACATAGTTTTTTACAATTATTTACAGTTATTCACATTTTTAAAAATTTTCGCCTATATATAAAATTATTGAATAAATTCGTAAATATTTTCGAAAATGTAAATAACTGCAAGTAATTGTAAAAAACTATAAATAATCGTAAATAACTGTAAATAATTGTGAAAATAGTGAATAAATGTAAATAACTGTAAATAAATATAAATAACTGTAAATAAGTGTAAATAACAGTTAATAAGTGTAAATAACAGTAAATAAGTGTAAATAACAGTTAGTAACTGTAAATAAGTGTAAATAACAGTAAATAATAGTAAATAATTGTAAATGACTGTTAAAAAATGTCAGAATTGAGACATAAATAATAGTTATTTACAGTTATTTACTATTATTTACTATTGATTACTATTATTCACAGTTATTATAAGTTGTAAGCAGTTATTCACAGTTATCTACAATTATTTACAATTACTTACAGTTTTTTATAGTCATTTACAATTATTCATAATTATTTACAGTCATTTACATTTTCAAAAATATTTTGAATTAGTGCATTATTTAATGTTATTAATAATTATTTATAATTATTTACAGTTTTTTATAGTTACCCATATGGAAATAATTTATGTGAAAAACTGTAAATAATAGTAAATAATTGTAAATAACTGTTAAAAAATGTCAGAATTGAGACATAAATAATAGTTATTTACAGTTATTTACTATTATTTACTATTAATTACTATTATTCACAGTTATTTACAGTTATTAACTGTTATTTACAGTTATTTACAATTATTTACAATTATTTACAATTATTTACAATTATTTACAGTTTTTTATAATTATTTACAATCATTCATAATTATTTACAGTTATTTACATTTTCAAAAATTTTGGAATTAGTGAATAATTTAATGTTAATAATTATTTACAATTATTTATAGTTATTTACAGTTATTTACAATTTTTTACAGTTATTTACAGTTATTTATATTTATTTACAATTATTTACAATTTTACATAGTTTTTTACAATTATTTACAGATATTCACATTTTTAAAAATTTTCGCCTATATATAAAATTATTGAATAAATTCGTAAATATTTTCGAAAATGTAAATAACTGCAAGTAATTGTAAAAAACTATAAATAATCGTAAATAACTGTGAATAATTGTGAAAATAGTGAATAAATGTAAATAACTGTAAATAAATATAAATAACTGTAAATAAGTGTAAACAACAGTTAATAAGTGTAAATAACAGTTAATAAGTGTAAATAACAGTTAGTAACTGTAAACAAGTGTAAATAACAGTAAATAATTGTAAATAATTGTAAATAACTGTTATTTTTGTCTCAATTCCCACATTTTTTAACACTTTTTCACAGTTATTTACAGTTGTTTACATTTATTTACAGTTATTAACAGTTATTTACAATTATATCCAAAAATTTTTTCCATATGGGTATTTATAATTATTTACAATTATTTACAATTTTTCATAGTATTTTACAATTATTTACATTTATAAACATTTTCAAATATCTTGACGGAGAGACCGGAGTACCATAAAAACACCTACTCAGTGTAGTACATTTCCATACTCAGTCACCAGAAAGACATGGGGTAGGCTGATTTAAACAGATACTAGTAGTAATATTTAAGCGACTCCCATAAGTACTAATTTTTATACACCTAAGCTCGGGATTTTACCAGACTAGTACTAGAAATTTAGATACTACTATAAGTACTTTTATTTTTACGACTATGTGCACTTGACGGAAAGGATATTTTTCCGAATGTTAACCTCAAATGGCAACATCGCATATTATACCGCAGACATAAGACAATTCTAAATTATGGAACAAATTTTGCATCATCGTTACTTATTACTTAATGACATAACTGTTGTAAACAAGCAATATTACTTTCTTTTTTTATTATCTGAATTAGAATTTCATAAAATAAAATTTTTATTTCTCAGTTCAATAATCATATAGAATCTAAGGTGCTCGCTTGAAAAACAGCCGAGAGCGGGATTCGATCTCGGTCCTCCAAGAATACGAATCCAACGCTCCTACCGACTGTGCCACAGACCGGCTCTTGCTATCAGACCTACAGTGACGTGGGCTGCGGCTGGATCACCCCAACCGCAACGCGCACCACTGGTGTGACGGGATTCTGACGCTGCGTCAGCTTGGGGGAGAAAGAAACCTAGTAGGTTCGCATTCGCCCCCAAAGCATCCACAAGCAGAGACCGCCTAAGCCCCCTTCATCCTGGCCGTGGAAGAGAAGCAAGAAAATGCCTCACTTATACGGGCAGGGATCCGTAACGTCCACCGTTCAGAGCCGCAGCGTGGGACTGCGTTAGCATTACTTCCCGCTGTGGTCTTGTCCATTGTCGCTCGTCTCGTCCGTCCGTCCGTCCAAGCACTAGGCCGTATCCATTCATACGTCCAAACATGCATACATTTGCCTGTCATCCTACCTTGCACTCCTCCATTTACACTTAGCTCGGGTACGTGGGGTCACTGGGCCCAAGGACTTTTCAGTCCCCCTGCATGTTCGCACATCTTTATCCTCGCCTTTATCCATTCATTCAGTATGCCATTTACTCAGCTCGGGTACGTGGGGTCGCTAGGCCCAAGGACTTTTCAGCCCCCTTGCGTATTTGCACTTTTACGCACTCACTTTCATCCACACATTCAGTATACCATTCACTCAGCTCGGGTACGTGGGGTCGCTGGGCCCAAGGACTTTGCAGTCCTCCAGCGTATAGACGTAATATACATACTGAGACCGTCTAAAACACGACAAGTATAATAATTTGACAGCTTTTTTGATTGTAGTACATGGTTTTATGGTACTCCGGTCTCTGCGTGTTCGCATACATATAAAATAATTGAATAAATTTGTGAAAATTTTCGAAAATGTAAATGACTATAATAGTCCACGGGCCCACATGTAAGGTATTTCAGTGATTAATAACAGCCTGAAAGTTTATACACAGCTTCGTTTTGACGAGACACCCAACTTTTATCATTGGACAAATTCTGATATTGGGAGGAAAAAGCGCGATAGGGAGCGAAATACGTAGATTTGATGAGTGTCCCAAATTGAATAATAACAGTTTCTAAAAATCAATACTTTGAGAAAATACGATGGAAAACTGAGAAAAACTTGTGGCATACAAAGTGAATGGTACCTTCCGAGTGACCCCCAGCTGTAATATGTCAGAATGGTGACTTTAAAAAATTTATTAATAACAAGCTGATTTTTGTTTTGGGGCTTGCAAAATATATATTATTTATAAAAAATGCAATGGCATACAAATTTGTTGGTAATTTTTTTCAAACCTACACTCAAAAGTTGTCAAGATTATGCGTATCTTTTTTTTATTGATGACCGTATGCCACGAAAAATTTATGATTATTCACTTAATTCTTAATCTAAATATAATAGTGACCTACTAAAAAAATGGTTTGTTTGTAGTTGACCTACAAAAACAAAAAATCGAATCATTTAATGTGCTCCGTACTTATGTCTTGTAACCACTGGTTTCATTTGTATTAAACTAATGTCATAAAAATAAAAGCTTGTATTTTTAGTGTATTATCAGAACTTTACAAATAATTCAATGTAATAGTGCATGAAAAAAATTAAACTTAAAAATAATTTAATGATAAATATTAAAAAAATCAATCAATCCTCATCAGATTCTTCACTCGATGACTCTTCACTATGTGTGATGTTATCGTCATCTTCAGAATTGTCGGTATCATACTGTTCAGATTCTGTAATAAAAGAAGTAACATTATATAAATATAACATTACATAAATAAGAATAGTAGTATAGGACCTACGATGAGGACACGGATGACGTCATCCTCCCCATTGTAGGTCCCGTGAGTTTTAACCCAATAACCTATGATAGGTCGTGATTTTATGACATAAAAATTTTATGAATCATAAAATCGTGACGTCAATGGAAGAGAGAGAGAGAGAGAGAGAGAGAGATTGATTCATAATTTATTCGGATCATGGGGTTCAACCCCGTATGACCCATAAGTAATACATAAATGTTTAATATAATTACAAGTTGTTAAAAAATTGAGTTACAAACTAAGGAGTAAGTATAACAGGAAAAATGTATATTGATTTCTCTAAAATATAAACAAAAATGTAGTTCCTAATTGTAAAAATCATTTGCTTATGACTATAAATTTGACCTGGTACTCATCAACTTGCACGATTTACGAAGAGACAACCAATAGAAGTCAGCTAATTGGAAATTTAGCAGTAGAATGAACTTTACCAGAGAATCTGGCAAAGCACATTCGTCAACTCCCAGATGTACCCAGCCATTCAGTGCGTTCGTCGAGCAGGAATTTGTTGAACAATTTTGACTTAATTAGTTGAGTTTGACCCGTTTCGAAGCTGGTGATCATTTCAGAATTATTGTTGATAAAACTTGAAGCCGAGTAAACAAATGAATTAAGCATTGCTGCTGTCCTCACAACAGGGCAGATAAGTAGTCTCATTTGCAGTCTATTCGATGATCTAACAACCGCGTCAATATTCACACGCATAAATTTTGTAGCTAAGTAAGTTGGCTTTTGATATGAAATAATCGTGTGAGCCAGTACCGATTTAAAATAGAGCCGCCTGTTACTTACTGACAACCAACCCAGCTGAAGACGATGCGGAGTTACTCTATCCTGCCAGCCTATGTTACCAAATACAAAACGAACACAAGCATTCAAGGCACGATGAAGCTTGATATTTAGAATCTGTGGCAGGTCATCGTAGACTACACAGCAGTAATCAAATATTGAAAGATAAGAGCTTCCACCAAATCCTTTCTGATTTGTCTAGAAAGCGCGTGTCTGTGGAATTTCAGAGACTGAAGTGTACCAAAAATACGTCCCACAACTGAATTCACTTGCTTATTCCAGTTTAAAGTACTGGTCAACCAGACCCCCAAGTTCTTAATAGTGTTCGTATAAGGCACCACTTTATTATCGACATAGATAGAGGGGCATGAAGACAGATCGATTCTCGAAATATATTGCTCACTACCAATGAACATCGCTTGCATTTTTGAGGGATTTAGGGTGAGCTCATTTTCTCTCGCCCATTTGACAACAGCTGCCACCTCGTGATTTAAAAAAGTCAATCTCACTATGTAGATTGGACGGCAAAAATGAGTGATAGACTTGAAGATCGTCGGCAAACAAGATATGTGTTGACCTTGTTAAGACAAGAGGTAAGTCGTTTATAAAGATAGAGAAGAGTAACGGTCCTAAGACACTGCCCTGTGGTACGCCTGCTGTGCAGGTGACCCACTCCCCACACGACCCTCAAGGTCAGGTATTGAGTAGATTCTCTTGCTAAGGTACGATGCGAACCATCGTATTACTGAGTCGGAGCAGTTGAAACGACGAAGTTTATAGAGCAGGCGCAGGTGCGGAACAGTGTCGAAAGCTTTGGAAAAATCAAAGAGCAGTAGAGCAGTGATCATCCTCCTGTCAATCGCCATACGAGAGTCCTCAATAAGTTTCAGAAGAGCAGTCTGAGTACTATTGGATTTTCTAAAGCCTGTTTGCAAGTTATCTAACAAAGAATTAGATTCAATGAAGAAACTAAACTGAGAATGGACTACTCTTTCCAGAATCTTAGAAACTTCAGAGAGCTTGGCAATAGGTCGGGTTTGCGAGGGAGAATCCATCTTATTAGTCTTGGCCAAAGGTAGGAGATAGGCTCTTTTCCAATCACTCGGAAAAACACCAGTAGACAGAGAAACATTAATAATTGATGTTAAGTGACTAATAGTAGATTCACTCGTCAATTTGAGCATATGCGCCGTGATACTATCAGGCCCAAATGTTTTAGAAGTGCCAAAATGAACAAGTGACTCAACAAGAGGACAGTCGACAGGCGAAAAATCAAAGGTAGGTAAGTCAGTGCGCAGTGGCACTGCAAGCACCCTTCCTATCTCATTAGAAGTTATAGCTGAAGGCCGTGAAGAGATAGAGGTATAATGAGTGAGAAGCACTCTAGAGGAGAAAAATTGAAGCGGTGACGGAAGTATTTTGACGGCAAGACCAATCTTATGCAAGGTGTTCCAGCGGTTAGAAGAATTACCCCCCGCTGCCAACCGATCTGCAATGTGTTTGTTTTTTGCAGTGTCAAGCGCATTTGAGATTTCACTTCTGAGTCTTTTATACCGTGAAATATCTTGGGTAGAACCAGAGCGAACAGCACGCCTATATGCTTTATCTCGTTCTCTCATTTTATATCTAATGTCAGAATTGACCCATGGTTTTTTCTTTAATTCCAGTTTTCGCGTTTTGATAGGCGCACATTTATCGAAAGACGACACAAGAACAGAAGACAAATTATGAACTAAAGTATCAACAGATAAAGAAGATAGACAAGATCCTGGAGAATCAACACAGCTCTCGCGTGAAAAGTTAGAAAGAGAAAGAGCTATCGAGTTATTTAACGTTTGAAGGTTTATATTGGAAAAATTGCGAAAATGAATTAACTTGGATGCAACTTGTGGTATAGCCGCCTTAAAAACAATAGAAATTAAATCATGACCTGCTATGAAAGGTGCAATTGATTTACTATAAGAAACCAACGAGTTTTCATCATTCAATATAAAAAGGTCGATCCAAGTGTGAGATATGTAATCAGTTGTGAGAGAATGGTGCGTAGGATCGGAAGGAACTATATAAAGAGCAAGTGATTCGATAGTTGAGCGAAAAGTGTCGGTACTGTAATTACTAGCCAGAAGATTTATGTTAAAATCACCCGTGATGACAATGTTTTTGTAGGTTGGCAGAATTTCAGCTAGTGAGTTGAAAAAATCCTCAGGAAAAAGACCTTTCGGTCTAAGATACACAACCGCAAAAATCAGTTTTTCTGCACCTAGCGAGATTTCTGCAATTATATACTCAGCGGTATTATCGAATACAGGATTAGATTGGAACAGTGTACAGACTTTAAGAAAATCACGTGCATAAAAACCAACTCCGCCGCCAATTTTACCAACTCTATCTAACCTATAGAAATTGTAATGATCAATTGAGATAAGTGATGAATCGTCACGCTCGGTTAAAAAAGTTTCCGTAACTGCAAAGATATCAGTCTGATTTGAGGTAATATAATGCTCAATGAGAGAAAAGTGGGTTTTAAGGCGGTTTACATTTACATGAGAAATTAAAATATTTTGAAAAAATTCAGCATCATTTTTTGGCTGAGAAATAACAGGTGAAAATGGATTTAAAGTTAAACTGTGTATGCTAGACGGCTTGTTACTTAAAAGATTTGATGATGAGAGGGAGGTTAAAAAAGAAGGAGAAATAGTGTCGTTCACACGAGAGCCAAGTAGCCCCTATTTTTTATTTTTGTTGGGCACAAGATCATTCAATTGTGCCTCATTTAATATAGGAATGAGACCCGCTTGCAAACCGTTAAGTTTCGAACTATAGGTCGTAGGTAGTTTAGCTACTTATAAACCGCATTAGCTTTAATCAAGAGCTCAAACACCGGCTTAGGCCATATAGGTCGTGCAAAGATTTTGTTTGAGCCTCTGATTCCAAAAAGCTTGGAGACAGGAAAATCACGCAGGTTGCTTGATTTAGCAATTATCATGTCTCTGATGGCATCCGACGAGAATCTACCCACAACAGCACGCACATCAGACTTCGGAGCTGGACCCGCCTCGTCGACATCCATCGGCCACTCTCGAGTTTCTAACAACGACGAGCAGGCCTGCTCTAAACCAATGGCTTTTAGAATAGTATTTATAATGTCCTTGTCACTTTTGGAGACAGCCAATGGTATGCCCGTGAATAAAACCTCATAGGTGTCAAGTAGGAGAGAAGTTGGAGATAAAGAAGACCCTACACAAGAGGCTATATGCTGGTCTAAGCGGTCAGACAGCAAGTCTTGACGTTTCTCTATGTCAACGAGAGCTTGCTTCAAATCTCCAATATCAGTTCGAAGAGAAGACATTTCACCGACAAGTTGAGAAGTCATCTGAAGCAGCATATCAGTCTTCTCCATCTGTTGAGCAAACTTTTTGTCGTTGTCAGCCTTAAAATTCACCAGCCATTCCTCATTAGACATATTTGCGGTATTAGATGTAGAAATTGCCTGAGGTCTAATTTGTAAAGAAATATCGTCTGTGCCCAATAGCTGAGAACGAGAGGGAGGGGCCAGTTTCAAATGACCGCCCAACGCAGAATGACTATCAGTAGAGGAGTGGGAGGAGCTTGACTCTGAACGACAGCGTCGCCTAAGTGATGGCTCAAATTGATGGAGCGGGGAGACTGCGCCTCTTTTTTGAGAGCCTTGATTGGACTCTGATGAGTTTAATGGTTGCGACGAGACGTGAAATATACTGTCAGTGGATGAGGCGCGTGGACTACTCCCCGTAGAATTGTTTCTGACAATCTTACGTTTTGTGCAACAGGCAAAAGAATTATTAAGACCAAACCACGCCTTATCACAGCAGTGAAGATGGTAAAATGATGAACAGTTTTTGCATAGACGCGAGGTATCAGTGCGAAGAATAGTTGATTCGCAAAATGCACAACTTACCATGCTCGACGAACGCAACAATATGACACGACACTACAAGAGAGTCACCTCCCAGTCTGTACTCTAAGTAATCTTACAAATAGATGGTACTTACATATAGTAAAAGAGAGTAGATCAACAGTTGACAAGGTAGAAATTGCCAATCATATGATAAAGTTTCCTGGGCTTGTATATCTGAAAATGTCACCAGAAGCGAGACTTGAAGAAACTAACCTCCAAATTGTAGATATTCTCTAACCTCAAAATGAGCACGGCCAAAGTTTATAGCTTGATTGTATTTGCAGAGCTCAACAACAATATTGATAATTAGATCAGTCTGTGCTCTGCAAAGTGCGCTTGCAGTTTCCTGAAACAAAACGCCCGCAGGCAATGAATGCAGAGTACAAAGTCTAGATAAAACAAGAGCTACAGAGAGAAGATGTTTCTATACTCACTTAGAGAGAGAGAGAGAGAGAGAGAGAGAGAGAGAGAGAGAGAGAGAGAGAGAGAGAGAGAGAGAGATTGATTGATTCATATTTATTAAAGATCGTGGGGTTCAACCCCGTATGACCCAAAAGTAATACATAATGTTGATTACAAAATAAAATATAGTGCAAATATAAAAAGCAAGAACAATAGTAAAAATTTGATTATATTCATATGAGATTTCTCTCTCTGTGATAAAAGTAAAAAAAATTATGATTTTAAAAGTATAAGATTGTTACGCTTTATTAAAACTGCACTCATCTGATCAACAAGTTACACAATGATTATACCGTTGGAGGTCTACAGAACTAAGTGTGTAGCAAAGTGTACCATAATATGAAAATGCACTCATTGACCCTCTGTCTCGCCCAACCACTCAGTGCGCTCCTCAAGCAAGAATTTGTTGTACAGCTTAGCCTTAATAGACTGCGTTTGTCCTCGTTCAAAACTACACTGAAAAATAAGTGGGAAAGAAGCACTACCATCGGTAACGAAACTACACTTTTTTCGTTTCGTGAGCACAGAGTGCCACTGCGGGAAAACAGTGGTGCCACTGTGGGACGAGAGGAGTACTTCGCATGACGCCAAACGAAATCCCACGTGAGTGGGAATACACATGCACAACAAAAAGAGCTCTTAGCTTCGACAGTGGGGCGTCACATTCCCCACGAGAGAAAGCATTAGCATTCTTACGGTTTCGTGGAGTAGAAGTACTTCGAGGGACTCGTGGACTACCACTTATTTTTCAGTGTAGCGAATAAGGAGGTATTAACATTAATAAAACTAGATGCCGTGTAAATGAAAGAATGTAGCATAGCAGCGGTACGAACAACGGGGCAAATGAGAAGTCTAGCTGGTAGTCTAGTCGAAGTTCGAACAACTGTATCAATGTTTACCCGATCGAATTTAGCAGCCAGATAGCTTGGCTTTTGATACGAAACAATAGAGTGAGCAAGAGCTGACTTGAAATATAAACGCCTGTGGCTCACCGACAACCATCCCAACTGCAGGCGAAAGGGCGTAACCCTTTCTTGTCTTCCTATATTTCCATAGACAAATCTAACGCAGGCATTAAGTGCCCGATGAAGTTTAATGTTTAACGTCTGAGGTAAGTCATCATAGACTACACAACAGTAGTCTATTATAGGAAAGATAAGAGCTTCGACAAGGTTTTTCCTGACCTGCCTAGACAGAGCATGTCTATGGAACTTTAATGATTGAAGAGTACCAAAGATACGTGCAACCACCGAACCCACTTGCTTGTTCCAGTTTAAAGTACTAGTTATCCAGATACCCAAATTTTTGACCGAACTAGTATACGGCACCACCTTATCATTTACGAAAATTTTAGGGCAAGATAAGAGATCAATTCTTGAGATGAATTGCTCGCTACCAATGAACATTGCTTGCATTTTGGATGGGTTTAAGGCAAGACCATTGTCAACAGCCCACTTAACAACTGCAGCAACCTCGTGATTTAGAAAGTCGATCTCGTCATTCAGATCTGTGGGCAGAAATGAGTGGTACACCTGCAAGTCATCAGCAAACAGTATATGAGACGATCTGGTTAAAACAGAAGATAAATCATTGATGAAAACAGAGAAAAGCAGCGGACCCAAAACGCTGCCCTGAGGAACACCTGCCGTGCAGGTGACCCACTCACCGACATGACCCTCCTAATCTGTAATAGCATAGGATCTCTTGCTGAGATACGACGCAAACCATCATATAACAGTATCTGAGCAATTGAATCGACGAAGTTTGAACAGCAGACGAATATGTGACACTGTGTCGAAAGCCTTGGAAAAATCAAAGAGCAATAGAGCAGTAATCATTCTTTTATCAATAGCCAGGCGTGCATCTTCAAGAAGCTTCAAGAGCGCAGTCTGGGTACTACTAGATTTACGAAAGCCTGTCTGTAGACTATCAAACAGAGAATTTGATTCAATAAGGGAGCTAAACTGAGAATGTACTAATCTCTCCAGGATTTTGGAAACTTCGGAAAGTTTGGCAATGGGCCGAGTTTGTGAAGGTGAATCCATCTTATTCGCCTTTGCCAATGGAAGCAGAAAGGCCCTCTTCCAATCAGTCGGAAAAACAGCAGATGCGAGCGAGCAATTAATGATGGAAGTAATGAGATCAACAGAGGATTGACTCGTCATTTTAAGCATCTGAGCCATAATACCATCAGGACCAAAAGTCTTGGAAGTACCAAGGCGCACAAAAGACTCGACAAGAGAACAATTAACTGGGGCAAAATTAAAGATAGGCAAGTCATTATTTAGTGGTACTGCAAGCACTTCTCTCAACTCACCCTCAGACAAAGCTGGAGTGGTAGAAGAAATTGTTGTGTAGTGAGAGAGAAGAACACTTGAGGAGGAATACTGAAGCGGTGAAGGCAATATCCTTGAAGCCAGACCAATCTTGTGAAGAATGTTCCAGCGATTAGAAGAGTTACCCACAGAATTAAGACGATTAGCTATATAATTGTTTTTTGCAGAATCAAGCGCATTTGAAATTTCACTTCTGAGCCTCCTATATCTTAAAACTGCCTGAGTAGAGCTGGATCGAACAGCATGACGATATGCTCTATCACGCTCTCTCATCTGAAATCTAATGTCAGAAGTGACCCACGGTTTTTTCTTAATGTCTAATTTAAGTGCTTTATTTGGTGCACAAGAATCAAAGGACGAAACAAGAACAGAAGACAACTTATGAACTAACATATCGACAGAAGAAGTGGCAGTGCCCAAAGATGAAACACAGCTCTCGTGTGAGTAATTTGAAAGAGAAGATGAAATCATACTGTTTAAAGTTTGAAGGTTAATGTTAGCAAAATTACGAGAATTGATTATTTTAGTTGCAGCCTGAGGCTTAAAAGCCTTAAAAGTGATAGTAATCAGATCGTGACCTGCTATGAAAGGAGATGATGTTTTACTGTAAGAAACCAAAGAATTTTCGTCATTTAAAATGAAGAGATCAATCCAGGTATGAGAAATATGATCAGTTGTAAGGGTATGGTGAGTAGGTTCGGAAGGTACTAAGTAGAGGGCAAGTGATTCAATCGTTGAGCAGAAAGAGTCTGCGCTAAAATTTTTAGCCAACAAATTGATATTGAAATCACCAGTAACGACAATGTTTTTGTACGATGGTAATAACTCAGATAATGAGTTAAAGAAATCCTCAGGAAAAAGGCCCTTTGGCCTCAGATATACGACCGCAAAAATGAGTTTCTCAGCACCTAGAGAGATTTCAGCTATGATATACTCAGCTGTATTGTCGAAAACGGCATTTGATTGAGAAAGTATGCTGACTTTGAGAAAATCTCGCACATAGAAGCCAACTCCACCGCCAATTTTACCTACTCTATCTAACCTAAAGAAATTATAGTGATCAATAGAGATAATAGAAGAATCATCATACTCAGTTAAGAAAGTCTTTGTAACAGCAAAAATATCCGGTTGATTAGAAGTAATATGATGTTCTATAAGGAAGAAATGAGTTTTGAGCCGATTAACATTAGCATGAGAAATTTGTATATTTTGAAAAAATTGTAAGCCATTTTTTGGCATAGAGATAGCAGTAGAGATTGAATTTATTACGTTATTAAATAGAGTATGAGAAAAAACGTTATTAAGACTATTTGATGAGTTTGCAATAAAAGAAGGGTTATTAGTCACACAAGAGCCTAGCAAACCCTATCTTTTGTTTTTATTTGGTGTTAGCCTCGACAAGTGAGCCTCATCCAAAATTGGAATCAGCTCAGCCTCCTTATGGGGACGCATGCAGACTCTTAAGTTTCGAACAATAGGACGCATATAGTTTAACTCCTTGTATACTGCATTCGCCTTGACTAATAACTCGAAGACCGGTTTGGGCCAAATAGGACGAGCAAAGATCTTGGAAGAACCTTTTATACCAAAAAGTTTCGAAACAGTAAAATCTCTCAGCTTAGCAGAGTTTGATACTATAGTATCTCTGATCGCATCAGATGTGAAGCGCCCAACGATTGCTCGAAATTTATCCTTTTGAGAAGGTTCAGGCTCATCCGTTTCCATAGGAACAGCAGGAAGCCATTCACGAGAATCAATGAGCATCATGCAAGCCTGCTCTAACCCGATTGCTCTCAAAATAATATTGATTATCTCGTTATCACTTATTGAAAGAGTTGTTGGAATACCCGAGAACAAAACTTCATACGTATCAGACATTAACGGGTCAGCAGGTGCAGAAGTTGTTGCAGAACAGGTAGCAATGTGCTCATCAAGCCGATCAGAAAGCAAGTCTTGACGCTTTTCAACATCCGATAGAGATTGCTTAATCTTACGAATATCATTGCGCAACGAGCCCACTTCACCAACAAGTTGAGTAGTCAAGAGTAAAAGCTTGTCCGTTTTCTCCATCTGAGCCGCGAATTTTAAGTCATTGTCAGACTTAAAATTAGCAAGCCACTCACTGTCCGACATGTTAACGGGCCTTGGTTGAGAAATCGTAAGAAGACTAGATGCAGTAGCACTGGGCTCAGCAGCCAATAAGTGAGGACTAGAGGAAGCAACAAGTTTAGGCTTAACGCCCACCGGTGTACTACTTTCAATAGAAGATTGGGAGGAGCTTGACTCCGAACGACAGCGTCGCCTTAGTAACGGTTCAAGTGGGTGGAGCGGGAAGACCGCATTCCTTTTTTGAGAGCCCTGATTGGGCAAAGAATCTAATAATGGCGCTGGGGAGGCAGAAAGTTATTTATTAGGGGAAACCACACCCAAAGCACTACTCGTAGAGATAATTCTTGTGGTTTTGCGCTTTTCGCAACAAGCGAGAGTATTATTAGGTCTAAACCAAGAATTATCACAGCAAAGCAAGTGATAAATTGCTGAACAATTAATGCAAAGACGCGAAGAGTCGTTGCGAAGGATAGCTTCTTCACAGAGAGAACAAATTACCATACTCGATAAATGCAGCAAAGAGACAGGCCGTGTACAGAGAGTCACCTCCCAGTTAAAACTCAAAGTATAAATGCTAAACAGACAGTACTCACAATCGGTAACGTTGAAGTACAGCAACAGTCGATGATGTAGAGAACAGCGCTCCTATGGTAGCGGTTACAGCGCACCTGGTTTCAAAGGCAGTTACTAGCTGAAGACTTATTGAAACTAACCTCAAAATTGATGGATGGTCCTAACCTCAAAATGTCGGCACCGCAAGATAATTTTAGATGTTTTAAAGTTGCAGAGCTCACCAAAAGTGCAGTCTATTAGGTCAATCGGTGCTCTGCAAAATGCGCTTGCAGTTACCTGAAACAAGACGCCCGAAGGCAGCAGAAGCAGAGTACAAGAGTAGAGAGAGAGAGAGAGAGAGAGAGAGAGAGAGAGAGAGAGAGAGAGAGAGAGAGAGAGAGAGAGAGAGAGAGAGAGAGAGAGAGAGAGAGAGAGAGAGAGAGAGAGAGAGAGAGAGAGAGAGAGAGAGAGAGAGAGAGAGAGAGAGAGAGAGAGAGAGAGAGAGAGAGAGAGAGAGAGTATGTATATATTTATGTGTATATATTCTACGTTATTATTAAAATAGTGGTCCTGAAAAGGACCATTTAAGAATAAGAATAAAGTTTATTTATATTTTTCGTATCCTTTTCTTTCAGGAAATTAGTACGTATTTATTGAATATTTTTCGGAATATTGTTTATTTTTTTCTAATTTCTCTTTCTTTATGAGAGGTTCTTTTTCTTCTGCCGTAGAGGAAGCTCTATCAGAGTAAGTCAGTGCTGACGTAGATTTTCCCTGATTCTGTCCCATTTTTATACGATGTGTAGTTAACGCGGGTCGAAATGAAAATGACGACTTTTATGAAATGATAGGTGATTATATACTGTTATGAAATTATAAAAAGTTGTCGAGGAGTAAAAGAGTGAACAGGGATTAAATAGAAATAATTATTTAAAATAATTTAAAATAATTTATTTATAAAAATGCAAAAGTACAGAAAAATTTACTTAATAACAGAATAATCATTAATTTTTTTTGAAAGTATAGCTTCCATTATATTTTTCATTCTTTCCACTTTCATTTTAAATCTCTCTCTATCACGCGCCGCTTGTTCCCAAAGTCCGCGCCATGCTACGCGACTCGCATAGTCCCACACATACATTATGCATATACTTGGTTCTCCTTCTTTAAAATGCACTTGTTTTATTCCATTATTATTATCATTATTAATGTACATTTTTACTTATATCGTAATACACAATTTTACTCTTCATACAAAAAAGCGAATAAATCGTTGTATATAAAAGGTAAAGTATTAGCACTTATTTTTAATATTACAATATTTAGATCGGATTTGCACAAATCATTGTTGTCAAGCATTTTTGTTAAAACAAAAGACGTCACATAATGCATTTTTAAACTATAGTATTGTTGAAACATTAAAAAGTTTTTCATTATATTCATTTTCACATCTTCTTCATTATCTTTCTTAATTTCATCTTTTAGATATTCTTGAATGTAGTCAATAATTCGATTTACCTTACCAGCCTGCTGCTCCAACTGCGCAATACATTTATCGATGCAAGGCATCATCAGTTTGAGTCCGTCAAATGTCACTTTTTGAAGGCAAGTAGTGGGTGGTTAAAATGCATGTCTTCTTCTTTTATTAAGTAATTCGTTTTCTTCATCTTCATTTACTAATTTTAGTGGACCCGCAGGGTTAAGTACAGCTCTCTCCTTAAATATAATACTCGTACTATATGATGTTGTAAATAAGAGATCATGATTTTCTAAATATACTTTCGAAGGGTTACCATACTTCGTCTTGAATATATGCGCTTCTTGGAAATACGCGTTAATAAGATCAATTTGGTTTTTCAATAATCGCCAAGAACTGATATCAAAAGTAACCCATCTGTAAAAATGTGCAGTCGGTAGTTTTACACATGGTACGCAGTAGCCATCACAAAATTGTAATCCAACAGAAACTCGCTTACTTAGAGACTTATTGATAAAGTACGTCGTCGAGAGAAGCATGTTATTCAGTTGAATGGCGTAGTCTTTTATAAGATTGCGTTCACTACACTTTTCACTAGTAGACTCCGCCATGTTCGTTTTTAAAATATAAAAATCTTATAACTTAGATCTGACTACGACTGCTGCTGAAAATATACTGAGTCGTATCTGGATTTTGCTGCTGACTTTATGCCCAGAGCCCTCTAGAAAATTCGGTATTATGACGTGTCTGTACACAATGACTTCCTTATAAAAAAAAGCGATAAAGGATGAAGTGTTTTTTTAAAGAAAGAAATAATATACGATCGTAAATGTCTACAAGAGGGTGTGAACTCATTATATTTTACAGCTACACAGATCACAAAGGTTCTATTCATATCAATATATGTGTGTTTACGAGTACGTCTTTATTCGGTTAAGTGAGAAATTTAATATTTATTACTTTTCTTTTGAGATTACTTATCGACATACTTTTCTAAGAAATCCAAGCAAACGTCAATAAATTAATTTGACAGATACTCATGACACTTACTTATATGGTTTTAAGAGAGAGTAGTATGGTGGAAAATTTTTTTATGATTCGAAAATAAAAATTTGATACTTTGACTTACAAAAAGAACTCTATTCATTATCAAGTCTAATATATTTTCAGTGTGTGTGTGAAGGAAAGAAAGCGCATAGGTGTTAAAGGAGGAGGGGTGTGAAAAAAATCAACACATTAATGTACATTTTCAATTCTGTTTTATTAATCATAAACTTATTTTAGAGTAATACATTCTTTTTTAGTATGAAATTTTTGAAGTGCATGACTGATTACAAAAACCAAAACCTAACGAACGTTCATTCTGAAAAGTTTCCACATATTTCTTACGTTTAATCTTATATCGTAAAACGGTGTTATAAAATTTTACTACTAATTTATCGTTTTTCTTTGAATCTCTTGAAAACTTGCTACAAAACGTACGTAAATTATGAAGATGGCACATATAGTAAAGAAACATAATGCAATATTGTCCACATACTTGTGAGTCGTAGCTCTGCATTTTTTGTTTATTCCACTGATATTGTCTACAGTTGCGTTTGAGTCTATTGAGATGATGTGGTGAAACTGGTGGGTATCCATAGCTGTCAAAGTACGTTCCGTATCCATTATTATCTATATATATAGCGATCCAATGAGAACCACGCTTCGTATGCTCATCAATATTTGCCACAATTGCTGTTGGATGTTCTAGAACATTTGGGATTCGATCGGCCGTATACACACCTATCGTTCTAGCTTTCAGTGAGGCAATTGCTTTGCTTATTTGCTGAGTATTCATACTTTGTCATTCTCAAGACCTTTGTCGTCTTCGTCGTCGTCGTCGTCGCTGTTATCGTCGTTCATTTCTGAATTGAGATTTACCGTAGCCTTGGTTGAAGATGATGGTGTGTCGGAGCAATCAACCTCATCTCTACCTCCTCTACGATAAAGTCTTGACAATCTGCGTGATCTTATTCGATCCAAAAGCGCATCACTCGATTTCAAAGGTTCATCCTTACAACCGGGTCTTATACAATCCAGGAGTATTGCATGCAACCACTTTCGCAATAGGTATGCCTGATTAGGCGCACAGATACTGCTTTTATTCTTTTCCTTCACACAATGACTTACGCAGGAAAGAGACGTTTTTTGATATTTTTGAAAAAGTTCATGAAATGTAGGTGAATATAAATCTTCAAGATTAATTATTTCTCGTGACATATTTGACTCAAGATATTTAGCTTTTTCATTTCCTCTAGTGTAAATCCTAGCTGCAATCTTGGCAATATTATATAAATGATGTTGTAATTGTGCTATACTGATATCACCTTCAATCCAATTAATTCCATGATGATGGTTGATAACAAACTCGTTTGAACGTTTTATACTACTAAGTAAATCAGAAAAATCATGCGGTGATATAACTATCCAATAATTAAATAATCTTGTTTTTAAACTCAGTACAGCCACCTCCTTCGGGAAAAAATTATTATTTCGATCTTTTAGACCTTGAATATCTATGACAAAATCCATGGTCTTTTATTTTAAAAATAACTATATTAACAATGTTTACGAAGCAAACTCTCTTAGAAGACTGATGTCTAATGGGAGCGCGCAATGTGGTTTTATAACTGCACCATCTACCACCAGCGCCATCAGAAAATAGTTCAAGCGCTAAAATCTGTTATAATTTGACGGCTAGAGTCTATTTCAAGAATATTATCATATTCAGCGTAAATAATATAATTTACTGTTTGCGCCAAGGCGTGATCAAATTTCACTTCTATCCGTACACTACCACGCTTAACGAGGTTCCAGTGCTTGACTGAATTCGTAGAGAGATCGGGTGTTAGATCAAACGCAAACAGACAATAACCTCTAGAATAATCTATTCGAGTAAGAGCACCTGTAAATTTAGGCTGTAGAGGTTTACTCGGTATCTGTATACCATCAATGTAGAGAGAGATAATTTATAGAGAAATGTTGAAAATTGAATGGATTAAATCTTCGGTTACCATTAAACGATCTGTTGTCAACAAAACGAATGATAATTCTTATGGGCAGCTAACCTAAAATAACGTCGAGTGTATCTCCGAGAATGCCTCTATGCATAGTAAATGATTTAACTTCAACACGTGTAATAGGATATTTTGCAGTTGCCTTTGATAAAGCATTAGCATGAGCCAATAATATCCAAGGACTAATTTTTACACGACGAATAATCAATGATGCTTCTTTAATACTGACGGTAAAAGTGTCATTTTCTGCAGTATCCATTAGGCAGAAAGCGTCTTTGCTTCGTACAAGACGTACGCGTACTTCCACACCGTTTAATAAAAATTTATTCTGGTTAAAAATATCGCAACGTAAATGATCGATTAAATCAACAGTACCTGCATTACCCGTATAGTATTAACGGTTTAAAAATCCCAAGTTAGCTTCTGGGGCATCGCGATTCAAATTAGGTAAGCCTTCCATTTTTCCAGGAGTATCCAGGTACCATAGCGATGTAGTCAAGTGCGAGTTTATTGCACCAGTTGAGTAATTTAACAAGGTTTCAATATAAGCTCTGTATGGATATGCATTATTTGGCGGAGAAATGAGTTTTTGATTAAAAAATTCATCGATTTGGTTGAAAAGCGAATAAAGAAAATTATTTACCGGACCCACTTTATTGTTCTCAGCAGCGATATTTGGTAAAATTTATACGGGTACACTTAGCATGGTGTGTGCTAGATCAAGATAATCCTCACTGCCTGGTACAACAAATTCAATAGGCCCATCGTCGGTAAGAGATGAGACTGGTTTATAATGAATAAACTGAGAGGATTGTATAGATGTATGCGTCGGTGGAAGAGTGAACAAATCTAATTCGCATTTTATGCATTCACACGAGTTTACGTGTAAGAAGGCCATGTTATTATCTTGGTCCAGAAATATCTGTTACGCTCCGTAAAGCCTGTTTCTTTTTCCTACCAACAGTCCTTTTCCTCTTCCTAATACCAGCTTTCTTCTTCTTCTTTATACTGGTACGATTTTTCTTAACTTTGTTACGCCCTGCTGAACTGCTCTTTAGAGACTGACGCTTTCGCTTACTAACCCTTCGTTTATAACCACTACCTTTAATCATCTCACTGATTTTCTTTGCAGCTTTTCTCTTGAGATTCTCTTGATTCATGCATTCTCGTGTTTGTAGCATGCTTAAAATTAACTCCGCTATTGGTGACGTCATCCAGCACATGCATGCCAGCTCGAACAGCTTCTTTTCCAACCGCTTTCGCCCCACTAGTTAGATAAGGTAAGACTCTATGAAAAAGTCCACCTAAAAAACTTCCTATTTCATATCCACGTTGATAGTGTGAACCGTTATACACACGATGAACCCCCCCACCACTAATCTGTTCGCTGTAATAAGCTGTATAGTGAGTCATTTTTTCCGTTTAGTGATTACGCTTAAAGTAAAGTGTAATCGTCAACGTCCCATACTCAAATGGTATATGTTTACCGTGTTGATCCTTTATATCGATAATGATATTCTGAAAAGTATTATTTAGTAAAGGGATATAATTTACAGGTGAAAAATGTTTCAGTATGGTTAGTCTTAGCGCATATTTTGTGTTATCAAATGTAACTATACGTAAAAGAGCTGCTTCAGTATCTCCGACAGTATAAGGCAAGCATATATCTGTGTAAATAAAGAGTTGATCGAATATCGCTCTTGCTAAAGACACAGGTCTGTCTCCAAAAATTGAGTGCTGTTTCTTAGCATCTTTGATTTTCATCGTTTTTAAAGGGATTACGCCTGTTTTTCGATAAATTTCTTTTTCAAAACCAAAAATACGTCTGATTTTCTCATTAAAATAAAGGTAATGTGTTTCCTTACAATCTCATACGCGTCGTATTACGTAAAATCCTCTTCTTCTTTTTGCTGGTTCAATTACTATGTGCTTATTTAATTCATTTGCTTGATTGATAGTACGTGATAGGTCTGCAATGTTCTCATACACACCATATGGAAAAACAAATTCTATAGCACGCGCATTATCTAAATTAATAAGGTTTTGTGATTCTACTCCTTCTTCATCCGATGAATAAAGTAAAAAACTTGCTTCAGACTCTTGAATGTGTAAAATAGTGCAGGGTATATGAATTTCTGTCATACCGACGCTCTAGTTACCTTGTACACGAATTTCATTCAATAGCATCCGGAGAATATTTCATACTGCTGTTACTTGGTAATACCTGATAAAAGTCATCTTCGTCCATTTTTAATTTTTAATTGAAGTCAATTCACTCGCTTTAATCTAAGAATTGAATTTTTCTGGGTATCCGTGCCACTTTACGAGAACTTTTTTGTTCTATCCTTGTCCTTTACTACGTATTATACGTTCAATTTTAAACTTTTCTGTTTCTGCTAAGCGCTTTTCACCAACTTTGACTAGCTCCTCTGGGTAAAAAAAGCCATCAATCTTTTCACTTGATATTGAAGTGGAGTGAAATTTTGAAAATTTCTTCGCTGTAATTTTTTTCATATCCTTTCTCGAACGTGCCTTTCGAACGACTGATGCGTACGTATGAGCCCTGCGTGTATATAGGCGCGCGTGATGGTTTTCGCTGACTAAGAGCTCTTTTTCGCAAATTTTTTCTTGCTGTAAATGCGTTATAAATAGTTGCATCTGCAGGCACCATTTTGATTCCCGTATGTAAAGTGTGATTATACGCATTGACGATATTTATTATTACATCGATATACCTGTGAGTATTTTTGTGTGTGAAATATCTAAACATTCGTTTCTCGAGCGTGCGATTTAAACGCTCTACAACAGCTGCTTTGATGTCTGGATTGCGCGCTGTGTAAAAATTTATATCTTGCTTTTTTAAGTACTCTCAAAAAGAAGAATTTATAAACTCTTTACCCTTGTCCGATTGTATAGTTACAGCAATCAGTCCATTTGCTCTCTTGAGAATCTTCTCGAAAACTATGGTGACGCTACGTCCGCTTTTATTTCGGAGCGCCTCTACCCAAGCATATTTGCTGAGAACATCTATGACAACGAGTAGGTAACAGTATCTATCGTTATATTCTTCGAAAGATTGCATATCACACAAGGCTATCTCCCAGCAATCATCGATATTTGTTACGTTGTATCTTAATCTTGGAAATCTTCGATAAATAGGCTTGTGTAGCGTATAAGCATCCTGGTTACTTAACCACTCATAAATACGCTCTTTTGCTTTCTCATAGAGAAAGCATTGTATCGATAAAAAAATTTTTTTTCTATTTTTTCATTAATTTGTACATATTTGGACTCAGGGAGTCGAAAAAAGTGGTTTCCAGAAAATGTCTGTATGTATGTGTGTGTGTGTGTGTATTCAGTACGCCAATAAGATCTCGAGAACTACTCGATGGATTAACTTCAAATTTTGCATGCAATTTATTTTTTTGTCTAACTGGGGAGGGGGGAGAAGCTATTGAAAATTGATCTTCTTAGCTCAGTTTTTTTTTAGAGCCATTGTAAGAATTTTAAAAAAATTTTAATTTTTCATTTTTTTGATATTTTACGTAAACTACTCAAAGAATTTTCTTGAAAATTTTTATGAACATTATTTGCGACTGCCAAAAGAAGAGAAACTTTTACCAACTGATTTTCTTAGCGCACTTTTAATTTTAGAGCATTTTGAAAATTTTGAAAAAAAATTTTTTTTTTGCCCTAGGCCGCAAAATGAGCGTCCAACGAAAAAACTTTAAATGTCTCGGCCTCGGGACAAAAAAATAGTATATTAGACCATGGACGCATATTGATCATCCTAGCTCGTGCGACTTTCGAGGCCTCGCTACGCTCGGCCCCAAAAGTTCGCACTCGCCGAGAATGATCAATATGCATCCTTGGTCAATAATGTACTATTTTTCATTTATTTTTTATTTTACGGCAACCATTCGATAGATTTGCTTTTAAATTTGTATGCAAGTTATTCGCTATTGTCTCAAGAAAACAAGCTTTGAAAGACTTATTTTCTTAGCGTAGTTTTAATTTTAGAGCATTTTGAAAATTTTGGAAAAAATCTCTATTTTTCATTTTTTTTCTATTACACAAAAACCATTCGATAGATTTGCTCGAAAATTTTATGGAAATCATTTGCAATGGCCTAAATAAAACAAGCTTCGAAAAACTTATTTTCTCAGTGCAGTTTTAATTTTAGAGCTTTTTGAAAATTTTGAATAAAATTTTTCTAATTTTTTTTATATTTTACGTAAGCTACTCGATGAAGGAGCTTCAAATTATGTATGGGAATTATTTATGGTTGTCAAAATAAAATAAACTTTCGAAAACTACTTTTCTTCAATTTTCTTAGCGCACATTTAATTTTAGAGCATTTTGAAAATTTTGAAAAAAATTTTTATTTTTAATTTCTTTTCTATTGCACAAAAATCACTCGATAAACTTACTCAAAAATTTTCATGCAAATTATTCATTATTATCTGAATAAATCCAGCTTTGGAAAACTTATTTTCTTAGCGCAGTTTTAATTTTAGAGCATTTTGAAAATTTTGGAAAAAATGTTCATATTTCATTTTTTTTCTATTACACAAAAACCATTCGATAGATTTGCTCGAAAATTTTATGGAAATCATTTGCAATGGCCTAAATAAAACAAGCTTTGAAAAACTTATTTTCTCAGTGCAGTTTTAATTTTAGAGCATTTTGAAAATTTTGAATAAAATTTTTCTAATTTTTTTTATATTTTACGTAAGCTACTCGATGAAGGAGCTTCAAATTATCTATGGGAATTATTTATGATTGTCAAAATAAAATAAACTTTCGAAAACTACTTTTCTTCAATTTTCTTAGCGCACATTTAATTTTAGAGCATTTTGAAAATTTTGAAAAAAATTTTTATTTTTAATTTCTTTTCTATTGCACAAAAATCACTCGATAAACTTACTCAAAAATTTTCATGCAAATTATTCATTATTATCTGAATAAATCCAGCTTTGGAAAACTTATTTTCTTAGCGCAGTTTTAATTTTAGAGCATTTTGAAAATTTTGGAAAAAATGTTCATATTTCATTTTTTTTCTATTACACAAAAGCCATTCGATAGATTTGCTCAAAAATTTTTATACAAATTATTTGTTATTGTCTAATTAAAGCAAGCTTGAAAAAACTTATTTTCTTAGTGCAATTTTAATTTTAGAGCATTTTGTAAATTTTGAATAGAATTTCACTTATTTTTTGGTATTTTACGTAAACTACTCGATGAAGTAGCTTAAAATTATGTATAGAAATTATTTACGATTGCCTAAGTAAAATGAACTTTTAAAAACTGGTTTTCTTAGCGTAGTTGTAACGTTAAAGCGTTTTAAAAATTTTAAAACAATGTTTATTTTTCAATTATTTGGTATTTTTTGTAAACTATTCGATGAAAATGTTCCAAAATTTGTATGCAAGTTATTGGTTATAGTGTTAAGAAGACAAGCTTGGGAAAATTAATTTTATAAACGCATTTTTAATTTTAGAGCATGATAAAATCACATTATGCAAATGGCAAAAGTAAGAAAGAGTAAAATTCATATAGTTTTCGTAGGTATTAAGACAGCCTTCAATACAGAGGATAGGGACATTTATATTAAAATCGTATTGAAAAAAATAAAATCAAAATACTCTAACTCAATGCGCTCTATGAGAAAGCATTGCGCCAAAGCACTTGGCAGCGTTTTTTTTATATTTCTCTCGTTCATCGGTGATACTTTTGGAAAAAACGCTGCCAAGTGCTTTGGCGGAATGCTTTCTCATAGAGCTCTTTGAGTTTCATTAATTTTTTTATATTTATTTAAATGTGATTTTAATATTAAAAAATTGTCTAACATTAATATTTACTCATATTGTACTTTATAAATTTCGAACATTTATGCTAGCTGTTTGCTTTTTCAACATTTATAATTTATTTTAAATTATCAAGTAATACAAAAAAATTTGTTCTATTGAAAAAATGATATAATGTAGTAATAAAAAGAATGACGACAACAAAATTTCTAATTTTTATAAAATGCAATCATATTTATATATAAATACAGTTCATGTTTATGGCTCTATAAAAAAAACTACTCTATGAATACCAATTTTCAATAGCTTCCCGTCTAGTTATACAAAAACATAGATGGTATACAAAATTTGAAGCAAATCCATCGAGTAATTTTCGAGATCTAACTGGTTAAATTAGTAACATTTTCTTTTCAAAATTTCTTTTTCAGAATTTTAAAACTCCTCTAAAATTAAAACTACACTATAAAAATCAATTTTTGAAAATTTACCTTCTTTTGGCAGTCGCAAATAATTTCCCTGCAATTTTTAGAACAAAACTATCGAGTACTTTACGTAGAATAAAAAAAAATAAGAAAAGAAGAATCGAAATTTTTTTTTAAATCTTTAAAATTCTCTAAAATTGTAACCACGCTAAGAAAATTAGTTTTCAAAAGCTTATTTTTTTCAGACAAAAGCGAATTAATTGTATAAAAATTTTGGAGAAAATTTATAGTATGGTTTACGCAAAATAGAAAATAAATTAAAAATAAAAATTTTTAAAAAAATTTTAAAAATGCTATAAAATTAAAAGTGCGCTAAGAAAATTAGTTTACAAAATTTTTTATACTTTTGGCAGTCGAAATTAAGTTTCATACAAATTTTCGAACAAATTCTTTGAGTAGTTTACGTAAAATACAAAAAAAAATGAAAAATCGAAATTTTTTAAAAATTCTTAAAATGTTTCTTAAAAAAAAACTACGCTAAGAAAACCAATACTCAATAGCTTCCGCACCATTTGATCGAAAAATTGAATTGTATGGAAAATTTGAAGTAAATCCATCGAGTAGTTTTTAAGATTTTAGTAGCTTAATAAATAGAAACATTTTTTTTTTAAATTTCAAAATGCTCTAAAATTAAAACCAAGCTAAGAAAATCAGTTTTTAAAAATTTATTTCATCCGGGCAATCACAAATAATTTCCGGGCAAATTTTGAAGCAAATTCATCGAGTAGTAAACAAAAAAAAACCAAAAAACGAAAAATCGAAATTTTTTTTTTTTTTTTTTCAGACTCTAAAATGAAAACTACGCTAGAAGAACCAATTATCAATAGCTTCTCAGCAAGTTAGTCAAAAAACTAAATTCCATGCAAAATTAGAAGCAAACCCATCGAGTAGTTCTCGAGATACAGTTTACTAACTGAATTCATACATCCACACACACACACACACACACACACACACACATACATACAGACATTTTCTGGAAACCACTTTTTTCGACTCACCGAGTTCAAATATGTACAAATTAATGAAAAAGTAGAAAAAAATTTTTTTTATCGATACAATGCTTTCTCTATGAGAAAGCAAAAGAATATCATGCATCCGAGCATCTAAGCGTTATAAATTATCTCCTTTTGTCTGTACTGTTTGTTCTATTTTCTTACCCGTAGACTGTTTTTTTTCAGCCACTATCGAGGATGAACGTATTCATCGCTCATACTCATCTTCTGGGATAATGAACATTTTACGGGTACGTTTCATTGTTTAAGCGTTGTTGTCACCAAAAATTTTTGATACTAAAGCACCTATGATTGGGGCTAAAAGTAGAGGAAAAAAACCTTCACCATTTTGGATAAGTAGACGTTTCTTCTGATGCCAGTTGGTATTTTTACGTTCAGAATCATTCCCACCTTTTTTTCTTCTTATTATCAGTTTTCGTAATATATGTTTGTACTTTTTTAATCGCTCTTTCTGAGAATGTTTTAATTTTACTTTCCCGTATAACACGTTTAATACACACTCGCATATACATTTTATTAAATTTTTATCAGCTGATCGTAGTAAAGCTACACGCTGTTGAGTATCTGAATGACAGAGGGCGTTTAAAACTGCATCGCACTTTTTACTAAAATTAGATGGTAAACAGCCGCAATTACCAGCATCACCAGTTTGACTGTTTTTATTCTTCTTTCTTTTCTTCTTTTTCTTGTTTTTCTATGTTACCTTGGCCATAGCTGCTTGTATACTGCGTCGATTAATCTTGTTGACGCTTGTTTTATATCTTTAACGTAAGTAGTATAGGTACCACTATGGAGCGTCACAACAAACCCCCACTCTCCACCCTTTTTTTTTTTTTATCTTTTTTAACGTCGCTATGTTTCTGCTATTTTTTTAAAATGCTAATCAGCGACGGAGCTCGTAAGTATGTCTGTGAACAAAGCACATGTAACGTTCAGTGGTACTTGCACGATTCGGCCGAGAGCGGGATTCGAACTCATAACCTCGAGATTACGAATCCAATACTCTACCGATTGAGCCACAGACCGGCTCTCAAAAATATCAGGAGTTGAGTGAGTCATTATGACGTCACGTGGATATATATACATATAATTTGATCTAGAGATGACAAACTTTTTCAATAATATTTATAAAAAATTTATTAATAAAATTTTATTAAACTATTCAAATTAATCAAGAAAAAATTAGAATTAATTTAATTGAACAATAAAATATTTTGCAAATTTAAAAAAAAACGACTTTATTAGGATGAGGTGCAATATTGGTCAAGAAAGAAGAAGATGGTGAGTATACTTTATATTTTTTCGTTTATTGTTTTATAAAATATATAGTGGATACAATTATAGTATATGTATAGTGAACAAAACTTATTTTATAAGTATAGTGTAAAATATTATTTTATAAATATAGTGAATATACGCTTATAATTATTTTACAACTACAAGATAATTTAACGCAGCTACATTTGAATCAGCATGAAGCGCTGTGATTTCGTGAAATACACGAATAATTTCGGTTTTAAAAATACAATTTTCAGGTTCTTTTATTTTATTTTCCACACTTGTAATTAACGACGCAATTATATCATCATCACACTCTAGTACAGCTCGTTTCACAAAGCCCGCACAATATTCATCTATTTGAGATCCATATCGAACACCGCACAATTTTTCTACAAGATCAACAATCCCTCCTGCGCACACACTAACACCTTTAACAAGCGTGGTTAAATATTTAATCCTATCATCTACGCAGGATGCAACGCTTTGTAAATACTCGAAAGTCACCTTTTTCATAACAATGCTTTGTCGATACCTTTTGACCAGACCAGAAGTAGGGGTGAAATTTTCTTCAATTTCAATGGCTCTATCAGTATGGCTTCTAGTATACCTCAGAATCCAACCAGTTCCGTACACTTTTTGCTCCATCAAATCATCAGCATTACCATCAAAATATTCTTCAGTATCACCAAACGTAAGCTTAAACTCGTTCCACGTAGCTGTAGTGAAAGCTATTCCTTGAAAATCGTGTAAGAGTAAACGTACCATTGGATAAAATTCGCCATCTCGTAGTTTATTATATTCAAGACCAACTAAAATTTTTTTCGTAAATGACTTGTTCAAACCCTAGAAAGAATTAAAGATGGGCTGTGTAAAGTTCTTCTTCTGATGCGCCATTTTTTTCCTTTTTTCCTAATAGCTTTCTACGATACGAACGTTGACTGAATGACTATCATCTTGATGAATATAATCTCGTTATATAAAGGCTTAACACAAGAGACAGTGGAGGGGATAAGGTGATGACTAAGAAAATACACTCTCGCTACTTCTTTGTAACGAACGTGCTTTTACGGCAAGAAAGTAACAATGATCCCCAGAAAAGCTATCGTCAGCATTATTAATGAACACGTGTCTTGCAGCTGCAGTATTATTTTCTACCGAATCAGCAAAAAAAATTGTTATTGAATTCCTCGAACTCCGACCTCATTATTTCTTTGGTGAGCGTTACTTTACGAGAAGAAAGTAACAATCATTCCTAGAAAAGTTATCATCAACATGTCTGATCGACACGTGGCTTGCAGCTGCAGTATTGTTTTCTAAGAAACCAACAATAGAATTATTAAATTCCACGAACACTGATCTCACTATATTCTTGGTAACGAACATGACTTTGTGACAAGAAAGTATCAGGTTACAATAACGACAGCTTACCACAACACTTTTGAAAACATCTTATCATACAACAACCATTTCCAGAAAAGTTGTCGTCAGCATGTTTAAACGGTACATAATTTCTGGCTACAGCATCGTTTTTAACTAAATCAGTAGAAAAATTTTTAAGAAATTTCTCGAAACCCAATCCAGATGTCATGTAATCCAAGAACATAATACAAAATTAGCCGCACACATCAGATGTTTCACTCTGTAATTGTACCGTATTCCAACGGAATCTATTACAATTACGACGTAGACGGTTAATATAATCTGGTATCAAAGGCGGCATTCCATAACTATCAAAATACCAAGCTGTACCACTACGGTTAACATACATACACACCCAATGCGTTCCGGGTTTTGTATGGCCATCAGTGTTCACTACAATTGCTGTCGGTTTCGTCCACACCTTCGGAATTTGATCTGCTGGGTACACTCCTACAGAGTGGGACGGTATAACCTTCAAAATTTCCATTATCTCCAGGCTGTTCATCGCAAAGAAGTGTCGGTGGTTGAAACACAAATTCAGAATGACGCTCCAAATCTCGTAAAGATTACCATTTTTTTAAACGGTACGCATTGTTTAAAGCGCACGTATATTTTAGATGAGGTGTCTTTACAGCGTGATTGAGACAATACTTATTTAACCAGGGTAGCTGATTAAATGACGGGCAATCTTTATTTGATTCTAAATTTATAATTTCTCGCACTGTAATATCGTATAAAATTGACCACTTTTGTTTACCTCTCACGTAAATTTTTCTAACTTTCCGAGTAAGATCGCGCAACGTTTGGTAGAGAGCTTTCTCCGTGACATCACCGTCAAAATAGTCAAGACCATGATGATGTTCTGTAAGCCAATTATTTTCTTTTCTTATGCCTCTGCTAAAAGCGTTTATACGATTTTTCGATGCGATAATCCAATGACCGCTAAAATCATCGTTCAAAGCTACGATGGCGACTTCTTTTGGAACAACTCTGTTGTTGCTATCTTTTAAGCACTGAATATCCACGACTACATCCATAATTTAACTTTTTGTCTGACCAATGCAACGATTAAAGCTATACTGAGGAGTAACGGTGATGTCTTTTCATCCGATAAAATTTGAAGCGCCATCTATTGATAGCTTTACCCATTAAAATCTACAATTGTTTGTCGCGATGCGTCAATCTCTAAAATGTTATCGTATTCTGCATAAATTATACAATTTGCGGTGTCTGTCAGAGGTTCGCTAAATCTGACATCGAGTCTAACACTTCTATGTTTTATTAAATTCCAATGAGTACATTCATTTGCCGATAAATCGGGTGATATATCAAACGCAAACAGACAGAAACCGTTTGGATACGACTCACGAGTAATTTTATTTCACTCATTGAGAAAATGAACACCTGTACCGCTGAATAAAGTATGATATGCATCAACGGATAACTTTTTTACTTTGAAATCAGGTTGTAATGGTTTTGAAGGTATTTGAACACCATTAACAAACAAACATAGAAAATTGATGTTAAAATGATCAAAATTGAACGGATTGAGCATTCGGTCTCCGTTAAACGCCTTGTTTTGAACAAACCCTATGATTATTCTTTTAGGTAACTGTCCTAAAATAATATTATCCAGAGTTTCACCATGTATACCGCTATGCATTGTTACAGCTTTGACTTCAACTCTTGTGAGAGGGTATTTAGCTGTAGCTTTAGAAAGTGCTTTTGCGTGTGCTAATAGCACACCTGGGTTAATTTTTACCCGTCTAACTAAAAGATTAGCTTCTTCTATATGTACGGCAAAGTATCCTGAAGGATCCATGAGGCAAAAACCATCTCGAGAGCGCACTAAACGAACTCTTACTTCAACGCCGTTTAGTAATAACTTTTCTTGATTAAACACATCGGCATGTAAATGCCCGACAAGATCTACAGTTTTTTTTACGCCCAAATATTCACGCCGCTTAACAAGTCCTTAGTTGTCACTACCCACATCGTCCATTTTCCCAGCTGTATCGTCACACCACAAAACGGTTGATAAATGAGAATTTTTAGCAGCAGGGCCATAGTTGAGCAGTGCCTCGATGTATGCTCTGTACGCGTAAGCATTATTTGGAGCTGTCACAGGTTTCTGGTTAAATAGTACATCTAATTGGCTGAATAGTGAGTGCATAAAATTCTTCACCGGTGCCACTTTATTGAGTAGTTCTGCAGTCACATTTCCAGGATACTCATCGACAGTGGTGTATAAGCTAATGCGCAAGCTAAGCATAGTATGTGCTAAATCTAAATAATCTTCACCATTTCCAGATATTACAAATTCTATAGGTGCGTCATCAGTCAACGAGGAGATAGGCTTATACTGGACCCAATGAGAGCTCTCGATAGTAGTCTGTGTCGGAGGAATGTCGAATAGGAGCAATTCCGATTTCATGCACTCACAGGACTGTGTGTGTAAAAACGCTATTTTTAATCGAAAATATCTCTTGTCGTTCGTACTTTTATACTTTTTCGAGAATTTTTCTTTTTTTTCTGGTTCTATTTATTTTCTTCTTTACTACTTTATTCCTTTTATTTTTTGTGCTGCGTCGTTTAATCTTTCTTCGAGTGCTCTTAACACTGACACGGCCGTCATCCAACTGCAAAGCAGACAGATAACGCTGTTTCTTATATCCAGATCCTTCCATCAATTTATCCAGTTTCTCTTCAGCCTTTCTTTTAAGATTTGTGCCAGACTCTTTTATACGATTTCGTAGAGATTCTTTGATTGAAGTATTCTGTGTTGCAACGTCAGATAAAACGTTCACACCGGTACGCAATGCCTCCTTTCCCACAGCTTTAGCACCACGGGTGAGTAGCGGTAGTACACGACGAAACAACCCAGCTAGAAAACTTCCTACACTACCATGCCCTCTTTGGTAGGGGGCTCCAACGTAAATACGTCCGATACCTCTACCATTTTTACCACCACCACCGATCTGCATGTCAAAGTATGCCTCGTAATAATTCATCTTTTTTCTTATTAATCAATACGATGAAAGTGAAACGTCACTGTCAAGGTGCCAAAATCAAATGGTATTGGCTGACCTTATTGATCTCTTATATCTATTTCAATAGTTTGAAAAGAGTTAAACAATAGCGGTATGTACATAGATGGTGAAAAGTTTTTTATTTTTACACCACCATATTTGCAATCCTCAGTATTTAAGGAAACCGCTCTTAATAATTTACCTTGCACATCTCCGATTACATGAGGTTCACATATGTCACTGTACACCATTAGAGTTGTTGGTAACCCATTAGAAAGATTAGCAGGGTAATTAGCTATAGTGGGTTCTTCTTTATCGACCTTGATAGCTTCATTTTTTCCAGTTTCAAACCCGAGAATTTTTCTCAAATTCCTTGACAACTCTAAAACGTGATCAATTGGCGAACATTCCTCTGTTAAACAAACGCGTCTGATTGATACGTATCCACCACGCTCTATCTGGAAACGTAGATGGTCTTTTACACAGCTCAGATTGTTCACCTCTTCCACGAGACTTTCTAAATGTTTTTAAACACCTGGACGTATAAAATTAATGGATGAAACGACCGGTGCAATTTTATTAGTCCCCAGCGACGATGGTGGTATATTTTTTACACAGACAAATCTTTCGTCCTCGTTTGGTGAAACATGTTGAAATGTCATAGGAATTTGGATCTCCGAAAATGCAACACTCCAATATCCTTGCAGTTGTATTTGATGTGGTAGATGAGTAACGAACCGTGTTGTAGTATTGTCAGGAAAATAATGCATACTACTATTACTAGGTAGTATAATGTGAAATTGATCCTTCATGATGTTTTTTCGATTTGGCTGGCTGCAACCCAGGAATTAAATTTATCGGGGTAACTTTTCCATTTAACAAAATATTTTTTATTCCGGCCACTTCCAGTACTTTTTAAAATTTTTTCAACTTCGAAACTCGCGTTATTTAAATCCTTTTTTACTCTACTCAACTCGTGCTCGTAGAAACACCCTTCAATATCCTCATCAGCTAAATCTTTTAGAAAGTATACCGGTGGCTGGCGTGCTACTGAGATACGAGTAATTTTAAACAGTTCCAATGTCCATTCACCCTCGTATCCTTTCGCAAACACGTTTCTTGCTCGACTGACCCGTACTAGGTCACCGATGGTGTAATTAGATTTTCGGTACTTGGAGCAGCCATATCGAGATTCTAAATTTTTTCGATCTTTGTGGGCGTTGTAAATCGTAACAGATGCTGGCTCCATCTTGATGGATGAGTGTTTGCTATGATTGTAAGACTCTAATATTTTTTCTAGAATATCAACGTATCGACGAGTGTTTTTATGCGTAAAACATCGCCACATCCGTTCCTTTAAAGTTCTTATAAACCTTTCGGCTACAGCTGCCTTAATATCAGGACTTCACACTATTCTAAATGAAATTTCATTTTTCTTCAACACTTCTTGCAGTTCCTTTCCTAGAAATTCTTTCCCCTTGTCCGTTTGAAAAATCACAGGTTTTCGATTAGCACTGTTTTACGAAATGATTTCAAATGCTTTGGCAACACTTTTTGAAATTTTATCCATGAGTGGTAAACCCCATGCGTATTTACTCAAAACGTCGATGACAACGAGGATATAAGTGTAATTATCATTATAAGTTTTGACCGCTCTCATATCCATCAAATCTGCCTCCCAGACGTCATCACGATTTCGAACATTGTAATGGCGTCTAGGAAACCTGTGTCGTACAGGTCTGTGCAGATTGTAAACATCCTGACTCTCGAGCCAGTCGATTACTTTTCGAGCTGGGTATTTCTTTCGTACAGAGGTTATAATTTTATTAGCCCCCGCATATGCTTCTGGTCTTGGTGGACCAAAATAAAGCTTACTTAATTGTTTCTGCATTATTCTTGTTTTTTTCCTTTTGCGTGCTTCTTCGTCGGAATCATACACGTTTTTGTCTTCTTTATTTTTTTATCCCTGCATTTTATAGCCTTCTTAATACGCGAAAAAAATTTTTTAAAAGTAATTTTACTAACCATACAACAAGCAGTCATCATTGCAACTGTACGTTCATCGGGTGGGTTTCACTACCAAGCATCCGAGAAAAAGCTTTCTCTGCTAGTAGTTGGTCAGCTCGACAACGATCTGTGAACTTCTTATTGGCATAGGCTATGTCATGTTCACGACACGCTTCATCAAGCGGGTTAATTCCAACATCACCACGTTTAAGACGATCAGCCAGTTTTGTTCCGGGTCCGCAAAATTTGTATCCTGGTACGTGCATCTCAAAAGGCATTAAATCAATTATAGAATCTAGAACAGACTTTTCCCCTTCATCGTCTTTCTCTAATTTCAGAATTTCGTGCCCAGACGACTCCATGTTTTCCCTGATTTCGGTGATCTGGTGACTTTCTTTCTTCTCTTTCTCTTTCTACACCATTGTTCTTCCTCGCTGACTTTGTTACTACCACCGGATTTTGATTTGCTACTACGAGACTCTGGAGAAGCGAAAGGAGAAGCCTCATCGATTATCTGTGACACACGATCGTTCCCAATAAAAAGCCGAGGCGTCACGACACGTCGAAGTGCTAGAGCAAACTGACGAGCACCTGCCGGATTCACGTGTTGTCTTTTCCTCATAGCGTCGTTAACCAAGTCGATAATATTTGCGCCACGGATAGGAATGCCATCTATACATGTTGCACCATTACCATCCCAAGTGACGATACTTGTGCCACGTAAATGTTGTAAAAGACCCGCTGCATTGGACCGGTATTTTAAAGGTACACTTTCCACAATTCGTGCATCTACACGATCTTCTAATTCTTTGACGACTCGTGTTGACTCAGCCTCAGCATCATCATTATTATCATCGTTGATAATATCAGCATCTTGCATATCATCGTTTTTCTTTGGAGTTTCTGTCTTCTTGTTACTAATATCTTTAAATGTAGATAACGTTGTAATGCTTGAGAATATCGTTGCCATTTATCCCGCTCGCTCATATCGTCCGTAGAATTCAAGATATCACTCATCTCTGCATCCAGCCTGCTAACAGCAGTTCCTGGTGTTTGCACCGACTTTAACCCAGCGTTGGTGAAAAATTTTTGTTGTAAGCGTTCCACACTCTCTTGTGGTAACAAAATCATTTTTTTGGTGTGTTCCATTTTTTTATTTTTTTTTTTATTTTGATATAAGACTTGACAATACTGTACCAATGAGCGGTGCCAACAATATTGGCAAGAATCCGCCGTGCTGTACGATAATTTTCTTTTTCGTAGCTAGATTCTTTTGAGGACTTGCTAATCGTCTAAGAATGCCTGCGTGTTTACGTAATCGAGTTTTGTGCGTTCTGTTGAAAGAAACATTACCGCGCAACACGTTGAGAGCACACTCACAAATGTATCTGACCAATTTGGGATCGGCCTTACGGAGTACGGCAGCTCGTTGTTCCCTGTTAAAATGGTAAAGCATTCTTAAAATATCTGTATGCTTTTGCCCGATAGGACCTCTAGTTTTCCGCTCCATTACAAAGATACGACTGGAAGGTGATTACTCGAATCAACGCCTTTAAACTGCTTTCGAGGTACGTAAACGTACTGATATTCGTCATCGGGGAAGATGCAAGCACGAAAACGACAATTATCTGGAATATTTTGTTTTAAATCTAGAAAAAGGTATCCAAATGGCATCCCAGTACGCCTCTTGTAAGAATCGTGGATCTTCAGGACAGAGCTGGCGCGAAAGATGTTGTATTTGTGTACGATCGCGTAAATTTCTAAACACGATCATGTATTGCGCGTTGAGCGAAATGTCTCGTTGGCCTTTTCCTTAATGAAATATATTCTGTGTAATAAATATGACGCTTAGGTTATTGTGATGACTCCCCTTTGTGAATAAGTTGACAATGGCGTTACTTGAGGATGATTCACGCATCAGATCATCCAATATTAATAACTTTGGGCGTGAGTCACCAGCGTAGTCCGTACTTTGAGGAAGCCCCTCGCGAAATTCTATATGTCTCCCAAGCTCTTTGTAACCTGCCTGCCATTCAGCATAGTAAACGATTACGCGATCAAAACGTGTGTCACTCATACGATCGATGTATTTTAGAAATTTTTTTACAAACACTGTTTTGCCATAACCGGTAGGTCCGCAAAGCATAGATGTCCATGGGTGTTTCCATCTAATATCCATGACTTACTGCTATAACAACTACTATTCTTCTCTGAAACTGTTAGCACACTAAACGTTCCAACAAAAAACACTGATAGTTATAGTTTATGACTTTGTAAAATCCATGTACTTTTTCACCAACACAGCTTCAATAATTCTACCAATTCTCTCGATCCTCCATCTAAACTGTATCCGATCTCGTGCCGCTTGTTCCCAGTCGCCACGCCGTGCAGCACGACTGGCGTAATTCCACACGTGTAATATACGAATACTTGGTGAGTTGGGATCAAATCTCACACTTTTTTTCTCCATATTATCAGAGCTGTCTGCTGACAAAGCTAAAGTTTTTCTGGAGTCTACGACAATCTTGTGATCGCGGTGGGGCCCCCTCGCGGTCGCTCGCGTATCCGCGAGAGCGTTGAAGAAGAGCTCGTCCTCCCACTGTCGTAATATTAACGCACGCCGCTTGCGAGTGCTACAGAACAGCTAGCTTTTTAGTGCATGCGCGATTGGCTCCCACAACCGTGAGCACGTTAGAGACGAGCTCGTCCCCCCCCCCCACTACTGCAATATTACCTCTCTCCCCCTACCACTCACGGTCTCACGAGCGTTTTGGATTGGAAATTGTTTTGCGCATGCGTTCTTATCATTGTATACCTGCTCAAACGGTGTAGAGTTCAGTCGTTAACTGTGTCTGTATCCGTATGGGTAGCTTTTTTTTCAACCCGACAAATCTTCTTTTACCATATACGGTTTTACAAGTTTTCGTCTCTGTAAGTGATAATACTTCGTGAAAATCTGTCCTTCTTATTGCCGGTGAAGATATAATAATTTCGTCCGTGTTACCCGATATTAACTTGCGTATACTTTCATAATTACTTTTTTGACTATTTGAATGATTTAGTCTTATACCTTTAATTTTACATACTGTTTGTTCAGAACCATCTGGAAGTTTACACTTGTACGCGTAAAATTTCGGCCCACCAGAGGCAAAAGATGATATGTATGTACCAACACCTTTCTCCGCGAATTCATCAGTAAGTTCACCAAGCAGTGTACCGATCGGCAAATCGTGTTCGTCGTTCTTACTGACATAGAAAACGGAGTCTGTGTCGTAGTGCAGTGCGCGCGATCCTAGTTTGTTCAAATAATCAAAAAGTTTAAGCCGGGCTTGTGCTGTTGTGAAAGCTGCAATTACAACACTTGTCGTGCGTGACTGCAAGAGAGCTTCATCCTGATACTGCCAGTTCACGTACAATACCTGATCGTTGACTGGGATGATACTGTTTACAACCACTTCAGCATTGGTAAGTAGTTCTGTCAATCTTGCTGGTTCTGTAACAACCTCTGTTTTAGCCATATTCTCTCGTTGCGCGAGCTTCCCCCATAACGAGTTTAAACATAGTTTAGCAACCGATCTCAAACCTGCATTAAAATTTATATCAGTTTTACTTAGACGAATACCCTCTTCACGTTCAAAGTTCTCTATATATCGGTCCTTATGATCTTCGGTAATACACTCTGACGGGTAACCGGAAGCCTCGGTTTTTTGTTTAAAGAATTCATCGATGTACTCGGTAAAAATACCACCTGTTCGCGTGACAGGATTATTGTACCATCTCATATTGCCATATTTTGTAAACGTTTTGAATCACGTATCCTATTTCTACAGCTTTTTTAAGCTCTTCCGACACCCATGTTCCGTGTAATACCCGATCTATCGTATTATCGTGCATACAATCCATTTGAATCATTTGTTCACAGCACGTACGGCAAAGAGGAAAAATTAATTTTTCATGCATTTTGACTGGTAAAACAGGGTGATAAAAATTTCTGGGCGGGAGTACGTCACACATGATAAGGCCTTCAACGTTACTGATGTCGTTGTTAACCCCTATGAGAGTTTGAGTTTCATTACCTACATATAACGTTGGATGACCCACAGGATATTTACCTCGTTTACAAAAGTATGGATATAATGAACATACATCAACGTATTTAATTTTTTCATCACCCTCACACTCGTATAATTTTATCGTGTTACCAGTTCTACCACCGAAAAATGCATCACGGGGGTCCAGCGGTTTACGATAAACAATATCGATATTCGCATCTATATATTCTCTCAATTCCTGGTTACGTGAAATTTCCCGCTCCAATTCGCAACCCTATATTTCAATGAGTGTATAATTGCCTGTTTTAATTTTTAAGGATATAGCACATGTTCTTTCATATCTGTCGTCATGCGATTCGCCTGATGATAATGTTTCATTTCTATTTATTCTGTAACATCGTGGACATCCATGCCACTAGCACCCGTAAAATTGAAGAACTGTACCATTATGATCCTCATCTGTCCGTGGTAGAGCGTATCCATCAACAAGAATACCTTCAATAAGTCTTCTCTCGCGTCCATGCCCTGCATGCTTGATTCGACACTGTAGAACCTTTTGTTCCATCCAATAAAGCTATTGTATAGCTTTAATGGATTGATTATCAGCCATTCTGTACCCTCTCACAGGCATAACACCTATTTGATTTTTTTTTTTAAACTTTTTCCTGTAAACACGCATACACGATGAAGCTATGGTTGTGCACTCTTCGAATGGGTCTACATTAAACTTCATGAAATTTTTTCGAAATTCTAAACAGGCCTCTCTCAGTATTTTAACATCTTGTTTACAATATTTTACGATTTTTTCTTGGAAATTAAATATGTATCCTGTATCTGTCTGTCGAATATACCATTTTATAAATTTTTCTCTTTCTTTACTGTTCATACCATCGACACCGTACATATCTAGGCTCGGTAAAGGACCGATATATAATTGGTTTTCTTCTGTGTTAAATAAATGTGGAAAAGTTCCTTTTTCTATATCTGACAACCCGTAAGCTTTCGGTAAATCACATAGTGGCATATGAAAATAATTTAGACTATCGATAAATTAAACGCTTGAAATTTGCATCAGAATTATTTTGGAACCGTTTAAAATAACCGTTGGTTTCTCCCGTGAACAATGGGTTTCTACGATATACTTGAATACAAATTGACAATCAAACCCTTGCGAATTGTGTGCTATACAAATAACTTTTTTAAACTTTTCACGTCGTGATAGAGCTAACCCGACAAATTGTTTTACTGGATCTTTTTGAAATACAAATTTACGAATACCACACTCTTCGCACATATTTGATATATTAGTATCCTCTAGACAAAAACTTGTTGTACAACACACAGGTTGGGTACATGTATTTTTTTATTTTCATCACCTAACACAGAAAGAATTTGTTGTGTTTCAAAATCATAAAATAAATATAATATTTTAGATCTTTCCTTACCTTGCTCTATAGGTTGAATATAGCAAAAGTGGTTGATCGGCAGCCGTTTGTTACAAACGTCACAAAATACAACTCCGCATTCATGTTTTTCACCGCGGTTTTTTACACGGATAGTTTTACAACAAATTTGACAAATTTTCACTGCTTTACAAACACTTACGTTTCTTTTAAACGATTCTGATTTCAAATGGTTCTCGAAACATGTATTACCAAAAAACTCTCTTAAGCAATTTAAGCACTTTTTAATATCCGCACTGTTGTCACAAACTGGTGATTGCATGCACTTAAAACATCTATTAGAACATCTATGATCCATAGCGAACTTGTAACTTTTATTACATGGTATGCAATACCCTCTACTACCGGCTGCACCAGTCAAGTTTAAAATAGGTTGATAATGTCCTTGGTTTTCATAATACATTATACGTAGTGTATAAGATACGTTTTGGTATGTATCAATTACAACTTTTGTACCATCATAAAGAGGTATATCCCCACGCCCAAAATTCCGGAAAGAGTAAACCACAATAGCTGTGCTTTTTGTAGCCAGAAAAATTTGAAACTAATGAATTTCTTGTAAACCACACCCTGTTGATGGTATAGTAACCTGTGCTTGATCAATGAGATCAAGAGCTGCTCTTTTTTGCTCCCTACTATTGTGCTGTCTAATACTATTCCAGTAATCGTGTAGTGTACCAGAGCGAATTTGTCCTCTTACAGCATAGGTGAGTGCCGTAACTAATGATTTCGGAAAGCAAAGATTATCGTCGTTGCGTATAGTTAAAATTGATTTTTTGTACACGTGATCATCACTTAATCGAACACGTCCGTTTCCCCTCATGTCCGGCACTATAACACACTTGATCACAAAGTTTTCATCTATGTCAAAGTCTTGAGAACTCTGTGCGACACTAAATATCATTTCCCACAAATCTTGAGTAGTGAAATTTCTAATAGGTCTGGAAGATAGCCATAATGGTCCATGAACAAAATGATCAGATAGTATCGTTACACCTATAAAATCGGAAGGACTACGCCCATTCACTAATTGATTACGCAGATCATCTAAAGATCCATTTAACCACTCAAAAATGTTTGCTCCTGCTGGTGGTGATGATATTCTCCCCGAAATCTCTACACCTTCTGCATTAAACCTTTGGTAAAATCGGGAAGTTTGGTTTTCAATTAAGAATATTGGTCTTTCTTGTGGCTCCTCCACTTCTCGCTCCATACCTTCACCGCTCTGTAACAGATCAACTATATTTTTTCTTTTAATCTTAATATATATCTATATGTATTACTAAAAACATAGAAGTAATAATATATATCGATTATACTTACGCTCCATTTCAACATCATTGGAAGACGATAAAGAGTTATCAGTAGATGATGATGACGATGACGATGAAGATGAAGATGATGACGATGATGATGATGATAACCTTCTGGATGACACTCTTCTTGATGATGATGATGGAATGATGGGGTTATCATCATCTTCTTCTTCCACAACACTTGCACTTGTAGGTTCTAGAAATACGAGAAAAATAAATTATAAAAAGTTAAAAAATATTCTTCTGTAAAAAACTTCTAGCTTTTAAAAATCTCTCTCACTCACCTAACACGTATTCACAACCAGCGATAACCTCGTCACCTTCAATATCGTCTGCCATCCGCCGTAGTGCTGAAATGATTAATATATTAATTATGTGCAGATATAGATTAAAGCATTTAAATTAATTAATTACCATTTTGTCGCAGCACCTCGTTTAAATCTGGATCTAAAAGATTTCTTTGTCGTATGACACTGTCCACCATATCAAGTATAAATCTATTGGAAAATAATCCTCGTCGTTGTAAATAATTTATTGTTCGTACGGTGCAATGTAATAGAATAAAACGTAATCTACTCAATAACGCTTCTGTCGGTAAATTTCTTAAATTACCACGCTGTATATTTTGACAAATTGTGCGTATCATCGGTTCGTGTGCAATAGCGAAACGTAGCACACAATTGAGCACACTAAAAGCGTGAAATCTAGATACGTTTTCCATGATTATCTATCAAGCCTTCAAGTACAACTATGGAGCAAGCACTGTTTCGAGCGCATTTTATAGCTGTCAGAATAAAAGAAATAAGGAGCAGCTGTGGCGCAAATAAAGAGACAATACAATTTTATATACCAAGAAACAATGAGATACTAATAGTGAGTATTCTAAAAATTGCAAGCACACGTGTGATGATGATATGTGATGAACACGTGTCATAACGAGAAAAAATAAAATAGCAATAGTAAGTATTTTGAAAATTGCAAGCACACGTGTGATGATGATATGTGGCGAACACGAGTTATACTAAGAAACTATAAAATACCAATAGTGAGCATTCTAAAAATTGCAAGAAAACGTGTAATGATAATATGTGATGAACACGTGTCATAACAAGAAAAAATAAAATAGCAATAGTAAGTATTCTGAAAATTGCAAACACACGTGCGATAATGATATGTGATAAACACGTGTTATACTAAGAAACAATGAGAGAGTAATAGTAAGCGTTCTGAGAATTGCAAGCACACGTGTTATACCAAGAAACTATAAAATATCAATAGTAAGAATTCTGAAAATTGCAAGCTGCACATGGTACTTTCTGTTAAAACATTTTCTAATTAAGCAGTATTAAAATAATAAAATAAAATCTTTAAGAGTAAATGATGCGGGTAATATAACAAACCTGTAATTACAATTTTAATGATGCAATTGCATTTCTTATATTAAAATTAGTATAAATTCTAGAAATCTGCTTTCTAGGATCAATAAATCAATAATCGATACATGATCGATTATCTATTGATCTAATAGAAATATCAAGGTGATTTTTGGTACATATGTTATTTGAATAGGAAAAAATCGAATAGCATCGTAAAATTTTTTATTTTTCCAAAATTCGTGAATTTTAAAATTTGTAATTTGTGTATGATTTATCAGATAAGATAAGGATGTTCGTGTGCTTTCAGTAGCATGTATGATGACTTATACCGTAATTACAATTTTTAAAATCAATCAATTTTTAATATAATTGATTTCTTAGGATGCCATTTGATTTCTTATGCTCAGATTAGTATATGTTTAATAAATCAGCTTTCTAAGATCAATAAATCAATAATCGATACATGATCGATTATCTATTGATCTAATAAAAATATCAAGGTGATTTTTGGTGCATATATTATTTGAATAGGAAAAAATCGAATAGCATCGTAAAATTTTTTATTTTTCCAAAATTCGTGAATTTTAAAATTTGTAATTTGTGTATGAATCATCAGATAAGATAAGGATGTTCGTGTGCTTTTAGTACAGTGTATAATGACTAATACTGTAATTACAATTTTGAAAATCGATCAAATTTCAATATAAATGATTTCTTATGATGCCATTTGATTTATTATGTTTAGATTAGTATATGTTTAATAAATCAGCTTTCTAGGATCAATAGATCAAGAATCGATACATGATCGATTATCTATTGATCTAATAAAAATATCAAGATGATTTTTGGTATATATGTTATATGAACAGCAAAAAATCGAATAGCATCATAAAATTTTTTAATCTTCCAAAATTCGTGAATTTTAAAATTTGTAATTTGTGTATGAATTATCAAATAAGATAAGGATGTTCGTGTGCTTTTAGTACAGTGTATGATGACTAATACCGTGATTACAATTTTTAAAATCGATCAATTTTTAATATAATTGATTTGTTAGGATGCCATTCGATTTTTTATGCTCAGATTAGTATTCGTTCAAAAAATCAGCTTCCTAGGATCAGTAAATCAATAATCGATACATGATGGATTATCTATTGATCTAATAAAAATATCAAGGTGATTTTTAGTACATATGTTATTTGAATAGCAAAAAATCGAATGACGTCATAAAATTTTTTATTTTTCCATAATTCGTGAATTTTTAAATTTGTAATTTGCGTATGAATCATCAGATAAGATAAGGATGTTCGTGTGCTTTTAGTACAGTGTATGATGACTAATACCGTAATTACAATTTTTAAAATCGATCAATTTTTAATATAATTGATTTCTTAGGATGCCATTCGATTTTTTATGCTCAGATTAGTATTCGTTCAAAAAATCAGCTTCCTAGGATCAATAGATTAAGAATCGATACATGATCGATTATCTATTGATCTAATAGAGAAATCAAGATGATTTTTGGTACATATGTTATTTGAATAGCAAAAAATCGAATGACGTCATAAAATTTTTTATTTTTTTAAAATTCGTGGATTTTAAAATTTGTAATTTGTGTATGGATCATCAGATAAGATAAGGATGTTCGTGTGCTTTTAGTACAGTGTATGATGACTAATACTGTAATTAGAATTTTGAAAATCGATTAAATTTTAATATAAATGATTTCTTATGATGCCATTTGATTTATTATGTTTAGATTAGTATATGTTTGATGAATCAGCTTTCTAGGATCAAAAGATCAAGAATCGATACATGATCGATTATCTATTGATCTAATAAAAATATCGAGGTGCTTTTTGGTACATATGTTATTTGAATAGGAAATAATCGAATGGCATCGTAAAATTTTTTATTTTCCCAAAATTCGTGAATTTTAAAATTTGTAATTTGTGTATGATTCATCAGATAAGATGAGGATGTTCGTGTGCTTTCAGTAGCATGTATGATGACTAATACCGTGATTACAATTTTTAAAATCAATCAATTTTTAATATAATTGATTTCTTAGGATGCCATTTGATTTCTTATGCTCAGATTAGTATATGTTCAAAAAATCAGCTTTCTAGGATTAATAGATCAAGAATCGATACATGATCGATTATCTATTGATCTAATAAAAATATCAAGGTGATTTTTGGTGCATATATTATTTGAATAGGAAAAAATCGAATGGTATCGTAAAATTTTTTATCTTTCCAAAATTCGTGAATTTTAAAATTTGTAATTTGTGCATGATTCATCAGATAAGATAAGGATGTTCGTGTACTTTCAGTAGCATGTATGATGACTTATACCGTAATTACAATTTTCAAACCAATCAATTTTCAATATAATTGATTTCTTAAAATGTCATTTGATTTCTTATGTTTAGATTAGTATTTCTTAAAAAAATCAGCTATCTAGGATCAATAAATCAATTATCAATACATGATCGATTATCTATTGATCTAATAAAAATATCAAGGTGATTTTTGGTACATATGTTATTTGAATAGGAAAAAAACGAATAACATCGTTAAATTTTTTATTTTTCCAAAATTCGTGAATTTCAAAATTTGTAATTTGTGTATGATTCATCAGATAAGATAAGGATGTTCGTGTGCTTTCAGTAGCATGCATGATGACTTATACCGTAAATACAATTTTCAAACCAATCAATTTTTAACATAATTGATTTCTTAGAATGCCATTTGATTTCTTATGCTTAGATTAGTATTTCTTCAAAAAATCAGCTATCTAGGATCAATAAATCAATAATCAATACATGATCGATTATCTATTGATCTAATAAAAATATCAAGGTGATTTTTGGTGCATATATTTTTTGAATAGGAAAAAATCGAATAGCATCGTAAAATTTTTTATTTTTCCAAAATTCGTGAATTTTCAAATTTGTAATTTGTGCCTGATTCATCAGATAAGATAAGGATGTTCGTGTGCTTTCAGTAGCATGTATGATGACTTATTCCGTAATAACAATTTTTAAAATCAATCAATTTTTGATATATTTGATTTCTTAAGATGCCATTTGTTTTATTCTGCTCAGATTAGTATATGTTCGAAAAATCAGCTTTCTAGGATCAATAAATCAATAATCGATACATGATGGATTATCTATTGATCTAATAAAAATATCAAGGTGATTTTTAGTACATATGTTATTTAAATAGCAAAAAATCGAATGTCGTCATAAAATTTTTTAATTATCCAAAATTTGTGAATTATTGAATTTGTAATTTGCGTATGATTCATCAGATAAGATAAGGATGTTTGTGTACTTTCAGTAGCATGTATGATGACTTATACCGTAATTACAATTTTCAAACCAATCAATTTTCAATATAATTGATTTCTTAGAATGATATTTGATTTCTTATGCTTAGATTAGTATTTCTTCAAAAAATCAGCTATCTAGGATCAATAAATCAATAATCGATACATGATCGATTATCTATTGATCTAATAAAAATATCAAGGTGATTTTTGGTGCATATATTATTTGAATAGGAAAAAATCGAATAGCAACGTAAAATTTTTTATTTTTCCAAAATTCGTGAATTTTAAAATTTGTAATTTGTGCCTGATTCATCAGATAAGATAAGGATGTTCGTATGCTTTCAGTAGCATGTATGATGACTTATTCCGTAATAACAATTTTTAAAATCAATCAATTTCTGATATATTTGATTTCTTAAGATGCCATTCGTTTTATTATGCTCAGATTAGTATATGTTAAGAAAATCAGCTTTCTAGGATCAATAAATCAATAATTGATACATGATGGATTATCTATTGATCTAATAAAAATATCATGGTGATTTTTAGTACATATGTTATTTGAATAGAAAAAAAACGAATAACATCGTAAAATTTTTTATTCATCCAAAATTCGTGAATTTTAAAATTTGTAATTTGTGTATGATTTATCAGATAAGACAAGGATGTTCGTGTACTTTTAGTAGCATGTATGATGACTTATACCGTAATTACAATTTTCAAACCAATCAATTTTTAATATATTTGATTTCTTAGAATGCCATTTGATTTCTTATGCTTAGATTAGTATTTCTTTAACAATTAAGTATCTAGAATCAATAAATCAATTATCGATACATGATCGATTATCTATTGATCTAATAAAAATATCAAGGTGATTTTTGGTACATATGTTATTTGAATAGAAAAAAAACGAATAACATCGTAAAATTTTTTAATTATCCAAAATTTGTGAATTATTGAATTTGTAATTTGCGTATGATTCATCAGATAAGATAAGGATGTTCGTGTACTTTCAGTAGCATGTATGATGACTTATACCGTAATTACAATTTTCAAACCAATCAATTTTCAATATAATTGATTTCTTATAATGTCATTTGATTTCTTATGTTTAGATTAGTATTTCTTCAAAAAATTAGCTATCTAGGATCAATAAATCAATAATTGATACATGATCGATTAACTATTGATCTAATAAAAATATCAATGTGATTTTTGGTACATCTGTTATTTGAATAGGAAAAAATCGAATGGCATCGTAAAATTTTTTATTTTTCCAAAATTCGTGAATTTCAAAATTTGTAATTTGTGTATGATTGATCAGATAAGATAAGGATGTTCGTGTGCTTTCAGTAGCAAGTATGATGACTTATACCCTAATGACAATTTTTAAAATCAATCAATTTTCAATATAATTGATTTCTTAGGATGCCACTCGATTTTTTATGCACAGATTAGTATTCGTTCAAAAAATCAGCTATCTAGGATTAATAAATCAATAATCGATACATGATCGATTATTTATTGATCTAATAAAAATATCAAGGTGATTTTTGGTGCATATGTTATTTGAATAGGAAAAAATCGAATAGCATCGTAAAATTTTTTATTTTTCCAAAATTCGTGAATTTTAAAATTTGTAATTTGTGCCTGATTCATAAGATAAGATGAGGATGTTCGTGTGCTTTCAGTAGCATGTATGATGACTAATACCGTGATTACAATTATTAAAATCAATCAATTTTTAATATAATTGATTTCTTAGGATGCCATTTGATTTCTTATGCTCAGATTAGTATATGTTCAAAAAATCAGCTTCCTAGGATCAGTAAATCAATAATCGATACATGATGGATTATCTATTGATCTAATAAAAATATCAAGGTGATTTTTAGTACATATGTTATTTGAATGGGAAAAAAACGAATAGCATCGTAAAATTTTTTATTCATCCAAAATTCGTGAATTATTAAATTTGTAATTTGTGTATGATTCATCAGATAAGATAAGGATGTTCGTGTACTTTCAGTAGCATGTATGATGACTTATACCGTAATTACAATTTTCAAACCAATCAATTTTCAATATAATTGATTTCTTAAAATGTCATTTGATTTCTTATGTTTAGATTAGTATTTCTTCAAAAAATCAGCTATCTAGGATCAATAAATCAATAATCGATACATGATCGATTATCTATTGATCTAATAAAAATATCAAGGTGATTTTTGGTACATATGTTATTTGAATAGGAAAAAAACGAATAACATCGTAAAATTTTTTATTTTTCCAAAATTCGTGAATTTCAAAATTTGTAATTTGTGTATGATTCATCAGATAAGATAAGGATGTTCGTGTGCTTTCAGTAGCATGTATGATGACTTATACCGTAATTACAATTCTTAAAATCAATCAATTTTTAATATAATTGATTTCTTAGGATGCCATTTGATTTCTTATGCTCAGATTAGTATTTGTTAAAAAAATCAGCTTTCTAGGATTAATAGATCAAGAATCGATACATGATCGATTATCTATTGATCTAATAAAAATATCAAGGTGATTTTTGGTGCATATATTATTTGAATAGGAAAAAATCGAATGGTATCGTAAAATTTTTTATCTTTCCAAAATTCGTGAATTTTAAAATTTGTAATTTGTGCATGATTCATCAGATAAGATAAGGATGTTCGTGTGCTTTCAGTAGCATGTATGATGACTTATACCGTAATTACAATTTTTAAAATCAATCAATTTTTAATATAATTGATTTCTTAGAATGCCATTTGTTTTAGTATGCTCAGATTAGTATATGTTTAAAAAATCAGCTTTCTAGGATCAATAAATCAATAATCGATACATGATCGATCATCTATTGATCTAATAAAAATATCAAGGTGATTTTTGGTACATATGTTATTTGAATAGGAAGAAAACGAATAACATCGTAAAATTTTTTATTTTTCCAAAATTCGTGAATTTCAAAATTTGTAATTTGTGTATGATTCATCAGATAAGATAAGGATGTTCGTGTGCTTTCAGTAGCATGTGTGATGACTTATATCGTAATTACAATTTTTAAAATCAATCAATTTTTAATATAATTGATTTCTTAGGATGCCACTCGATTTTTTATGCACAGATTAGTATTCGTTCAAAAAAGCAGCTTCCTAGGATCAATAGATTAAGAATCGATACATGATCGATTATCTATTGATCTCATAAAGATATTAAGATGATTTTTGGTACATATGTTATTTGAATAGCAAAAAATCGAATGACATCGTAAAATTTTTTATTTTCCCAAAATTCGTGAATTTCAAAGTTTGTAATTTTTGTATGATTCATCAGATAAGATAAGGATGTTCGTGTGCTTTCAGTAGCAAGTATGATGACTCATACCGTAATTACAATTTTTAAAATCAATCAATTTTTAATATAATTGAATTCTTAGGATGCTACTCGATTTTTTATGCACAGATTAGTATTCGTTCAAAAAATCAGCTTCCTAGGATCAATAGATTAAGAATCGATACATGATCGATTATCTATTGATCTAATAAACATATCAAGGTGATTTTTGGTACATATGTTATTTGAATAGGAAAAAATCGAATAGCATCGTAAAATTTTTTATTTTTCCATAATTCGTGAATTTTCAAATTTGTAATTTGTGTATGAATCATCAGATAAGATAAGGATGTTTGTGTGCTTTTAGTACAGTGTATGATGACTAATACTGTAATTACAATTTTGAAAATCGATTAAATTTTAATATAAATGATTTTTTATGATGCCACTCGATTTTTTATGCACAGATTAGTATTCGTTCAAAAAATCAGCTTCCTAGGATCAATAGATTAAGAATCGATACATGATCGATTATCTATTGATCTAATAAGATATCAAGATGATTTTTGTTGTATATGTTATATGAACAGCAAAAAATCGAATAGCGTCATAAAATTTTTTATTTTTCCAAAATTCGTGAATTTTAAAATTTGTAATTTGTGTATGAATCATCAGATAAGATAAGGATGTTCGTGTGCTTTTAGTACAGTGTATAATGACTAATACTGTAATTACAATTTTGAAAATCGATCAAATTTCAATATAAATGATTTCTTATGATGCCATTTGATTTATTATGTTTAGATTAGTATATGTTTAGTAAACCAGCTTTCTAGGATCAATAGATCAAGAATCGATACATGATCGATTATCTATTGATCTAATAAAAATATCAAGGTGATTTTTGGTACATATGTTATTTGAATAGGAAAAAATCGAATAGCATCGTAAAATTTTTTATTTTTGTATAATTCGTGAATTTTCAAATTTGTAATTTGCGTATGAATCATCAGATAAGATAAGGATGTTCGTGTGCTTTTAGTACAGTGTATGATGACTAATACCGTAATTACAATTTTTAAAATCGATCAATTTTTAATATAATTGATTTCTTAGGATGCCATTCGTTTTTTTATGCTCAGATTAGTATTCGTTCAAAAAATCAGCTTCCTAGGATCAATAGATTAAGAATCGATACATGATCGATTATCTATTGATTTAATAGAGAAATCAAGATGATTTCTGGTACATATGTTATTTGGATAGCAAAAAATCAAATGACGTCATAAAATTTTTTATTTTTTCAAAATTTGTGGATTTTAAAATTTGTAATTTGTGTATGAATCATCAGATAAGATAAGGATGTTCTTGTGCTTTTAGTACAGTGTATGATGACTAATACTGTAATTACAATTTTGAAAATCGATTAAATTTTATTATAAATGATTTCTTATAATGCCATTTGATTTATTATGTTTAGATTAGTATATGTTTGATGAATCAGCTTTCTAGGATCAAAAGATCAAGAATCGATACATGATCGATTATCTATTGATCTAGTGAAGATATCAAGATGATTTTTGGTATATATGTTATATGAACAGCAAAAAATCGAATAGCATCATAAATTTTTTTAATCTTCCAAAATTCGTGAATTTTAAAATTTGTAATTTGTGTATGAATTATCAGATAAGATAAGGATGTTCGTGTGCTTTTAGTACAGTGTATGATGACTAATACCGTGATTACAATTTCTAAAATCGATCAATTTTTAAGATAATTGATTTCTTGTAATGCCATTTGATTTCTTATGCTTAGATTAGTATTTCTTCAAAAAATCAGCTATCTAGGATCAATAAATCAATTATCGATACATGATCGATTATCTATTGATCTAATAAAAATATCAAGGTGATTTTTGGTACATATGTTATTTGAATAGGAAAAAAACGAATAACATCGTAAAATTTTTTATTTTTCCAAAATTCGTGAATTTCAAAATTTGTAATTTGTGTATGATTCATTAGATAAGATAAGGATGTTCGTGTGCTTTCAGTAGCATGTATGATGACTTATACCTTAATTACAATTTTTAAAATCAATCAATTTTTAATATAATTGATTTCTTAGGATGCCATTTGATTTCTTATGCTCAGATTAGTATTTGTTCAAAAAATCAGCTTTCTAGGATTAATAGATCAAGAATCGATACATGATCGATTATCTATTGATCTAATAAAAATATCAAGGTGATTTTTGGTACATATGTTATTTGAATAGGAAAAAAACGAATAACATCGTAAAATTTTTTATTTTTCCAAAATTCGTGAATTTCAAAATTTGTAATTTGTGTATGATTCATCAGATAAGATAAGGATGTTCGTGTGCTTTCAGTAGCAAGTATGATGACTTATACCGTAATTACAATTTTGGAAATCAATTAATTTTTAATATAATTGATTTCTTAGGATGCTATTTGATTTATTATGCTCAGATTAGTATTCGTTCAAAAAATCAGCTTTCTAGGATCAATAAATCAATAATCGATACATGATCGATTATCTATTGATCTAATAAAAATATCAAGGTGATTTTTGGTGCATATATTATTTGAATAGGAAAAAATCGAATGGTATCGTAAAATTTTTTATCTTTCCAAAATTCGTGAATTTTAAAATTTGTAATTTGTGCATGATTCATCAGATAAGATAAGGATGTTCGTGGGCTTTCAGTAGCATGTATGATGACTTATACCGTAATTACAATTTTTAAAATCAATCAATTTTTGATATATTTGATTTCTTAGGATGCCATTTGTTTTATTATGCTCAGATTAGTATATGTTAAAAAAATCAGCTTCCTAGGATCAATAAATCAATAATCGATACATGATGGATTATCTATTGATCTAATAAAAATATCAAGGTGATTTTTAGTACATATGCTATTTGAATAGAAAAAAAAACGAATGGCATCGTAAAATTTTTTATTTATCCAAAATTCGTGAATTATTAAATTTGTAATTTGTGTATGATTCATCAGATAAGATAAGGATGTTCGTTTACTTTCAGTAGCATGTATGATGACTTATACCGTAATTACAATTTTCAAACCAATCAATTTTCAATATAATTGATTTCTTAGAATGTCATTTGATTTCTTATGTTTAGATTAGTATATGTTCAAAAAATCAGCTTTCTAGGATCAATAAATCAAGAATCGATACATGATCGATTATCTATTGATCTAATAAAGATATCAAGATGATTTTTGGTACATATGTTATTTGAACAGCAAAAAATCGAATGGCATCATAGAATTTTTCAATTTTCTATAATTCGTGAATTTTTAAATTTGTAATTATCGTATGAATCATCAGATAAGATAAGGATGTTCGTGTGCTTTTAGTACAGTTTATAATGACTAATACCGTAATTACAATTTTTAAAATCGATCAATTCCTAATATAATTGATTTCTTCGTCATGCTTTTAAGAGGAGGTCGAGTATATCTATCCTTTTCTAAGCAAAGAATTGATTTTTTCACAAAAATTAATGATTGTAGCAAAAAATAAAAAGAAAGCCCCATCTCGTATAATAAAAAGCAAGATTCTCTTTAATGAGGAAAAATTATTTTCATCGTTTTGTTTTTAAGAAAACCTTGGAAAAACTGAATTGTCCATCCTAACCTCTATTTTTTAAGTTTTTTAAGGTTTTCTTCAAAACGAATCGATAAAAATAATTTTTCCTTATCAAAGAAAATCTTGCTTTTTATTATACGAGATATTTTTTGCTAAAAAATTAATTCTTTGATTAGAAAAGGACAGAGATATACGATCTGCTCTTAAGTCCATAAGATTAAATACCTAATCTGTAATAATAAAAAAAGCTAAGAATTATTAGTTTATTATAATAATTGATTCATAAATTTAAATATTAAGTAAGTGTGAAAATATAATTATCATAATAATCATTGATTTTGATAATTTATTTTATAAGAAGATGTATTTTTAGGATAAAGAAATTTATAAAGATAAAAAGAACGATAAATATAGTAGTATTTTAAAAATTTTTATACGTTTGTGAATATTACACTGAGAGAAAATTTATGCCAATAGAGCTTGTAGTCTACGTATCCAAAGTTAGTAAGTAATATCCTATGCTTGAATAACAGCGCCATCTACTCTTACGAGGTTCGTGCTATCCAAAAACTGTTCGTTTACATGCTTTAGTAGCTCCCCACTCTAATATCCTTCGATAGCTAGCGCTGTATCCTCTCATGGGACGTGAAGGAAGTAAACGTGGCTTGTCCACTATTCTTTCTTTACTGCTAACTATGGCATTTTTCTATTGCTCAAGTCGCCTCCTCTTTTGGGTGGCGACGCGAGCAAACACGGCTGGTCTATATCCAAAATCATGTTGCAAATTTCGTTAACGTATTTTCGTAGCGTGAATCTTTTATTTCTTTTCTTTTCTTTTTTTATGAAGGGAGATACGTTATAAATATAACCTGTTAAACTTTTTAACTTTGAATAATTAATTTTTAACTTAAAATTTAATTATTTTAAACCGCTGGGGGACAGATGAGCATGTACGATTTTACGCCAGAGATATTTCGAAGTAACGTTGGTCTAGTGCGTAACGTTCACGCTTTTCCTTTTGAGTTCGCGAGTTCAACTCTCGGCTAGGGTCTTTTTTTTTAATTTTTTTTCATTATTTCAATAGTTTTTATTGCTTTTTTTTATTTATATTTTTTTTATTTTCTATTTTTTAATAATTTTAAAATCTATTTTTTCACAAGTTACTTAAAATATGCTCGTTTTTTTTATTAATGTTTTTAAATAAATTATTTCATATAGAAAATAATTTAAAATATTAATAAATAAATAATAGTGATATTTACAATACTATAGTTCAATTTTGTCTTTATAAACATATTTCAATATACAATATATATTATAACATAAATAATAATAACTCAGTTTTATTTATTTATTGTAATTTATTGTAAATTTTATAAACTAAATTATAAATAAATTAAACTATACTATTATAAAATAAACATCACTATTATAAAATAAACATCACTATTATAAAATAAACATCACTATTATCTATTTATCAATATTTGTAATTACTACCTATAAAGAATAATTTATTTTTAAAAAATTTTCATTGAAAAAAACAAGCGTACTTGTGAAAAATTAAATTTTAAAATTATTAAAAAAATACAAAATCTAAAAAAAAATAAATATAAAAAGGAATAAAAAATATTAAAACAATAAAAAAAAATTAAAAAAAAAGTGACCCTAGCCGAGAGTTGAACTCGCGTACTCAAAAGGAAAAGCGTGAACGTTACGCACTAGACCAACGCTACTCCGAAATATCTCTGGCGTAAAATCGTACATGCTCATCTGCCCCCCAGCGGTTTAAAATAATTAAATTTTAAGTTAAAAATTAATTATTTAAAGTTAAAAAGTTTTACAGGTTATATTTATAACGTATCTCCCTTCATAAAAAAAGAAAAGAAAAGAAATAAAAGATTCACGCTACGAAAATACGTTAAAGAAATCTGCAACATAATTTTGGGTATAGACCAGCCGTGTTTGCTCGCGTCGCCACCCAAAAGAGGAGGCGACTCAAGCAAACAAAGGATATGAGAGTGGGGAGTCATCGAAGTATACCACGCGAGTCATCAGTGAATGCCGTTCATGCTTTAGTTACTCTCCATACCATCTTTTTTAGTATAAGGTAATCCAATACTAATAGAGCTTCTCACGGCCTGTCATATTTGTATCAATGTTTCATATGCTCGCATAGATGGCAGTTCGCATGCTCTAATAGCATGAATTTTCTCTCAGTGTAGGTACTTAATTTTATAAAGTTAATATTGGTTTGTAACAAAAGAATGTTTCACTTTTGTACATTTATAATTTATGAAAAATTTCAAATAATGAAAAGTTACCCTAAAAGATATAATTTATAATAAAATACATTGTAAGGTTTATTATACATATATTTAATTAAACTTACAATTCTCGATTAGATAAAAAACTATTAATGTTATATTATAAATATTTTGACAATATAATTTCGTTTTTATTAAAAAACCTATTTAATAAAAATATATTTAATTGATATCAAAGTAAGAAACGCGAAAATACTATAAACTTTAACTTTTACTTCGGCGTTCCTTACTTTTCTCAAAAACAAATCAGTAGATTTTTTTTTCTTCTGCATACATATTTGTAATAATAATATCTATTGCGCTTAACCTTCGATTTGCAGATACACTGATTAATACTTGAGTAAATAACAAAAAACTCAATTTTTTCTCGGTCGGTATCAGATTCTACTCCGGCCTGCTCTTAAAGAAGATGTTATCTTTTTAATAGATAATATATATATACATACATAATTATTTTTCGCTATAACCAGCAACCGAACAACAATTATCTCCTATTTGACTATAATTTTCTGTATTAATTTTCTATTGTCAAGTTAATTTTTTGCAATGATTCTTTACAATATTAATATAGTTGCTGTTTAAATTAACCTTTGAAATAAAAAAGATAATCTCTCGCTCTACCCACACAGCATATCATTACTGAAACCTTGCAGAAATCTTTCATGCTGTGTGGGTATAAATACTTTTTTTATTATACATATACCAATACTGAATGATTCGATTCTTTCACAAAATCGAGAATCTCAAACAAGTTTGAGCTAGAACTCGAAAATTCGATATGATCTCCTATTATTTTTATTGGAGATTTAAAAATATAATTGCGTGATTGTGCATATCTTGATTTACTTAGAATGCATCTCCATTCTATTTTTACAGACTATGGCTGCAACGAAGAGAAACGCAGGTTTATCAGCAGTGGCACGAGCAACATTAAACGATGAAGAATTAGTAAGACTTTAAATAATTTATTTAAAAATGAAATAATTTCGGATATGATGAGAGTAAATTGTATAAATTATTTAAATAAAACTAGACCAATTTCATGATGTTAAAAATTCATACTACTGTTTTTTAAAACATTCATAAATTATTCTTAAAACACAAATAAATCTATTTTGAATAAAAAATGTATTAAATATACATCTGCAATAATAGAAATTTCTATCTCCCATTTCATAAAAAAAAACAACTTTCATATCAGACTCTCATTAGTTATTAATACTGACTTGAAACTTGTCTTATATCATGCATTCGATTCATAAGTAATTACTCTTTATTTAGCTGTTTTCCCATTAAATTACGTAAAATTAATGTAAAAAGTATAAACATGTAGTACTTTTTAGGAATTTCAATAAATTATGTTAAGGTGATATAAAACGGACATTTTACCAGTACTTTGAAATATTTACTATCTTTTTATTGTGTTGCAAAATTTCAGAAAAAAATACAATAATTTGTAGTAAATATTGTGATTATTATTGAATTCAATTTTAAAGAAAATTTATTCATTAGTTATTAAAAATGTTGGATTTCGGTAATAATTGTTATTTTTATAACCTTAACCTTTAGCTGGCAGGGGGGGTACTATAGTACCCCACGCTCTTTCTTATCAAATTTTGAAACCATATTCAAAAAATCGGGATCAGTGGCGACACCAAACGATAGAGGAGGGATGTAATTTACGATTCCCGCCAGAGATTTTTTTAGCATTTTTTATTTATTATTATCGATTTTGCAGACAGGCAGTCAGATAGTACCCCACAGGCCAGCTATAATCGGCTGGAGAGGCATGCCAGCTAAAGGTTAAGAGCAGGTCCAGTATATCTGTCCTTTTCTAATCGAAGAATTGATTTTTTTACAAAAACTAATAATTTTAACAAAAAATGAAGAAAAAGCCCCATCTCGTATCAGAAAAAGCAAAATTTTCTTTGATAAGAAAGAATTAATTTTATTGCTTCGTTCTCAAGAAAACCTTGAAAAAAACTTAAAACATAGAGGTTAGGGTAAACAATTCGGTTTTTCAAGGTTTTCTTGAAAACGATGCAATAAAATTAATTCATTCTTATCAAAGAAAATTTTGCTTTTTCTGATACGAGATGCGGCTTTCTCTTCATTTTTTGCTGAAATTATTAGTTTTTGTAAAAAAATCAATTCTTTGATTAGAAAAGGACAGATATAATCAGCCTGCTCTTAAATATTATAAAACCCAAAATTTTCAATAATTAATGAATCGATTTATTAAAAAATTTAAATAAATAATTTCCATAATACGTTCTACAAGCTGATGTATCTTGTTTTTTAAAACTTTGCAATTAAACAAGAAGATGGTAAATAATCCTGAGTACAGATGCAGCGTCCGTTTTACATCATCATAATAGCATTAATTATTTACACCTTAGAGCTTATACTACTGGAGGCATCTCTGAATGCACCGTGCGCGTGGTTAGGTTGGAAAAGAGAAAGATATACTAAGGTTGATAGCTATCTCTATCTCTCCGTCATATGATAAAGGAGTAGGGAATAAAACAAACCAATCACGTACCGGAGAAAAAGAGATATCTGTGAACCTTAATATACCTTTCTCTTTCTCAACTTAACCACGCGCATGATGCATTCAAAGCTACCTCCAGTAGTATATGCTCTAAGATTTACACTTGTCTTTCATAAATAAAATATTTTTCATTATTCTTATATTAATTTGAATGTTTCGCGCAGAAAATGCACGTGTATAAGAAAACACTCCAGGCAATGATTTATCCAATTTCTTCAACAACGCCTCATAACTTCATCACGTGGACAGCAACCTCACCAACTTATTGCTATGAATGCGAGGGGCTTCTTTGGGGCATAGCTCGCCAAGGTGTTAGGTGCGTTGAGTGTGGTGTAAAATGTCATGAAAAATGTAAAGATCTTCTCAATGCAGATTGCTTACAGAGTAAGTTAGTTTTTTATTTAAATTTATTGTTCATTTAATTAAAAATTAGCAAATGTATTATTTAATACCTCATATAATGTCAAGAAAAATGTGTGCAAATGCTAAAAAATTACATAATTTTAGTACGCTGTAAAGAAGTCTATTATAAAATTACTGCTTTAAATGTAGGTAATTATTTGATCTACATTAAGTATTACCAAAGAAGATAGACGCTTATAGAAGGATTCTTCTGGGTTACATTTTTCGTCCAAAAGCCTGGGTAACACTTTAACATTGTTTGTATATCTATATATATAAAAAATTTTATATATATAGATATAAAAATACATGGGATCTAGTGGCGCTCTCAGTAGCTGGGTAACTCATTTTTGGCAGAAATTTCCCATTTAAGAGTACGCTTCTATAAGCGTCTATATTCGTTGATTATATTTATCTATCTACTTATAGGTACTCAAAAATATAAATAAACAATTTGATTTAATAATTATGAGTCAACAACTTATTTTGAACATAAAACTTTTTTTTTTTTTTTTTTTTTTTTAAAGATTAATATATAGAGGATATTGTCCTCTATATAATTAACCTTTTTTATATGGTGAAGTTGAGGGAGTCCAGCCCGGTATCCGTTTAATACATTACATCAGGCTAGACTATCAGACCCACCATACCAAAAACTTTGACTACCGATGGATGGTCAGCCACTTTTGTGACCAACAATCAACCGATACTCAATGAGGTCGGATTTTTTAAGAGTCGCGATATGGGTAGCACATACACTAATTTTCTTTTGAAAATAAGTCAGAGGTGCCTGGCCAGGATTCGAACCCGTGCCCACCGCGTTGAAGGCGAGAGCTCTATCCGTTACGCCACCGCGCTTCTGAACATAAAGCGTACACTGTGAAAAAAATGTTTAAGAGGCGGTCGGGTCTATTTCGCCGCCACATATAGGGTGGCGCTGCGGTCAGGCGAGAGAAATCTAATAAATATTTTTTATACAGCTATTTACAATTTTCTGAGACGACAATATACTTTTAATGTTGTCATTTCCTCTAGCCATGTATATGTAGAATAATTATTAATACTTATCTTGTTTGAAAAGTCTAAAATATTGTTATAAAGCGAAAAATGCGATGCAACTTAGGACCGATGTAAACATGCGTGCACCTTCCTTTAGTGCGACAGAGAGAGCAATACTTAAGAATGATGTATACTAATGTTTACGTCGGCTCTACCTCGCGCCGTATTTTTCGCTTTATAACAATATTTTAGACTTTTCAAACAAGAATAATATTAATAATTATTCTACCTATATAAGGCTAGAGGAAATGACAACATTAAAAGTATATTGTCGTCTCGGAAAATTGTAAATAGCTGTATAAAAAATATTTAATAGATCTCTCTCACCTGACCGCAGCACCACCCTATATGTAGCGGCGAAATAGACCCGACCGCCTCTTAATTTTAATACCCATAAGCGTTATACAGATGAAACACAAATTTTTTTTATGTTGAAAGAGTACCCCCCGTTAAGATAGGTGAAATGCCCTCCCTCATATATTTTAAAACTAATATTTTTTCTTGTTCTTATAGTAATTAAAATTAGGTTTTGTTATATTTATAATTTCCTAACACATACCCTAACCTCAACATAACCTAAAAATCACTTTTTTTATAAAATTTTTTTTTTATCTGGAAGGATGAATGATATTAATCCCGCGGAAAACATATGACTAGGTCTTAGCACTCTCTTCAACTGTGATTTTTTGCGAGTCCTAGAAAGCAGTTTTTCTAACCTAAAAATAACATTTAAATCATAAAATCTCCGTAACTTTGCTCTGGGAGGGGCTACAAGTAATTTTCTGGGCTTAAAATTTGTATTTTTAAAAAACAAATAAAGTTTATGATAACCAAAAATTCGATTCTGGCATGGCGCCATGGCGAAAAACTCGAAAAACCATTTTTTCATAGGTTTTCTGTCGGTTATTGGTCTCTAGCAACTCACAAATCATTTTTAAAGAAAAAAAATAGCTTCATTGGATTCTACGCGAAAAAAAACATTGAAAATATGCATAATAACTTTAGGAATACTTGGATGCTGTTACAAAACAATTAAAAAAATAAAATAATTCTAAAATTATTACATAGCTACTTTGCGTCGTTGCTGCATTTTATGTTTTTATGACCTTGGTCATCTCTTCAGAGTCTCAAAGCTACTATTCAATGTATTCATCGGCAAATGACGTCCACTGTACGCGAAAAACAGAGACAAATACTAGACAGATAACTATAACTCCTATATATATATATATATATATATATATATATATATATATATATATATATCGACGCCTCCTAATCATAAGATTCTACTTCAGAAGTGCTCGCAACAAAATGCTATTTCAAATCCAATTCAATAAAAGTCTCTTTCGAATCATAATGCAACACAATGCTGATTCCCGTAACGCGTCAACAAAATTCTCCTTCACAGACCAGTGCAACATAATTCTATTTCGGTGACCAATGCAATACAATTCTCATTTGAGCTCAGTACAATATAATTCTAACTCGTCGGACAGCGCAAGAAAATTCTACTTCGGATGTTAGAACAACAAAATTCTGTTTCGGAGAAATAAGAATTTACGATTGTTCTAAATTATTACCATGCATAATTGATAATCTATTATTATTAAAATATATTGTATTAAACAGTAATGATATTATATTTTAATGCTATTAATACAAAAAAATATATAGTGATATAAATATGAATATATTCAATTATATTTTAATGCTATTAATACAAAAAAATATATAGTGATATAAATATGAATATATTCAATAAGCACGTACGAAAAAACTCGGACATTCTTAAAATGTTCTACGTGAAATAACAATCTGAAAAAATTCACAGCTACTCTTTGGACTAAATAGAATCATTTTAAGGGGACTTGTTTTTATATTTTTTTTTTCGCTCCACTCTAATATATAGGCTTGTCTCTGAAACTTTTCACTTTTCAGTTATTGAAAAAAAATTATTCAAAAACATCATGAGGAAGTTAAAAGTTTTGAAGATTTGCCGATGTACATTATATTATCAAATACATTCTTATATATAAACATACGATAATTATTTAATGAAAATAAATGATGAATAAGTTTAGAAATTTTTTATCTTTTTCAGTTTATTTGGAAAACTGTTGAAAATATTAATAGCTTTGACATAGCTATTCTTACTACTAAAAGTTTGAATTTTTCGTCGTATGATAATATTTTTATGTACAGTACCGGCCAATAATTCTGAGCAAATTTTTGCTTCGACTTTGAAAAAGCATCTCCTTCAATTTTGATCCTAGAAAAAATTTTAAAAAAGCATTTTAAAGTATTCTTTAAAGCTTTCTTTTTGGCTTACTTACATTTTTTTAATGATATGTAAAAAAAAAATAGCCGCTTAGGTAATTTTAAAATTTTTTCACTTTTGCATTTTTGTTCAATCAGCTGTAGTTTTTTTAATAATTGAGCTAGAAAAAATTTGAAAAAAGATTTGAAAAGGGCTTCAAAAATTCTGTATGCAGCTACTTTTTAAAAAATTTATACATTATTTTTTGTCAAGTTTTAAGCACTTAAACTTATAGATCTAATACTTTTGCAGTTGTAAAAAACACTTAAATAGTAAGAAGGTGTACATAGGTGTAGTAGTAATTTAATTTTAATAGGAAATTATAACTATTCATTATTAATAATAAAACATAATAAAGTATGAAACAACAAAAAGATTTATTTTGTAAAAATGTTGTCGTAGAAATCAAAAGTTTTGAATTATAATAATAATAAATTGATTAATATTATCAATTAATATTTACAAAACAGAATTTTGTTGTTCTAACATCCGAAGTAGAATTTTCTTGCGCTGTCCGACGAGTTAGAATTATATTGTACTGAGCTCGAATGAGAATTCTATTGCATTGGTCACCGAAATAGAATTATGTTGCACTGGTCTGTGAAGGAGAATTTTGTTGACGCGTTACGGGAATCAGCATTGTGTTGCATTATGATTCGAAAGAGACTTTTATTGAGTTGGATTTGAAATAGCATTTTGTTGCGAGCACTTCTGAAGTAGAATCTTATGATTAGGAGGCGTCGATATATATATATATGTGTGTGTGTAATAACTTGCTATCCCCCGTATATACATAAGGAATAGTGAGTTGTTCTTAGGAAACGCAAATTATTTTTCTTATACATAGATAAAAAACCAATGTTTATCTATTCCTGTAACTATTCTTTTTAGTGTTCTTTTTTAGCTTGTAAGAGACCTAACATGTTTTCTGTCCTCCATAAATCACGAACTCGGTAGATTTGAACAATTAAATGATTCTAATTAGGTTCCAAATTCAAAAATTAAAAGATCATCATCTCTTTAGAGTCATAAAGCTACTATTCGATGTATTTACAGCCAAATTACGCCTATTGCACGCTAAAATAAGATTTTTAAACATAACTGAAGTAACGGTCGTATCATCTGTCTTTTTGTATTACAGTAGACTCTGGATACAAGAGAATCAACGGGCCTTCAGGAGAGGAATTTTCTTGAAAATTCTTTCATACAAAAAGTCCCCAACACGCTTGAGTCAAGAGTGATACCCACACCTACTGTTTTGTTGTGTGAGTTGCATCCAACATGCGTGTATATTCTGTCTCTCTCACTTTCATAGTGGTGGGATAACGCAAATACTTAGGCTCACGCCCATATTTAGAAGAAAGAGCTCGAAATCTCTTATATCGCAATCTCTTGTATCGAGAGATCACTGAATCATTAGAGAGACAAAGACGGAATAAGGTTTTAGTAACAATCGTGTTGGGTCTATAAATTCGAGCCTAAAAGTACACTTCTATGTAAGCATTTATATTCTTTGTTAGAACTGCCACAATTATGATTTGTCTTCAGGCCATTATACGCGAAAAATAGAGTAGCAATATAAGAAATACATTGCTTCTACATATATGAGAATCAAGCGCGTTGTTTCTAGCAACAGCTCACTATTCTTTGTATATATATATATATATATATATATATGAGAAGCAATAGCTCCTAGAGTTCCTAGCAATAGCTCACTATTCTTTGTATATATATATATATATATATATATATTGTTACTAAAACCTTATTCCGTCTTTGTCTCTCTAATGATTCAGTGATCTCTCGATACAAGAGATTGCGATATAAGAGATTTCGAGCTCTTTCTCCTAAATATGGGCGTGAGCCTAAGTATTTGCGTTATCCCACCACTATGAAAGTGAGAGAGACAGAATATACACGCATGTTGGATACAACTCGCACAACAAAACAGTAGGTGTGGGTATCACTTTTGACTCGAGCGTGTTGGGGACTCTTTGTATGAGAGAATTTTCAAGAAAATTCCTCTCCTGAAGGCCCGTTGATTCTCTTGTATCCAGAGTCTACTGTAATACAAAAAGACAGATGATACGACCGTTACTTCAGTTATGTTTAAAAATCTTATTTTGGCGTGCAATAGGCGTAATTTAGCTGTAAATACATCGAATAGTAGCTTTCTGACTCTAAAGAGATAATGATCTTTTAATTTTTAAATTTGGAACTTAATTGGAATCATTTAATTGTTCAAATCTATCGAGTTCGTGATTTATGGAGGACAGAAAACATGTTAGGTCTCTTACAAGCTAAAAAAGAACACTAAAAAAAATAGTTACAGGAATAGATGAACATTGGTTTTTTATCTATGTATAAGAAGAATAATTTGCGTTTCCTAAGAACAACTCGCCATTCCTTATGTATATACGAGGGATAGCAAGTTATTCCACATATATATATATATATATATATATATATATATATATATATATATATACTAGGGGGGGTTCCCCCCTGCTCGCTTCGCTCGCCAACCCCCCATTGTCAATATCAATTATCAAATCAATATCAATTTCCAAGAGAACGTTCTTAAATTAGATAACAATTAATTAAATTAGCTAACAATTAACTACCTTTCAGCTATCTCTCAGCTAACTTTCAGCTGAATTTTATCTGAATTTCAGCCAACTTTAGCTAACTTTCAGCTAAATTTTATCTGAATTTCAGCTATCTCTCAGCTAACTTACAGCTAAATTTTATCTGAATTTCAGCTATCTCTCAGCTAACTTTCAGCTAAATTTTATCTGAATTTCAGCTAACTTTTAGCTAACTTTCAGCTAAATTTTAGCTGAATTTCAGCTAACTAAGGGCACATAAAATTCTTATAACGGCGGCAGGCGGCGGCGGCGTAGGCGATATATCTTTATTATATAGAGATATATATATATATATATATATATCTATATATATATATATATATATATATATATATATATATATATATATGTATATATAGGAGTTATAGTTATCTGTCTAGTATTTGTCTCTGTTTTTCGCGTACAGTGGACGTCATTTGCCGATGAATACATTGAATAGTAGCTTTGAGACTCTGAAGGGATGACCAAAGTCATAAAAACATAAAATGCAGCAACGATGCAAAGTAGATATGTAATAATTTAAGAATTATTTTATTTTTTTAATTGTTTTGTAACAGCATCCAAGTATTCCTAAAGTAATCATGCACATTTTCAATGTATTTTTTCACATAGAATCCAATAAAGCTATGTTTTTTTCTCTAAAAATGATTTGTGAGTTGCTAGAGACCAATAACCGACAGAAAACCTATGAAAAAATGGTTTTTCGAGTTTTTCGCCATGGCGCCATGCCAGAATCGAATTTTTAGTCATTATAAATTGTATTTATTTTTTGAAAATACAAATTTTAAGCCCAGAAAATTACGTGTAGCCCCTCCCTGAGCAAAGTTACGGAGATTTTATGATTTAAATGTTATTTTTAGGTTAGAAAAACTGCTTTCTAGGACTCGCAAAAAATCACAGTTGAAGAGAGTGCTTAGTCCTAGTCATATGATTTTCGCGGGATTAATATCATTTATCCTTCCAGATATAAAAAAAATTTTATAAAAAAAGTGATTTTTAGGTTATGTTGAGGTTAGGGTATGTGTTCGGAAACTATAAATATAACAAAACCTAATCTTAATTACTATAAAAACAAGAAAAAATATCAGTTTTGAAATATATGAGGGAGGGCATTTTACTTATCTTAACGGGGGGTACTCTTTATAAATGTTTTTTGTGTACTTTTCAAAGTTGATATTTTGACACGAAAATTCATGAATAATACAAAATTTTGAGTCGTTCATAAATTTATTTATGTTAAAATATAACAATTAAAATGATGAGATAGCAAAGTTTATTAAATAATAACTTTCTCGTATTTCTTCCTGTAAATATTTTTAATAAAAAGAGAGGCAAAAAAGGATAAAAAAAGGATAAAATAATGGATGTTCTAGTGGATAAATAAAATCATAGATGTATAGATAAATAAATAGCTAAACGGACTACAAAGTACATTTTTTTATTAAGATTGTCCTTATATCGAATAATCTGCAATATTAAATTTGTTTGTGTATTCAATTAAATATTTATAGGTTTTTTATAAATAGCGCAAGTCTTTCATATTTTATACATAATACAAACATCATTAACATAAAAAAAGATACTATTTTACCGAAATGAGACAAATCATTCTCTAACCTGATGCAAATAAATTGATCAAAATATAGTGCAATTCCTTTAAACTCCACTTAAGAGGAGGTCACGTATCTCTGTCCTTCTCTAATCAAAGAATTGAGTTTTTTACAGAAACTAATAACTTTAGCAAAAAATGAAGAGAAAGCCGCATCTCGTAATAAAAAAAGGAATATTTTCTTTGATAAGAAAGAATTAATTTGATTGCTTTGTTTTCAAGAAAACCTTGAAAAACTTAAATCATAGAGGTTAGGGTGGACAATTTGGTTTTTCAAGGTTTTCTTGAGAACGAAGCAATCAAATTAATTCTTTCTTATCAAAGAAAATATTGCTTTTTTTGATACAAGATGCGGCTTTCTCTTCATTTTTCGTTAAAGTTATTAGTTTTTGTAAAAAAATCATTTCTTTGATTAGAAAAGGACAGAGATACGTGACCTCCTCTTAATTCGCAGTGTAAAGTTTAGTCTCAGTGTAACTTTGTAATAAAATATTATAGTTTTTTAATATATAGCGAAAAAATTGATATGTACACAATAAAATTCACCTTGCATGTATGGCATTTTTATTGAATATCATAATAATGCTAATATATAATTATTATAAGTAGATAGATGAATATAATCAACGAATATAGACGCTTATAGAAGCGTACTCTTAAATGGGAAATTTCTGCCAAAAATGAGTTACCCAGCTACTGAGGGCGCCACTAGATCCCACGTATTTTAATATCTATATATATCAAATTTTTCATAAGTATAGATATACAAACAATCTTGAAGTGTTACCCAGCGTTTCGGACGAAAAATTCAAGCCAGAAGTATCCTTCTATAAGCGTCTATCTTCTTTGATATAGACCGATTCCATCTCAAATCATGCAGACCGACTGCACCTATCTCTCCGAACTGCTTAAAAATTTTTTATATTATTCTACTTTGAAAATAAGCGTATACGTATTTTTTCATTTTTCAATATCATTAAAAATGCAGTTTTTATGCACTTTTTAGAAATGACTAATAAATTTTCAATTCTCAAAAATCGAAAATTTTTTTTTTTTTTTAATCGTTTTTATCCCTGTAGTGATCTTTATAAATAAATTTAGGCTCGTTCAATGCTACAGAGGATGCTCTTTTAATTCCACCGTCTTATATTTTTTTTAACAAAAAAACGGAAGTGCAATTGCACTTTTTGTAAAAAATGAAAAATGCATTTTTCTCAAAAAAACCATTTTTTTTTGTCTCAAATTTTTTTTATAGATAGGTGGCCTTAAGACCTATATTTTCATCGGTGTAGAATTTGGAATATTTTGGTTTAGTAAGAGATATAAAAAAAATTGAGAAAAAAATTTTCATATTTACATAAATGTAAATACGTCATAGATACAACAAATATTTCAGGAGTAAGCGCATTTCAGATATATATATATATATATATATATATTCGTACGTACATAGCTTTTATACAACTCATAGGTGTTGTGCTGTACATATATATATATATATATATATATATATATATATATATATGGGACGTTTCACGTCAACTCACCTAACAAAAAAATAGAATTCGTCGAAAATCTGTGAAAATGTTCTATTTGATACCCAAAAATATAATACAAAAAAATTTTAGAGGTCCAGGTCAAAGGGTCAGGATTTAAACGTGATGGAATTTTTCGAATTTTCCAAATTTTTTGCTAAATAAATATTTTAATGAATTTTTTCCTCAAAAACTATCAATTTTTCGTTAAAACTTAATAAAATACTTTTTCTTGGAAATTAGATGTAGAATTCACCTGAATTTTTGCAAATTATAATATACTGATTTTTATGCTTACTTGATCGATTTAAACATACTATTTAGTATATCTAAAAATCGAGCAGGTTAAATTGGCTTTTTAAAGTTTTATTTTTTCGTTTTTTATGAGGAAAAAATATACAGAAGCCTCTAGTTGGGCAGCCTTCTCAAAGTTACTTAATTGTGCAAAAATGTCTGAAAAAATCGTTATTTTGGATCAATGATGAGATTCGTGATTTTTTTTCTGGAAAAGTATTGATTTTTGGGACATATGTATTAAAATGTTTTTTATTGGAAATCATGTGTAGAATATGAAAATATTTTTACAAATTGTAATTTAAGACATTATGAACCATATATACTAAAAATTTAACAAAAAATATATTTTAAAATTTCAAAATTTCATTCATAATTTGTGATGTTTAGCAAATGATGGTTTACAAAAATTTACATACATTTTACATACAATTTCCAATAAAAAACATTTTTATACATTTGTCCCAAAAATCAATACTTTTTCAGAAAAAAAATCACGAATCTCATCATTGATCCAAAATAACGATTCATTCAGACTTTTTTGCACAATTAAGTAACTTTGAGAAGGCTGCCCAACTAGAGGCTTCGTATATTGTTTCCTCATAAAAAAACGAAAAAAATAAGACTTTAAAAAGCCAATTTAACCTGCTCGATTTTTAGATATACTAAATAGTATGTTTAAATCGATCAAGTAAGCATAAAAATCAGTATATTATAATTTGCGAAAATTTAGGTGAATTCTACATTTAATTTCCAAGAAAAAGTATTCTATTAAGTTTTAACGAAAAATTGATAGTTTTTGAGGAAAAAATTCATTAAAATATTTATTTAGCAAAAAATTTGGAAAATTCGAAAAATTCCATCACGTTTAAATCCTGATCCCTTTGACCTGGACCTCTAAAATTTTTTTTGTATATTTTGGGTATCAAATAGAACATTTTCACAGATTTTCGACGAATTCTATTTTTTTGTTAGGTGAGTTGACGTGAAACGTCCCATATATATATATATATATATATAGTGCATAAATTTTGCGTTAAGTATAAGAAATTATGTAAAAAGAAAGTTCTATTTTTTTTCCTTTTTTATGAGTTTTGGACTTTTTCTTATTGCGCACATTCTTCTTTGACGTAATTTTTCTTTTCTTTTTTTTCTCTTTTTTTAATAATTTTGTGAAAGGATGAGCAGCAGTTCGAGCCATATACAATTTTTTCTTTGTCCCTACTTTTACTTTCCATACGTGGGTTTTTTGAATGTCGGCCAATTTAGGGGTCTTAAGCCACTCTTTTATTTTGCTTTGCCTTTGTAAAAATGTAAACATAAAATGAAAAAAGCTTCTAACAATCAAAAATTGTTGTTTCCAGCTACGGGGCATGGGAAAGGTGCGGTTGATGGCGTCGGTTGATTAGTAAAACACTATGCAACCAGACATAATCTTCAAAATTGTCATGTTGAATCAATACAAGATGCAAATGCTTCTGTAAAAAAAGTTCAACCTAACACTGACGCTATTAAATTAATCTTACTGCCAAAAGAAGATATTGAAGTTTTTAGGCAAAGCAAAATAAAATAGTGGCTTAAGACCCCTAAATTGGCCGGCATTCAAAAAACCCACGTATGGAAAGTAAAAGTAGGGACAAAGAAAAAATTGTATATGGCTCAAACTGCTGCTCATCCTTTCACAAAATTATTAAATAAAGAGAAAAAAAAGAAAAGAAAAATTACGTCAAAGAAGAATGTGCGCAATAAGAAAAAGTCCAAAACTCATAAGAAAGGAAAAAAAAATAGAACTTTTTTTTTACATAATTTCTTATACTTAACACAAAATTTATGCATCATATATATATATATATATATATATATATATATATATATATATATATATATATATATATATATATATATATATATGTACAGCACAACACCTATGAGTTGCATGAAAGCTATGTACGTACAAATATATGGCTGATTCCATTTCAAATCGAACAGTCAGTATACACTCAAGTCACCAATTACTGCGCTAATGGAGTATGTTATTCTACCCTAAAAATAAGGGTATACGTATTTTTTTATTTTGCTGAAATATCAAAATTGCATCAGATATGCACTTTTGAAAATTGCATACAAAAACTAAATGTTAAAACTGAAAATGTTGAGAATAACTTTAGAGAGCTATCGTTTTACCAATTTCCAATGAATTTTGATAAACCTTTTTTTATTTTATTTCGTTTTGAGCCCTCTTCAACTCCGTGCAAGAAATTTAAAAAAAAACTAAAAAATGACTGAGATATATGCATTTTACCAAAAAATGCACTTTTTATGCACATGCATTTTTCTCGAAAAGGCCATTTTTTTTTTTGCTGAAATTTTTTTTGCTGATAGAGGACCAAAATACCTATCTAATAGTACTTGTTTGATCCCGGCTTTTTTGGTTTGGAGCGAGAAAAAAATTCACAAATTTTGTTGGTGAAAAATGCTTGTATATACGTTCGGAAGTCTTAAGCAGTCGACATTTAAATATTATCCTTCGTTTAGCATTATCCAGGAACAACGACGTGGACGTAGAAGGATTCTGTTTCCTTCGGGGTGCTTTTTTAGAGTGAGTTCCCCTTGCCTCTCACTGTTGGGATGCGTCAAAAAAATAATTATAGATAATTATTTTTTTTTATTTTTGCGCTTATTATTTTTAGTTTTAAATGTAGTCTCACGACGCTTGGCTTTTTTTTTTCTTGTTTTTCACTTCATTTAGTGCATGTATAGCTGTCCTGCCAATAAATATATGTGATTTTGATTCCCCAAGTTTTTTTAACCACATATGACTTTTTTGAATTCCATTATATTTAGAAACCCCACTCCATTCAATATTTTTCTTTTTTCTAAATCTTTCAATCTCATTTATTGGTAGTAAAATGATTTTTATTGCATTGGTGTAACTTTGAACCCAATTTATAAAATCGTCAGCATTTTGTATCGATTCTTCATGAACTCTTTTCAAGTTATGTGAAGTAGCATAATGCTTTAGAAGCCCACCTATTCCATCAACGGCTCCTTTCCCATGACCAGTCGCAGAAAATAACCATTTCATTTCATAAAACCAATGTTTGAATTCATGTAGTTGAAAACGATTTTTAAATTGGCTTGGAGCTCCATCTGATATGATAGTGACTTTAGTAACTAAATAATTCTTTTTTATAAGATCGATAATTTTTTTTTTTTTTTTTTTTTAATAATAAACGGGCATTTTCTGCCCAATAGCAATTTACGTAAACAATTAAAGACAATACAGTTGACGTATTATTTAACGTGGTGTCAGCCCACGGCAGAGACAGCGAAAAAGCGACCAGACGGGGAATCGATCCCGCGCCAACGGGAATACGAGTCACGCGCCTTAGCCACTACTCCACTGAACTCTACTCTAATTTTATTTATTGCTAGCAGTGCATATGCAGTATCATGCTTTTTGTCGTCACTAACTATCGCAAAACTTTGTGTTATCTCTCCTTGGTAACAGACTGCAGTCAAAATAGAAATTTGGTTATTTACCCAATGATTTCCTTGAACCGCTTTATTATTTATTACAGACCAATTTTCTGCAAAGTCAACGTGGATGATTAACTTAGTAGGATCAGCTTTACCTTCTTCTTTTTCTTTTTTTATAGCTTTACGTTGAATATTTTTTATGTATATATGAGTACTTGCTTTCAATGCGCAGATTGAAAGTTTTTCTTTAAAAACTGTTAAGCTTATTGTTTGTTTAATAAGATTACCATTATCCCACAAAGCAAACGTAATTTCATCTTCACAATTTTGTTTCAGTTTTAACAATTCTAATGTGATACCCGCACCACCGGGACAATCTTTGCATTCTTGCAAGAAACATGAATCAGATGGTTCAGAACACAACATTGTGTTAGTTATTTCTGAACGAATTGAATCTAATTCGGAATTCCTATCGCCTCTAAAACGAATCAAACTTGTAAGAAACAGTTCAAAATTTTCGCAATGTACACAAAGACAAGCTTCCTTCACAGGGCTAGTTAAGACGAAACTTGGTCTTAGACTATAGAATTTCGATTTTCCTATTTGTAAGTTTGATTCTATTGATTCAACTGAAATGCCATACGCATCTTCTAATTTACTTCCAACAGTAGCAGAAAAAACTGAAATTAAGGATTTTTTCTTTTTAGATACGTAATTTCCTCTAAAATTTTCAGGTATTGCAGTTTTTCTTTTTAGGGGTGAGATACATTCAGGTAAAACTGAATTAATACTCTCGTTTAATTCCTCTATTCGTTCGGGTGTCTTCGGAATAAAATCATCATCTCTTCCGCTAAAAAGTTCAGTGATTTCATTTTCAGATATAGACTCAAGATCACTTAAAATCATTTTTGATATGCGTTTATGGCAATTTTTACATACATTAGTAGATGGCAATATATTTAAATCTGGATGAAGCTGTGCCAAATTAATGGCTAAATCTTCCAACGGTCTAAAACGTGAATTACTGCTCATATAAACTACCTTTTTATGCATTTGAAAAAAATCGGGACATGAAATTCTTTTAGAAGAGTAAATTTCGGACATTGTTATTTCACAATTTTGTTGAATTTTTCACAAGCCCGAGAAGCACCTTTCAAAGCAGCCGTAAAAATAACTAGCTTCTATATAACAGTTCTAATATGCTGTTTTGGTTACGCGATGTATTTGTCCATGAGTTAGCCTCCTATTGTTTGTTCATCGAAACATACATAATATAGATATACACGAATAGAATTCTTTTTTTTCATGTTTAAATATTTATTTTTATATTACGAATTTACACACACATATATATATATATATATATATATATATATATATCACTATTGATGCTATATACATGCATACAAATGTAAACAAATGATGAGCCAAGCATACGACAGTGTTTGAATGCAGACTGCTTAAGACTTCCGAACGTATATACAAGCATTTTTCACCAACAAAATTTGTGAATTTTTTTCTCGCTCCAAACCAAAAAAGCCGGGATCAAACAAGTACTATTAGATAGGTATTTTGGTCCTCTATCAGCAAAAAAAATTTCAGCAAAAAAAAAAATGGCCTTTTCGAGAAAAATGGATGTGCATAAAAAGTGCATTTTTTGGTAAAATGCATATATCTCAGTCATTTTTTAGTTTTTTTTTAAATTTCTTGCACGGAGTTGAAGAGGGCTCAAAACGAAATAAAATAAAAAAAGGTTTATCAAAATTCATTGGAAATTGGTAAAACGATAGCTCTCTAAAGTTATTCTCAACATTTTCAGTTTTAACATTTAGTTTTTGTATGCAATTTTCAAAAGTGCATATCTGATGCAATTTTGATATTTCAGCAAAATAAAAAAATACGTATACCCTTATTTTTAGGGTAGAATAACATACTCCATTAGCGCAGTAATTGGTGACTTGAATGTATACTGACTGTTCGATTTGAAATGGAACCAGCCATATATATATCTGAAATGCGCTTACTCCTGAAATATTTGTTGTATCTATGACGTATTTACATTTATGTAAATATGAAAATTTTTTTCTCAATTTTTTTTATATCTCTTACTAAACCAAAATATTCTAAATTCCACACCGATGAGAATATAGGTCTTAAGGCCACCTATCTATTAAAAAAAATTTGAGGCAAAAAAAAAATGTTTTTTTTAAGAAAAATGCATTTTTCATTTTTTACAAAAAGTGCAATTGCACTTCCGTTTTTTTGTTAAAAAAAATAAAAGACGGTGGAATTAAAACAGCATCCTCTTTAGCATTGAACGAGCCTAAATTTATTTATAAAGATCACTACAGGGATAAAAACGATTAAAAAAAAAAAAATTTTCGATTTTTGAGAATTGAAAATTTATAAGTCATTTTTAAAAAGTGCATAAAAACTGCATTTTTGATGATATTGAAAAATAAAAAAAAACGTATACGCTTATTTTCAAAGTAGAATAATATAAAAAATTTTTTCTAACGGCGTGCGCAAAATTCGATTTCATGTACCCGTTTGCGTACATAAAATATCATATTATGAGACGCATTTGTTTAGCGTGCGTAAAATGAATCGAGCGTGCGTAAAATGAATCGAGCGTGCGTAAAATGATTTCAGCGTGCGTAAAATGATTTCAGCGTGCGTAAAATGATTTTAGCGTGCGTAAAATGATTTGAGCGTGCGTAAAATGATTTCAGCGTGCGTAAAATGATTTCAGCGTGCGTAAAATGATTTGAGCGTGCGTAAAATGATTTCAGCGTGCGTAAAATGATTTCATCTAAAAAAAATTTTTTTAATTTTTAAAGTATTATATTTCAGGAACTATACATCATAACAGACATTTATACATCTCATTTGAAAGCTCTTGTGGTGCTCTTTTAAAGTGCTATGTACAATTTTTTTCGCGATACGTGAACTCTCTTATTAATTAATCTTAGAGTTAATCATTTAAATAATTTCTTATTTATTGTTTTAAAGAGGGGGGAGGAATTCTCAATTATTATTTTAATAATATATTTTCATGGAATTTTAATTTAAGAGCAGGCCGGATTCGCTGTCCTTGTCTAACTGAGATTTTTGTTATTTACTCAAGTATTAATCGGTGAATCTGCAAATTAAAAAGTTGAGCGCAATAGATATTATTATTACAAATATTTATGCACAAGAAGAAAAATCTATCGCTTTGTTTTTGAGAAAAGTAAGTAACGCGAAAAAACTTTGGCGTTACTTACTTTTCTCAAAAACAAAGCGGTAGATTTTTGTTTTCTTGTGCATAGATGTTCATAATAATAATATCTATTGCGCTCAACTTTTAATTTGAAGGTACACCGATTAATACTTGAGTAAATAACAAACAACTCAATTGTTACTCGGTCGATATCAGGTTCTACTCCGGCTTGCCGTTGATGGTTTTATTAATTTTATTTTTATATTAGTAATATTATTTATTTTTTTGGAGGCGGGGGTGCTGCCCCTGAACCCCCGGCAGGGGCTTTGCCCCTGCACCCCCACCGGGGCTTCGCCCCTGGACCCCGTCCTGCGCCCCGACCTCGACTACCTCTTAAAATCTTAATAGCCTTCGAACAAGATTGTACGTGCTATCACAGACACAAGTTTGTCATTCTTAGAATTTTGCGCACTTGTTAGAAAAAATAATATACGCAACTAATGCGTAAAGTGATCATCGCACTCGTCTCATTTGTCGCCCTCGCTGCGCTCGGGCGACAAAACCGACTCGTGCGATAATCACATATTTTACGCACTCGTTGCGTAATATACTATTTAAGCAGTTCGGAGAGATAGGTGCAGTCGGTCTGCATGATTTGAGATGGAATCGGTCCATAATTTATTTTGTAGTATATGTACAAAAAGAGCGTGTAATGCAACAATTACGATTAAAATAAGAATACATACTTAAAAATAATTTAGCATATTAAAAATAGAAATTGCACAGTATGATATCACAGTCATAAAGAATAATAGAATTAGCAATACTATAATAGTTAGTCAATAAATTAAATAAAAGTGATATCACAGATAGAAAACCAAACAAGAATAAATACACGCATTGAATATAAAAAATATGTTAAAAATCAGTCTTGAATACCTATCAGTCAAAGAATTACATCAAAATCAAGCATGTAAAGAGCGCAGTCAAGATATCAGCAATAAAAAATAAATTACAAAACAAGGTTAAATATACAATAATACGTAATTTCATGCTAATAAAAATATAAATAAATATATGATCATTCACTTTATCAACACTCATCCTACATTCACGCCAATTAATACAATCATGCCTTAAATCTCTAAAAAGTACATCACATGAATAAATTAACATATATTCCTGTTGTAAAAAAGCAGCTGATAAACCTGCTGATAAACAAGCTGATAAACCAGCTGATAAATCAGCTGGTATATTAGTTGATTTATCAGCTGATTTTTTATAAAATATTTTTCTCTAATACCCCGGCAGAAAGTACGTACTTGGCTCCCTGATTTCAGGATAGAAAGTTAGCTATACTCTTCTCGGTCTACCTCGTCAGAAAGTATTAACTCGTAGTATACAAAGCTGTGCGCATGCGCATGAACGTTATGCCGCCTCTCTCCTTTTCCTATATAATCCTTAAGGAGAATCCTCATACCGGCATAGAGTTCTATCTTATCTACATTTGAACTATACATTTTAATAATAATTTAACCGTTCATGGCTAAAATTTATAGTAGAGGCATATTCTTAACATTCTAAAGAATTCATTGCAGTGATGAAAGACAATGTAAGGGTAAAAATAAAGACGAAAAGTGCTTAAGCGGATGTGAAATGGACACTACACCTGTACTCATAAATATTTACTATCTTTACATTTTATTGCAAAATTTTCAATAAAAAAATGCATTAACTTGTAGTATGTACCATGAAGATTATTCGGTTGAATTTTGAAATAAATTCATTCATTAGTTATTGAGAATTTTGGGTTCCAAAATTATTTATTAAAATTTTTCAATTTTGTACAAGAATCCAAATATCTTAAAAGCTAATGAATGAATTTATTTGAAAATTTATCTAAATAATCATCATGGTACGTACTACAAGCTACCCTACTGAAAAAAATCACCTGATTTATTACCTGATTAATCACCTGATTTGTCACCTGATTTATCATGCCAAAACATCAGGTGGATATTATACATATATTAAATCAATAATTTTTAATTATTTTTTAATTATTTATTAAATAAATAGTACATTACGTAACGGGTATGAAAAGGCTTTATTTACAAAACGAGAAGTTTACAACCTGAGCCGAAGGTGAGGGTTGTAACGAGTTTCGTAAAAAAGCCTTTCGATACTAGTTGTGTAGTGTATTTTTCGCCATGAGAGCCAAAAAAGAGCAACGGAGTTGCAATTTTAGGGTTAGAATGGCGAAAAAATATTTTCTTTTCTTCCTCGGTTAGTTTTTATACCCATAAAATTTTATTGCTAAAATTTAACTTTTATAAAGTGATATTTTTCTAAGTTCGACTGAAATAAAACTGCCAGTTTATAAGCTCTAAACTCTTTTATTCTCTTCGTGCGTATTCGCTTGCCATAAGAAGGTCGAAAAATAGAAAGCGTGGTAACTCCCTGCACAGAGAAAAAAAAACCGTTGCGTTTACTGTGCTCAGTTTAGTAACCTTCAGAGGGCGCTTCCTCAGTTACAGCTACTCAAGATTTCAGTTAATTTAACTTAAATAGGTTCTACTGAACTGTCACTTCAGTTGGGACAACGTAATTACTTCGGTTAGATTTACTGAACTACTTCTTACTGATGTACTTAGGTTAAATTTACTGAAGTCTTCAGTAAGCGCAACTATTTTTTTTTCTCCGTGTGGCGGCTAATCATCGAATATAAATATACACATTTATATAATAGTACTAATAATTAACCGCCAGGGGGTTACCACGCTTTCTATCTATTGACCTTCTTATGGCAAGCGAACACGCATGTAAAGAATAAAGGAGTTTAGAGCTTATAAACGGGCAGTTTTATTTCAACTAGAAAATCCATGCGCGCAAGCGCGCCCTATATCTAATCTTAATGTATATAAATTTTTAATGATTAACCGTTAATATTGTGTTATTATTTTCTGTTCATTATTAAATAATAATAATTTCATATCTACTAATATCTGCATCAGTAAACAAATTGATGTTATATACTAATGTATCAGAGCAGTTTACGCGGCATCAATGAATTTATAGACACGGAAAACTTCGAGAAAAATAAATCCCATTTAAAAGATATATTATCACTATATTCATTTTCTTATTATTATTTTAAAAAATTGAAGAAATAGTAAACTTTTAGATTATTTTTTAGACATTTCTTAAATCTTTCAAAATTTAAATAACGTAAACTATTACAAAGTCAAAAGTTATTTTACGAATATATAGTGTAACCTCTCACTATCCTAAATCTGAAAATGATAACACAAAGTGCTCATAGACAAGGAAAAGGATGAGGAATAAAGGTTACTTTAAGCTAGACCCGTTCTTAGCGCAGACGTCATGCTGCAACTAGTCCGGGGTCTCTTTGCTTGTTTGTTATTTGTTAGTATGTATAAACATACTAACAACTGATGCCTCTTATAAGCCAGAAAACTCCAAGACTTATTGTCTTATAAGGAGCCTTTTCATAATTTTAATCAAATAAACTTAGATTAATCAAGCTAATCATTATTCTATTCATAAACAATTTCAAATAAAAGAAATAATTATCATTAAATCACTTAACACGTACACGAGGAAATAGAAATAAAAATATAATTAAATTGTTTTACTACAATAAAACTTTGATTATAACTAGAAAATTATTCTGTTATAACTGCTACCGGTACGGAGCTGGTAGTTATCCAGCTCCTCGCGGACCTGCAGAATAATCAGAAAATAATTGATGCACACAAATGGTATTAAGTTTAAGATCAACTTTATTTGAAGAAGGCTGGCCAAAGAGTGCCGTACAAAGATTCGGCTTCGATCTGCTTAAGTGTCGATCAAGTCGCCGCGACCGCAATCCTCTCCTACTACTAAGTAGAAGGGATACAATTACATATCTTACATTATACTATTACAGGTGCGCTTAGATGTGTGCTAGCGTACGTCACTTTATAGGCGTGGATCGGCGCACATCTAAGCGCGTACATATATTCTTATTATAGTAATAATATTACTCTTTCAAACAAAAGATTTTTTATTTTATTTTGCAGAAGAACTGTTTATTCTAAGCGTGATTCAATTTAAATTTCGAAATTAAATAAAAAAACTTTTAGAAATAGTACATTTTAGGCAAGTATTATACTATATTTTTGAAAAAAAATTTTTAAGCTGTCAATCTAAAAATATTTTATATACTAAATTATATTATCGAAATTGTATTACTTATCGGTTTTTTTATAAATTATTTTAAAATATTCCGAAATATTTTAAATCTTTTTTTAAATTTACAAAATTATTTGCCTTGTTATAAGCTAAAAAGTTCATAACATCTGTATTTTCAAAAAATATTTATTGCTAAATTTATTGCTTAAGGCGACTTCGGATTTTAGGTTAGGTTTTATTTTTGAGTTTACAAATTACTCTTTCAATATGTAAAATTTTTCAGATTTTTTAATTTTCCACCATTCTACGGATTATAATAAATGGTGGAAAATTAAAAAATTCAAAAAATTTTAGAAACTGAAAGAGTAATTTGTAAACTACAAAATGAAATCGAACTGAACTTCCGTAGTCGCCTTAAGGTGGTTCTTCCATGAGACATAAATGAACAAAATATTATCAAAATTTAGGAGTTCGTAAATAAAACCTATATTTTTATATTTATTAAATTTCAGACTCAAATATCGATGAAATAATAGAAAATAATGATTTTGAAATTGAGTCTTTTATGATATAATTTTGTATTCTAACCCTTAATTTCATGCTTGAACTTAATATTTTTATCATTTCAAATGAACATATATTAATAAAAAACTATTTATTGAATTCTGCGGAATTCATACCCTACTAAAAAATCTCAGGTGAGAAATCACCTGATTTCTCAGGTGATTAATCATGCCAAAATCTCATGTGACGATTTTTTTGGTTTTTACACACGGAAATGACAGATAACAGCTAGGCTATATTTGTCACATTAGTGATCAATGTGTGTCGAAAATTTTGAGTTTTCACATAGACGGGCGATGTGTGCACGCCGAATTTCTATGTTTGCGCATTGTCTAACTACACTCAACTCATAGGAGGTTGTCACACTGATCATCTTTTATTTTCGCACTGCTTGTCAATGTGTAAACATAGAAATTTTAAATCTGACATGTATGGAAAAAAATTAATTAAAATAAAACTAAGGTTATGATCCTCGGTATCAATGAATATCTGAATTGGAAGATAATTCTGACTTTAATATATTAATTAGTGCTATTCTAATTTTAAAATTTTTAATTTAATCAAAAACGTTATTATTAATAATTTTAACATGAGAAATTATTGTTGTTAGCAATTCAATGTTGAAATCATTAAAAATAATGTGGGTGGAGTTCGATGTTTCGAAAATCTGTTTTTTTTCCGAGCTTAAAAATTTCCAATAGCACATTCTTAATATTTATATAAATTGAATAGAAATTTCGTTTTTAATTTATGTTTGTAATCGAAATGTATTCATTCAAATAAATTATAATTTATATTTAGGACTGTAATAAGTATTCAGACAATAATATAATGATGAGGTACTTTGAAATTTCTAATATAGTATTTCAATGTATTTTTTTTTAATACTTGTTGAAAATTTCATTAAAAAACCCGAAAAGTATTTCATCATTTTACGGTATTCTGTATACTTGTTACAATCCTGAAGCGATTATAATTTATCCGAATAAATGCATGTCGATAACAAACATGAAATAAAAATTGACTTTCTGTACAATTTAAATAAATATTATGAAAAAGCCATTTGAAATTTCAAAATTCTAAATAAAGATAATGGACTTTCGAAACATTGAACCCTATGTACATTATTTTCAATGATTGTATTGCTAACAGTAATAATCTCTCATGTTAAAATTATTAATAATAATGTTTTTGATTAAATTAAAAATTTTATCATTAAAATAGCACTAATTAATATATTAAAGTCAGAATTATCTTCCAATTCAGATATTCATTGATATCAAGGATCATAACCTTAGTTTTATTTTAATTTATTTTTTTTCTATACATGTCAGATTTAAAATTTCTATGTTTACACATTGACAAGCAGTGCGAAAATAAAAGATGATCAGTGTGACAACCTCCTATGAGTTGAGTGTAGTTAGACAATGCGCAAACATAGAAATTCGGTGTGCACACACTGCCCATCTATGTGGAAACTCAAAATTTTCGACACACATTGATCACTAATGTGACAAATATAGCCTAGCTGTTATCTGTCATTTCCGTGCACGTTTCAAAGCATACTTAGTCAATCGCGAACTATTTTTGAAAATTTTTGAAAAATTTGAACTTCGAAAATTTTTTAAAAATTTGGTCTTAGAAAAAATTTTGACTCATTTTACAAAAAATTTTCTAAGTTCAATTTTTGAAAAATTTTCAAAAATAGTTCGCAATTGATTAAGCATGGTTTGAAACGTGTAAAAACCAAAAAAATCATCACATGAGATTTTGGCATGATCAATCACCTGAGAAATCAGGTGATTTCTCACCTGAGATTTTTTAGTTGGGTAGATTTAGAATATATAAAAAAAGTACACGGAAAAAGGAAAATACCTGAAAAGAATGTACTAATTTGAGTCAGTACTAGAAAGAATATTACTAGTCGTTTTTTAATTGATACTCAGTATATATTTTAAAACGACCTATATAAGTACATTTTTTAACGCGACTCGTCCCAAGAATTGTGTGGTATAGTACCGAATTTTTCCGTACTACGGGACTACATTATCTTTTACTAACATAGTACCTATACAATATTTACTGCGGCGCTGTCGAATATGAAACTTCAATACAGCTAATTTATCATAATGTAAAAACCATTAAATTGTATATAAATTTTTAGCAATCAATAAATATAATATCGATCATATAATATGTAAAAATTTCAAACTACTAATTATTAATTTTAAACTTGAGTTGATTATTATAAACGGGAAAAAGCAGATGAATTTTTTTGCTACAATAAAGAAATTTGTAAGATTAAGCTTGAGTGCGGACAACTCATGAAATCCACCGAGATGCTATACATAAAAAGTTATATACAAACTTACGATGTATAGTATTTCGAGGTTAGGTTTGTCAAGCTTGATCTAACTTTCAATCTAAGTTTATAAAAGAAATAAATTCAAATGACTTTTTTATTTTAACAAAAATGATTGTACTAACATAGCTATAGTGCGGATAAGTTAGAATATTTGTTTGATTAATGAATTTAAAAAGATGTCAACAAAATAAAAAAAGCAAAAATCGATTCTAACAGCTCTGACATCCTGTTAAGTTGAAAATTAATTATTAGTAATTTAAAAGGGTTGTATATTATAAAAATGATTTTAGAATCATCAATTTTTAATTCTAGTATGGGAAAATCAGTTCTATATATAGCAATTATATTCTCTGCAAAATTTTACCCCTGGATCGGATAGGTGAAATATCAGTCCTAGTACCGAAAAAATAGGTACTACGTAGCGGAAATTCATGCACTCAGTTCGTAATATAGTTATGCCAGCATTAGTAGTTAAAATTTGAAGTATAGTATTGATTAAAATTATACTATTACATTTTTTTTCAATACTTTATCACAGAAATAATACATACTACGTGTAGTATTGATTTTAATGGTATTTACCTTTTTCCGTGTAGTAGGTTGATGAATTATCTAAAAAGATATTAAATATTAAAAAAATAAAAAATTGAAAAAATAATTTAAATTATGATTTTGTAATACTTGACAACGTTGTGGAATAAAAATGTAAACACGCATCTCGTTTCTTTCGAAAATGTGACATTTTGCTTAGGTTATAATGAGTCTAACCATATGTAACAAATAATAATATAACAAACCGAAGTTCACAACGTTGCCAGAATTCCAATATGTTCAGGAAGGTATAATCAAATTTTATAAAATTACATATTATTTTAGTATTATTTAAAAATATTGCATAGATTTACTTAATATTTATTAATAAAATGTTTAGAATGAATTTCTTATTCATAATACTAAGAATTTATACATTGAGTGGGGCCCCCCAGCTAAGCGCCCGTAACCAACGGACCTGCATGGAAAAACCACCTCAATAACTATTTTATGGTACAATTTTTAAAAAAAGAATTCAGAAGTAAATGACATAGAATTGTTACAATGTTCTAATTTTAAATATACAATAACAAATGAATATAGAGCGGTTCTTCGCACTCTCGACATCTTCACACAAAAGAATTTTGTAAATGGAAGTTAGCGATGTTTATATTGATAATTATATTTAAAAAATCCAACTATAACTCAATAATTATAATTTAATTATTTATCAATGATTTTTATTATTAAATTTTAAATCGATGATTTTATTTAAGCATATTATATTAAATCAAATCTCGTTTTTCGCCAATCATATGATTCTATTCAATCCACCAATCACGTTCTTAGTATAAAATGTTTCACAACATCCAGCCATCGTTTTTTTAAAAGAGGATCATACTTAGAAAAATATCACTTTGTGAAAGTTAAATTTTAGCAATGAAATTTTATGGGTATAAAAACTAACCGGGAAAGAAAAGAAAATATTTTTTCGCCATACCCTGCCCGAAAGTACAACTTTCGTCCCGGCACCGAAAAACAAAAGTTGTATTTTCGGCCCGGGTATGGCGAAAAATAGTATACACACCACGGGAGGTAAAATGGCGAGCCCATAGCACATATTTGCCACCCTCGCCTTCGGCTCATGGTGGCAATTATATGTGCTATGGACTCGCCAGTACTTTACCTCCCTTGGTGTGTAATATACTATTTAGTCAAGAAATAGTTAAAAATTATTTTTAAATATTGATTTAATATATGTATAATATCCACCTGATGTTTTGGCATGATGAATCAGGTGATAAATCAGGTGATTTTTTTCAGTAAGACAATGCATTTCTTTTCTGGGAATTCAGCAATAAAATGTAAAGGAAGCTAATATATATAAGTACAGGTGTAGTGTCCGTTTTACATCTCCTTAATATGATTAGCCATTCAATGAAGTCATAGATAATCGTATTATGCAGTTTTCGTCTTTATTTTTATTCTTATATTGTCTTTTAGTATTTCAATAAATTATTTAGAACGCTAAGAATGTGCCTCTACTATAAATTTTAGCCATGAATAGTTAAATTTTAATTATAATACATAATTCAGAAGTAGATAAGGTAGAACTCTATGCTGGTATGAGGATACTTCTTAAGAGCAGGCTGGAGCAGATTCGATACCGACCAAGAATCGAAATTCCGTTGTTTAATTTTCTTCTACTATACGTAATGGAACGCATTAAAATTTTGAATACATTCACGAAATTTATTTCTCTATTGCGCTCGCCAAAAATAATTAAAGAAAATTTTTAAAAATTAAAAATTTTATACTACAGCTATTTAAACTCTACGTACCGTTACTTACTTTTCGTTTAAAATATGGTGAATTTCATGATAAAAAAATCTATTATACAATCATGTATGTATAAAAAATTGCGATCGATAACAATTTTTTTTGAAAACAATATAATTATTTTATTCATGGTAGAATAAGATTTTCACTTCTTTGTCGGTGATCAAAACTGCTCCGGCCTACTCTTAAGAGAGAAAGAGATAGTAAAAGCGAGCAAGATGCTTGTCAAGTCTTTTATATAGTAAACTCTTTCTCTCTCTTTCTTTTTTTCTTATGTAGTCTTTCAGAATTAGAAAGAGAGAGCTATTTAAAACGCGTGCAATACGTTGTAAACGTGTGTTCCAGTTGAGATTGGATTTTTTTCTTGTATTTAATAATTTAATACTCTTTTTATAATTCTTTCTTGTATTCATATGAATTATAATCACAGGAATATATTGTGTTGTGTATAAAGAAAAACAGTGCATAGATTTTTTTTTTATTTATGAATTATCATTAAAAGAATATCATATACGTAGCAGAACGAAAGTGTGGCTCGCGCACGTACACAAACGATTTATTATCTGTTTTCGATAGCGAACTTTCTACCCGGTACGAGAAAAAATTGTATATTCTCCTCGGGAGAAAATGCGGATTATCGATGCCCGCGTACTTGCCGGTCTCGCCACGCTCGACCAGCAACTTATACGCGGTTGGCAATAGTCCGCTTTTCTCCCTTGGTGAATAATATAATATTTTCCTAAATAGTAAATCATAAATTATATTATACACGCAAAAGAATATATATTCTTATTTTTATAAGTTATAAAATTGTTTTTTTTTTTTGTTTTTGAAAATATATTAATTAGAAATTAGAATATAGTATATTTCGATGCTAGTGCGTCAAAGTGATTTTTTCCTAATGTGGCGGTCTGGGCCCGAGCGATGCGTGGGTGGCACGGTCATACGAGAAAGAATTTACTTTCTTGCACAAGTATTGAACTGTATTTTTTGACATGACGTGTAAGAAACCCAATTTTCGCATGTGTCACTTTCTGATTCGTGTGCAAAATCGAACTTTGCACACGACGTGTGAAAAAAAATTAATTTATGTAAAATACACCGAGAAAAATTTTATATGAAACATTACAAGAATCACAGTGCATATTTATCATGTAGCTTTGTAAACTTTTCTATTTCGGTAAACTTACTATGCTATATATAAAATTTTATTTCTCTACTTAATAAATTTTATATAAAATAAACGATTCAAATTTTTTTTGCTGATTACTAATTTTCATTTCATTTACAGAATAATATTTATATCTAGATACAAATATTATTAGAGTCAATTTTTAGATACAAGGGATTATTTTATATTAACGTAACCTTTGTTGCGAATTAATATAACCTCTACATATAACTAAATATAAAAATAAAGTCGCAGAGGTCGCTAGAAAACACGCGCGCATGCTAGTAATGGTCAGATGGATCGGACTTATGTACAAAGTGTGCTAACTTCTCACCACTTGCGGGAGTTAAGCATAAATTACGGGTCAATCGTCAGGATTTTTGAAGTAAGATATCCCGGTGTCGTTCTCTCTAATTTGAAAATCATCCCATGCATGTGCAAGGGGTATTTTCACAAGAACTCATAGAATTTTTACAATGTGTATGACAAAAATTAATATCTGAACTAGTAAAAATTTACACATATTTTAAAAAATAATAACATTTGAAATTTTATTATCTTGACATTGTTATTATTTCAAGATTGTTTTGTAATATTTTGAAAATGGCCTAGTATTATTTGCTGTTTATTTTGTAAATAATTTTAGGAACCTAATAAAAATTTCTAAAACGCTAGAAGAAAAAAACACGTTTTAATAGTCTGTGATCCGTTACAATGCTGATAGTAGAAAAATTTTTTTCTTCTTGAAAAGCCCTTTGTGATTATTTACTTATATACGGCACTATACAGAGAACTTCGTAATATGTATACATGCACTCTCAGCGTCTTAGCAGTATCACGTATGCGCAGTATATACCAGCTGATTCACTCGATTCTACGTTAATCAAATATTTTCAACTTTTACACTTAATTTCTCTTTATTTACATCATTTACTCCCTTTTTCCTCAATCATATTATAATCTTTGTTAAATCGTCTGTCTTCCAGACTTTTTTTATTAAAAACTTTCAAGTAACAAAAAAGTTATAATCAATTTTATGGATAGATCATGATTTTTTCCATTTACGCGTGTGTATAATATCTTTTTTTCAAACGTTGATTGCTTGAGATTTTGATGGTTTACCTTATGTTTTTATTATACCAATGAAAAGATGGGTATTTCAAGATTATTATAGTAAAGTTTCGTCAAAAACTTTTAGGTTTACAAAATATCATTGGGAACGGATGTGCCTCCTTAAGAGGAGGTCGAGTATATCTGTCCTTTTCTAATCAAAGAATTGATTTTTTCACAAAAATTAATAATTTTAGCAAAAAATAAGAAGAAAGCCCCATCTCGTATAATAAAAAGCAAGATTCTCTTTTATGAGGAAAAATTATTTTTATCGCTTCGTTTTTAAGAAAACCTTAAAAAACTGAATTGTCCATCCCAACCTCTATTTTTTAAGTTTTTCAAGGTTTTCTTTAAAACGAATCGATAAAAATAATTTTTTCTCATCAATGAAAATCTTGCTTTTTATAATGCGAGATGGGGCTATCTCCTTATTTTTTGCTACAATTATTAATTTTTGCAAAAAAATTAATTCTTTGATTAGAAAAGAACAGAGATATACGACCTGCTCTTAAGAAGATATCGTAGTTATCCCCTCATAATTATATTTTTATTCAAAGTTCATGAGTAAACGGTGCGTCAAATCATATTCTTTCACTACAGAAGGAAAATTTATAAGATTAATCTTGAGTGCGGACAACTCAAGAAATTTATTAAAATATTGCACATAAAAAGTTATGAACAAACTTTCAATGTATAGTATTTTGAGGTTAGGTTAATCAAGCTTGATATCTAATTTTCATTCAAAGTTCATGAAAAAATAACAAGTGTAAGTGATTTTTTTTAACAAAAATGATTGAATTAATGTAGCTTTAGCGCGGACAAGTTATTATATTTGTCTAAATAGTCAAGAGATATCAATCAGATAAAAAAAGCGAAAATCGATTCTAACAACTTCGACATCCCGTTAAATACTATTAATTTTTATAGACTAAAAATTTAAATTATTATGTATTGAGTAAACGTTTTAAATACGCGTGAATTTGTCAAAATAAAACTAAGCTTGCGATAGCAGTACACTGTTAAAAATATTCTTAAATTTAAAACATATTTAAGATAAAAATGTATCTTAAATTTAAGAATAATGTCACTTAAACTTATTAAATATAAAAAATTATTGAAATTAATAAAAAAATTATTAAAATTAAGGGGAATCCTCATACCGACATACACTGTTAAAAATTATGAAATTTGCTTCCGATACTATTATTGAAATTTCAATTTTTACTTTAAATTTTACACAATTTTATATTAGAATTAGGATAACATTATTAATTTTATATTAAAATTACAATAAAATTATTGATTCTAATGAAATGTTTGGAAGTTAGTTTCATATTTTACATTAAATTTAATATTATTTTTAACAGTTTAGTTCGATAAAACATAGCGAATTCATGAGCAGTATTATAATTAAGAAATAGATTGCAGTATTATAATATAGAAACCCTATTAAAAAAGTTCGTGCTGATTCTGTACTCATTATACACTGAACTCAGTATGTGATTCGTACTATATAGACGTAGAATCAGCATGATATTCACATAAAATCCGTACTGAGCGAACTCTGAAAAAAGTCTCAAAACGCAATGCGAATAACGTACGAAATTTGTACAAATAAGGTTAAAAAACTATACGAAATTCGTGTAAAATCAGTATAAAATCTGCGAATGCATATTTAGGTATATATTCAGTAAACTTACTCAGCACCCCACATAGCACCGAAGCTTCCAGGAAGCTTCCAGGAAGCTTCCATAAAAGGTTCGGAAACTTCCCGTAAGCTTCCATGTAAGCTTCCTAGAAGCGTCAAATCTCCCGCGCACTTTTCATTCAGAAAGATTCAATGGAAGCTTCCAGAAAGCTTCCGTGGAAGAAATCAGTAAGCTTCCATGGAAGCTAGCATAAAGGTCTTTTTTAATCTTACAAGAAGTTTCCAAGGAAGATTGCCGCAAGGTTCCAAAAGTACTTCATGGAAGCTTCCATGAAATAATGCGAAAAGCTTACATGCAAGCTTCCGTGAAAGCTTCAATTAAAGCTTCCTGGAAGCGTAAAATGTCCCGCGCACTTTTATTTCAGAAAGATTCAATGGAAGATTCTAGGAAGCTTCCATGAAAGAAATCAATAAGCTTCCATGAAAGCTAGTATAAAAGCCTTTTGAATCTTACAAGAAGCTTTCAAGGAAGGTTGCCATAAGGTTCTAAAAATACTTCATGGAAGCTTCCATAAAAAAAAGCTAAAAGCTTCCAGGATGATTCCAGTGTAAGGTTCCCGGAGGCTTTGGGGAAGTCAACTATTCAAATATCATTTGGTTAATTTTATCCTTTTTCACCGTTCGAAAGGTATTGTGTTACGATTCTGTTCAACATTCTAAATTTCATTTTATATTTTATAAATATTTGCTGTGCAAAACACCTATTTACTTACAACATACTATTTTATATACTATTATATCATATTTATACTTCAATACATATTCATATATATTAGGATTAACGTATAACTATAAAGACGCATTTACATTTTTAGGGCAGGCGCTGTGGGTACATACTCAAAACCGCCAACGTTCGACTTATATAGTAAGTGTGGTATCAGCTCACCACTTAGGGACAAAACGCCCATTCAACGCGTATCCACCTGTAGGCGTAACTGCGAATCGAAGGTTACGGACTTGTATGATATCTGTCGGTAGTTCAATTCCCGACTAAACATAATTTTTTTTTTATAAATTATGTTGCACATGTATATATTTCAGTATTTTTTGAAATTTAAATATTTTTGATGTATACAGATAAATGTATATGTACATGTACCTACGTATTATTCACACACAAACATTTTCAACGTCTATTACGCTGGCACAGCAACATTGAAACGCGACGATCTGATCTATACCATATTGAGTTGCTAATTTGTTGCTAATTTGTTACGCCAGAAACGATTTTGTTGCTCCAGCCGTTTCCGAGAAACCATGGCTGTGCTAGCGTAAGTCTTACGCTAGCACGACCACTGCTGTAACTTTTTTTCTAATTAAGATATTTTAACGATTCAAACGGGATTATTTGTTGCTAATTTGTTGCTGAAGGATGGCATATCGCTGGATTTCTAAATATTAATATTTGCCAAGATAATTAACACCATACATTAAAAAAATTTGAAAATTCACTGAAATGAAAATGCAATAAAAATTAATGAAGGATATTTTGTTTCTAATTTGTTGCTGACATTTTCACCCAGAAACGATTTTGTTGCTCCAGCCGTTTCCGAGAAACCATGGCTGTGCTAGCGTAAGTCTTACGCTAGCACGACTACTGCTGTAACTTTTTTTTTAATTAAGATATTTTAACAATTCAAACGGGATAATTTGTTGCTAATTTGTTGCTGAAAGATGGCATATCGCTGGATTTCAAAATATTAATATTTGCCTAGATAATTAACACCATACATTGAAAAAATTTAAAAATTAACTAAAATAAAAGGTGCAATAAAAATTAATGAAGGATATTTTGTTTCTCATTTGTTGCTGACATTTCCACCCGGAAACGATTTTGTTCCTCCAGCCTTTTCGAGAAACCATGGCTGTGCTAGCGTAAGTCTTACGCTAGCACGACTACTGCTGTAATTTTTTTTCTAATTAAGATATTTTAACGATTCAAACGGGATAATTTGTTGCTAATTTGTTGCTGAAAAATGCCATATCGCTGGATTTCAAAATATTAATATTTGCCCAGATAACTAACACCATACCTTGAAAACATTTGAAAATTCAATAAATTAAAAGGTGGAATGAAAATTAATGGAGGATATTTTGTTGCTCGTTTGTTGCTGATATTTCCGCCCGGAAACGATTTTGTTGCTCCAGCCGTTTCCGAAAAACCATGGCTGTGCTAGCGTAAGTCTTACGCTAGCACGACCACTGCTGTAACTTTTTTTCTAATTAAGATATTTTAACAATTCAAACGGGATAATTTGTTGCTAATTTGTTGCTGAAAGATGGCATATCGCTGGATTTCAAAATATTAATATTTGCTTAGATAATTAACACCATACATTGAAAAGATTTGGAAATTCACTGAAATAAAAGGTGCAATAAAAATTAATGAGATATATTTTGTTTCTAATTTGTTGCTGACATTTCCACCCGGAAACGATTTTGTTGCTCCAGCCGTTTCCGAGAAACCATGGCTGTGCTAGCGTAAGTCTTACGCTAGCACGACCACTGCTGTAATTTTTTCCTAATTAAGATATTTTAACGATTCAAACGGGATAATTTGTTGCTAATTTGTTGCTGAAAGATGCCATATCACTGGATTTCAAAATATTAATATTTGCTTAGATAATTAACACCATACATTGAAAAGATTTGGAAATTCACTGAAATAAAAGGTGCAATAAAAATTAATGAGATATATTTTGTTTCTAATTTGTTGCTGACATTTCCACCCGGAAACGATTTTGTTGCTCCAGCCGTTTCCGAGAAACCATAGCTGTGCTAGCGTAAGTCTTACGGTAGCACGACTACTGCTGTAACTTTTTTCTAATCAAGATATTTTAACAATTCGAACGGGATAATTTTTTGCTAATTTGTTGCTCAAAGATGGCATATCGCTGGATTTCAAAATATTAATATTTGCCTAGATAATTAACACCATACCTTCGAAAAATTTGAAAATTCACTGAAATAAAAGGTGCAATAAAAATTAATAAAGGATATTTTGTTTCTAATTTGTTGCTGACATTTCCACCCGGAAACGATTTTGTTGCTCCAGCCGTTTCCGAGAAACCATGGCTGTGCTAGCGTAAGTCTTATGCTAGCACGACTACTGCTGTAATTTTTTTCTAATTAAGATATTTTAACAATTCGAACGGGATAATTTTTTGCTAATTTGTTGCTGAAAAATGCCATATCGCTGGATTTCAAAATATTAATATGTGCCTAGATAACTAACACCATACTTTGAAAAAATTTGAAAATTCAATAAATTAAAAGGTGGAATAAAAATTAATGGAGGATATTTTGTTGCTAGTTTGTTGCTGACATTTCCGCCCGGAAACGATTTTTTTGCTCTAGCCGTTTCCGAGAAACCATGGCTGTGCTAGCGTAAGTCTTACGGTAGCATGACTACTGCTGTAACTTTTTTTCAAATTAAGATATTTTAACGATTTGAACGGGATGATTTGTTGCTAATTTGTTGCTGAGAGATGGCATATCGCTGGATTTCAAAATATTAATATTTGCCTAGATAATTAACACACCATACATTGAAAAAATTTGAAAATTCACTGAAATAAAAGGTGCGATAAAAATTAATGAAAGATATTTTGTTTCTAATTTGTTGCTGACATTTCCACCCGGAAACGATTTCGTTGCTCCAGCTGTTTCCGAAAAACCATGGCTGTGCTAGCGTAAGTCTTACGCTAGCACGACCACTGCTGTATGTCCATCAATGCATGCATACATGCATAGATGGATCGTATAATTTTTAAAATCACCCACTATGCCACCACAATTTCTCAAACTTATGGAGACTTCCATATCCAGACAAAGTTCAGCGCACGCTCCGAACCAGTGCAGTTGACCTTAAAAATGTTTCCTTTATCTCTTCACACCAAAAATGATGAAAATAGTGGTATACTTTTTCTACGAGTAGCCACAAAACTTATGGACCCTCCTCCTAAAATTATATAATCTTCATGGTATATACGACAAGCTGCAATTAATTTCTTAAAATTTTGTAAAAAAACGAGAGATGGATAATATCTAAAAGTACAGGTGCAGTGTCAATTTTAAATCCACTTAAATAGAAAAATTAGCAATCATGTGACCTTTTTATTAGTAGAATACCATAATCGAAATTGAAAATCGTAGTAATAATTCTATATTACACTTACCTTGGCGTACGCGTCTCAAGTCCCAGAAAAAATAGTTAAAAAAATCGAAAAAGATTTCCGAGCTCCATGTCACTCGTTGGATCAAATACCAATTTTTCGTGATTCAATAGAAAAATTATAAGAGAAACATATCAAATAAAATATACCGCTTCAATTAATGAATTATCTTAATTGGATAAAAAGTTACATTAGGAGTCGTACTGACGTTACATTTACGCTAAGAAAGCCATGGTTACTAGAGAATAGCTTGAGCAAAAAAAATATTGATAAAAATATCAGAAAAAATACGCAGAAAAATATCAATCACTAATTTTCTTTCTACCTCATCGTTTACTTAAGAGGCGGTCGGGACTATTTGCGGCATGGGGGCGCTGCAGGTGAAAGAAAAATATAAAATATTTTTTATACACGGATTTACAATTCATTAAGACAATAATATACTTCTAACGTTGTGAATAACTCTTGCCAGATATATCAAGAATAACTATCAATCCTAATCTTGTTTGAAAAGTCGAAAATATTTTTGTAAAGCGAAAAATGTTGCGCGTGATAAAGCCGATGTAAACATGTGTATTTTTCTTTAGTGCGAAAGAGAAAGTAATACTAAAGAATGATGAATACATATGCTGACGCCGGCTCTATCTCGTGCTGCATTTTTCGCTTTACAACAATATTTTAGACTTTTCAAATAAGATTAGCATCAATAATTATTCTACATATATATGGCTACAGTTATTCACAGAATTAGAGGTATATTATCCCTACTAGAAAAGTTCCTGTTGATTCTGTACTGATTTTACACTGATATCAGCATGTGATTCGTATTGCATCAACGTGAAATCAACATGGTATTCACACGGAATTCGTACTGAGCGAACTCTGAAAGTAGTTTCAAAACGCAATGCGAATAAAGTACGAAACTCATACTTATGAAGCACAAATATTAATTAAAATACGTATAAAATTAGTACTGAATTTGCGAATGCATATTTAGGTGAATATGAAGTAAACTCACTCAGAGCATAATCAGTATAAAATCAGTGTGCCATTTAGACAATTGTTATGCAAAGTATGCACCAAATATTATTAAAATAATTCGTAATGAATCTTGGTGAAATCTGTACAAATATTTGAATCGCTGATAAAAATTGAGGATGAAAAAAAATAAACTCACTAGGAGAGTGTCACACCTCCGGATCACGGATTTTGCTCAAACTTCGGGATAAGTTTTCAGATGATAAAATATGAAAAAAGCTAAAGTTATAGTTATAAACACTCAATATTTCCATAGTTACAGGCAATTGAAGGAAATCACTAAAAAAGTTACTAGATTTTTAAACGCATATAGTTCTTTAGCATTGATAGCTACAAGCTTAAACCTTTTTTTAAATTAAAGCTGAGCTCAAATCCTTTCGAAACAGTAGTTACAGCATATCAAAATATTATTTTTTCCCAAAGTTAGAGCGTAATAAGGATTGGACCTAATTTCAGCTTTTATTATTAATTAATGTTTTTAAAAGAAAAATCAGGTCCAATGTTTATCACGCTCTAACTTTGGGAAAAAATAATATTTTGACATGCTATAACTACTGTTTCGAAGGGATTTGAGCTTAGCTTTAATTTAAAAAAAGGTTTAAGCTTGTAGCTATCAATGCTAAAGAACTATATGCATTTAAAAATCTAGTAACTTTTTTAGTGATTTTCTTTAATTGTCTGTAACTAGGGAAATATTGAGTATTTATGACTATAACTTTAGCTTTTTCCATATTTTATCATCTGAAAACTTATCCCGAAGTTTGAGCAAAATCCGTGATCCGGAGGTGTGACACTCTCCTAGTCAGTACAAATGCAGTACGAAAACGAGACGGACTTAATACAAACTGAAAACCAAATGTACACGCAATCTTTTAGCAATAAATAATTGATAAATACTGAGATTGCATAGATTTTGTACGAAATTTAAAACTAGGGCTTCAGACTGGATGATTATAGTATCACAATAAGGATCCAGTGCAAAATTTGTACAAAAACAACAGAATCAATGCGAAATCTTCTTACAGTAAGTGCTGAATCAGTACTAAATCTGAATAAAATGTATACGAGATTTAAAATTCGGAAGAAAATTGTCGAATAATAACATGAACTCAGAACGAATTCAGCATAAAATCCGTACGGACTTATTACAAACTGAAAATCAAATGTAAACGCAATCTTTCAACAATACATAGTTAATCAATACTGAAATTGCATAGATTCTGTTCGAATTTTAAAATTGGCTTCAGATGCAATAATTATAGTATCTCAATACGGATTCAGTACGAAATTCGTACATAAACAGAACAAAATCTATGCGTAATCTTCTTACAATAAGTGCTGAATTCGTACTGAGCTTATTTTATTATTCGACATTTCTCTTCTGAATTTAAAATCTTGTATATATTTTATTCAGATTTAGTACTAATTCAGCACTTATTGTAAGAAGATTTCGCATTAATTCTGTTCTGTTTTTGTACAAATTTTGTACTGAATCCATATTGTGATATTATAATCATTCCGTCTGAAGCCCTGCTAGTTTTAAATTTCGTACAAAATCTAAGCAATTTCAGTAATTATCAATTATTTATTGTTAAAAGATTGCGTGTACATTTGGTTTTCAGTTTGTATTAAGTCCGTCTCGTTTTCGTACTGCATTTGTACTGAGTTTATTTTTTTTCATTCTCAATTTTTATCAGCGATTCAAATATTTGTACAGATTTCATCACGATTCATTACGAATCTACTAATTATTTTAATAATATTTGGTGCATACTTTGCATAACAATTGTCTAAATAGCACACTGATTTTATACTGATTATGCTCTGAGTGCTTTTACTTCATATTCACCTAAATATGCATTCGCAGATTTAGTACTGATTTTATACGTATTTTAATTAGTATTTGTGCTTCATAAGTATGAATTTCGTACTTTATTCGCATTGCGTTTTGAGACTACTTTCAGAGTTCGCTCAGTACGAATTCCGTGTAGATATCATGTTGATTTTACGTTGATGCAGTAGGAATCACATACTGATATCAGTGTTAAATCAGTACAGAATTAACACGAACTTTTTTAGTAGGGATTGTTTCAGTAAATTGTAAATCGCTGTGTAAAAATTATTTTACACTTTTCTCTCACATGACCGCAGCGCTCGCATGCGGCATATAGTCCCGACCGCCTCTTACCATTTAAAACTTTCTCTAGTCTCGGTATCAGTAATTTATTCAAAAGTTAATATTATTAGATTTAGCAATATATCATCGTTTATCAACAAATTAGAAACAAAATATCATCCATTAATTTTTATACCACCTTTTAATTTAGTGAATTATTAAATTTTTTCAAGGTTTGCTTTTAGTAATCTAGTCAAATATTAATATTTTGAAATCCAGCGATATGGTATCTTTCAGCAACAAATTAGCAACAAATTATCCAGTTCGAATCGTTTAAATATCTTAATTAGAAAAAAAGTTACAGCAGTGGTCGTGCTAGCGTAAGACTTACGCTAGCACAGCCATGGTTTCTCGGAAACGGCTGGAGCAAAAAAATCGTTTCCGGGCGGAAATGTCAGCGACAAAATAACAACAAAATATCGTCCATTAATATTTATTCCACCTTTTAATTAAGTGAATTTTCAAATTTTTTCAAGGTATGGTGTTATCTAGGCAAATATTAATATTTTGAAATCCAGCAATATGGCATCTTTCAGCAACAAATTAGCAACAAATCATCTCGTTTAAATCGTTAAAATATCTTAATTAGAAAAAAAGTTACAGCAGTGGACGTGCTAGCGTAAGACTTACGCTAGCACAGCCATGGTTTCTCGGAAACGGCTGGAGCAAAAAAATCGTATTCAGGCGGAAATGTCAGCAACAAAAGAGCAACAAAATATCATCCATTAATATTTATTCCACCTTTTAATTAAGTGAATTTTCAAATTTTTTCACGGTATGGTGTTATCTAGGCAAATATTAATATTTTGAAATCCAGCCATATGGCATCTTTCAGCAACAAATTAGCAACAAATGATCTCGTTCGAGTCGTTAAAATATCTTAATTAGAAAAAAATTACAGCAGTAGTCGTGCTAGCGTAAGACTTACGCTAGCACAGCCATGGTTTCTCGGAAACGGCTGGAGCAAAAAAATCGTTTCCGGGCGGAAATGTCAGCAACAAAATAGCAACAAAATATCATCCATTAATATTTATTCCACCTTTTAATTTAGTGAATTTTCAAATTTTTTCAAGGTATGGTGTTATCTAGGCAAATATTAATATTTTGAAATCCAGCGATATGGCATCTTTTAGCAACAAATTAGCAACAAATTATCCCGTTTGAATCGTTAAAATATCTTAATTAGGAAAAAATTACAGCAGTAGTCGTGCTAGCGTAAGACTTACGCTAGAACAGCCATGGTTTCTCGGAAACGGCTGAAGCAACAAAATCGTTTCTGGGCGGAAATGTCAGCAACAAAATAGCAACAAAATATCATCCATTAATATTTATTCCACCTTTTAATTTAGTGAATTTTCAAATTTTTTCAAGGTATGGTGTTATCTAGGCAAATATTAATATTTTGAAATCCAGCGATATGGCATCTTTTAGCAACAAATTAGCAACAAATTATCCCGTTTGAATCGTTAAAATATCTTAATTAGGAAAAAATTACAGCAGTAGTCGTGCTAGCGTAAGACTTACGCTAGAACAGCCATGGTTTCTCGGAAACGGCTGAAGCAACAAAATCGTTTCTGGGCGGAAATGTCAGCAACAAAATAGCAACAAAATATCTTTCATTAATTTTTATTCCACCTTTCAATTTAGTGAATTTTCAAATTTTTTTAAGGTATAGTGTTAGTTATCTAGGCAAATATTAATATTTTGAAATCCAGCGATATGCCATCTTTCAGCAACAAATTAGCAACAAATTATCCCGTTCGAATCGTTAAAATATCTTAACAGCAGGCCGGAGTAGAACCTGATACCGACCGAGTAACAATTGAGTTGTTTATTATTTACTCGAGTATTAATCAGTGTATCTTCAAAATAAAGGTCGATCGCAATAGATATTATTATTATGAATATCTATGCACAGGAAAAAAAAAATCTACCGATTTGTTTTTGAGAAAAGTAAGGAACGCCGAAGTAAAAATTTATGTTTATAATATTTTCGCGTTACTTACTTTTCTCAAAAACAAAGCAATAGATTTTTTTTTCTTGTGCATAAATATTTGTAATAATAATATCTATTGCGCTTAACCTTCAATTTGCAGATACACCGATTAATACTTGAGTAAATAACAAGAATGCCAATTAGACAAGGACAGCGAATCCGGCCTGCTCTTAATTAGAAAAAAAATTACAGCAGTAGTCGTGCTAGCGTAAGACTTACGCTAGCACAGCCATGGTTTCTCGGAAACGGCTAGAGCAACAAAATCATTTCCGGGTGGAAATGTCAGCAACAAATTAGAAACAAAATATCCTTCATTAATTTTTATTGCACCTTTAATTTCAGTGAATTTTCAAATTTTTTCAAGGTATGGTGTTAATTATCTAGGCAAATATTAATATTTTGAAATCCAGCGATATGCCATCTTTGAGCAACAAATTAGCAACAAATGATCCCGTTTGAATTGTTAAAATATCTTAATTAGAAAAAAAATTACAGCAGTAGTCGTGCTAGCGTAAGACTTACGCTAGCACAGCCATGGTTTCTCGGAAACGGTTGGAGCAACAAAATCGTTTCCGGGTGGAAATGTCAGCAACAAATTAGAAACAAAATATCCTCCATTAATTTTTATTGCACCTTTTATTTCAGTGAATTTTCAAATCTTTTCAATGTATGGTGTTAATTATCTAGGCAAATATTAATATTTAGAAGTCCAGCGATATGCCATCCTTTAGCAACAAATTAGCAACAAATTATTCCGTTTGAATTGTTAAAATATCTTAATTAGAAAAAAAGTTACAGCAGTGGTCGTGCTAGCGTAAGACTTACGCTAGCACAGCCATGGTTTCTCGGAAACGGCTAGAGCAACAAAATCGTTTCCGGGTGGAAATGTCAGCAACAAATTAGAAACAAAATATCCTTCATTAATTTTTATTGCACCTCTTATTTCAGTGAATTTTCAAATTTTTTCAAGGTATGGTGTTAATTATCTAGGCAAATATTAATATTTTGAAATCCAGCGATATGCCATCTTTCAGCAACTAATTAGCAACAAATTATCCCGTTTGAATTGTTAAAATATCTTAATTAGAAAAAAAATTACAGCAGTAGTCGTGCTAGCGTAAGACTTACGCTAGCACAGCCATAGTTTCTCGGAAACGGTTGGAGCAACAAAATCGTTTCCGGGTGGAAATGTCAGCAACAAATTAGAAACAAAATATCCTTCATTAATTTTTATGGCAACTTTTATTTCAGTGAATTTTCAAATCTTTTCAATGTATGGTGTTAATTATCCAGGCAAATATTAATATTTAGAAGTCCAGCGATATGCCATCCTTTAGCAACAAATTAGCAACAAATTATTCCGTTTGAATTGTTAAAATATCTTAATTAGAAAAAAAGTTACAGCAGTGGACGTGCTAGCGTAAGACTTACGCTAGCACAGCCATGGTTTCTCGGAAACGGCTGGAGCAAAAAAATCGTTTTCGGACGGAAATGTCAGCAACAAAATAGCAACAAAATATCCTCCATTAATTTTTATTCCACCTTTCAATTTAGTGAATTTTCAAATTTTTCGAAGGTATGGTGTTAGTTATGTAGGCAAATATTAATATTTTGAAATCCTGCGACATGTCATCTTTCAGCAACAAATTAGCAACAAATTATCCCGTTTAAATCGTTAAAATATCTTAATTAGAAAAAAAGTTACAGCAGTGGTCGTGCTAGCGTAAGACTTACGCTAGCACAGTCATGGTTTCTCGGAAACGGCTGGAGCAACAAAATGGTTTCTGGCGTAACAAATTAGCAACAAATTAGCAACAAAATATGGTATAGATCAGATCGTCGCGTTTCAATGTTGCTGTGCCAGCGTAATAGACGTGTCATCATAAAAACATAAGCGTCATTTTTATAACGCAGAATCTTTTTCACAAGGGTCAAAGAGATATATCGTTAAATGCTAGCTTCCTAATACTCTTTAAAAATCCTCGTGACCGTGCACAAATCTTGTATTTAGCTAGACAAATTTATCCTGAAGATTCGAAATTTATTCAAGAGATATACTTTGACGCCACTAAAAAAGGATTTTCGTATTTGTTAATAGATTTAAAACAAGATTTTCGTTTCCGCGCATGTATTTTTCCAGATGATTCACACTATTATGTGTACATACCTAAGAAAAAGCGTCGTTAGCTTTATAAATACTTTAGTTTATAAATCGAGATGGCTGCGATAACATCATCGAATCAAGCGAGCCCCTCTAACACTTCAAAAAAGACAAATAGTTGTGGGTGCTTTGGAAATATAAAATTACCCAAACATTTTACAAAAAAATGCATTGCATTTTTACACGCACTTTGTCACGCAGCGTCAAAGGAACGAGACGCTCTTGTACGTAAGGTGCATATGTGAGTGTGCTCTAAATACATTAAAGGGTAGTATTATTTAAAAAAAAAAAAATAAAAAACAGCTGTCGAAACATAAAAATATTTTAAGAAAACTCGCTGACAAAGCCGTGACAAGTGTAAAGGATAAAAAAATAAAAAATAACAGTGTGCGAAAGTATAAACAAACTTCTTTTTGGAAAAAGAAAAAGCGTCTAATATTACAAAACGGAGGTGGTTTTTTACCGTTATTGATCACTCCCTTACTGGATTTGCTTACGTCTGCTATTTTTAAAAAATAATATAAACACCCGCTTTTTCACTACTTTAAAAAAAAAAAAAAATAAAATAAATCAGAAAAGAAACAGATTCATAAACATAAGTGTTTTAAGTGCTTTAAGTGGCTGTATGTTAAGACAGAATGTGAACTAAAAACCATAAGTGTATACAGGATACATAAAAACTTTTTAACGTTAACCATTTCCTGTACTTTTATAGTATAATATAAACATCTGGTCGTTTAAAAATGAAACATCTTGAAAAATAATACATTAAAATAAATATAACAGAAACAGATTGAAAAACATAAGTGTTTTAAGTGTTTTAAGTTTTTCAAGTGTTTTAAGTGGATGGACATAATGTGAACGAAAAATCATAAGTGTATGATTTTGAAATGTAACGTCTTTTTTTTATCGTTACCCATTTCCTGTACTTTTATAGTATAATACGAACATCTGTTTGTTTAAAAATAAAAACATCTTGAAAGAATAGTAAATTTATTTAAATAAAAACTAAAATAAACTTAATTTAAACAGATTGAAAAACATGTGTTTTAAGTGTTTTAAGTCTTTTAAGTGGGTGGCTGTTGAGAAGGAATGTGAACGAAAAACATAAGTGCATACAGGAAACATAAAAAACTTTTTAACGTCCCCCATTTCCTGTACTTTTACAGTATAATATATACATCTGTTCGTTTAAAAACATCTTGAAACATCACTAAATTTTTAAATAAAAACTAAACCAAATATAAAAGAAACAGATTGAAAAAAAACATGTGTTTTAAGTGTTTTAAGTGTATTTGAAGTGGAAGGCTTTTAAGCCAGAATGTGAACGAAAAAGTAGACACACACACACACACACAGGAAACATAATTTTTGAAAGACACAAGATATTGTAAATCAGTAGAAACGTTTTTTACATTTATTTATTATATATGACAAATTTCCGCTTGCTGTGAAATAACCTTTTTTTCTAAACAGTGACGCTATTTCACATAATGGAACGTGCTCGGAAAATGGTTATAGTTCCACAAGACAGTTTGGATTATGTTGACGGAGCGCAAACTAACGCGCAAGATGGTCAAGGAAGTAAAAAAGGCTTAAAACATTTGGAAACACTTAAAAGCATCCAGACACCAGGAGATGAATTTTCACGTCTCGATGAAGAAATGAGCAATGTTTTAACATCTGACGATTTTCCAGACGACCGTGAAAAATGAAAAAACTTTTTACAATTGTTACAGAGATATTTATTTTTCATAAAAAATACTAGAGTAAAAGCAGATGATTTCCCGAACACAACTTTCACGAAAAACAATGCTCAAATGTCTGATTCGTCTATTTTAGCTCACGTCCCAAAAACATATATAGATAAAGCAACTCAATTGATAAGTTATTTAAAAACTCACTTATCCGATCGTTTATCTTGGAATAAAAACGGAATCGTTACTGTAGATGGTAATGTCATAAATAATTCAAGTATCATAGATCTGGTTAATGATGCATTAAGAAATAGAAAAAGTTTTAACGCTATCGGTAGAGCACATTTTGCAAATATTTTACGCGCATCTAACGCGCCACGCGCAATCATAGGAAATAAATATGACTGGAAAGTCAAATCAGTTGAATCTGTTTCGAGAGATAACGTGACACCACAAACAGCGCCTTTACCAAGCAGCTCCGATAGCGAAATGGAAAGTTCGAATGGTCGTAAAGCAAAAAAACGTAAAATATCATCTCGCGTAAAGGAAAAAGTGAAAGAAAAAAGTAAAATATTACAAAACAATTTAATTACTCCGCAGCAACAACAGCAAAAGGGTTGGTTTTCTATGAATCTATAACAGAGCAATGAGTAAAAAGTATGAAAAACAATATTTTAACCCAGCTCACGAAGCTGGCTTTTCTGGCGCACGAAAACTTTTGCGTTTAAATAAAAGTGACTCGCCTAAACGTATTTTAGAATGGTTGAGTAATCAAGATGCATACACCCTTCATAAACCAATAAGAAAAAAATTTCCTTGCCTACATTATAATGTACACATGATAGATGCAGTTTGGGAATTAGACCTAGTCGATATACAAACTTTAAAAAATTATAATGATGGGTACTCGTACTTATTAGTAGCTATAGATGTATTTAGTAAATTTGCTTTTGTTCAACCCATGAAGAATAAAACCGCTCAGGCGGTCGTAAAAGCTTTCATTGAAATTTTGTCCTGAGCAATGGGTCGAATACCCGTATTCTTACAAACTGACCGTGGTAAAGAATTTATAGGTAGTGCTTTTCAAAAATTTTTAAAAACCAAAGGTATCCTATTTGGTATTGCTCCTTCTCCAGATGTTAAGGCTGCTGTTGTTGAGCGCTTTAACAGAACTTTAAAAGAACGTTTATGGCGATATTTTACATACAGAAATTCATACAGATATATAGATATATTACAAGACCTTGTATGAAGTTATAATCATACACCTCATAGTATTATAAAAATGATACCGGCTTCTGTTACTATATACAATGCAATACAAGTGCGTGAAAATTTGGAACATTCATGGAAACGCAATGATGGAAAAAACCGAAAAGCACGTGGATTAAAACCTGCTAAATACAAGGTTGGTGACTTTGTGCGTATCAGTCGCGCGAAGCATGTTTTTGAAAAAGGTTATGTTCACGGTTGAAGTGAAGAAATTTTCAAAATTTCACGAGTTTCTAAACGTCAAGATATTTACACATACGAATTAATTGATCTAGCAGAAGAAAAAATTCAAGGGTTTTTTTATACCGAAGAATTGACTTTAGTAGGTAAAAATCGTATGAAAACAAAAACTTATAAAATTGAACGTGTTATACGTTCTAGGGGTCGAGGTAAGAAAAAAGAAGTCCTTGTAAAGTGGATAGGATACCCCGAGAAATTTAATTCTTGCATTCGTGAATCCGAGCTCGTTGCAATATGAGTACTTACGAATTTTATCTTGTGCTACCCAGTAACAGTAGCATGAGATATTTTCCCGATAATACAACTACTTGTTTTACCACGCAACTACCTCATGAAATGCGACTTCACGGTGACTGGTGTGTTGGCCTTGCAGAGATTCATATACCCTGTACTATTCCACATTTTTCACATAAAAGTAAAGAAACAAAATTGAATTTTTTCCATACTAAAAATGATTTAAAAAAAAACAAAAAAAGAACAATTACCAAACTATATGCAATCGATCTACACGAAATACCGTACGGTAATTATGAAAATGTAGAACAATTAGTTCAAAGTATAAATAATATTAGCTCTAACATGCGTAATCATTAAAATTTTACACGCTTTTCCAAAGCTTTTGGATATTATGAACTTAAAACTGTGTGTGATACGAACTGCGGGTCAACGCATTATTTAACAATAAGTGAAAAAATTGGTAAAATATTAGGATACGATCCAGGTATAATGAGCACCATAAAATCAGAAGATGAAAACTCTGAAACGAAAACAACAACAACAGTAACACCAGGATTCTCTTATATGCGATTTATAATAGATAATAATGGAGGGTCTATAACAGGTAGCAGACCGACATGCTTGGCGCGTGCTATACCTGAGCAGTTATTTGTCTACTCGGACGTTTGTGAACCTTTTACAGTAGGGGACACACAAGCCTCATTACTTAGAATTGTTTCTTTAGACAATGCTAATTACAATTTCGGAACTACAATAGTAAAAAATTTTGCACCTATTAAATATATACCACTGATGAAAAATGCATTTAACAATATCGTTATTGATATAAGAGACGCACACGGTAGTCCTATAGAATTCGAGTATGGAACTCTCACATCGACACTTCATTTTAAGCATATTCTTTAAATGTGAGTGTAAAATGAGTCATTATATAGCATACTACGAAAATCAAATCGATAGCGGAAACGGTGTACGCAACGTGTACAGAATCAAAAGATAATTTAAAAGAAAAAGCAAAAAATAAAATTAACGAAATGTTAATGAGCGGGTCAGGATATAAAAATCCTGTTTTCAATTCAGCAATACAGTCTTTGAAGCGACGTTCGATTGAAAGCATCGCAAACTCATTAGCAAAAAAGAAAAAAAAAGAAGAAAAAGAAAAAGTGGCAAAAGGAGAAAAAAAACTTCAGCAGGTAATAGAAAAAAGAGACGTCGCTCGAGCGGTATAATTAAGAGAAAAAAGAAAACCACTGTTCGCCGTCGCGTCGTAAGAAAAAAATTTCACGCAGACAAAAGTCAAACGATATTTTTAACTAAAAAACATCATGGCTTTTTTACACAGTCATAGTAATGAGTGTCTTAAATCAGAGCTGTCATTATTTACTCTCCCACACACTCAAACATCTATTGAATCAAATGAAATAGTACATTATAAGCCCGTATCATCGTTAAACGACAATGCACCTTTAGAATTTGTAATATCCAACAGTGGAGAGAGTTACATTGATCTTGCTCATACTATGTTAAGCTTACGCATTCAAATACTACCGAAAGATGCAGAGAATAATGAAAAAGTTGGGCCTGTAAATTATATATTACATAGTTTATTTCAACAAGTAGATGTATTATGTAATAATAAATTAGTATCGCCACCTAATAATGCCTATCCATATCGTGCATATATAGAATCTCTTTTAAATTACGGGCGTGCAGCTAAAGATACTCATTTAACTACCTCTCTGTGGTATACAAACACTGCAGGTAAAATGAATGCAAAACCAGATGCTCTGCAAGCTGAATGTAATAAGGGTCTAGTAGAACGTTGTAAACATACTTACGCTGGTAAAATAGTTGATCTACTCGGTCGCCTGCATTGTGATTTATTTAACCAAGATCGTCATCTTTTAAATGGCGTAGAAATAAGATTACGATTCGTAAGATCGAAAGACGCTTTTTGTCTTATGGACTCTACGAATGACGCAAATTTCAGTATTCACATCGTTGAGGCTACGCTTCTCGTAAGACGTGTAAAAATAAGCCCCAATATTCTATTAGCCCATGCTAATGCACTTTCAAAAACAACGGCTAAATATCCCTTGACAATAGTAGAAGTAAAATCTATAACCATGCCTGCTGGTATTTTAGGTGATACACTTGACAATGTTATATAAGGACAAATACCTAAACGAATAATTTTGGGTTTTGTAGATAATCAAGCATTTAACGGGGATCGTACATTAAACCCATTTAATTTTGAACATTTTAACATACATTTTTTGTCTTTATATATCGACGGTGTAATCGTTTCGAGTAGACCGTTACAACCTATTTTTACTGGTAATAATAAGCTTTACGTTGACGCTTATCATACGATTTTCTCTGGAACTGGCATACACTTTGCGAATGAAGGTAACGAGATTATACGTACAAATTATCCTGACAAATACTGCCTTTTCGCTTTCGATTTGACACCCGATTTATCAGCAAATTTTTGCGATCATTGGAATCTCGTTCGTCACGGCTCTATACGCATAGAAGTGCATTTCGAAACAGCTCTCACCAAAACGATAAACTGTATAATTTACTCGGAATACGATAATGTATTAGAGATCGACTCTTCAAGACAAGTTATAGTTGACTTTAACTCATAAATTTAAAAATAGAATCTCTATAAATAAATGTTTTTAAAAAGAGGGGAAAAAAGGGCGGAGCTTAGAGAATAAAAAGACAAGTAGCGACTTAATTTTTTCAAAAGTCAATTTTGTCTGATTAAACGCAGTAGTTTGAAAAAAATTAGTTTACTTACGTGTGCTATACATTTTTAAAACAAAGATGGAGTTAATTATAGATATTCAACCTAATTTCGATAAAGAGTACAAAATTATACCTAAAGAAGTTGCCGTAATGTCTCTTCAAGGAGACGCGTATTTACATTGGATTATAAAGCCACCTAACGAATTCTCACAGCTTAATAGTTATTTACAATGGGCAAATAACTCGTTAACGAAGTTTGTGCACGATATAGAATGGTTTGAAAGTGATACAACGCTTAAACATGTGCAGGAAAATTCAAAAGCCTTTATGAAAAGTGCTTCTCATATATACGTTTCCGGTCGACCCAAAATCGATTTTTTAACGGACATTTTAGGACGAAAAGTAATTAATTTAGATGATTATGAAGTGCCCAGTTTCGCAATGATGAATTCTAAATATAAAGATGAAATTTTAACCTCGTGCGTTTATCATAAAACAAAATCGTGTTTCTGGGTAAACTGTGCAGTGCATAAAGCAGCTTTGTTAAAAAAATGGCTCAACGATCTGAAAATAAAATTCAGAGATTCCATTACAAAAGAAGTTAAAGAAAATAATAAACCACGCACTTTGAACTTTGACAAAGATGAGGATGAAGGTGAAATTCTTGAAATTTTGGAAATATATGCGTGTGAATATCGTAAAAATAATCCAGTATGCGATGACAGCGATGAGGAAAACAATTCAACATCATCTTCATCGACAATATTAAGTACGTTATCGAATTATCTTGCTAAAGATCCCGAAGAAAACAAAGAAAATGAACCATCAAATATAAAAGATAAAGAAGAAGATAGTCAAAAAAAAACGCTGCCAAGTGCTTTGGCGGAATGCTTTCTCATAGAGCTCTTTGAGTTTCATTATTTTTTTATATTTATTTAAATGTGATTTTAATATAAAAAAATTGTCCATCATAAATATTTATTCATTTTGTACTTTATAAATTTTGAATATATATGCTAGTTGATTGCCTTTTCAACATTTTGTTTGGGTTAAATGTTAGCTTTTAAAGTGTTTAATTTTGTTGACTTTAGCTAGCCTTATACATAGGTTCGAATTTATTATTTTTGTTATCTTGTGGATATCTTTTTATCACGACTAAGCTTGGTAAATCCAAGTAGTCAATTTTAGTAACGGTAATTAAATTCAGTAGTACTATTATAAATTTTCAAGAGTAACTCAGAAAACAAAAGAAGTGATCAAAAAGCTACGCTAATAAAATTATTTATTTAAAACTTGGTTTATAAAGACAGTAGCAAATAACTTGTATACAAATTTTAGAGTAATTCTATCAAGTACTTTACGTAAAATCGAAAAATACTGAAATATGAAAATTTTTTAAGAAAATTTTTAAAATTTTCTAAAAAGAAAACTACGCTAAAAAGATCGGTTTATAAAAGTTATCCTTTTTTTGGCAGATGCAAATTATTCCCATGGAAATCTCAAAGCAAACTCATCAATTAATTTACGTAAAATACAAAAAAAAAAATTAAAAATCGGAAATTTTTTCAAATTCTTAAAATGGCTCTATAATAAAAAAAATACACTATGAATACAAATTTTCTATAGCTTCCCACCTAGTTATACAAAAATATAGATGGTATACAAAATTTGAAGCAAATCCATCGAGTAATTTTCGAGATCTAACTGGTTAAATAAATAACATTTTCTTTTCAAAATTTCTTTTTAAAAATTTTAAAAATGCTCTAAAATTAAAACTACGCTATGAAAATCAATTTTTGAAAATTTCCCTTCTTTTGGCAGTCGCAAATAATTTCCCTGTAATTTTTAGAACAAATCTATCGAGTACTTTACGAAGAATAAAAAAAAATAAGAAAAGAAGAATCAAAATTTTTTTTTAAATCTTTAAAATTCTCTAAAATTGTAACCACTCTAAGAAAATTAGTTTCCAAAAGCTAATTTTTTTCAGACAATAGCGAATTAATTGTATGAAAATTTTGGAGAAAATTTATAGTATGGTTAACGCAAAAAAGAAAATAAATGAAAAATAAAAATTTTTTTGAAAATTTTCAAAGTGTTCTAAAATTAAAACTGCGCTGAGAAAATTAGTATTCCAAAGCTTGTTTTCTTCAGATAGTAGCGAATTAATTGCATACAAATTTTGGAGCAAATCAATCGAATGGTTTTCGTAAAATAAAAAAAAATTAAAAATAAAAATTTTTTAAAAAATTTTAAAAATGCTCTAAAATTAAAAGTGCGCTAAGAAAATTAGTTTACAAAATTTTTAATAATTTTGGCAGTCGAAATAAAGTTCCATACAAATTTTCGAACAAATTCTTCGAGTAGTTTACGTAAAATACAAAAAAAAATGAAAAATCGAAATTTTTTAAAAATTCTTAAAATGATTCTAAAAAAAAAACTGCGCTAAGAAAACCAATTCCCAATAGCTTCCGCACCAGTTCATCAAAAAATTGAATTGTATGGAAAATTTGAAGTAAATCCATCGAGTAGTTTTTAAGATTTTATTGGCTTAATAAATAGAAACATTTTTTTCAAAAATTTCAAAATGCTCTAAAATTAAAACTGAGCTAAGAAAATCAGTTTTTAAAAATTTATTTTATCCGGGCAATCAGAAATAAATTCCATGCAAATTTTGAAGCAAATTCATCGAGTAGTAAACAAAAAAAAAACCAAAAACGAAAAATCGAATTTTTTTTTATTTTTAAAAAAACTTTAAAATGAAAACTACGGTGGAAGAACCAAATTATCAATAGCTTCCCAGCAAGTTAATCACAAAACTAAATTCCATGCAAAATTAGAAGCAAATCCATCGAGTAGTTCTCGAGATACAGCTTACTAACTGAATTCATACATCCACACACACACACACACACACACACATACATACAGACATTTTCTGGAAACCACTTTTTTCGACTCACTGAGTTCAAATATGTACAAATTAATGAAAAAATAGAAAAAAATTTTTTTTACCGATACAATGCTTTCTCTATGAGAAAGCAATATAACTGTTGGATTAAGCCCTATCAAAGAATCACCAAGTAAGAAAGATGAATACATGTCAAATATTACAGGCGATTCAACACCTTCCAACACTAACAGTAGGGGTAGTACCAGCAGATCGAATCCCGCGAATATTGACGAGACCGACAGCATTAGTAATTAATACAGATGAAAGTTATCGGTCTGGAACTCATTGGGTAGCATTATACATAGACAAAGAAGGTATAGGAACCTTTTTCGTCAGTTACGGCCAACCACGTCAATCACCGTATTTTCGAAGCGCTTTAAAGAGGAATTGCAGAAAATATACCTGGAATACCAAATGTTTACAACAACCAGAGTCTACAGTTTGCGGTAATTACTGTGTTGTGTTTTTACATTATATGTGTCAATTCAATTCATTACAGAGTTTTTGTACATTGTTTACTAAATCTACAAGAAAACGACACAATAATTTTATACTATTTTAATCAATTAGTTAAAAAAAATAAAAAAAATATTATTCGATATAACAAATTAACTCATGTTTTAAATAAAAATATCATAGGCGGTAGTTACTGTATTCAATCTTGTACGACGAAACTGTATTGTTTAAAATAAATTCAAAATTTCCAAAATCTTGTGACTTTTTATTTGTATTTCTAACCCTCTACCCTAATAATAATAAAAAATTTCTTTACAGGATAAACCCAAATTCATAAAAATATATATTTTGAAAAGTTACTTTCAAACATAACCAGTAAATTGTATACAATAAATACCAGATGTAAGCATAAACTTTTTTCTCCCACCATCTTTTTACCATTATTATATGTATTTCAATGTTCGAATCTTTCTTAAAAAATTTTCTTCTCATTATACTTTCATCTGTAGCCGAGTCAACATCTTAGTAATTTTAAATTTCTTCTCCAAATTTTTCTAAAAAATCATCGAAAATGGAAAATTTCAGACAAACAATGGTAAGTTATTTTTTTTTTTTGTAAATAAAATTTATAATTAAAATTTAATTTTTGTTTTCTTTTTTTCAGGCACGAAAACGCGTAATGCGCTTACAACGTAGGAAGCTACAGTCAAAAAATTTAGTCGAAGAAATTAAGGACATTAATAATGCTTTCTGGGTATGTATGTTTTACTTTAAAATATTTTTAAATTTAAATCATTTTTAAAATATTTATTTTTTTTCAGAAAACACATTCTGACCAGGATCATCAGCCTAGGCTTCGGGTAAAAACACCCGGAGAAATCAACGCGACATATAACCTAGAGGTAAAATTTTATTTTTATTAATTATATTAATATCTTTTTTAATTATTATATTCCTTTTTTCTTTTTTCAGCCAATCACACCAGGCATACGCATACATACAATTATATCGGTGACACCGTTGATAGAAACTGTAAGTATTTTGACATACATGTTATGAAATAATATTTTAAAATCATTTCTTAAATATATTTTTCTTTTCTTTGATTTCAGATCACAGCAAACCGTTTACTAAAATTTTATAAAGAAGTCGTTGACAACATCGACGACGAAATCAACAAGCCCTCTTCTGTAAGTTTTGTTTTTTTTAATTGCCTATCATCATCATCATAAAATAATTAAATATTTATTAAAAATTTTTTTCATTTTAGGCTGAAGCTCTGGATGAGGAGAAATCCAGGTTTAATAACTTAAAAAAATTCAGCAGAAGATTTATTCAAAGACAAAATGCATAAAACATGTAATATTTTGTTTTTAATATATATATTAAAATTATTTATTCTGTTTTTATTTTACCCCGTATCACACCCATCCTAACCTTTTTCATCCACTTCACACTACGACCCACCAAAATTCATTCAATTTAATTTTATATAAAATTTTTTCATATACATTCTTTTATATTATTTAAAATTTTTAAAAATTTTTTAACATAATTTTCTCATAAATTTTTTAAAATATTTTTCATATTTTATCTTTTTCTGAAACTTTTTATTAATATTTAAAACTTTTAACTAAATTTTTCTAAAGTAAATTCATATAATTCGATGTAAGCTATAACGCCAAGAGGGGGTAACCAGTACTCTTCGCTGCTGTCCACAAAGCCCAACGCTTACGGGCTGTACGGTAAGTAAGAGAGCGATGTCTATACGCTGATGGATGCTATAGCGCCAAGAGGGGTAAGTATACATCTCTCCGTTGCTCTCTTCAACACTCACAGGCCGCTGTACGGTAAGTTAGAGAGGGGGCGTCTACAGCTCAATGTGAGCTATAGCGCCGAGAGGGGAAAGAAATCTCTTCGTCGCTCTCCTAAGTCCCGAAACCCATATCCATCTTGCTCGGGGAGAGGAAACCCATGTCCATCTTGCCCGGGAGAGGGGGAACCTTCATGTCTATAACGCGCGAGGGGAAGGCGTCGAGAGAGACCGAAAATTTTTTGGCGCCGTTTGGGTGCGCTATAGCACAGTTCTCTCTACTTACATTAAAGTAATTTTATGGAAGTGTTAATATAATATTTAATTAAATCAGTTGTAATGTCCGGTCACCTTAAATAGGTTTACTCGGACATGTATTTGTTTGGGATATTTCTTGTTGGTATTGTTAAATATTTTTTATTTTTCAAAGACTGCGGGATAGAGGAGCATAATCACTTACCTTGTCTTAACTGCTGGCTGCGTGGTCGAAAGCAAAGGAGTCTATCTACTTAAGAGCAGGCCGGATTCGCTGTCCTTGTCTAATTGAAATTTTTGTTATTTACTCAAGTATTAATCGGCGTATCTGCAAATTGAAGGTTAAGCGCAATAGATATTATTATTACAAATATTTATGCACAAGAAGAAAAAAATCTACCGATTTGTTTTTGAGAAAAGTAAGGAACGCAAAAATATTATAAACATAAACTTTTACTTCGGTGTTCCTTACTTTTCTCAAAAACAAAGCGGTAGAATTTTTTTTTCTTGTGCATAGATGTTCATAATAATAATATCTATTGCGCTCAACCTTTAATTTGAAGATACACCGATTAATACTTGAGTAAATAACAAACAATTCAATTGTTACTCGGTCGGTATCAGGATCTACTCCGGCCTGCCGTTAATAAACTTTACACTGAAGGGCGCAGTGCTCCTCTCTGGTTGCCTGCTTGTTAATTATTTAGGAACTGGATTAATGGCACTTATGTTCGCAGAGATCATTTTTGTATATTTTTGTAAATGATATTTATTTAATTTTATTACAAATGTTATACAAACTATTGATAAGTGAATCGCGCAGATTTACAATAATAAATCGGAAGAAACCTCGTTAGTATTTTTATTTATTTTTATTTGAAAATAAAATAGGAAATATTCTTTTTATTAACACTCTTTTTCCCCTAGCAGTAAGTTGTATAAAAATCGCGTTTTTATTGGACTGACTTATTAAAATAAGCGCGCGACTAAATTAAGTTATTTCGCTTGTAATTAAATTTAAGAAGGGGCCGAACTATCTGTCTTTGTCTAATAGCGTTTTCCATCATTTATGTAAACACTATCCGGTATAACAAGAAAAAAATAGCAGCCCCCGCTAGATATTAGTATAATAAGTAAATTTTGTAATAACAACCAAATTTTTTCACTGCGTAGTTTTTGAATAATTAGAGACCTACCAAAAAAAGATAGGTTATATTCTAGATTGCTAGTAGGTCTCTAATCAGTCCAAAACTATGCGGTAAAAAATTTGGTTGTTATTACAAAATTTACTAATCATACTAATATCTAGCGAGGGCTGCTATTTTTTCATTGTTATACTGGATAGTGTTTACATAAATGATGAAAAACGCTATTAGACAAAGACAGATAGTTCGGCCCCTTCTTAAGAAGGAAATAAAGCGCGAGTTACAAGTTTTTATTGTTACGATTTTACACTTGATTTATGTGCAAGTCGAAAAAGTTGTTACTCGTGTTACCCTTGCGAGGTATAACTGCGGACTGACTGACAATAAATCTTTTTTGTTGCAAGGTAGATGCAAATTTTGAAGAAGAAAAGAGACAAAAAATATAACTTGCTAAAATTTTAAAAGAGTCCCATTGGCCAATTCGGGCGTGAGAAGCTCTCCAAAGTCTCAGATTTTTTGACAGAGGATATCTTCTTATCGCGCCTAAAAATGCTGAATAACATTCGTGCCTCGCTAACTGACTTGGTTCTACGAATATAAAGAGACCTAAAATTATTCCTTAATACTAACTATCCAATATAAAATTTATTTTATTTTATTTTTATTAATACACGTTTAAAAAAATATATGTTATGGTGACTTCGGATTTTAGGTTAGGTTTTATTTTTGAGTTTACAAATTACTCTTTCAATATGTAAAATTTTTCAGATTTTTTAATTTTCCACCATTCTACGGATTATAATGAATGGTAGAAAATTAAAAAATCTGAAAAATTTTACATATTGAAAGAGTAATTTGTAAACTACAAAATGAAATCGAACCGAACTTCCGTAGTCGCCTTATCGGGAGAATGAACTGCAAATATTGCATGTTTATATGCATGCATGTATATGCGTATATATAATTATATATACGTACGCACATTTATATGTATAACAAAAGGTTAAAGAAAAAATTAAAATGAAAAATGATTTTTCGTACATCCGTGATTATGCGGATGTAACATCAGTATCCGAAATATATTCTTATTTCAATAACAACTTGATAGAAATAATAGAATAAATTTATTCGGTTTAATGAATATATCTTTAAAAAAAATTTAATATCTAATTTTACATTGCACCTTTCTTGACTTTAAAAAAATAATTTATTGGTTTTCTTTTTGTAAATTCATTGAAATTGGATTTGTTGATTTCAAGGAACCTATTTTTTTAAATTAATTGCAATTTTTATTGAAATGCTGATCAAATTTTATGTGTTATATACAACAAAATATTTTTTTTATACAATCACATATATTATTAATTAAATGACAATGTTATTAACTTACTAGGAGAGTGTCACACTTCCGGATCACAGATTTTGCTCAAACTTCGGGATAAGTTTTCAGATGATAAAATATGAAAAAAGCTAAAGTTATAGTCATAAACACTCAATATTTCCCTAGTTACAGGCAATTGAAAAAAATCACTAAAAAAGTTACTAGATTCTTAAACGCGTATAGTTCATTAGCATTGATAGCTAGAAGCTTAAACCTTTTTTTAAATTAAAGCTGAGCTTAAATCCTTTTGAAATAGTAGTTATAACATGTAAAAATATTATTTTTCCCCAAAGTTATAGCGTAATAAAGATTGGACCTGAATTTTTATTTAAAAATATTAATTAATAATAAAAGCTAAAATTAGGTCCAATCTTTATTACGCTATAACTTTAGGAAAAAATAATATTTTGATATGTTGTAACTACTGTTTCGAAAGGATTTGAGCTCAGCTTCAATTTAAAAGAAGGTTTTAGCTTCTAGCCATCAATGCTAAATAACTATATGCGTTTAAAAATTTAGTAATTTTTTTAGTGATTTTCTTCAATTGCCTGTAACTAGGGAAATATTGAGTGTTCATGACTATAACTTTAGCTTTTTTCATATTTTATGATCTGAAAACTTATCCCAAAGTTTGAGCAAAATCCGTGATCCGGAGATGTAACACTCTCCTAGTTAGTGAAGCATTTATTTACAATATAAGCTACTTTAACTTAATCGGATGACTGTTAATTCAAGCAAATATTATATTGATGATTAATCAATATTTTTTTATTGTTATTAAAGATTTTGTTAATTTAACAAACGGTTTACTAAAATAAATATTTAATTACTGTAACAAAATATATAGATAATTTACAAACATATTCTATTGCTACAAATAAATATTTTATAAAATTTTATCAGCTGCCTTAATGAAATTGATTTGATTAAATCAATCAAATAATTTAACCAAAACAATAAATTTTTCTTTATTTTAAAAAAATATTTATTTTTTTTTAAATTAGGTATCAATTTTTTTTATCCCAACTAAATATTTCAGTGATTTAATAACCTTGCATATTACTTCAATCAAAATTAATTTTTATCAACAAAATATTTAATAACTAAATTTATTTCATTGACTCAACTAAATTTTTTTCTCAGTGCAGTTAAAAATATCATACATTTATATAAATTTAGAAAAGGTCCTTTTTTTTAAAGAACAAAAAAGGTTTTATTATTTGCAATTGAGTTAGAATGAAAAAAACAACTATAATTTATAATAACTTTTTTTAATCTTTAATATCTTTTGTTTAGCAGGAAAAAATTACAGAACTAGCTACGTTTTTATTTCATATTGATATAAGTTATATATCCATGTAATATTGACATTAAAACTTTTTTCTATTCCTATCTGTAAATATATTTTGTTCCGCTATAAAAATTGATTATAAAAATATATAATATTCAAAAATAAAACAAAAAACCAAAAAAAAAATTGATGGGACATCGGGTTTAAGCTTGGCAAAATTAGGATTAGAGCAAGGTGCGTAAAAACTTGGTGACCACAGCCACCGCATAAGTTAGTTAAATGAGGTAAAAAGTTACCCTTATGAAAATAGTCTGTAGATTAAACCGTAGAAGAATCTGCAGGAAAATCTGTAGAATATATGCAGAAAACCTACAGAAAAATTTAACGTAACACTGCAGGATTTTCTGTAGGGAAGATTATGAGGAAATCTACAGGTGAAACAGAGATAAATTTGTAGAAAAATCTGCAGGATGCCTACAGGATTACTTGTAGCTAAAACTGTAGAAAACCTTACAGAGATTCTACAGGTCTCTTACAGAGTAATATACAGGATTTGTGTAGGATTTCCTGATAAATTTTTATAGGGTTTTCGCCTACATTATTTCTTAAAATATTTTCTACAGTTTTCTGTAAACCATCACGTAAGATTTAGTACAGAAAATATTTGAGAATTTCCTACTGAATTACCTGGAGAAATTTTCTCGTTTTCCCAAATTTTTTCCAATTATATTCTTTATAAAAAAACATTCCACTAAAAAATTGTCTGCACAATTTTCTACAGAATTTCCTACAGACTTTCCAACAAAAAATTTTAAGAATTTCCTGCATGATTACTAATAGAAAGTCTTGCTTTATTTATTTTTGATCCATAAAAAATTTTTTAAGAAATTCTATAAAATATTATGTAGAAAATCTTGAATGAAACTTTATTATTATTAAATTATTTGGTATTATTTATTTAAGTATAATAAATATTTACAAGTTAATAATTCGATAATTATTTTCCTATCATAGGAAAAGACCAAAAACAAGGTTAACCTTGTAGTGTGTGCCCTGGTAGTGAATCCCCTTACTAAAAACGCAAATATAGGTAGACCCACTAATTACATCAAAGTTTCATTATTAATTCATAACGCATGCATTGGAAAGAAAGAAGATATATATACATATTCAAGCTCAGGTAAGAGAAAGAGAAAGAGAAAGAGAAAGAGAAAGAGAAAGAGAAAGAGAAAGAGAAAGAGAGAGAGAGAGAGAGAGAGAGAGAGAGAGAGAGAGAGAGAGAGAGAGAGAGAGAGAGGGAGAGAGAGAGGGAGAGAGAGAGAAAGAGAGATTTAATTTTAAGTCGCTAGGTGGCGTTTCCCTAAGTTTTGTGATCGCTTGTAAAAATTTTCAAGCCGCAGGTATATAAGACCAGAGCACTTGGTGTTGAATTGTGAGCTCTTCGATTTTCGATGGGCTCACACTATGAGGTTAAAAAATTTAAAATTAAATTTAAAATTAAATTCAAAATTTTTTTAACCATGTTTTTGGTCTTTTCCTATGATAGGAAAATAATTATCGAGTTATTAACTCGTAATTATTTATTATACTTGAATGAAGAATCCTCTTTTAAAAAAACGATGGCCGGATGTTGTGAAACATTTGATACTAAGGATGTGATTGGTGCATTGAATAGAATCATACGATTGGCGAAAAACGAGATTTGATTCACTATAATATGCTTAAATAAAATCGATTTAGAATTTAGTAATAAAAATCTTTGATAAAATAATTAAATTATAATTATTGAGTTATAGTTTGATTTTTTAAATAAAATTATTAGTATAAACATCGCTAACTTCCGCTTACAAAAATTCCTTTTGTGTGAATTTGTCGAGAGTGCGAAGTACCGCTCTGTATTCATTTGTTATTGTATATTTAAAATTAGAACATGGTAACAATTCTGAATTTTCCTCGGAATTTTCTTTTTAAAAATTGTACTATAAAATAGTATATAAAATTAGAAAATACAGATGTTATGAACTTTTTAGCTTATAACAATAGTATAAAATATTTATCTATGAGCCTGGCAAGTAATTTGGTAAATTTAAAATAAGATTTAAAATATTTCGGAATATTTTAAAATGAATAGTAAAAAAAGCGATAGGTAATACAATTTTGATAGTATAATTTAGTATATAAAATATTTCTAGATTAACAGCTTAAAATTTTTTTTCAAAAATATAATATATTTGCCTAAAATGTACTATTTTCAAAAGTTTGTTCATAAATTGAACGACACTTAGAATAAACAGTTTTTTTGCAAAATAAAATTAAAAATCTTTTGTTTGAAAGAATAATATAATTGCTATAATTAAGAAATTATAAATTAGAATTTTTATTTTTATTTGTATTTTAAAAATAGTAACGATATACATATCGTTAAGAATTGATTTGAACTATTTTATTTTTTATATATTTTATGGATTTCATATTGTTGAAAATATTAATTTTTAAATAACTTCATTCATTAGTTATTGAGAATTTAGGATTCCAATATTATATATTAAAATTTTTCTGGTACAAGAAATTAAAAATTCATAAATGCTAATGAATAAATTTATTTAAAAATTTATACTATCTAATACATTTTTTTTCCTGAAATTTTGCACTAAAATGTGGAAATAGTCAATATTCATGAGTGTAGGTGTAGTGTTCGTTTTATGTCTCCTTAAAATGTGAAATTTTAAGTGATGGTAAATCTGGAAAAGTCGTTTTTATAAACCACATTACATTGTATTGAAAACAGATGTTCTTAATCATGGATAATTTTACATGACTATGTCCAGAGATCGATCTTGGAATTCTCTTAAGATATATCTTGAAAATCAAATACATTAGATTGATATTAAAAATTATGTACATGAAAAGATATATATATATTTGTAAAATAACTTTTGACTTTGTAATAGTTTATGTTATTTAAATTTTGAAAGATTTAAGAAATGTCTAAAAAATAATTTAAAATTACTAATTCTTCAATTTTTTAAAATAATAATAAGAAAATGAATAAATTGATAATAAATCTTTTAAATGGGATTTATTTTTCTCGAAGTTTTCCGTGTCTATAAATTCATTGATGCCACGTAAACTGCTCTGATACATTAGTATATAACATCAGTTTCTTTACTGATGCTAATATTAGTAGATATGAAATTATTACTATTTAATAATGAACAGAAAATAACAACACTATATTAATAGTCAATCATTAAAAATTTACATACATTCACGGAGCGAACAAATCGGGAATACTTCCTTGCGCCCTCTACTGCTACACATCCGTACGCACGTTTTTGGAAATAGGCCTTGCGTACAAGCAACGATTCCATAAGTCATCGGGAAAAAGTCCGAACGCTCTATAAGCGTTCGGACTTTTTCCTATAAGCGTTCGGACTTTTTCCCGATGGGTTATGGAATCGTTGCTTATACACAAGGTCTATTTCCAAAAACATATGTACGGAACTATTGCAGTAGAGGGCGCAAGGAAGTATTCCCGATTTGTTCGCTCCGTGTTTAGATTAGATATAGGGCGCGCTTGCGCGCATGGATTTTCTAGTACCACATAATTTAATAATAATAAAGTTTCATTCAAGATTTTCTACATAATATTTTATAGAATTTCTTGAAAATTTTTTTATAGATCAAAAATAAATAAAGGAAGATTTCCTATTGGTAATCCTGCAGGAAATTCTTTGAAATTTCCTGTTGGAAAGTCTGAAAGAAATTCTGTAGAAAATTATGCAGAAATTTTTTTAGTGGAATATTTTTTTATAAAGAATATAATTGGAGAAAATTTAGGAAAATGAGAAAATTCCTTCAAGTAATTCTGTAGGAAATTCTCAAATATTTTTTGTTCTAAATCTTTTGTGGTGGTTTACAGAAAACTAGAAAATACTTCAAGAAATAATGTAAGCGAAAACCCTATAAAAATTTATCAGGAAATCCTACACAAATCCTGTATATTACTCTGTAAGAGACCTGTGGAATCTCTGTGAGCTTTTCTACAGTTTTAGCTGCAAGTAATCCTGTAGGCATCCTGCAGATTTTTCTACAAATTTATCTCTGTTTCACCTGTAGATTTCCTCATAATCTTCCCTACAGAAAATTCTGCGGTGTTAAGTTAGATTTTTGTGTAGATTTTCTGTAGGTTTTCTGTAGATATTCTACAGATTTTCCTGCAGATTTTTCTACGGTTTAATCTACAGATTATTTTCATAAGGGAAAGCACATGTAACGTACAGTGGTGTCTGCATAAATCAGCCACGAGCAGGGTTCGAAACTCAGACCTCGAGATTACGAATCTGACGCTCTACCGACTGAGTCACAGATCAACTCTGCAATATTTGATGAAACCCGTTCTTTAAAATCGTTGCTATATTTTTTAGAAATATTTTATGAATGATTTTGAGGTGTCCTAAGAAAGGTGCTGGAGAGAAATCTTCAAAAAATTTTCCAAACGTATTTTACGGAGGATTTCTGTGTAATATTTTTTTTAATTGTATGAAATTAAAAAAAAAATTTTTTATACTGAGAGATTTTTATTTGTTTATTAAAGTTTTCCAAGGAATATTTTAGCAAGAATTGCGAAATATTTTTTCTAAATCTTTTACAATAAAATTTTGAAATATTTTACCATTTTATTTCATGTTATGAAGGTGGTCCTTAAGGGGATGGATCAGTCCTGTTTTACCATTTTTTAAAACAATTTTTGTTACTATGCGATATAGATATACAATATAACTGGTTGGAACGTTTCTCTTGTTCTCATGCATAGCAACAAACATGGCGATGTCAACAAATAAATATAAATTTATTAATTTTTATTTAGCACGAATAAAGCTTTTTGATGAGTTCAGGGACCAAAATAGTTGTCCGCTCTTTATTTTTCAAAATGAAAACTATTCCCAAACGGAAAATCCTATGTGATTACCCATTTCAGAGAAAAATTGTTTTTAAAAATGGTAAAACAGGACTGATGCATCCCTAAACAGTTTTCGTTTAAAAAAGTTTGAATAACCTATAATTAATATTTTAAACAATGTCACTGCAATCACGTTTTCAATGGGTGCAAACTCTTTTATACTGCGTAGGCTTACTTATTTGAAAAAATCATAAACTTTTGAAAAACTGAAAATATTTTTAAGAATGAATTTGTATTTTATGATATTGTATGCTATATTAAAATTTTTTACATAATTTTGTTCAGGAGCAGCAGAGAAGAGTTCAAAACATGGAGCTGAAGATAAAGCAAATAGCATTATTACAGCAATGAAAGAAAGGATGAAACAACGTGAGCGAGAGAAACCTGAGATTTTTGAACTCATTCGGTAAGCGAAAATATTTTTCATAAATCTAATTTATTATTAAATATGATATAAATATCATTTCCAAAAGCGATTGAAAAATATTCATCACATTTTTATATGTGAGGCATTTTTATCATGCCATATTGTGCGAGTTTGAGAGCTTATACAGATGTATAAAATTATTTAAATAACAATTTAAATATAATTAGATCTATCAGTTCTCTATTCTATATGTGTAATGATTGTGCAAATTTATTCGTATCCATGTAATAAGAAAAGAATTGTAGCTTCTGCTTAAAATATATAACTGATTATTTTATATAGAAAGAAAATATTAGAGTCTTAAAATTTTATGTGAACATTATTGTAAATTTCATTATACGTTATTTACTAGGTAAGTATCATAACTCTGGATCATGGATTTTGCTCAAACTTTGGGATAAGTTTTCAGATGACAAAATATAAAAAAAGCTAAAGTTTTAGTCACAAATGCTTAATATTTCCCTGGTTACAGGTAATTAAAGAAAATCACTACTTGCTTAAAGTTTAAACGCAAATAGCTCTTCAGCATTGATGTAGAAGCTAATGTATCTCGTACCAAATTCTTGCAATCAAATAAGAAGATTCTTGATTATAGATGTAAGGACAATTATTAGACTACTAATTTATTATATCTAAGCTTTTATATTATGTGTAATAATAACATTTTCAAACATTGTTTTAAAATTTTCTATCTAGTATATTATTAATAGCCTTAATTGAAAATTAATATTCTGAAATAATCAATCTTTTTATAAAAATTCAATAATTTCTGTATTTTCTTCTTTCTTTGACGTTTTACTACTACTATTATTAAAAAAATTTTGCTATTTTAACCGTGTTATACAGTGCATGGCTAGAATTTATAAAAGAAAATTATCTTGTTTTTCACAGTAATTAATGAAATCTGTATTGTCCAAACCAATCAATATTGACCTACCGTAAAACGAGTCAAAGTGGGCAGTGAGGGGTAAAGGAGACATTATTCCGTATGTAATTTTATGAATTTTTATGCACTTTTGTGTATGTATAATAATATTTTTCTGAACCTGTCAATAATTTACAAAAAATTATTGTTATACGTAACTAACAGTATGAAAAATTATATGGAAAAATGCCTGCTTTATAATTATTACACATCAACACGCTTATACTATTTTTTAAATTTTTTTTTAATTTTTATTTATTTAATCCAGAGTTAAATATAACAATTACAGACTATTACACAGTAGTTTTATTACATAACAAAACATTCAAACGCCGCAACCCTGCAGAGAAAAATCATATTTCCTGTTCGTAGGTCAGTTTGTTATTCTGTACCCAATACAGCTATAACCACTAACCACACTAACTTACATTCATATATATACTGACAGCATGGATCCATGCCGGACTTCCTAACACGGCTCCATACCATCAGACCCACTCACACTCACACATACACACACTATCACACTGGTTTGGATTAGTTCTATTGCGATGTAAAAATTTAGTTATATTTAAATAATCAAATTAAATTAATCAATAAAATATAAGTCTGCCCGTCCCCGCATACAAATTTCGATTTGTCAAAAATTTAATTTTATTAAGGCGCCAGACAAATCACCAGCTAACTCATGGTAAGTACGAACCTCGGGCTGTCTTGGATCAGGAGGTGGTCGCGACCTCTAGCGGGAAATTTTCGGAGCTGAAAGTTAGAGAAGTTTACACAGACATAACACAAAAAAAATTTCTAATATAACACTGCAATATAAACTTAATTTTTTTAATAAATTTATTCTCAGGTTTAATCATGGAATTTGGCTATTTATTTAATTTAAGTTAACGCGCACTCTTATTACCCATTCACATTCAAAGAAAATTTTAAGTACGAAACGATGGAAAATAAATTTAATTTTTATCAGACGTCTCAGCAATAAAAACCTCTCTAATAGCAAATACCAATAATAAAAAAAAAACTTTAAGAGGAGGTCACGTATCTCTGTCCTTTTCTAATCTAAGAAATTATTTTTTACAAAAACTAATAACTTTAGCAAAAAATGAAGAGAAAGCCGCATCTTGTATTAAAAAAAGCAATATTTTCTTTGATAAGAAAAAATTAATTTTATTGCTTCAGTCTCAGGAAAACCTTGAAAAACCAAATTGTCCACCCTAACCTCTATGATTTAAGTTTTTCAAGGTTTTCTTGAAAACGAAGCAATAAAATTAATTCTTTCTTATCAACGAAAATATTGCTTTTTTTTATACGAAATGCGGTTTTCTCTTCATTTTTTGCTAAAGTTATTAGTTTCTGTAAAAAACTCAATTCTTTGATTAGAAAAGGACAGAGATACGTGACCTCCTCTTAATACACTCGTGAGCGTTAACAGAAACAATAGTTAAACTTAGGCAATCAAAATGGCTGTCAAGAGCTCGCGCCGCTCTACATCGCCCTCTCACGCTATGCATACTGCCTGCCACTGTGTCCATCAATTTCAATGAATTTTCTAAACTTCAAGTAATTTATTCACCGGTCAATAAATTTTTTTAATTAACTTTCGAACTCACAACCCATTCAAATCCAATTAAATTCCCGGCCTACGAAATCGTTGGCACATGGTTACGGCACCCTCTCACTCTGATCACTCTAGACCGTCGTGTCTATCAATTTTAAACAGGAAAGAAAAGAAAACTATTATTCCTTAATTGATATCTACCGGCCACTTCCATTAATAAACTAAATAAAATTTTTTTTTATTTCACTTTTCAATGAATTCCCTCAGAATAAATTTCCGGTCGATAAAATTATTAGACACGTGGTCGAATTTCTAGCACTCCCGCACTCACGAAAATTCCTAATGAATAATAATAGCAAAATTTACGAGAACATCAATCGAATGAATGTTCAATGGCCACTTTCTTCTTCTTTGAGTCTATTTCTCCCGCTTAAGGCGACTACGGAGGTTAGGCTAAACTTTCATATCGTAGTTTACAAATTATGCTTTAAGTTTGTAAAATTTTTTGGATTTGTAAGTTTTCCACCATTTTGTGGGTATCAAAAAATGGTGAAAAATTAAAAAATCCAAAAAAATTTCATGTATTGAAAGCATGATCTGTAAACTAAAAAATAAAACCCAACCTAAATTCCGAAGTCGCCTTAATTATCTTGTGTCTCTTTTTTAATTTTATTTTCTCCAATCGTTATTTGATATTCCAAATAACTGCCTAAGATTGGTTAATTTCGCTTTCCGATCCTCGAACGCAAGTCTTCAACACGCGTGCCACCTTTAATGCGGAAAATTCAATTTAGTTATTTTTCTTTTTCTTCATTCTCTTTTTTCGTTCTTTAATTCTTTATAGAAAGAGAGAGAGAGACAAACTTTAGTTGGCCTTGGGGTGTACACCCTGTCTGGCACAATAAGAAAATACAACAACAAATAACAATAATAATAATAATATTTCAAATTAATATTTCCAATCAATTAACAATGAAAAGCAAAAAATAATAGTAAGAATAGTGTAGATTTACAAGTGAGTATAGTATGTTCGCAAAATTTTTAATTCGAGTGTTTACAGGTAACTAATATATGTTTTAAATCAAGTTTAAATTAAACAATTACAATTACAAACAGAAGTGCATTATGACAAAAATGTGTATAGCTAGTAAATCAGAAGGCGCTATGCCATTAATAGTGACCAGCTGACAGATCAGCCAGCACCCATCTCATGCTGCCATGATTCACACTCACTCAATAGAAGTTTCTCATACAAATAACGTTTGAAAGTGAGAAAATCTTCAGAAGTAAAAGACTCCAATGAAGAGAGTTCTTTGTTGAAATGGTCAGCCGCAGAATAAACAAAAGGATACTGCATAGCAGCAGTGCGAACGTTAGGACAAACAAATAGTCTCGGTGGTAACCTAGCAGAGGAACGCAAAGACGCATTAATGTGCTACCTTACGAACCTAGTGGCTAAGTCTGCCGTCCAAAGTAAGAAAACCTTAACTCCAATGGGATTCCAATGTAGTTAACCACTTTTATACTTTGGACGGCAGAAGTATTATGGGTTACCGTGAGTAAGCACGTTGAATGCAAAGGAGATTTTCAAGTATATAGGCGTCTATTTTGAACAGAAAGCCAACGATATTGAAGGCGAAAAGGCGTCACTCTGCTTCGGCTGCCTATGTGGCCATGAACAAAACGAATGCAAGCATTAAAGGCTCTATGCAGACGCAAGTTTAGTGCTTGTGGAATATCATCATAAGTGACTGCTGCGTAGTCAAAATGCGAAAAAATAAGGGACTCGACGAGCTGTTTCCTAGTATCCTGAGACAAAGCATGTTTATAAAATTTCAGCAACCGTTAAGTAGCATGTACCTAAAGAATGGTTGCAGAGACTTGCTTATTCCAATCAAGAGTGGAAGATATCCATATACCCAGATTTTCAACTACCGAAGAATAGGGAACAATGGTATTTCCAACCAGAATATTAGGAGCAGGATTATCCTTCAATCGAGAGATATACTGTTCACTGCCAATGATTATGGCTTGTGTTTTTCCCGCATTCAGCAACAGACCATTTTGATTTGCCCACTTAACCACAGAAGCAATCTCATGATTAATAAGACTAACCTCATCTACCAGATTTACCGGTGGGAAGGACTTATAAATTTTCGGGACATCTGCAAAGAGTATATGTTTTGATGAAGACAACACATCAGAGATGTCATTTATATAAGCTGAGAACAATAATGGCCCCAGGACACTACCTTGAGGAACACTAGCCGATACTAACGACCATTCAGAAGAATTATTCAAGTTATCCAACACAGAATAAGATCTATCGGATAAGTAGGAGGCAAACCATTTAATGACAGTATCAGAGCAGTTGATGAAACGTAGCTTGACAAGCAGATTAACATGAGGAACTCTATCAAACGCCTTAGAGAAGTCAAAGAGAAGTAGTAAGGTAACCATACGACGATCGATAGCAATCCTACAATCATCCAGCAAGTGTAATAGGGCTGTTTGAGTACTATGACCCTTTCTAAACCCAGTCTGATAAGTGTCAAGCAAGAGATTAGACTCAAGATAAGCTGAGAATTGGGTGTGGACCACCCTTTCCAAAACTTTCGAGATCTCACATAGTTTGGCAGTAGGACGAGTCTAAGTTGGGCTGTCGATCTTAATCTGTTTAGACAATGGTAATAGGAATGCTCTTTCCCACGCTGTCGGGAAATATCCATAAACCAGAGAGTCATTTATAATAGAGGTTAAACCATTAGCTATGGAATTGTCCACAAGCTTAAGCATTTCAACAGAAATAGAACCAGGACCAACAGCTTTAGAGCCAGCTGAACGCAGAATATTTACTATAGTATTTGAACTAGTTGGAGTCAAATCAAAGACTGGAATATCTGATCTAAGAGGCGTGGAGAGAGCATGGTCATTGTCAGCATTAGTCAGAGCAGAGCTGATAGATGAAACCAATGTGTAATGCTTTAAGAGCGCCGATGAAGAAAAATATTTAAGAGGAGACGGCAGAGTATTTGAAGCAAGTCCTAACTTGCGAAGTTCAGACCATTTATTTTTGGCCGTAAGAGCAGATAAAAGCTTGTTAGATATATAATCATCTTTTGATTTAGAGAGAGAGTTTGAGACTTCATTTCGTAGTTGTTTAAAACGAGCATAGTCATGTGCAGAACCAGTTCTCCGAGCCAAGCGATAGTAGTTATCGCGACGTTTCATAAGTAAGCGTAAATCATGAGAAACCCATGGTTTCCGCATGGATAAAATTTTAACAACTCTAGTAGAAGCAAATTTATTGAAGACTTTAACAAAACTAGAGGTAAAATTAGTAACCTTAGAATCAATAAGGTGGCCATTCGATTCAGCCAGTTCAGAAAGATGTTGATGTAAGGTAATTGAACCTGAGTAAGTAGAGTATAATGGATTTGACAAAACATGAGAAGAAAAAGTAGATAATGGGCTCGCAGGAAAACATGTAGATAGACATTGAGAAAGTTCAAGCTTAAGAGCAGTAGTATTACAATTACTAAAGTTTCTAGTTAACGGCAGGCCGGAGTAGAACCTGATACCGACCGAGTAACAATTGAGTTGTTTGTTATTTACTCAAGTATTAATCGGTGTATCTTCAAAATAAAGGTTGATCGCAATAGATATTATTATTATGAATATCTATGCACAAGAAAAAAAAATCTACCGATTTGTTTTTGAGAAAAGTAAGGAACGCCGAAGTAAAAGATTATGTTTATAATATTTTCGCGTTCCTTACTTTTCTCAAAAACAAAGCGATAGATTTTTTTTTTCTTGTGCATAAATATTTGTAATAATAATATCTATTGCGGTTAACCTTCAATTTGCAGATACACCGTTCAATACTTGAGTAAATAACAAAAATGCTAATTAGACAAGGACAGCGAATCCGGCCTGTTCTTAAGAAAGATTTAACAGCCCTTTTGGGTTTATAAAACTTGAATTTAATTTCAATTAAATCATGACCAGCAATAAATGGAGCATTGGACTTTTCATATGCTAGTAAAGCTGACCTATCGTTCATGGCAAATAAATCCAGCCAAGTATAAGAGTCATGATCCAAGGTAAAAACGTGATGAGTGGCCTCAGAGGGCACCAGAAACAATGATAGAGAATCAAAACAAGACCGAAGAGCATTAGATGAGTAAGAAGACTTATTTAAATTAATGTTGAAATCTCCAGTTATTATAATATTTTTATAGTTATACGTATGCTCAGATAGGACATTAAAGAGGCTATCGAGCGAGGAAGCCTTAGGTCTAACATAAACTATACAGAAAAGCAAAGAGTTTGCACCAACACTTATATCTAATATGAGGAATTCCGGGGTATTATCAAAAGAAGGATCGAAATGATGAAGAATTCTGGTTTGAAAGGTATCACGAACATAGACACCAACACCATCACCCGATTTGCCTTGTCTATCCAACCGAAAAAACTCATAACCATCTATATTTATGATGGTAGAGGAATCAAGATCCAAAAGAAAGGTCTCTGTGACTCCAAAAATATCATAATCCTTGGACCTACGCTGGAATTCAATCTCATTAAAATGAGTTTTTGGGCGGTTAACATTTACGTGGACAACATTTACATAATCAATTAAAGGATTAGAAAACAAAACATTACTTAAGTGACTAGGGGACAATAAATCGGACGGAACAACCTGCGAGTATTCTTCAAAACTCATTTTTGATTTGAAGGTAAAGTAGCCAAATCAGCTTCAGAAGCGATGAAAATAGGAACAGAGTCCTTCGTACGTCTCATATATACCTTGAGATCAGTGACAAAAGGCCTCTCATAATTAAGATCCTTCTTAGCCACCTTAGCCTTTCTTAACAATGAGTATATTTCTTTAGGCCATAATGCCCGCAGAAAGATTTTAGAGTTTCCACCACAGCCAAAAATACGCTTGCATGGAAAATCATGCAGTCTAGATGCCGATCCGACTACACGATCACGAACGTGACTGGATGAGCACTAAACCACCACTGAATTTTTAGTGATATGAACCTCCTCATTACTCTAATCTCCACCAGCAGTTTTAGGTAACCATTTACGCACACTAAGGAAGTGCGATCTGTCAATATTGAGTCCCATCGGAGTGAGGATCTTCATAAAATTATCAATACTCAGTGAGTCAATTTCTAACGGCAGACCCGAGACCAAGATCTCACAAGAATCCTTATAAGGACGGGACAACACAGACTCAGTGCGCAACAAACGAGATTCAATACGCCGAGAATTTGCGGCACACTCCTCCTTGGCTTCCTTAACAGCCAATTTAAGATTGTCAATTCTGGAAGCAATACCTTTAATACCTGAAGTTATCTCACCAAGAGTAACAGAAAGGCCTTCCTTAAACTCCAAGAACCAAAGTGGTGGAGTTTTATTAGACATAGCAGCAGAGTTAGTATCATCATTCATCTTGACGTCAACTGACAGCTCAGTATGCTTATGAAAAAGAGACGTACTATTAAGTACAGTGGCTACAGAAGGCAGAGAAGTGTCCGTCAAGTATTGCGATGGCGAAGAGAGACAAGTAGGCGTAGACGCCCCACCCGGCACTATAGAATGATAAGAGTGTGAGGAGCTACCACCTAAACTAGGGCAACGCTTACGAGCCAGCGGCTTCAAAGATGTGTTAGGCGAAGTCACGCCCCTTTTTCCCACTGGAAGCGGTGATGCGATACTCTCGAGCTCGAATTTACGCTCCGTTCCAACAGCAAAATTGTCAATGCACGTGTCACGTTGCCTATATGCACGTGTAGAGCGGCCACAGCAAGCAATTCTACGATCACCTATGAACCAAGTAGAATCGCAACAAGTAAAATGGTACAGGTTACTACAATGTACACATTAAAGTGAAGGCGCAGAACGTATGATCTCACACTTACATACCACACACTCAACCATCACACACACACACATATCGTGGCAGCAATAAGAAAACACTAACCTAAAAATCAGAGGTAAAGATGTAGGCAGTAAGCACTGTGACGATCGAAAAAGCGTGGCGTATAGTCGAATGCCGATTACTGTAGTTGGTTATGTGGAAAACTTTCTTAACGGCTGGTATGTGATAAGGCGAATAGTAGTACCAGGAATAGCCAGTGGTGCGTGATAGTCAATAAAATTTCTCAGCTATGCCGCCAAGCCAACATAACCTCCTCCAAAAATTTCACCACAAAATGTCAAAAATCCAATGCAAGGCACAAAAAGCAGATAGAACTTCTTTGTTTACCGAATGCCTTGCAATTTTAGCATGCAAGTTAGCTGTAACAAAACGCCTGTAGGCAGGATTAGGCAGCAACAATATCAAAGACAGATAGAGCGTTACAAACAGACAGCTAAATATACTCACTCAAAGAGAGAAAGAGAGAGAGAGAGAGAGAGAGAGTACTCGTAAGTGTAGATATATACACGTATATACATGTAAACATGGTCATATAGTGCATATGCACTCAAGCGAAGAGAAAGAAATGGTAATCTCCCTTTCTTTACGCTCTACCCATCTTCCTTTAGCGTACTACATCTCCCTCTTTTCTCACTGCACAAAAAATAGGCGCGCCATCATTTTCAGTTTGCTCTTACAGTATACTAATCTTGCTATCTCTTTTTTTCCTATCTCTTGATTCTTTCTCTCTTTCTAAGTCTTCTTCGTCATATCAACGAAGATAGACGCTTATAGAAGCGTACTTCTGGGTTAACTTTGGGGGCCCAGCTTTTGGAGGACACTTTAACATTACATGTATATCTACATATATGAAAACATCGGTATATATAGATATAGAAATACATGGCATTTTAGTAGCGCCACCACACGGCTGGAGGACATAAGCTTTAGATTTTAAGCCCCTGTCCGCCCATTTAAAGTACGCTTCTATAAGCGTCGATCTTCGTTGGTCATATGCTGACTCCTAGCGCACGCGCGGCCGTCGCTCTCCTCGCGGTAGCGGTAAAACAAACAGAAAAAAATCTCTTGATTCATTCTTTATGCTTTCAATATATATATGTATATATATATATATACATACATACATATATATATCCGCCCGGGTCTGTGAGTGCACTCGTGGTGTGTCTGTATGCGTGCGTGAAATCAAGTATTTAGTTTGTTAAACAATTTTTTTATCATAACGGACCACGTCACTCTATTACTATCCAAAACCAGTACATTGCATAATATATTAAATATAATTATAGATTCATGTATCAACCAGTTTAACAATGATTTATTTAAAAATATTAAATTATCTTAATTATCATATCATAACATTCTATTATTCTGTGTGTTAAAAAAAAAGAAATAATCAATACAATATAATACTTATACTTATATTTCACAAGATTCTATTATTCAGTAAAATGTTTAAAAATTTAACGCCTTTCATCACCTTCATCTTGAGAGCGCGGTGGCGTAACGGATAGAGCTCTTGCCTTCAACGCGGTGGGCATGGGTTCGAATCCTGGCCAGGTATCTCTGACTTTTTTTCTAAAGAAAAATTAGTGTATGTACTAACAATATCGTGCGGCTCTTATAAAATCCGATCTCATTGGGTATCGATTGATTGTTCGTCACAAAAATGTGACTGACCATCGATCAGCAGTCAAAGATTTCGGTATGGTGTATCAGATAGGCTAGCCTGATGTAATGTGAAAACGGTTCCAGGCTAGAATCTATCTGATATTATCATATGGAAAAAGTTAATTATATAGAGGATGACAATATCCTCTATATAATTAACTTTTTATTTAAAAAAAAAAAAAAATCACCTTCACTTTTTTAACATTTTTTTCTGCAATTTTATCTATTTCTGTGAAGACTGTTTGTATGGATCTACACTTTTCTACATTTGGATCCTTATCTTTGCAAGCAGTATTTTCCATTTCCCTTACAAAATTTATGCTAACAAAGTTCATGTTTCTTATTCGGTGATGCATCTGTTTTTTTATTATTCTCTTATTTTCTTTTTCATAAGTTATATTTTTGCCGTCTTCTGTCTCTAGTAACATAACTTCTATTAACCCATCAACAATCTTGACTATGTTTATATTGTTTTATATGTAAATACTTCCCTTTTGTTTCAAATTACAGTTGGATATACGACGATGATATCAATCATTAGCCATTTTACATTTGCCATTAGCAAGTATGTTTGTACATCCAGTATTGTCTCATTTTGATAACACAACTTTTCAAGCCAGTGTTTTATCAATAGACGTTTAATATTCATAATGACATTTTTCTTATTCATTATTTATCAACCAATCCTTCAACTCTCTAATATTGGAGACTTTTTAGATATCAGGATCTTTAAATTCATTCAGTAATTTTTCTAACGTGCTCATCATTTCAATATAAATGCTTTTTGTGTTTATTGTTTTGTTGTACTTGGATGGAATTATCAACTTATGCCTAGTTTTACTAATAGAGTTAACATAGGGTTCTTAAATTTTCATATTCATATCGCAAACTTTCATATGCAAGTAATTGTCTTAGGTTTAAAGGCATTTCACTTGTAAATGTGTTTTTGTCAATTTTTTTTTTAATTCTTGTTTTGACTAAATGTAGGAATTGCAATTTATTGTGCTAGGTATTACCTTAAGCAATTATACTATATTCAATCAGACTATGAAAAGAGGCGTAGTATATTACTGCCTTCCTAAGAAAGAACGTCCTATCTGACAAAATTTTAAAATAGAGAAAATTAAGATTTTGTAAATCTTACTATTCGAATTAAGAGCAGGTCGAATATATTTGTCCTTTTCTAATCAAAGAATTGAGTTTTTTGCAATAACTAATAACTTTAGCAAAAAATAAAGAGATAGCCCCATCTCGTATTACAAAAAGCAATATTTTATTTGATGAAAAAGAATTGATTTTATTGTTTCGTTTTTAAAAAAACCTTGGGAAACTTGAAACATAGAGGTTAGGGTAAACAATTTGGTTTTTCAAGATTTTCTTGAAAACGAATAGATGAAATCAATCATTTCTCATCAAAGAAAATATTGCTTTTTGTAATACGAGATGCGGCTATCTCTTTATTTTTTGCTAAAGTTATTAGTTATTGCAAAAAACTCAATTCTTCGATTAGAAAAGGACGGAGATACATGACCTCCTCTTAAAAAGGGGCTGAACTATCTGTCTTTGTCTAATAGCGTTTTTCATCATTTATGTAAACACTATCCGGTATAACAAGAAAAAAATAGCAGCCCCCGCTAGATATTAGTATAATTAGTAAATTTTTTAATAACAACCAAATTTTTTACCGCATAGTTTTTGACTAATTAGAGACCTACTAGCAATCTAGAATATAACCTATCTTTTTTTGGTAGGTCTCTAATTATTCAAAAACTACGCAGTGAAAAAATTTGGTTGTTATTACAAAATTTACTTATTATACTAATATCTAGCGGGGGCTGCTATTTTTTATTTGTTATACCGGATAGTGCTTACATAAATGATGAAAAACGCTATTAGACAAAGACAGATAGTTCGGCCCCTTCTTAAGATGCTTTTTTTGTAAATAGAACAGACTATTTCAGCGTTTTTTACCAAGCTGAAAAACATTCCGAGTCATTTTGAATCCGGCAATAGTTACACATCATGTTTACCTTTCTATTCATGCCAGAAAATGAAAAATTTTAAAAAGTGTAGATAGGACGTTTTTTTTAGGAGGACAGATTACTTTTAGCATGTTGGTATCCATGAACCTAGATAATTTACTAAATAGGAAAATAAGATATCTGATCTTATTTATCAAATATTTAATGTATTCGTCCCACCTCATATGCAAGTCAAGAATAATGCCAAGATATTTAGAGTTGAATACTCTTTTAATTGTTTCGTGGTTAATTTTAATTTTAATTTTTCCAGGTGGACTATCTTTGTAGTTTCCAAAAGTCATGTATACAGTTTTTTGTACATAAGGTTAATTTATTTAATCCAAGCTAAATTGATACGTCTTCTAGATACTTAATAATTTTGCATTCCACTTCAATCCAAGCTTTACCAGTTGTCATTACTGCTATGTCATCAGCATATAATACAATTGTATTATTTTTTTTTGGCTTAATCTTTGAATTTCGACAAAATTACACGCTTTTGCTTCTCATTTGTATGAAATTAACTGATATCTACAAGCGCAAACAGTTCTAATATTTATATCTTTCCAAAAAACAAAATATTTTTTTTAGCTATTTTTTATCAGTAAAATAGGTTTAAATCAGACTCTTAAAAATAAAAACATTTGTGCAACGAAAAAATTGCGTTTTTATAAAAAAAAATAGTCCACATTTTTTAAATCTTTTTTGTAATATAGATTGTACATTCATCGTATCAAATGTTTTGTTCTCTTGAGTACTGAAGCAAGCTGATGTTTACTAATAGCAACACTCGAAGACTCTTTGCAGAAATTTTTATGAACCTTTTGATATTGTATTTTTAATGCTCGAAAGAAAGCAACATTTAAAGGTTGCAATATGTGAGTGGCATTCAGTTGCAGAGCCACTAATACAATGTCATGACTTGAGCAGAATTTACTCAAATATAGATTTAAATGAGATGAATGTCCATCTATGTACAAAATAACTGGACGTTTTATTTGTCGCTGCGTTAACCAAGGCTCAAAAATGTTAGCTACGTACTCAAAAAAATTCTTTGCAAACATCCATCCATTGTCAGAGCATCCAAAACAAAATTCTGAAGGAGCCATTTTTGCAGCGTTGTTTGGCAAATTTTTTCCAGAGAAAAGAACAAAAGTAGGTGCAAGATCTTCTGCAGCGTTGCATGTAACCAGGACTATTATATCCCACATAGCACGAAAGCTTCCAAGGAAGCTTCCCATGAATCTTTCACGTAATATTCCAGCAGAAGCTTCCATTAGCCTTTCTGTAAGCTTACAGAATCTTTCATTAATATTGCATTGTAATATTTCATGTAATCTAAAAGTAAGCTAAACGTAAGCATGAATAAATGACTAATAAAAGCTTACGTAAAATATTCCACAAAATCTTTTTAAAATCTTACAGTAACCTTTTAGCCAAGCTTCCATGAATGGATCCAGAAAAGTTACATGTAAGATAGTGAGAAAGATTACTGTAAGCTTCCCGAAAGATTCATCAGTTAGGTAATCGTAAAAGCTTACAGGAAGCTTACTGAAAAGATTCGTGTCATCTTTCATTAAATATTCCGCTAAAGTTTAAGAATACCGTCTACCTTGAAAACTATTTCTTTCATCATGTAATTTAATTAGTCTCCTTCTTTTTTATATTGAAATATACATTAAAATTATCAAGAAATTGCTCTACATAGTTTCAAATAGTGAGTTTTATTCTAATAATTGAGAAATATGTGTAAAATTCAATGAAAATTAGACTTTCTTTAAATGACTTCTGGCGATGAACTTTTCAATTTTCAGACTTGCGGATGGAGATATATATTCAAATATACAAAATAAAGATAATTGTGGTGCAAAATTGTTTGAAGTCAAAAATAAGAGAAATTATAATCCATTATAACAATTGAGGGGCTGGAAACGAAAAGGGCACATAGCGCCGATCGCGCGTATAAGTATTGTCCAACTATACTAAATTTCAAAGTTGTTCATAATTAAATTTTTATGATTTAAATTTATAAAGAATATAATTTCGCAACTTTTTTATGTTGGAACCATGTTAAAATATTTTTTAATTTTTCAGTTACTAGCCAAAAACACGATTTTTTTAAATTTATTATTTCAATGTTTTTTTCACTTCAACTCGTCGCGGTTTTTTTTCTATTGAATATTTAGCCTTGAAAATTTTTTTACATATTCTGCAATATCTTCCGCAAGTTTTAGTCAAAGAACGAGGTCTTAATATTTATTTATTTACAAATGGCGAATTTTTAAACAAATAAGCCATGTAATCATGAACTGTTATTTTCAAAGACAAAAGTTGAGTGACGAACTTTTGAAAATGGCAAATCTGCTAACACAGTATTAAAATATAATAGTTTAAGAAGTTTTTTGGAAAGTTTTAGATCTTTAACTATTATAGTTATTAAATGAGAGCATTTTTAGATTTACAATGTCTTGCGCGCAGATCGCGGAGTCAGGTGAAGAATCGTGGGGCAACAGACAGCTGACTCCGCGGTCTGCGCGCAAGACATTGTAAATCTAAAAATGCTCTCATTTAATAACTATAATAGTTAAAGATCTAAAACTTTCCAAAAAACTTCTTAAACTATTATATTTTAATACTGTGTTAGCAGATTTGCCATTTTCAAAAGTTCGTCACTCAACTTTTGTCTTTGAAAATAACAGTTCATGATTACATGGCTTATTTGTTTAAAAATTCGCCATTTGTAAATAAATAAATATTAAGACCTCGTTCTTTGACTAAAACTTGCGGAAGATATTGCAGAATATGTAAAAAAATTTTCAAGGCTAAATATTCAATAGAAAAAAAACCGCGACGAGTTGAAGTGAAAAAAACATTGAAATAATAAATTTAAAAAAATCGTGTTTTTGGCTAGTAACTGAAAAATTTAAAAATATTTTAACATGATTCCAACATAAAAAGGTTGCGAAATTATATTCTTTATGAATTTAAATCATAAAAATTTAATTATGAACAACTTTGAAATTTAGTATAGTTGGACAATACTTATACGCGCGATCGGCGCTATGTGCCCTTTTCGTTTCCAGCCCCTCAATTATAACAATTATTTATTTAATAAAATTATATTATCACATGTTTTATTTAGCAAAGTTTCAAAAAAGTATGTTCGACCTTATCGGATTATAAATCTGCACCACAATTTTGTTGCTAATATACGATCAAAGAAAAATATAAAATTTCAACTTGATTGGAACAATATTTCATCGCCAGAACTATTTTGAATTTAAGAAAATAAATTAAATAATTAATTTTGAGAAAAACAACATTTCATGCAACAATTTTCAGAACACAATTTAGATGTTGAATTTATTTATTTCAATACTGAACACGTCATTTTTCTTTTTTACTTGTATATTTTCTAATCTTCTTTACTCTTTCAACTCTTTCAGATTGGTCCTGAGGTCTAAAAAAAATTATAATAATCAAAAGTTGTAATATTAAATGATTAGTTTTAATCTTACTGTAAAATTTTTTAATCTTACTGTATTTTCACAACCGATATTGAATTCTGTAACAGCCATAATTACAGCAATTTCTAATTTATTCTTTGATTGAAAAGTATCCTTGCTGCACTTTGACCAAATTATGTGATGAAGACTTTCATTAGCATTCTGCGTACCACCTTTTATACATCTTCGAAGCAACTCTACATTGCTGAATTTTTTATATACAGGTCTGATGTATTCGATAACAAGATAATTTATTTTTGTTCTTGTACTAGTGTGACTGGGTGGCTCTTGTCCTTATGAAACAGCTCTATGAACCAGATGAACCATCAAAGTTTTGTTGACACGTACCACTGCTTTTATGTGTACCCACTCTTTGAATTCTTCGCTTTCAGGTTGCAATGTTCTTTTTTTACTTTCACAAATATTACAGTATTTTGACAAAATCTCATAATCTATTACTAAACCGGTGTATAATTCAATGACAAAGCCTATACCATATAATAAGGTTAATCCTCATTTCTGCCAAGTACCATCATACGTACATGTATAGTCAATAATGCTATCATCATCAAGACTTTTATCTAAAGCTCAATAATGTTTACGTACCTTCTATCTTGATTCTAATAACATTTCTTGCTTGAGTCTGTTATAGTCATTTATCACGCTTGGCAATATTTTATAAAAAGTTTTCTTAGACATAACATTCATGCCCATACCCATACAAAATTTTTGTAAACCAGCATAACCTAATCCCATCATGATCACACTTTCAATAACTTTTTCGTTCACATGAAATGTTTTCTTCTCATCAACACGTGGGCATGAATGAAATTCTTTTATAGTTTCTTCACATTCACCACATATAATATTAGTTTTGTTGCAAGTTCATTCGACTCTAAAACTCTAATACTTAGAGAATTTTGTTTACACATTGCACACAACACTTCAGAAACCAAATTATTCAATTGTTTTTTTGTGCACTAACACATATTCAAAACTTTCATCGTCATTTTGATCTTTGGTTCAGCTTTTAATAAAACTTCGAAGTTTTTTCTTTTTTGGCATTTAAATTTTTATGTTTCCCCTTCATTTTCCTCGATTTTGCTTTCCTCCTCTTTTAGTATTTTAAATTTTCGATGCGATTCATTGTTAGATGATCGATTTACTATTTAAAAACATAAAATGGACATGAAAACGAATTTGTAGCTAAATATTCTGTTACAGTGTTATGTCAACAAATATAGACATATGCATAGAAGCGCAGAGCTAATACACAGACTGTATATCTATACAGTACTTATATATAAATATACTAACAATGTAAAAGCTGGGGGGATAACTTGCCTCAAAATTTTGTACGCGTCTGCTCTTCTATAAACGTCTCTATTCTTTGTTTATGTTTACATCTGTTCATATGCACTATAATATTTACACTGCCGCCGAGATACTTTTACCCCACTTCGTCTAAAATCGACTTATCTAAAAAGTTTTATAACTCTGGAAAAAATGGTCGTAGTCTAAAAATTCTAACGGGATTCGAAAGATTGTTGAAAATTCTTTCAAAAACTATTGGTTTGATATAAAAAGAAACATTTTTTTTGTATCTCTTATCCTTGTTTAAAAAGAAATTTTTTTTAACTTTGATTTGACTTTGTAAAATAGTGTTCAATTTTATTAGAAATCGTTACATTAATACAAAACCAAATAGGTTTTAAAGCTTATATTTCAACGATGACAATGCGATGTCGAACGTCTAGATGCAACCTTTTAAACCAGAGCTATAAGATTTTATATTTAAAAATAAGGTTTTTTTCGATGTATGAATATCTCTGAATTTAAGAGGAATAGAAAAATTTGTCAGAGAGAAAAAATGTTTCTTTTTAGTCAAATAATAATAATATATAATAAAAAATTGATTTTGAAAAATTTTTTTTCTGCCTTTTCTACCCACGTTGTTCAATATTTTAAAGATATCAAAATTTCATTACATTCCAACCAAAAAAAAAAAATTTTTTCGAAATCAATTTTTTATTATATATTATTATTATTTGACCAAAAAGGAATATTTTTTCTCTCTGACAAATTTTTCTATTCCTCTTAAATTCAGAGATATTCATACATCGAAAAAAACCTTATTTTTAAATATAAAATCTTATAACTCTGTTTTAAAAGGACAAATCTAGACGTTCGACATTGCATTTTTATCGTTGAAATCGAAGCATTAAAACCTATTTGATTTTGTATTAATATAACGATTTCTACTAGAATTGAACACTATTTTACAAAGTCAAAACAAAGTTAAAAAAAATTTCTTTTTAAACAAGGATAAGAGATACGAAGAAAATGTTTTCTCTTTATATTAAACCAATAGTTGTTGAAAGAATTTTCAACAATATTTCGAATCCCGTTGGAATTTTTAGGCTACGACCATTTTTTCCAGAGTTATGAAACTTTTTAGATAAGTCGATTTTAGACGAAGCGGGGCAAAAGTATCTCGGCGGCAGTGTATTTTGATCAAGTCTTATTGCGTGACGTTACAGATGTTCTACTAAGCTAATTACATAAAATGTTCTGCTCTTTTGTATTTTCTTATGATTGATTGAATTAAATTAGCCAAATGAATAAGTCAACAGTATGCAGGTGTATGAAAATTGATTGCATAAATTATAAACAATTAGCGCAATCAATATATATATATATATATATATATATATATATATATATATATACTTTCTACGTATATGAAGTTGAATATTACATATTACATGAAAGTAAAAATTATTTTAAATTATTTTCGTTTGCAACAATATTGCCGTGAAATAACAATATCAATAAAATATTGATTTTTTTGTTTTTGTAGAATAGTGACTGAAAAATTATTCTTAGGGCATATAATATGATTTTTCTTGTAGGTATTTACATACAGAATGAAAATTCTTAATAATCTCAAAACTGAAAATTTCAAAATTTTTGATCGATTCTTTGGGTAGACGGTATCCTTAATACAATTTTTCATGAAAGATAACTGCAAGCTTCCTGAAAGATTCATTTGTGAGCTTTCGTCAGAAGCTTTCCTAAATCTTTCAAAAAAGGTTAATAAAAGCTTCCACGTAATCTTTCACGAAACATGAATGGAAGAGTTAATGAAAGATTAATGTAAATAAAGATGGAAGATTACAGAAAGAATTTTCACCACCGTAAATGTAAGCTTTCTAACTAGCCTTACAGGAAGATTCCACTGGAAGATTTCATGAAAGTTTACAGTTAGCTAAATGTAATCTAGAAAAAAGGTTACTAAATAATTACGTGCAAGATTCCTTGAAATATTTTTACAATCTTACAGTAATCTTTCAACAAATCTTCCATGAATGTATTCAGAAAGGTTACATGTAAGATGATAAGAAAGATTACTGTAAGCTTCCCGAAAGATTCATCGGTTAGGTAATCGTGAAGGCATACAGGAAGCTTACTGAAAAGATTCGTGTATAGAATGTTCCGCTAACGTTTAATCCAATCTTTCATGAAAGATAACTGCAAGCTTCTCGAAAGTTTCATTAGTAAGCTTTCGCCAGAAGCCTTCGGAAATTTTTCAAAAGAAATTAATAAAAGCTTTCACGTAATCTTTTACGGAACATAAAAAAACTTTCATAGAAAATTAATGTGTGTAACGATGAAAGATTAATTAAAGAATTTCTGCAACTGTTAAGAACAAGTCGTATTATCTGTTCTTTTGTAATCAAAGGATTGATTTTTTTTTAAGGGGAGACACAAGTAAAACATGAAAAAAATGAGATTTTTTAGATTTAACTTTTGATCCGTAGCACCTAAAATGTTATCCATGCGTAATGTTATTCAAAATCATCTAAAGAATCTATAAAAAAATTTTCAGCTCGAAATATTAAAAACTGTGGGACTAGTTCCATTTTAACGACTGCTCGATTCAGTGATAAGTGAGGAAGCGTTAAAATGGAACTAGTCCCACAGTTTTTAATATTTCGAGCTGAAAATTTTTTTATAGATTCTTTAGATGATTTTGAACAACATTGAGCATGGATAACATTGTAGGTGCTACAGATCAAAAGTTAAAACTAAAAAACCTCATTTTTTTCGTGTTTTACTTGTGTCTCCCCTTAAAACTATTAATTTTGACAAACAAAAGAGAAAGCCGCATCCCGTGTTGAAAAAAAGAATATATTATTCGATGATAAAGAACTGATTTTATCGCCCTCATAGCATGAAAGCTTCCAAGGAAGCTTTCCGTGAAGCGTTCACGTAATATTCCAGAGGAAGCTTCCATTAACCCTGAATCTTTCATTAATATTTCATTGTAATATTTCATGTAATCTAAAAGTAAACTAAAGGTTAGCATAAATAAATAATAAAAGCTTACGTGCAATGTTTTCTTAAATCTTTTTGCAATCTTATAGTAACCTTACAAAAAAGCTTCCATGGATAAATACGCCAAGGTTACATGGAAGATATTGAGAAAGATTACTGTAAGCTTCCTGAAAGATTTATCGGTTAGGTAATCGTAGAAGCCTACAGGAAGCTTTCTAAAAAGATTTATGCTTTCTTTAATAGAATATTCCGCTTACCTTAAATAGAATATTTCATAAAAGATAATTGCAAGCTTATTGAAAGATTCATTAGTAAGGTTACGTCGAAAGCTTTCGGGCACCTTACGATAAAGGTTAATAAATGCTCTCACGTAATCTTTCATGGAACATTAATGGAACCTTTCATCGAAAATTAATGTAAGAATCGATGGAAGATTTCTGAAAGATATTTAACAACTGTGAATAAAAACTTTTTCAATAAATGTTACGGAAAAACTCAATTGAAATATTCCATGAAAGCTTACAGTAAGCTAAATGTAATCTAAAAAGAAGTTTACTAAATGCTAACATCCAATATTTCCTAAAATCTTTATGGAATATTACAATGACCTTACAGAAAACCTTCCATAGATGAATACGCAAAGGTTACATGGAAGATATTGAAAAATATTACTGTAAGCTTCCCGAAAAATTCATCAGTTAGGTAATCGTGGAAGCTTTCAGGAAGCTTTCTAAAAAGATTCATGCCTTCTTTTCATGGAATATTTCGCTTACTTTAAATAGAATCTTTCATAAAAGATAACTGCAAGCTTACTGAAAGCTTCATTAGTAAGGTTACGTCGAAAGCTTTCGGGAATCTTCCGAGAAAAATTAGTAAATGCTTTCACGTAATCTTTCATGAAACATTAATGAAACCTTTCATTAAAGATTCATGCGAAGACCACCCACATAGCAAAAAAGCTTACAAGGAAGCTTCCCATGAATTTTTTTATATAATATTCCAGTGGAAGCTTCCATTCACCTTTTCGAAAATTAACATGAGCTTACAGTAAGCATAATATAAGTCTAAAAAATGCTTCCTAAATACTTACAAGTAATATTCCGTGGAATCTTTTTGCTATCTTCCTGTAACCTTACGCTAAAGTCTTAATAAATGGATTAGCAAAGGTTTCAAGTACACGGAAAAACTTTTGCACCTAAAATACGTTCAAATGTTGCATATAAATTCACATCTACTATTATTGAAATAATTTTAATATCATTCTTGAAAAAAGATTAAAATCAAATTGAGATGATGTTTCCCTCAGAAGAAATGAAATTGGAAACCAGTCATCTATGCATTCAATATATACTCAATATGTATGTTGACTACATTCGAGACAGTCGAACAGCCTTTGCATTCAGACTTGATCGGGATTTAGCTTCAACTCGAACGGAAAAAGTTAACAGTAGTGCGGACAACCGAGCGCGTGTTTTGAAAAGAGGTAGGGGAAAAAGAAAAAGAGGGAGTAACCAAAATACATTCTTATTATGATGGTAAAATAGTAATTTTAAAAAAATTAATAAATGTTACGATTTTAATATAATTTGTGAGTTTAAAACTATTAAAAAAGTATTTCAACTCCAAATCTAATTATTTTAAACAACTAGGGGCAGATGAGCATGTATCATTTCATGTCGATGATATTTTGAAGTAGGTTTGGTCGAGTGCGCAGCGTAACGCTTTTCCTTTTGAGTGTCAGTTACTTTCGCTTTTTTTTTTTTTTTTATGTTTTAAAATTTTTTTTTTTTTTTACTTTTTTCTTATAATATTAAATCTATTTTCAATTGTATGTTTTAAAATAAATTTTTCTTGTTATTCTAAATTTGTAATTACATAAAAATTCTATAATATTACTTTATTTATGTTAGAATGTATATTACATATTAATATATATCTTAAGACAAAATTTAACATTAAGTATTATAAACCTAACTATTATTCATTTATTAATATTTTTAATTATTACATCTAAGGAATAATTTATTTTTAAAAATATTCATTGAAAAAATAAGTCTACTTAAAATATAAAAAATTTTTTTCTATTATTATTGAGTAATACTATATAAATACATTTAGAGAAATATTGATGGTTTATTTGATCTATGACATAGTTAGACCTTCTCTAAGGGTACTACAAAAATTTTACATTTAAATTTTGTTATTTATATTTTTTTGAGCTGTGTAAAGTAAAAAATTTGATCCTGAAAATTCAATAAATTTTTGGTAGATCTCTTGATGTCCGTTAAAGTGATCATTGAGCTGTTAAAATTTTAAATAAATAAAAGGTGCAATTTTTAATTTTTTTTAACTTTCACTATAAATTACACTTTATTATATTAAATGCATATATACTACACGTATTTATAATTATATATAAAAGCTTACCTTTAAAAAGGCATATGGTGGTCAAGTACGCTTATCCTGGTAGAAAATTTGTCTAGTTTTATCGAGGCCTCGATTATTTAACATACAAAACTAGACAGATCTAGAGTAAATTTCTACCAGGTACGATATTTTAATTAATGTTTTAACTTTTTATCTTTTTTCAATTTCGTTTCGTATTCAATACTATTTTAGACTATTATTTTTATTAAATAAAACATAATTTTTAACCAAAAGGAGATTTTATCGACTACCTTGAAAAAATAAAAGTTTAAAACTAATTTTTTTACATTGAATTTATATAATGTTTTAGAGATTCTTAAATACATTGGTCATATAAAACTATGAACTTGATATTAAAACCAATAATATGAACAGATGCAAATATTAAATGCATTATTTAAATTTGTAATATAATAATTTGTTTTATCCAATTTCATTTCGAATGGTTTATAGAATTTGATAGTATAGTACCGGGCAATAATTCTAGATAGGTTATCAAATTTTTGTTCCGACTTTGAAAAAGCGTATCTTTTTCAATTTTATCCTAGAAAAATAAAAAAAAGCATTTTAAAGTATTCTTTAAATGCTTTCTTTTAGCTTACTTACATTTTTTTAACAATATTTAAAAAAAATAATCGCTTTGGTAATTTTGAAATTTTTTCATTTTTGCATTTTTCTTCAATCAGCTGTAGTTTTTAAATAATTGAGCTAGAAAAAATTTGAAAAAAGATTTGAAAAGGGCTAAAAAATGCTATTTGCAGCTATTTTTATAAAAATTTTTAAATTATATTTTGTCAAGTTTTAAGCATATAAAGTTATTGATCTAATACTTTTGCAGTTGTAAAAACATCAAGAAGTAAAAATAACTGTCAAAACTTTTGATTCTATGATATAATTTTTGCAAAATAAATCTTTTTGTTATTTCATACTTTATTATGTTTTATTATTAATAATGAATAGTTATATTCCACTAAAATTAAATCACTTCACCAGCGATTATTTTCTACTTTATTAAGTGTTTTTTAAACTGATTTTTTATTCAACTCTGTAACAGCACCTAAATGCTGTAAAAGCTTACCTTAAAGTATATGTTGTACTGATTTATTTTGTTAATGATTTTAACATTTTATGTTTTAACATTTATAAAATTTTTTAGTAAAAAAAACATTTCATTTTTATTTACAAATCATTTTTTTTAAAATCTAAACAAAACAAAAAATTAAATACGTATCACTACTTTTTCATTTTTTAAAATTTTCACCCCAAAAAAACAACTTTTTTATCTCCGTTTTATAATTTCATTAAATTCTAATGTGAAGATTTGATGGTTTCAAATACAAATAAATAGATTAATTCTGTGAACGCATGCAAAATTCAATTATAAAAATAAAATACTTGACATTTGTTTCATTATTTCATGAAATTCTAATATCATTGTTTGATTTTTTACTAAAAATATTTTATAATATGTTAAAGACATCAAAATGGTTAAAATCATTAATCAAAATAAATCGCTTAGCATACTTGACCACCATATACCTTTTTAAAGGTAAGCTTTTATGTAATAATAAATACGTGTCGTATATATGCATTTAATATAATAAAGTGTAATTTTAATGAAAGTTCAAAAAAAATGAAAAATTACTTTTTTTTTTTACACATAAGTTACTTAACGACACAAGAAATCACAAAATTATGAATTTTAGGACAAATTTTTACTTTACACAGCTCAAAAATATAAATAACAAAATTAAATGAAAAATTTTTGTAGTACTTTTGAGAAGTCTACTATCTAAAAAAACCTTTTTAGTCAATTTTTTATGCAAATTTACAAATACATTATTAATAAATTAAACTATAGTATTATAAAATAAACTTATTATTATTTATTTATTAATATTTTTCATCATTACGTCTAAGAAATAATTTATTTTAAAAAATATTCATTGAAAAAACGAGTATACTTAATAAACTCGTGAAGAATTAGATTTTAATAGTATAGAAAAAAATGTAAATAAAAAAATTAATAAAAATTTTAAAACAATAAAAAAATTAAAAAAAAAGTGATCCTGACCTAGAGTTGAACTTGCACCCTTCAAAGGAAAAGCGTAAACGTTGCGCACTCGACCAAACCTACTTCAAAATATCATTGACATGAAATGATACATGCTCATCTGCCCCTAGTTGTTTAAAATAATTAGATTTGGAGTTGAAAATTTTTTATTAGTTTTAAAAACTCACAAATATATTACATCTTACATTCATATTTTTAAATTACTATTTACCATCATATGATGTATTTTGTTACTCCCTTCTCCCGCCCCTTTAAACACGCCTCGGTACTGTTACTCATTCAGTTCATTGCAAACCCGCAGTCTGAATACACTAACTGTCGAATGTAGCAACGTACATACTTGATCATTTTTTCAACTAAATAGATAATATATTTACATCAAACTATTGAGTGTAAAAATATGTCAATAATGAAAGTATTAGTAAGTCTTTAGCGCATTCAAATCGGTTTCAAGTTTTTTTGAGCACAAATCAATTGCAAAAGTTTTTCCGTGTAAACTAACTAGAAAGATTGCAGTAAGCTTCCTAAAAGATTCACTAGTAAGCTAACTAAGAACACTTTCGGGAAGCTTTCGTGAAAGCTTCATGTAAATGTTCAAGGAATATTCCACGAAACGTTAATTAAATCTTGCATATAACATACCTGTGAGCTTCCTATAAGGTTCATCAGTTAGGTAACACAGAAAGCTTCCAGTGAGCTTCCAAGAAAGGTATATGTTACTTTCAAACAACATTTTATGGGATATTTCTCGGAACGAAAAAGGAAATGTCGGTAAAGTAGACATTTTTAGTCTTCTTTTTATATAGTTTTAAATAATTAATAAACATTTATGTAAATAATAGATTGATTGATAATTAGTTTTATAATACAAAATTTTCTAACTAAAAATTATTTTTTTTATACAAGAAAAATAATTTAGAAATGCGCAATAAATTATTAATAATTTTTTCAATGAAAAATTATATAAAACTGTTTTTTGCAGTAAAAAAATTAGATTAATTCTGTAGGATAATTGAAGTATTAATAATTAAGTAAATTAATTAGATATTATTTTCACAAAATATTTTCAGTTGTATAAAAGAATTAATTTTTTAATACAAAAAAAATAATTATACTGACCTCTAATTATTTTTAATAATTATTAATAACTTACTATTAATTAACTGTTTCATTTAATTTTACAAATGCTGAAAAAAATATAAAAGACAAAGTTTATGTTACGTAAACTATATAAATAAGAAATGATCAGTGTTCGTAACAAGCATACTGTAGCGCAATAGGTAGCGTTGATGCTTCGTAATCTCTAGGTCATGAGTTTGAGCCCTGATCAGGTTGAAAATTTTTCTTGCGTTTTATGAGTTATATGCGTAATAATGTTAATTATTTACTGTATAAAATAATTTGTAAGTTAAATGAATGATAAAATAAATCTATAAAAATGTATTAGATTCTAGAAACTAAGTAGTTATCTTACTAGAATCTATTATTAAGATTTCTTGAAAGCTTACTGTAATCCTTTCGTCAAAGCTTCCTGAAAGGTTCCCTGAAATATTACATGACAACTTTCCTTAAAATATTTCTGACAATTAATTTTCCCATACATTTTAATCTTACTGAAACCTTCCATGAAATCTTCCTGTAAGATTTAAGGGAATCTATATGTAAGATTCACGAAAGCTTTATAAATATCTTACCGAAATCTTTTATCTAGATTCCTTGGAAGCTTACCAACGTCTTACGAGAAAGCTTCCTAAATGGTTCCCTAGAAGATTACAACAATCTTTCTCGGAATATTTCTGACAGCTAGTTTGTCCCAGACATTTTAAGCTTACTGGAAGCTTCCATGGAAGGTTTTTATAAGGTTTCAAGGAACATATATGTAAGACTCACGAAAGCTTTGTAAATATTTTACTGTAATCTTTTATTCAGATTCCTTGGAAGCTTACCATCGTCTTCCGGAAAAGCTTCTTGAAAGATTCCTTAGAAGATTGTAACAATTTTTCTCCGAATATTTCTGACAGCTAGTTTGTCCCAGACCTTTTAAGCTTACTGGAAGCTTCCCATGAAAGCTTCCTGTAAGATTTCGAACCTTACACGGGAGCTTCCTGGAAGCTTACAGGAAGCTTACGTGCTATGTGGGATTTTCTTTCTAATTATTCCCAACAATGTTAAAAACATTTTTGCATCCTATTGGAGCTAAGACAGAAGTAGGTTTTGGATATAGTGGAATACCTATAGTCAAAATTGTTGAATAGAAAAGTTTATTAATTTAGATTAAACTGAAAAATATATATAAAAAAGATAACAATTTGATTTTAATCTCAAAATGATTGTATAAACAATAAATATATTTATTTTCCAATGACTCGACTATCAAATTAATAATTTTAATAAACTAAATAAAAAATTTAAATTTTAACTACACATACCTATTTCATCTGACTAGGAGAGTGCCACATCTCCGGATCACGAATAATGCTTAAGAGTCGGCCGTATCATTCTGTCCTTGTCTAATCTAAATTTTCGTTATTATAAATAAATAAAATATTTACATAGAAAAGTAAGACAACCGCCCAATAGAGCAAAAGACAAGCAAACGATTCTTTTCTATGAAAAAATATGAAATTTTTATTATTTTTCGAGTGAAGTCTGAAACGGAAAAACAATCGAACTTGATTGAGTTGATTGAACTGTTTTTTCGTTTCAGACTTCACTCGAAAAATAATAGAAATTTCATATTTTTCCATAGAAAAGAATCGTTTGCTTATCTTTTGCTCTATTGGGCGGTATTCTTACTTTTCTATGAAAATATTTTATTTATTTATAATAATGAAAATTTAGATTAGACAAGGACAGAATGATACGGCCTCCTCTTAAACTTCGGGATATGTTTTCAGATGACAAAATATGGAAAAAGCTAAACTTATAGTCACAAACGCTTAATATTTCCCTAGATACAGGCAATTAAAGAAAATCACTAAAAAATTTACTAGATTTTCAAACACTTATAGCTCTAAGCATCGATAGTTAGAAGCTTAAAACTCTATTTAAGAGGAGGCCGTATAGTTCTGTCCTTGTCTAATCTAAATTTTCTTTATTATGACTAAATTAAATATTTTCATACAAAACTAAGGGCCGAGCCCAATAGATTTAAGGATGAGCCGTCGATTCTATTCTATGAATAAGTATAAAATTTTCATTAGTTTTTGAGTGAAATCTGAAACTAATGAAAATTTTATATTTTCTCATAGAATAGAATCGTCTGTTTATCCTTAAATCTATTGGACTCTGTCTTTACTTTCGTATAAAAATATTTAGTTTAGTAATTATAACGAAAATTTAGATTAGACAAGGACATAACCATACGGCTGCCTTTTAAATTAAAGCTGAGCTTAAATCCTTTCGAAATAGCACCTATAGCATATCAAAATATTATTTTTTCCCAAAGTTATAACTTAATAAAGATTATACTTAATTTGAGCTTTCATCATTAATTAATGTTTCTAAAAGAAAATTCAGGAAAAATCTTTATTACGCTGTAACTTTAGGAAAAAATAATATTTGATTTGCTATAGGTGCTATATCGAAAGGATTTGAGCTCAGCTTTAATTTGAAAAGAGTTTTACGCTTCTAGTTATTGATGCTTAAGAGCTATAAGTGTTTGAAAATCTAGTAACTTTTCTAGTGATTTTCTTTAATTGCCTGTATTTAGGGAAATATTGAGCGTTCGTGACTATAACTTTAGGTTTTTCCATATTTGGTCATCTGAAAACTTATTGCGGAGTTTGAGCAGAATCCGTAATCCGGAGATGTAGCACTCTCCTAATGAGTTGAAAATCCTATTTAATTTTATTTTGTGCAATTCTTTAGAAGTTAAATACTTTGACGCCTTATCGAACCAATTATTCATACTAAATTCACTCACTCTTGCTCGACTCAAAGAGAGGTTTTCATCAATCCTTTTAGATATTTCTGAATGTCGTTTTAAAAATGCATTGTACCAATAAATTCTAGGCAAATTATTGGTGAAAGGAGTTTTTCTTTTTGTACTATCCAACATACTTTTAACACTATTACTGGAAACCCTAAATGACAGCACTCACAAATCCATCCTACTAATTGTTTTTATACTTCCATGGTGAATATTGTTGCAGGTCCAGATTTTTTATTTGCATATATACCTTTCTTTTTTGCTCTTAATGTTGACTCAAGTACGTTTGTATTTTCTTGAAATACTTGCAAAGATTTCTCCTTTTTTATCTCTCCTAAGGCTAAATCAACGTTCTCTTTTTTATAGCACATACGTTTTTTTAATTATTTTATGTTTTTTATTCATTTTGAACTAAAAATACTGACTAGCATATTATGTATAACACACGTGGCTTTCACCGGCTGCAACACGGATTTAAGGTTAAGTTGCATGTTAGTACGACTAAAGTAATACTTTAATGGCACAAAAATTACAAAGGTAATACTGTAAACAAAGACAAACATTCATAACACATTTATACTTATATTCATCTTGCACATTTCACTCAAGGGTGATTGAACTCCGTACGCATCATATGTCAAGTCTTTTACCTTGAGACTGCGATAGCAAACAATAACGTTATACATTCGCGAGAATGCGACACACAAGAATACGACGCACAAGAGGCGATCGAACTCTAAACTGCATCACATGCAAAATTCAATCAATCTTTCCCCCGAAATTATAAAAGTATCAATAATATCATACATACGAAAGAATGCAACTGTCTTTTACCCATAGTATAAAAACCCAAGAGTCTTTGGCTCGCAAGCTTAATTTCATACTTACCGTCTAAGGCTACGCTTCGCCTAAAATTATTGTACTAAAGGTCAAGAAGGAGAAATAAAAATAAGTTCAATTCAACACATACATATATATAAATAAATATTCTTTTATTCTTGGATACCCATCCTAAAGAACCAACGTCCTAAATTACAAAAATAAGTTATAATAATTTATAAAATTAATAAATCAAGTTTATTAAATGAAGTTTAATAAATTTAACTTTACAAATTAATAAATACAGTTCTAAGGGTTAACAATACTGCAGTCACAAATAATATTTGAAAATAAAAAAAAACGATGCTGCAAACCATTTTATTAAGTAAAGTTTACACTTTTATTTTGTTAGAATGTACTTGCGGTCAATATTTTCATATAAAAATAATTATATTCTAATCTTTTAGTCTAGCACTTATAAGTCTTCAACGATTAATTAACCGACATTAACAATTAATGCAATAGAGAATGAGCGTATTTTAATTTTTTAAATAACGTTCTTATAAATAAAATTATAGCACGGTTTTTATAAAACGCAGTAATCTCTATGGCCGCAGCAATACCCGTTTTTACCCTAGTATCGACGAGCAAATTAAATATTGAATATATAAAAGATATCGGAAAATATTGCTGATGAATCATTCTTTAGATTAAAATCATATTTAAAAAACGCTTCCAAGTGCTTTGGCACAATGCTTTCTTATGGAGCTCATTGAGTTAGAGTAATTTGATTTTTTTTCTTTTTAATGTGATTTCAATGTAAAAAACATAATTTCTATTCAAGAAAAATTAGTGAGTGTGAGAGAGTGATTAGTAAATAGGAAGATAGAGCCAGGAATTGATGAAAATAGAGTAAAAATGAAGATCAATCTAAGATAGAAAGACAGAGAGGAAGTGAGGAAATAAGAAAAGAGTTAGTAAAAGCGTTGAATCAGAAATCAAAAGAAGCGATCGAAGAATTACGCTGAGAAAATTATTTTTTAAAAGCTTGTTTTATAAAGACAGTAGCGAATAACTTATATACAAATTTTAGAACAAATCTACCGATTAGTTTACGTAGAATGGAAAAAAATGGACAGTGAAAATTTTTTTCAAAACTTTAAAAATTTTCTAAATTTAAAACTATGCTAAGAAAATCGGTTTTCAAAAGTCATACTCCTTTTGACAAATACAAATAATTCTCATGCAAATTTCAAAGCAAATTCATCAAGTAATTTGCGTAAAATAAAAGAAAAAAATTAAAAAATCAAAAATATTTTGAATTTTTCAAATGGTTCTAAAATTAAAACTACACTGAAAAAAAAATTACTACTGGCAAGTAAATCCTACTTGAATCAAGTAAATTATTAACTTGAATTACAAGTGAATATTTATTTGAATTATATCAATATATTCATTTGATTCAAAAGAATATTTATTAGAAGTTAAAAAACATTTATTTGAAAATATAAAATATTTGTTGAATCTAAAGTAATATTTCTTTAACTCAAAATTGTATAATCTTAAATGAAATTTTCAACTTGTGATATCAAGCAAATATTTATTTTATTCGAATAAATGCAATTTTACAAAAAATAAATAAGAATATGAAATTATTGAAATGTAGAAAATATTTTTTAGAACTAAAACAATATTTTGTTGATTCAAAATCGAAAAATTTTTATTAGGTTAATTAGTTTTTAAGATCAAGTGAATATTTCATATATTTGAATAAATATTGTTTTATAAAAAAAATAAAAATATTAATATAATAAAATGTAGAAAATATTTGTTTAAAACAAAGAAATATTTTCTTGATTAGAATTTCGATTGCTTTAATTTAAATTTTTAATTTATAAAAAAATTTTTTTTTACTGGAATATAGTATTTATTTACTTTAATTGAAACTATGTAATTAATAAGTTGACTTATAAATTGAGATCAATAGTTACTTGAATCTAGGATATATTTATTCTAAGTCATTATTTACCTAAATCTAGTATGTATTTATTTCATTTCATTATTCACTTAGATCTAGTATAATTTTATTTCAAGTTCGCTATTTACTTAAATCTATTATATATTTATATTTATACATGAAGCCTCTTATCCTTTCTTTTTTCTATTCTTCAATAAGCCTATTTATAGAACAATTCATTTACACGTGTTACATATTTTTTTATAAACATATTCACTTATAAATTAAGTCTGTTGTGAATACAGGAGTACACTAGTTAATAAGAATTTATAAACTAGTGTATGCCTGTATGCTCGTACATATAATTAATGATTACGTGTGCTTCTACGAAACTTGCACGTTTTGGCTCTTATATACAGAGCGAGATGTCTTCTCTGCGCTTGCGGAGCGTGTCCCGCTTGCATCCCCCAAGCGGGCTATTTAGGTGAATACTTATTTTTTTTTAATCAAGTATGTGAAAAATTTCATTTTATTAAATTATTTCTTAGTAAACCATAAACTTTAAGAGAATACTTTTTTTTTTTAAATAAGTATGTGAAAAATTATATTTCATAAAATATTTATTTGCCGATGTTTGCTTTTTTCAAAATAATTGATTTTATTATTTTAAGTAAATGATTTACCGTATTCCAATATTTTTTGTTTGAATTAAGAAGTTGATTGCTAGATTCAAGTAAATAATTTTTAAGTAAATGAAAAGTCTTGAAATCAGTAAATATTTACTTGCTTGAAATATCATTGACTAAATTAAAGTAATTTATTATTGAATTCAAGTAAATCCTTTTCTATATAAAATATTTATTTGAATGTAGTAATTTTTTTTCGGTGCAGGATTTCTAATATTAAACAAATAAAAATTTGATTGAAGTAATTCATTTTTTAATACAAGTAAATATTTACTTTAAAATGACTACATTATTAGATTATTTGTTTAGTCAATTTAAATAAAGGTTTTTTTTATAGAAAGGTTCAATTTTATAGCTTTTCAAGATAATCCTATTTAATTTGAAATAAATTATTTTTTGGCATACTGTAAATGTTAATTAAATATTTTCTTAAGTCAAGTAACTCAGAATCTAACTCTAATAAAATATTTACTTGCCGTTGGTTGTTACTTTCAAAATGATTGCCTATCTTGTTTCAAGTAAATATATAGAAAATGATTTTCTGCATTAATGCATTTAAGCAAACAATATTTTTGTTTCAAGTGAATTATTTATGAATTCAAGTTATTCAAATTTTCAAAACAGATTCTTATTTTGAGTGTTTCATATTCTTCCTAATAACAAAATCAGAGATTATACATTTAAGTAAATATTTTCTTGGATTTAAAATTATATACATTTAATTGAAGTACTACATTTACTATCAATCATTAAGGGTATGGTTTCACGCTACTTTACCGATCGAAAATTATAATTTTATAAAATTACAATTTTTGAAAAAACTATACATCGGAATGAGTTTTCCTTTTATAGATCACTTCATTTAATTTCGATAAAGGGAGCAAACTCTAAAAATTAGCGGAAAAAAGCGTTAATCGAAGATAATTAGAAAAACAAATTTCTCAGTTCGAAAAAATCAAATTTCTCAAAAACCGTGTTTCGTAGGGAAATTTCCTATTCAGGATCATTTTATTTTTGAAAAATGAAGGGCGGAAACTTGGTTTGATAAATCATATCGCAAAAAAGCAAAATTACATTTTTCTAAAAAGATGTGATCAGCTGTAAGAATCCAATGGCCGTGCAAGAAGCCATGTTTCATAGTTGGCATCAATGCTAATGTATAGTTTGGTACGCGCCAACTTCAAATTCGAATTTTAAATGTAAATTGAATTTGTTTTATATGTACAATTTCTACAAATAAACACTTTTTCAACATAAACTGTTTTATTTTATTTAAAACAAATATGTAAAAAATTTAATATTATAAGAGAGAACAATATAGTTTACATCATTTGCGAACTCATTATTTTTTAAAAATTTTCATTATAGCAAAATAAGTAATCTATTCGTTTCTTTTTTTGAAACAAAATATTTTTTGAATGACTTTATTGAATGGGGGTGTTTCTGCCGTTTGGTGGCGCTAGTGCGACAGTGGGGAGATTTCTGCGAAATATGAATTCTTGTTCCGCTAATATTAAAGTAATAAAACTGGTAAGCTTTAATCGTTTATATTATTTATTTAAAATTTAATAATGATGAAATCTGAGTACGGAAAATGGACTGTACAACAATTTATTGTAGAATTAAGAAAAAAAAAGCAAAAACTTCAGGCAAAAAAGCAGAGCTTGTAAAAAGGTTTGTTAATTTTATTGATATGATATAAGGATCTGACAATTTTTAATAATTTTGTAGGCTTGAAGATTATGACAAATTATTTATAAATGTTGAAACTGTAGATGAAGAACCTTATTCATTAATCCTTCCTGATGCATCCCTTTTCAAAGATATAAACTCTTCGCATAATTTGTATATTAATAAAAATTTTGATTTAGAATTTTTTAAAACTTTTGAAGGAGCTGTGAATATTAAAAAAGGTGAAAAAATGTATCATGATAATTATTTAGTAAGCATAAGAAAAGCTGTTGACTGTGATAAAAATACATTTATATGTGCAAGAGTGGCTTCTGAATATAGAAAGGCAGTTATATATAATGTAAATATTAAAATAAATAAATATAAATATATTTCTGATACTCAATGTGAGTGTGCTGCTGGAAAAGGTCCAACAGCTCACTGCAAACATGTCAGCACAGTAATTGAAGGCATTAAAGATTTTGTTCTAAACAACAATTTGATTACCAGAGAAACTTGCACAGAGAAATTACAAACTTTTCATCGACCAAGGAAAATGTATACAGGATCTCCAGTCAAAGCTAAAGATTTAAAATTACCAAATATGAATAATTTTGAAAAAAAACTATTAAATTATGATCCAAGACCTTTTAAGTTTAGAAAATTGGATAATTACTATACAGAATTCAGAAATAAATGTATTAACTTTGCTGGATCAACGCTGGAAACATTTCCTGAAATGCAGTTATTTGATAGTGCTAATTTAAGAGCTGTATATAATGATCATGACTATTTACAGAATGCTGAAGATGTTTTTCTTAATAGTCTTAATTTAATAACTATCACTAAAAGTAAAATATTAGAAATCGAAAATGTTACACGTGGTCAATCCAGCAACAAACAATGGTTGTTTGAAAGAATATTCAGATTAAACAGTTCTTCATTTGGTAAAATCATTTTCGCACCAAATCCTACAACAGTATTACATAGTTTATTATACCCCAAAGATCTCTCTTACGTACCATCTATAATGCATGGAAAAAAGTGTGAAATTCATGCTGTTAAAAAATTTGAAAATTTAACAAATATAAAATGTCATGAATGTGGTTTATTTGTATCTGAAAAATATCCATACTTAGCATCATCACCAGATGGTATTGTTGATGATTCAACCTGCATTGAAGTAAAATGTCCTTATTCAGCCAGAAATGATGACATTAATCCAGAAACTGTTGATTATTTATATCTTTGTGAAAGAGAAGGTTTTTATAAGTTACGTACAGAACATATCTATTATTGTTAAATTCAAGGCCAATTATTTTGTACTGAAAGAAAAACTTGCATTTTCATTATTTATACTTTTAGAGATATGTACGTTATAACTATTAAACGAAATGAAGAATTTATTAACAATATGATTCTAAAATTGAATAATTTTTATGAAACATATTTTAAAAAAGCAATATTGAATAGATATTTATACAAGAGCGAATAAATAATAAGTTTTTATATAAATGTTTTATTACAAAATAAAATTAATTTACACTATTTTTATGAAAAATTTGAATTGATGATAATAAACAATTATTTAATATTGTAAAACATACTTATAATAAAAATAAATAATATTTTATTTATTTGGATCAATTATTGGTTTTCTAAAGTTACTTAACATAAAACAAACAAAAATGATATCATCTGACAATTTAGTTTCAGAATGACTAAGTGGTCCTTTCAAAATATTATAAGTTTTCCCTAATCCAATAATTCTTTCGATGTGTACTCGTTTACTTGCTACCTTCTGATCTTTAATTAGAGTTTGACAGGAAATTTGATTTTTTTTCTTGAAAAAAGTAGGTAAATTTAATATTATGCCATATGGAGCAAGTAAATCTTGTATGTCAAAACCTTTATCACTCATCACTTTATCTCCAGGATCACATCTTCTAGGAATATCACTTCTCTCAATAACTTGTCTATCGCTTGTTGAACCTGAATATGTAGGTGATATGTAAGAAGTCAATCCCCCAGGCGTGATACCGATGACTGATTTTATTGTAGATTTATTTTTATAAGTTGAAAATACATGTTGTTGAGAACTTGGAATACTTGGCCTTTCGATAGGAATTTCAGTACCATCTAATATAATTCTAGTTCCAGGAAATTTATTTCTGAAGTCCATTGGAGTGAAAAAATGAACTAAATCCTTTGATGGCCATTGGCATATTTCTTGCCATTAAACACTCATAAATTTAATCCAAGTAATAAAAATATTCGAGACTTCTTTTTTACTGATATTGAAAAATAAACTCAGTTCATCATGTGTTTTATATTGGCGTAGTTTTATTAGTGTTAAAAAAAATTGATTTAACACACTAATATTTTTTGGCTTTGAACCATAAATGTAAAGTAATTCATTAGCTGCACTTCCTAAAGTTGAAAACACAAATTTAAACTTTTTAAAATTTTCTAAACCAGTATACATATGGATAGCTTTATCATTACATTGTAAAACCTCCACAGAAAAGTTAATTTTAATATTTCTAAAACTTAAATGATTCTCATAGTTTAAACTATCATTTTCACTGGCAACAATGTTATTTACATCTAAAGTATGAAAATCATCTTGAATTGTATCTTCTTCATTATCATTATTACCTATTATTTCAACCAAGCCTACGTCTAAGTTATTTATACAATAAGTCTTGTTATTCTGACTAAAATCAAACCTTGTTTCAAATACTTCACCATTTATATCAGTTTCCAAACTTTTACTGTCACTGTCATTTTCAACAGATATGCTATTTATTGTTTCTAAATCAGTAACACTCTCTACATTTTTATCACTATAATCATATTTTATTTTTTTTACTTTACAAACTTCACTGGTTTTATTTACCTTACAACTTTTACTGTGATTTTCACTTAATTTTTCATTTTTTTCTACTGATTCAATTATGTTGTTACTTTCATCACCGTAACCATATTTTCTTTTAATTTTGATGACTTCGTTGTTTTTAGTACCAATTACATTACTATTATTTTTTAATAACTTTTCATTTATGGATAGCCAATTCCAAGGAAAAATTGATGGTACAGAATTTGGTTTTAAAAGTAAACGATCAGATTTATAACCTGCAAAGATTATTTTCATTTTTATAAATAACAAACTTACAAGTTTTTGCAAATTAATTTTATTTTCTATAGGATTTATTATTCAATTACTGTACATATTATGAAAATATTTTATATAAATACCTAGTTTATTAACTTCAAGGTAATCATCAGCTTTGAAATGAGCAGTGCAAATTCTGCTTGAAGCTTTTGGAGTCCAATTTATCAATCTCATTGCTTCTAGCCATATTTTACGTCGCTTTTCATTAACTGGTATCCCATGACTTTTTGTTATATCTCTCTCACAACCCGGAACACAACAAATTCCTTTCATTCTATTTAATTTATAATTTTCACTTTATGATAACATAAGCAGTCTTCAGTACTTTCCATAGGTTATGTTTACATAATAATATATGCATACCTATTACTTTTGATGCTTTTATGGACTCAAGCATGTTTAAATCTTTATAATCACGCTAACTTATTTCAAATTCATATTTATAATTAAAATTTTTCAATTTATTTTATTCAAATATTATTTTTTATTTTGTATGTATAATAATTTTAATTAATAGTTATTTTATAATTTAAAATTTACCGCTTTTTTCCCCACTGTCACACTAGCGCTACCAAACGGCAGAAACACCCCCATTAGCGAAACTTTGGCATATCCTAATCTTTTTAGAATGAAAATATGTTTTGAAAAGCGAATGATAAGGATTACATAATTTCATTGCTAATATAATTTTATTATATAATAATAAATAATTATATAATCTCATCAAATATTATTCTTTATGTCCTCGTAGGCCGTATTCGTGTCAGTATGTAAAGAGCATGCTAAATTTGTATTGGCATCCCATATGTCTCAGACGCGCTCCTCGACTTATTGCAAGAATTATATGTCTTCCTGAGACATATTGAGACTCAATATGTCTCAGGAGAAATCAATATGGCATCATCGATCCTACTATGTTTCGTTCAATATGTCAAAGAGCAATCATATTGAACGTAGGTTAGTGAAAAAAAATGACTCGCGCTTCGACAGCAGCTTTACTCATTACAAAATGTCAATCTAAGAAACAAAAGAAAAAATCAATAGAACTTAAATTTAATTTTAAAAGTATTGAAAAAAAGATTAATATTTTCAATTAATAAGTTATATTTCCTCATACGGCCTACTTTGGACATAAAATCATCTATGTCCTTAGGCCGTTTATTCAGGTGGAATCTGAATCTCGAACAATGTTTGCCGCTTGAGCAGAAATCTACCTCGGGCGCGCTTCGCGCGCCCTCGGCAATTTCAGCTCAAGCGACAAACATTGTCCTCGATTCATATTCCACCTGAATACGGCCAAAGGACATATATAACTAATATTATCGTTCTTTAAAAATAAACAGTTGTAAGTAATTTTATTAAGATAAGCTCATATGGAAAAAAATTTCTGGAAATAATTGTAAATAAGTGTTACTAACTGTAAATAACTGTAAATAACTATAAATATACAGTGGTTTATATTTATTTATATAGTTATTTATTTTTTTTACAATTATTCACATTTATTTACAATTATTTATATTTTTTCATAGTTTTTTACATTTTTTTTAAAAAATAAAATTTAGTTACAATGATAAGTATTATAATGCATAAATAATACATTTATTTATAATTTAATTTATTTACAAAATTCAAAAACTAATCATTCATTTCTACCAAATTGAATTCTTTGTCAAATAAAAGAAAGTTATTTTTGCAGTTTGTGTTTTACGGAGAGTCTTGTTCGTTTATCTTTAAAAAAATTTTGCCAAAAAAAAATATATTTCAAAATCATTCCTATTCTTTTTATATTTATGTTTGATTGATAAATCTATATATAACATGAATGTAAAATTTCAATTCCGTATAAAAAAATAAATATTAGGAAAATAATGAATTTGAAAAATAGATTTCTACAAATTTTTCAAAAATAATATTATGAATTTTATTTTATACTCATTACACTAAGATTAAAAAAATGAAGTGATTTTTCTCACGTTTTTTCAAAGTCTTATCTTAATAAAATTACTTATGACTGTTTATTTTTCAAAAACCATAATTATCAATAAAATTAAGTAATCCTTATTATTCACTTTTGAAAACATTTTCGTTCTAAAAAGGTTAGGATATGCCAAAGTTTCGCTAATTCAATAAAGTCATTCAAAAAATATTTTGTTTCAAACAAAGAAACGAATAGATTACTTATTTTGCTATAATGAAAATTTTTAAAAAATAATGAGTTCGCAAATGATGTAAACTATATTGTTCTCTCTTATAATATTAAATTTTTTACATATTTATGTTTTAAATAAAATAAAACAGTTTATGTTGAAAAAGTGTTTATTTGTAGAAATTGTACATATAAAACAAATTCAATTTACATTTAAAATTCGAATTTGAAGTTGGCGCGTACCAAACTATACATTAGCATTGATGCCAACTATGAAACATGGCTTCTTGCACGGCCATTGGATTCTTACAGCTGATCACATCTTTTTAGAAAAATGTAATTTTGCTTTTTTGCGATATGATTTATCAAACCAAGTTTCCGCCCTTCATTTTTCAAAAATAAAATGATCCTGAATAGGAAATTTCCCTACGAAACACGGTTTTTGAGAAATTTGATTTTTTCGAACTGAGAAATTTGTTTTTCTAATTACCTTCGATTAACGCTTTTTTCCGCTAATTTTTAGAGTTTGCGCCCTTCATCGCAATTAAATGAAGTGATCTATAAAAGGAAAACTCATTCCGATGTATAGTTTTTTCAAAAATTGTAATTTTATAAAATTATAATTTTTGATCGGTAAAGTAGCGTGAAACCATATCCTTAAGGAGATGTAAAACGGACACTACACCTGTACATATAGATATTAGCTTCCTTTCCATTTTATTGCTGAATTTCCAGAAAAGAAATGCATTAGCTTGTAGTATGTACCGTGATGATTATTTAGAAAAATTTTCAAATAAATTCATTAATTAGTTTTTAAGACATTTGGATTCCTGTACAAAATTGAAAAATTTTAATAAATAAGTTTAGAACCCAAAATTCTCAATAACTAATGGATGAATTTATTCAAAAATTTAACCGAATAATCTTTATGGTACATACTACAAGCTAATGCATATTTTTATTGAAAATTTTGCAATAAAATATAAAGATAGTGAATATTTATGAGTACAGGTGTAGTGTCCATTTTACATCCCCTTAAGTGAATATTTTCTCAATTATAGGAACAATGTATGATTTGTTTTCGACTATATATTTTCTTAAATTAAGTTTTTATTTTATTTAGGAAATGAAGGAACGGGAATTCTAATATTAATTTAATAAAAGTTTGATCAAAGGAATTGGTTTTCAAATGTAAGTAAACATTTATTTTAAAAAAAGTATTAATATCAGTTAATTTGATACTATATTCAAGTGAATGTTTTTTGATGGGCAAAATGAATTTAATAGCTTTAAGATAATCCTATCTTATTTAAAGTAAATTATTTTTCAGTAAATTGTAATTTTTAATTGAATAATTATTTTCTTGAGTTGAATACTTTATAAATTAAATATTATGCGATATTATGGAATATTTACTTATTATTTGCTACTTAAAAAATAATAGACATTTTTGTTTTAAGTAAATAAGTTATCATTCAAATAAACGATTCTGAAGTAAATAATTACTATGATCAAGTAAATAATTTTCAAGTAAATGGAATACCTAAATTTAGGTAAATATTTACTTATTTTAAATAAAGTTTACTCGATTCAAGTAATTCATCAGTAAATTTAAGTAAATTATTTCTTTTAGAAAATATTTACTTAAATCAAGAAAATTTTTTTTCAGTATAAGAAAACCAATTTTCAATAGCTTCTCTCATACTCAGACAAAAAATATTAAAAATAAAAAAAAAACTTTTTAATGTACTACGTTTTTATAATGAACCAAAAAGTATAAAATAATGTGTAATAAAATGAAAAATGAATAATGATTTGAAATAAAAAAAACGTGGGGCGCATGTTTATTATTATGTATTGTATGCGCCCCACGTTTTTTTTATTTCAAATCATTATTCATTTTTCATTTTATTACACATTATTTTATACTTTTTGGTTCATTATAAAACGTAGTACATTAAAAAGTTTTTTTTTTATTTTTAATATTATTTTATACTTTTAGTTCAATTAAAAAACGTGGTAGATTGAAAATTTTTTTTTATTTAAATATTATCTTATACATTTTGGTATTATTATTATTATTATTATTAATATTATTTATCGTGTTGTCCAACAGTGCATATTATATAGCATATATATTGTTGTCAAGGGACTAAAACGTGTTTCATCTATTTTTTTTAGAGAACACGTAATCGCATGGTGAGTTTCCCGCCATTTTGACGATAATGACGCCATTAGAAATTCAACCTAGATTTATTGTTTTATGCATTGTTAGACCATAAAATGAATAAAATACAGTCTCCAATTCTATATGTATAATAGAAAATGCTGTAATTTATGTCTAATTGCAATATATGACAAGTTAGAGAATTTTAAAAATTTTCGAAAATGGTTAGACACTAATGTTAAAAGTATATCTATATATAAAATCTTCAAATCTTCAATTTTGCCAATATCTCCGTTTATAATTAAATATATTAATATATTTTTCGGTGGGAATATATATTTTTAATTATATTATCCAACAATGCGTGCAAAAATATAATATTGAATATATTAATATATCAAAAAAGGATTTTTAAAATTTTCGAAGATGTTTAGACACTAATGTTAAAAGTGTATCTATATATAAAATCTTCAAATCTTTAATTTTGCCAACATCTCCGTATATGATCGAATATATTAATTTATTGTTCGGTAAATATATATATTTTTTTTATAATATTGCATTGTCATCCAGTTCTGAGCTATATTTAAAATTTCAAGTCTCTAGCTCATCGGGAAGTTAGTTTACAATCGGTTGCAAAATTTGTACCGAACAGACAGACAGACAGACAGACACCAAAGCGAGTTAATAAAAACGTAGTAAAATAGATCATATGCAAAATTTTAAGCAAACCCAACGAATAATTTTCGAGATCTAATTGGCTAAATAAATACAATTTTCTTTTCGAAATTTCTTTTTCAAAATTTTCAAAATGTTCAAAAATTGAAACTACGCAAGGAAAATGAGTTTTCGAAAATTTTTTGTTCTTTTGGTAGTCGTAAATAATTTTCCTGAACAAATCTATTGAGTACTTTACGTAAAATGAAAAAAAATGAAAAAAGAAAAATCAAATTTTTTTCTTAAATCTTTAAAATTTTCTAAAATTGTAATCACGCTAAGAAGATAAGTTTTTAAAAGCTCATTTTCTCCAGACAATAGCGAATTGATTCTATAAAAAACTTTGGTCAAATGGTTTACGCAAAATAGAAAATAAATAAAAAATGAAAATTTTTAAAATGCTTTAAAATTAAAACTGCACTAAGAAAATAAGTTTTCCGAAGCTTGTTTTCTTCAGAAAATAGCGAATAACTTGCATACAAATTTTGGAGCAAATCTATCAAATGGCTTTCGTAAAATAGAAAAAAAATTAATAATAAATATTTTTGATGAAATTTTAAAAATGCTCTATAATTACTAAGAAAATCAGTTTTCAAAAGTTTTTCTTGTTTTAGCAGTCGAAAATAATTTCTTCACAAATTTATAAGCGAATTCTTCGAGAAGTTTACGTTAAATACAAAAAAACTGAAGAATCGAAATTTTTTTAAAATTCTTAAATGGCTCTAAAATTAAAAATACACTAAGAAAACCAATTTTCAATTACTTACGCACCAGCTAATACATTGCGTAGTTTTCGAGATCTAACTGGCGTACTGAATTCATACACATATATGTTTGATTTTATTTTCTTATTCATTATATTTAACTTTTGTATTGTTATAATATTTCTTTGTAAACGATGTTTGTATAGACAATTATATATTTAATTTTTCTTGATTTTTCTGTTAATATTTTCTATTCTTTTCTATTAGTTGTCTTTGAAAGTGCCACATATAACTGCCCATGACTGAAAATTGGTGTTGGTAAATACACTCCTACTTTTTTTAATGATTGTCCTTGCTACTTATTAAAAGACATTGCATGAGCAAGTTTTACAGGAAATTGTTTTCTAGTCATCTAGAATGGCAGTTCATCATTTGCTGATAAGGTCATACGTGGTAAGAATATAGTGCTCCTTTTTTTACTTTCTGTTAATATTTGCGCCATAATAGTAAATTGTTTTAATTTCATTATTACTAATCGGGTCTCGTAACAAAGTCCTTCATTCAAATTAACATTTCTTAGAAGCATTACTATAGTTCCTTTTTTTCAATTATAATCTATGTGAAGGTGAATCGTTGCGCGTTAAAGAAGTTCAAAATTCTGTTGGCAAAATTACGTCAAAACTTTCGTCATTTACATCTTTTGCAGAGTCTATGCTCAAGTACTTTACTACTGGTTCATTTATTTTTGATAAAATTTTTTCATTCATTCCTGTTACATCTACGTTTTTCGGTGCTAATATAATATTCTCGTAATTGTCAAAATTTTCAATATTCAGATTATGCCCATTTTCATCAATTAGATTGCCCTTTGACAATATTTCTTTTGGAATTTGTATAACTTCATTTCCGTTTTCATATTTTGAATAAAAATTACCATTTCCTCTATTAAGTAGACAATTTTTAAATTTATCATCTGATTCCGATAAACGTTTATTTTCTTTTGAAGACATACATTAAAAATATTCTTATAAATAGTTTTTTTTACACGATTTTCTACTATCTGTGTCCTATTTCCATGTTTTGCTATTGACAATGTTTGTCTAAAATCATCTGATATGATAAATGTTTTTCCTCAAAACGGATAATTATTATCACATACATTTTATGCGATTGACGGCTTCAAAAGCGTATTTTGATGTCATTGTGATTTCATTTCAAATAAAAATTGATACATTTCTGAATTTTTTACCTATTTCGCTGTTTGCACTAATATCACATATTGTGTCTTCAGATATGTTCAACGGTAATTTAAATGCTGTATGTACTGTCACAACGTCTTGTAATAAGTTGACCGCTATACCTGTCCATGATACAACTAAATAGTTGATTCCATGAATTTTTAGATAAGTTATAATTGTATTTAATAAGTAGCTTTTACCACTTCTACCTGGACCGTCTAGATATATATACTTTTCAGTGCAGTTTATATTTAATGAATTTATTACTGTATTAAACATAGTCGTTTAAGAATATGTTAGAGTATCAATAATTGACCTAATATTATGAACATTATTTACTGTACCATATTTGATTTCATTATTTTCAATATAGTATTCTGTAGTAGGTAAATTAAAGTCACTTAACTGGAATCCATTATTAGTTAAAATATCGTTAATTATGTTCAATGCATATTCTTCACCTTTTTGTTCATTCATTTTTGGAGGATTAAAATAGATTTTATGTTTCTCACATAATTCTCGAGTATTAATTGGATTGTGAAATGTACGAATGTAACCAAATGATTGACAAAGAGCTTCTGGAAATCGAGATTTACATGATTCTTCTAAACATTCATTCCATTCATCATCGATTTCAATCAAATTTCTTGCTTTTGCTGCTTCAAAGAATGTTGAGTATGTAATTCCTTCAAAAGTTCTTCAGCTTTCAAAAGATGTTGCAGCTTTAACGTGAAGCAGAAGTAATCTTAAAAAGAATCTTTCTCATTGTTTTGAATTAACTAAGTACATTCTGGTTAGAATAGGTTTCATAATTTTTATTTTTTTCGTCTATGTTTTATGTATTTGATTAAAAACATAATTTTGCGGTATACCAGAATAAAAGTAATTATGTGCCTCTGGGTCACTTTTAATAAGTTCAAACCACGCTGTTAGTGTTGTATTTACATTTTTCTTATCAATTTCGTGGTCGAATCCTTCTTTAAAATACACATATTGTTCTTTTCCATTATGAGCAGCTAATCTATAAATTGTATGTGAAAGTTCACTAATATGGTCAATGTCCCAATTGCTACTCACGAACCTATTACTAGCCGCTCATTGTTAAAAAATTTTTTTCGTATCTAAATAACATTGAGCGGTTAGTAATAGGTTCGTGAGTAGCGATTGGGACATTGACCATATTATATTCCAATATTGTTAAACATAATTCAATATTAATATGACAGTTAAACTTTAGTAATAAATACGAGTTATAAGAAACCACAAATCTATTGTCTCCTGACTTGTTTTTTGTGTATAATATCTCATTTTTATTATTTCTTCGTCGATATATAGGATAACCATTTGTCATTGTTGTAGTTTCATTAAATCGTTTCGGAAAATTTTTCGTACACTTTTCTGATTTCTTATCCATACAAGGTGAGTTTTTATTCTGATCTTCACAAGAGCCACTTATAAAAAATTGTTTAACTATTTCATATAGTTTCAGCTACTATAAATTTATCAACATCATAACTATTGTAAATTTTATCATCTTGACTTAAAAATATTAGCATATAGGCATGCGGTAATCCTCTCTTTTGAAATTCTACTATACGTATGAATATGCAATGCATTTTCCTAAAATATGTTTTTTAGAAATTTGTTCTATTAATATTTTTAATTTTTAATAAAATACTTCAATAACAATATCCGGTCTATCTGTTACTTCTTCACTTTGTTCTATATTATTTGTGATTTCTTCCCATTTCTGATTGCATGTTATAGTAATGAGATCTAGTTTCCCAATTCTTCTTACTAATGTCATGGGATCAAGAAAATTTCTATATAAGGAACGCCGACTTCCTGTAAAAGTTGATGGTAATATAAATATTTTTCTTATTCTATGATTGTCAATAATAATTATTTACTTTTATTGAAGCTTATTAATTTACAAAAAATTGAAAATTTTTTTATTTCAACGCAGTACAATATAATGATATAAATATATGAAAAAAAATTAAGTTCATATTTTATATTGAACTACTATTGTCAATGAAATTAACAAATCTATATATAATAATATAATATATGAAAATGCAGCCGAGCGACGTCAGGAGCAAGGTAAATTTTGCTCGTAATAGAATTAATTTAAAATTCAATCTGTCAGATTTGGTTATGTTATTATAATATAATTATAAAAATTTTTATTATTTAATTAGATTATTAATTATGATTATTTTAATTTATAATTTTTATATTTTTATTTTAGAATTTAATTAATAGTGACTTGTTAGCATCGTTTCACTGATACCTATTTAATTATTCACTCTTAAGGTTGTATAAGCTATACAGTCTGTGTCAAAAGTTAGTTTTTTAGAAAATCGTCTATATTTTTTGGTAAAAAGTAATTATCTAATTTTTAGCTTAGTAACTTATTATATAATATTGAAACAATCATTTTAAACTTCGTTTCATTTAAATATAATGAATTATTAAAGAGTTCTAACATTTTAAAGTTCATAAATTTTACACAAATCTAATGCAATCATAAATAATAATGCCAAACTTTCAAAAATGATTTTATTTGACTGCAACAGAGTTTATTTTAATCAGTTTAAAATTTAGAATCTATTGACGAGGATGGAATTTTGATTTTTATTTTTTATTAAAATTCATTGCTAATTTTCTATGATAAAACAGTAAGTACCGTCTGAGACATATACATTTTTTGGCAGAAAATTAGCAATAAATTTTAATAAAAAATAAAAATAAAAATTCCATTCTCGTCAATAGATTCTAAATTTCAAATTGAACAAAATAAACTTTGTTGCAGTCAAATAAAATCATTTTTAAAAGTTTGGCATTATTATTTATGATTGCATTAGATTTGTGTAAAATTTATAAACTTTAAAATGTTATAACTCTTTAATAATTCATTATATTCAAATGAAACAAAGTTTAAAATGATTGTCTTAATATTATCTATAAAGTTACTAAGCTAAAAATAATATAATTACTTTCTACCGAAAAACATAGACGATTTTCTGAAAAACTAACTTTTGACACAGACTGTATAGCCCATACAACCTTAAAACTCAGTACAAATTAAATTTTAAAATAAAGAAATAGGGTAAAGGTTAATTTACAAATACAAGTGTGGTTTGACAATCATTTAGATCCTCTTGAATAGGGATGGAGAAAAAATGAGACAAGATTAGAACCTATTTATTCTTATCAAAAAATGATACCTCCAGATATATCAGAAAAAATTTCATGCAAATGCCAAAAAAGCTGCAAGGCTTCGTGTAGCTGCCGGAAACATGGCTTCAAATGTTCGTATTTATGTGGATACTGTAATGGTGAAAGCTGCACGAATGAACCTCATATTGAATTTGATAACAGCAAAGAACAAGATGAGGATGTTTTGAGTATCTTTCTCGATAATAGCCATGAGTCAACGAAAAAAAAGGAAATTAAATTGTTAATAAAAAATTCTTCATTAGAAAAATAAACATTGTTTCATAATTTTTTTCATTTTGCTTTTGAAATAATTTTTGTGTGTATATATATTTATATATAAATTTGATATTAAAAAAAATATTCAATGATAAAACAATTTTTTTGCATAAAAAAGATACGTTAAAAAATTTAAAAGAATAATTATTATTACTTGAAGAATATTTATGATAATGAATAACTTAAAGTTTTTTTTAATTTATTAAAAAAAAAAAGTACGAATAATTACTAATTAAAATTGAACTTGACCATAGATTTCTATCTTAATCATTGCTAAGAATAATAAGTAGTGTATCAAATTTATAGAAACCAATCGTATTAAATGAACTTTTATTAAAATAAGAACTTATAATTTCTTATCATTCTTTTTTTTATGAAATATTTTATGTTATAGAAATATTTGATATATATATATATATATATATATATATATATATATATATATATGTAAATTTTAGCCCATTGTATTTAAAGAATGAATGAAAACATTGTAAATAATAAAGCAATCATATTGCATAAAAAAGTAGAAAGTTAAAAAATTTAAATAAAATTTTTATTATTAAATTTTAATTATTTGCAATTATTGATAACATTATGTTGATAACGAATATTATTTAGTTAAATTTTCGAATGAATTCATTCATTAGTTTTTCATAACATTGGGTTTGTTGTACAAAATCTAAAAATTCTAACATATCATACTGAAACCCAAAATTCCGAGAAACTAATGAATGAATTTATTTGAAAATTTAACTGAATAATCTTCGTGCAATTAGTACAAGCTAAAGCATTTCTTTTTTTCAAGTTTCGCAATGAAATGAAAAGATAGGTCATATTCATGAGTACAGGTGTAGTGTCCGTTTTACATCCCCTTAAATTATTTTATAATTTCACGGAATAATAACTCGTTAGTTATTTTCCTGTAAAAGAAAGTTCCAAAAATGAGGTAAACCTCGTAGTGTCAGCTCTCCGAAGATCGAAGAGCTTCTACATTTTGGCACAACGGCGTTTCTCTAAATTTTACGATTCCATCGACAAATTTTGAGGACACAGGTATAAAAGAGCAAGATACTTTGTGCCAAAACGTAGAAGCTCTTCGATCTTCGGACAGCTGACACTAAAAGGTTCACCTCATTTTTGGAACTTTCTTTTACAGGAAAATAACTAACGAGTTATTATTCCGTGAAATCATAAAATAATTTAAGCTAAAAATGCAGCTAAAAATATAACTGAAAATTTAGCTATATTATCAGCTATTGTTATCCTCGTCGAAAACGATTAGCTCAAAAAATTAGCTAAAAATACAGTTAAAAATACAACTAAAAATACAGCTGAAAATACAATTATATTTTCCGCTGTTACAAGAGACTCAAAATATTAACTGGATTTTTACCTAAAAAATAACTGGATTTTTACCTAAAAAATAACTGGATTTTTACCTAAAAAATAACTAGATTTTTACCTAAAAAATAACTGGATTTTTACCTAAAAAATCGAGATGGATATAGCTATATTCCAGCTAAATATAGCTGTATTTCTAGCTGTATTTTTAGCTATATTTTTAGCTAATTTTTTTAGCTAAACGTTTTTGACGGGGCTTATACATTTTTATTCTTTTATCTTCTGTCCTTTTACTTTTTTAATTCAATTTGAGTTTCATCTTCTTACTTTAGTATAATTTCTTTTGCTTTTTGATTATTATTTTCTAATGCCTTTAATTTTTCATAACTTATTACATCGCTTTTTATATATACTTTATCTAAATTGCTTATTTTCAATTTCATTTTTTTCAACATTCTCTACTGTCTTAATCTGTCAATATATTGCTACCTATACCTCTTATTTATTTTCCTACCTTTCATCTGTACCAATTTAATTTACGATGCAATCATTTATCCTTTTTTTTCTCTTATAGTCACTATTCACAGACTTTCACATAATTTACAGTCACATTTTCTATATTCTTTATCCCGCACAATATTCGCCATACAATTAGAATCTCGCCGGTCCTAACGCCGGTAGAATATGCCGCTTTACAAAATTTACGCTTTATTACTCTCAATTACAAAATTTCACCAAACCTTTCATATCCACATTATCTCAATCACTAATTTAATCTATTTAATACATTTTCGTTACATTTTATATTCCTAAAACCATTAATTTAACGAAAAATAGACAGAGCCACCCGCCAGGCGTCCACTCACTCCCGCGATCTCTAACCAAGTCCATTTTTATCTTTTATTTTACTTAAATTACTTGATAAATTTTTGCTTTAAAATTTCGATGAGAATTATTTGCATCTGTCAAAAGAAGTATGACTTTTAAAAACTAATTTTCTTAACATAGTTTCAATTTTAAAAAATTTTTAAAATTTTGGAAAAAATTTGCCTTTTTTACTTTTTTTTTTATTTTACGTAAACTACTCGGTAGATTTGCTCTAAAATTTGTATGTAAGTTATTTGATACTGTCTTTATAAAACAAGCTTTGAAAAAAAAAATTTCTGAGCGTAATTCTTTGATCACTTGTTTTGATTTCTGATTCAACGCTTTCACTAACTCTTTTCTTACTTTCTTACTTCTTCTCTGTCTTTCTATCTTAGATTGATCCTGACCCTATTTTTATCCATTTCTGACTCTCTCTCTCTCTTACACTCACTAATTTTTCTTGAATAAAAATTATGTTTTTCACATTGAAATCACATAACAAAAAATAAAATCAAATTACTTTTTCTCAATGAGCTCTATGAGAAAGCATTGCACCAAAGCACTTAGCAGCGTTTTTTAGATTATTCAATAATAAATAGCTAAAAAAGTGATTAAAATAAAAAAATTAATAAGTTGCTCAAACATCAATTTTTCTTAGACTTTAATAGATAAAAGTCAAAGTTTATAATGTCAATAATATTGAAAAAATCAATAACACTTGATTAAAAACAAATAAATTTTGCCACTTTTTAGCCACTGTGCAACAGTGTATTTCTGCAGAGCGATACTTCATATTTGAATAAAAGAAACAGATCACACATAAGTCCACAAAATGTTGACTAAACGGGCGTTCTTGTACATGCTCTTAAAGACATCAGAAAGTAATGAAAAGACAACAACTGTTATAACTTTTTTGTGTATTATCAGTGAAGTTTTATTTGATATATTCTTGTGACGTATTAAAAATACGTTTCAAAGAGAACCAAAGATAGACGAGAAGTTCAATTGGGAAAAAAGATTTAAGAGGAGGTTGAGTATATCTGTCCTTTTCTAACCAAAGAATTGATTTTTTTTTACAAAAACTAATAATTGTAGCATAAAATAAGGAGATAGCCCCATTTTGTATCATAAAAAGCAATATTTTCTTTGATGAGGAAAAATTATTTTTATCGATTCGTTTTGAAGAAAACCTTGAAAAACTTAAAAAATAGAGGTTAGGATGGACAATTCAGTTTTTCAAAGTTTTCTTCAAAACGAATCGATAAAAATAATTTTTCTTCATAAAAGAAAATATTGCTTTTTATTATACGAGATGGGGCTTTCTTCTTATTTTTTGCTACAATCATTAGGTTCTGCAGAAAAATTTATTTTTTAATTAGAAAAAGATAGAAATATACGACCTGCTCAGAAGGTAGAAGAGAAAAAAAATGGCAGAACCAGACAATCTTAAATATCACTACTATAATTTTTCTGCATTATCCACGTAAGCTAGCAATCATCAACTGGTACGCGTAAAATCTAAAAAAATTTGATGTAAATACGATCGCTAAACAGCCAGAGAGATAGGATGCCCATACTTTACATAAATTTATAAGGCATCGTTTTTCTCGTCAATGTTATAACGTTTTTACCTCCTTTAAAATGTGAAAAACTGACTTGACAGATTTAGGATCACTTAAAACCTATAATGATGGATATGCGTAAATTGTCATTGTCATAAGCGTGCTTTCAAAGTTAGCCTAGGTAAATATTAGACAGCCTCTTCTTGTAAGGACCAATCGAAGCGTGGCCACAGCATTAGACAAAATTTTATGATGACTAGTAATAGACATTAAATTTATCTACAGACGGACAGAGGTAAGTAGGTGCTAAAATAAACATATTACCTTTTTGGTTGTCAGAAATCTCGACTCAAAAGCAACTATTGCCGAATTCTTTATTAGAATTCTCAAGGACCATCTCTGGCAATACTTTACTCACTCACACACAAGATATTATATCGATGCTTTGCAAAAGAATTTGTTTCATCTAATCGTGTTACAGTGTTATTAAAATGATTCCTTCCAAGGTTAACCTACCTAATAGTTGCGAAGCACGTCAAAACTTAATGTTATTTTACAGCGCCAAACAGCCTTTGCCAATAGCTAGATATAGCGTTGGTGATTCGCCATATGATGCACTTTGGAACTGTTTAAAACTATAAGAGTCTACATAAAATAAAAACCGGCTGTCTATACTTTGAAAGGTCTTGATGTGAAAAAAGTTGACGAATAACCTTACAAAAAACAGTTGAGAAGGGTGCGCAGACATTTAGATAGCCAAGCATAAGAAACTGGTGAAGTTCTTGAGAACAAAGGTAGTGACTCAAAAAAAAATATTTTTTCACATCCCCCACCTTAAAGTTCGTACTTCTTTTCCGCTGAACAGAGAAAGAAACGCTACGTTCAGTCCTTGGTTTTAATGATAAACGCATGCGCGAGTGTATAGTTTATACGTATACGCAACTGTACACTCGTGTAAAAAGACTGTCGAAATATATAACAATATATTATCTCAATCTAATATTTGTTTCAATCACAAATTTTTACTAAATATTAAGTTTATTAAATGAAGTCTAATTATCAAAATCATTGATTTGACTGATTAAATAATTATAATTTATTAAAATATGTTTCCAAATATGAATTTTACATTTATTTGGAATAAGGAGCAGCGGAGTTATTTCAAATATAAGTGATTTTCAATCATCATCTATTGTTGTTTTTTTTTAACAAAATCATTCAAATATTATTTGATTTACGCAATTATTAATGAATTATTATTTATTGTTTTTTACCATTGACTTACCTTGTTTTAAAAATGTGTGCTTTTGCAAATAAATTTCATATGAATTATATTTAGTATATGATTTTAGTTTTTTTATGTATTAACTTTAATTTATAGTTTAATAATTTTGTGTAAACGAACTTTTAGCTGGGAATGTAAAAAAAATGTATATTGCGCTCGAGTAAAAAGTAGGTTCCTCGCACCCGCGTAAATGCGGCCCTCGCTAACGCTCAGGCCACAACTATACGTGGGAGTGAACAGCCTCCTTTTTCCTTTTGGCGTATAATACACTATTATTAGCTAAAAGGGGTATCTAGAAAAATTCGTTTTTTGAATAGCGACTGAATATTAAAAAAAATTCCAATAAACGATGGATTTTACATTGTTTTACCGAGCAACAAAAGCAAGTTTGTCTTTTCACATAGTGTGACGATACATTTTACGACTTAATTCTTAGAAAATTTTTATCTTAAAAGAGAATCTCAGAGCTAAGGTGTTTGCCAGAATGAAATCTTATATTTGATGTGACACTACAAATCTTTTAGGAGAAATAAATACTCGAAAAGATAAAAAATCATGTATATTTTGATGGTAGTGGCTATGTTCAAATCACAGGTTGATGTTAAGAAGATGGCACAACTTAAACCTATAAGTTTACACTTCCAAGTATAGTATATTACGATACGGGATCCTCGCTTTGCTCAGGTACTAAACGCCGTGTGATAATAGGTGAATTTATGTCGCGAGTATCGTATATGATTTTATAGCTGAAGTAATTTAAATCTACCACACTACATCTACATTCTTAAAATTCCATAATAAACAAAGGCTATGCCTTCCATGAATGATAAATCATAAAAGAAAAGCGAAAATGACAAATAAGCAAAATCTAAGCACTCCGCGAATAATTAATAGAAAAAAAGCTAAAAATATATTTAAGACATGATACAAATAAAATAAATAACATTATGTCAAACTGTCAGTTTAAATTAACTTCTATAATAACAAAAATCTAAATCTCGTTTCATGTATGCATTCTAGTCTTAGGAGCAGCGATTGGTAACTTATGTATTGTATTAGCAGTTGGGCATATAAGGGTTCCCCGATTCAGCTTATAATAGAGCTCCAAAGTTACTATCTCTTTGCTTCACATGTAATACTGACATTAACTTTACTCTTACTCGTATTTCACACGCTTATAATTGTTATTTAATTCGAAAAATATCGATATAAAAGAAATGCAATAATCTACATCTTTTTATTATCGATGAATAAACTCTCATAAATAATCCAGATGTCAAACTATCCCTTATTATAGGAGCGTGATTTAAATAAATTCAGCATTATATTTATTATTGCACAGTGTAAAAATAAACTTTTTAAATTCTGGCCAAGCGAAATTTAAGCGCGGATTTAAATTACGCAGAGCTATAAAATTACTTAGAATTCTAGGTTTCGAAAACGTACCAATATTTTCTTGCAAAAGTAATATAAAACACTACATTTCTTGTAATTGTCGAATGAATCTTATGAACGGACCACCGACCGTGTCTATGATTCACAGTAAAATTTGATAATAGCATGAAACAGTCGACATTTCACGTGCTTACAACGTATAGTTTCGCTTCATTGGTATAATTACTTTTACAGCGACTATGAAATCAAAAACTTTTTATCACCCATGTACTTACCACTGCTGACTTGAGCGATCCAGTCAATCAAACTAGATACTGGAGACGAAAAGGGATTCCCCATACTATTCGACTATGGTACACTTGGCGGAAAGGATATTTTTCCGAATGTGTACCTCAAATGGCAGCGCTGCATATTTTACCACAGACATAAGAAAACTTCGAATTATGCATTGAGTTTCGCATCATGATTATTTTGTTTTTTCTTATAGGTTATTCATGCAAAATTCAAATGATAACAACTTAAATATTATTGCCTATATAATTTAAATTCACAATATTAGATTCTATGTGATTATTGAACTAAAAAATAAAAATTTTATTTAATAAAATAATAATTCGGATCATGAAAAAAGAAAGTAATATTGTTTGTTTACTAAAATTATGTCATGAAGTAATGAGTAACGATGATCTGAAATTCGCTCTACAATTTGAAATTGTCTTATGCCTGTGGTAAAATATGCAATGTTGCCATTTGAGGTTAACATTCGGAAAAATATCCTTTCCGCCAAGTGTACATGACTATGACACTTCATTTTAAGTGTACCCGATAAAACTTCTAAGTTTGAAGATTTTCCAAATGATTTAATGGTTGGTGATGATGAATCATATTCGAGTTCATGAACCTGGTTTCAGTAACCACTAGTTGAAAATAGACATTCGTAGTTTTTTAAAGGTCTATTTTGAACAGCTGTACCCAATATCAAGCAGTTTACTCCACAAGCACTAAAAATATTGCAAAAACCGTCGGTGAGAAGGCTCTCTGAGCTATTGAAAACGTGATAGATGATGTTACGCTAGGCGGTAGATGAATGAAAAATCTGGCGAACGAGCACATTCTTAAGAGCAGTAAAAATCTTGAGAAAAAGAGCTGTCATCATATTGGATGGATGGCTTTTGGATAAGACAAAAGTAATGGAGGAGAAGAAATAAGATATAAAAAAACTGGTGTGGCAGTCTTTGGGACTGGCCGACAGAAGTGAAACTTCTTTACGAAATTATAGGACTCATAAATGTTTATTTAATTTCTATCACTGTTTTATTTAATTTTAAAATAATTTTAAAACTAAATAATTATAAAATGAAATGAAACTAAATTAAAATAATTTAATTTATTTAAGGAATGAATTTTTTTTAATTTTAAATGAGATGGTGTATAAAATTTTTGTTAATAATATTTATTTTACAAAAATACAATTTAAAAAATGTAGGAAAGAGAGGGGTTCACCATAAAACATTATAGAGAAAGAAAGAAAAAAGAAAACGAGTGCTATTGCTTTCTTTATTTATTCAGATCAGATTCAGATATTTGTATTGCATATATAGTATACATGTATACATATACTATATCTGTACGTTTGACATCAAGTCAGTCCCAACAATTTCTCTTTATACGTATTTAGTACTTTGATTTACATATAGGAGGCGCGGACGCTCCTCCTATATATATATATACACTTCCGTTTCATTAGTTCCGTTGCATGTACCGTCATGAAATCAATTCACTCCCGTATAATTTTTTCATACGGCTCTCTTATGGGAAGTGTATACCGTCGGTAAAGAAGTTTCACTTAAAAAAAAAAGAATCAGACATCATAAAATTAGTTTCCAGGTATACCAATTACGACAAATATCTCAGCGATTAAATGCTCGAAAAGTAGTAACGTTGCGGAAGAAAAATAAAAAGATCTGTGGGGGCAAGACATTAAGTCACGTCCACAATTACATTATGATGGCAATGTAAGAAGTTGGAACAAGTAAAGAGCTCATTGTTTTGGCGTTTCATCCCAGGTCCGACTACGGGAACTTATCAGTGAGGCTATGTAGTCGGACCCTGCCTCAGACGCCTTGAGAGAGAGGTAAGTTTGTCGGTCTTATATACAAACTGAGACCATTTCCCTGCACTTGCGAGAATACAGGTTTTCGGGTTTCCGCCCAGTGGCTGTTCGCCTTATTGGTTGGCCTTCTCCCGTCAGTTACCCGATGATGGTAAGAGTCGCACGGCTGGCAAGTACGATCCCCACAGATCCATGCAAGCAATAATATTTTTGAAAATTCAAAATTTAAGATAGGGCTTTTGCATATAGAATTCTGTTGATCAATCCAATCAGAATCATCACTCTTTAAATTACCCCTGATACAGACAGTAATTGAGGACTCCCATTGAGTACAGTAAAAACTGATAGCTTCTCTCAACGAAAGTGATACCTAGTGTCTTGATTAAACTTGCGGAATATTGAGTGTACGTGTGAGTATAATGTTAACTAGTGCTAAGTCAGTTAAAGAATCTAACGTTCGATGAATAAATAATCTTTGCACGAAAATCCATTTTAAAACAAAACAATGCTTATGCATATCAAGCTCACATTGAAACATTACTAAAATATAGACCAACAGATTAACAGACTCATTTGATGAGTACCTTAGGGTACAATGATACAGTAGAAAAAATGGATGATGCTGCGCGTGGTAATACAGGACTGAAACAACAAAACTCAACCAAGATAGTAGTCCAAAGAAAAGTGTGCCTCATTCGATTGGCAACTTCTGTTCGCGAGAAACGGAATCAGCAAATCTAATGAGACGAGAGAAAGACAGCACGTACCTTGATAGCAGCCTTCTTTTGCCTTAAAACGCATGCTACCATTTGGAGACTTTCTCTAGTAGTATATGCTCGAAGGTAAAAATATAGGTGAAGAGAAAAAGAAATTAGTACCCATAGTAAATTTCTAAGAATCCAATTTTCAAAGCCTTCTATTACTCGACTGTTATGAGACACTAAATCAAGGATTTGATAAAATGAATGAACTTTTTACTCATTACAATGAGGAATCCATGCCGAATGAACGACTTTCTATACCTAGGTATACAATACGTTTCATGATTAGTTTTCCAGAGATAGCTTTCGAATTGACACTTAAGAGGCGGTCGGGTCTATTCGCCGCTACATACAGGGTAGCGCTGCGGTCAGGTGAGAGAAATCTATTAAATATTTTTTATACAGCTATTTACAATTTTCTGAGACAATAATATACTTTTGATGTTGTCATTTTCTCTAGCCATATATATGTCGAATAATTATTAATACTTATCTTGTTTGAAAAGTCTAAGATATTGTTATAAAGCGAAAAATGCGATGCAACGTAGGACCGATGTAAGCATGCGTGCACCTTCTTTTAGTTCGACAGAGAGAACAATACTAAAGAATTATGTATACTAATGTTTACGTTGACTCTACCTCGCGCCGTGTTTTTCGCTTTATAACAATATTTTAGACTTTTCAAACAAGATTAATATTAATAATTATTCTACATATATATGGCTAGAGGAAATGACAAGATTAAAAGTATATTATTGTTTCAGAAAATTTTAAATTGCTGTATAAAAAATATTTTATATTTTTCTTTCACCTAACCGCAGCGCCACCAAGCGGCGAATGGTTCCGACCGCCTCTTATTGAAGTTCGACCCCAAGGAGAAGAGAGTTATATATCACTGAAAAAATATAGTCAATGTAATCGGTCATTAGTATTTAAACGTCTAAAAGATTCATAATATGGATTATAGAATTTAGTTTTCGGTGACCTATAAAAAAATCCATTAGAAAGTAAATCAGAATCTCAATTAATGGGTCAAAATTCTACTTTTTTAATAATTGGGTTCTGGAGAATGTTTCAATCTTTTTTCAAATTTTATTATGTTGTTCCACTTGAAAAAACCTTTTATACAAAATTTCAGCGCTCTACAGATATTATTCGATGAGATATAAACAATTGAACAGTCGAAAACGCCGCTATTTTGACTCTTTTTGCCAATTTTCAATCTTTTGCCAAAACTATGATTTTTAAAAATTTTTCATTTAGCAAGTCGCTTTTTGATAGTATTACTTGAAGCTTTAAAATAAGCTGTACTGAACTTAATTTCATTGAACGAGAGCCGTTATACTTAGCTTCAAGTGGTGTAACTTTTTTCATCATTTCACGGTACTTTAAACTTCTCTAGAAACTTCAACTCACAATTTTTGCTATTTCTACCACCACCATTTGATTTGGCACAAAATAGTATATTATGCTACGTGGGGTAAAAATGCGTCATTCTAGGCCGGCATGGATTTAGCTCTCGAGGCTTCGCCTCGAGAGCTGAAATGCCGGCCTACAGTGTCGCATTTTTATCCCAAGTGGCATATACGATTTTTTCTCATACCGGGCTAAAAACACGTACAACTTAGACTCATTGATAATTCATCATTAATGAAAAACCAACGCGAAAAATCATCTGCTACTCTCGGTCGAATATGTTTCCTCTTTGTCTGCTACTCTCTCACTGATGATAATTCATTAAATAAACCATCAATATATCATTATAATACGCTCTTATTATACTCTTATTATAACACACTATAGATTATAATTCATAAAAATGAAACAATTATAATTCTAAAAAATTAAAAATTAAATTACACGATCAATCGCACATCTCTGATGATAATTCATAAAATAAACCATCAATATATCATTATAATAAGCTCTTATTATACTCTTATGATAACACACTATAGATTATAATTCATAAAAATAAAACAAATTCTAAAAAATAAAAAATAAAATTACACAATCAATCGCATCACAAATTCTAACTTTTTATAACAAAAAGTATTATTTACAAACTTTTCTATGATACATATGAGAGAGTCGATGTTTGTAACCGATGAATAGAACAGGATAGACTTAGGGGTCGTACCCAAATGCCGTTGACAATTTTTTCGATATTTCGACCCCCCGGTCCCCTTTCCGTGACATGTGTAAACTATCAAAGTACCCTCCCCCCCCCCTGTAACGTAAACTAACTTTTTTATTTTTTATTAAACTTTTAAAAAAAATTTTAATTATATTAATTACTTTTTAAATATTGAACATATTTTTATTTTTTTTATTTTATTAAAATAGCATTTTCACAAAACAACAGAATTCTAAACATTGCATATAATAAATATTTATAAGATATTAAATATATTAATCGTCGATAAACTTTTTCACTTTAATTTTATCGAAAAAGATCATAAAACTATGAACCTTTTAAAATACGTTATAAAAATAGAACACGATTCAACAGGCACAAATATAAATGCTGCAATCGGCTTGAAAATTTTTCGTTTGTTTTGACAGCTCACTCGCTAAAAGAAACGGCTTATGCTTTGCACCGTATGGCGGCGCCCGCGTACATGTAAAAGAAAGTAATATTCTGTGTTTTAGTGGACAGACTGCGGAACTGCTTGACTTTGCAGTTTTCGGATGAAAAATCTGCTCGAAATTGCTAATATTATGCAATGATCTTTTTGATAAAAAAAAAATAGCCAACGTAGGAGTAAATAACTAACCCCCTCCCATAGCGTTACTTTTCGTAGATTTTGATCGACCCCTCCCCCCCAAAAAACTGTCAACGGCATTTGGGCACGACCCCTTATGTAATACATATAAAAGAAAGAGAGAGAGGGAGAGAGCAAATGTTGTAGCTGATGTTTTCAAAAGAATAGACTACAATATACATGAAAGAAAGAAAGAGAAAGAGAGAGTTGACGCTTGTAACCGTAAACAGAAAAGGATAAGCGTATTCTTCCCACTCTTAAAACGCACAAAAGAGACTCGAGAATAAGTCGGAGCGTGCCGGCCTGAAAGCATAAATTTTTACTGCTTGCGTTCGACCACTAATGACGTGTTTTTAGCCGGGGTATGAGAAAAAATACTATTTATTAACATTAAAATTTCCAATATGCTGTTAAGAGGAGGTCACGTATCTCTGTCCTTTTCTAATCAAAAAAATGATTTTTTTACAAAAACTAATAACTTTAGCAAAAAATGAAGAAAAAGCCGCACCTCGTATCAAAAAAAGCAATATTTTCTTTGATAAGAAAGAATTAATTTTATTGCTTTGTTTTCAAGAAAACCTTGAAAAACTTAAATCATAGAGGTTAGGGTGGACAATTTGGTTTTTCAAGGTTTTCTCGAGAACGAAGCAATAAAATTAATTTTTTCTTATCAAAGAAAATAATGCTTTTTCTGATACAAGAAGCGGCTTTCTCTTTATTTTTTGCTAAAGTTATTAGTTGTTGTAAAAAAATCATTTCTTTGATTAGAAAAGGACAGAGATACGTGACCTCCTCTTAAGCATATTTGATTCAAATTATAAAATTGAAAGCTCTGAAATTTCCTTATTTTTACACTTTTAGCGGCGTCACCGTGGTGTAGTTATAGTAATATGGACATTTCCCGAGATGCAACATCCTTCAGATGAATCATTAAACTAATGATAGTATCGAAGACCTGTAATTTGAGCCCTTATAAGATTCTCTAAATACTCTAGGGCAAGAGAAATGCAGATTTAAAAATTTTTTTAAATATTAGATAGCAATTCTGTGATGGCTAATTGTACTCATTTTTGCATCTTTTCTTAAAAAATTAATAACTCTGGTTCTAAGTAACCAAAAATTTTAATATAATTTTTTATTCTTTGAATAAAGGATTTAAAGTATACAGAGAAATTATTTCAGAAATGGCTGATAAAAATGATAAGGCTAGTGGCTTATACAAAATCATGTCTTAATAAGTTGGAAACGTTCATACATGTAGAATTTTGGAATGACGTTTTAGCACGAACAAATTAAGTGAGTCTTAAGTTTCAAAGTCCTGATACAGAATTAAACACTCCCATTTCTCTTCTAGAATCTCTTAAATTATGTACTGTAGGCTTGCGAAAAAATTTTGAACTTTATGAAAATCGTGGGAAAGAATTATTAGGATCATAGTCCAGTCAAATTAGATTTTTTCATGTAAAAAAATTTAACAGCAAACCGACTGCACAATTATATAAAGTAGGTTTGTGGGAGTAAAATATCCAAAATGGCCCCAACAGATGTTGTCCGTTTTTGTTTAAACAATGTTTAAACATTGAAAATTGACATTTTTTCTCTTTATCTGCAAATATTTCTGGAGCTATAAAAGTTATCATATTGGTCCAATGAGATAAAATGTAGGTTTTTTGAAGACCTTTAAAATGAATTTTTAACCATTTTAATTGCATTTATAGTTTCCGAGAAAAATGCAAAAAACCACGAAAAAGGGTTAAATTTAAAAAAATTCATAACTTTTTTAATTTAATGATTTAAGAATTGGGCTTGTGTCAATAAATAGTTCTTAATGTGCACAATAAGCATACGCAAGCAGAATCCTGTAGGACTTATAGTTTTTGCATAATAACACTTATAAGTTATAAACAATTAATTTTCAGTAGGCCACTCTATCTCACACGATTAACTTTTTACAATGTTCAACATCGATTCTGAAAGTTTAGATATCCCTCTACAAAATGTATATTTCAGATTTTTGATTAAGTGATTAGAAAGTCCTTAAAAATTCACTTAAACATTGGATCTTTCGCTTGGGCGCATGAATTAACGTTAGTAGTGGGGGAAACTCATAACGAAGGGGAAATGTATAACGGGTAGTCTGCCTATCATGCCTAGCTGCTTGGTTTCCCCCACTACTAACGTTAATTCATGCGCCCAAGCGAAAGATCCAATGTTTAAGTGAATTTTTAAGGACTTTCTTATCACTTAATCAAAAATCTGAAATATACATTTTGTAGAGGGATATCTAAACTTTCAGAATCGATGTTAAACATTGTTAAAAGTTAATCGTGTGAGATAGAGTCACCTACTAAAAATTAATTGTTTATAACTTATAAGTGTTATTATGCAAAAACTATAAGTCCTACAGGATTCTGCTTGCGTATGCTTATTGTGCACATTAAGAACTATTTATTGACACAAGCCCAATTCTTAAATCATTAAATTAAAAAAGTTATGAATTTTTTTAAATTTAACCCTTTTTTGTGGTTTTTTTGCATTTTTCTCGGAAACTATAAATGCAATCAAAATGGTTAAAAATTCATTTTGAAGTTCTTCAAAAAACCTACATTTTATCTCATTGGACCAATATGATAACTTTTATAGCTCCAGAAATATTTTCAGATAAAGAGAAAAAATGTCAATTTTCAATGTTTGAACATTGTTTAAACAAAAACGGACAACATCTGTTGGGGCCATTTTGGATATTTTACTCCCACAAACCTACTTTACATAATTGTGCAGTCAGTTTACTGTTAAACTTTTTTGCAAATATCAGCCATTTTTTAGCTAAATTGACTGGCCTATCTAGTGAATGTGAAAATTCTGAACAAAACAAGAGACTGCACAAGCACAATGTTTGCTTAGATCCATTAGATGGATGAAGTGAGACAGTTCAGTTTTCAGCATTTCAACAATTTTGAATTGAAAGTTATCTGACAGTTATAGATCAACTTATTACATCTTTAACAGAAAGGATCTCTGTTTATGAACTTGTTCAAAAATATTTTGGCATTCTCGAAGAATTGCATAATCTTTCACCTGAAGAGATAACAGGCCTTACCTACACTGAAAAAAAGCTGATTGCACACGCTGCGGAGTCGATTGTTGTGAATGATACAGACAACATTCGCAGCTATTATAATATAAGAGTGCGTAACAATATCGCAGCCAATCATTCCAACTTTCTGTATAAAAGATTACATTGATCGGAGCAGAGCGCTGCGACTAAGCTGCGTTGTGGCTCGCTACGGCTCTCCGTAGTCTACGGCACAGAAAGCTGAATCCAAGCCCAGCGACTAAACTGCATTGTCGCTCGCTACGGCTTTCCGTAGTCTACGGCACAGAAAGCTGAATCCGAATACAGCGATTTATTGCGTGGTTGCTCACTTTGAATGTCGATCTTAACCATTGCGACAACGCTTTGAACACACTTGCTTGATTAATAAACAACATTGAAAAAATGATAATTTTTACTCCCTTTTATATTTTTTTTTTAATGTTCATGTAATTATGTGAATTCATAAGTTTGAACTATTTTTAAAAATTTATAATTTATAATCACAGTTATTAATGCTTTAATATCTTTGATTATTTTTTTTTTATTTTTAGATTTATTAGGACATATTTAAGGTTGAATAGTTAAAAAACTATACTAATCAATCTATTAACAAATCTAAAAATAAAACAAATAAAAAATTAAGAAAGAAAATAATTTTTTTTACAAATAATTTATGTGATTTTTATGAAGTTATTACTAAACATTAGATTGCCTTAATTATATTGTTCAAAATTTCATACGCAAGTTGTATTCACTTGCCGTAAAAGGGAAAATATTTACAGATGATTTTTATGCTATTTTAAATTCTTAATTAATTTAGGTGCATAATAGATAATTGATAAATATTTCCAAGTAAAAAATACTCAAAGCCTGGTAGAACTAAGATTTATTGGTAATATCGACACTACATATTTATGGATGATATCTGATAAAAAAACGTATTTGAACGTTTTCTTCAAAACAAAGTGCGTTTGAAGAAAGAAAATCTTATGATTGATTAAAAATGACTGTTTTAAATACTTTTCCGCAAATCCAGGTGTTTTTAGAAATTTTCTTCGTTATCGCTGAAATTTATTCGTTCTTTATAAAAAAATATTAAGTCAAGTCATTAAATATCAAATCAACTTAGGCAGTTTTTTTGTATATTCAATAGTGATTTTTCAACTAACAACTAAGGTAAAAAGTCTACATATTGTCATTTAAAAAAATTCAATCATATTGTACACGTTATTTTCAACAAAAATAGTTCTATTAAGTTTTTACAATAGTTTGATACTTTTTAATAGAAATCTTATTAAAACATTAATTTAACCAAAAAATTTGAGTAAATAAAAATATTCCATTACTTTGAATTTTTAACCACAAAATTTTTTATTTTTATTTTGGAAACCAAATGGAACATATTCCCAGACTCATTGATTTTTATTATTTAGCCGTGCAAATTGATGTGAAATTTTTCGTATGTATATATATAACTACAAGTTCTATGGATTTGATGTTATAACTAAGAGTATTATTTTATTATAATTTCATAAAATGGAATAAAATAATATATGAACGAAAATTATTTTAAATAAATTTCAAAGATATATTGGTATATCTTTAAAAGTTTAAACTTTAAATATCACTTTTTTCAAACAATTTTTAAACAGTGACTATTCTAATACATTAAAAAATACACAACTGTTTGCGAATAAATTATTCTTTTTTTGAAACTGTTAAACAAAATTCATTTTTCAAAAAGCTATATTGCACGGTACCTTGAAAATTTCATTAAGAGGCGGTCGGAACCAAATCGGTGACTTAGTTCGGTGCTTGTAATAAATGTTTATAATAATTTATTCATTTATTAATATGGTAAAAATATAGTCATTTCCTCTAGTCATGTATATAAAGAATAATTTAAAATAGTTAAAGCCACAAAAATATACAAAATATTGTTATAAAGCGAAAAATGCCACCTAACAATCGACACGACAGTTTTTTGCATGCGGTATATGTCAAGTCAGTTTGATATTTGTAATAAATGCTTATAATAATTAAATTACTTATTCATATGGTAAAAATATAGTCATTTCCTTTAGTCATGTATATAAAGAATAATTTGAAATAGTTTAAGCCATAAAAATATACAAAATATTATCATAAAGCGAAAAATGCTGACTTGATATATACCACAAGTCACCGGTTTGGTTCCGACCGCCTCTTAATAGTATCAAATATTTTCTAAAAATGATATGAATGGTTTTTGCATAAATGGTATGGAAAAAAGCAAATTTTCGAAGGTTCTTTCATTAAATATAATTTAAACCACAAGAGAGGTTGAGATTTGAGACCTTGAGACACCTTGAGATTTGTTTTATTGAAGGAAATATATCTGCCTGAACCTTAAACGAACGGTAACTGGTCATTCGACCGTATGTTTTGCTAAACCAAATATATAAAGCATTTAATTAAAAATATATGTTTTTGTACAGTACTAAATATTTATGTTGTTTGAACAAATAATATAAATATAAGACATAGGTTTTAATTAAAAAATCTAATCTAAATTTTTGAATATAAATGTTATTGCATTCATAAAATAAAGTTTTAATAAAATGTTTGTTTGAAATTAAGAAAGAATTTTTACACAATTTTATACAATAAGAAAATAAATTAACTGTTAAGTTATACTGAATTCGATACTGCGAAATGCGCACGTCTTAACAGTTAAAATCACAATAATTAAACAATTTTTATTTATTTAAATTTAAACATTCAGTATATAAATGAAATATGAGAAATAAGAAATAAAATATAATTTTGAGTCTTTCAACGTTTTCTTGATTATATTAGTTATTGTAAAAAAAACAATTCTTTGATTAGAAAAAGACGAATATACTCGACCTACTCTTAAATTTTTTGTTTTTGTTTTCTTAAAAATTATTTGCGTAGTTTAAAATATATTTCATGAAAGAACCTTCGAAAATTTGCCTTTTCCATACCATTTATGCAAAAACCATTCATATCATTTTTAGAAAATATTTGATACTATTAATGAAATTTTCAAGGTACCGTGCAATATAACTTTTTGAAAAATGGATTTTGTTTAACAGTTTCAAAAAAGAATAATTTATTCGCAAACAGTTGTGTATTTTTCAATGTAATAGAATAGTCACTGTTTAAAAATTGTTTGAAAAAAGTGATATTTAAGGTTTAAACTTTTAAAGATTTACCAATATATCTTTGAAGTTTATTTAAAATAATTTTCGTTCATATATTATTTTATTCCATTTTATGAAATTATAATAAAATAATACTCTTAGTTATAACATCAAATCCATAGAACTTGTAGATATATATATATATATATACATACGAAAAATTTCACATCAATTTGCACGGCTGAATAATATAAATCAATGAGTCTGGGAATATGTTCCATTTGGTTTCCAAAATAAAAATAAAAAATTTTGTGGTTAAAAATTCAAAGTAATGGAATATTTTTATTTACTCAAATTTTTTGTTTAAATTAATGTTTTAATAAGATTTCTATTAAAAAGTATCAAACTATTGTAAAAACTTAATAGAACTATTTTTGTTGAAAATAACGTGTACAATATGATTGAATTTTTTTAAATGACAATACGTAGACTTTTTACCTTAGTTGTTAGTTGAAAAATCACTATTGAACATACAAAAAAACTGCCTAAGTTGATTTGATATTTAATGACTTGACTTAATATTTTTTTATAAAGAACGAATAAATTTCAGCGATAACGAAGAAAATTTCTAAAAACACCTGGATTTGCGGAAAAGTATTTAAAACAGTCATTTTTAATCAATCATAAGATTTTCTTTCTTCAAACGCACTTTGTTTTGAAGAAAACGTTCAAATACGTTTTTTTATCAGATATCATCCATAAATATGTAGTGTCGATATTACCAATAAATCTTAGTTCTACCAGGCTTTGAGTATTTTTTACTTGGAAATATTTATCAATTATCTATTATGCACCTAAATTAATTAAGAATTTAAAATAGCATAAAAATCATCTGTAAATATTTTCCCTTTTACGGCAAGTGAATACAACTTGCGTATGAAATTTTGAACAATATAATTAAGGCAATCTAATGTTTAGTAATAACTTCATAAAAATCACATAAATTATTTGTCAAAAAAATTTATTTTCTTTCTTAATTTTTTATTTGTTTTATTTTTAGATTTGTTAATAGATTGATTAGTATAGTTTTTTAACTATTCAACCTTAAATATGTCCTAATAAATCTAAAAATAAAAAAAAAATAATCAAAGATATTAAAGCATTAATAACTGTGATTATGAATTATAAATTTTTAAAAATAGTTCAAACTTATGAATTCACATAATTACATGAACATTAAAAAAAAAATATAAAAGGGAGTAAAAATTATCATTTTTTCAATGTTGTTTATTAATCAAGCAAGTGTGTTCAAAGCGTTGTCGCAATGGTTAAGATCGACATTCAAAGTGAGCAACCACGCAATAAATCGCTGTATTCGGATTCAGCTTTCTGTGCCGTAGACTACGGAAAGCCGTAGCGAGCGACAATGCAGTTTAGTCGCTGGGCTTGGATTCAGCTTTCTGTGCCGTAGACTACGGAGAGCCGTAGCGAGCCACAACGCAGCTTAGTCGCAGCGCTCTGCTCCGATCAATGTAATCTTTTATACAGAAAGTTGGAATGATTGGCTGCGATATTGTTACGCACTCTTATATTGAGCTGCGAATGTTGTCTGTATCATTCACAACAATCGACTCCGCAGCGTGTGCAATCAGCTTTTTTTCAGTGTAGGTAAGGCCTGTTATCTCTTCAGGTGAAAGATTATGCAATTCTTCGAGAATGCCAAAATATTTTTGAACAAGTTCATAAACAGAGATCCTTTCTGTTAAAGATGTAATAAGTTGATCTATAACTGTCAGATAACTTTCAATTCAAAATTGTTGAAATGCTGAAAACTGAACTGTCTCACTTCATCCATCTAATGGATCTAAGCAAAAATTTCTTTTTCTTTTCTTTTTTTGTAAGTTTTAAGAGGAGGTCACGTATCTCTGTCCTTTTCTAATCAAAGAAATGATTTTTTTACAAAAACTAATAACTTTATCAAAAAAAAAAAATTAAAAATAAAAAAAAAACTTTTTAATGTACTACGTTTTTATAATGAACCAAAAAGTATAAAATAATGTGTAATGAAATGAAAAGTGAATAATGATTTGAAATAAAAAAACGTGGGGCGCATGTTTATTATTATGTATTGTATGCGCCCCACGTTTTTTTATTTCAAATCATTATTCACTTTTCATTTCATTACACATTATTTTATACTTTTTGGTTCATTATAAAACGTAGTACATTAAAAAAGTTTTTTTTTATTTTTAATTTTTAGAGAACACGTAATCGCATGCTGAGTTTCCCGCCATTTTGACGATAATGACGCTATTAGAAATTCAACCAAAATTTATTGTTTTATGCATTGATAGACCATAAAATGAATAAAATACAGTCTCAAATTTTATATGTACAATACAAAATGCTGTAATTTATGTCTAATTGCAATATGAGAAGTTAAAGAATTTTAAAAATTTTCGAAGATGGTTAGACACTAATGTTAAAAGTATATCTATATATAAAATCTTCAAAATTTCAATTTTTCCAATATCTCCGTATATAATTGTATTAATATATTTTTCGGTGGGAATATATATTTAATTATATTATCCAACAATGCATGCAAAAATATAATATTGAATATATTAATATATTTGATATATTAATATATTAATATATTACTATATTAATATATTACTATATTTGATATATTAATATATTAATATATTAATATATTAATATATCAAAAGAAGATTTTTAAAATTTTCGAAGATGTTTAGACACTAATGTTAAAAGTGTATCTATATATAAAATCTTCAAATCTTCAATTTTGCCAACATCTCCGTATATGATTGAATATATTAATATATTGTTCGGTAGATATATATATTTTTTTTATAATATTGCATTGTCATCCAGTTCCGAGCTATATTTAAAATTTCAAGTCTCTAGCTCATCAGGAAGTTAGTTTACAATCGGTTGCAAAATTCGTACCGAACAGACAGACAGACAGACAGACAGACAGACAGACACCAAAGCGAGTTAATAAAAACGTAGTAATGAAGAGAAAGCCGCATCTTGTATCAAAAAAAGCAATATTTTCTTTAATAAGAAAAAATTAATTTTATTGCTTCGTTTTCAAGAAAACCTTGAAAAACTTAAATCATAAAGGTTAGGGTGGACAATTTGGTTTTTCAAGGTTTTCTTGAGAACGAAGCAATAAAATTAATTTTTTCTTATTAAAGAAAATATTGCTTTTTTTGATACAAGATGCGGCTTTCTCTTCATTTTTTGAAAAAGTTATTAGTTTTTGTAAAAAAATCATTTCTTTGATTAGAAAAGGACAAAGCTACGCGACCTCCTCTTAACACTTTATGTGAACTATAATTTATTTAAGTAAAATTCTATAATATTATAAAAATTAAATTTTATTTCATAAAATTTTGTTTAAAATGTTTCTTAACTTAAAAATTGATGTGATATTTTACTTTTACCATTATTCGCCTGAGTATATTAATGTAATAATGTAAATTTATAATTTTGATTTATTTTTAATACCTTATTTGTGCGATTATTAGTGCTTTTATACCTTTGAATTGATTTTAACTTTATTTTAATCATTCGTATTTTTATAAAGCTGATGATGAATAAAATGTACTCGTCAAGCGTAACGATTTCAGTTTCTCTTATAGATGGTAAAGTTACAATTCCAATAATTATATAATTAAACTTAGATAATTCAAAGTGATTTACAAAAAATTTGTCTAGATATTTATAAGTAGTCATTTATTAAGTTATTCTTTATAAACTATATGATTGTATTGTTACAAATTTCGTATACGAATGTAGTTCTCTTGGTGTATGAAGGAAGATATGATATTTACAATTGATTTTTATGTCGTCTAATGGTATTATTATTATATATATATATATATATATATATATATATATATATATATATATATATATATACATGATATCTGATAAAATATTTATTACGTTTTCTTCAAAATTTAATACGTTTGGAGAAAAAATTATTATGATTGATTATAAAATGACTATTTTTCATACTTTTTTATGAATTAAGAAGTTTTCAGTTATTTTCCCGTTATCGCTAAAATTCAATTATTCTTTAAAAATAAAAAAAAATTAGTTAAGTCGTTAAATAATAAAATAACTTGGGCAGTTATTGTGTATATTGAATAGTAATTTTTCACTAATCAAGTTAGCTAAAAAATCTGCATATTGTAATTTCCAAAAATTCAATTACATTCTAGATATTTCTAACAAATATGTTTCTATTAAATTTTTTTTGGCCTGATAGTTTTGAATAAAAAATTCATTAAATTATTAATTTTACAAAAACTTTAAACAATAAAAATATTTCTGTAAAGAAATTTAAGAAAGTTAAAATTTTTATGTTTTTTTAGCAAAAACATTTTGGTTCGTTTTTGATCAATATGTTTATTTTTCAATTTAATAAATCTCATTTTACTTCAAAGCTACAAAAGAATTAATAAATGTACTTAGAACCGGTATATACTTTTTATATCGTTATAAACTTTAAGAAAGTATAAAATTATATTCATCCCTACTCAACTGAATAAATATTATATATAAAATATTATAATAAATATCATTTTCTTAAAAATACGTTAAACAATTAACAAATGCAATTTAATAAGTTATATATATATATATATATATATATATATATATATATATATATAATATTTATAAAAGATAAAAGAAATAACGCTGCTACTTTTGCTTTCTCATAGGAAAGCATTGTATCGATAAAAAAAAATTTTTTCTATTTTTTCATTAATTTGTACATATTTGAACTCGGAGAGTCGAAAAAAGTGGTTTCCAGAAAATGTCTGTGTGTGTGTGTGTGTGTGTGTGTGTGTGTGTGTGTGTGTGTGTGTGTGTGTGTGTGTGTGTGTGTGTGTGTGTGTGTGTGTGTGTGTGTGTGTGTGTGTGTGTGTGTGTGTGTGTGTGTGTGTGTGTGTGTGTGTGTGTGTGTGTGTGTGTGTGTGTGTGTGTGTGTGTGTGTGTGTGTGTGTGTGTGTGTGTGTGTGTGGATGTATGAATTCAGTTAGTAAACTGTATCTCGAGAACTACTCGATGGATTTGCTTCTAATTTTGCATGGAATTCAGTTTTTTGACTAATTTGCTGGGAAGCTATTGATAATTGGTTCTTCTAGCGTAGTTTTCATTTTAGAGTTTAAAAAAAAAAAAAAATTTCGATTTTTCGTTTTTTGGTTTTTTTTTGTTTACTACTCGATGAATTTGCTTCAAAATTTGCCCGGAAATTATTTGTGATTGCCCGGATGAAATAAATTTTTAAAAACCTTTTTTCTTAGCTTAGTTTTAATTTTAGAGCATTTTGAAATTTAAAAAAAAAATGTTTCTATTTATTAAGCCAATAAAATCTTAAAAACTACTCGATGGATTTACTTCAAATTTTTCATACAATTCAATTTTTCGATCAACTGGTGCGGAAGCTATTGAGTATTGGTTTTCTTAGCGTAGTTTTTCTTTAAGAATCATTTTAAGAATTTTTAAAAAATTTCGATTTTTATTTTTTTTGTATTTTACGTAAACTACTCAAAGAATTTGTTCGAAAATTTGTATGAAACTTAATTTCGACTGCCAAAAGTATAAAAAATTTTGTAAACTAATTTTCTTAGTGCACTTTTAATTTTATAGCATTTTTAAAATTTTTTAAAAAATTTTTATTTTTAATTTTTTTCTATTTTACGAAAACCATTTGATAGATTTGCTCCAAAATTTGTATGCAATTTATTTGCTACTGTCTGAAGAAAACAAGCTTTGGAAAACTAATTTTCTCAGAGCAGTTTTAATTTTAGAGCACTTTGAAAATTTTCGAAAAAATTTTCATTTTTCATTTATTTTCTATTTTGCGTAAACCATACTATAAATTTTCTCCAAAATTTTTATACAATTAATTCGCTATTGTCTGAAAAAAATAAGCTTTTGAAAACTAATTTTCTTAGCGTGGTTACAATTTTAGAGAATTTTAAAGATTTAAAAAAAAATTTCGATTCTTCTTTTCTAATTTTTTTTTATTCTACGTAAAGTACTCGATAGTTTTGTTCTAAAAATTGCAGGGAAATTATTTGCGACTGCCAAAAGAAGGGAAATTTTCAAAAATGGATTTTTATAGAGTAGTTTTAATTTTAGAGGATTTTTAAAATTCTGAAAAAGAAATTTTGAAAAGAAAATGTTACTTATTTAACCAGTTAGATCTCGAAAATTACTCGATGGATTTGCTTCAAATTTTGTATACCATCTATGTTTTTGTATAACTAGACGGGAAGCTATTGAAAATTGGTATTCATAGAGTAGTTTTTTTTATAGAGCCATAAACATGAACTGTATTTATATATAAATATGATTACATTTTATAAAGATTAGAAATTTTGTTGTCATCATTTTTTTTATTACTACATTATATCATTTTTTCAATAGAACAAATTTTTTTGTATTACTTGATTTAAAATAAATTATAAATGTTGAAAAAGCAAACAGCTAGGATAAATGTTCGAAATTTATAAAGTACAATATGAGTAAATATTAATGTTAGACAATTTTTTAATATTAAAATCACATTTAAATAAATATAAAAAAATTAATGAAACTCAAAGAGCTCTATGAGAAAGCATTCCGCCAAAGCACTTGGCAGCGTTTTTTTTTAAATTATTGAATTGAAAATTGGAACTACGACCCAAAAATCAATAGTGAATATCTTCCCCCAACGCCAAGCAAACTCCATTTGTTCCGAAATTTGTAACAATACAATAATATAGTTTATAAAGAATAAGCCAATAATGACTACTTATAAATACCTAAAGAATTTTTTTTCAAATTACTTTGAACTTTCTGAGTTTCAATATGTCCTAATAAATATATAAATATAAAAAAAATAAGAAGGATTAAAATAAAGTTAACATCAATTCAAAGGTATAAAAGCATAAATAATCGCACAAATAAGGTATTAAAAATAAATCAAAATTATAAATTTACATTATTACATTAGTATACTCAGGCGAATAATGGTAAAAGTAAAATATCACATCAATTTTTAAGTTAAGAAACATTTTAAACAAAATTTTATGAAATAAAATTTCATTTTTATAATATTATAGAATTTTACTTAAATAAATTATACTTCACATAAAGTGTTAAAACTTACAAAAAAAAGAAAAGAAAAAGAAATTTTGCTTTTTTAAATGTAAATTTTTAACGTTTAGAGTGCTTGGCCTCGCTTTTGGTACGTCAATGTTCAGAAATTCAAAGAGAGCGAGCCTGTAACTCTGTCGTTACCCTTGGTTTCGGCTTTCTGCACGCACGATGCCGGAGAGTCGGAGCAAGCGTGCTCGCAACACAGTTGTGGCGCTCTGCTCGGATTAGCGTAATCGCTTACACAGAAAGTCGTAATTATTTACAGCGACATGGTTATGCATTCATACACTACGATTTTCTGTAATCACTCGCTTTGAATGTTGTTCGCATGCAACCGCTCAGATTAATTTCGCAGCGCTGGCTTTGGGTTTTTTTTTCAGTGTAGGACGCAAGCCAGCTGCCTTAAGCAACTGAGTTATTGCTTTTGGCCTCGCTTTTGGTACGTCAATGTTCAGAAATTCAAAGTGAGCGAGCCTGTAACTCTGTCGTTACCCTTGGTCTCGGCTTTCTGCATGAGAAATGCCGCAGAGTCAAAGAGAGCGTGCTCGCAGCTCTGCCTCTGTGCTTGGTCTCGGCTTTCTGCACGCGCGATGCCGCCCATACAGCATGAAAGGACTTTGAAAGGATTCTGAAAGGATTCATGAAAGGACTACAATCTTTCAGAAATATTTCACTGAAAGGATTCTGAAATAATTTTATGTCCGAGGTATTATTCTTTTAAAAATAATACAAAAAAATATTTGATGAAGAATTCACAAGACATTTCAAAATCCTTTCAATGAAAGAATTCTGTAAGGATCCATGAATTCTTTGGTAATAATTCGTAAATCTTTTCATACATCTTCCATTGAAAGGATTCTGTAAGAATGATAAGAAATATTTTTAAAATATTCCATTGTATTATTTTTAAAAGGAATATACCCCGGACATAGAATCATTACAGAATCCTTTCAATGAAAGAATTCTGTAAGGATCCATGAATTCTTTTGGTAATAATTCGTGAATCTTTTCATACATCTTCCATTGAAAGGATTCTGTAAGAATGATATGAAATATTTTTAAAATATTTCATTGTATTATTTCTAAAAGGAATATACCCCGGACATAGAATCATAACAGAATCCTTTGAATGAAAGAATTCTGTAAGGATCCATGAATTCTTTTAGTAATAATGCATTAATCTTTTCATATATCTTTAGTTGAGAGACGTGTAAAGTTGTAGAAACTTTATTCTTTCCTGTATTATTTAAGAATCAATTTAGAACTAATACATACACACATACACACACACACACACACACACATATATATATATATATATATATATATATACCGGATATGATGATATAATTATTTATAGGATTACAAATAGTTTCACAGCGGTTAAAATCGAAGTTATCATAACACAGACATCGCACGCATAACAATTTATAGTTTCCATTTTAGATTCTTATTTTTCTTATATATGAAACGGGAAGCACTCGTACCGCTTGCGAGAGTAAGAGATACCGCCATAAAGCGGATAAATTATAAACTAACCCCGAAAATATTTCTAAATGATTCTGTTATATTTCACGTTTTCTTTCAAAAAGTCCTTTCAAAGTCCATTCAGTAAGGATTCATGTAATAACTTTTATTCTCGTCATGATCAATTCTTTCATGAATTATTTCAAAAAGATTTCAAAATTATTTCATGTAATAACTTTTTCGTCATGATAAGTTCTTTCATGAATTATCTCAAAAAGATTTTAAAATTATTTCATGTAAGGATTCGTGAGATTTTACGAAAATCTTACATGGAATTATTACGTTAAAGCTTTTTGGAAGAATCTTGAAATTATTCGGTGAAAGAATAACCTAGATTAATTCGAAAATCTTTATGAATTATTTTACAACTAGAACTTTCGAAAGCTTTCTGAGTTCTTTCTTGTTTCCTTTCAAGAAGTCCTTTCAAAGTCCTTTCAGTAAGGATTTATGTAATAACTTTTATTCTCATCATAAGTTATTTTATGAAATATTTCAAAAAGATTTCAAAATTATTTCATGTATGATTTCTTAAGACTTTACCAAAATATTGCATGAATTATTACATGAATGCTTTTTGAAAGAATCTCGAAATGATTCGGTGAAAGAATACCTTAGATCATTCCGAAAATCTTTCTAAATTATTTTACGACTGGAAACTTCGAAAGATTTCTGAGTTCTTTCTTGTTTCCTTTCAAGAAGTCTTTTCAAAGTCCTTTCAGTAAGGATTTATGTAATAACTTTTATTCTCACCATAAGTTATTTCATGAATTAATTTAAAAAAATTTTTAAATTATTTCATGTATGATTTCTTAAGACTTTACCAAAATATTGCATGAATTATTACATAAATGCTTTTTGAAAGAATCTCGAAATGATTCGGTGAAAGAATACCTTAGATCATTCCGAAAATCTTTCTAAATTATTTTACGACTGGAAACTTCGAAAGATTTCTGAGTTCTTTCTTGTTTCCTTTCAAGAAGTCTTTTCAAAGTCTTTTTAGTAAGGATTCATGTAATAACTTTTATCGTCATGGTAAGTTATTTCATGAAATATTTCAAAAAGATTTCAAAATTATTTCATGTATGATTTCTTGAGACTTTACCAAAATATTGCATGAATTATTTCATGATTGCTTTTTGAATGAATCTTGAAATGATTCGCTGAAAGAATACCTTAGATCATTCCGAAAATCTTTCTAAATTATTTTATGATTAGAACCTTCGTAAGATTTCTGAGTTCTTTCTTGTTTCCTTTCAAGAAGTCTTCTCAAAGTCCTTTCAGTAAGGATTCGTGTAATATTTCATGTCTTAACTTTCATTTCCTTTTTGGTATTATTTTTGTAAAGACTTTGTAATCTTCCTGTGTATTATTTCATAAATTCTTTTCAAAAGAATATAGTTACCTTTTTAAGTTCTTTTTAAATGCTTTGAACGTATTATTACTTTTAATATTTCATGAAATTATTTTAAAATTCTTTTATGCTGTGTGGGCGGAGAGTTGGAGCAAGCAAGCTCGCAGCTCTGCCGCAGTGCTTGGTTTCGGCTTTCTGCACGCGCGATGCCGGAGAGTCGCAGCAAGCGTGCTCGCAACACAGTTGTGGCGCTCTGCTCGGATTAGCGTAATCGTTTACACAGAAAGTCGTAATTATTTACAGCAACATGGTTACGCATTCATACATTACGATTTTCTGTAATCACTCGCTTCGAATGTTGTTCGCATGCAACCGCTCAGATTAACTTGGCAGCGCTGGCTTCGGGTTTTTCTTCAGTGCAGCCCAGCTAAAAAAAAAAACGTTTTATATTGGTTAAAATAATGGCCATAGAAAATGCCCACTTTCAGCTCTTCATTTCAAAGCAATGGCCATAAAATGGTAAAAAAAGCGTTTCATTTTCTACCAGGGTTATAACACATGAAAATAATATGTGATTTTTTAGTAGATAAGGTACATGTAAACATCGAATATAGACGCTTATAGAAGCGTACTCTTAAATGGGAAATTACTGCCAAAAATGAGTTACCCAGCTACTGAGGGTGCCACTAGATCCCATGTATTTTTATATCTATATATATCAAATTTTTCATATGTATAGATATACAAACAATGTTAAAGTGTTACCCAGCGTTTCGGACGAAAAAGAGTACCTCCCGTTAAGATAGGTAAAATGCCCTCCCTCATATATTTCAAAACTAATATTTTTTCTTGTTTTTATAGTAATTAAGATTAGGTTTTGTTATATTTATAGTTTCCTAACACATACCCTAACCTCAACATAACCTAAAAATCACTTTTTTTATAAAATTTTTTTTTTATCTGGAAGGATGAATGATATTTATCCCGCGAAAATCATATGACTAGGACTTAGCACTCTCTTTTACTGTGATTTTTTGCGAGTCCTAGAAAGCAGTTTTTCTAACCTAAAAATAACATTAAAATCATAAAATCTCCGTAACTTTGCTCAGGGAGGGGCTACAAGTAATTTTCTGAGCTTAAAATTTGTATTTTCAAAAAAAAAATACAATTTATAATGACCAAAAATTCGATTCTGGCATGGCGCCATGGCGAAAAACTCGAAAAACCATTTTTTCATAGGTTTTCTGTCGGTTATTGGTCTCTAGCAACTCACAAATCATTTTTAAAGAAAAAAAAAATAGCTTCATTGGATTCTACGTGAAAAAATAAATTGAAAATATGCATAATAATTTTAGGAATACTTGGATGCTGTTACAAAACAATTAAAAAAATAAAATAATTCTAAAATTATTACATAGCTACTTTGCGTCGTTGCTGCATTTTATGTTTTTATGACCTTGGTCATCTCTTTAGAGTCTCAAAGCTACTATTCAATGTATCCATAGGCAAATTATGTCCACTACACCCGAAAAACAGAGACAAATACTAGACAGATAACGTTAACTCCTATATGTACATATATATATATATATATATATATATATATATATATATATATATATATATATATATATATATATGGAATAACTTGCTATCCCTCGTATATACATAAGGAATGGCGAGTTGTTCTAAGGAAACGCAAATTATTTTTCTTATACATAGATAAAAAACCAATGTTTATCTATTCCTGTAACTATTCTTTTTAGTGTTCTTTTTTAGCTTGTAAGAGACCTAACATGTTTCCTGTCCTCCATAAATCACGAACTCGATAGATTTGAACAATTAAATGATTCCAATTAAGTTCCGAATTCAAAAATTAAAAGATCATTATCTCTTTAGAGTCATAAAGCTACTATTCGATGTATTTGCAGCTAAATTACGCCTATTGCACGCCAAAATAAGATTTTTAAACATAACTGAAGTAACGGTCGTATCATCTGTCTTTTTGTATTACAGTAGACTCTGGATACAAGAGAATCAACGGGCCTTCAGGAGAGGAATTTTCTTGAAAATTCTCTCATACAAAGAGTCCCCAACACGCTCGAGTCAAAAGTGATACCCACACCTACTGTTTTGTTGTGTGAGTTGTATCCAACATTCGTGTATATTCTGTCTCTCTCACTTTCATAGTGGTGGGGTAACGTATATATATATATACATATATATATATATATATATATATATATATATATATATATATATATATATATATATATATAAAGAATAGTGAGCTGTTGCTAGAAACAACGCGCTTGATTCTCATATGTGTAGAAGCAATGTATTTCTTATATCGGTTGCTACTCTATTTTTTGCGTATAATGGCCTAAAGACAAATCATAATTGTGGCAGTTCTAACAAAGAATATAAATGCTTACATAGAAGTGTACTTTCAGGCTCGAATTTATAGACCCAACACGATTGTTACTAAAACCTTATTCCGTCTTTGTCTCTCTAATGATTCAGTGATCTCTCGATACAAGAGATTGCGATATAAGAGATTTCGAGCTCTTTCTTCTAAATATGGGCATGAGCCTAAGTATTTGCGTTATCCCACCACTATGAAAGTGAGAGAGACAGAATATACACGCATGTTGGATACAACCCACACAACAAAACAGTAGGTGTGGGTATCACTCTTGACTCAAGCGTGTTGGGGACTTTTTGTATGAAAGAATTTTCAAGAAAATTCCTCTCCTGAAGGCCCGTTGATTTTCTTGTATCCAGAGTCTACTGTAATACAAAAAGACAGATGATACGACCGTTACTTCAGTTATGTTTAAAAATCTTATTTTAGCGTGCAATAGGCGTAATTTGGCTGTAAATACATCGAATAGTAGCTTTATGACTCTAAAGAGATAATGATCTTTTAATTTTTGAATTTGGAACCTAATTAGAATCATTTAATTGTTCAAATTTACCGAGTTCGTGATTTATGGAGGACAGAAAACATGTTAGGTCTCTTACAAGATAAAAAAGAACACTAAAAAGAATAGTTACAGGAATAGATAAACATTGGTTTTTTATCTATGTATAAGAAAAATAATTTGCGTTTCCTAAGAACAACTCACTATTCCTTATGTATATACGAGGGATAGCAAGTTATTCCACATATATATATATATATATATATATATATATATATATATATGTACATATAGGAGTTAACGTTATCTGTCTAGTATTTGTCTCTGTTTTTCGGGTGTAGTGGACATAATTTGCCTATGGATACATTGAATAGTAGCTTTGAGACTCTAAAGAGATGACCAAGGTCATAAAAACATAAAATGCAGCAACGACGTAAAGTAGCTATGTAATAATTTTAGAATTATTTTATTTTTTTAATTGTTTTGTAACAGCATCCAAGTATTCCTAAAATTATTATGCATATTTTCAATTTATTTTTTCACGTAGAATCCAATGAAGCTATTTTTTTTTCTTTAAAAATGATTTGTGAGTTGCTAGAGACCAATAACCGACAGAAAACCTATGAAAAAATGGTTTTTCGAGTTTTTCGCCATGGCGCCATGCCAGAATCGAATTTTTGGTCATTATAAATTGTATTTGTTTTTTAAAAATACAAATTTTAAGCCCAGAAAATTACTTGTAGCCCCTCCCTGAGCAAAGTTACGGAGATTTTATGATTTAAATGTTATTTTTAGGTTAGAAAAACTGCTTTCTAGGACTCGCAAAAAATCACAGTAAAAGAGAGTGCTAAGTCCTAGTCATATGATTTCCGCGGGATTAATATCATTCATCCTTCCAGATAAAAAAAAAATTTTATAAAAAAAGTGATTTTTAGGTTATGTTGAGGTTAGGGTATGTGTTAGGAAACTATAAATATAACAAAACCTAATCTTAATTACTATAAAAACAAGAAAAAATATTAGTTTTAAAATATATGAGGGAGGGCATTTTACCTATCTTAACGGGGGGTACTCTTTAACCCTGAAGAATCCTTTTATAAGCGTCTATCTTCTTTGATGTAAAATAACATGTTTGATTACATGTGAAATTGCAAGTATATAAATTACATGTTATATCATACAACAAATTACATTAAAAATTACAGGACAAATTACATTAATAATTACATGTTACAATATTTGCTATAACATATGTAAAATTCGGTCAAGCTTTACTCCATATTCAACATACAATTTAACATGCAATTCAACATGTGATTTAACACATGATTTACCATATCAGCTCTTATGTTATTTAATACGTTATTTGATATATAATTTATTACATCATTTATCACGTGAACGTTTGCAGTAGAGTGGCTGCCTAAATCTGTAGTTTAAATGCATTTATTTACATTTTGATTTTTCCGATTACTGAATTGAGAATTATTGCGTTCGTCTATACACATCTGTGCACATTTATTTATATTTGTGTATATCTAATTCATTTATTTATTTACGTACTTATTAACGTACACTCATATACCTTTATATATATTCGCGTACATATTTACATCTTTGTTTACATGTTTATATATAAAAATGTACTTTTTCATACCATTTTGTATTTTTTTGTTTCCTTGTATATATTTTTCTTATTTCTTTTTTTCATTATATTCATACACATAGAATACTTTAATTAACATCTGTCTACATATTTTGACATTTATGTACACTTATGCACCCTTGTATACGTTTCTATATTTCACATTTTGATGTACACTTGACGGAAAGGATATTTTTCCGAATTTTAACCTTAAATGGCAACATCGCATATTTTACCACAGGCATAAGACAATTCCAAATTATAGAGCAAATTTTGCATCATCGTTACTTATTACTTGAGGTAGTACTACCGTTACGGGATTGACGGTTCAGAAAAATCTGAAATCGGATATATAAGTAGATTTAAGTTCAAATAAGATGTAGTTGAATTTTGGTAAACTTTTGGAGCATGAGAGAAAAATGGCAAACATTTTAATTTTCACACTTTTAACACGCGCTCTTATGGTAACCACACAGAAATTCTTTTTCAACTTTTGATTATAAGCTACTGATGATACAAAATTTCATCAAATTTAACACGTAATTAATTAAAGAACTGAAGAATAAATTTTTCAGTATCGAGTTTGAAACGATATAAACATCTTAGACGCAATGCATGTGTATAACTATATATATACTATATATAGATATAAAGCGCGTGTTAAAAGATGAAAATTAAAATGCTTATAATTTTTTTCTCATGCTCTGAAAGTTAAGGTTGTATGGGCTATACAGTCTGTGTCAAAAGTTAGTTTTTTAGAAAATTGTCTATATTTTTTGGTAGAAAGAAATTATCTAATTTTTAGCTTAGTAACTTATTAGATAATATTAAAACAATCATTTTAAACTTTGTTTCATTTGAATATAATGAATTATTAAAGAGTTATAACATTTTAAAGTTGATAAATTTTACACAAATCTAATGCAATCATAAATAATAATGCCAAACTTTCAAAAATGATTTTATTTAACTGCAACAGAGTTTATTTTGTTCAGTTTAAAATTTAGAATCTATTGACAAGGATGGAATTTTTATTTTTATTTTTTATTAAAATTTATTGCTAATTTTCTATTATAAAACAGTAAGTACCGTCTGAGACATATACAATTTTTTGCAGAAAATTAGCAATGAATTTTAATAAAAAATAAAAATTAAAATTCCATCCTCGTCAATAGATTCTAAATTTTAAACTGAACAAAATAAACTCTGTTGCAGTTAAATAAAATCATTTTTGAAAGTTTGGCATTATTATTTATGATTGCATTAGATTTGTGTAAAATTTATAAACTTTAAAATGTTATAACTCTTTAATAATTCATTATATTCAAATGAAACAAAGTTTAAACTGATTGTTTTAATATTATCTAATAAGTTACTAAGCTAAAAATTAGATAATTACTTTCTACCGAAAAACACAGACTGTATAGCCCATACAACCTTAACCAAAATTTAACTGTGCTTTATTTGAATTAAAATCTACTTATGTGCCCAATCTCAGATTTTTCTGAACCGTCAATCCCTTAAGAGGAGGTCACGTATCTCTGTCCTTTTCTAATCAAAGAAATGATTTTCTTACAAAAACTAATAACTTTATCAAAAAATGAAGAGAAAGCCGCATCTTGTATCAAAAAAAGCAATATTTTCTTTGATGAGAAAGAATTAATTTTATTGCTTCGTTCTCAAGAAAACCTTGAAAAACCAAATTGTCCACCCTAACCTCTATGATTTAAGTTTTTCAAGGTTTTCTTGAAAACGAAGCAATTGAATTAATTCTTTCTTATAAAAGAAAATATTGCTTTTTTTATTACGAGATGCGGCTTTCTCTTCATTTTTTGATAAAGTTATTAGTTTCTGTAAAAAATTCAATTCTTTGATTAGAAAAGGACAGAGATACGTGACCTCCTCTTAACGGTAGTATATAGAAAGAGAGACGCAGTGAGAGCAGCAAGCGACAAGTATATCAAGTAAGATCTTGTCGCTCATCAATAATTTTACAAGCTAGCACAATCGGAGTTCGCTGTATAATATTTAGTAATTTTTTTATAGTTTTAGCGACTCCACATATAGTTAAATTAATAAAGAATTAAAGTTACTTCTTTTTTGTAACGTGAGCCCAATCAAGTCTGAATATGGCGGCGGCTCATTTGTTTCGGATATAGTTAACGTACACTCGACGGAAACATATTCGCTTGAGTTCTTTTTCTTTGATTTTAAAATCACAGAACCTTATTGGATAATTCCGTTAGTTTATTTCATTTTCATTAGAGAATTTTTAAATCAAAGAAGAAGAATGCAAGCGAATATGTTTCCGTTGAGTTTACATACATGCAAATGTTTTTTAATCTTAATATATGATTTGTTTACACCAATAATCTTGAAGATGAAAATAACTCAGCAATGAAAATATTTGTGGATTATACACGCACCAAAATCAATTTTAAATTTTTTCAAACACAAATTAAATACAAAATTTGTTTTATATTCACTAACAGTTTATTTAGTTCTCAATTAATCCTCGATTTAGTAACTAAAAATATAGAAAGTCCGATGTCAAACTCTTTCTAGTTATTTTGTTTAGCTTCCGCAGTTAGAGTTGAAGCTAAAACCCGATCAACTCTGGATATAAAAGCTACTCATTACGTTTCAAACTTAGTCAACGTACGTACTTGAGAGTGTATCGAGCGCATATAAGACTGGTTCCCAATTTTATTTCTGCTGAGGGAAATATCATCTCAATTTGAGTCTAATCTTTTTTCAAGAAGAATATTAAAATTATTTTTGTAGTAATGAAATTGAATTCACATACAACATTTGAGCATCACTTTGCTCCATACTGGAACCGTCTGATACACCATACCAACAACTCCGATCACCGATGGATAAAGTCAGCCACTTTTGTGACCAACAATCCACCAATATTCAATGCGTTTAAACTTTTAAGAGTTGCGATATACGTGGCACACAGACTAATTTTCTTTTGGATAAAAGTCAGAGATACCTGAACAAGATTCGAACTCAAGCCCTCCAGATTGAAAAACTAGAGCCTTATCTGTTACGTCATTGCACTATCATAAAATAAATAGATAACAGATTGATTATATTTATTAATTAAATAATTTCAGATAAACAAGATAGTGTAAAAAATTATATAGCATTCTTCGTCATATTTTTTCTGTACAAGGCTTCAGTAATTGCTGAATTATTAAATTTAACATTCTAATTTAATAAGTTTTAAAATTTACCAATTGTAGAAAATCACATAAAAAAAATTTTTATGCACGAATGTGTCATAAAATATATGTATGTATATATATATATATATATATATATATATATATATATATATATTTTTCATGCACATTTTTATTTTATTACACATTCGAGTATAAAAATTTTTTTTTCAAGATCAAACTATTTAAATACAGCCGACTTTTATACACATTTGTGCAACACCTCGCAATCGTGCTTTTCAATCGACAAAAAAGATGCGACTCGTAATTTTCATCTGAAACCAACATTTAAAATTGAATTTTAATTTTCATGTATTATTTTTTCAATAAAGCTCTAAAATCCCGCAAAAATTGTAAAATTAAAAATTTGTTTTAGGTACAAAAATTTAAAAAAATAAAAAAATACTTCAATTTGGTAAAAAAATTTTAAGAAATGTATTTTAAAGAATTTTTGAGATTCAAATAAAAGTTAATAAAAAATTGAATCTCACAAGCTCAGATTTTTTTTTTGATTGGTCGTCTAGTTTTTTTTGCAATCACGTCCGCCTGTTTAAAAAAATCGAAAAAACGGAAACTTGAGAAAACGCGCTTCAAAGTTTACAATCATAAAGAATATTAATTCTTCATTGCAGTAATAATACGTTAATCAGTTATTCCAAGATACACATTCGTAGATGAACTCGAAATAGATCCAAGTAATAAAGAAGAACCGATTTTTTTAACCTGATAAAGCAGGTTTTCCCTTAAATAAGAATGTTAAAATTAACAATTCAGCAATATTGTTGAAGTCTTATACAGAAAAAATATGACGAAGAGTGACATATAATTTTTAACGCTTTCTTGAAAAAGAAATTGTTCACCTAAAATTAATCAATTAATAATTCTACTTTTCGATACTAGTGCGTTACATTATGAATATTTGTGCAACTGATATACACAAGGGTCGGTGAAGCTAGTTAAATATCTATTAATCACACAAGTATTTATAATTTAACGCACTAGCATTGGAAAATATTTTTTGACACAGTATATAAGATTGCACATCGAAAAAATAGTAGTGTTTTATTATATTCAATTTTATGCACGCCGTATCAAAAATACAATTAATCTGTTATCTATTTATTTTGTGAGAATGTGATAACGTAATACATGAGGCTCTGGCTTTTCAATCAGCAGGGCTTGGGTTCTCATCCTGGCCAGGTACCTCTGACTTTTTTTCAAAAGAAAATTAGTTCATGTGACATGTATATCACAATTCTTAAAAATCTAAACTCTTTGAATATTGGTGGTGTAAGATATTATCATCATTTTTTATTACCAGTGGTATTATTAATTTTTTTACAAAAACTAATAATTTTAGCAAAAAATAAAGAGAAAGCCGCATCTTGTATAAAAAATGCTGCCAAGTGCTTTGGCGCAATACTTTCTCATAGAGCTCATTGAATTGAGTAATTTGATTTTATTTTTTAAAATGTGATTTCAATGTAAAATACAATTTCTAATTAAGAAAAATTAGTAAATGTGAGAGAGTGATTAGAAAATAGGAAGAGAGAGAGACAAGGATGGATGAAAATAGGGTAAAAATAAGGGTCAATCTGAGATAGAAGGACAGAGAGGAAGTAAACTTAAAACATAAAGGTTAGGGTAAACAATCCGGTTTTTAAAGGTTCCCTTGAAAACGAAGCTAAAAAATTAATTCTTTCTTATCAAAGAAAATTTTCCTTTTTTTAATCCAAGATGCGGCTTTCTCTTTGTTTTTTGCTGAAGTTATTAGTTTTTGCAAAAAAATTAATTCTTAGATTAGAAAAGAACAGAGATACGTGACCTCCTCGTAACGCTTTATTCAAATGAAATGTATTTAAAAGTATTGCTATCCTTTTCTATCATACTTATTGGCGCGATATAGCAATAAGAAGCTATACCGGTGCGTAGGATATGGAATAAAAACAAATTTACGCCATTGGATGTGCGCAGATACACGCCTATAATGTGACGTATGTTAGCACACATTAAGGCGCATAAGTAATAGTAGTACATAAAATATATTAATATATCCTTTTTACTTAGCGAAAGAGAAGGAGAATAGCGGCGGTGGCTCAATCAGTGCCCAGCCACATCAAAGCCTAATCAATGTACGGCACTCTTTGGCTGGCTTCCTTAAAAAGAAGTTTAAATTAAAAAAAAATTTTGTATTAGGAGTAAAGTTTCTCTCGCTTATTCACAGAACCGCGAGAAGTCAGGTGTAAAATCCTGACTTCGCACCGGTAGTAAATACAACAAGATATTTCCTTTTTTTATAATTTATTCAATCTTATCTTGAGATTTAAATTTGTTCAAAGTAAATTGTAAAATTTAAATTTAATTAGTATCTCGATGAAGAATGAAATGATTCATTGTGTGTAAATCAGTATGATTCATAATTTAAAAGTCGATTTAATTGAAACTTAAAGTTTATTTAGCATTAAATCACTTCGGTGAAGTTAATAAGTGAACCTTACCTTTATCTTTTTCCTTTCTCACAAAATGCACATGGTGCAAATGTTTTTAGGTGTAATCTAATAAGTAAGTTGCAGTGGATTTGTTGGTCATAGAAGTAGCTGACTTTCTGCATCGGTGATCAAAGTTGTCAGTATGGTATATCAGACGGTTCCAGTCTGGAGCAATGCGATAAATAGTCGAGGCAAAATTGGCGGGTGAGTATAAAAAATTTTCGAAGGGAAAATTTTTACGGGATGACCATCGTGAAGGGTCCTAGAATAAGGATCTGCAGTTTACCTGGCGAAAAAGTGGTCCCAATTTGTTTAAATCGATTTTATTTAAACAAATTCAGAAAATTGTTCAATTTGATTCGAACAAAGTTTTTTTAGATTAATTGAGTGATTCTAAACAAAAAAGTATTCTTATGGTTTTTTTCTCAAATTTATGGTTTTCGAGTTATTAACAAATAAAGATGTTAAAAATCACTAAAATGCCCATTTTCGAAGCTCTGAAACGATACTAAAATTTGAATTTTTTTAGGTTGACAAAGTTTTAAAGTAAAATATAAGATACTCTTGAATAGAATCCCAAAGAGTAATTTCAAATCACTTTATTTTTAAGTGTTATTTTCAAATTGTTAATTAATGAAGTATTTATATTTAGTTTTTCACAGCGGTAGTAAATCTTTAGATATAAATATTCGATTATAACTGTAGGAAAATCGGATATCTGTCATAAGAACAATGTTAAAATGTCAGTGAACAGAGCATTTTTGAAAGGCTTTTTCTTGAAATTTTCCCTGGAAACCAGGTCTGATTTTTTGCTAGGAGATTCATTTTGACTTAAAGAACAACCTCCTACATTTTTGTTTCATTCATAAATTTTTTAGTTTCGGTACGAGCTACCTTAATACATCATTATAATACACTCTTATTATAATACACTATAAATTATAATTTATGTAAATAAAACAAATATAATTCTAAAAAATAAGAAATTAAATTACACAATCAATCGCATCACACATTCTAAGTTTTTATAACAAAAAATATTATTTACAAACTTTTCTATGATAAGAGTCGATGTTTGTAATCGATGAATAGAACAGGATAGACTATAATACATAAAAGAAAGAGAGAGAGAGAGCAAATTTTTATAGTCGATGAATTGAAAACAATAGGCTACAATGTACATGAAAGAAAGAGAGAGAGAGAGCGAGTTGATGCTTATAACCGGTAAAAAGAAGAGGATAATTGTATACTCCTCACTCTTGAAACGCACGAAAGAAACTCGAGAACAGAAAAATAAGTCGGAACGCGACGCGTTTACACCGGCCTTAAAGCATAAATTTTTACTGCTTGCGTTCAACCATTAATGACGTATTTTTAGCCGGGGTATGGGAAAAACATTATTAATTGAAAAATCACATTTTTTGGAGGTCAGGTGGGGGGTGGGGGGTGGGGGGTGGGGGGTCGATGATCTCAAAAAGCATTATCTATATGTCGACCATTGGTGTCATTGCGCCTATCTTTTCCTACCATACTCATCCTCTCAGTGTAGATACATAGTAAATCTCAATACATAATAATGATTGATCACTTATAAAATTATTAAAAATAAAAAAAAATAATAATATCTATTAATTTTTAGAGAATGGAAATATAGATAGATACATAAATATTATTTTTATTTGTATCAAAATACAAAAAGCGTGTAATACAATTTATAAATAAAAAAAAAATATTGCACATAAAGTTTTACACAATGTATAAATATGAATATAAATATCGCACAGTCGATATTACAGTCGAACACTCAACCTAATAATACTGAATAAATAAGTCACAAAAAAGTGATATCACGGATTTATACAAAAAATGGTAGAATACACGTAATAATCCTATAAATTAGAAAGCAGTCACACAATATATATCAGTCATAATATTTAAATTTAAAAAAAATTAAAAATAATTAATAATGTAATAAAATAATAAGCGTATGTAATAGCATGAAATGCAGTCAAAACAATAAAATCAAATAATATATTCACTCACTATGCAGCCGATACTTATATCATAAATACATTAACACCTTAAGCTTATATACATTACATAATAAATTACAATGTAAATAAAAAAAATTAAATTTCGTTTATTTGAGGTCAAGCGAGTACCTCCTCAAAGCTGACTTGAACCTGCTAAGCGATGGAAGATTCTTTACATCAGCAAGAAGAAAGTTCCAAAAATGCGCCCCTTGAACTAGAAAGGAATTTTTTTTAGTCTCAGTACGCATGAAGGTCACCACAAAATCCTTAATCGCTCCTCTAGTGGCTACATATCTAGTGAGAAGATTCTCTAGATAGTCGGGAGTATTCATGCGCACGATTTTGTGCATAAGTACAGTCATAAAATGCAGTCTCCTCGAATCCGTATGCAACCAACCCAGCGCAGCTCTATGAAGAGAGATATGATCGCTTGTTCTCACGCCTAATACATATCTCACACATCAATTTTGTAGTCTTTGTAATCGTCTTCTCAACTCCTGTGAAGCACCGAGCAGAACTACCAAATATTAGTCGAGATGTGTAAACAGCAGGGTGCTTGCGAGTTGTTTGCGCAAAGCCTTAGTGGCACACTGACAGAAAAATCGTTAGCCGTACATAGTCCTATTCAATTTTTTAGTGAACGTATTAATGTGTGGCTCCCATGATAGCTTAGAGTCAAGCACTACACCAAGGCTCGTAACGGTATCAGAGAAAGATATGCCGACACCGTCCTCAAGCTCAATCGTCCTTGGCTCACCAGCATAAAAGTCATTAATTAATAGACTATTGTCAAAAAAAAACACTTTAGTTTTGCTTGCATTTAATGTGAGCGAAGCATTGATAGCCCACTCCGACACTGCCCTGGTCGCCCTCTGTAGAATAAAAATACCTATATTCACATCCTCGTAAGGGACCTGCGTATAAATTTGCAGGTCATCCACATATAGTAGGTGCCCGACGCAGCCGCATGGGGGCGTTGCGGTCAGGTGAGAGAAAAATGTAAAATAATTTTCACTCAGCGATTTACAATTTACTGAAACAATAATGTATGTCTAATGTTGTCAATAACTCTAGCCATATACATGTAGAATAATTATTGACGCTGATCTTGTTTGAAAAGTCTAAAATATTGTTGTAAAGCGAAAAATGCAGCGCGAGATAAAGCCAGCGTGAGCATATGTATTCATCATTCTATAGTATTGCTTTCTCTTTCGCACTAAAGAAAAATACACATGTTTACAATGGCTATATTACGCACAGCATTTTTCGCTTTATTGAATGAAACAGAGACATAAGATGTCCTTTGATAAACAGTAAGGTTTTGAGTATCACGCTTTGCGAGTTGCCATCCTTGCCACAAGCCTGTGACAAAAAATGTGAAATCGCAAGGAATACATCATTAACATTAATTGGCTTGAAGACAAAGCCACTTCCTCTGCATTGAGGAAGAATTCTGTTACATTTCTCATTATTATCGTGTGGCGAGACTGACATCCCCGCGAGAAGCGCATTAAGCTCATCCGGAGTAAATCCATTCAAGTCCCCTTGAGGTCCGGATACGAGCCCCAAGTCTTTTAAACCTTCCAGGCATTACCTCTGGCAAGAGCTTCGATTAGTCTATTATGATAGTAAGTAGTCTAAGCTTGTTTAGTCTGTTCGTATATCGTTTTACGCAGTTGTAGAAATCCGAAGAGATATCTCTCATCCTTCATCCGTTTTTATCTTTGATATGTGGTGTCTTTCTTGCACCACATCTGCGACAATCCTTTGTCTATCCATGGAAATTTTTCTTTACCAAGTTTAAATGTTTTTAGCGGTGCCAGAATTTGTATTGCAGCCGTAAGATTATCACAGAGGCAGTCAAGTGTAGATTCCGGGTCAACTATAGCAGCTGTAAATGGCGTCCAATCGCAACCGGCTAAACTCTGTACCAATAATATTGGATGAATATCTTTATAATGTTTATACTTAACAGTGTGTCGAAGTTCTCTCCACTTAATTATATTTTCATTCAAAGCTTATGAATAAATGGTGTATCAAATCAAATTTTTTTTCCACAGTAAGAAAATTTGTAATATTAAACTCGAGTGCGGACGAGTCAAGAAAATCACCAAAACATTATACATAAAAAGTTATAAGCAAACTTTCGAAGTATACTATTTTGAGGTTAGGTTTATCCAGCTTGATATCTAATCCTCATTCAAAATTCATAAAAAAATAACAATCTCAACTAAATTTTTATTTTAACAAAAATTATTGTATCAGCAAAGCTTTAGTGCGGACAAGTCATTACATTTACTTCAATAATGAATTTAAAAAGATATTTATTTATTTATTTATTAAAAGAAACGGGCCAAAAGGCCCAAAAAATACAATGCAAAAGAAAACATAATAGATATAATAGCGCACAGACCAACAAAGTGGCCCAAAGACCGCACAACGGTACATTGCAAAGATATATATATATACAAAATATAAAATATAAAATATAAAACTCATATAAATCATTAACAATAATAACAATATTTACAAAATACACTGTATAATAAACACACACATACAAGAAAGCACAACTATCATGACCCATGACCAATCTCACTCATAGTATTTGCACACCGCACGCATGACTCCAGTTTTAAATTTACCAATTTCAGCACATACACGCACCTCACCAGGCAGACCGTTTCATATTCTTGTCAAACGTGGCACTGGAGAACAATAGAATTTATTCACCCTATGAAGTGACTCAGTCAAAGGTCGAAAGCCACGAAGACCATAATTCATGTAACGCTGATTAAACAGCTCATGAATACCACCTGAAGTTACAAAACCATTATACACATTAAATACGAACACTGCATCACTGTAATCGTGCATAGATTTGACAGTAAACAAATCAAAACGCATCGATATATCCCGAAAACTGTGGTCAGTCCAGTGCATGGGTCTACCGGACTTACGTGCCAAACACCTGAGAAATCTTCTCTGTACCGATTCCAACATCGAGATTCTGACAGCATAATGCGGTGTCCATACCTGGGAGGCATACATCAAATAAGGGACGACAAGGGTCTTATAAAGCACTAGTAAAGATCGAGGTTTAGTAAAATCCCTCGTAGATCTAATAATAAATCCCAACATCTTAAGCGCTCTAGCAGTAATGCTCTGAACATGCTGAACAAAATTCATACCAGAGTCAAAAATAACACCCAGATCCCTAACATGTGATACCAAAGGCAGTTTATTCCCATTCAGCATATAATCAAATCTCAATGCTTCATGATGACCAAAAGTTATAGTGGAACACTTTTTCATGTTAAGGGAGAGACCATTAGCTGCACACCACTTGACAATCTCATCCGCATCCCTCTGAAGCACAGAGGCATCCAAAGGTGATCTTATGACCTTAAACACCTTGAGGTCATCCGCATACATAAGATATGATGATCCACGCAAATAATCTCCCAAATCATTAATAAATAACACAAATAAAACTGGTCCCAGATGTGAACCCTGGGGCACACCCGATGGAATTTCAGTAGCCTCAGACATAAAACTATTTACTTTAACTCTTTGTTTCCTGCCTATCAAATAACAACTTAGCCATTCGTAGGCTTTACCCCTCAAACCGAAATTCCACATTTTAGATAACAAACGACCATGATTCACCGTGTCAAACGCCTTCGACAAATCCGTGTAAATAGAATCCATCTGCCATCCCCCCTCCAGAGCAGACATTATCGCATTATTGAAATAAAACAGCAAAAATCGATTTCAATAACTCCGACATCCCGTTAATTGCCTTTTAATCTGTTATGACATGATCGCAAGAAGTACATACATCAATTAAGTTATGCCGACTGTGAAAATTAACCGGCAAGTTTTCTGCGTCAAGTACTGTGTCGTTATCGTCGACAAGAATCAGGTCAATCCACGTGTGAGACGTCGGAATGTGATGCGTGGCACCGTGTTGGACCAACTGTAACGAAAGCTCAGCCGGCAACTTATTGAGAAATTTGGCATCACGTCTCTGGCGCAGGAGATCGGCATTCAGGTCTCCCATTATAATTTTATGAGCGTAATCAGAGGCATAATTTATCAAAACATTTAAAAAAATCTGTGTTCCTAATAAACGAAATAGCAAGAGGCTGATAAATAACAGAAACCAGCACGGGTTTAGAGCTGCCCATTTGCACAGAACAGAAAATATGTTCAGGCACCTCCGATTTACCTCCACTATGACTAGTTTGAGTTTCCGAAGTAGCCGAAATAGTGCATTTTAAATTGTTTTTGCAGACGGACCTAGCCAGGTCCTAGTCACTGCTGTAAAAAGGACTGCCACTCAGGAACTCACGCACCTGCCCATTGTGAGCTCTTAACAAAGTCACATTCAAAAAGCACGCTTGCAGCTCAGCCGTCCTCCCTTTACGACCCCCAGAGGAGGCCTAGCATAGTTATTGGAGAGAGGCCACATTCTATGTTACTCCATTATTTCAAATTATTACTTGATTCGTTGCTATATTTTGTTGCTCAAAAACTTTACTACATATGTTATTCGGTGAAGTTTCAGAGTTTTTCTCATTTAGATTTCCATCATCGTTTGATTTTGTACTATCAGTCTATTTATCCAAATCATTTTTATAACTGAAACTGTTTGCTTTCTCTACTCTTTCCCTCATTGCCAGAAATTTACCACGTCTGTGCCAAACAAAGGGTATCCCCCGTTAAGATAGTCAATTTTGCCCTGTCCCTGAAATTTTTGTTTGACCTTGTAACTTAGTTAAGCATAAAAAAAAATAGTTTTTGTCATATTTGCAGACCGCGACCCCCCTCCCCCTGTCCACAGCATGGAAAAAATGACTTTTTCACAATTTATTTTTTTTCTCCGCATCTAGTCAGTAAAAAAACCTCAAGAAAATCGTGATTATAGCTTAAATGGTTACAAATCACATAGAATTTTTTTATAAAGATTTGATGATGCTATATAACTTAAAAGGATGAATAAAAAATTCAAACCCTTCCCATTTTTACGGGAAATGCGGTACAGGGCCAATACTTGCAAAAAAAATTATATTTTGTTTAAAATTACTCGCCTGAATTTTTCCAGATATTTCCTGTTGGTGCGCCACAGTTAAAAATGCAAATAACTCATTTTTTCGACTTTTTTGGCTGATTGTAGCTCATTTGCGGACTTTGTATTATTATTTATATTATCAAATTGTATTCAAGAACTTTATTTAATTATTTAATTATGCAATTGAGTCAGAAAAATACGATTTACAAATATCTGCATCATATTTTTGCACGAATCCACATTTTAGATAAGGTATTTAAACACTTCTTTCATGATTTTGTTGATATTTGACTACTTTATATGTGATAAAAACTTTTAAATATTATATTGCACCAATAAAAGAAAATATTTTGGTAAATAAGTCATTTCGCAGGTACAGCTATATTAAGTATGGTTGAAATATCAACTTGAGATTATATATGAATTTATATTTCGTAAGAAAAACTTATCGATACAAACATTATCATCATAATTTAATAATATAAACCTTGACTTTGGCATTTTTAACATTATGTAATCTAAATCTGCACTTAAGTCACACTTTTGTGAAAGCTATGTGGTCTATTTTTACACTGTGTAAAAAAAATGTTAGCGTGCGAGTACATTGAAATCTTGTTTACATTTCTCATATTAATATTACAATATTAAATATATTTTTGTTAAAAAGCGCATATTATTCGCAATTATTTTATGACATATGCAATCGTTTTAAAGATCATAAATAAAGTTTGCACTTATGTCATGTATTGTATTATATTATCTGCATTGACATAGGTACGAATCCAATAATGTAACTCAAGTAACAATCGTTAGGCTGGAAGTTATAATCTTTACTCAGTTCTCAGATATCTATCTATGTTCTTACTCTTTTTCCATAAGAAGAACAAGGATAGAATATTTGAGAACTGAGTAACAACTACAACTTCTAGCCTTAGACTTGAGTTGAGTCTATGATTTCGAGCCATAAAAAAACATTATGGCCCGAATTCATAGTCGTGTCTTGAGTATTAAGTATGACTTAAAACTTAAGTTTTGTTACTTGAGTATCAGCTGTTACTTTAACTGAATGCTACATGAAGAGGTTATTACAGTTAGTTATGAAACAAAACCACACAAATAAGATAGTTGTCGGTAAGGATGTAACACTCAATTGAAGTAACAGCTGATACTCAAGTAACGATACTTGATTTTTAAGTCATACTTAATACTCAAGACACGACTATGAATTCGGGCCTATTACACGCTGGAAAAAAAAACAGGAACAGATATAAGAAATACATTGCTTCTATATATATATATATATATATTTATGAGAAATAAACGCGTTGTTCCTAGCAACAACTCACTATTCCTCATATATATAGATATAGAAGTAATGTATTTGGCATGAGATCTCACGTGAGATCTCATGCCAAAATCTCATGTAACTTAAAAACGTTTAAAAATATTAATTTTTTTTTATTTATAATAATAAATAATTTCATTATAAATAAAATAATATTAAAAGTATTAAAAGTAATTTTTTTTTATTTATAATAATAAATAATTCTATTATAAATAAAATAATATCTAATCTAATCTAATCTAATAATGTTTGTATTGATAAGTTTTTCTTACAAAATATAAATTCATATATAATCTCAAGTTGATGTTTCGACCGTACTTAATATAGCTGTACCTGTGAAATGACTTATTTACCAAAATATTTTCTTTTATCAAAGCAATGTGATTTTTAAAAGATTTTATCACATATAAAGTAGTCAAATATCAACAAAATCATGAAAGAAGTGTTTAAATACCTTATCTAAAATGTGGATTCGTGCAAAAATATGATGCGGATATTTGTAAATCGTATTTTTCTGACTCGATTGCATAATTAAATAATTGAATAAAGTTCTTGAATACAATTTCATAATATAAATAATAATAAAAAGTCCGCAAATGAGCTACAATCAGCCAAAAACGTCGAAAAAATGAGTTATTTGCATTTTTAACTGTGGCGCACCAACAGGAAATATCTGGAAAAATTCAGGCAAGTAATTTTAAACAAAATATAATTTTTTTTGCAAGTATTGGCTCTGTACCGCATTTCCCGTAAAAATGGGAAGGGTTTGAATTTTTTATTCATCCTTTTAAGTTATATAGCATCATCAAATCTTTATGAAAAAATTCTATGTGATTTGTTACCATTTAAGCTATAAGCACGGTTTTCTTGAGGTTTTTTTACTGACTAGATGCGGAAAAAAAAAATAAATAGTGAAAAAGTCATTTTTTCCATGCTGTGGATAGGGGGAGGGGGGTCGCGGTCTGCAAATATGACAAAAATTATTTTTTTTAATCTAAAACAAAGTTACAAGGTCAAACAAAAATTTCAGGGACAGGGCAAAATTGACTATCTTAACGGGGGGTACCCTTTAAAGCCTTTTTTCCAGCATACTTTTTTAATTTTTTAAAACTAGCATATTTATCTTCAGGCAGGAATTCATTTATAAATACCAAACTGTGACTTTTGATGTTGGACAATCTGCAGAGGAGGGAGCTTTGACTGATCAAAAGAAATTTAAGCATTGAATGAGGTTTTTCAAAATTATTCTTCGGTCAAAGTCTTAAGTTTTATTAATTAATATTATCAGAAAAAAAGTTATCACTACATTTAAATTTTATTTTTTTTCAGGCTTAAACTCAAGTCTGATACCTTAAGGGAAGAAGTTTTGGATAGCCCACAAATTTGAAAAATAATAGCAGATTCTGCTTGTATTACTCCTAACACGCAAACTGATAAAGCTGCATAGCTTAGAGATTGCCAAGATTTTTCTGGGTGATCACAAAAACCTAAATTATGAGGCGAAATTTTTTATAATAGAATGTTTTGTGAGTTATACGTTGCATTTTCTGCACAATCATTTAGATGCTTTTCCAGAAGACTGTGAAGATTACAATAGTCTCAAGAAGCGTTATCAAGGTAAATGAGACGAGATGTAGGTATAGTAACTGACTACTGCTGGATCTTGAAAAGGGATTGTAGACGTGCTGGAAAAAAAACGCAAAAGGAAACCTTTGTTCTAATTATTCAATGATAAACATGTGCATTACAGTAGAAAAAAAATTGATATTAGGAACTGATGAATAACTTTTCTTCTCATCATAAAGAAGTTCGGAGGAATATTAGGCTTTATGTCCATAGAGACTTTTGATCAATATATTAAAAACCATAAGAATTATGCATGATTCTTTTTAATAAATATGCTTCGTGGTGACGCAAATTAGTATACGTTCAAACAAAAAAATATCTAAGATATTGTAGGAAAGCTAAAAATGCCGACTTGACGTGTATTTTATGCAACTGCTGCGTGAATCTAACAGTTGGGGCGTGCGGTAATTGTTTGCATGCAAAATATGTCAAGTTGTCATTGTTCGTCTTACTACAATATTTTGAATATTTCCATCGCTTGAACTCTTTCAAATTATTCTTTAACAATGTAACTAGAGAATGTCTATTTTTTTGCCATGTGAATAACTAAATGAATTATTATAAGCATTTGAAAAATCATTATTTGCGTTTTTCTCAGCTAACCACAGCGCCACTAAACCAAGTCACCGATTCGGTTCTAATTGTCTCTGAAGAAACAATCCACTTACTGTCACTGGACTACAACTTCACGTAAATCTATTTTTTTTAAATGTATTTCATATCGACTCAAAAGGATATTTCACCTAAAGGACAAATCATTTTTCCAAAAATAATTTCTTTCCACTATTGAGAAGTGGATTTTGTGTTAGTTTGAAAAAAATGCGGTGGAGTAGAATGCTCTTTCTACTTATAGAGATTTTTCTCTTTGAGACTTTATGAGTTTTGTTACATAAAGAGGAGAAAATCAGATAAAATCGTTGGACGAGCCGGTCTGTGGCACAGTCGGTAAAAGCATTGGATTCGTATTCTCGGGGGACCGTGGATCGAATCCCGCTCGCGGCTGTTTTTCAAGCAAGCACCTCTGTTGCATGTGCTTTGTTCTTATGAACACACTTACGAGCTCCGTCGTTAAAGGACGAAAAGTAACTCAGTTGCTTAAGGCAGCTGGCTTGCGTCCTAGTGGATCGGGGTTTTGACTCCCTGGGAAAATTGGGAAAAACAATTTTCGTAGTTTTCCGTGGGGAAGAGAACCCGAAGAACATAAAACACAAAATAGAGAGTTCCTCGGAACAACACAAAAAATTAATAATAAAAAGTCCCCTCGTGGCAAAAATTGATGATGGCCTATGATGAAAAATCGAAAGGCCAATTAAAGAAAAAAAAAAAAGAAAAAAAATCGTTGGACTCGATCAGTATCAAATTTACTCTGATCTACTCTTAGCGAATTGAATTTCTTTAATAAATATTATTCTCTTGTTTGATGTGACAGAAACAAGGGCCAAACAGGTAGTTAGCTTATTTTTATTTTTATTGATCTATGTGAAAATATTCCACAATAGAATTTTTCTTTACGTGGAAAAAATTCTATTATAAAAATAACTATATGATAAAAATTACTACATATATAGCTATATACACCAAGTAAATTTATATGGAAAAATTTACTTTATTGCGTATATATCCTACATAGCACGAAAGCTTCCAAGAAAGCTTCCCATGAAACTTTCACATAATATCCAGCAGAAGCTTCCATTAGCCTTTCTGTAAGCTTACTGAATCTTTCATTAATATTGCATTGTAATATTTCATGTGATTTAAAAGTAAGCTAAACGTAAGCATGAATAAATGGCTAATGAAAGCTTACATAAAATATTCCACAAAATCTTTTTAAAATCTTACAGTAACCTTTCAGCCAAGCTTCCATGAATGGATCCAGAAAAGTTACATGTAAGATAGTGAGAAAGATTACTGTAAGCTTCCTGAAAGATTCATCGGTTAGGTAATCGTGAAAACTTACAGGAAGCTGACTGAAAAGATTCGTGTCATCTTCCATTAAATATTCCGCGAACGTTTAATACAATCTTTCATGAAAGATAACTGCAAGCTTCCCGAAAGATTAATTTGCAAGCTTTCGCTAGAAGCTTTCTTAAATCTTTTAAAAAGGTTAATAAAAGCTTTCACGTAATCATTCACGAAACATAAATGGAAGATTTAATGAAAGATTAATGTAAATAAGGATGGAAGATTACAGAAAGAATTTTCACCACCGTAAATGTAAGCTTTCTAGAAAGCCTTACAAGAAGATTCCACTGGAAGATTTTATGAAAGTTTACAGTTAGCTAAATGTAATCTAGAAAAAAGGTTACTAAATTATTAAGTATTGAAGCCTTCGGAAATTTTTCAAAAGAGATTAATAAAAGCTTTCACGTAATCTCTTACGAAACATAAAAAAAACTTTCATAAAAAATTAATGTATGTAATGATGGAAGATTACTTGAAGAATTTCTACAACTGTTAAAAACAATTCGTATTATTTGTTTTTTTGTAATCAAAGAATTGATTGTTTTCTTAACTATTAATTTTGACAAACAAAAGAGAAAGCCGCATCCCGTGTTGAAAAAAAGGAATATATTATTCGATGATAAAGAACTGATTTTATCGTATATATATATATATATATATATATATATATATATATATATATATATATATATATATATATATATATTGTAACGCTATTCTACCGTGTTTGAATCTTGCGCGCTTAGGTATTAAAATAGAATAAACGCTCGGTCATATATCTCGTCTAAGACGAGTAAAGAAGTGCGTATCTTGACGACCAGCACGCGAGCGAGAAGCAAGCCGGCCGCGAGGCGCTTCAGAGAGTTTCCGGCTACCGTTGCGTTAGCACGAAACCTAAGCCGCGCTGTGCTTATTAAAGAATTTCGCCACGTGGTCGTATAATACGGTAGACTAAGTTCGCAACTGATAGCGCGAAACGTTGTCTTAAATAAAAGTCGTTAATTTATATCGACTAGCGTATTATATTATATTGGCTAGTTGCAACTCTCAGAAATTCTTTCTGTAGAGTTTTGCTTGACCGCTTTTCACACGTCTTAGCGGTCAGCCATTAAGTGCCAACAAATACGTTGATCGACGTGCATAGGATTCCACCGATCTACGTCCAGGCAACCACGTTGGCAGAGCTCAGCGGAATTCAAGGATCGGGAAGAGACATGTTCCACCGATCTACTCCAGAATATTTACGTATTGGTTACGTACAGGGGAGAAGCTTCGATAACGGGCGAGCAGCGTCCACGTGCACGTAGGTAATTAGTGTAAGCTGGCCAGTGCGTTATTGTAAGTATAATTATACTGTGCGATATCCAAGTATCTCTTTCTCGAGAGATACTTGTTCAGGTATATTGTAGCATCGGTTATATAACCGATCAGCGTCATAAGCGAGTTTGATTTAGTTCGCGACGCGCCCTCCCTTTGCTCACTCTCTCATAGACGCGTACATTACATTTCATATATTATATTATTTCATTCTCGATTAATTCATACTCTATCTTTATTACATTTATATTTTTGTCTTATAATAAATTAATTTTCTTTTCTATTGAATCGTGCTTTTAATTAATTTATATTGCCTGACTATATTTAACATAAAATATATATTTCTCGTTGCTTACTCCGACGCCTCCGGCGCGGTCCTTATTTTTTTATTATAGTAAAATACATATTTTTTATATAAAATATTTAATAGGTTTAACTAGGAAAGTTAAACCGAACAAAAATAAGGAGAACCGTTCTAGCGGCATCGCGTCTCTCGATCAGGTAAGAGAGAGAGAGAGAGAGAGAGAGAGAGAGAGAGAGAGAGAGAGAGAGACGCGCAGCGACGAGCTGATGGTAAAATGCTCCGTCGCACATCAATCTAACATACTAACTAGCTTTACCGGAGTCTGTTGCTAGTTTATCATAGTTAATATAAATTCTAGCAGCTCCGTATTCTAACAAAAATACATAGACTTAGCTAAAGTTAAATTGGAATTAAAAAATCTAATTTCTTTTGTAACGTGTAGTAAATTACCGTTACAATATATATATTTTATTTATGCTATCAATAATTTTTATACAAAATAAAGAATATCTTACTATTACTATATGAAAGGGGTATTTTTTCCTTCAGAATTTCTCTCTCTCTTTCTCTCTCTCTCTATAGCTGAGGCTAATTAGTCTTAAGGTGATGTAATAAAGTATAGATTTAATACATAGTTACCTTCGAGCATATACTACTGGAGGAAGCCTCCGAATGGCAGCAAGCGTTACAAGGCGAAGAGAGAGAAAGCCTCTATTTTGGTACGTGCTGTCTCTCTCTAGCCTGATTTGATTGGCTTCTTCTGTTCCTCACTAAGAAAGTGAGAGAGAGATAGTACGTACCAAAATAGAGGCTTTTTCTCTCTTCGCTTTGTATCGTAGTTAATAGCTGGGAGGCTTCCTCCAGTAGTATATGCTCGAAGATAGTTACCGACATAGCAGTTTCCTAAATTTTTAATCTTTATTCAAAAATTCTTCGAAATATCTCTATATTATGCTTTTTAATTTTTAAAATAGGAGGCTTTAATATAGAGATATTTTTAAATAATTTTGATTAAGAATAAAAAATTTGGAAAACTGTAATGTCGGTATTTTACAATCCCTTAAGAAAATTCTGATACCGTCATAGACCTTTTAACGTTTATGTATTATGAAGGTTTCGTCTTTATTTTTGTCTTAATTCTGTCCCTTAGTGTTGTGATTAATTTTTGCAAATGTTAAAAATATGCATCTGTGACTTTTGATCACGCATGTTTAAATTTGTATTGAATTCCTATAAAGAATTCTGATAGAAGCTAATCTCACTCATAGAATTTATAATTAAATTGATCGTTATAAATATTACAAAGCAGAGACACTAAGCTCATTTACTTTTTTAACTTTAAAAAAATGTATCATTATAATAATTAATTGATGCAAAAATTGTATAATTAAAATATAGATAAGGTGAAACTCTATGTCCTTATTAGAAGCCCTATAAGAAAACAGAACGTTTGCAATGTGCACCAATAAAGACCTTATCTCATATGAGATAAAAAAAGAAGAGATTTTATCATAAAATGACTAGAAAATTTAATACAGTGGATGAACTCTTAACTCGCACAATAAAAGGTCTCGTTTTCTCCGACAAACGGTTAGTTATTAGTGTGAATGATATTTGCTTTCAATAATTTATACATTTTCTCTAAGGTAACATTGTTGATTTATGAAGCCGTGACGCATTATCTTTAGGCGTATTTTCTGCGATTTCATTCTGTTTTTCTAGATAAAAATCGAGAATTAGATTCTTTTTTAAATATAGGAATGAAAATATTTTTAAATATTATGAAAATGATGAATAAATTTTACATGAAGCCGTTCGGACAGATCGAGACTGATAAAATTTGGCATTTATTATATAAAATCTCGTGAAAATTTAGGTCGGTATTTGAGGTGAATCAGAAGGCTCACATCCAACACATGACATCAGTGAAGCAGTCAGTTCTAGATGGTACTAGCAAATGGTCTGCTAAGATAGCTATCACAGGTTTGTGCTCTCGCTGTGCTCTCCAGGTTCTTTGATTAAAGCTTAGCAAACTAGTTTTATGACTGTTGTACGCCCAACATGTGAATTTTGTGTTGTTACCGTTGAGCTGTTGTTATTTTATTACAGTTAATTTTACTTTATTCGATAATTAACAATACTTAAAAGTTTTTTTTTTAATATTTAGAAGTTTTGCTGTTATATTTGTATTTATATTTTTATCTTGTTGTATTTATTTTTTATATGTGATTGATTGTATATTTTTTCTGTTAATATCCCATACATAATATGGGAGAATAATATATTTTTATCACTGTAAGTACCTATGTTACATTTCATTCTTATTATGACTTTACTTAGAATGTCCTATTAATATATTTTTTTGGTTTCATTCTGACTTCTATAGAAAAAATATGAGCATTAAAAATTATTAAATATCTGAAATAAAAACTTACTGGTAATAATAATATTCGAAATCATCACCAACCAAACTTGTACTACGTACATAAGTACTGATAAGAAGAGGGTAAGGGTATAAGTGATCTAAAAAAATTTTTCATTAGATGGAAATAAAAATTGAGATCAAAATTCTTTGATTGAAAAACAAATGTAATAAAGAATAATTATCAGTTCACAATTTAGAGAAAAATAAAAATTGAGGTAAAATCAATCTCAAGTGTGATAACGATTATTTAAACCCCTTTTATGCTTGATTTCTGAATCCCTTCTTTTTTTATTATTTAAGAGGAGGTCACGTATCTCTGTCCTTTTCTAATTAAAGAATCGAGATTTTCACAGAAACTAATAGCTTTAGAAAAAAATGAAGAGAAAGCCGCATCTCATATCAAAAAAAGCAATATTTTCTTTGATAAGAAAGAATTAATTTTATTGCTTCGTTTTCAAGAAAACCTTGAAAAACTTAAATCATAGAGGTTAGGGTGGGCAATTTCGTTTTTCAAGGTTTTCTTGAGAACGAAGCAATAAAATTAATTCTTTCTCATCAAAGAAAATATTGCTTTTTTTGATACAAGATGCGGCTTTCTCTTCATTTTTTGCTAAAGTTAGTAGTTTTTGTAAAAAAATAATTTCTTTGATTAGAAAAGGACAGAGATACGTGACCTCCTCTTAACTAATCAATCTTTATAGACACATTTTGAGGTTTGCTGAAAATGTTACGATCTTACTTTTCAGTTCGTTCGAATAACACCAAAAAGTTTATAATTTTGGGAAAATTAAAGGTTTGATTGAATAGACGAGGTTTTAGCCCAAGAGTGAGCAAAAGTGACTCAGGGGACTTTATGTTTTAACGTGTTTGATAAGAAATACGGGTTTTTGTGTACTTTTGTGCTTATGAAACAGCACATTTCGGTTCGCTTTTGTGAACATTAAAGTTGCACATGCGAATAATTCACCATTCAGTCAGCATTGGCATGCTAAGAGCGTGGGCACACTCACATTATTGATAATACTTATTGTATGATGAACAATGCACGAATTTCGCGTTAAGAAGGTTAAAAAGTAAATTTGCATTTTCTGATTTTTATTATAATTATAACAAAAGTGCTGTAAGTCCTAGTAATGATTAATTCAAACTTAATCAGAATATTAATTTTAATAATTGAAGGGCCGGATGCAATAATGAGGTATACGCTCGGAACTGCGGCGCAGGCAAATATGAAAAATTGAAAAATCGATTTTAAAAAAATACTGGCATGTAGAGAATGAAAAAACACAATTTTTTTTTAAGCAAAGTTTTTTCACTAGATGTTTACTTTAAAAGAAAAAAATTAAAAAGTGACTTTTAAAAAAAGTAATTTTTAATAAGTTTTTAAAACATAAATCGCTCTATTCCAGCCAAATATGATCGGATCATTCTGAAATTTTGTACACACACGAGGAATACTCTAGCGCTAGCAATAAGATCATAAAAAGTGATAAAATTAATAATTTATTTATAACAATTTAGTTGGAAAGTGATAAAGAGCATTTATTGATATACATTAACTTCAGTGACAAAAAGTATCGAGGGAAGTTTAAGTCTCGAAGAACTTCCAGCGAGAGATTTGTTCTTTAATATGTAAAGAAGTTTTTTGGAAAGTTTCAGATTTTTTTATTGAAAATTGGCTAAAAGAGAGCGATTTTTGTAATTTAGGTATAAAGTTGCGCGTGCCGTGGCACGTGCGCTAGCGCGTCAGTACGCTACATATTAAAGAACAAATCTCTCGCTGGAAGTTCTTCGAGACTTAAACTTCCCTCGATACTTTTTGTCACTGAAGTTAATGTATGTCAATAAATGCTCTTTATCACTTTCCAACTAAATTGTTATAAATAAATTATTAATTTTATCACTTTTTATGATTTTATTGCTAGCGCTAGAGTATTCCTCGTGTGTGTACAAAATTTCAGAATGATCCGATCATATTCGGCTGGAATAGAGCGATTTATGTTTTAAAAACTTATTAAAAATTACTTTTTTTAAAAGTCACTTTTTAATTTTTTTCTTTAAAAGTAAACATCTAGTGAAAAAACTTTGCTTAAAAAAAAGTTGTGTTTTTCCATTCTCTACATGCCAGTATATTTTAAAAATCGATTTTTCAATTTTTCAGATTTGGCTGCTTTAGTCGAGCCTGCGCCGCAGTTCCGAGCGTATACCTCATTATTGCATCCGGCCCTTCAATTATTATAATGTGAATATCGGTTTATATAAACTTTACTTAATTATAACTTGTATCATCTAAAGATATTAACCGGTGATCGAATGCAACGTGCATATCTTTCCAAAATCAGACATCAGGATTTCAAAAGTGTTAAAACTACTCGATGTCAAAACTACTGCTAAAAATCGGTTTACTTAATGCAATTTTAATTTTTAGCCGTTTTAAAAATTGATAAAAAATTTTGATTTTCATTTTTTTTTTCTATTTTACGTAAACTACTCGATTGAATTGCTCCAAAAGGGTCCCTCCGATAAGAATTGTAAAATGCCAATGTTTTTATGTTTTTGTTTCAAACCATATTGTTGGGTCGGCGGAACAAGGATACATGTCGTTTTTCGTTTGGAAGAGGCGACACCTTGGTTTTGGTCATGGAAAAGGATACACGTCGTTTTTTGTTTACGAAAGGCGAAACATCGGAGGAAAACTTCTTTCGCAAATGCTGAGTTAAAAAAAGGAATCATTTAATTTTTTGTATAACTAGGAGCTACACTAGTTTTTAACTAACAAAGTACTCACTAAAATTTATGAATAACTAAATTAAAATAATTTTTTACCAAGAAATTTTTCTCTTTTTTAATTTTTTAATTATTGGTAACTCAACTAAAATAAAGTATAATTAGTGTAAATATTATTTACATATTATATAATGTTAAAAATATTGTAATTTGCGAAATGAAAAATTTGAATTGAAAATTCCATTTATGGTACTCTTAAAGTTTATTGAATCTGTTACATAGTTTATATTATTAGTCTACGGTTACATATTTGACATATTATAGTTTATATATAACACACATTTACATCTTATGTTATATAGAAACTATGTGATACATTTATTCAGCCATTGTGATGAATTTATTTTTCATAATACTTTTAATTGACAAAAGGTATGTTATTATTATAAAAATTCAATTATAACTTTGAATTCTCGAAAAGTTTAATCCTTTTCTTGTGTTACGAGTCATATCTTCTAGACTCGTGACCACGAGAAAATGCCTTTAATGATTCATACTTTTCTTGGAATTATGAGTCTAGAAGATACCACTCCTAACACTTGTCAAAAGTTTAATACTTCTCTTTTAAGTATTTACTCTTTTATATGTACTAAACATAAGGTGTAAATGTATGTTATATATAAACTATAGTATGTTAAATATGTAACCGTATATTATATGTAGCTATGAACTAATAATATAAACTTTGTAACAGATTCAGTAAACTTTAAAAGTACCATAATCGGAATTTTTAATTCAATTTTTTCATTCTGTAGATCACAATATTTTTTACAACATATAATATGTAAATAATAATCACTCTAATTATACATTATTTCAGTTAAGTTGCTGATATATAAAAAATTTTTTTTAAATTTCCTGTTAGAAAATTATTTTAATTTAGTTATTCATGAATTTTAGTGAGTTCTTTGCTAGTTGAAAACTAGTGTGGCTCTTAGTTATACAAAAAATTTAATGATTTCTTTTTTTAACTTAACATTTGAAAAAGAAGTTTCCCTCCGATGTGTCGCCTTTTCCAAACGAAAACCAACGTGTCACCTTTTCCACGTCCAAAACCGAGGTGTCGACTTTTCCAAACAAAAAACGACGTGTATCTTTTTGCAAACGAAAAACGACATGTATCCATGATCCGCCAACCCAACGATATAATTGTTAAATTTAATCTGATTGAGTAACATTTTGGGTATTATTATTTTATTTTAAATTCTTTATTAAGAGCATGACGAAGCTGTCCACCTTCTAATAATATTTCCAATCCTAACTTATGAATAAACGATGCGTTTAATCGAGTTTTTTTGCTATAAAGAAAAAATTTGTAAGATTAAACTCTAGTGCGGACAACTCAAGAAAACCACCAAAATATTATACATAAAAAGTTATAATAAAAACTTTCAATATATCGTATTTTAAGGTTAGGTTTGTCGAGTTTGATATCTAATTTCCAATCCAAGCTCTTAAAAAAATAACAAGTCCAAATGATTTTTTATTTTAACAAAAATTATTGTATTAATATAACTTTAGTGCGGACAAATCATTATATTTGTTTAATTTAAGAATTTAAAAAGATATTGATAAAATAAAAAAAGCAAAACTCAATTGCTGCAGCTCCGTCATGCCGTTAAGGGGATGTAATAGGGTATATGATTTATCTATAGCTATCGGCATTGCAGTTTTACAAATTTTTAATCTTTATTAAAAAATTTTCCGAAATATCTCTATATTAGGCTTTTTATTAGTAAAAATAGAAGGCTGTAATATAGAGATATTTTTAAAACTTTTGTTTTAAGAATCAAAACTTTGGAAAACTGTAATATCGGTATTTTACATTCCCTTAACTTACTTAAAAAGTATATTTAAAACACTAAAAGTTATAAAGGATATATCCATACACATACACATATTGTTTAATAAACCAGGAACTTCAAGCTAAGCCTGATCAATTATTTAAAAACCTTTTTCTTTCCTATCCCTTCCGATTCTTCGCGAGATCTTGAGCTCGCAAAAAAAACCATCTTTTTTTCTCTCTGCCACTCAAATAAATATATTAGTCCAGTAGAATCAGCCGAAAAAGACCTGAAATTTAATGTAATTAGTAACAAGTGCACACCACCAAAAATGGCTTTGTTGGATGATTAGAAATGAAATTCTTGAAAGACCCTAAAAATTTGAGCCGTCAGGAATTTGTAAACAATGATTTAAGGTAGTTCTATTGGTCCAGTGGTTCTCATTGTAAAGTAATATGTTTCTTACAAATTCACACTATACGAAAGAGAAATTGGTTGAGTTCTGTGTTTGCACAATAATTCAAAAACATGTTTGTGCGCAGATTCTGTAAGTATACACAATGCGAATTGTAAGACAGCATGTTTACGCGTAAATTAATATAAAGTAAGGACATTATTTTCCTTTTATTTCGGAATTGAGGGTCGATTGCTATAATCTACAAGGTACCATTTTAATCCTTGAGATCTAAAGTATAATATATTTTAATTTCTTTGAAATCTATAGAAAACTTTTTACACAATCTTATAAAATGTTACGTTTCAAGCGCTTCGCCCATATACTCTTATGTTAAATTCAGCAAAATTTAAACTAAAATATCTAAAAGATGAAGGTGGATATCCACCCAAATCAAAATACCATTGTAAAGCGTAAGTCTTAATTGACAACGTATTTCAATTTCAAAAAATTCTACAGAAAAGTGAAAAACCAATAGAACTACCTTAAGGTGCAAAATTCGTAAAAATCACTGTTTTTTTGAAGTAGCTTGAAATCGTTCGCGATCTAGTATACGAAAATTATACTATTTGTAGGTGTTTCAAAGACGATTAATTTGAGACGTCATTGATCAAATCGGTTAATAAATTTTATAAATAATGATAAACAAAAATCGAAAATTGCGAAATTTTCAAATATTTGTCATTTGATAGAAAAAGGATGTACATGTTTGTAATTCAACAAAATCCCCATGAAAATTTCATCAAAAAATATTAATTATTTTATGAGATATTTCATTTGTTCATTAAAAAGAGGTCAAATGTACGTTAAAAATTTCACCCAAAAACGTCATAATAGAGACTTTATGATAATCATATCGTATTTAGATATTAACGTAGATTTTATGAATTTGATGTGAAATCGTGTCCATTTCATTATTTTCAACCTAAATATGGCAAAAATAAAAAAGTAAATTTTTTTCTATATGTTTTTTTTATCAAAATTTTTTTTTACAAAATCGATTTAAACAAATTGGGATCACTTTTTCTCGGCGAAAAAGTGGTCCCAATTTGTTTAAATCGATTTTGTTTAAACGAATTGAAAAAGTTATTCATTTAGATTCGGACAAAGTTTTTTTAGATTCTTTGAGTGATTCTGAACATAAAAGTATTCCTATGATTTTATTCTAAAATTGACGGTTTTCTAGTTATTAATAAAGAAAGATATTAAACATCACAGAAATGTCCATTTTCAAAGCTCTTAAACGATACTAAAATTTGAATTTTTTTAGTTGGCAAAGTTTTAAAGTAAAATTTAGATACTTTTTAATAGAATCCCAAAGAGTAATTTTAAATTACTTCATTTTAAAGTGTTATTTTTCAATTTTTAATTAAGCGTGTACATGCAGACAAACAAATCTCGCGCAATGTAAGAAATTGAACTTACTTTCAATGTTAAAACCAATTACCTTGATATCATTAAATCGAGTAACTAAGATTGGCAACAGATGTGTTTGTTGCAGCTAGATGAGAAAAAGAAACAACCGTTTTCTTTGATGATGAAGCAAATTGATTTGGCCAGAGTATCTTAAAAGTCGACTTCTGTATAGCAAGTGCACGTCTAACCTCCAAAACCACGAGGGCTAAAAAAATAGTGTAAGTGCGTACACGATTTAGCTAAATGCACTCCTTACAAATCACCGAATCACTTTTAAAGATACTATTAATCGATTTCTTATCTAATATAAAATAGGAATAAAAAGCAAACGATCTATAAATCAATTTATCTTTATAAATTTCATGACTAGAAAAGAAAGAAGAAGAAACATGTAGAGAGTAACACACACTATATATATCTCAGCGATTCTAACTGCCATTCTTCGTTTTTGATCCTTCGAATAGCGTGGAAAAAGAGCTCATTTTTTACGTGATTCTTCATGTAGGCAACGCAAGTATCAAATCTTATCGGCTTGATGTATGGTGCATACGACGATAAGCAAAGTCGATATATGGAAGCGAAGTAGTATTATACAGAATACATTTAAACTGCAACTTTATCAGAATCTATAGAGAAAGGTAGATAAATAATGATTTCTTATTGGTACATTATGTTCTAAAAGAAGACAAAAGGGCATAATAATTTAAAAATTTGTAAATTAATGTTAAACAAAGAGGCTTTAAAAATTTTATTAACAAAGATTTTATTCACAAATGGAGATGATTTAATTAGAAAAATGTTCTTATAGAGAATGGCAAGTTGTTCCAAGGGCGAGATGAAGAAGCGACGAATGATTTAAAGTAATATTCAGGTGAAGAATGAAGGATTATCAGTGGCTTTACATCACCCTTTCCAGGTTTTCCCAAATGGTTCTAACTATGCCTATCAAAGATATAAGAAGTAGATTGATTACAAAAAACAGTGTATAAGAAAAATGCCACAGAAACGTTTTTTCAACCACTAGTAGAGAGCCAGTCAAGTGATGAACTGTAAAAAATCATGTGCTTATGCCTTCTTACACAAGGACATAACGTATGTCAGAGTTAATAGAATGCTGGAGTTTGAGATTCAGTTTATATAAAAGATAGAGGAATTGATTGAATAATACTATTTATTTGAGAGTTATGAGGTTTAACCTTGTGTGACATTGTAGAATTATAATAGGATACAAACATTATAATAAAATTTTAGTACTTAAAAACAACATTAAAAAAGTATAGTAATGATAGTAACTTGCATATGAGGCGTTGAGTTGCAAAACCTGCCAAGTTCTTCATATACATGGTTAAACTTGGTAGGTTTTGCCATCCTCCGCTTAATACAATATGAATTAGAATAAGAATATAAGAAGAAATCTCTCTGTAATAACAAAATAATATAATCAATTATTATATATGAAAATAATAAAACTAAGTTGAGCATCAGGAACATTAAAACTCAATAACTCATAATGCAGTATATGAATATGCGACGAGTAATTGACGCTCAGTGATCACCACACATCATAGTATCACCAAAATCTAGCCGAATGAAACAAAAATCAAGTGCTTTGTACTACGCAAAGTACAACGCTACTCCGCAATCTCATCCAAATACAGTTTGTGCTAAAAATGAAGATCAAAACTGAGGGAGGAAGATAGAAAGAAAGAGTAAAGGAATAAAAATAATATGATTAATAATTTTAAATATATTCATAATGTATTTTAACTATTCTTACATAAAATGTTGTTTTTCTCTTACGATGAACTGTAGTTTGAATCAATTGGAAATTTTGCATATTAATATAGAAATTTCTCCCAATGTAAATCAACAATAAAATCGTAATGCAGATTTGCAATCTGAATACTTACAAGGAAGTCGCATATTTCTGTCCTTTTTAATAAAAAAATTCACTTTCTTGAAAAATCTAATTATTGTAGCAAAAACTAAGAAGAAAACCTTATCTCGTATTGTAAAAAATAATATTTTCTTTGATGAGGGAAGATTAATTTCGTCGATACGTTTTAGGTTAATAATTTGGAGGTTTTCTTGGAAACAAATTGATAAAATCAATTTTCGTGATAAAAAAAATATTGCTTTTTATAATACAAGATGGAGATTTCTTCTTATTTTTTATTACAATTATAAGTTTTTCCAAAAAATTAATTCTATAATTAGAAAAGGATAGAGACATACGACCTGCTCTTAATAGCACATTAAAAACTCAAAGAGCAACATAGGGAGATTTAGCAAGGGCATCAAAGTCACATAGAGGACACTAAGCCCCGCCACGCCCGTGGTACATATACTATATTCCAACTCGCTTGGTAAAAAACACGTGTTTTCGCGTGCCTTTGCACGCGCGAACAGATTCTAATTTACTTTTTTGGGTACCAAAGTCGTGCATGCATATGGCTCACCATGCTTCTTTTTTACCAATAGTGACTGAGTTGTGAAAGTAGCTGTGGTTCAGTGGCTAAAGCACGCTACTTACGTTCTAGTAGATCGGGGTTCGATTCCCCGGGAAAATTTTAAAAAATATTTCAGAATTTTTCTATGAACAATAGAATTCAAAAGCCACGAAAAAAAACAAGAAAAAAGAATAAAAAAATCCCGCTGGACATAAATTAAAAAAAGTCTTATTGAGCAAAACAAATCAATAAAAGAAAAAAGAATAATGAACCTAATAGTGAATTGCTTCTTCCTTCTAACTACTTAGGTATGGCCTAAGTTAATTTCTAGAATATAAAGTAGTTACCAAACAAATAACAAACAACGACTGATCGGTAAGCAGTCTACAAACGTGAATTTCGCGTCCGCAAAAAGCGAGCCAGAATGTACTATTTTGCGCTTACAAAAATAAGCCAAAAACACGTATATCTCACTCAGAGAATTAAAAATATTTTATTTTTAAACCATACTAAATAAAACATCTAAATATATCATAGTTTTAAATTAATATTTGTTATAATTATTGAAATTAACTATATTTTCCTTTATTTTTGACTGAGAACAATTTTGTACTATAATCATCTTAATTTCGGAATCTAGATTATATATCTTTTTTCATATATATAAATATTAAATACTTCATCGTTTGAAGTCTTTTCGAGAAAGCCTTTTTTTCTTGAAGCATAACACTTTTTTATTAATTATTAAAATAGAGCTACAACGGATATTTTTTTATTTATTTTCTTGAATAATTTAATATGAAAAAAATGTGGAGATCATGGAACTGACTGACAGAAGCTATGCTTCCACTATATACAGAACTAGGAAGTGTGAAACTTGCAAAAGTTTTAATTTTTTTGTTAGAATAAGTTATTTTTAAATCGATCTATTATTAATTAAAAAAAATAAAATGATCATATATTAATAATACTTATTAATAGTATATAAATTATTATAAAAAACATGATTATGATTGTAACCATAGTGTGTGGTGACAAAAGAAATACAGTGAAACATTAGCACCTCTTCTTTTATGTTTCTTATATAGTAGTTTAATACGCACAACCACTTAAATGTATTTATAATTAGAGTGGCGATCGAAAAGAAAATAAGAAGAAAAGAGAGAGGGCAAAAAATGTATATATATTCATGTCCCTGCACACTGTAAGAGGCGTAAGATATAAGTAATGAGTTGATCCATACGGAACAGAAAGTAATGAGTTGTCCTTCAACAGCTCTTGCAGAAACTTTGCGTCATCATTGTTTGAGAGATGATCAGCATCCAGATCTTCGATAATGATTTTTGTGCTATAGATGTGAATGTAAGATCTGTTAATCATCATAAGCAACAAAAAGAACATATGGAGGTACGTAGATGACACCAACAAAGACTGTTGGAGAACCACTAGGAGTAACTTTGCAAAAAAGATATTCTGGTAACTCTAGTTTGCCAGACCATTCTCCTGACGATGAGCGAAGAGAGTTTATTGTGCATAAAAAGCGCGATCTCGCTGCCTCTGATGATTCAGTTACATCTGTGGATAGCGCAACCATCAAGCGCAATCAGAGAACCATAAACTATCTGGCCAAGTTTTTTTTCTGTCACATCGATTACGTAGAAGTTAGGTTGAGTGGCCAAGAACCGTCTTACTATCTTAATGTGGGCTCTTAAACTATCTCCAATTTTGATATAGAGAACAAGTTAATGAGCATGTCTTATCAGATTAAGTAATAGAAGAGTATATTAGTATAAAGTAGAGTATAAAATGAGAGAAAAGGACAAAAGGGAGCCCTCGCCTGTACCGACCCACCTAGCTCCTCAGCAGACAAGGCTGTCTATACCGCTAAGAAGCGGTAGAAACTAGAACCCTGGATATTTGCCCGTTGCAGGTCGTAAAAATATCGCTAAAAAAGCCTGGAAATTCTTATTCAAAAAGATTCTAACTGACACATCGAATCCTGCCATTTCTCATTAATATCAAGAAATCATACCTTTTATCGCTGGCAACAAGTACACGAAGTTTCAGTTGATGAAGTGCAGATGGCAAATACTCATTAATACTTAATAATGGCACATTTTGGTTTTGCAACCTTAAACAAGTCCATATTGATTTAAAAGGCTTTTGATTTTATTTTTGCAGCTATCAGCAGATATACAGTCGATGCGCTCCTCAGAGTGACCAGTAATGAAGTGGTAGCCTTTAAATTGTACTAATGAAGTGGTAGTCTTTAAGTGGTAGTCTTCAAAATTGTGTTGCATTCTCCGTCAGAGATCGTAAAGTTAAAGTTAGATTTACAATCTCTGTAGAACGCCTTAAGGGTTTCACCGCAGTAATCTCCACCATGGTCATCGCTGCATTCAGTGTTGCAAAAACAGCTCTAACTGCACTTCGAGATCTCTACAATCTGCTAGACAAAGGCCACTGAGGAAAAAATCTGTTGCACGTTGCTATTGCTGTTTAATATTATCTCTTTCTTTTATATGCAAACAGGGTGACGATGCAGCATCTTACATAAGTATTTCAAAGCACTGTTTTTACTCTTGGTGTTCTTCTTCCAGCTTCTTATGATGAACCTCATATCTACAATATGATTTGGAAGAGAGCTAATTAAGTGAGGATAACATGGAATCAACACAATTTTTTAAGAGAAGACACTGTGCTCACCAGCGACGACAGTTTCGCGCTCATCGATGAAACAGTGTTCTCGATAGTATCAAGCTTATCAAGTTCATCTATCTTGCTAGCAATGGTCGCAGAACGTCGTTTGTTTGAACAGTAGCCACTGACAAGAGAGTCGTAGGACGGGATACCGAACTCGAGGTGTTAAGTACATCTGTTAATGTTGATTTAAAGGTAAATGAGACAGCAGTTAAAATACTACCATATATTGATTAATTATTAAGAACCTGGTAAGTTTGTGAATATATATCTAAAAATGGAAGTCCAGGTTGTATATAAAAATTAATACTCAAGATGTATTTAGAGCATATTCTTTTTATTAAATATTATTATTTTATAAAATACTACTAGTTCCACAGTTTTTAATATTTCGTGCTGAAATTTGTTTATAGATTCTTTAGATGGTTTTGAACAACATCACGCATGGATTATGTTGTAGGTGCTATGAGTCAAAAATTAAAAATTAAAAACCCTGCCTGGTACTAATAAGTAATATACAACGACGCATCACACTATTTATATATCATTTGATTGTAACATAATAAATAACGAAATATATAAATCTTTGTGACAATAAGTGTTGAGATAACAGGTGCAAAAAGTTAACAAGTTGAATACTATTATAATCTAGAAAACAGAAGTAAAATTAAGAAAAAAGAGCGTGTATAAAAAAATAAAATTTAATAAAGCCTAAATAATAATAGTAATAATATGAATATTAAGAAGCATATCAAACTTTTAGATTTATGATCATGATAACCGAAAAATCAAAATTTTAATACTAAGTAATACTAAAGATCTATAGTTCACTGTAGTGGCTCAGTGCAAAAATATCAGCTAGACTAAGGCATTGCCATTTATAGTGACTACTGAGACAGTCAATCAGTGCTCGGTTCATGTTGGCACGACTCACACTCATTCAATAGAACCCTTTCATACAGAGATCGTTTGAAAGAATAGAAATCTTCAGGAGAAAAAGACTCCAATGAACAAAGTTCTTTATTGAAATAATCTGCTGCCGACAAGGCAAAAGAGTGCTGAAGAGCAGCAGTACAAATATTCTGTCGGATGAATAACCTTGGCGATAATCTAACGAAAGAATGTACATACGCGTTAATATATTGCCTTATAAATCTTGAGGCTAGGTAAGATGGACTACCATGGGCAGCCACATTGTGAGCCAATGAAATTAAGTATAAACGCTTATTCTGAACAGGAAGCTAACGATAATCAAGACGAAAGGACGTTACTCTATTACATCTGCCTATGTTGCCATGGACAAAACGAATGCAGGCATTGAAAACTTTATGCAGGTGTAGATTTAAGGTTTGAGGAAGACCATCGTAGACATAATCGCTGCATAATCAAAATGAGGGGAAATCAGAAACTCAACCAATTGCTTACTCGTATCCTGGGCCAAGGCATGTTTATAGAATTTCAGAGACCGTAAAGTAGCACGTATTTTACGGATAGTTGAAGAGACCTGCTTGTTCTAATCGAGCGTAGAGGATATCCATATGCCAAGATTTTTAACCACTGAGGAATATGGGACAATTTTATCACCGATTAAGATATTGGAAACAGAACTATCCCTTAAGCGAGAGATATATTGCTCGCTACTTATAAATATGGCCTAAGTTTTCTTTGCATTTTAAAGTAAGCCATTATGATCTGACCATTTAACCACAGAAGCAATCTCATGATTCATAAGATTATCCTCATTCTCCAAATTCATTGACAAGAAGGATTTGTAAATCTGCAGGTCGTAAGCAAAAAGAATATGCTTAACTGAAGATAAAACATATGAGATATCATTTATGTAAACCAAAAACGACAGTGACCCTAGAACACTGTCTTGAGAGACACCGGCTGTGACCATTCCATGCTTTTATTTGAATCATCTATCACGCAGTAAACACGAGTGGATAGATATGAAGTAAACCACTTAATTACAATGTCAAGAAAAGTATTTAAGAGGAGATGGCAAAATGTTGTTAGCAAGGCCCAAGCTACGACGTTCTGACCATTTATTTTTGACTGTAGGTGCTGATGAAAGTTAATTAGCAGTGAAGTCATTCTTGAACTTATCCAATAAATTTAAGACTTTGTTACGGAGAGACTTCAAACAAGTATAATCTTCAACCGAGCCAGATTTCCGAGTCAAACAATAATAGTTGTCTCATGCAATTCATGAGAGTCCCATGGCTTACGCTTGTTAAAAATTTTAATTACTCTGGCTGGAACAATCTTATAAAAACATCGACAATATTAGAAGAAAAGGTGCCAACCTTACCATCAATGAATTGACCACTCGAGTCTAGTGGTGATTAGTGAGTAATATTTGACCGAGGACTAAAGGAATAAGAAAAATTTGACGGCACATTTACAGAGTAAGTATACAATAAACTCGTAGGAAAAAATAAAGAAAAATAATTAGCAACAACAGACTTCAGAGCATTAAAATTGCAACCCCTAAAGTTCTTGGTTACCAGAAATTTGATAACCTTTCCAGGTCTAAAAAACTTAAGTTTGATTTGAATCAGATCATGACTAGCAATAAATGAAGCAATTGACTTCTCATAAGACAATAGAGCTGAACTATCATTAATGGAGAACAAATCTAACCATGCATGAGAGTTATAATCTGAAGTGAAAAAATGGTGAGTGACCTCAGAAGGCGTCAAGAATAATGATAATGAGTCGAAGTAAGATCTAAGAGCACCTGAAGAGTGAGAAGATTTGAGTAAATTTATGTTGAAATATTCAGTAATGACAAAGTTCTTGTAATTATGTATACGATTCGATAAAACATTAAAGAAATTATCTAATGAAAAAGCCTTAGGCCTTACATAGACTACACAAAATAACAAAGAATAAACGCTATCACTCATATCTAATAAAATAAATTCTGGAGTATCATCAAAAGATGGATCTTAGTGATGTATGATTCGGGTTTTAAAGCTCCTACGGACATAAGCCCCAACACCACCACCAATCTTGTCCTGTATATAAACCCGAAAGAATTCATATCCATCTATATACATGATAGAACTGAAGTCATATTCCGTAAAAAAAGTCTTCATAATCGCAAAAATATCAAAATCCTTTGCCTTACATTTAAATTCAATCTCATTGAAGTGAGTTTTCACACGATTTACAGTCGCGCGAGCAATAAGCATGTAATATTTAGATAAATTGTAACTTAAATAACTACTTAAATGACTAGAGAGTGGAACAATGGACTATACAACCTGTGAGCTATGAAGAACTCATTTTTTATTAGAAGATAATGGAGCAAAATCAGCTTCTAAAGCGATTAAAATAGGCACAGAGTCCTTTATTCGCTTCATACAGACCTCTAGGTCAGTTAAAAAAGGCTGTTCATAATCGAGTTCTTTTTTGGCTGTCTTAGCCTTAGCCAATAAAGAATAAACGTCTTTAGGCCAGAGAGCCCGAATAAAAATTTTTAAATTTTCTCCGCAGCTGAAAATACGCTGACAAGGAAATTTGCGTAGCCTATAAGCTGCTTCCACTATACGGTTACAAATATGACCTAAGGAATACTGCACAACTGCTGAGTTCTTGTTGTCCACTTCAGAGAAAGAGATTGATTGATTGATTGATTGATACGTTTATTTAAGGCCGTGGGGTTTAACCTCATATGGCCCATAAGTAATTACAAATTAAATACAATAAAATATACTGAAATATTTCATAATAAAAACAGCAGTAAAGCAAATATCAATATGTTAAACATAAGATCGCATTATGACTTGCATTAGAAATACAAAAAGTTTGAACATTAGAGAGAGAGAGAGAGAGAAATATTCTTTGAAATATATATAAGCTATTTAAGTAAATCAAATAATTGATATCTAAAATAATAAAAGATTTATAAAAATTTCATTTTGAATTTTTGTTATGTAGAATAAAAATGATTAATGTAATTTTCTATTCGAAAAGTTTTATTATAAGATAGGTAGTTAAATATTTTTCCCGTGTAAATATATTTATTTGTTTTAAGAGCATGACGGAGCTACCCGCCTTCTAATAATATTTGCAATCCTAACTTACTAATAAACGGTGCGTTTCTCCTTCTTCTTCTTTTTCTTTAATTGGCCTTTCGATTTTTCATCATAGGCCATCATCAATTTTATTTTTTTAGTTATTTTTGCCCCGAGGGGACTTTTTATTATTAATTTTTTGTGTTGTTCCGAGGAACTCTCTATTTTGTGTTTTGTGTTCTTCGGGTTCTCTTCCCCACGGAAAACTACGAAAATTGTTTTTCCCAATTTTCCCAGGGAGTCAAAACCCCGATCCACTAGGACGCAAGCCAGCTGCCTTAAGCAACTGAGTTACTTTTCGTCCTTTAACGACGGAGCTCGTAAGTGCGTTCATAAGAACAAAGCACATGCAACAGAGGTGCTTGCTTGAAAAACAGCCGCGAGCGGGATTCGATCCACGGTCCCCCGATAATACGAATCCAATGCTCTTACCGACTGTGCCACAGACCGGCTCAAAAAACGGTGCGTTTAATCGAGTTTTTTTGCTAAAAAGAAAAAATTAGTAACATAAAACTCTAGTGCGGACAACTCAAGAAATCCACCAAAAAACTACATGAAAAGTTATAATAAGAACTTTCAATGTATCGTATTTTAAGGTTAGGTTTGTCGAGTTTGACATCTATTTTCCATTCCAAATTCATAAAAAATAACAAGTCCAAATGATTTTTTATTTTAATAAAAATTATTGGTTTAGTATAGTTTTAGTGCGGACAAGTCATTATATTTGTCTAATTTATAAATTTGAAGAGATATTGATAGAATAAATAAAGCAAAACTTGATCGCTGCAGCTCCGACATCCCGTTAAGAGAATAGGATCTACAATTTAATTAAATATTTAGTTTGTTAGTTGTTTGAATAAACTTATTCAATATGCATAAATAGTAAACTTTAATAAACTTTATGATTTTTTATTAGAATATTAGTGTGTTTTAAGAGAATAGAATCTACAGTTTCATTAAATATTTAATTCGTTAAAGTAAATATTCATACGATTCAAATAAATTCTAAACTTAAAACTACTATAAATACTTCGTTAATTAAATAAACATTAGTGCTTTTGTATAAAATGGAATCTTGATTTCAACAAAATATTTAATCAACTAATAATTGAATTTCAAACAATCAAATATTTAGTCTACTTAACTAAATGTTGTGCTTTGATTTGAATAAATATTTGTTTAAAGCATTGGAAGAAACTAGTTAGTTCAACCACATGAATTTTTGGTGAGATGACTAAATTTTTTTACCGTTTCTCTATTTCTAACAAAAAAATTTCAATTTATGGCTTCGATAGACACTTGAAACTACGAAAACTCAATGAGAAATTTTCTGTATATAATAAATTTATTCGTCAAACTCAATAATCTTCAGGATTGAGCATATGAAATTGTTTTGTGGATAAAAAATGAATTTGTTGCGCTCATAGAACATTCATTTCTATTTAATTTTCTAAATGTTTCTTTGAGTTTTCATCAAGTGAAAATATCAATTAAATATTAGATGTGTTAAGGTATTAGGCCTCAGTTAAAAACTGAAAATAAATCAAATTTAAATGTAATAATAAATTTTTTTTAATAATATTAATTGATCAAACTTTTTTTATCTTGAATGTATGTTAACAGAGGGTCGAACTATCTGTCTTTGTCTAATAAAGTTTTTCATCATCTATGTAAACATCATCTGTTGTAGCGAGAAAAAAATAGTAGCCCCCGCTAGATATTGGTATAATAAGTAAATATTGTAATAACAATCGAATTATTTTATCGCGTAGTTTTTGAATAATATGAGACCTACCAAAAAAGATAGGTTATATTCTAGTTTGTTAGTTGGTCTTGTATTATTCAAAAACTACACGATTAAATCATTTTCTTGTTATTACAAAATTTACTTATTATACTAATATCTAGCGGGAGCTACTATTTTTTTCTTGCTACAACGGATGGTTTTTATATAAATGATGAAAAACTCTATTAGACGAAGACAGTTCGGCTTCCTCTTAAATATAAATTTTAATCTATAAATAATTTCAAGAGATCTCATTTGATGATTGAAATCCTTTTTTTCTATCGATGACTTCATTTTTTCTATTTTTGTAGTTCCCGCAGGATTTCTCAGCCAATTTTCAATGAATTGACTTCAGAATTTCCAAAGATCTTCAATTTATATATCTTTACAAGTTTACTGAACTGGATAAGCTCAAGTGAATGTTGAACTAAATTACATAAAATTTTAAAAAATACCTTTTTTTTCTATTGCTAATTTTTTTAAGACCAAACTATTTTAATTCATTTTTTTTAGATAACTGAAACGATAAACTTATAAAAATATTAATATTGGAAATTCCTGAAAATTTTGAAGTCAATTCGTTGAAAACTGGCTGAGAAATTCTGCGACAACTACAAAAATAGACAAAATCAAGTCATCGATAAAAGAAAAGGATTTTAACCATCGGATGAGGTTTTTTGAAATTATTGATGGATCAAAGTCTTAAGGGGTCTAGCCGGGTAAGATAGGTAAATTGGCCCCAGAAGCAGAGAGAAAAACTGATATAGCTATTATATTCTATATAAAAAATATACCTTTATACAAATTTTCAGCCTTCTAAACCTAAACCTAACCTCAAAAACGCAATTTTTCATTTTTTGAGTCTCTTAGCTCTATCTCCGTCAATTTTTAAGCTAGAATAGTATTTTTTTTTTAATTTACGTTTTTTGAAGCCCTATAAATTAGTCTCTGATGATTTTTTTGTAGGTGCAAAATTCAAATTTCTAGAGACGTTTGAAAACTTTTTCTTAAGATATTTCGAAAACCAAGATAGACGACACTTTGGAAAAAATATATAATATTAATTTATGCACCAAAAGTATGTAAAAATTTTTTCAGATCTTTAAAAGTGGTGGAACAACGTCAAAAAGGAAGAAAAACGGTTTTTTTGCGTATTTTTGCCTATACACGGCCTAGCCCTCGTATCTTACACTTCCGTTTGCAATATTTTTGAGTGAAATTTTATTTTTCGAGACACTCTGGGTTGTAATATATCGAGATTAACTCGGAATTTTCCAATTTTCATGTTAAGGCGCTCCCAGAGACCTTAAAAACCCATTATACTAATAAAAAAAATGTCCCGCCAGGTGAAACTCGTATCATAATCCATAAAACTATGCATATATTCTTCTACAGTATATCTAAATATATATAATTCAATACTATAAACAGGAATATACAGATATACTGAATGTATTGTTTCGGATTATCACTCAAACACGTATAGGAGCGCGGTGGCGTATAGGAGCGCGGTGGCGTAACGGATAGAGCTCTTGCCTTCAACGCGGTGGGCACGGGTTCGAATCCTGGCCAGGCACCTCTGACTTTTTTTCGAAAGAAAATTAGTGTATGTGCTACCCATATCGCGACTCTTAAGAAATCTGGCCTCATTGAGTATCGGTTGATTGTTGGTCACAAAAGTGGCTGACCATCCATCGGTAGTCAAAGTTTCCGGTATGGCGGTGTCTGACAGTCTAGCCTGATGTAATGTGTTAAACGGTTCCGGGCTGGGCTCCCTCGACATCTCCATAGAAAAAGGTTAATTATATAGAGGACAATATCCTTTATATATTAATTTAAAAAAAAAAAAAAAAAAAAAAAAAAAAAAAAAAAAAAATCACTCAAACACGACCTAACGGGAGCAATCATCCTAATTCTTCCCAGTACGCCCGAACTCATGTGTACTGCATTTCTATTTACAAAAACAGATAGTAGATATAGGATGAATCAGCTGGTAGCTGCACAAATCTAGTTTAGAATAAGTTTTTTTTATTGAAATAATACTTATATCAGATATTATTTTATTGCTATCTTTTAAAGATACTTGTTATCTTTAAAGTGCACGACATGGTAATTTAGAGCGCCCTTCCAGGGTGTGATCAGCAAAATGTTTACATCCATCGTGCTAATAGTCCACCCAACAGTATTATAAAGTTAATACTTTATAATTTAAAAAATTAATTGATACTATCAATTTTATATACTTTAATTATTCAAATTATTTTTTGTTTTGGAATTAATGGAATTTCATTATTTTTATGCCATTTAAAAGATGAAAATTTCACCCTGTATGTAGAAGTTCAGAAAGCATATATTATTATATCGAATCATGCATAATAAGTAGGTACGATGAAAATTAAGTACAACTTGAAACTTGAGTATCGTTACTTGAGTATCAGCTGTTACTTCATTTTTTTATATGAAATATAAAAGCACACACATATGATAGTCGTCGGTAAAGATGTCATACTCAATTAAAGTAACAGCTTATACTCAAGTAACGATACTTAAATTCCAAGTGATACTCAATACTCAAGTCACAACTATTAATTCGAGCCTTAATCAGGGAGCTTCACTTTGTCTATACGATCTATGTTTGTCTTTATTGGCAGCTCCAGACGTAACTATTGATGGATTCTACTTAGTACATAGGTCTTCTATTTTTAGTCTCCATCTCCATGGTCCATAGCAACAACAAATAGTTTGTTTTCTCTAGTATTCATGTATATCTTGCATGTGTAATTCCAATTAGTGAATAAATTAGACTTGTCATAAGACTAATCAAACTAGAACAACTACAAATTAGACTTGATTATTGGCAATTTGTTGTCAAGTGATATTTGGTTACTTGTTTCATAAGTTAATATTCTGTATATTTTATGTTTTGTAGGATTATAAATATTGAATTACACACAAAAAAAATTAAAAAATAACCTTCATGTATACAATCTTAATTAAAATAATTTATATTATATTTGTGAATGTGTTTGTTTGTATGTAATATGCATTTTAAACTATGAAAAAATGTATAAACATTATATAGAAGTATCTGAAATATTTTTGTATGTTGATCTATCGGAAGACTTAAACGCAATTTTTGTTTAAAACTATCATTTGCATTGTAGCTTATATTATTTTGATACCATTTTTGGACTTTTGATTCATTTTTATAGTGCAAAGAAAAGCTAATGAACTAGATTGTAAATATTATAGTAAATTAAATTATTATAGAATTTTGTTTCTGTTAATTTTTATTAAAAAGTTGTTGTAAATATTACTTACTAAATAAGCATTTACCAGAAAAAAATCTTTATTCAAGCAGAATCTTTGAAATTTATTATGACAATGGTTACATTTTATCATATCTATTATATTTTATGAGAATGAGTAAGAGTCCAATACAAAACTCTATTGAGTTTTATACAAAAATTATGATGAGACCTATTATCTAGGTAGATATTGATATTCTTTGTTTGTTTTAATATGTATCTTTAATCTTATACGTGCTTCTTTACTTATGGAAGTATATTTCTTTGCATGACATTACAAAAGATCTGATAGTTGCAAGGACTTTTATTTTTTAATATCTCTTGTATATTTAGATAAAAATAATTATAACTGATTTTCTTCTTAGTCAAGTATTTACATAAGAATTTTCACTTTTAATTTATTGATAGTTATGACTTACAATATTCAAATGTAAGTTTCTCATATATATAATTTGGTGAGAGGCAAGGTATTTACAGTCATTATACTATCTACATGTAAAGTAAATATGAAAAACTGCAACTTGTTACGAGTGTCAGATCTTCTTTAATATTGTACAAAAAAATATCCTCTCGTTAATGAAGAAAAAAATGTAAAAATATAAATAGATATTAAAATATTAAAGAATAATAATAGATCCACCTAGATAATTAGTTTTATTATTATTTCTTACAAACGCCTTTACAATCTTATACCTGTACCTAAATAAAATAAATATAAACTCAGAAAATCATTTCAACGTTTATTACCTTAGAGCAGTGGTCAATGGTCCACTACTATAGCGAAGAAATCAAGTATTAGATTGTAAGTATTGTATGAATGAATCCAGATGACCAATTAGCGGAGCCTATAAAAAGCCTTAAAGTGTTTGGTTACAATGTCCTACAACTTTGTTGATAGTAATCTAATGGTCGAACAAAAGAAAATATATTCCAAAATTTTATTTATAATCAAAATTAACTAAACTGAATTATATTATATATTTTAATGTATGTGTATGTATGAATATATATATATATATTATAACCAAAAAATTGTATTTCTTACATATTTTTAGATAACAATAAATGTAACTGATTTTATAAACTTTTTTAGATTACGTAACAAAAAAGCATTTTCTTTGAATCAATACTTTTTTATTCGATAATCAAATGAGTTTAGTAATCAAAAATAGAATAATATAGATGGTTAATTATTTTTATTATAAGCAAGTTAAAGTTATAGATGAAAAATAAAGAAATCATTCAAATATTTGCAATATCTGAGATAAAAGATCCTTGCATGAGAAAAATTAATTTAATTATGAAATTACATTAATTTTTCTCAAGCAAAGATGTTTTATCTCAGGTATTGCAAATATTTAAATGATAGTTTTAATCATTAATTATTCTTAAAATTAGACATCCATTGCCTTGAAACAAGTGATCGAATAACTTTTTCAGCAAATAGGTGGTTAAAGCTCCTGCGAATCCTGTTTCTGTAAATAGAAATGCAGAACACATGAGTTCGGGCGTACTAGGAAGAATTAGGATGATTGCTCCCGTTAGGTCGTGTTTGAGTGATAATCCGAAACAATACATTCAGTATATCTGTATATTCCTGTTTATAGTATTGAATTATATATATTTAGATATACTGTAGAAGAATATATGCATAGTTTCATGGATTATGATACGAGTTTCACCTGGTGGGACATTTTTTTTTATTAGTATAATGGGTTTTTAAGGTCTCTGGGAGCGCCTTAACGTGAAAATTGGAAAATTCCGAGTTAATCTCGATATATTACAGCCCAGAGTGTCTCAAAAAATAAAATTTCACTCAAAACGATTGCAAACGGAAGTGTAAGATACGAGAGCTAGGCCGTGTATAGGCAAAAATACGCAAAAAAAAACGTTTTTTTCTTTTTTGACGTTGTTCCACCACTTTTAAAGATCTGAAAAAATTTTTACATACTTTTGGTGCATAAATAAATATTATATTTTTTTTCCAAAGTGACGTCTATCTTAGTTTTCGAAATATCTCAAGAAAAAGTTTTCAAACGTCTCTAGAAATTTGAATTTTGCACCTACAAAAAAATCATCAGAGACTAATTTATAGGGCTTCAAAAAACCTAAATTTGAAAAAAAAGAGTATTCTAGCTTGAAAATTGACGGAGATAGAGCTAAGAGACTCAAAAAATGAAAAATTGCGTTTTTGAGGTTAGGTTTAGGTTTAGAAGGCTGAAAATTTGTATAGAGGTATATTTTTTTATATAGAATATAATGGCTATATCAGTTTTTCTCTCTGCTTCTGGGGCCAATTCACCTATCTTACCCGGCTAGACCCTTTGATATATGTTTGGAATAAAAAAAAGTTCCATTAATTGATATTACATGAAAAAAAATTTGTCGTTACATTTAAATTCAATTTTTTTCAAACTTCAATTCAGGCTTGATATCTTAAACTAGTTTCTAGGTATTTTGTTTTCCAGATAGTTGTTGATACTCGTATTATTATTTTTTAGTTTAGTTTAATTGGATTAAAAAATAAAGCAATTTATTTCCTTAAATAAGTCGAAAAGATATATTTTAGTTTTGAAATGATAGTAGAGCCTAAAACCAAATCATAAGTCCTATATTTAATATTAAGCATCTTCATAAGTTTATAATCTAAATAGCTAAAGTTGTTCAAAAATTTAGAATCATGAAATCGATTACGTTCTTCATGATTCTTAATTTGCAAATGTATCTTCTTTAATTTTTAAACTTTGTAGACGTATTTCATCTGTAAATATGATTTTCGGAAATAGTGATAATATTTTTATTATTATAAACATATAAAAAAATTAAGTATATCAAAACCCAAATTAATAAATAAGGTAAAGAAATTTAATGGCCATCTTTGCTCAATTTGAAATTTTTTTATTTTTAATCATCGATCTTTCACTCCTAATTAAGAGCCTCTTCAGCAAACTATAAACAATCAAAATATAAAATAAATTAGAAAGCATATACTTTAATAACATTATTGCATAGAACAAACGACATTAAGGAGATGTAAAACGGACACTACACCTGTACTCCACGGTGGTCCTCGAGTAATTTTGAATGTGAAGTTTTTGAACCTCAAATTTTCCTTTTGAATACAATTCTAAGCACATTTAGGATCAAATTTCAATAAAAATCAAAATCGAAGAATGAGCACTTTCTTATTTATTCAAATTTTATTTTTTATTTATGTTTTTTTATAAAAAAATTTTTTTATTTATAATTTATGAGCTCAATTTCTATGATGCCGTTTTCGAATTAAATCACAAATTCTTTGCATATTTTATGCAAATAGTATTGTAAATATATTTAGGAAAATTTAAAAATGTGTAGCAATGTAAGCTTAAAGTTAAAATTAAAACTTTCTTTGTAAATCATTATAGCGATAATGACTATTAGAAATGATACGTTTTTAAATCATTTAAAGACGTCATTTGAAGTAATTGTAATTAGGAAATACTGTGTATTAATATTGTACAAGAACACGGCATGTACTTTTGGTATTCCAGTAACACCAACAGCATATTTTCCATGTCTGGATTCAAAGCTTTCACCGTGAATGTTAGACATCATTTGAGGGTTTTTTTTTCGGATCTCGACCGTGTAAGTTGTGGTTTAGAATACCGACCGTTGTAATGTTCATAAAATGTTGATATCCTAAACCACAACTTACACGGTTGAAATCTAAAAAAAATCTTCTAATAATGTCTACATTTTCCATAATAAAGTTAGTATTTAAGAAAATTGAAGCCTAGGTTTTTACATCGAACAGGCTATGGAAGCGGTCCATTTTGATTTTTTTGCAATATTGACTAATTTAAAATATTGTAGAATGTGTAACCTCCTCCCTAATCACCTATTAAATTACTCATAAGGGATTGCACTTAGTGCACATAAATGAGGGCAAGGAATAAGAAAGGTGTTTTAAACTAGACCCGTTTTTAGCACAGACATCATGCTGTGACTAGTGTAAACAAAGACCAACACTCATAGCACATTCATACTTATATTTATCTTGCACATTATACTCAAGAGTGATTGAACTTCGTACGCATCATATGTCAAGTCTTTCACCTCGAGACTGCGATAGCAAACAATAACGTTATATATTCGTGAGAATGCGACACACGAGAATGCGACGCATTATAGGCGATCGAACTCTAAACTGTATCACAAGCAAAATTCAATCAATCTTTTCCCCGAAATTATAAAAGTATCAATAATATCATGCATACGAAAGAATGCAACTGTCTTTTACCATAGTAAAAAAACCCAAGAGTCTTTAGCTCGCAAGCTCAATTTCATACTTACCGTCTGAGGCTACGCTTCGCCTAAAATTATTGTACTAAAGGTTAAGAAGGAGAAATAAAAATAAGTTCAATTCAACATTTATATATATAGATATATATATTCTTTCATTCTTGGATACCTATCCTAAAGAACCAACGTCCAAAATTACAAATATAAGTTACAATAACAATTCAAAATTCATAAAAATAATAAATCAAGTTTATTAAATAAAGTTAAATAAATTAAACTTTACAAATTAATAAATTAAGTTCTAACGGTTAACACTAGTCCAGGGTCTTTATGTTTTTGTGGTTAGTTGTTAGTATGTATAAGGGCCTCTTATGAGCCATATAGCTCCAAAGACTCACAGTCTTATAAATAACATATTTCTCCAATTTTAATTTACTTAATACTTAAAGTAATCATTAATTATAAACACAATTTATACACTAATAATTATCAAACAAAGTAATATTAAACTTGAGTTAAGGTTCTTTAATAGACATTCACGAAATGATATACAAGTGAATGTATATATTTGATTCAATTTTCACTAATAATATAACTTAGATTTTAAATTTAATAAGGTTATTTCATTGTCACTGCTACCGGTACGGAGTTGGTGATTATCCAACTCCTCGCGGACCTGCAAAACAATCAAAAATAAAGAACACAAATAGGCAAGTATTGAGTTTTATTTTAAACTTTATTAGATGAGAGCTGGCCAAAGAGTGCCGTACAAAATTAATCAAGACGACTAGATCGCTCTCGTTTGAGCCGCCGTCGCCGCTATCTTCCTCCTCTTACATTTATTCATTTTGTGGGGGAAAGATTGTGCTAATTTTAACTCGCGTTTTGCACGAGTTCAGCGTTTCCATACTACATTGCGTATGCTGAGCCTCTCCCCCTTGAATCCTGAGTACGGTCTAAAGAGGGGAGAGATCTCTATTACATCTCTATATTCCAATACAGGTGCGCTTGCATGTGTGCTGGGCATACGTCATCTTATAGGCGTTTATCGGCACACATACAATCGCGTACATATCTTATATTAATTTCTATCTTGCGCGTCGGTATAACTTCTAATTGTTACACCGCGGTGACGCGCAAGATAGAAAAAGACACAATTATAATTTTATTCTCTACGCTCTTAACGCGATAATTCGAATTTGAGAGAGAATAATTTTACTTTTAAGTTTCTTTTATTTTATTCTTTTTATTTCCTTATTCTTTCTCAAATTATCATCATTTTCTTCGAATCGCGAGACCGTAATACATTGTTAATTTTTTTATGACAGTCTCTGTAAGCCGCTTTTTTCTACCAAGTTTTTGTTCTTTTCTCCTGTTGCGGAGACGAGTACCCATGCGCTTTTGTACGTGTCCCACGCACTCGGTTTGAGTCACTGTACACTTGTCGCCGTATGGATTATTCTTCACGATGCCAAGAAATGTTTCGGAGTCGCCGTCGCCAATATAATTGCTATACATTACTCCAAATTTCCTGACGCTTGCTCACTATTTCTTCTGTATCTCCGAAAATATTCCGAATTTTGTTCTGAAATTTTAGAAACATATTCTTGGATAGTTTAAGAAGAGGCAAAAAAAAAATTTCGACTTTTTGAAGCCTCTAAAGCAGGCTTTCTTAGGGGGGACCCTTAATATATTATCGTGTATATATCGGTCACTTATCGCGACTGCGTAGCGACGAGATATAGCCAACAGTTAGTTATGCGAGCATAGCTTTATCCTTAATTTTCTACCAGGGTATGTACTGACCATACTATTGCTAGCAATTCTTTTTCGGCTGTAAAGTAGTTTAATTCAGGCCCTTTTAGTGTTCGACTATAAAACATATGATATTTTCATTATTGTATTCATCTAACTGTGATAATATCGCTGCTATAGCATAATTACTTGCATCAGTTATTAGAATGAATGGTTTGCTCATATCTATGAACTTTAGAATTATATTTTCAGTAAAGAGGTCTTTTATATTTTCGAAAGCTTTTTGTTGCCTTGCCCCCCCCATTCATAAGGTACGTCTTTTCTTAATAATCCAATTAATGGTAAGATTTCATTTGCATAGCCTTTAGCAAATTTCGTATAGAAGTTTACGAAACCAAAGAATGCCTGCAGCTCTTTTATATTTCTTGGTGTATGAAAATTCTTAATTGATCTTATTTTTTCTGGGTCCGGTGTAATACCTCCACTAGTTATGTAATGGCCTAAAAATTCTATTTTTCTTTTATAAACTTTGATTTCTTGAAATAGAATGTTACATTATACTCTTTAGCCTTTTTAAATAATTTTTCGAGATGTTTTATATGTTCATGGAATGTGGTTGATCTTATGTGCAAATCGCCCACGAATGCTAATGAAAATTCATCAAATTCGTTTATTACTTCATTTAATCCTCTCAATAATCCTGCACCACTTGTTTTTATACCAAAAGCAGTCAAATTCGTAAACCTTATTATCGATTTTAAATGCTGTGAATTTCTTATTGTTCTCAGTTGATTCTATTTGCCTGTACGAACTTGTTAGATCTAGGCTGGAAATGTATTTTTTCTTTTTACATCTTACGAAAATTTCTTTAACTGAAGGAAGAGCTTCATAATCATCTATAATTTTTTCATTCAATTCACGTGCATCAAAACACAGGCGAACTGATCCATCTTTTTTAATAACTGTTACAACTGAATTTATATAAGGACTTTTTGATTTTCTAATTATTCCTAATTCTAACATATTTTTAATTTCTTCCAATATCTTTTCTCTATGATTTATTGGTATTAAATAAGGTTTTGAATAAAATGGTGTATTATCGACTAATCTCAACTCATGCTTGTACAATTTTATTAACCCTGGTGCTTTACGAAATACTTCTTTATATTTTATAATTAACTTACTAGGAGAGTGTCACACCCCCGGATCATGGATTTTGCTCAAACTTCGGGATAAATTTTCAGATGATAAAATATGGAAAAAGCTAAAGTTATAATCATAAATACTCAATATTTTCCTAGTTACAGGCAATTAAAGAAAATCACTAAAAAAGTTACTAGATTTTTAAACGCATATAGTTCTTTAGCATTGATAGCTACAAGCTTGAGACTGTTTTTAAATTAAAGCTGAGCTCAAATCCTTTTGAAACAGTAGTTACAGAATATCAAAATCTTATTTTTCCCCAAAGTTAGAGCGTAATAAGGATTGGACCTAATTTCAGCTTTTATTATTAATTAATGTTTTTAAAAGAAAAATCAGGTCCAATGTTTATCATGCTCTAACTTTGGAAAAAAATAATATTTTGACATGCTATGACTACTAATTCGAAAGGATTTGAGCTCAGCTTTCATTTTAAAAAAGTTTCAAGCTCATTGCTATTAATGCTAAGGAACTATATGCGTTTGAAAATCTAGTAACTTTTTTAGTGATTTTCTTTAATTGCCTGTAACTAGGAAAATATTGAGTATTTATGATTATAACTTTAGCTTTTTCCATATTTTATCATCTGAAAACTTATCCCGAAGTTTGAGCAAAATCCGTGATCCGGAGGTGTGACACTCTCCTAGTTAGTTAATTCTTCTTTTTGATTTTGTGTGATATTTTTACACTCATTTATTTTTTCTTCAATCTCATCATCTGTGAGTATTGAAGTTTTTTAATAATTTTCAGAATTGAGAAAATTTTCTTTCTCATTTTCTATATCGAAGTTATATGATTTTAGGTCATTGCCATTTTTATATACTCCTTGAATTTGCATCGTTTCGTATACATTTAGGTTTAATTTGTTTTCTATATACGATAAATTTAAATATTTATCATTAATAACAATAAGTATTTCCTGCATCACAGTATTGATAATCATATGTAACAATTGTTGTGTATCATAGCCAATAATACAATCTTTTATCAATTAAGGTATTATTAAATAAATAATTCTTATTTCCTCCTTGTTAAATTCAGTCGTTATCATTATTTTTTTTTTCTTATTTTTGTTATTTTTGAGACTGTAGCTGTTTTAATACTCTTACCTGTTATTGGTAATGTAGGACAATTTTTTAATCTTTCGAAATTATCGAAGTAAAATTTTTCAGATATACATGTTATCTCACTGTCAGTATCAATTAGTCCATTTACTGATATGTCTTCTAACATTATTCCTATTTCTGGACATGTTATAATTTTTTCTTCCATCTCATTTTTATTTGGTTCCATGTCATGTATTAAATCCTCTTTTATTGTTTGCTGTATTGAAGCAATCATATTTTGGGGATTTTCTATTGTTGCATCCTTGCCCCTTGTCTTATTCGTCTTAGGTGCAACCTCTATTGGTTTTCCTGATTATTATCTTTTTGTTTTTCTTTAAGAAGGGGCCGAACTATCTGTCTTTGTCTAATAGCGTTTTTCATCATTTATATAAATACTATCCGGTATAACAAGAAAAAAATAGCAGCCCCCGCTAGATATTAGTATAATAAGTAAATTTTGTAATAAAAATCAAATTTTTTACCGCATAGTTTTTGACTAATTAGAGACCTACTAGCAATCTAGAATATAACCTATCTTTTTTTAGTAGGTCTCTAATTATTCAAAAACTACGCGGTAAAAAAATTTGTTTGTTATTACAAAATTTACTAATTATACTTATATCTAGCGTGGGCTGCTATTTTTTTCTTGTTATAAAGGATAGTGTTTATATAAATAATGAAAAACGCTATTAGACAGAGACAGATAGTTCGGCCCCTTCTTAAGCTCTATTTTCGTTATGTCTATTTCATCGTGACTTTTCTTTATTGTTTTATTGTCCACTGGTGGTCTGAATTTTTCATATCTTGTTCTTTCCTTGTTATTTCTATTTGCTATCCCTGCTACATTTATAGCTGGTGAATAGAATTGTCTTTTATTATTTTGTTCCTGTGAACTTGGTCCTGCTTTATTCCATTGTTTTGTTTGTATAATTTTGCCTTTGATTATAATTTGTGTCTTCACCTTGTTTTTGATTATTATAATTGGTTGTATGATTTTTATCTCTTTCGTTGTTATTGATTCTGTTACTTTGTGCATTGTTCTGATTTGTCTGGTGTGATAATTTTGTTCGTATTCTTCGTTCCTATATTTTTTCATCGCTATCACAATCTGCCAATATTTTAAGTAATGTCATTTTGTCTTTTGTTTGAGACAGTTGAAAAGCTTGTCTAATATTTCTATTGGATTGTTCAGCCACTTTTTCGACGAGCTCTTCATCTGTATAATAAAGCTATAATTCCTTTCCATATCCGAATATTTGTGTAGCGTATGATACTTTTGTCGTTTTGGTACCTTCAAAGTACTGGCCAAATTCTACCTTTCTTCTTGATGCTCTCTGAATTTCTTTATTCCAAAATCTATCAATAAAAAGTTCCTTAAAACCATCTAATGTATTAACATCATCTTGGTATATATACCACCACGCATTCGCTTCTCTCCGAAGCGCTGTTTGTAATATTTGCAATTTTTACTATTTGTCTAATTTCTTTAAAGATATATATTTTTCCAGCTCAATTAAAAATTTCATGGGTCTTTCCCCTTCCAGACCTTCGAATTTTGGCATTAGTATTTTAATTTTAATTTGTTGTGTACTGTCGTTGGCTTTATTTATCTTGTTGATTGGCTATATCATCCATTCTCTTAACAAGGTTTTGATGAATTTGTTTTATTAATAAATCATTTTCTATATCATTTTTTACTGCTTGTAGATCTGTAGTTAATTTTTCATTTTCTCTTTTAATTTTCTATTTTCTTCCTTATACATTTCAAGAGACTGTTTCATTAGCTTATTTTCTTTACGTACTCCTTTTACTGTTTCAGTGAGTACTTCCAACTGATCTTTAATTGTTAAATCTCTTATTTCTTCTTTAATTAAATCTATTTGCATTATTTTATCCCGATCTCCAGAATTGTTTAACGAATTTTCTAAAGTGTTATTTTGATCAGATAGAGTTTTTAATTCCAGTGTTACAGTTTGCATCCATTCTTTTGATTTCATGGGTATTAACTGTTATGTCTCTTCTGTTTGTTATGTCTCTTCTGTTTCTTTTGTTTCTTCAATTTTTTTAATTATGATATCTAATCTTCTTCTTTTGTTTGGCATCTTGAAGCTGTTTTTTATTTACGCACGCAAATAGAAATATTACGCTTTATTTATTAACGGCATGTCGGAGCTGCAGCAATCGAGTTTTGCTTTTTTTATTTTATCGATATCTTTTTAAATTCTTAAATTAAACAAATACAATGACTTGTCCGCACTAAAGTTATATTAGTACAATAATTTTTGTTAAAATAAAAAATCATTTGGACTTGTTATTTTTTTATGAGCTTGGATTGGAAATTAGATATCAAACTCGACAAACCTAACCTTAAAATACGATATTTTGAAAGTTTTTATTATAACTTTATATGTATAATATTTTGGTGGTTTTCTTGAGTTGTCCGCACTAGAGTTTAATCTTACGAATTTTTTCTTTATAGCAAAAAAACTCAATTAAACGCATCGTTTATTCTTAAGTTAAGAATGGAAATATTATTAGAAGGCGGACAGCTTCGTCATGCTCTTAAATGAAATAATTGAATTAACCAATCTATTATTTGAACCATATATAATTATATATATATTAGTTTTTTTTATTTATTTAAATTAAATAATTATTCGAAATATGCTTTTTAATTAAACTAATAAATAAATAATTTCAATTTGTAAAAAAATTACGCAATCATATGATAATTTAAATAATTTACTCAAGATAATTTACAATCAAGTATTAAGCTTTCACATTTATTATATTTCCAATTGTCTGTATTTATTGTAAGACGCTAATGTATAATTCTTTTTCAATTATACGCAAAGCCTACTATATACTCTTATATTTTATTTTACTATTTTAAATTGATTTAAATTTTCCAATTCTTATTTCATTACCTGAAATGAGTCATTGCCACACAACCCACATTAACGCAATTAAATAATTTTACAACTTAAACAATTGATTAATAATTTAATTAAAATTCACGATTAGAATTGCAATTTATCATAATTTATAAATTGAGAACTCATGTGAAAATTTTATCGCTTCAAGTTGAAAACCCTTATGTACGCTACAAAATTTTAGGTTGCGCACCACTACTCATTTTTATCAATTTAGAATTTTATTTTAAATATTGTATCAAAATTTTATTCCTATCTAGTACTTTAAATCAATTTAATGTAGTATAGCTATTCATCTTTTGTTTACATTTTGCTTTTGATCTTACTTACTACCTTATGTTGTTTTGCTAGTCAAACATTGAAATTGGCTCAGAATTTGTCGACTTTTAGGTCGTGAAAATTTTATAATGTAATGAAAATAATATTTCAAAATTATCTTTCTTTAAATTTTAATTATTTCTAAGCCTATTTTATTGTTTTTTATAATTTTTTGTGCTTTATTTAAGCCTTTCTTTCTTTTTTTATTTTTCTTTAAATTAAAAAAATTTTTTTTGCATTTTATATTATTTTTTATAATTACTATTTCATTATTTTGATATTTTTTCATATTAGTAATTTATTTCCTCTTCTAACTCATGAATATGTTCTACCGTAAGTGGCATATTATAGTTGAACCTATACTTTAAGAGCAGGCCGGATTCGCTGTCCTTGTCTAATTGGCATTTTTGTTATTTACTTAAGTATTAATCGGTGTATCTGCAAATTGAAGGTTAAGCGCAATAGATATTATTATCACAAATATTTATGCACAAGAAAAAAAAAATCTATCGCTTTGTTTTTGAGAAAAGTAAGGAACGCGAAAATATTATAAACATAATCTTTAACTTCGGCGTTCCTTACTTTTCTCAAAAACAAATCAGTAGATTTTTTTTTTCTTGTGCATAGATATTCATAATAATAATATCTATTGCGATCAACCTTTATTTTGAAGATACACCGATTAATACTTGAGTAAATAACAAACAACTCAATTGTTACTCGGTCGGTATCAGGTTCTACTCCGGCCTGCCGTTAATTCTCTTTTAGACAACTTATTATTTTTTTTTCATTTTTTTTTCCTTAATTCGTGCCTACTACCACTGCCGTCCAAAGTAAGAAAACCTTAACTCCAATGGGATTCCAAAGTAGTTAACCACTTTTATACTTTGGACGGCAGACCAATAATCTAAATTATTTTCAAACTTTTGTATTTTAATTTTCATAGACTCTATATGTTTATTTTGTTCCTCAATTTGATTTTTAATTATTTTTAACGCGTTTTCTAATTCTTTTTTCTCTATTATAATAAATTCATTTTTTTTATTATTTTTAATATTACGCAATAATATGCTTTCTATTTTCTTTTTTAATATATAACATTTTTCATTACCGTTATTCTGTTTTTCTAACGATTTTCTTATGAAATCGCAAACTTTTAACTTAACCATTACTTAGTTTTGTTCTTTTCTTATATCAATAACAAAAACAAGAATTTTTTATATCTAATTTAACTAATAATAAAATCAAATTGAATACAAATTTAATCTTAATGCTAATTTTCACATGAAGAAGAATTATATAGCATTTATTTTCATACGCGCATTGCTAGATGTCCGCCATTTTGGCGTTTTGACATTTGCTTTATACGCACAAAAAAAGAAAAAAATCTACTTTATAATTTTTCTTTTTTTCGCTATATGTGCATGAAATCAAAACTCTCGCGTGAGTTGTTCTAATGCGGAGGGCGCCAAATTTTAACCTCCTCCCTAATTACCTATTAAATTACTCACAAAGGATTGCACTTAGTGCATATAAATGAGGATAAGGAAAAAGGAAGGTGTTTTAAACTAGACCCATTTTTAGCACAGGTATCATGCTGTGACTAGTCCGGGGTCTTTATGTTTTTGTGGTTAGTTGTTAGCATGTATAAGGGCCTCTTATAAGTCATATAGCTCCAAAGACTCACAATCTTATAAACAGCATATTTCTCCAATTTCAATTTACTTAATACTTAAAGTAATCTTTAATTATAAACACAATTTATACACTAATAATTATCAAATAAAGTAATATTAAACTTGAGTTAAGAGGCAGCCGTATAGCTCTGCCCTTGTCTAATCTAAATTTTCGTTATTATTAATAAATTAAATATTGTTATACAAAAGTAAGGGCATAGCCCAATAGATTTCAGGACAAGCAAACGATTCTATTCAATGGAAAACTATAAAATTTTCATTAGTTTTCGAGTGAGCTCTGAAACGGAAAAGCAATTGATGTTGATAACTGTTTTTCCGTTTCAGACCTCACTCGAAAACTAATGAAAATTTTATATTTTTTCATAGAATAGAATCGTTTGCTCGTCCTGAAATCTATTGAGTTATACCCTGACTTTTGTATGACAATATTTAATTTATTAATAATAACGAAAATTTAGATTAGAATAGGACAGAGCTATACGGCCTCCTCTTAAGGTACTTTAATAGACATTCACGAAATGATATACAAGTGAATGTATTTATTTGATTCAATTTTCACTAATAATATAACTTTGATTTTAAATTTAATAAGTTTATTTCGTTGTTACTGCTACCGGTACGGAGTTGGTGATTATCCAACTCCTCGCGGACCTGCAGAACAATCGAAAATAAAGAATACAAATAGGCAAGTATTAAGTTTTATTTCTTCGAGCATATACTACTGGAGGAAGCCTCCGAATGGCAGAAGGCGTTACAAGGCGAAGAGAGAGAAAGCCTCTATTTTGGTACGTGCTGTCTCTCTCTTGCCTGATTTGATTGGCTGCTTCTGTTTCCCACTAAGAAAGTGAGAGAGAGATAGCACGTACCAAAATAGAGGCTTTTTCTCTCTTCGCCTTGTAACGTAGTTAATAGCTGGGAGGCTATTAACTACGTCCAGTAGTATATGCTCGAAGTTTTATTTTCAACTTTATTAGATGAGAGCTGGCCAAAGAGTACCATACAAAATCTATTAAGACGACTAGATCGCTCTCGCTTGAGCCGCCGTCGCCGCTATCTTCCTCCTCTTACATTTATTCATTTTGTGGGGGGAAGATTGTGCTAATTTTAACTCGCGTTCTGCGCGAGTCCAGCGTCTCCATACTATATTGCGTATGCTGAGCCTCTCCTCCTTGAATCCTGTGTACGGTCTAAAGAGGGGAGAGATCTCTATTACATCTCTATATTCCAATACATGTGCGCTTGCATATGTGCCGGGCATGCGTCATCTTATAGGCGTTTATCGGCACACATACAAGCGCGTACATATCTTATATTAATGTCTACTTTGCCTAAATTAAGATAAATTGCCGGATATTTTTAATGTTTCCAACCACTACGATATTAACGGTAGGCCGGAGTAGAACCTGATACCGACCGAGTAACAATTGAGTTGTTTGTTATTTACTCAAGTTTTAATCGGTGTATCTTCAAATTAAAGGTCGAGCGCAATAGATATTATTATTATGAACATCTATGCACAAGAAAAAAAATATCTACCGGTTTGTTTTTGAGAAAAGTAAGTAACGCGAAAATATTATAAACATAAACTTTTACTTTGGCGTTACTTACTTTTCTCAAAAACAAACCGGTAGATATTTTTTTTCTTGTGCATAGATGTTCATAATAATAATATATATTGCGCTCGACCTTTAATTTGAAGATACACCGATTGAAACTTGAGTAAATAACAAAAATGCCAATTAGACAAGGACAGCGAATCCGGCCTGCTCTTAATATTCAATTCACGTTTGAAACACCTGTTAACAGGGGGTCGAACTATCTGTCTTTGTCTAATAGCGTTTTTCATCATTTATATAAACACCATCCGTTGTAGCAAGATAAAAATAATAGCCCCCGCTAGATATTAGTATAATAAATCAATTTTGTAATAACGAGAAAACGATTCAATTGCATAGTTTTTGAATAATAAAAGATCTACAAACGAACTACAATATAACCTATCTTTTTCGGTAGGTCTCATATTATTCAAAAACTACGCGATGAAATAATTTGATCGTTATTACAAAATTTACTTATTATACTAATATCTAGCGGGGGCTACTTTTTTTTTCTTGCTACAACGGATGGTGTTTATATAAATGATGAAAAACGCTATTAGACAAAGACAGATAGTTCGGCCTGCTCTTAATAATACTATAAATTTTCTTGATATGTCAATAATAATAAAAAATAATAATATTTTCATTGATTGGTATCGTAAACCTACACACATAGTTATTTAAATTTTTTGTCTCAATCTCCTATTTCACAAAAAATAGCTGTAATTTTTAATCTGGTTGATAGGAATCTTAAATTATCATCTCCGCAATTTATTGAAAAAAATTTAATGTATACTTAAGACAGGTTCTTATTGAAAATTATCATCCTTTTAACTTTATTGACTATTATTTAAGGAATAGAATAAAACAATTCTTTAACAAAAATAATAATTTATTAAATTATAATACCACAAATAACAAAGAATTCCTAGTTCTTCTCTACCATCCGTATATGGAAAAAAATTTAAACATCATTGGTAGAAAATATTATGTACAGTTCATTTATAAACTTTTGGTAAAGATACAATAGAAATTAATATTCACACTAATACCGTGAAGGACGTAATTTCTGATCACCTAAGAGGTATTTCTGACCACATATTTACATGTAAAAAAGTAAAAGTATATTTCTTTTTCACACAAACGAAGCATTTCTTATGCTCAATCTACTTTTCCTCATAAATTAAAAAAAAGTTTTTCCTACTAGAATATTAAAGATTATGATTTATAATAAATAATGATCAGAAATTACGCCCTGATCAGGAACTAAGTCCTTCACGGTATAGTTTATTGTTTCAATTGTGAAAATTGTAATATAAAGTATGTGGGTCGATCTAGTCGGAGGTTATAGGTTAGATCAAATGAACACAGGAATAATTTTCAGAAAAGGCCGAACTATCAGTCTGTGTCTAATAGTGTTTTCCATAATTTATATAAACACCATCGGTTGTAACAAGGAAAAAATAGCAGGCTCTGATATATATATTAGTGTAAATTTCATAATAACAACAAAATCATTGAATCACGTAGTTTTTGAATAATATGAGACCTTCCAAAAGAGATAGGTTATATTAAACATTGTTAGTAGGTCTCATATTCCTCAAAAACTACATGATAATATTAATTTGTTATTATAAAATTTATTTATTATACCAGCATCTAGGGAGGCAGCTATTTTTTTCTTGTCACAGTCAATTATTTTTATATAAATGATGAGGAACGCTATAAACAAAGAGATATAGTTCGGCGTGCTCTTAAGACTAAAAGCACTAGATCATCTCTATACGAGAATTACAAAAATACTGGTCACACCTTTGATTTGGACACTATTAAATCTAATATATTAGATCAGAAAAAAGATCTTCAGAAAAGATTGTAATCTAAAATGATTTTTATTGAAAAAAAATTATACATGCAATAGAATTCATCATACTAATAATTTAAATAAAACATTAAAATAAACATTTAAGACCAGGCCGGAGTAGAATCTGATACCGACCGAGTAACAATTGAGTCTTTTGTTATTTACTCAAGTATTGATCAGTGTATCTTCAAATTAAGAGTTGAGCGCAATAGATATTATTATGAACATCTATGCACAAGAAAAAAAATTCTACCGCTTTGTTTTTGAGAAAAGTAAGGAACGCCGAAGTAAAAGTTTATGTTTATAATATTTTCACAACAAAAAAAAAATTCTACCCCTTTCTTTTTGAGAAAAGTAAGGAACGCCGATGTGAAAGTTTATATTTATAATATTTTCGTGTTCCTTACTTTTCTCAAAAACAAAGCGGTAGATTTTTTTTCTTGTGCATACATATTTGTAATAATAATATCTATTGCGCTTAACCTTCAATTTGCAAACACACCGATTAATACTTGAGTAAATAACAAAAATCTTAATTAGACAAGGATAGTGAATCCGGCCTTCTCTTAAATGTTTTTAATAGTTCCTGTTTCTATCTTATTTTAATTTCTTCTCATTGTTACGGCCGTTGATGGCCTTTTGAATTATTTAAAATTCTGTTTGAATATTAGGAGAGGTTTCTAGAATTATCGTTTAGACGTTATTACTTCTTAAATAAAAATTAAAATAATAACATTAAATAATCATTTAAATAAACATTCCAATAATGGATTAATATAATATTGTCGATAGAGTCCAAATTTCCTGTTGTTCTGATTTTACTTGTTATTCTACCTTTTATAATAAGAATTGTATTTTCCAAAAAAGTTTTATTATTCATTTTGAATTTATTGTTGTTTTTTTTAAATTATTCTGAATTGTTAAGTCTGCAGACTTCGGTTAGGTGGATCAATTTTTGCATTTCCGAAATTTGAGTAAGGAATCGCAAAATTTAGAAAAACGCCACCTAACAGTCCAAGACAGAATTAATAGTCGATCCAAAAAATTTTTTCAATACTTACGTTTTATAAGATTTTAATATTCCGCGTTTGTTGGCAGAAACTCTCTGATCTGCGGAGACTTGATGCTTATGATATTTTTGGAGCTTTCTTTAGGAAGAACATAATTACCAAGTTATTAACTTGTGGAATTATCAAAAATAAAATAAATTTGAAATTTCTACCGATTTTTTTAATAAATTTGATTTATTCCTAAAAATGTATGACATCCTGCAGGACTTTAGTGCAAAATGCATGCAGGATGTCCTGCAGAATATCCTATAGGATGTCCTACAGGATGTCCTACAGGATTTTTTCAGAAGGGTCTGAAGGTAATAGTCTTCGTAAGCACCGTCGAATTAAGAGTGAAACGTCAATGATTTGAAATAAAAAAGTTTCAAATTGAACAGAGATAACCATGAAATTCCTTCACCTTATTTACTATAATTGCTGTTGTTGAATTCAAGTTGCAAATATTTTGCACTTCAACTACCCAAATTAAGAGCTGGCCGGATTCGCTGTCTTTATCCAATTGAGCTTTTTGTTATTTATTTAAGTATTAATCGGTGTATCTGTAAATTGAAGGTTGAGCGCAATAGATATTATTAAAATTTTTGGTGAATTCTACGTTCATCGGCAGAGCCGATCTTAACGTATTACCCCACATCTTTATTTCTTTCATTATACTTCCTTATATTACCCATATCATATTACCCCATCCCATTCCGCATCCGCCCGGGATAATGCCCGTGAAGAGGGGCAAACCCAGTGGGATAAATCCTAGGAAAATCCTCCCCTAAATGGGTCAGTGTGTATAGCAAATTCGATATTAGGTACTCTTTATGCAAGAATACCTATACCGTATTTACCACACCTCCCGCTCGCAACGTCATGTGGCCAGCATACCCAAACGGCCGTCACACGAAACAAGTCCAGATCGAGCGGGATTTCATTAAAGAAAGTGCGGTCATCCATCCAACTATTAACCTGCTCAATGCTGCTTAACTTGGCAGATCGCCTAGCGCGCCAAACCAGTTGGCCAATGCATCGGTCAATAGATATTATTATTATAAATATTTACGTACAAAAACAAAAAATTCTACCGATTAGTTTTTGAAAAAAATAAGGTACGCAAAAATATTTTAAACATAACCGTTTACTTCAGCGTTCCTCACTTTTCTCAAAAACAAATCGGTAGAATTTTTTGTTCTTGTGTATAAATATTCATAATAATAATATCTATTGTGCTCAACCTTTAATTTGCAGGTTCACCGATCAATACTTGAGGAAATAACAAAAAACTCAATTGGACAAGGACAGCGAATCCGGTCTGCCCTTAATAGCTGAGAAATTCAATATTCAAAAGCTGGTTTTCATACATTATTTCTTATACCTATGAAATCGTGATGAATAATATATAAAAAAAATATTTTTTTTATAACTATTTAGATTTACTTCGATATCGAGAACAGTGATTTTTATTACTGCCTGGATTGATATACCAGCTTCTTTATTCTTCCGATTTCCAATACTTTGCCTCACATGAGAAATAAAAAGAATCTTTTTGGTGATAAATTGTTACTTTTTTAAACTTAAGAAGGGGCCGAACTATCTGTCTTTGTCTAATAGCGTATTTCATCATTTATGTAAAGACTATCTGGTATAACAAGAAAAAAATAGCAGCCCCCGCTAGATATTAGTATAATAAGTAAATTTTGTAATAACAAACAAATTTTTTTACTGCGTAGTTTTTGAATAATTAGAGACCTACCAAAAAAAGGTAGGTTATATTCTAGATGGCTAGTAGGTCTCTAATTAGTCAAAAACTATGCGGTAAAAAATTTGATTGTTATTACAAAATTTACTAATTATACTAATATCTAGCGGGGGCTGCTATTTTTTTCTTGTTATAAAGGATAGTGTTTATATAAATAATGAAAAACGCTATTAGACAGAGTCAGATAGTTCGGCCCCTTCTTAATTGACAGTCTTTCGAAATTGATTTCAAGATGTTTTTTTTTTTAAGCAGAAGCTAAATGTACCAAGACACAGTCTTAAAGATGTTTGAATTATAAACACTATTGACAAATTCCTAAATGAATGCAATTTAATATTTCACAGGAGACCTAGATCTGGATATCCAGATGATAATGTGTTCTTAAGAGTCCGCTGTATCTCTGTCCTTTTCTAATTAAAAAATTGACTTTTTTCCTAAAATTAGCAACAAGAGGCAAAAATAAAGAGATGGTTTCGATGTGTTTAATAAAATGTAATATTTTCTTTGATTAGTATGAATTAATTTTATTGCTTCGTTTTTAAGAAAAGTTGGAATAACTTAAAAAATTAGAAATTAGTGTCAAATAATAGGATTTTCAAGTTATTCCAACTTTTCTTGAAAATAAAGCGGTGGAATTAAATTATTCTTATCAGAGAAAATATTGCTTTCTATTACACGAATCGAAACCATTTCTTTATTTCTGCCTGAAGCTATTAGTTTTTATAAAAAATAAATTTTAAATAGATTCGGTAAAACAGGTAACTGTGTCGGTATACAGCTGACTCTTAATAAACATTTCTTACTACTGAATGTGTGCACACTTTCGCCTTCATTAGCTTGCATTTCACTCCAAACCCCTTGTGTATACTACAGTAACTATAAGGTATAAGCATGGGTGAAATTACTAACACATGAAAGTGATCAAACGAATGGGTTAGTAACTTTTCTCGTGATCCTATCTTTAAACTTAAGGGGATGTAATACGGTATATGATTTCAACATAGTTACCGACATTGCAGTTTTCAAAATTTTTAATCTTTATTCCAAAATTTTCAAAAATATCTCTCAATTAGGCTTTTTATTAGTAAAAATAGAAGGCAGTAATATAGAGATATTGTAAAAATTTCTAGATTAAGAATAAAAAATTTGGAAAACTGTAATGTCGGTATTTTACATTCCCTTAAAAAAATATTTCCATACACGAAATGACAAAAAACATATATATATAATCCAATAGTAGGGTATCAAGGAGAACAAGCGGAAATGTAGTACATCTATTCCATGGACTTGGTCTATATTAAATGAAGATTAAAAATACAAATTCTTATAGGATATGACGCATGCTAATTATATTTTCAGCACAACGTTTTCAGTCGACCCGGACACTCACATAGACAGTCTAGAGCAGGCCGAACAAATGGTCCTAGAGGGTACTAGCAAGTGGTCCTGCAAAATAGCGATAACAGGTGACAAAATCTCTTTTTTTTAAACAAAAACTTCCATTATATGTGTATATGTACATATGTATATATATATATAAATATATAATTCAAATATTTGACCACAGCCACAATGTAAGAATTTCTTGGTATCTCATATAAGTAAGCTTTAGGGAAAGTAAGTTAAAATTCAGTTGAAATTCTGCTCACTTTGATTCGAAAGTTAATTAAAAATTAGCTAAGAAATTAGCTCAATTTAAGTCATGAAATAGCAAAATTCAACTAAAATTAAGTCAGATACAAGCTAAAAATTAGCTGAACTACGGTAAAATTTTATACGTATAAATGGGTAGTTCTCTGTCAAACCGATCATCAACAAATTTTTTTCGCAAAAAATTTATTTATGTTTTCTTTTCTATGTTCAAGACTATTCTAAATTTTTTCAAATTTTATCCGGACTTATTGTGGGATTCACGAAACATCAAAGTTAAACTTTTATCTGATTTTTGCGATTCTTTATCACTTTTATTGAATAATATCTCCACAACTTTTCAGTATGGATTTTAGTATAGCCTTTTTTAAAAACTTTCTCAATCTTTCAAACGAAATAATTTTAAAGTTATAGAAGTTTATTGCAACTTACATATATCAAATTTATAGCTTAAAACCTAAACATTTTAGAGTTCGATCATCTGGACCAGCATAAAAAAATTTTTGAAGGAAGCTTTTTTCAATAAAATTATTAGCATATGTCACATAACAGGAATAATAAAGTCATCACTATTCAAGTGATTATCAAAAAATTCTTGCAGATAGTTTTTATGAATATAAAAGTATATCCTCAAGTTTCAAAATCGGAAATGAACTACAGTTTCTGATAAAGATTAGTATAGTATGGAATTATACTTAATTCATTTAAAATGACTATGTAGCACTAACAATTTATTATAATAATATTTTGCTTATGCATCCTAGATTTTTTTAAGCTATGCTTCTTATGCGAGGTTACGTCAAGGGCCTAAAACGTATAAAAATCGAAAGGTCACGAATGTCACCCCACGTGAATGTATGAATACGGCACAGAGTGCCATTACTGCTATCACCATAAATACACTTATATTCTTTTCCCTTTTTTTCTCTCCTTCTCTCCCATTCCGCTTATGAATATGCATGTATATATACGTTACCTAAAGTAGATGTGTGTTGAATGTACTGCCATTGATGCTTGTACTGTGTGTGTGTGTATATATATACACACAAAATTTTACTATATATATATATATATATATATATATATATATATATATATATATATATATATGGGACGTTTCAGGTCAACTCACCGAACAAAAAAAAATTCGTTGTAAATCTTGAAAATGTTCCATTCATACCAAAATATACAAAAAATTTTCAAGGTATAGATCCAATGGATTAAAGTAATGTAAGAAATATTGTGTTTTCAAAATTTTTGGTGAATTCACAAAAATATTTTACTCAAAAACTGGGTCCTAAGATGTATTATGGACATTTCTGTGCAATGTATAGCACAATTTTTTAAATCTCAAGATTCTATCTTCTGATTGGTCCACTTTGTTATTTCATATACATTCTGCGAACAGTTGTTCCCCTGTTGAGTATGTTATTCTTCGAACTTAGTAACTCTCACTGCCAGCCTAGACTATACTTGTTTTTGTAACACATACATACTTTCTTCTTCGATGTTATAGAAAAAAGTTCAAATTTTTAACATTTATCATTTCTTATATCTCTTTAAATTGACAAAAGATACACACAAATTTATTCGTTTAAATTCAAATAAAAAATTATTTAAATATACAAATAAAATAATACTATATATCGAATAAGATGTTAATAATTCTATACGAAAAATTATTCAAATAAAATAATTTTGTATTTCTTAACATACATCTTATACTCCACTTGACTTATTTTTAACCTCAATTAAAAAAAAATTTTGAGTATTTTTTTCAGAAAAGGATTACTTAAAAAAACAAAATTCTCATTTAAAATTTTATTGAAAAATTTTATCAAATTTATTTAACTTTATCCTTTATTTCCAATATATAGTATTAATTTTAATTCCTAAATATGTATATTTAAATAATTTTTAATACGTATGCAAATATTATAAACAATAAAAAACTATTATCTTAATATTTTTAATAAAAACAAAAGAATTGAATACCAATAAATTTTATATTCGCATAGCTCCTTAGGCCTCAACACCATATGTAAATATGGCCTGTTCGACAAATAGAAAAATACAAAATAATCTTATTTAAAATTTTACTTTTACAGATCCAATACTCTTACCTAGTTTAGTAAAATTATTTGATAATTCACCAAAATTTTGAAAATCAATTTTCTTACCATTCTCTTAATCCATTGGATCTATACCTCTGAATTTTTTTTTATTTTGTATATATTTTCAATTTACAACATTTATTTTTGTTCTTACTAACTCCTATATATATATATATATATATATATATATATATATATATATATATATATATATAAATATATATATAAATATATATATATATATATACAAAATTTTACTTATATATATATATATATATATATATATATATATATATATATATATATATATATATATATATCGCCCATTCTCTGTCAAATCGAAGGACGATAAATTTTTTTTCGCTAAAAATTGGTAAAATGGTTCTTTTACATATTATGGACCACTCAGAATTTTCATAGATCTCTTTAGTACACATTTTCAAAGCTACAAAGCTTTAAAGTTGGGCTAAAACCATATTTTTGACATTTTTGACTAATATTAGGCTTAAATTACTCAGTTGGGTTGCGTTTTAAGAATATATTACTGAGAAACTTTTTTGTTCAAAATATTCTAAATTTGAGGAAAAAAGTAATTCATAAGTGCTAATGTAGCCATTCACTGAGCTAAAGTAATTTAAAACATTGAAATACCACTTTTCAAGGTTTCGAACCATGATCCCATGTCCAAAAAATTCATCGAAGCAGGTAATATATGTATAAATATAGCCTAAAAATTTCAGAGTGGACATCCTTGGTGATTCCTTGGAAAAAAAAATGTAATAAAAAATAATGAAAATTGTGATTTTTAGATGAATTTCTTTAGTTTTGAACTTGAAATTATTTCAAAATAATTTGCAGAATAATACTACGCAAGTTGTATTAAAATTAGTTAATTCACTTTTTTTTAGAATTGATCACTTAATTTTAGAATTATCAAATCTCTGTTACTGTGAAGTGGAATGAAAGTTGAAAATAAATAAATTGACTTTATGTGTTTATTTATGAAATCATCGTATCAATGATAAGTTAAAAAATCTTATAATTGTTTAAGAAAGTGCATTTTCATGTTTTTAGCATACATTTATTGTAATTAAATTGAAAATAATTTTGAAGATTGTTATGGATGATCGTAGAAGTAAAGAATATATTTTCTGGGGATTTCGACTTGTACAACCTCAAAAATATGGTATATCAATACATCCAAAACTGACATTAGTTTAATCGAATATCGCTGACAATGAAAATAAATTAATTTAATATTAATATATATCGATGTCTGTGACATGCTGATTTTAATTATTTGTTCAAATGGTTCCTAAGTTTTTATACATGATTAGATTCAATTATTGCTGTCACTTCATTGGATAAATTCAAATTAAAATGAAAATCAATTTTCATAATATGAGAATATTATTTACCAATGTGAATATAATAAGCTACTCTAAAAAAATACAGCATGAATTAGGATCAATCATTTTTTAAAACTTGACTTAAGAATATAGATCGATAGGTACTTTAATTTTACCAAAACTCGAAAAATGAAATTCAAGTCAGTGTCTATCATCCGCTAAGTGTATAAAAGAATATGATCATTTACCTGTTATTGACGTTTATATTATTCATCTGTATCGTTCTAAAGAAAATGCTCACTCACCCTGAATCACGCTATTTATAACTTGTGATAAAAAGAATTTTTTCAACAGGGTACTTTAAAACATGTATAAATATATATCCTGACAAATTTGTTTCAAATAATGGTTCATACTTTGTAATAACTTTTTCTTTATTACAAGTTATAAATAGTGTGATTCAGGGTGAGTAGCATTCTATTTATAACAGTACAGATGAATAATATAAATGTGAATAACAGGTAAATGATCATATTCTTTTATAGACTTAGATACTGACTTGAATTTTATTTCTCGTATCTTGTTAAAATTAAAGTACCTATTGATCTATATTCTTAAGTCAAGTTTTAGAAAATGATTGATTCTAATTCTTGCTGTATTTTTTTAGAGTAGCTTATTATATTAGCATTGGTAAATAATATTCTCATTTTATGAAAATTGATCTTCATTTTAATTTGAATTTATTTAATGATGTGACAGCAATAATTAAATCTAATCATGTATAAAAATTTAGGAGCCATTTGAACAAATAATTAAAATTAGCATGTTACAGACATTGGTATATATTAATATTGAATTAATTCATTTTCATTGTCAGTGATATACGATTAAACTCATGTCAGTTTTGGATGTATTGATATACCATATTTTTTGAGGTCGTACAAGTCGAAATCCCCATAAAATATATTCTTTACTTCTACGATCATCCATAACAATCTTCAAAATTATTTTCAATTTAATTACAATAAATGTATGCTAAAAACATGAAAATGCACCCTGGTAGAAAGTTGAGCATATTTTCAGTATATCATCCCGTATTTTATGGGCAATCGCGATCATATGCTTTTAGATATCGCGATAAACCTCTATTACTCTTAACGAATTATCGCGATGGTATCGGAAGAATATGGTCAATGTTGAATTATACTATATTCATAAACAGCTTATTACAAAGTGTGAGTGAGCACGCATATGGGAACGCAGTTAGTGAGAAAGAGAAAGGCTGTTCACTCCTTGTTTCCTTTTCAGTTCCTAAACGGACAGTCTTACACTGTAAAAAAAATAGCAGAAAATCACGTTGTTGGTCGACGATTTCAATGCGACCATGCACCGTCGAGGTTATTTCACTTCGTTCAACGGCGACATTTTAACGTGCTTTGCGTGATTTCACGTAAACTGAACACAAGATTTTTAGATTAAATCAGTTAGATTTTGCGCTTCAACAATGTTAAATAACATCGACGGTGCATGGTCGCATTGAAATCGTCGACCAACGACGTGATTTCTCGCCTTTTTCTTTTACAGTGTATTCTCTCACACTAAGTTTACATATGCACTCGCTCACTCGCACTTCACACTCACTGATTTTACATGGAAATTTTATTCATAATCATACTGTATATGTTCGCAAATAAATTTAAGTTATACAATAAAGAACAGAAAATGTTGACACTATTACAATAACAGTATATGCATCTTTAATAATTTTAAAGTTAAGTCAAGTCAATCTAACCTGCACATATAGTGATAAAGATAGATGCTTATAGAAGACGAAGCGTCGAGTGATGCGCGCGCAGCCAACATTCAGTATTCACAACTATAGGATATATTTTACGATTGTACAAACAGGCGCCATCGCGGGCAGCATGTATATATACAGATTCGCTTTCTATAAACGATTTTGATTGCAAAATTATGTACAACTCATATGAATTGTAATAATAATATTTATAATTTATTTCGAATCAGAAGAAAAAAATTTTAATTATTTTAGTGATTATATTTTATATCAACTCTGTAATCTTTAATATATTATCGTGTATTTATCGGTCACTTATCGCGACTGCATAACGACGAGATATAGCCAACAGTTAGTTATCTGAGCATATCTTATCCTTAATTTTCTACTAGGGCACTTTCTTAAACAATTATAAGATTTCTTTAACTTATCATTGATACGATGATTTCATAGATAGACACATAAAGTCAATTTATTTATTTTCAACTTTTATCCCACTTCACAGTAACACAGAATTGATAATTCTTAAATTAAGTGATCAATCCTATAAAAAAAAGTGAATTAACTAATTTAAATACAACTTGCGTAGTATCATTCTGCAAATTATTTTGAAATAATTTCAAGTTCAAAACTAAAGAAATTCATCTAAAAATCACAATTTTTATTATTTCTAATTACATTTTTTCCAAGGGATCGCCAAGGATGTCTACTCTGAAATTTTTAGGCCATATTTATACATATATTAACTGCTTCGATAAGTTTTTTGGACATGGGATCATGGTTCGAAACCTTGAAAAGTGGTATTTCAATGTTTTAAATTACTTTAGCTCAGTGAATGGCTACATTAGCACTTATGAATTACTTTTTTTCTCAAATTTAGAATGTTTTGAACAAATAAGTTTCTCAGTAATATATTCTTAAAACGCAACCCAACTGAATATTTTAAGCCTAGTATTAGTCAAAAATATATTAATCTTTTAAAAAAAAAAAAAAAAACTAGAGTTGTGTGTTATTAATTTTTTTCATTGCATTAAAAGAAAAACTGTAAAAAATTAAAAATTCAACACAGCATGGAAGATTTCAATGAAATATTTCGAAATATTACACTAGAATATTTCAATGGAACCTTTCCATGCAGAGTCTAGGAAGTCTTCACGAAATATTTCACAGAAATCCCTGGATGAAAATTAAGGGTAATTTGCCCAGAATATCTCAAATTTTATGTTCAGTGGGCAGATTCTGTTGACATTTCCTGCCCAGAAACCCCATGTACTGACAACGTTTCCTGCGCAGAATCTGTCCGGATTTGGTTATAAGTGAAATAAATTGGATTTGAGGTTATGAACGAGTTGTATATTATAAGCAAATATGATTCCTGATCATTACTGTACAAAACACATTACGAAACATTACGAAACATTACTGTAAAATTTTTAGCTCAATAATTACAATTTAATTTTAAGATATAATAGGTATAAGAAATAAGAAAAATTTTTTTTATATAAAATATGAATTTTGCAAATTGAAGTTAATTAAATGATTTCATGAAATCATAAGCAGTTATTATTTTTATAAGATTATATTAGATTGATGCATAAATAATATTTGGCTAACATTAGTATATGAAGAATATTCATCTAATAAATTTTATTAAAATATCATACATATTTTGTGATAAATTTTTATTAAATAAATAATATAAGACGACTACTTAAACTGTTTAATAAAGAAAAATAGAACAAATATTTATTGAATAACTTAAATAAAAACTTTTTGTTTTAGTTGGATATACTATTAAAGTAATTTTTCAGTGAAATATTGCATGAAAGATTTCAGAAAGATACTATAAATATTTTGCTGGAAGATTCCGAACCACTTTAAAATTGTTCAGCAGAAAATATTACATAAATCTTATAGAAATATCCCACGAAATATCTTACAGAAACATTTAAGTAATTTACCAATGAAACATTCTATGAAAAATTTCAGAAAGATTCCACAAACATTTTTCTGGAAGATTCCAAAAACTTTAAAATACAGCGGAATATTACTTTCAGGAATATTCCACGTAATATTTCACAGAAAGATTTAAGTAATCTTCTGGTGGAATGTTTCATGAAAGATTCCAGGAAGCTTCTATAAACATTTCGCTGGAAGAAACTGAAAAACTTTAAAATCATACAGCAGAATATACGTACACTTTCATTTCATTAGTTCCGTTGCATGTACCGTTACGAAAACAATTTATTCCCGTATAATTTTTTTTATATTTCTCTTATGATAGATGTATACCGTCAGTAAAGAAGTTTCACTTCAAAAAATTGTGTTTCATTAGCTAATCAGATCAAGAAAAATAATCGATAGATTTGCTTTAAATTTTGCATACAATTTATTTCTATAACTAGGTGAAAAGATACTGAAAATTAGTTTTCTTCGTATGGTTGTGATCGAAGACCTATTTTAAAAATTAAATGAACATAAAGTATAAGTTGTATAAAAGATATTGGAAAATATTGTTGATGAGTAGTTTTATACATTAAAATCAATTTTTAAAATTAAAATCAAATTACTTAAGCTCAAGGAGCTCTATGAGAAAGCATTGCGCCAAAGCACTAAGCAGCGTTTTTTGATACGAGATGCGTGTTTCTCTTTATTTTTTGCTAAAGTTATTAGTTTTTGCAAAAAATTGATTCTTTGACTAGGAAAGGACAGAGATACGTGACCTCCTCTTAAGGAAGTATCCTCGATACGAAGTTAGTCAGTTAAGAAAACAGTCGAACTTATCATTGACAGTTATGGATTTGGCAACGTCCCTAAAACTCTAGAATTAAATATTGTTTTATAAAATTTATATTATAATAAATATATCAATGTATTATTAAATCATAAAAAAGGATATAAAAGTATTTTAGAATTTTCCCAGAATTTTTTTATGATTTTTTCTCAGGAAAAAAAATTTATAGAACTTTTAGGACTCATAATACCCACGGTGTATCAAAATTTTACATTATCCACGGAACGTGAAATACATTATGCAACTATTGTACCAAATGCACGACACTGACACATTACTATTTATTCTCACGATAACGAAAAAATTCTTATACTTTCAATAGTTTAATAATTCATTTTAAAATGATTGTGAAAGTTATATCTATTAAAAAAAACTTTTCTTATTAGAGTTTATATAAACATTTAAATTAAAAATTAATTAAAATTTAGACCTTTGGCAGGACAAACATACTGAAGACCTCCGTTGCTAATTAATATTGCAATGATTGCATAAATACAGCGACGTTAGATAAAAAATTTAAAAATATATACAATAATAAACTTATTATGACTTACATTTTTGCGTATTAATTTTTGAGGATAATGTTTTTTTATTCAAACTTTTTTCTTATTAAAAACGATGCACTGTGGTATTCAGGATTCGCGCCTTACCAAAGTTCGTAAAGAAAACGCAACGTTGCCATGTGTCAAAATGATTACCGTTAATTGTAAGGTTACAAGAGAAAATAATTTTTTGCTCTTCTTACAGACTCTGAATGATACTTTTTAAAAATGATATAGGTCCGGAATAAATTTCTACATATTATAGAATTTTTTCAGAATTTTTTCAGAATTTTTTCATTTTGTATAATTACAAAAGAAGGCAAAATGTGTATCCCCCCATAAGATCACATGTTATTTTCAAACTGCAATTTCTCATGTTTGAAGCTCTGAAGGGTCACGAAATTTTAACCATAGCTTTATTACACCTAAATACGCCTGTATGTCAATTATCAAAAGATTCTCAATTTAGATTCTATTACCGAGGGTACTCCCTTAAGCAAAACGTTATTCTAATAAATAGTAAGTGCTACATAGTCATTTCAGAAAGATTAAAAGTATGTCGAGTTTATCTGTCCTTTTTTAATCAAAAAATTGATTTTTTTTTTTTAATTTATAATTTTGCCAAAAAATAAAGAGGAAGCCGCATCTTGTATCAAAAAAAGCAATATTTTCATTGATAAAAAAGAATTAATTTTATCGCTTCATTTTCAAGAAAACCTTGGAAAACTTAAAACACAGAAGTTTGGGTAAACAATTTCGTTTTTCAAGGTTTTTTTGGAAACGAAACAATAAAATTAATACTTTCTTATCAAAGAAAATTCTGCTTTTCTTGATACGAGATGCGGCTTCTTCTTCATTTTCTGCTAAAGTTATTAGTTTTTGCAAAAAATTAATTCTTTGATTAGAAAATGACAGAGAAATGTGACCTCCTCTTAAGCAGAATTTCATACTATGTAAATTTTTATCAGAAAGTGTAGCTAAGTTCCTATTTTGAGAGTTATAAACATACTATGACACTAAGAGAAATTGTATATTAAATATTACAAGAATAAACTAGTAGTCAAGTCACAGACTATGAAACGTGCTCTTTTTTCTAGCGTTTATAGTCAATTTTATTAGGTTCCTGAAATTATTTACAATGCTATTTTTGAAATATCACAAGATATTTTTAAAAATATTACAATATGAACACAGTAAAATTTCGAACGTTTTAATTATTTCAATAATACCTATAAATTTTTACTAGTCCACATAGTAATTTTTCTCATATCCATTGTAGAAACCCTATATAATTTCTTGTTTTTTTTTTATTGTTTAAAGCCCTTTCAAACCTATTTGGTTTATTTGGACTAATTTAATACATTGTTCTATAATTTGTTACATTATTTACATTTTTTGATACAAAAATTTATACATATTTATAAGAGTTTTACATTGGAACATATCGCATTTGAACATTTATTCCTATTTCCTTAAAAAACATTATTATATAATAACAAGCTTTGCTTTGCGGTTCGCTTATAATAGACGTTATGCTCAGAGGAAAATATACCTTTAATGTTAGTAGTTTTTTAATTAACTTTTTCCTCTCTTTATCAAATAGTTTACATTGCCAAACTACATGGTTTAGATCTTCATTATACAGATTGTATTTGCATAAGGCAGAATCAATCAAACCTACTCTGAATAAGAAAGCCGCAAGGGCATAATGATCAGAACGCATACAATTAATAGTAACGATATATTCTCTTGGAAGAGTAATATTCTTAAACCATGGCACAACGCTAGAATTATAAAATGCATCGAAATATTTGACGCCCTTGTCTGAACCTTGGTTAGTGATAACAGTAATAGTGTTAATAGTAGCAGTTTTATTAAAATTTACAAAAAGGTCAGTATATGAAATGGTATATTTCAGATCAGGAGTGTTCAAGGTGGCTGTTTTGGCTAATAAGTCAGCCTCCTCATTCCCATCAATTCCGATGTGCGCTGGTAACCAACAGAAATTAATCTGAGATTTGAGAGAGTTATCATGATGGAATTTGTTATATTTTTCTTTAACTTTAAGGATATAAGGATTGGTTCTTATGCTAAATTTATTTGAAGAGAGAGCCTGTAACGCACTTAAAGAATCAGAAAAAACGAGGAAGCTGAGATTTTTATGTGTATTGATCAGATCCAAAGCCATATCAAGAGCTACACTTTCTGCAGTAAAAATAGATGCAGCTTCGCTAATTGATATAGTTTTTCCAATGCCTAGATAAGGACAAACACAAGAGGCAGCAACAGAGTTGGCAGCAGTCATCTTTGATCCACCAGTGTATATAGGTACTGCGTTGTGTTGCTTTATGTCCCTACGATTTTCATTACAAATATTCACGTATTTAAGATTTGTTTTACAACTGATAGAATTTGAATTGGTGTAGATTTTTAAAAATAGTTTTTGCCCAATTGTGATATTCTTTCCTCAAGCATTATAAGTTTAGATTCACCTAGTAAGATATTAGTAGGCGTACTTCTCCTCAGTCCCAAAGCAGTCCTGATGGCAGCATATTGAATTTTTTCAATTTTGTTTTAAAGCGTTACACCGCTAGGATAGGTAATAAAACTACAGTAGTCAATAACAGATCTAATGTAGCTCTTGTACAATGTAAGCAATGTGTTAGGGTCAGACCCCCACCATGTGCTACAAAGAAATTTTACAATGTTCATTGCTCTGGAGCATTTAAGAAAGACTTGTCTCAGATGTGTAGCAAACAAAAGGCGGTAGTCAAAGATAACACCAAGAAAGCGTACACTTCTGCTAGAAGGTATTTGACAGTCACCAATGCTAATACTAATAGTGCCAGGAATAATATTCTTTTTGTTGAAGTGCAGAAATTTGGTTTTATGCGGCGCAAGAAGCAGTCCAAGATGAAAAAGATTGTTTTGTATTTTGATAATGGCGGTATTGAGAATTCTTCTTCCCCTTTTAATTGAGTTGCATTTAATATATAGAGCAATATCATCTGCAAATTGAGAAATATTTATTGATTTCTATAGGGTAATATGTATTCTGGATACATACGAGATATATAACAGTGGGCTTAGAACACCATCCTGAGGGACACCTTTGTATACATAATGAGGAACAAGATCAGTTTCATTAGTGGAAATGTAACGTTCATGTATGATAAATTGAATGTATCTTATAAGAACTTCAGGGAGCCTAATTCAGCAAGGATTTCTAAGAGGATATTTATATCGACATTATCAACTGCACCCTGTACATCCAAAAAAGCAGCTAGAACGTGTTTTTTTTCAATGAAAGCTTCATCAATAGTTAAAAACAAATTATTGACATTATCAGTACATGATCTGCCCTTCCTAAAACCATTTTGGCTGTCTGGAAGTATACAATTAGTTTCGGCCCACCATTGCAATCTATTTTTGATCAATGTCTCGAACAGCCTGCAGTAACATGATGTTAATGCAATTGGTCTGAGGCCTTTTCCCTCAGGTTTAGGAACAAAATAAATAAAAGAGTTTTTCCAATTATTTGGGAAGTCATTGTGGGTATGCATGAGGTTGTAGATGTCAAGAAATAATAGTCTAAATTTAATGAGCATTTTTTTGATGACCTCAAAGTCAATACCATCCATACCACATGCAGAATTATCTCTTTTTTCGTTAAGAGCTATATTAAATTTAGTAAAGGAGAACATTTTGGATAAAAATTGGTTTTCATTACATATAGGGACTTGATTAGGGTCTGTTACAACCCACGGAGGGCTTAGCTTATTGAGAGTGTTGTGTATTTCTATGTGTTGTAGGTTACTATCATTATGTTGCGGTGTTATTTTAACTCATTTGTTTTTAAAAATCTTACATTTGTTCCAGACATAACCCTGACTGGTACGAAGGTTAATACTGGCAGCAAAATTCTTAAAACACTCCTTCTTTTTTTGTTTAAATGTTTTAGTTGCAACTGCACAATTTTTGTTATAAGTTAAAAGATCTTTAAGTTTACGAGAAGTTTTTCACTTTTTATATGCACATAGCCTAAGACTTTTAACCCTCTCGCAGTCAGAGTCCCACCATGGAACAGGATTATGATGTTTACTACCTTTAGTCCTACCAAAATTCGGAATTTGTGTGTCAGTATTCGCATTAGTAACAGCAGAAGCAACAATGTTCACAAAATATTCATATTTATCACGAGGGCGCAAATTATGATATTCTAAAGAAAAAAATTTATCATACATATTGTCGAGATAATTAGAAAAACGTGACCATTAAGTACGCACTTTTTTAAGTTTGAAAGATTTTTTAGTATAAATGTTCTTAGTAGACTCATAATTAAGAAGAATAGAAAAATGATCTGAGCCAAGAGACTCTTCACAGACCTCATAATGGACTTTATCAGCAATATTAGCACTTGAAATAATAAGATCTAAATTAGATTGGTAATTTTACCGCTCATTTACATAAGTTATCGTATTGCAATTGTGTAGAAATAAATTTTTGTCATATAGAGATGTTTCTAGTCTATCACCATTGGTATCAGTATGTTCGCAATTCCACATAATGTTATGAGCATTAAAATCACCAATCATAATAGAACTTTTGCTGTTAACCATATTTTGAAATAAGTCGTCCCATGAGGTCTGCGAGATATTTTGTCCGGGTGCTCTATAGCAAAGAATTAAATCTAATGATGGGTTAATATTAGTGAGACTTACGCCGCATATTTCAATGCTCTCATGACTAGACTTAACACTATCTAAGTTTTTAAACGCAAGATTTCTTCGTATAAGCAGCAGTAGACCCCCTCCTGTTCCATTATCCCTGTCTTTTCTGTAGGTAACGAAGCCCGGTATGTTGATGTTGTGCATGGGCGTAAGCCAGGTTTCAACACATGCAAATATATCCAATTGCGACAATATCTTTGAAAGCTCATTAAGTTTTGGAATGACACTGCGCGCATTCCAAAACATTATTTTCAGACTTTTACCCTGTTTACTCATAAATATGCATTTTCTATTCCTCATCTTCTTGTGAACTAGTATCATCAATTTGTGAGTCAGTGGCTTCTTTAGTTTGCACTCGCTTAATAATTCTTAGAATGCGACTCTTTAGATTGCTGTCTACAATGTATATAACAACCTCATTAAGCATATTTATCAATGCAGCGATATCGCTAGTAATCTGTGCTGCAAGACCAGGAATGTCAGTATGCCCGTAGACATCTTGCATAAATTTAATAAACTTGTTGTAATCTAGTGGGAACTTATCGTGATTCTTACCTATAAATTGTTTAGCGGGCGAGACCTGTTCAGCCACTTCATCATCAGTGACATCAAGCCTTCGCTTTTTCCTGGTTTTACTTTTATTCTTTTTTAATGCAGGATTGGCTTTTCCAATGAGCCCAGGTGAGTTAACTGCAGAAATTGAGGAAATAGTAGACGGCGATGTAAAGAGGGGCCGTTTAAATTGTGTGTCAGCAGTGATATCGATTATCTTTTCTTAACTAGTATTTATTTTATTTGTAGTTTGATGTTTGTTTATTTCTAAGAAAGAATCATTATTAATGTGCGTGTCATCAACGTTTGAAGTAGGCTCAGGTATAATTTCATGTACTGTGTTAATCTCACTTTCCTTTGATTTTGCTACATTGTTAACTCGAGGTGATTCGGGGAAATTTTGTGTATACGAGTCGTCATTCTTAGCTATAATATTTTCTTCTGTTTGACTGGCTATATTTATAGGGCACTGCTTTGCTACGTGCCCGGTCTCCTTACAAACAAAGCACTTCATAGTGTCCGCGGAGATAAATATTCTAAAAACGGAGCCTTCATAATTAACCAATATAGAGTCAGTCAGTAATGATGCACTATCTGGGTGAACAAAAACTTGCCTGCGAAAACTAATGATATGCGCGCATCCTGGAACTGAAACTCCAGCCCTCATAGAAGTTACTTTAGATTCTAATTTAATATTAAGGTCAGTCAGAGTTTTTTCAATGATATGATTAGGAATCGAAGGCCTTACATTTGATAGTATGATTCGTTTATAACGCGCAATAAAAGGTCTAAAATATAGCACTTTATTGTCGATAAGTATGCTTTTACGTGCATCGACAAGATCATCAGATATTTTCTTTGAATTAAAGTATAAATAGAGCCTATTATTTGACATTCTTGATATGGCGAATATGTCTTCAGGTTTAACAAGTTTTAAAATTTGCAAAATGTAATCATCTAGGGTACAATTTTCCAATGAATCAAGAACAACTGCTTGCTCATCTTTGGGAAAATTTTCCATAACTGTTACTGTAGAATAACTTTTCTTTTGACTGTGGACATTTTGACCGGTCACTAGACCTGCGGAATGGTCTCCTCCAGGAGGAGCCATTATCAGCTGCTACCAGCACCCACCTGCACTTTCAAGCACTACTAAAGTATTCGACCCTATGCTTGTTAGTTCACAATCTTAATAAACCAATATTATATTTTAAATGCTTACACGCGACCCGTAGCAAAGCGGTAAACAAACACGTCCGTACTCAACGAGAGTCGACGTTGAACTGTATAATTTCTTGTAAAAATACCCCTTGCGCACGCGCAAGTTGGTTTCCAAGCGAGAGAACGTTACCAACAGCTGATGATACCGACATATCTTAACCTCAAAAATCCTGATGCTTGACACGTTAAAATTTGTGTCCAACTCCCACAAGTGGTAAGAGTTGAGTTCACTTAGTATATAAGACCGATCCATGTAGTCGTTACTAAAATGCGCGCGTTTTCTAGCGACCTCTTAGATAGTATGTGTTTATATTTAGTTTAGGTGTAGGTTAGATTAAATCATTGTTATGCAAGGTACGATAATATAAAATAAACAATTGTATGTAAAATCGATTCTCAAAATAATACTTGTATTTGAAATCAATATACTATTCATAAAATAAAAATTAATGATCGTCAAAAAATTTTTAATCGTTTGAATATATATACATATAAAATTTATTAAATGTAGGAATAAAATTTACTATGTAACATAGTAATTTTAACGCAGTGAAAAAGTTTACAAAGCTACATAGTAAAATTTCAAAGATGTCCGTCTGTGAGTTGGTTACTGGCGTACATGGTAAAACGTTCTTATATGAAATTTGTCTCAATGTATATTTATCAAAACTATCCCCATAAACTTTTTGATGATAATGCGAATAATTGAAAAATTCACTATATGAAACGTATAATCATTTCAATTGCTTTTTCATAGAGAAAGCATTATATCGTTACAAAAATTTGTTTCTATTTTTTCATTCATTTGTACACTTGACGGAAAGGATATTTTTCCGAATGTTTACCTCAAATGGCAACATCGCATATTTTACCACAGACATAAGACAATTCCAAATTATGGAGCAAATTTCGCACCATCGTTACTTATTACTTAATGACATAATTTTAGTAAACAAACAATATTGCTTTCTTTTTTCATGATCCAAATCATAATTTTATGAAATGAAATTTTTATTTCTCAGTTCAATAATCATATAGAATCAAATATTGTTAATTAAAATTATATAAGCAATAAAATTTTAGTAGTTATCATTAAAATTTTGCATAAATAACCTATATGAGAAAACAAAATAATCATGAGGCGAAACTCAATGCACGATTCGAAGTTCTCTTACGTCTGTGGTAAAATATGCAGCGCTGCCATTTGAGATACACATTCGGAAAAATATCCTTTCCGCCAAGTGTACATATTTGGACTCAGGAAGTCGAAAAAAGTGTTTTCCAGGAAATGTGTGCGTGTGCGTGTGCGTGGGCGTGGGCGTGTGTGCGTGCGTGTGTGTGTGTGTGTGTGTGTGTGCGTGCGCGTGTGTGTGTGTGTTCGTTACGCGAATCAAATATCGAAAACTATTGGATCAATTTGCTTTCAGTTTTGCATACAATTTATTCTTCTATCTAGCTGGGGAGGAAGCTATTAAAAATTGGTTTTCTTAGTGTAGTTTTGATTTTAGAGCTGTTAAAAATATTTTTTTTTTAATTTGATTTTTCATTTCTTTTGTATTTTGCGTTAAGTAAACGATGGATTCGTTCTGAAATTTTCATGAAAATTATTTGCGATTGCCAAAAGAAGAAAAACTTTTGAAAACTGATTTTCTTAAAGCAGTTCTAACTTTAGAGCTTTTTGAAAATTCTAAAAAAAATGTTCACTTTCCATTTTTTTTCTATTTTAAGTAAACTATTCGATAGATTTGCACCAAAATTTGTATACAATTTATTCGCTACCGGCTTAAGAAAACAAGCTTTTAAAAACTAACTTTTTTAGCGTAGTTTTAATTTTAGAAAATTTTTCAAATTTTTTTTTATATATAAATTTTATATTTTTCTACTATTTTACGTAAAGTACTCGATAGATTTGCTCTAAAATTTGTATACAAGTTATTTGCTACTGTCTTTATAAAACAAGTTTTAAAAAAATAATTTTCTCAGAGTAGCTTTTGATCACTTCTTTTGATTTCTGATTTAACGCTTTCACTAACTCTTTTCTTACTTCCTCACTTCCTCTCTGTTCTTCTATCTTAGATTGATCCTCATTTTTATACTATTTTTATCTATCCCTGACTCTCTCTTCCTATTTCTTAATTACTCTCTCACACTCACTAATTTTTCTTGAATAGAAATTATATTTTCTACATTAAAATCACATTTCAAAAAATAAAATCAAATTACTCTAACTCAATGAACTCTATGAGATAGCATTGCGTCAAGGCACTTAACAGCATTTTTTTTCTTGTGCATAAATACTTATAATAATAATATATATTGCGCTAAACCTTTAATTTGCAGATACATCGATTAATACTTGAGTAAAAGAATAAATTGGTTTATTACTATGTAACTAATTTATTGTCTATATCAATATATATTTTCCTTTGTAAGAATGATTTTACAACTAATTTTGATAAAAAATGTGTGTGTGTGTGTGTGTGTGTGCGTGTGCGTGTGCGTGTGCGTGTGTGTGTGTGTGCGTGTGTGTCAGCATCGTAGATAATGCAGAGTTGTGCGTGCGAATTGCAAATATACTTTTTCTGCATCCAATGAGAAAACAAACTTTTAGTCGGTTCGTCCGAATGTTAACCACGTGAGTGTATATATGGGCAGGTATGTCTTGCGCGTCCTCGATTATACATGTAATAAAATCAGATATTATCTTATCAATCAGCTATCTGTTAATTTATTTAATCCCTAATATAGCTGTTAGTCAGCGCTTCTTTAATCATTATTAATAGATTATGAGCACAGACTCATCAAGAATTAAAAAATAATTTCAATGGTAAAGTGAAATTTTGAGGTTAGTCCTGCACGTTGTCAAAGAATAAACTTGTTAAATGAAAAAAAATTGTTAACTTCAAAGTTTAAAGAAGTGCGTTGAAGACAATGACTAATATAAATGCAAGAATACAAGTGTTAGATGAAGATAACTATGAAACTTGACGAATAAAAATGCAAGCAGTATTAGTAAAAAATGGCCTGTGGCAGTACGTAAAAGGTACATTGGTAAAACCAGAAAAAGGGGCTAACAACTGTAAGAATAAGTCTTTAAATGATTTCAAATTTAGACGATTTCATTATGATTTCAAAATGATTTCAAGTGTAGTCACTTTACTAAAAAATGAAGCGATTTCAAGTGAATTCATGAAATTTCACGAAGCTTATGTCATTAATGGGTATTTGATTTCATTAATTAAAAATCAAACATAAATATTATGAGTAAAAAATCTAATTCAAGCATAAATTAAATTCATCGAATAAATTAAGGGGAGGTTCTCATCTAGCAACCCAAAAATTACGTGATTTTCGCGATTTTTTTTCTCATGAAAGGAAATAAATAAAGTAGTCAAGTTTTTTGGTACTTATTAAGTATGTTATTAACTACTTTTACAAATTTTTTTGAACAAAAATACCGAATAGTTTATTAGTTATGTGCATTGAAAAATGGTCATTGAAAAAAAGACACCTCCACGGGCAGAATAATAACTAATCCAATTTTTGTCTGAAATCAAAAAATCAAAGTTTGTTATAAACTAGAAGATATTTGCTGGGTCTTGAACTAAAATGACGTAAAAAAGTTGAAAATTAACAAAATGGCGGACTTTTTTTTTGCTCTAAAAAGTGCAATAACAATAAAAATAATCTTTGTGAAATTATGATTTTAGTTCAAGATCCAGCAAATTTAATTACCTATAACATAAAAAAAATTAATCTCGATACCTATTGAGTTTTTGAGATATCTTGCGGTCCGTCTTAAAAAACATGGTTTCGAGAAAAACGCGCTTAAAGTTTTAGTACGCGATTTTTTTGACTTAATGACAAAATAACGTACCTCTGGGCTAATCAGCGATACCAGCCCCATACATTAAGCCTTCTTTGGTCTCATATAACTCTGATTCACTTGCTCGTTCAGCTTTCTTTGATTGTGCAGCTGATCTTGTAGTATTGGACATATTTAACTCAGCATAAATTCGATTTTCACGTAAAAAGATGACTTCGGGTTTTTTACTATAACTTTAAAAATAAATTTAATTAAGCAAAACGGGTTTCACGAGCGTATTCTACGAGACATTTGCCAACTTTTTAAGCAAAAAAAAATCGACTTTTCGGGCGAGCTTGATGAGAACCTACCCTTAATTATAAACAAAAGATAGTCCTGCAGTACAGTTAATATAGAAGAAAATTATGTATTCTTATGATTCTAAGGATGTGAATAATTTTCATGTAACTATCATAAGTCAATTAAGACACTATTTTCAAATCAATAATTTTTATTCAAAAACCGCTTTTATAATACAAAAATAATTACAATCTGAAGTTAGAAATATTTCTTTTTTTTATTGATTACATTTAAGCTTAAAATTAAACTTTTATTCTCTTTAATCGAAGGTGAAATTGTAGTTATATAATTTTTTATATTGATATACCTATGGATGCCGACGTCAAAATAGCGCCATTTTTTATTATAACGTATACCATGAACAAAAAAATTCAAGATCTTTTATATTTTCTTTAATTTTAAAAAAATTATTAGAAATTTTGAAAAAATCAGGATTTTAGGATTTTGTTTTGAATACACTGATTTCATAATAGATAGAAATCGATTTAAAATTTGGGTGCTTCAATGATTTTAAGAGTCGTTAGTCCCTCGAACCAGAAAGTACGCAGGTGCAACCTAGTGTGATTGCAGAATGGACGAAGGACGACGAAAAAGCTAAGGCTGACATTATTCTATGCGTAAGCCCAAGTCAATTAACACAGTTGAAACGTATTGAAACATCGAAGGATATGTAGCTTAAATTAGAAAATATATATACGCGTCAAAGGGGCCAGCAAGAAAAGCTACACTGTTGAAGCAGCTTACGTTACATAGAATGAGTGAAGGCGATGACGTGAAAATTCACTAAATTCTTTAGTATCAAAAATAAGTTGGCTCATATGAACGTAGAGATAAACGCATATTTGTTCTTGATAATGTTATTGTACAGCTTACCAATCTCTTACGAGAATTTCAGATATGCCATTGAATCGAGAGATGAGCTCTCAGATGCTGAATTGTTAAAAGTTAAAATTTTAGAGGAGCACGATGCTAGAATGCAAAAGTCTAGATGTATAACGGCTATGAATGTTTCATCACAAAGAAGAATTAATGAGAAAAATAAAAGCAGAATTAAAAAGCAAGGATATAAGCGTACCATCGAGCGTACCATTAAAGAATTATTATAAAAATAAATTTTTAAATGTGAAATCTTGCAGATATCATAAGCAAGGTCATATCGTATCAAAATGTAAGTCAAGATATGACGATTTTAAGAACGAAAATCAAGATGTAAACTTAGTAGATGATAACGCTTATTTTGCTTTTATAGAAGATGTTAATACAAATAATTAATCAGTACATGATGACACAAAATGGATTATAGATAGTGGGTGTACGGCGCATTTGTGCAAAAGTAAAAACTGTTTTATCGAAATCTCAGTTTCAAGTAAAAATTTAAGTTTAGCTAATAGTAAATAAATAAATGTAAGAGAAAAGGTACAATGGTACTAAGAATAAACACAAATGAAAATCAAATGAACATTAAATTAGATAATATCCTGTACGTATCAGATTTACAATCAAAGCTTATGTCAGCGTCAAAAATAGTTGACAAGGGTAATATAGTAATTTTTGATGAAGATATTGCCATAGTTAAAAATAAAAAGACTAAAGAAGTAAAGTTAATTGCAGACAGAATAGAAAACTTATACTATTGAGAAAGACACAAAACAAAGAAACTAAATATGTAAGCAATAAAAATGACTCTCTACAGTTCTGGCATAATAGAACGACTCATCTTAATGAAACTGTCTTAGACAAGTAATGTTAAAAGTTAATGATGCACAGTTTGCAGGCAATGGAAGTGTTTTAGAGTGCGATGTTTGTGCGATTGGAAAGCAAACGGCTTACTAGATATTGTAAACTCAAATGTGTGTGGGCCCTTGAATGTTTCGACACTAGGTGGCGCAAAATTGTGACTTTCATCGACAATCATTTGCGCTGGTGTGTAGTATATCTTTTAAAACGAAAAGATGAATTTTTTCATAAATTTGTGTCATATAAAAATATGGTAGAGAATATTACTGGTCGAAAAATAAAAGAATTGGAAGCAGACAATGGAAGAGAATATTGCAATAAAAAGTTTGAAAAGTTTTTAATATCATATGAAATAACTAGAAGACTGAGTGCACCAAAGACAGCAGAACAGAACGGGCTAGCAGAATGAAAAAATCGTACTCTTATGGAAGCAGTAAGATGTTTACGAATGCATTCCGAATTATCATTACTTTTTTGGGGAGAAGCGTTAATGGTTGCAAACCATAAAAAAAATAGATGTTTAATTATGGGTCTAGATGGAGATATTTCATATCATTTATGGGACGATGGAACACTCAATTTGAAATATATGAGAACATTTGGTACAAAAGTTTTGTATTTAATAAAAATCAAAAAGGTAAACTAGCAGATAGAGCCAATAAAGGCCAATTCGTAGATTATTCAGAAAAAGATGAGGATTTCAGAGTATGGGTGCCAGCATTAAGAAAAGTTATTGTGTCCAGAGATATCAAATTTACTGAAGAAAAATTGCACAAATCAGGTAAACAAGGTACAAATATAAATAACAATAATTTAAATCATATAGAAATTGATTTATTAAAGTCTCTTGATGATGATAAAAAGGATGAAAATACTGAAGTTAAACTACCTAGAAGACCAAGGTTACTGAAGACAGGTAATCGTGGTCGACCAAGAAAGATTTACAAATCAGCAAGTCAAGCAAAAGGCTCAAGTGAAACAGAGAGCGTGCAAGATGTCATTCTAACTAAAAGAAGTCACTCTTAAGATAATGAGAATAAAAAAACTCAAAATGATCAACACGAGATATCTGATGATGATATATTCATGGAATTTCCGGAAGCTAATTATGCAGTTATCGACTACAATAAAGCCCTAAATGGAGAAGATAGTATTGAATGGAAGGAAGCTATCAATGAAGAAATTAAACAGTTAATCAAGAATGACACTTGGGAAATTGTTTAAAATGAAGATGCCAAAAATAAAAAGTTAATAGACTCTTAGTTAGCTTTAAAGAATAAAACAGATATACATGGTATTGTTATCAAAAGAATAGCTAGATTAGTAGCCAGGGGTTTTGGTCATGGGATTAATTATTTTCAAACATTCGCTCCAGTTGTTAGATTAGAGTTAATTCGCGTTTTATTGCTCTTGTGGCTCAATTGAATTTAGAAATTTATCAATTAAATATAGCAAGCGCTTTTTTACATGGTAGGTTGGAAGAAAAGATTTTTATGATGATACCAAATTTTTTTTTGGTATAGGAATTTCCAATTCTTATGTTAAAAAATAAAAAAATATGATAGTACAAACAGTACGCTAACTGCACAAATTTCTTTATTTCTGTAAAGTAGCTAACGTCTTGAAGAATTTGTTAGGAGAGAGAGCGTCAATTGACATTGATGCTCCCATAATTTTAAATTGTGTCGCATTTACAAGCATTTTCTAAATTTATTTTAATCAACACTTCTATCTCAAATAAAATTTTTTATTTAGTCTTACTTCCTGTTTCTTGTATCACTAGGATAAAAATATTTAAGCTTTTTCTTGAATCCCCAAACGCAGTTGAATGCAAATTAGTTACGATGCTAACGATATGGACAAATTAAAAATAATATCACTTAAAGGTTCTTTTACTTTGGAGGACAGAAATATTCATAATAATAATATCTATTGCGCTTAACTTTAAATTTGCAGATACAACTATTTATACTTGAGTATATAACAAAAAATCAATTAGATAATGACAACGAATCCTTCCTTCTCCTAATTAAAACTATCAATTAATTAAGATGGTCCAATTTCTAACCTTCCTAATTTCATTAAAAAAAATCAAAGAATATAGTCCTGTCAACTGTATATAAAGGTTAAGCAAACGTAATCCTTTCGAAATAATATTACTCTCCATCACTTTTTGTTATGTAAGATCTCAAGATCTAAGTAAGCAGCTGTTTTTTGAATATTTTTTTTAAAAAAAATGAAAGGGCTCTCCTCCTAAAAAAAGATTGCGCAACTTTTAGCGTTGAAGTTAGTGCTAACTTTTAGACTTCTTTCTATACTATATTTTACACTACTTATTGTGTCTCCTTATCGAGCGAAAAGTAACACAACTTTTTGTGCAACTAATAGCGCAACTTTTTCAACACTATTGTATAAACAAATTGATTTGCAATTATGATTATTTATTAACTGTTTATTTTTAATATAAAGTTTTTTTTAATTTTTCTATTACATTTTAATTTTCTTGCTCTTGATTATCCATTTTGTCGTCCACTTGTGACGTCACAGCATCGTTCCAAATGCTTTCTATTGTTTCCTTTACATACACACACAGATACCTATGACGACGACGATGAGGACGATGATGATGATGATAATTATGAGAGACGTGTTTTTTGCTAGTATTTTATTAAAAAGATTAGGTACACATAATTTAAATTTATTGATAGAATAAATCCGTACAATATTCAAATATACAAATTAATAATGTGAACCGTTTGGCACTGGTATAATAAACATTTTTTCATCAATTTAAAAAAATACATATATTCTAAAGATCTGATCAGTGTCGATGCATGTTGCATTCGTGAAACCCAGAACATCAGAAATTATTCTGGAATAATAATTAAACTTTATCTTTATTAACTTAACAACAGTTACTTCTTTATCGTTGTCTACAATGAAATCTATTAACTGAACAAATCTTTCATCACGTAGCTGGGCAAAATTATTACATGAGGATCCATTTATTTTTCCTACTAACCTATAATTGTGTTGCATGTTTTTGGAATTGAATTAAATGGCAGTTTTTTGTTAACTTACCTTTGCGTAGGTTTTTATATGCTCTTTCGTCAATATATATAGATCTGAGAATATACAATTATCCACTATTTTATGTAATTCTTAATGCATTGCGTAGAAATAAACGTGTGCATGTATAGATTTTTGCGTATATTTTTCGAAGGAATCCAAAGTATTCCGCAATGCGGGTGTGCAGTCCTTTCACAGAATTTTTTGGCGTGCGTAGCCATATTCATAAGATGGATTAGATGCCGTAGAAAACTTCCAAGCACTTCTGAAGAACGAAATAATTTTTCTACCGATTTATAATGCAATTGCGTGTTTTTGGAATTAATATTAATTAAGGCATATTTTTGTTAGTTTATCTTCACGTATGCTTTCACATGCTCCTTCATTAATATATACACTCCGCACAAAAATTGAGGAAACACCTAAATTTGTTGTTGAAAAAGCACCGACTTTGAACCAACTTAGGTCTGGCTAGAATTGACCTAGAGAGCACAGTAAAAGAGCAAATTAAAGATCTTTCTTTTAGTTTTTAAAAGTCATGCATTGTCATTTTCTTAACTAGAAATTTAATGCTCCTTTCAAATACATAAAACTACACTAAAATTCGATAACTTTGCATGCACTTTCTCAGTTCACACTACATTCAATAATTTTTTTTTTATTTGTAAAATATTACTTCATAAAGTTTAACTCTTTAGCTTAAATTTCGTTTTTCACGAGTCCAATTTCGAGTTTTTTTGACTGAGATATCGCTGTTAAAGAAAAATATTAAATTAATCTTCAAAAGGCTGTAACTCACCACCAGGTCCCCACCTCCGGAAAACGGATTTTTTTGAAACTGCGGGATATGATTTTTTGATGAAAAAAAATGAACCCGTGTTTTTTCTTTTCATCTAATAGGCCCCAGAGACCAAGATATAGACATTTTTTTTAAATTATAGTGAAAAGAAGCGCTTTCAAGAATTCAAATAACCAAAAAATGAAACCTGTTACAGAAATATGTATAAAAAATAAAAGGAAGTACAAATTAAATACTCTAATTTAAACTCTAGTTCATTGAAAAAGCTCCTATAGTTCAGAAGTTATGCTCAATTTAATATTACTACATATTTGTTAATATTTTTAGCATATAACACATTATGAATTTTTCACTATATTTCATTAGCATATTTTGATCGTCTATAACTTCTGAACCGCAGAAGCTTTTTGAATGCACTAAAGCTCAAATTGAAGTATTTAATTTTTACCTTCTTTTATTAATCATACATTTTTCTGTAAAACTATAAGTTTTTTGGTCTCTAGGACCTATTAGACAAAAAGAAAAAAACACGGGTTTGATTTTTTTCATCAAAAAATCAAATCCCGCAGTTTTAAAAAAATCCGTTTCCCAGAGGTGGGGACCTCTCCCTGTTAGTAAAAAATTATCGTACAGACATTTGCAAAAAAGCAAATTGAAGGTTTTATATCCATCTTTACTGAAAAATTATTGCAATAATATATTAATTTCTTGATTCCACTATAAATTTTATAGATTTTAAATTTCCAATAATGTTGATAATTAACAAGGTTAGGAACAGCATTCCGTAGACCAATAAGACATTTTTCGTAGTTTTTCCATCTTTTTTTGTGTTCTTTAATCAATCTATAATTTTAATTCTGACGGCTGACTTGATTTGAAAAGACTAAAAAACTCTTTTAAATTGATAAATGTCGTGAAATCATTTTAGTTTACTTATTGACCTTTATCTCGTTAATGTTGAGTAGAAATGTTAAGAAATTTTAAATTTTAATCAATTGATTTCGTATGTGAAATCAGTATTTTTTCTACAAATTCTTCCAATTACCTAAAACATGTCACGACGTCATTTGACTGAAGTTGAGGTAGCAATAGAAATTACGCTATTACAGGGAGGTCATTCTCAAAGACATCTCGCTAATCAAATGGGCGTTTCCGTATCCGTAATTAACCATACTTCCTATCGATATCGTGAAACCCACGACTTTCGTTGAAGAGCAGGTCAACAAGTCCTCGAGCAGATCGAAATATTGTAAGAAGTGCAACTCATCGCATAATAACAGCAAGAGAAATACGTGATCAGTTGCAACAGAGGAATAGGCTTCAGGTATCGGTGCAAACAATAACATATCGACTTTATGCAGTGAATGTGCAAGCACGAAGAGCTGCAGGAGTGCCACATTTAAGTATTGGTTATTACCGAGCTCGTCTTCGTTATGCTCGAAGGTATGTCCTTGGCGTTTCAGCCAGTGGATGAGGATTTGGTTCTCTGATGAATCTCGATTTTTTTGCACAATAATGATGGACGAGAATATGTGTGGTAACAAAGAGGAGAACGCTATCATCCTAATACTGTTAAGCCAACAATACCTTATGCAGGGGAGTCATTAATTGTTTGAGCTACTATTTCTTACAATGGCAGATCGCCGCTCGTCTTTGTACTACCTCCAGAAATGACGGCGCGACGATATGTAGATAAAGTATTGAACCTCCATGTCTTGCCATTAAAGCAATGTTATGGAAGAAATTTTGTCCTCACGCTAGATAATGTGAGACCTCACACAGCTAGCGTTGACCATCAACTTTTTTTTAGAGAATGACATAATTTTATTAAACCATCCATCCCATAGCCCCGATCTTAATCCAATCGAATATGTTTGGGACATGGTTGATCGAAGATTGAGACAGCGCCCGCCCACACAGCATGGAATATTTATGGAAGCTTCCTGGAATATTGGCACGGAAGATTTGAAATATTTCAGGAATCTTACATGGAATATTCCTGTAATATTCGTATGTCCTTGATTCTTCCTAAATTGGAATATTCCATGGAATATTGTTGGAAGATTCCAAGAATATTTCATTGAAAGATTTAGGACATCTCAGATCTTTCATTGAAATATTTCAGGAATCTTGCAGAAATATTTCATGAAATATTCCGTTGGGACATTCATGGAAGATTTCCGGAATATTCGAACGGAAGATTTGAAACATTTCATGAACCTTTCATGGAATATGCTCGAAAGATTTAAGGAATCTTTCATGAAATATTCCATGAAATATTTCTGGAAGATTTTAGAAATCTATCGTAAAAAATTACGTGGAATATTTATGGAAGATTCGCAGAATATTGGCACGGACGATTTTGAATATTTCAGGAATCTTCCATGAAATATTCCTTTAATATTCGTATGTCCTTGATTCTTCCTACATTGAAATATTCCATGGAATATTCTTGAGAGATTTCAAGAATATTTCAATGGAAGGTTTAGGTAATCTCTCATCTTTCATGAAATGTTCCTGGAAGATGTGAAATGCTGTGAGGGGATAGTATATATATTATATAATAAAACATTAAACTTATACATCAATACATATACGCATACATAAACATTTAGTTATAAAATCGCATTTACATATTCGCTTCGACTGTACACATCAAAGCGCCGATACTCTTTCGCTTATATAGTAAGTGAGGTATCTTCCAACCACTTGGGGATAAAACTCCCATTTAATGAACATCCCCCTATCGGCGTCACTGGAATCCTTCCGTAAGTTCCGCGCAACCTTCCAACGAAAACTTCATGGAATCATTCTAGAATCTTTCATGAAATATTCCACTGGAAGATTACTTAAATGTTTCTGTGGAATATTTCGTGGAATATTTCTGGAAGATTTATGTAATATTCCGCTGTACGATTTAAGTTTTTCGAAATCTTCCAATGAAATGTTTATGGAATCTTTCTGAAATCTTTCATGAAATATTCCACTGAAAGATTACTTAAATCTTTCTGTGGAATATTTATGGAAGATTTATGTAATATTCCGCTGTACGATTTAAAAGTTTTTCGAAATCTTCCAATGAAATGTTTATGGAATCTTTCTGAAATCTTTCATGAAATATTCCACTGAAAGATTACTTAAATCTTTCTGTGGAATATTTTGTGGAATATTTATGGAAGATTTATGTAATATTCCGCTGTACGATTTAAAAGTTTTTCGAAATCTTCCAATGAAATGTTTATGGAATCTTTCTGAAATCTTTCATGGAATATTTCACCGAAAGATTACTGAAATCTTTCTGTGAAATATTTCGTGGAATATTTATGGAAGATTTATGTAATATTCCGCTGTATGATTTTAAAGTTTTTTGGAATCTTCCAGTAAAATGTTTATGAAATCTTTCTGAAATCTTTCATGGAATATTCCACTGGAAGATTACTTAAATCTTTCTGTGGAATATTTCGTGGAATATTTATGGAATATTTATGTAATATTTCGCTGTACGATTTAAAGGTTTTTTGGAATCTTTCAGCGAAATGTTTATGGAATCTTCCTGGAATCGTCCATGAAATATTTTACTGGAATATTTCATAAACCTTTCATGGAATATTTCATGAAATATTTCAAAAATCTTCCATGAATATTTCATGGAATATTTCAAAAAAGTTTTTGAACATTCCTTTGAAATATTCCTGAAATATTCCTGGAACCTTTTAATGGAAGATTCCAATGGAATATTTTGAAATATTCCGTGGAGACCTCCAATAATCTGCATGGAAGGTTCCATTGAAATATTCCAGTGGAATAATTCGAAATATTCCAGTGAAATCTTCCATGCTGTGTGGGCGGTAGCACCTGCAAACCTCCACGAGCACTATTAACTTTCGCAAGAGATTTGGAATGACATTTCGCAGCAAGATATTCAACACTGTATTAACATGCACCAACGTTTGACAGAGGTAATTCGTAATCGTGGTGGTAATACTCATTATTAATTTAATTTCTCAATATTTTTTAAAATCAACAATTTACAAAAAAAAAATTAAATTTAGAAAAAAATAAATTTAAAAAATTAAATTAATAAAAGCAAAAATAAAAAAAAAATAAAAAAATTTTTTTTAATGAAAAAAAAAAAATTAAAAAAATTGAGACAGTGGCCTCCACGTCCGCATTCTTGTCCCTGGGTTCGGCAGAGTGTGGTCACTGTATAATAAGTAGATTCACAGTGAAGTTTTGTAGAAATGTCATTGTATAAAAAAATTGGTGTAAAAAGGCTTATGCTACTAAAGAGCTCTTAAGAGTCGGCCGTATCGCTCTGTCCTTGTCTAATCTAAATTTTCGTTATAATAAATAAATTAAATATTTATATACAAATTTAAGGGGTGAGCGCAATAGCGCAAAAGACGAGCAAACGATTCTATTTTATGGAAAAATATGAAATTTTCATTATTTTTCAAGTAAAGTACGAAACGGAAAAAATGAGGTTGAGTTTGACTGTGTTTTCCGTTTCGTACTTTACTTGAAAAATAATGAAAATTTCATATTTTTCCATAAAATAGAATCGTTTGCTCGTCTTTTGCGCTATTGCGCTCACCCCTTAAATTTGTATATAAATATTTAATTTATTTATTATAACGAAAATTTAGATTAGACAAGACAGAGCGATACTGCCGACTCTTAAGCTCAATATTTGAGCCATTCATCAATAGATTTGAAAAATTCAGAATGGATTGTAAAGGACATAGTGTCTGTATTAAGATGTATATTAGAACTACCTAAATTCAAAGTTATTACGGGTTTACGAAACGCTGTTCTTAATCTGGTTAATTAACAACAATTTTGGTAATTTAAAAACAATGGAATTCATAGTAAAATCAAGAAATTAAAGTTATTGCAACAATTTCTCAGTAAAGATGGATATGGAACCTTCAATTTGCTTTTTTGCAAATGTCTGTACAATAATTTTTTACTGAGTTACAGCCTTAAGGATAAATTAAATTTTTTCCTTTAAACAGCGATATTTTAGTCAAAAAAAACTCGAAATCGGACTCGTAAAAAACGAAATTAAAGCTAAAGAGTTATACTTTATAAAACAATATTTTGCAAGTACAAAAAAAAATTATTAAAACTCGTGTGAATTGAGAAAGTGGATGCAAAGCTATCGAATTTTAGCGTAGTTTTATGTATTGCTTGATAGAAACATTAAATTTCTAGTTAAGAAAATGATAATGCATGGCTTCTAAAAACTAAAAGAAAGACCTTGGATTTACTTTTTTACCGGTCTCTTTAGGTCAATTCTAGCTAGAGTTAAGTTAGTTTAAAGTCGGTGCTTTTTTAACTTCAAATTTAAGTGTTCTCTTAATTTTTGTGCGAAGTGTATATACATTTAGGAATGTGCATTTATCTTTCATTTTAACGGGATGTCGGAGCTGCTGGAATTAATTTTTTCTTTTTTTTTTAATTTATTGATATCTTTTTAAATTTATAATTTTTAAACAAACGTTATGATTTGTTCGCACTCAAGCTATGTTAATACAATCATTTCTGTTAATATAAAAAGTCATTTGGTTATTTTATTATGAACTTGAATTAGAAATTAAATGTCAATCCCAACAAACCTAATCTCAAAATACTATACATTGAAATTTTGAATATAACTTTTTATGTATAATATTTTGGTAGATTTCTTGAGTTGTCTGCACTCAAGTTTAATCTTACAACTTTTTTTATTGTAATAAAAAAAACTTGATTAAAAACACCGCTTACTTAGAAACTTGGATTGAAAATATTATTATGAGGTTAGGAGATTCCTCATGCTCTTAAGCTAAATTCCAATGCATTATATAGAAATGAGCATATGCATATATATGTAAAAATTTTTGCAGAAGGGTTGTTCTGCATCGATAAAAAAAGTTATAATATATCGCAGATTGATATAAGACTATAGCACCACGTATCACCGAATTCATAATTACATACGAAAATCCCTAGAAATGTTTATAGAATTAGTAGTACATATCTAGTGACAATAGCTATGTAACAGCATCAAATACCGAAAAACAATGATAAATGTGAAAAAAGATGTAAACATATTCATATCGCTATGTAAAATTTTCAAATCCTACATAGTGATATACGCATAAAACTTCATAGATGTAATAACATTATGATTGTAATAAAAAATTAGCTATGAAGTTTGAGAAGTTTCCTCAATTATTTATGTCATTTTCCAAACTATTCAATTATTGTAAACTTGGAATCTACTTGTTTATTCTAAGTAGATTTAATGAGTCTATAAATTATTAATGTAATTTCTAAAATTAAATAAATATCGAAAGCTTTGAATTTACTTATTAATTTTAAGTACATTTAAAGTTTGTATTAATTAAATTTATAAAATTGAGCTATAAATAAAAGCAAACTATAAAATATGCAATATTAAAATATATTAAATTTTTGTAGAATAGGCATTACCTATCCTATAAAAATTTCATATATTTGATTATTGCAAGCTTTATAGTTTGCTTTTATTTACAGCTCAATTTTATAAATTTAATTAATACAAACTTTAAATGTACTTAAAATTAATAAGTAGATTATTACGATAAGTAAAAACGAACTTCAAACTTTTATGACTTGCCTACTTTCCATATGTTGATCGGCTACCCGGTAAATAAAATAAAATCATTTATTTTTTTTTATGATCACTTGTGACAGCTCCTAATCACAATAAAACTCTATTATCTTGTGACTTGTTCTATCGATCTAACGTTTACTAAAAGCGTTAGAACGATAATTTAATGCGGGTTTATTATTAATCCCCAAACCACGATTTTGTGTTTCCAACAGCTTGATTTTCTTTCTCTTTTTATCATAAAAATGCCGTTACACTTTCTATGTCTATCGACCCTCTTCCCGGTATCTTGTGAAAAACACCCTTTTTGGGGGGAAATCAACAAATAAATTTGGAAACTAGACAACGATGTGATATAAACTCATTTTTGTCACGAGATTTCGCGTATAAAAAGGTCTACAAAAAGTTTGCAGTGGTCACTAATTTTTCAGAGTCTTTTGTACGCGGTTTCGCTGCCTAGCTGTCTATTAAAATTGTATTTATCAATGTCATAGAAAAATTCATTCGAATTAGTCTAACAAGGAGAATTCATTGCATTTGGGTCTTGGATTTCCTTCTTACTTTGAGATATTTTTTCTTACATAAATCATGAAAAAAGCCGCGTCCTTCCGGTCCAACGTTCGATTTTTTCCGAATTATGAGTAGTTTTGTCTGTTTTATTAAAAATTTTCATCTGCTTAATAGTTCTACTATTTTTAAACTACTTATTCTATAAGGTTTTTAGTAATTTTATATTAAAGTTGAGATTAAAACCTTTCGATTGAAAAAAAATGTGTTCTGCAAGCTCAAGTTGTTTAAAAGTTATAAGAATAAAAATAGCGTAAATATTTTGCTAAAAATATGCATAGAAAATAAATGCTCGTTTTCAGTCCGAATTTCATTTTAATTTTTTTCCCTTTATAACTTTAGAACAACTTGAGCTTTTTGGACACGTTTTTTTTTATCGGAAGGTTTTAATCTCAATTTTAATATGTAATGAGTAAAAACCTTATGGAATAAGTAGTTCGAAAACTGTAAAGCTATAAATCGGATACAAATTCTTTAGCAAAACAGACAAAACTACTCATAAGTAGGAACAAATCGAGCGTTGGACTGAATGGACGCGTCTTTTTTCATGATTTTATGTAAGAAAAATATCCCAAAGTTAAAAGAAAATCCGAGATCCAAATGCAATGCACTCTCCCTGTAAGTCATAATAAGTAAATTGTCAAATTGTTAAGTCTGTAATTTCGCAATAAACATATCTATATTTGTAATCTGTCCAAGTCTCAAATGAATTTCAACTACTAAATTCACTTTCCGAGTTCAATCATTTATTTGTTTTTCTTTAAGCCCAATACTTTCCTTTTTAAAGAACTTCAAGAACCGCCTGCTGCGCAAGGAACGACCAACTCAAACAAGGTACGCTCACTATTTTTATTTCTCTCTCTATTCGTACCGTGTATTGCACAATCGCCTTTTTTCTATAAGAAAAGTCACCCATCCGAATTGTATAAGCAACTGAATTGGGGAAGCTAAATAAAGCAATAACATTTATTTTCACATGAATGATTTCGTGGTTACGTCACCCCTAGGACGTATCACGTTGGGGCTCATCTTAAAGGACAGTGCTTTTTTTTAAAAAAATTGGTGAAATATAGGTATGCTATGTTGGAGAACGGAAAAAATTAGGCGTTAGAAGTAACCGAAATATTATAGAAGTACGCGTTAGAAATCGATCCTAAATTTAACGAAAACGAAAAAGCATTAGTTTAATTCGAATGTTAGATTTTTTCAAGCATAGGCACGAAAGCGGCATAGGTTTAACGAAAGAAAAAGGTTGTAGCAGAATAACTGAAGTAGAATTACTAAAAGAGGAAGTCGAGAAAGAACATGTCATTGAAGCCTGTGAAGATAAAAAATTATCTCAAGCTTTAAGGGAATTCTATCCTTACTACACAAGTCAAAGCAGATTATCCGTAATTCTTATTTAAATCATTAGGTATAAATATTATATCTGACAACAGTGCAACACTACAGCTGGTGCATGTGTGTTCGTTCGGCTGTAAGGTGTTTTTCGGTCTTGCATTAACATAATCATTATATGATATATTGATACAAGATAATCACATCATATTATATTAGAAAAAAAATGATAAATGCAAATATGACCTACAGTAAGATTTTTTATGTTTGCCGTAAAAATAAATCTACGGATTTGATAAGGCTTTTTTAAAAGCGGATGAAAATGGCAATAGAAAAGTTACAAGAAATGTTGAAGTAATTAAAAAAGAAATTGATTTTTTTCGAAAAATCGCCAAATTTTTATACCAAAAAATAAGTATTGTATACTATTATATTTTTCGAAAATATTATTTATTTATATTTTTACCTGTACTATTAAATTATTCATTTAAGCTATTTTTATACAACTTGCAAATACGTTAATAAATATTATTTTGTATAAAAATATTATTCATATTACTTTGTGCATATTTAATTTGTTTGATTAAGTTTATTATGAATGTAACTTTTATATACGTTCCAATTTTTTATTAAATTAATTGTTTAAACGTAAAAATGTGATAAGTAAAAAACTGTGATTAGAAAATTATAAAAAGTCACTTTTATTGCTATAATAAATATATATTCAAATGATTTAATATATCTGTTGTTTTATTTAAATACTTATATTTAATTATTCTAATTATTACCCTGGTAGAAAATGAAACGCTTTTTCTACCATTTTATGGCCATTTCTTTAAAGTGAAGAGCAGAAAATGGGAATGTTTTATGGCCATTATTTGAACTAATATGAAACGTTTTTTTCAACTTTCATAGTGCTAAAAAATGCTAATAAAATGTTGAGTCTGATCCACTATTATTTGAATATAGATAGTTAACAGTAGAGTCTATCAAATTGTGCTCTAATTGATTACTATTAAGAATCATTTAAGGATTTTTCTTGAAAATTATCATTAATCATTAATAGAATCACTTTTGTTAATATATTCGCGCGTATATTTTGAGTTGTGATCGGATTGTTAGAAGTTATTTTTAAACGATTAATAAAATTTTCCATTTATTATTTTAATAAACGATATTTTTATACTCGTTTCGTACTGCGTTTCATATTTTTATTTTAATAAAATTTAATATTATTTTTATTTTTATAAATTCCAATAAAAATAAACATTGACGAAGGAATGTGAATAAATACTAATCTATATTTTCTCGCCACGTGGCAAAAGTGAGGTTATGATTTTACCTATGATCTGAAAAATTAAGGACTCATTACTAAAAAGTTATATAACTAGTCAAAAAAAGTTGTCCACAGTTTACCTAATTTTTAGATAGCTGTTACTGATTTTTTCACTCCGTTTACTTAAAATGCGTATTTTTTTGGCTAAATACAAAAATTTTGAACAACATTTTTATATTAGCATTTTTTGCCTATAAGATGCTAACCAATATACCAAAAAATTTGAGCTCTGCAGATTCAGCAAAAAATTGCCATTTATTCGCCAATATTGACATGACAAAATATTACTATTGATAATGGTCATAAATTGTTGTTTACACCATTTTTAATGTTCAAATTTCTACCAGGGTACCTTAATCTTTTATGCATAAATAATATTTTTAATCTGCAATTAATATTTGCACTAATACTCCATATGTATCGCACATTCGAATTTAAAAAGCGCGCGCTATCGCATCTATCTTACTTTGACAGCGTTGCCACATGTCTTTGATCATGGCGTCTAAGAAGTGAAATTTATTAAACGCTTTTACAAAATAATTTATTACATTTCCCGCAGATACCCAACGCCTGTTTTTTGAAAATTTAAACTTTCTTAAAAGGTTTTTTATGCTATATAAATAGCTGAACAATATCTGTTTGTTAAATAAACTGTATTTCTTAAGTGAATGTGGCAAAAGTGCGTTTCACCATAAGACTGCATGTTAAAATCTCGAAAAAAAAATCTTCGATAACTTTTCTTCTGTGTACCCTAGCCTTCCAAAAGTTTTATGACATTATCTTATATGTACTATGTACTAATATATCAAATTTTATTGAAATCTCTTTGTTAATTCTATTACTAATAGGACGCCCTTAAGCGAATTAATATATAAGAAGATGAATTCGAAAAAAATTATAAGTTACATTGTGAAGGGAAAAGGTTTCGTAATACACCGTGGTACAACTATGAAAAAAATCAATTGAGTTACATTGTATCAAACATTTATAACTCGACATTAGGGTAGGTGAGACCTTTATCAATAAAGGATGCATTAGAATTCATACCAAAATATAATGGAAACGAACCACCGTTACATAAATTTATTCAAGAATGCAGAGATGCATGCGAGATTATCACACCAGCCCACGAACAGGAGTTGGCAGAATTAATTAGATTGCGGCTATCAGAAGGAGCAATGCAATGTACAAGCCATAAAACCTTGGAATTAATAAACAATATTGCAAAGTTTTTCCACAAAATTTTTGGATTACCAAAAACCTATTATGAGTTACAAGGAGAACTCGCAAAAATAAAGAAAAAAAGAGAAGAAAGTGTAATTATTTTTTCAAACAGAATACAAGCTCTTGGGCAAGAACTTACAGATGCAGCAAGGAGAGAAAATTGGATAACCCACACTTTTAGACAAACTCTAGAAAAAGACTTACTAGGAGAGTATCACATTTCCGGATCACGGATTTTGCTCAAACTTCGGGATAAGTTTTCAGATGATAAAATATGGAAACGCTAAGGTTATAGTCACAAACGCTCAATATTTCCTTAGTTCCAGGCAATTAAAGAAAATCACTAAAAAAGTAACTAGATTTTTAAACGTATATAGTTCTTTAACATTGATAGCTAGAAGCTTGAAACTTTTTTTAAATTAAAGCTGAGCTTAGATCCTTTCGAAACAGTAGTTATAGCATATAACCATATTATTTTTTCCCAAAGTTATAGCGTAATAAAGATTGGACTTGAATTTTCTTTTTAAAACATTAATTAATAATAAAAGCTGGAATTAGGTCCAATCTTTATTACACTATAACTTTAAGAAAAAATAATATGCTTGTATGCTATAACTACTATTACGAAAGGATTTAAGCTCAGCTTTAATTCAAAAAAAGTTTCAAGCTTCTATCTTTCTTTCTTTTTGGTTAATGGCTGTGGATTGTAACTACGATCCGATGTGCCACCATACATGCGCGGTATATTTATAATTAATTTGTCAATTTGGTCAAAATAACACGTAATATATAAAAAAAATTAATTTAAATTGAATTAATTATTTAGTTGATTATACTATCTTTCATTGTTGTTTTGTTTATCAAGAAATAAAAAAATAAATAAAAATAAAAAATAAATAAAATAAAAATTAAATGTATATATAATTGGTTTTCAGCTTCATCTATATAAAGATATTGATAATCAGAATTTTAACTTCTATGTTGGTGGGGTTTTTAAGTAAAATGTCTATTCATTTGTTAAAAGGTATTTTTAATCTATTAAAAAGTCTTTTTAGTTTATAAAGTAACGAACGTCGTTGATTATCGAAAGTGGGACAATCCCAAGTTATGTGTTGGATATCTTGTATGTCAATTAGACATTGACACATAGGTGTGTCTGACATATTCTTTCTAAACATACTAGCCAGTAAGTTATAATGATTGGAGCATATCCTGTTGATAGTAGTAATATAAAATCTCGATTCATTAAGAGATGCAAACCAAGGTTTTGGTTGATATTTTTTATGAAAATTAGTAAAGTAGTAGGTACCTTTATGATGACTTTCATCATGTAGTAAAGCGTTTTGTAAGTTTTTATGTCTGGAATTGATTCCTTCCTGAAAGTCAGAGTAGGGTAAAAGAGAAACTGTATTAATTCCATTGTCAATAGCATCTTTCGCTAGTTTATCTACTATTTCATTGTAGGTAATACTACAATGAGCAGGAATCCATATTAAGGTAATATCAGTGTTATTCTGTTTGCATACATAGAAGGTAGATTTGATATCTAGAATAAGATGTGATGTGTTTTTAGATTTAATTTGAGAGTAATTATCTATTGCTTTTAGAACACTCAATGAGTCTGAGAAAATTAATGCTTTTTTATTCTTAGATAATCTGACTTTATGGATAGCGAGTATTATTGCTAGTGCTTCTAGTGTGAAGATTGATGCTTTGCTGTTAGTTTTATATTGAAATTTATTATTTGATTGGGGAATGTAGATAGCAAAGCCTGAGTGAGTTGAGTTCAAAATTTTTGAGGCATCTGTAAGAACATAAAAAGAATTGGACATCTCTGTTCTAAAACGATTTAGGAATTCTGTTTGTAAATCAGAGGATTTTTTAATATGTGTCCCAGAAGAAATGTCAATATTTATTTCAGTAGTGATGGCCTGGTAATTATACATATAAGGAATTAGATGTGAAAGATTTTGTATTTTTTGAGAAATTAGAGGTGAGAGGTATCTGTAGGGCTTAATAAGGGGGAAATTAGAGGAGATATAAAAATCAGAAGTTTTAGTAGTTTTTTCGAGGTTGGTTATATTTTTTAATAATGTTTAGTCCTTATATGGAAGTAATTCAAGAATGAAGTTGTCTGCCAATTGTTGAAGTCTGAATTTGATGTGATTTGGGACTTTGGTTTCAGCATGTAATATATTGATGGGGGTAGAGATTCTATATCCCAAAGCAAGTTTGATGCCTTGATTTTGTATTTTTTGAATTTTATTTTTAAGAGTGATGTTTTTAATATTTGTTAAGAATAGGCCGTATTCTAATGTACTTCTAATAAGAGCAGTGTAAACATTTAATAGTGTTTGAGGTTGTCCTCCCCACCATGTACCTCTAAGCATTTTGATTACATTAAGTAGTTTGGTTGCTTTACCTATAATGTATGTAGCATGATCATTCCAAGTCAAGGAGTGATCAAGATACATACCTAGGTATTTGATTTTGTTAGAAGTGCGTATTATTGTATTATTAATATTTATGGAGAAGTCTTCAATAAGCGGAAAAGGATCTTTAGAAAAAATGATAAATTTAGTTTTTTCAGGGGAGATTTGAAGTTCCAGTTCCATAAAAAAATTATTAATTTGATTAAAGACATTTTCAAGTTTGTTAATAGCTACATTGATATTAGGATTGGAGCAAAAAATTATTGTATCATCAACATGTTGTAAAAGATGTATGTCTGAGGGAAGTATTTTGTGTAGTGAAATAACTTATAAGTTATATAAAAGAGGGCTGAGTACAGATCCCTGTGGGACCCCGTTACTTTTAATATATAATCCTTGTAGGTTATTTCCTATTTTAAAATATAGTTTTCTATTTGTCATAAGATTATATATGAAGCTTCTAGTTTTTTTAGGTATTTTTAGTTTTTTTTAAATTTGTGATAATTTGTTTGGGCATACATTATCAAAAGCTGATTTTATGTCTATAAGAATACAGCATGTTTTAAGATGGTTAGTAAATCCATGATATATATTGGTGAGAAGTGAGCTTAAAGCGTGGATACAAGATTTGGATTTACGAAAGCCATTTTGAGATAATTTTATTTTGTTCAATGAAATGTTGTAGCCAAGTATTGACCATTCTTTCTAATATTTTTAACAAACAAGATGCTAATGAAATAGGGCGAAATTTATTTTTAGGATTTTTGGGTATAAGTATGATAAGAAAGTCTTTCCATGAATCGTGACATTGACTGTTTTCAAAGAAAGTATTGAGAGTGTCTAGCAGAATTTGTCTAAAGTTGATAGGAGTATGAGAAAGCATAGTATAATCCAATTGATCAAGACCTGGGGAAAAAATTTTTTTTTGATGCGTCAATTGCTAAGTTAAGAGGAGGTCACGTATCTCTGTCCTTTTCTAATAAAATAATTGAGTTTTTTACACGAACTAACAACTTTAGCAAAAAATGAAAAGAAAGCCGCATCTCGTAATAAAAAAAACAATATTTTCTTTGATAAGAAAGAATTAATTTTATTGCTTCGTTTTTAAGAAAACCTTGAAAAACTTAAATCATAGAGGTTAGGGTGGACAATTTGGTTTTTCAAGGTTTTCTTGAAAACGAAGCAATAAAATTAATTCTTTCTTATCAAAGAAAATATTGCTTTTTTTATTACGAGATGCGGCTTTCTCTTCATTTTTTGCTAAAGTTGTTAGTTCGTGTAAAAAACTCAATTTTTTGATTAGAAAAGGACAGAGATACGTGACCTCCTCTTAAGTTCTGTAATAGTGAATTTATTGTCCAATTCTTGATAAAATTCTTTTTCTGTTTCAGGATCAGTTTGAATTGATTGTGATTCTTCATTTTGGGGAACCGGGGGACAGTGTTGTTCTATGAATTTATTTGAATTATTAATAATTTCAATATCATTATTAGAGAAAGTAGGTTGAAGATTTGCAATATTAAAAGATTGTATAGTATTCCAAACACATTTTGTGTCCATTTTTGGGGTGAGTTTTTCATCTACAAAGTTTTTGAATTTTTTGGTTTTAATTTTTTGTAATTGTTCTTTAGTTTCATTTGCTTCAGAGAGTTTAAATTTTCTAAATTAGGGCTGTTTAATAATAAGTTAGAAGCATTCCTCCTATTTTTAGTAAAGGAGGAACATTGTTCATCCCACCATAGAGCCTTAGGATTTCTATTTTTGAATTTTTTTTATATCTTATGTGTTTCAGAATTTAGGGTTAACGATTGATTTAGAGTAGTTTTACTTGGATCAGAGGTGTTGTAAGTTGTTGAATTTATTTTGTTAAGTTGTTTAACAGTAAAAAGACAGAGGTTGATTAATATGCTTTTTTTTTTTTTTTTTTTCTTATTAGCTTTATTAACCAATTTACATGATTATCAGCATATATAATATCACAAAATACATTAAAAAAATAAAAATAAAGATTATTACATATTTAAAAATAAAAATAATGAAATAGGAGATAAATGGGCCTTCCACTGAAGGTCACTATGAATTTAAATCTTTTTGTCTATGTCTTTCAAGTAATAATAAATATGTTGGAGCACTTCTATATTCGGTTTGCACAAGAATGAGATAACATCGAATGGAGGGTAGAGCTTCATTGTGGCCATTTTCTTCAGGAGCGTTTGTCGTTGTTGATCGTACTGCGAGCATTGCCAAATCACATGATTCAGGTCTTGATTTTCGTAGCCACATTCACACGATGGGTCATCTACAACGTTTATTCTGTGTAGAGACTGGTTAAGCGAGTAATGGTTGCTTCTACATCGAGTTATAAAAACGATCATGTCTCTCTTGAGTTTGAGGCCTTTAAACCATGATTTAGGAGTCTGGTCTCGTATACGTTGGAAGTAGGTAATGCCCTTGTGAAGACCTTCTTCTTCAATTAGCCTAGTGTTTTCAGACTGGGCCAATTTTCTAAAAAAGGGTCTGTGATCCGTGTATGGCAATCGCGTCGTCGACGGAACAACTTCAGTCGCTCTTTTTGCATCGGAATCCGCAAGCTCGTTACCAGTGAGGCCTATGTGTGATGGTATCCAGTATAGTGTTACTTTTTTCATGGAAAAAGTCGAGCGTTGATACTGCAAATTCTTGTCCAGCACTTGAAGTAAGTAGTGATTCATGCTGTCGTGTATTTTGGGAGAACTAATTGCTTTCAGCGCACTCAATGAATCAGAGAAAATATCCACATTTCGGTGATTATTTTCTAGAGCGATATCCATAGCTGTAGAGAGAGCTTTACTTTCAGCTGTAAAAATGGATGCTTTAGGATTAAGTCTGCCAGTGTTACTAAGTCCCAATTCTGGAACGACACAAGCAACACCAACCGATGTTCCATTGTCTTTTTTGCTTCCGTCGGTGTAAATCTTGATAGAATCAGAATTCATGAACGTTGCTTGGAGGAGTAGGTTCGGGTGATCACAATCTCTAAGATAGCTTCCCAGTTTGTAGTCAACAGTAATCGGCGTTCGAAAGATGTCAAAATGGTAATTGTAAACGCTTGGTAGTCGGTCTTCATGTATTTCATGTCTGATTCCAATGACTCGTTTGATGCACTTTCGCATAACATCTATTCGTTGATGGCGATCAAGGATTATCTTGTGCACGCGACTGTTCAGAGTAATTCGCGTGATGGTATGTGTCCTGCTGAAAGCTTTTAACAAAAATTGATAGCAAAGTAGTTCAGACCTAATACGCAGAGTCAGGAGATTAGATTCAGCCAGGAGTATATTCGTTGGTGTGCTTATTCTTAGCCCAAGAGATAATCTTATTGCAGCGAACTGTATTCTTTCCAGCTTCAGTATTCTTTTTTTGGTTGTTGGGAAGTATATATAAGAGCCGTAATCAATTATGGATCTAGTGAAACTTTTGTAGAAGGTGAGTAACGTAGAAGGATCAGCACCCCAGTGTACGCCACGCAGGAACTTAATTATGTTAAGAGAGGCCGATGCTCTTTGAATAACATGCCTTTGATGTTTCAAGAAATTCATTTGGCAGTCAAAATAAATACCCCGGAATTTGACAGCATCCGTAGATATAACAGGAGATCCTTGCACTTGAACTGTTGTTTCACTTGGTGCTATGCCCTGCTTGTTAAAGTGTACAAACTCAGTCTTCTCAGGTGAGACTTCTAATCCAATCTTCTCAAGGTTTGTGGCTACTTCTTGGACAGCATCTTCAAGAATAGTTTTGTCAGTATCTGGATCATCGGTGCGGAGATAGATGACAATATCGTCTGCATACTGCAATATTTTAACTCTTGCGTGATTGACACTGACCGCATCAGCCACGTAGAACAAGTACATGAGGGGGCTGAGGACGCCACCCTGAGGTACCCCTTTGTAGCAATGCCTAGGAGTATCTGGGTTGACTTCAGAGTAGACTTCTCGATGGTAAATTAAGAATTTGATGAACTTGGTGAACTTAGTCGAGATGTTAACAGCAGACAGTTTTTTAACTAAGATTTCGCTCTGGACTTCATTAAAGGCGTTGCTTACATCTAAGTATACAGCTAAAACTTGAGAGCCCTCTTTCAATGCGTCCTCGATGTCCAACTTGAAGATAGTGAGGTTGTCAGAGCAAGAAATTCCCTTACGGAATCCCGTTTGCGTGCGTGGCAGCAGTTCATTAGTTTCAACAAACCATCTTAACCTGTTTGATACCATCAGCTCAAAAATTTTACATACGCATGAAGTCAGAGCCAGAGGTCTGTAGCCTTTACCATTAGGCTTCTCAGCAAAGTGTACAAAAGTTTTTCTCCAGGTATCAGGGTATTCGTCAGCAGCGAACATCTCGCTTAAGATATCGAGTAGAAGTAGATGATATTTTATCGAGATGTTATGTAGAACTTCGTAGTTTATACCATCTTTGCCAGGGGCAGACTTATCACCACGAGATGAAAGAGCAATATTGAATTCTAAGAAGGTGAATAAATTATCCATCATTAAGTCATCCTTTGCTTGAGGCTCGAATGCTGGGTCGTTTGGTACAGAGCTAGGGCATATTTTGTCCAGTGCCTCTTCCAGTTTAGTTTTATCGACCGTGTTGCATGAATTCCTTTTTTTAACCTTGGTCCATTTGTTTTTTAAGATCCGTGCTTTATTCCAAGTGTACGTGATGTCGTGTCTAAAGTCGATTGAGCTGGCAAATTGGCGATAACATTCTCGTTTTTTGTGGCGGAAAAGTTTTCTGGCTTCTGTTCTCAGCTTGTTGTATTGTAAACAGTCCTCTTCTTTGTGAGAAAACTCCCACTTTTTATAGGCAGCTTGACGACGGCGCTTAGCTCGATGACATTCGTCATCCCACCAAGGAACAGGATTCTTGTGGATTGATGCCAATACATTTTTTCGTTTTGGCGTAGCTTTCAAGACCGCATTGGTGATGGTGTCCATGAAGAAACTGTATTTCTTTACTGGTGGCAATCTGTCATATTCGTATTTTAAAAAATTACCGTAGTCCGCATCCAGATTTGTATTAACTTGTGTCCAGTCTGTTCGTTTAGACTAAACTTTGAACGTTTCACGCCTATATATGTGTCGTTGTAAGTCAATCATGACTTTTATCGGGAAATGATCAGACCCCATGGAGTCCGGCAGTACATTGTTGTGAACAAAAGGCGATATGTCTGTAGTAGTGAATAGCAAGTCTATGTTGGATTTTGATAAGTTGGCTGCATTAAAATGCGTGTAAGTATCGTTGTTGTGTAAAAATAACAATAGTTCTTCCGAGCTATCCAGGAGCCTCGCACCATCAGGATCAGTGTGTGAGCAATTCCAGGCTTCGTTATGAGCACTTCGTTAACAAGCAATTACTATGTCCGTTTGTGTTTCCAACGATAGTTTTCCAAGCACTGTTTGTTGAGTTGCCATTACCAGGAGGTCTGTACACTGCGAAAATTGTTAGAGGCTTAACAAGGTTAGTGATTTTAATACCAGCTATTTCGGCGCCGTTAACTTCATTGATGTTGTCAACCGTCGTATACTGAAGAGAATTATGAACAATAAAAGCCAGCCCACCACCGGGACCATCAACCCTAGGTACACTGTAGGTGTGAAATTGACTGTATTCTAGAGAGATGTTTCTGTTGAGCCACGTTTCAACCAGCACTATTACGTCGTAATCCTGTGTTATCTTTTGCAGTTCAGCCTTTTTGTTGACTGCGCTGTGACAGTTCCAAAACAAAACTCGAACACTAGCGAAATTAGAATTGTTGTGAGCGCCGCTGTGACTGTCGTGCTCACTCATTGTGTAAACTTAGAATAAAATTCAAACAGCTGCATCAGACTCACTTGCGGAGTCGGTAACCACGACTCCTCTGAGTGCCCTCACAGTTTTAGTAAGCCTAGTTTTAAAAGAACTGGATTCTACGTGCATTCGTACTTGCTCGAGCATAACAATCAGCGATTGAACATTAGTAGTCTGATCGTTTATTATTGTCGGCATGTCACGATACGAAACTTCTAGTGTAGCAGAAATCAGTTCAATCAGCTGATCGAACGAGATTGGAAAAGTTGCCGCTGTTTCTGCTGGTATCACACTTTTAGCTAGTTCAATTTCTTGTTTAACTTTATCAGAATTGGTTTTTGAAGCAGTTTTTTTCTTTTTAATAACTTTCTCACTTTGAGCTGTTTTTACAGCAGTAGTATTTTCAGTATCAGTAATCACTGAGCCATTTGAACTAGTGGGGCGTGTTCTCTTTTTATTCTTTTCAGTTAATGCAGTAGGTGTAGCAAACAGCTGTGAGCCGTTGAACGTAAGCGGAGCAGGCTGCGTAGCAGACTGACTAGCACAGTTAATAGCAACAGATGGTGTTTCGATGATAATAGAGGAATCTTCATCGTCCAGCGAGGAAGTATTACTGCTGTTATCTTTGTTGTCATCTTTTTCAATCGCCGTATTGCCGTTTGAAAGTTGAGAGCTCAGTGCGATTTGTGTTTGTTTACCTTTTTCTTGCTTGAGTTTGGGACACTGTCTCATAGTATGTCCCTCAGCGCCACATTCAAAACATTTCATCTTATCCGTGTTCACGTAAATATGATACGTTGTAGAGTCGTAGTTAAGCGAAAAATCGCCATCGAGTTTCTCAATATCATCTGGGTGTACAAATATTTGACGTCTGAAACTTTCGATGTGTGCGAAAGCGCTGCCCGCACTGATGCGCAATGGAGTAATCGCAGATCTTAATTGAATTCCCTTTTCTTTCAGCTTACCTTCAATGACATTATCTGGTATAAAGGGCATAACATTTGATAAAATAACGCGTTTTAAACGTGCGATGTATGGGCGCATAGTTAGTTCAGATGATCCAACGGTTATGACGTTATTTCCTTCGGTGGTGAGCTGTTCAACCAGATCAATATTAAAAACAAAGAAACAGAAACGATTCATTGTGATACGGGAGGCTGAATGTATGTCCGTGGGTTTGATTTTAGTACAAATGGCTTTAAGATATTCTTCATTTGTCTTTCCTTCGACCATATCAATGACGATGCCTCGTTCTGTCTTGGGAAGTTTCTTCGTGGCTGCCGCTACGGAATAGCCGGTTAAGCCTTTAGGAGTGTTAACAGTAGGAGGTGAAGTCATGGTTGTAGTTTTGTAACTTTATCTTCAAATACCTCAATACAGAGGATAAACACGCGAAACACGCGAGAGCACCACGCTGCGCCACGATGAACGTTGGCGCAGCGAGAGAAAAGGTAATCTATACGCGCACAGAGCACACACGTCTACCTCGTTCGGCGGCTAGGCGAACACTGATTAATATGCTTCATTTTTCGGAGTTGTTATGAGTGTTGATAAGATTGTGATTTACTTGTATACATTTAGGAATAAGGGCAGTAAAAAGTTTCCAGTTGACATTTCTGTAATTAATTTTGTGCGTTGAAGGGAATTTTTTCATGTTCCAGTTGAATGAGACAGACAATTGAAAAGTGATCGCTATTCATGTTGTCAGAAAAAACTTGCCAAGATGTTGAATTAATGATGTTGGATGATACTAGAGTTAAATCTATTGGAGAAGAGATGAATGATTGTTGTGAGAGGGAGTTTGGAGTTTGAGTAAAACTATTGTTGAAATAAGTATGAGAGCCATCGTTAAGAATTATAAGGTCTTGATCAATAAGAGAATCTACTATGTTTTCTCCAGATTTGCATACTTTGTTTGCACCCCATGAGTAGTGATGTGCATTGAAGTCACCTCCAATGAAGACATGTTTGTAATCCGCTGTGTTTTGTAGAATCTTATTCCATTCGTTTACTGTCGTTTGAGTTGTAGGAACTCGGTATATTGAGACAATTAAGATTGAGTTTTGTTTAGTAATATTATTAAGGGGTAAAGGTATGGATATTGCTAATGATTCTATTGTTTTTGAAATGTTATTGAAATTGGCAATATGTTGAAAAGGTATGTTATTTTTTATAAGTATAGCTACGCCTCCATGTATTCCTGTGGATCTATCATTCCTGATTATGGAGTAGTCAGGAATGTTGACCCTATGGAATTCATTGAGCCAAGTTTCTGAAAGAGTGATTATATCATAATCATTTATGATTTCTTTAACGGTAGACCGGAGTAGAACCTGATACCGACCGAGTAACAATTGAGTTGTTTGTTATTTACTCAAGTTTTAATCGGTGTATCTTCAAATTAAAGGTCGAGCACAATAGATATTATTATTATGAACATCTATGCACAAGAAAAAAAATATCTACCGGTTTGTTTTTGAGAAAAGTAAGTAACGCGAAAATATTATAAACATAAACTTTTACTTTGGCGTTACTTACTTTTCTCAAAAACAAACCGGTAGATATTTTTTTTCTTGTGCATAGATGTTCATAATAATAATATCTATTGCGCTCGACCTTTAATTTGAAGATACACCGATTAAAACTTGAGTAAATAACAAAAATGCCAATTAGACAAGGACAGCGAATCCAGCCTGCTCTTAAGAGAGTATAATTTATTCATTAAACTATGACAGTTCCATTGTAGAATTCTTATTTTTTTATTGTTCATGTTAAAAATAAAAATTTAAGAATTTTATTTTTTATATTAGTTTTAATTGTTTGTTGTTTAATGTTATTAGAATACTCTCTATAAGAAGAGATTTAAATTGATCTGTTAAGATACATTGTATGTGGATCCGGTTGCAAAATTGTCGTTATTACTAATGTTATTTGTAGAGTTTTGCAAAGTTATAAATTGTTGAATAATGCTTTCAAAAGATATAATTGTGTCATTGATGGATATGCCATCATTTGAAAGTGCAAAGGTAATATTTTGAGGATTTGATTCAGTATTGCTGCTATTAGATTGAATATGTTTATGAAAAGAGGAAGGTTTAAAATCAAAATTGTAGTTTCCATTAGGAAAGATAAGGATTTGTTGATGCTTTTGCTTAAGTGTTTGTTGTGAAGAATTTATTTTTGAATTGACATTTTGAGAGATAATTTTTTTGTGGTTGGAGTTATCAAGTTTTATATTGTTCCTATTGTTTTTTGTTATGTCTGTAAATGGTTGAGCATTTGTAAAGGAGTTGTGATTGGGCTGAGTGTCTCTCGTGTTTAGGTATGAAAAATCTGAGCTTATATCATTTGTCAATTCAGGGAACTCTCTATAATCAGAGAATCTAAACCTTTTTTTATTAAAAGCTTGATCTTTAAAATCTATTTTGGCTTCTCGAAATGAAATTTTTTTTGTAGCTAGAGTGAGTGTACCTTGTTTAATTTTTCTTAGATTGCAAGATCTAGCAGTGGGAAGATGTGTTTCTTGACAATTAATACCTTTAATATTATTTGTGTTTGAAGCTAGGGTACAGTCAGCATCTTTATGGGTAGAATCCCCACAATATATGCATCTGGTGCTTGATTTACAAATTGAAGTTGCGTGTCCATATCTATAACAGTTTGTACACATTTTAATTTGTGGCACATATATCTCAACTAGGTATTTAACTTTGAATAACATGGCGTATTGAGGAAGAATTCGCCCTTGACATGTTATCATAATAGTAGTGGTAGGATCATAAATTTCTTGTTTATTTTCAGTAATTATTTTCTTGTAGAATCTACGTATACTATGTCGTTTGAAATTTTCAGTGAATGGAGGAAGTTCAAGATTATTGATAATTTCCTCATCAGTTAAATCTTTGGGGACATTTCTTATTACACCTTTTTTATATACATATGAGTTGGGGACGAAAGCTTCACAATTCATTTCATTGATAATTGATGATTTAAGAATTGTATTGGCAGCCATTCTGTTGTGTGTAAGTATTGTGAGTATCTGACGAATATTCAAGTATTTTAGGCAAGGGTTGAAAAAATTGAGAATTATTTTTTTGTGTTTGCGTTTCTTTATGTGACCGCGTATCAAGATTATTCATGATTTCATTTGACTTTTGAACCATGCTTTCTGTTAAGGGGTTAAGGTAAAGTGATCTTTTTTTCAAATTGGACTCTTTAGTTTGATTTTGGTTTTATATTATTGAAAAATCACTTTTAAGAGCGTTGTTATTAACCTTGCTAGTTTCCGTATTTTGTTGATGTTGAGACATCATTTCGACATCTGTATCAATTTGTTCCTGATTTAAAAATTGTGCAAAAGCGGCGTCCGTTTCATATTGATACAGGACAAGCCCCAGGGGCTGTCCTTTTTTTAACGAAAATTATTTATAGCTTCATATAATCTACATTAAATTATAAAAAATGAATAACAAAACAACAATTTATAGTTACTAACTAAAAACTTCTTTTATACTACTTAATAAGATATGAAAATTGACCAAATTGTTGCTAGAGCAGCTCAATGTGTGTGTACGTAGCAGGCGTCCCAACGAAAACTCTTTTCAAGCTTCTAGCTATCAATGCTGAAGAACTATATGCATTTAGAAATCTAGTTACTCTTTTAGTGATTTTTCTTAATTGCCTTTAACTAAGGAAATATTAAGTGTTTGCGACTATAACTTTAACTTTTTGCATGTTTGTCATCTGAAAACTTATCCCGAAGTTTGAGCAAAATCCGTGATCCGGAGATGTGACACTCTCCTAGTTGGTGAAATTCTTAATAAGAGGTTTACACTGGGTGATAAAGCTCGCATGGGAGAAGCGAGTAATCTACAACAAGCGACGGCGGAAGCAATCGAAATAGAAGGCTTGTCATGAGTTAGAAGATATAAAAAAATACACTAAATTTTATTTCAGGAAATCAAAGGGCACGAAATCAACAAATAGCAAGGCTACAAATTATCGAAGGCAAAGAAACATTACTATGTCAATTTTGTGGAAAAATAGGTCACAGAACCGTTGAAGGTCGGTCATGGCAACAAAAAATACTGCAAGAGATACATTGAGAATAAGTAATATAAATGCAAATACAAAAATCAATCAATATGAAATTTGAGAACTGAAAGAAATTACGAATAACAGTATTTTTTCCTTCGAAAAAATAAATGTACAATTTCCTTTCTTTAATACGGAATCCCATCTTGTGTCAGACGACTTTCCAATCAGAGCGGAAGATTTGCTTAGTAGCGATTTCTCTCCGCGCATGGGTGCGGAAATCGATTATACTGATGAAGCACTAACTATCAGGAATCATATATTTTATAACAGAAAAATTTGGAACAAGCAAAGGAAAAATGTGTGTTAGGCACATAAATCATAACTTTCACAAAAGATGTGAAAGTACAATGAATCTATCAGATAACATCAGAAAATCACGCGAATAAATCGAATAAAAATAGAAAAACAAAAAAATTTTTAAGTAAAACAATGAATCTAGTTCGAAATTTGGAAGATAATAAGGATAGACATCAAAATTCGGTAAATCATATGAGAACATGTAAAAAACAAAAATAAAAAAATCCGAGAGTCAAAGCATCGAATGAAGTGGTCCAGTAGAATCAGTCGAAATGCATAATGTAATTAGTAACAGGTGCACACCACCAAAAATGGCTTTGTTGGATGATTAGAAATAAAATTCTTGAGAGACCCTAAAAATTTGAGCCGTCAGGAATTTGTAAACAATGATTTAAGATGCAAAATTCACTGTTTTTTTGAGGTAACTTAAAATTGTTTGCGATTTAGTATATACAAATTATACTATTTGTAGGTGTTTCAAAGACGATTAATTTGAGACGTCATTGATCAAAATCGGTTAATAAACTTTTAAATAATGATGAACAAAAATCGAATATCGCGAAATTTTTAAATATTTGTCATTTGATAAAAAAAGGATGTACATGTTTGTAATTCAACAAAAATATGCATCTTATTATCCTTTACCATAAAAATTTCATAAAAAAATATTAATTATTTTATGAAATATTCTATTTGTTTATTATAAAGAGGTCAAATGTATGTTAAAAATTTCATCCAAAAATGTCATGGTAGAGACTTTATTATAATCATAAACTATTTAGATATTCGTAGATTTTATGAATTTGATGTGAAATCGTGTCCATTTCATTATTTTCAACCTAAATATAGCAAAAATAAAGAAGTAAATTTGTTTCTTAATGGTTTTTTTAATAGTTTTGCAACTAATAAGAATATCAATATAGGAATTTGATATTCTTATTACTGGCAATTTTACGCAAATTTAATTTAAAAAAAAGCTCTAGCTCAATTAGGAGCCGAGATAATTTTTTTTTTCTTTTAAACTTGCCAATTGTTTATTTATAAAGATTAAGGACTGATATTTTTATCACAGCTAGTATAATACTTGAAGTTTATGATTCCATTATATCAGAGACGAACATTTTGCAATGTTAAAAATTAATATGAAAGACATCAAGATTGCTACTAGTTAAACAGAGTCTTCTTTCCTGCCTTGCAAGAAAATAGATCTGGCGAGTTATAATTCATGTTCCGATTAAAAACTCATTTTATCTCGGTTAATTATTGTTCAATTTCGACGTTTTTTTTTTTAAATCGGGGTATCACGTGAAAATAATAACAACTGTTGTAAAAACAGTTTGTTTGTTTTAAGAATTTTTTATTCAACAATAATTATTGCAAAAAAAAAAATTTTTCAACATATTTTTTTAGTTATTCATATTAAAAAGCTTTAAGAATGAAGCTTGTTCGCCTTAAAAAAAACAAAATTTCATTTTACTGTTTTCATGATAAAATCTATGCCTGTTAATTTTGAAAACAAATTGAAAAACACTTTTGGTTTGGAATGTCAACACATGTAATACATAAATTTACGATTTCATGACAAATTCATTGTATCTCCGTTAATTACGGACCAATTTCGACGTTTTCTTTTTGAATTGGGGTAGTTTGTGAAAAAAATAACAACTATCATATTGCTTTTCTTAAAAATTTTAATTAAACAATTGTTATTGCAAAAAAAAATTATTTTTAACATTTTTAACAATTTTTATGTTAGCAAAAAACTTTAAAAGAAAAGTTTGTTTCTCTTAAAAATGAGACGGTTTTTTATTTTATTGTTTTTATAATAAAATCAATATTTAGCCTGTTAAGCAAAAAATATTAAAAATATCGATTTTATCGTTTGTAACCATATGAGACAATAATTATATTCAATAAAAATAATATAAGAACAGTAAAATGAAAAATTGTCTAATTGTTAAGACAAACAAACTTTTCTTTTAAAATAAGAAATAGTTAAAATATTTTAAAAATAATTTTTTTTTTGCAATAGCAATCGTTTAATTAAAATTTTTAAGAAAACCAATACGATAGTTGTTATTTTTTCACAAACTACCTCAATTAAAAATTTATTAACCGATTTTGATCAATGACGTCTCAAATTAATCGTCTTTGAAACACCTACAAATAGTATAATTTTTATATACTAAGTCGCATACAATTACAAGCTATCTCAAAAAAAATAGTGATTTTCACGAATTTTGCACCTTAAATCATTGTTTACAAATTCCTGACGGCTCAAATTTTTAGGGTCTCTCAAGAATTTTATTTTTAATCATCCAGCAAAGCCAATTCTAGTGGTGTGCACCTGTTACTAATTACATTAAATTTTAGGTCTTTTTCGGCTGATTCTACTGGACTAAAGACATAGCATCAAGTAAAGAAAATATAATCAGAGCATCAAGGAAAGAAAATTTAAGCAGAGCATCAAATAAAAAAAATCTGAAAAACAGAGCCTTAAATGAAGAAAATTCAATCAAAACATCAAGTAAAGAAAATTCGAGAAACAGAGCCTCAAGTGAAAATTTAATCAGATCATCAAAGTTGAAAAATTCAATAAATAAAGCATTTGATAGAGCATCAAGTAGAAAAATTTTAATATATAAAAAATCTAATGAAAAAGATGACAACAGAGCATCAAACATCGATAACACAAATGACAGAGCCTCTTACGTAGAAAATCTCAAAAACAGGACCCTGAATGCTTAGAATCAAGTAAATAAAGCATTAGAATTAAATAAAGTAGAATATTTAAATATAAAACCATCAAATGCAGCAAATAAGGTGAGCCTATTATTCAATACGAAAAAAAGTGCACCCGAGTAAAAAAAAAACAAGTAAAAACGACGGAAAATAAAAGAACAGAGATATTGCCGTCGGATCATCAACAATCTCAAACAAGAAGTAGGGACACAAATTATAATTTCAGTGAAATTGAGGAATGTGAAGTTTTTGAAAAAATTAAAATTTTACAAGATATACTCTTATCAAACTTAAATAACAAAAAGATATTGTATTATAATGCGGAGGATATAAAAATCCTGTTAAATTTTATTTTTAATTACTTGGATCGTTACAAGAATCTACAAGTAACAAAGCAAGCAAAACAGATATTAAATAGATTGAAAAATCATTTCGAAAATAATTCATGCATCGAAACTATAAATAAGACTCTCTCAATCCTTAAAGTAATTAAACCAATTATGATGGGGAAAAGCTAAGTGGCGCAAAAGATTAAATTATAGAAAGTTAAATGCCAAAACTTTAGATGATCAATTTCCTTTACTAAATATAAACGAAATACTGGATCAATTAGACGGGTCAAAGTATTTTTCAGCATTCGATTTAGCAGCATCGTATCATTCTTAGAGCATATACTACTGGAGGAAGCACGTTTATGGAAAGAGTGTAGATAAACGAGAAAGAAAAAGAGAGACAGTTTGGGTACCACCTTTCTCTCTCGTGCGGGCACATGATTGGTTGACGCCACTTCTTTCCAAGAGAAAACGGTTTCCCAAACTATCGCTCTCTCTCTCAATATCGTCTACACTTTTTGTTCAGGCGTGCTTCCTCCAGTAGTATATGCTCTAAGGTATCATCAGATTAAGATTTTATAAGCAGATAGACATAAATCAGCATTCATTACGAATACGCGTCCCACACAGCATGAAAGAATTTCGAAATAATTTCATGAAATATTACAAGTAATAATACGTTGAAAAAATTTAAAAAGGACTTAAAAAGATAACCATATTCTTTTGAAAAGAATTTATGAAATAATACACAGAAAGATTACAAAGTCTTTACAAAAATAATACCAAGAAGGAAATGAAAGTTAAAATATGAAATATTACACGAATCCTTTCTAAAAGGACTTTGAAATGACTTCTTGAAAGGAAACAAGAAATAACTCAGAAATCTTCGAAAGATTCTAGTCATGAAATAATTTAGAAAGATTTTCGAAATAATCTAAGGTATTCTTTCAACGAATCATTTCAAGATACTTACAAAAAGCTTTTATGTAATAATTCCAAGCAAGGTTTTGGTAAAATCTCAAGTAATCTTACATGAAATAATTTTAAAACCTTTTTGAAATATTTCATGAAATAACTTACGATGAGAATAAAAGTTATTACATAAATCCTTACTGAAAGGACTTTGAAAGAACTTCTTGAAAGGAAACAAGAAATAACTCAAAAATCTTCCAAAGATTCTAGTCATGAAATAATTTAGAAAGATTTTTGAAATAATCTAAGGTATTCTTTCAACGAATCATTTCAAGATACTTACAAAAAGCTTTTATGTAATAATTCCAAGCAAGGTTTTGGTAATATTTCAAGTAATCTTACATGAAATAATTTTAAAACCTTTTTGAAATAATTCATGAAAGAACTTATTATGACAATAAAAGTTATTACATGAATCCTTACTGAAAGGACTTTGAGAGAACTTCTTAAGAAGGGGCCGAACTATCTTTCTTTGTCTAATAGTGTTTTTCATCATTTATGTAAACAATATTTGGTATAACAAGAACAAAATAGCAGCCCCCGCTAGATATTAGTATAATAAGTAAATTTTGTAATAACAACCAAATTTTTTCACTGCGTAGTTTTTGAATAATTAGAGACCTACCAAAAAAAGATAGGTTATATTCTAGATTGCTAGTAGGTCTCTAATTAGTCAAAAACTATGCTGTAAAAAATTTGGTTGTTATTACAAAATTTACTAATTATACTAATATCTAGCGGGGGCTGCTATTTTTTTCTTGTTATACCGGATAGTGTTTACATAAATGATGAAAAACGCTATTAGACAAAGACAGATAGTTCGGTCCCTTCTTAAAAGGAAACAAGAAATAACTCAAAAATCTTCGAAAGATTCCAGTCATGAAATAATTTAGAAAGATTTTCGAAATAATCTAAGGTATTCTTTCAACGAATCATTTCAAGATTCATTCAAAAAGCTTTCATGAAATAATTCCAAGCAAGGTTTTGGTAAAATCTCAAGTAATCTTACATGAAATAATTCTAAAACCTTTTTGAAATAATTCATGAAAGAACTTATCATGACGATAAAAGTTATTACATGAATCTTTACTGAAAGGACTTTGAGAGAACTTCTTGAAAGGAAACAAGAAATAACTCAGAAATCTTCCAACGATTAAAATCAGAAAATAATTTAGAAAGATTTTCGGAATGATCTAAGGTATTCTTTCACCGAATCATTTCAAGATTCATTCAAAAAGCTTTCATGAAATAATTCATGCAATATTTTCGTAAAGTCTCAAGAAATCTTACATGAAATAATTTTAAAACCTTTTTGAAATAATTCATGAAAGAATTTATCATGACGATAAAAGTTATTACATGAATCCTTACTGAAAGGACTTTGAGAGGACTTCTTGAAAGGAAACAAGAAATAACTCAGAAATCTTCCAAAGATTGTAGTCATGAAATAATTTAGAAAGATTTTTAAAATAATCTAAGGTATTCTTTCAACGAATCATTTCAAGATACTTACAAAAAGCTTTTATGTAATAATTCCAAGCAAGGTTTTGGTAATATTTCAAGTAATCTTACATGAAATAATTTTAAAACCTTTTTGAAATAATTCATGAAAGAACTTATCATGACGATAAAAGTTATTACATGAATCCTTACTGAAAGGACTTTGAGAGAACTTCTTGAAAGGAAACAAGAAATAACTCAAAAATCTTCGAAAGATTCTAGTCATGAAATAATTTAGAAAGATTTTCGAAATAATCTAAGGTATTCTTTCAACGAATCATTTCAAGATTCATTCAAAAAGCTTTCATGAAATAATTCCAAGCAAGGTTTTGGTAAAATCTCAAGTAATCTTACATGAAATAATTTTAAAACCTTTTTGAAATAATTCATGAAAGAACTTATCATGACGATAAAAGTTATTACATGAATCTTTACTGAAAGAACTTTGAGAGAACTTCTTGAAAGGAAACAAGAAATAACTCAGAAATCTTCAAACGATTAAAATCAGAAAATAATTTAGAAAGATTTTCGGAATGATCTAAGGTATTCTTTCACCGAATCATTTCAAGATTCATTCAAAAAGCTTTCATGAAATAATTCATGCAATATTTTCGTAAAGTCTCAAGAAATCTTACATGAAATAATTTTGAAATCTTTTTGAAATATTTCATGAAATAACTTATGATAAGAATAAAAGTTATTACATGAATCCTTACTGAAAGGACTTTGAAAGGACTTTATGAAAGAATACGTGAAAGATAACAGAATCATTTAGAAATATTTTCGAGATTAGTTTATAATTTATCCGCTTGATGGCGGTATCTCTTACTCTCGCAAGCGGTAAGAGTGCTTCCCGTTTCATATATAAGGAAAATAAGAATCTTAAATGGAAACTATAAATTGTTATGCGTGCGATGTCTGTGTTATGATAACTTCGATTTTAACCGCTGTAAAACTATTCGTAATCCTATGAATAATTATATCATCATATATCCGTTATATATATATATATATATATATATGTGTGTGTGTGTGTGTGTGTGTGTGTGTGTGTGTGTGTGTGTGTGTGTATTGATTCTAAATTGATTCTTAAATAATACAGGAAAGAATAAAATTTCTAGAACTTTACACGTCTCTCAACTAAAGATAGATGAAAAGATTAATGCATTATTACTAAAAGAATTCATGGATCCTTACAGAATTCTTTTATTGAAAGGATTCTGTAATAATTCTATGTCCGAGGTATATTTCTTTCAGAAATAATACAATGAAATATTTTAAAAATATTTCATATTATTCTTACAGAATCCTTTCAATGAAAGATGTATGAAAAGATTTAAGAATTATTACCAAAAGAATTCATGGATCCTTACAGAATTCTTTTATTGAAAGGATTCTGTAACAATTCTATGTCCGAGGTATATTCCTTTTAGAAATAATACAATGAAATATTTTAAAAATATTTCATATTATTCTTACAGAATCCTTTCAATGAAAGATGTATGAAAAGATTTAAGAATTATTACCAAAAGAATTCATGGATCCTTACAGAATTCTTTTATTGAAAGGATTCTGTAATAATTCTATGTCCGAGGTATATTCCTTTTAGAAATAATACAATGAAATATTTTAAAAATATTTCATATTATTCTTACAGAATCCTTTCAATGGAAGATGTATGAAAAGATTTACGAATTATTACCAAAAGAATTCATGGATCCTTACAGAATTCTTTCATTGAAAGGATTCTGTAATAATTCTATGTCCGAGGTATATTCCTTTTAGAAATAATACAATGAAATATTTTAAAAATATTTCATATTATTCTTGCAGAATCCTTTCAATGGAAGATGTATGAAAAGATTTACGAATTATTACCAAAAGAATTCATGGATCCTTACAGAATTCTTCCATTGAAAGGATTTTGAAATGACTTGTGAATTCTTTATGAAATATTTTTATGTATTATTTTTAAAAGAATAATACCTCGGACATAGAATTATTTCAGAATCCTTTCAGTGAAATATTTCTGAAAGATTCTAGTCCTTTTATGAATCCTTTCAGAATCCTTTCAAAGTCCTTTCATGCTGTATGGGGTCTATATCAGTTTACACGTGGCAGTTTTGGTCTTAAAACAATGCTTTCTACGTTTTACCGAAAAATTTCAATAGCATTGGCGGAAATTATAAATAAAGAAGTTTTAGCTTTATTGACGATAGAATACTATATTCTTGCACTTTTCAAGAACAATTGGAAAGATTAGAACATTTATTTATAAAGCTTAGAAAAGCAGTATTAAAATTACAATCGGAAAAATGCAAATTTTTTAAAAATGAAGTTAAGTATCTAGGGTACATAATTAATATGAAAGGTGTCAAACCAGATCTAAAAAAAATAGAAGTGGTTAGAGAATTTTCTAGACCCAGGAATCAAAAAAATATCAAACAATTCTTAGGTTTAGCAGGATACTATCGGCATTCTATTTATCGATTTTCAAAAACCACTAATGGACTTATTGAGGAAAGATGTATAGTTTAAATGGACGAAAAAGGCGCATGAATATTTTAATATTCTACGCGAACAATTGTGTAAAGCGCTTATATTGATTTTCCCAAATTTTGAATCAACATTTAATTTAACTACAGATGAGTCAGGATACGCTATTGGCGGCATTTCATCGCAGGAAAAATAGGAAAGAATCAACCTGTCTTAATATTGAAAAACGATGGAACACTTTTAATAAAGAAGGACTAGCACTCGTCTACTCAATAATATATTTTAGACCTTGTTTATTTGGGAGAAAATTTTTCCTTATAACTGATCACCGACCACTTGTTTGGCTACAAAAGCATAAAGATCCAAAATCTCGAGTTATGCGTTGGCGTGCAATGTTTGCTAAATACGACTTCGAAGTAATATATAGACTGGGTCGTTTAAATATAGCAGAAGCTCTTTTACGTAATTCCATAGAGTCAATACTAACTATTACTAGACAAAGACATACAATGCAAAATGAAAGGACAGAACAATCAACTGCAGGGCACAGTATGACTATAAGAGCACGTGCAAGGCGCCAACAAAGTAACCGTTATTTGAAAGCGGTAAAAACACTTGTCCCAAAGCAAAGGTCAATAAAAAACGTACTCATAGAAAAGGAAAAACATGAAAGTAACGAACAAAAGAACTCATCAAACGTCGTAAAGCGACATAAATTGATGGTAAGGAAGAATAAGCGGCCTAATCTTTTGAACACACAGCAAAGGTTCATTCAAGCGAAGGAAATAGCGACACAGAGGGGGAAGAGAATGAAGGAAAAACTATGCCTTTTGATACACGGCAATGAAACTGTCTAACAATAAGCAAAGAAAAACTTTTTATCCGTAACTTTTTATGCATAACTACTTGTACTTCGTTACGACGAAAGGAATGCCATGTGATTATGGTTCAATGCAACTTAATTTACAAAATAAATTACTACAGTTTAAAGGTTTGGTATTATGTATATTACATATAGTACACACTAACTCAAAAATAAATATTGCACTGCCTATAAGAACGAAAAAAGGGTATCATTGTCCTAAATAAATAAAAATATTAAGAGGATATCGTAGTTATTCCCTCATAATTATATTTTCATTCAAAGTTCATGGATAAACGGTTCGTCAAATCATATTCTTTCACTACAAAAAGAAAATTTATAAGATCAATCCTGAGTGCGGACAACTCAAGAAATTTATTAAAATACTACACATAAAAAGTTATAAACAAACTTTCAATGTATAGTATTTTGAGATTAGGTTTATCGAGCTTGATATCTAATTTTCATTCAAAGTTCATGAAAAAATAACGAGTTTAAGTGATTTTTTTTTCAATAAAAATGATTGAATTAATGTAGCTTTAGCCCGGACAAGTCATTATATTTGTCTAAATAGTCAATTGAAAGAGACATCAATCAGATAAAAAAAGCGAAAATCGATTCTAACAACTCCGACATCTCGTTAAGGATGTATGCGACAATTTATTGTCCCTATTAAGAAGAATAAATATTCAGTCAATAAGTATAGCAAAAACTTTGATGGTAGAAAATATGATGTGGAAAGAAATGATAAAAAAACTCGTATATATTTTTAACAAAACGCAGCTTAAACTTATACTGTATTTAGGCTTAATAAGCTACCCTAACGTTGAAGAAAGAAAAAGAATAATATTAGAGGCTCACTGTTCAGCAATAGGAGGACATGAACTTGATTAAAGTTGTTCAACTGTCTTTCCGTTTCAGACTTCAGTCAAAAACTAATGGAAATTTTATATTTTCTCATAGAATAGGAGCGTTTGCTCGTCCTTAAATCTATTGGGCTCTGCCCTTACTTTTGAATAAAAATATTAAATTTATTAATAATAACGAAAATTTAGATTAGACAAGGACAGAGCTATACGGCCACTTCTTAATCAAAAGGGTTATCTCTACTTTTGGTGCACCTCGCGTTATATCAATAGATCAAGGGACTAATTTTTCAAGTAAACTCATGAAGTGTCGCAATAAGATTTAAAATAAAATAAATTAAAACAACGGCTGTCCATCCGCAGTCTAACGGATCACTCGAAAGATCGCAATCAAGCTTATTTAATGGAATTAAAAAAATTTTTTGTAGATAAAAATAAAATGGATTGGGATGAATATATTGAGTTAGCTGCCTTTAACTTTAACACGAACATAAGCGAAGCTACCTGAGGGGCTATTTCCGCTGTATGTATGCGCGCGCATACTTTTTATTCTCTTCCCCATACATATCGTCGCGATACATACATATGTATCGCTACTTGAATAGCCCCTCTGGCACACATTGTTTAAATTGGTCTTTAGGCGCTTAACCAGAATCCCTACCAAAAACCCATGACAGGGGGATAACTTGCTACCTGCCTATAAAGGATATTTACAAAGCTTAATAGAACGTTTAAGCGCATTATAAAGTATAGCTAGGAAAAAGAATTTATGAACAAAGCTTAAATCTAAATAATATTATGATCAGAAGATAAATATAATAACTTTAAAATTAGAGGAATCAGTGTGGTTACTTAAAGGGCAAGGCATATTACAAAATGAAAATTCAATTAAATCAAAATAAATCAAAACTTGTGTGCATAAATCACTTATGTAAGACACTTATCGTACAAAAGGATTAAAATATGAATACATAAGAACTATACAAATAAATATATATGATCATATATATGTACTAGCATATAATAAACTACACAATATATATATATATATACGCCACTTTTCAGGAAGGGAGATACTGCAAACGTTGACAATTAAAGTCCAATTAACAATGTAATGTTATTGCTAAGTTATTTGATAGATTGATGCACAACCATCTTAGTGCTCCCTTCTCTAAATTTATTGTAAGGGAACAACATATAAATAAATGAATGAATAAATAAATAAAGGGGGTTTAAAAATATTCATTTTTCTTTTACATTTTTTTTTGTTTTCCTATCCTATCAGCCCTTTTCCATCTTTTCTTTCTTTTATTTCCATTTTTTTATACAGAAAAATGCTGGTCATCGGATTTTATAAATAAGAATCGCAACAGGCAAAAAGAAGTCCATCGTAGAAATTACGAATCTAGGCTTAATTTTTGAAAGAAAAAAGAACATATGATTCCTTAAACAAGAATGGCAAACTATAACCACTATAAGTGCCTCGAAAATTATCAAAACGCAAGAAAATTTCTCCAGTATGATTAATACATCAAATACGAGCATACATACGGACTCTAGCAAATCTGAATGCGGCATTATAGGAAAAATAGTATAGATTGAACTACGAGAACTTGAAATGTTAAGACTACAAAACATCGCTCTGAGTAACACCTTCACCTGCTTCAGCTGAAGATAAATAGGAATAATACAAAGTAGGTTTAAGAATTATATATGTTAAAAACGTGTTATTCTGATACATCTGTATTTTTCTGATCAATACTGTTAAACTATTTAGTAAATTGAATATAATAATATTAATGACTATCAAAAAACACGTTTTACAAAAAAAAATGTTGTGATATAATTACATGCGTTTCTCAAAGGGCAGCGTAAGCAAGATAACTTATAATTACTTGGATGAGCATATTCTAGTGTCATGAGTATAAACAAAATACACATACCCACACTTGCATTTCCACACCTAAAACCTTTCTTTTTTTTCTTTTTTACCTGTTTCAAAAAAAACCTCCTACCTGATTCTGTGGGCTTTTCTTACAACAGCAAGCCACGCCCAACAAGTTATCTTGTTTGAAGGGTGTTAAAATATTTTATTCTACAATCAACAATTGAAGAAAAAACTTCAAAAAAGAAAAACGACTTCAGGCAAAAGAAAGGGAAATAAGAGCAATCACATAAAATGGAAAGTATTACCGAAGAAGCAGCCCGAAATAAACGGGAGATTAACCCGACAATCTGCGAGTGAAACACGTGGTTGTTGTCACGAGATTTCGCGTATAAAAAGGGCTACAGAAAGTTTGCAGTGTTCATTAATTTTTCCGAGTCTTTTGTACGCTGTTACACTGCCCAGCTGTCTATTGAAATTGCATTTGTCAAAGTCATAGAAAAATCCATTCTAATTAGCCCAAGTCATAATGAGTAAATTGTCAAATTGTTAAGTCTGTAATTTTGCAACAAACGTATCTACATTTATAATATATCCAAGTCTTAATTAAATAAATTTCATCTAGTAAATTCACTTTCTGAGTTCAATCATTTATTTGTTTTTCTTTACGTTTAGTACTTTCCTTTTTAAAGAACTTCGAGAACCGCATGCTGCGCAAGGAATGACCAACTTAAGCAAGGTAAGCGCACTATTTTTATCTCTCCCTATTCGTACCGTATACTGCACAATCGCCTTTCTTCTATAAGAAAAATTCACCTATCCGAGTGATATATGCAACTAAATTGGGGAACTTAAATGATGCAAAAACATTTATTTTCACATAAATAATTTCGTAGTCACGTTAAAAAACTCGCGCAGTATATTATTTCATTGTTACGATTCAAGCGAATTTAGTATTCATAATCAATATAAAAAAGTAGTATGAGAAGAAACTAATATGAAAAAATTTGGTGATACTATGTAAAGATATTTTTAATACTCCTTCATATGATACCATTATTAATCACAATATTGAAGAAATGTATAAAACATTCATTTTATTAGCTTTGTGAAAAAAGTGGTGGTTTTGTATTTTATAATAATAAGTTAACTTTTTTATCTCTACCTATACGGAAATAATTTCTGTCAATAACTGTAAATAATTGTAAATAACTGTTAAAAAATGTCAAAATTGAGACATAAATAATAGTTATTTACAGTCATTTACAATTATTTACTATTATTTACTGCTTTCTACAGTTATTTACAGTTATTTATAATTATTCACTGTTTTTCATAGTTTTTTACAATTATTTGCAGTTATTCAAAAATTTTCACTTATATATAAAAAATTGGATAAAATTGTGAGAATTTTAGAAAATGTGAATAACTGTGAATACCTTTCAAAAATTGTAAAAAACTATAAAAATTCTTAAATAACTAAAAATGATTGTGAAAACAGTGAATAAATGTAAATAACTGTAAATAAGTGAAAATAACTGTAAATAAGTGAAAATAATAATAAATAATTGTAAATAACTGTAAATAACTAAATAACTGTCATTTATGTCTCAATTTTGACATTTTTTAACACTTATTTACAGTTATTCACAGTTATTGACATTTATTTACAGTTATTCACAGTTATTAACATTTATTTACAGGTATTAACAGTTATTTACTGTTATTTCCAGAAATGTTTTCCATATGGATTGAATTTTAGATTTTATCAAATTAATTGATTAATCGAGTGCTTAGATGAAAAATGATAGTACTCAAAGAGATTTCCTGGTAGAAATGTTAACCAGCGGTTAGCCATCAGTTGTTCAAATCGCAATGACTTAACCAACGGTTCAACAAACTCTTGCTTAAAATTACTGCTAATTTCGTTATAAAAAGATGGGTTCATTAGCCAACGGTTGGTTAATATTCAGTACGTTCATGCACTGACATAAGGATCTGTTAGCCAACAAATTCTTAATTTTTCTAATTATTCAAGAAAACAATTTTATGTTAAACCGTATCAATTTTAAGAGTTTATAAAAGTAAAAATATTGAAAAAATAAAATAATTTCATGTTAAACTATATAAATATGAACATGTTAATAATATTCAAAAAATAAAATAATGAATAAATAGTATATTTTATACCAGTTTCATACCGTATTTTCTGCCATAAGAGCCAATAAAATGCAACGAAGTTGCAATTTTGAGGTTAAAATGGCAAAATATTTATTTACTATTGTTAATTTTTAACTATCTAAAAATATATTTAAAATAGATAAATACATTACACTTATTAAAAACTTTAACATTTTTATTATAATTTTTTTTACATTTATTGAAATAAATTTTTACATTCAATAAATAAAAATTTTTACATTCAATTAATAAAATTTGAACATTTAGTGACATATATTTTAATATTGAATGCAATAAATAGCTTGATCGTCTTTTACAATCATTTACTTCCATTTTATGATACATACTTAATTATTTTATTAAGAATAACTATGTATCTAATGTTTACGGTTTTTGCATCGTTGCTCCGTTTTCTGATGCACATACTCCAAAAGCTAACCATACAACAGACACGCATACAGCTGTGACATAACTGTACTTTTTATATATATATATATATATATATATATATATATATATATATATATATATATATATATATATTAACGCGTGTTTATTGACTAACCTCTGGCTTTATATATAATTTCAAATATATTCAAATCACACTTATGTAAAATATACATGTATATTTTACATATGTGTACGTAAAATATGTGTATGTGCATTAATACATTATAATTTGGTATTAATAATTAAAACATTTGAGAAATTGTATTTTATTTTCTATCTAACCATTGGCTAACTCTTGGTTTATATTTGTTCAAACCATTAAGAAGGGGCCGAACTATCTGTCTTTGTCTAATAGCGTTTTTCATCATTCATGTAAACACTATCCATTATAACAAGAAAAAAATAGCAGCCCCCGCTAGATATTAGTATAATAAGTAAATTTTGTAATAACAAACAAATTTTTTTACTGCGTAGTTTTTGAATAATTAAAGACCTACCAAAAAAAGATAGGTTATATTCTAGATGGCTAGTAGGTCTCTAATTAGTCAAAAACTATGCGGTAAAAAATTTGATTGTTATTACAAAATTTACTAATTATACTAATATCTAGCGGGGGCTGCTATTTTTTTCTTGTTATAAGGGATAGTGTTTATATAAATAATAAAAAACGCTATTAGACAGAGACAGATAGTTCGGCCTCTTCTTAACCAAACAACTTGGCCAACAGCTAGTTAACTGACCATTTGAACTAGTTTATTTTCTACCAGGGTTTTGATGATCATTTTGCACTTTCTATATATTTTTGATAATAAATAAAATTTAGCTCATGAAATGTACTTTGTTACAATTTATTATCATGTTTCGCAAATATACTTAAAACTAATACATATTAGTAATATTAGTAATAAATAAATGTATCTACTTTTTTACTATTAAAAATAGTATATTATTGACCAAGGATGCATATTGATCATTCTCGGCGAGTGCGAACTTTTGGGGCCAAGCGTAGCGAGGCCTCGAAAGTTGCACGAGCTAGGATGATCAATATGCATCCATGGTCTAATATACTATTTTTTTGTCCCGAGGCCGAGACATTTAAAGTTTTTCCGTAGGATGCAAAATGGTCATTTTGCGGCCTAGGGCAAAAAAATAAATTATAGAGATAGTATATATATTTATTTTGTGAATTTATTTTCTACTATCTATTATGAAAACATGAAAATTTTATCTAGGGATGTTACACTTGAGATATACCTTATGCGATATACCATATACCACCGATATTAGTATATCACGGACGATATACGCAATTATTGATGCAGAACTTATCAACGCAGAGCTACCCTCTGGGTATCTTAGAGAAATCGAGAGTATTTCATTATGTGGGCGCAAGCTTTCCGCAGAATTTTCCGGCGTGCACTGGTAACTGATAGAACGGTAAATTACGATTGTTAAAGTTCGCGTAATAATGTGATAGTATGATGACGGACATTGTGTTACAAAAGTGACTGTATTAAAATGTTGACTGTGGCCTGTGTGGATAGATGGTGGATTGTATACAGTGATTTATTATAACGATCAAGTGACTACAATAAAGTAACTGCGAGATAGTAGTAATAGTAGTGTAGTTTAAGTATATACATGATGGTGTGTTGGTATTAACGTATATTGTTGGTGATAATGCGATAGGGATGACTTTTGAAACGGTAACTGAGTGATCGTGTGTTATAGTGATTGCTGAAGAGCAGGCCAGATTCGCTGTCCTTGTCTATTTGAGATTTTTGTTATTTACTTAAGAATTAATTGGTGTATCTGCAAATTGAAGGTTAAGAGCAGGCCGGATTCGCTGTCCTTGTCTAATTGGCATTTTTGTTATTTACTCAAGTTTTAATCGGTGTATCTTCAAATTAAAGGTCGAGCGCAATAGATATTATTATTATGAACATCTATGCACAAGAAAAAAAATATCTACCGGTTTGTTTTTGAGAAAAGTAAGTAACGCCAAAGTAAAAGTTTATGTTTATAATATTTTCGCGTTACTAACTTTTCTCAAAAACAAACCGATAGATATTTTTTTTCTTGTGCATGGATATTCATAATAATAGTATCTATTGCGCTCGACTTTTAATTTGAAGATACAACGATTAAAACTTGAGTAAATAACAAACAACTTAATTGTTACTCGGTCGGTATCAGGTTCTACTCCGGCCTACCGTTAAGCGGAATAGATATCATTATTACAAATATGTATGCACAAGAAGAAAAAATCTACCGATTTGTTTTTGAGAAAAGTAAGAAACGCGAAAATATTAAAAACATAAACTTTTACTTCGGCGTTCCTTACTTTTCTCAAAAACAAAACGGTGGAATTTTTTTTTCTTGTGCATAGATGTTCATAATAATAATATCTATTGCGCTCAACCTTTAATTTGAAGATACACCGCTTAATACTTGAGTAAATAACAAAAAACTCAATTTTCACTCGGTCGGTATCAGATTCTACTCCGGCCTGCTCTTAATAATAATAATAATAATACGGTAATAGTGGTTGTGCTATAAAGGTGACTGTGTTAAAATGGTGATTGTGGTCTGTGTTAACTGTGATTATGTGATAAGTGAGCAGTAATAAAGTTATAATAGTGTTAATTGCGACAACAATGAATAAAAGATACAGATCGCGTGATGCCGTAAGTGATAATTGTCATTGAGTAATACTGGTTGTGTGATGCTCTAAATGAGTGATACTGGCGATTGTTACGACAAAGGCGACCTTGTGACCATGACAGTGTTGTGCGATTTTAAGACTGCAACAACACTGAATGTATGTGGTGAATCGTAGCAACAATATGCTACGCTCGTGATCGCATGACTGTCTCAGCTACGCCAAAACTGAGTGGCGTATTTGAAAGCCCTAGATTTTGAAATTCTACATACTTCTCGATTCTGGCCTCACGTATACACTCGTGCAGCCATTTATCAACACAAACAGATTAAGAAACTAATTAAAAAAGTATGGATGACGGAATGTGCGCAAACTGTGTATATGCATGTTCGATGGGTTGCGAGCGTGTGTATGCATGTATTCCCTTCAAGGATGCATGGCCGCAGCCAATACACACTTTAAGCGGATGAAATAATTCTAGACCCATAAATTGGCATCTCTCTGAGTCTTGTCTTGTATATGCTCGCATACGCTCGCTCATAAAAATTTGTGTACCTGGGTCCTGTGGGGTAATGAATAAGAGATGTATTGCATCAACACATAGTTAGCAGCCCCGGCACGCCGGCAGACACTCAGACAACAATAACAACACTAACATCAATAGATTAACACAAATATATACACAACCTTACAACCCGAAAACCCTAGAGATTATCAGCTTTAAGGATACCGTCTACCCAAAAAATCGATCAAAAATTTTGTAATTTTCAGTTTTGAGATTATTAAGAATTTTCATTCTGTACGTAAATACCTACAAGAAAAATCATATTATACGCCCTAAGAATTATTTTTTCAGTCACTATTCTACAAAAACAAAAAAATCAATATTTTATTGATATTGTTATTTCACGGCAATATTGTTGCAGACGAAAATAATTTTAAATAATGTTTACTTTTATGTAATATGTAATATTCAACTTCATACACGTAGAAAGTATATATATATATATATATATATATATATATATATATATATATATATATATATATATATATTGATTGCGCTAATTGTTTATAATTTATGCAATCAATTTTCATACACCTGCATACTGTTGACTAATTCATTTGGCTAATTTTATTCAATTAATCATAAGAAAATACAAAAGAGCAGAACATTTTATGTAATTAGCTTAGTAGAACATCTGTAATGTCATGCAATAAGACTTGATCAAAATAAATATTATAGTGCATATGAACAGATGTAAACATAACCAAAGAATATAGACGTTTATAGAAGAGCAGAAGCGTACAAAATTTTGAGGCAAGTTATCCCCCCAGCTTTTTCATTGTTAGTATATCTATATATTAGTACTGTATAGATATACAGTCTGTGTATTAGCTCTGCGCTTCTATGCATATGTCTATATTTGTTGACATAATACTGTAACAGAATATTTAGCTACAAATTCGTTTTCATGTCCATTTTATATTTTTAAATAGTAAATCGATCATCTAACAATGAATCGCATCGAAAATTTAAAATACTAAAAGAGGAGGAAAGCAAAATCGAGGAAAATAAAGGGGAAACATAAAAATTTAAATGCCAAAAAAGAAAAAACTACAAGTAAGAAAAAACTTCAAAGTTTTATTAAAAGCTGGACCAAAGATCAAAATGACGATGAAAGTTTTGAATATGTGTTGGTGCACAAAAAAACAATTAAATAATTTGGTTTCCGAAGTGTTGTGTGCAATGTGTAAACAAAATTCTCTTAGTTCTAGAGTTTTAGAGTCGAATGGACTTGCAACAAAACTAAATATTACATGTGATGAATGTGAAGAAACTATAAAAGAATTTCATTCATGCCCACGTGTTGATGAGAAGAAAACATTTCATGTGAACGAAAAAATTATTGGAAGTGTGATCATGATGGGATTAGGTTATGCTGCTTTACAAAAATTTTGTATGGGTATGGGCATGCATGTTATGTCTAAAAAAACTTTTTATAAAATATTGCCAAGTGTGATAAATGACTATAACAGACTCAAGCAAGAAATGTTATTAGAATCAAGAAAGAAGGTACGTAAACATTATTTAGCTTTAGATAAAAGTCTTGATGATGATAGCATTATTGACTATACATGTACGTATGATGGTACTTAGAGAAATTGCTGTAATTATGATTGTTAGAGAATTCAATATGGGTTGTGAAAATACAGTGAGATTAAAAAATTTTACAATAAGATTAAAAATAATCATTTAATATTACAACTTTTGATTATTATAATTTTTTTTAAACCTCAGGACCAATCTGAAAGAGTTGAAAAAGTAAAGAAGATTAGAAAATGTACAAGTAAAAAAGAAAAATGATGTGTTCAGTATTGAAATAAATAAATTCAACATCTAACTTGTGTTCTGAAAATTGTTGCATAAAATGTTGTTTTTCTCAAAATTAATTTTTTAATTTATTTTCTTGAATTCAAAATAGTTCTGGCGATGAAATATTGTTCTAATCAAGTTGAAATTTTATATTTTTCTTTGATCGTATATTAGCAACAAAATTGTGGTGCAGATTTATAATCCGATAAGGTCGAACATACTTTTTTGAAACTTTGCTAGATAAAACATGTGATAATATAATTTTATTAAATAAATAATTGTTATAATTGTTATAATGGATTATAAATTCTCTTATTTTTGAATTCGAACAATTTTGCACCACAATTATCTTTATTTTGTATATTTGAATATATATCTCCATCCGCATGTCTGAAAATTGAAAAGTTCATCGTCAGAAGTCATTTAAAAAAAGTCTCATTTTCATTGAATTTTTACACATATTTCTCAATTATTAGAATAAAATTCACTATTTGAAACTATGTAGAGCAATTTCTTGATGATTTCGATGTATATTTCAATATAAAAAAGAAGGAGACTAATTAAATTACATAATGAAAGAAATAGTTTTCAAGGTAGACGGTATCCTTAAATTACCAACTTTGAATTCCTGGCTCCTCAACCACTCTATGAATTCCGTAACCCTTAGTTTAACATTCCCATGCGTAATGAACTGCTTAGCGTGGGATCGGATAACGCATAGTAGTTGCTACAAATAACCAATTAAAAAATCTAAAAATCTAAAATATCAAAACACAAACAGAAATAACTGAAAAACTCCATAACTCACGTAAATACAAGTCAACATCAACATAGCGCAATAAAAATCCTACAAAAAATCCAAATCAACCTAAACCAATCCCTTAGTCCAAATTCAAATGTACAATTCAGAATCTAACTTCGGATATGGAATCCGTAATCCAGATCTAAAATTAACATCTTAATCTAAAATCAAAAACTAAAAATAACATTTGAAACCCAAGTTTAAAATCTAAACCCGCATAGAAATCCATAATACAAAATTAAAGGTAAATGTACGTTTCAAAATCTAAAATAAATTGTAAATCTAAAAGGTAAAGGCAATCTTAAGATCTGAAACCTTAAATGCATATGCAAACATGGAACCAAAACGTTAAATATATCATAGAAATGTAAAGCTTAAAACTAAAAACTAAGAATAAAAACAAGAAATAAAATCTAAAATCTGAACCTGAAAATTAAAACGCCAAATATAAAAACACCAGCATCGACATCAACATCATCATCATTATGATCATCGTCGTCATTGTTGTCGTCTTCGTCATTAGAATCTGTGTATATGCGTGTGAAGGAAACAATAGTAAGCATTTAGAATGATGTGATGTCACAAATGGATGATAAAATAGATAATCAAGAACAAGAAAATTAAAACGTAATAGAACAATTAAAAAAAAAATAATTTAAAAATAAACACTTAGTAGACAATTATAATCACAAATATATTTTTTTATACAATAGTTGCACCAAAAGTTACGTTGCTTTTCACTGGACAAAGCGACACAATAAGTAGCAGTAAATATAGTGCTTTTTTCTAAAGTTAATATATGAGGATATTGTTTTCTATATGTTAATTTTTTTCGTATGGTGATATCGAGGGAGCCTAACCCGGTTCCCGTTTAACACATTATATCAGGCTAGACTGTCTAACACACCATACCAAAAACTTTGATTACCGATGGATGGTCGGCCACTTTTGTGACGAACAATCAACCGATACCCAATGAGGTCGGATTTCTTAACAGTTACGATATTAATGGCACATACACTAATTTCCTTTCGAAAAAAAGTCAGAGGTACCTGGCCAGGATTCAAATCCATGCCCACCACGTTAAAGACAAGAGCTTTATCCGTTGCACCATCGCCCTTCCTTAGAGTTAAATATAGTACAAAAATAAGTCTTAAAAGTAACTCTAACTTTAGTGTTAGAAATTGCGCAACCTTTTTCAGGAGGGTTCAACGAATTGTACTAAGTATATTTTAAAATTGATGTTTATATGTATATAAAGTAATATTTCGATTTATGGGAAAATACAAAATGGTGATACAACAGGAGCCTAAAGTTGACTCTTTTTGCACTGTGCAAAACCCACGTCCTTCCAGCTGATTGGAACAAAAAATATGAGTTTTTTTTTATTAATAGTAAATTAAGATACGGGCAACTTAAATCACCCATTATTACGCGAAAATAACGTCTGAGCGAAGCGAGAAAACGCCGTGTAATAATAGGTAAATTTAAATTGCAAGTATCGTTACGATTTTATAAGTCATTCTTTTAAAACAAGATGTCATAAATAATATTTATAATAATAATTTTAACGTAAAAATATGTTCATGCTGAGGTCAATAAGTATAAGAATATTTGTATAAGAGTTGAAGTTGATCGGTTTATTAGTTTTTGAGCTACATTGCACTCCACGGAAAAGAATGTTGAAAAGATATACGAGAAAAACGCACTAAAAGTTTTTCGTCTCTAAAGTACAGTTTATAGAGAGTTCTCATTGCCAAAGCTTAATCTGCAATACCAAAGCCATATAATAAGACCTCTTTTTCCAAAAAGACATCGATTTGAGCTGATTTTATTTCTTAATAAAAAGATCTAGCCTCTTTTGTTAAACTTCTCTATCGTTGACACGGCCATTTGACTTGATTGCCATCATACGAATCTCTGAACATTTAACATTCTAGTTCGATTTGCAGTTGCAAATTATTCATTACTTGAAGAATAAAAAAATTTAACTATCATTAAAAATTTCTTTGGCTCAATAAGCAGCAATTTCAATAATTTTTGGTCCACAATTTAGATATATTGGAATCAAACATCATATGATATTTTTTTTCATACTTGTATTTGAAATGGTCGCATAGTTACTTTTCTTAGCCGATTTGAGAGCTAGTATCTTTAAACTATGAATCGCTAGTGTCTTTAACTTGTAGGCGTTTAATAATCCTTAGAATGCAACTCTTTAACTTTTGGTACTTGATTTATTCACTAAAATTATTGAGCATGTCCAATAGAGCAGTAAAGTCATTTACGTGCTGTACAGCAAGCCCAGGAATGTCTGTGTGATCATTGCAGTTCTACAGAAAGCTGACGAATTTTTTAAAATCAAGAGGTTATTTGTCTTGGTTTTTTTTCAATATATGTTTGTGCTAGTAGTGCTTGAGCAGCTACTTCCGTTGCTGTTACTTCTAATCTCAGCTTCTTCCTGGTTTTCTTGTTCTTTTGTGTATTATTATTTGTTCTTGCAGACATTTCTTTATTAAGGTTAAGTATGGTGGTATTAGAAAAGGACAGAGAATTTAAAGTCTTCGATAAAGAGAGAGATCTTTCAAAATTTGTGTCGGTAGGCTCGTACAAAATTTGATTTAAATTTAAATTACTTCGAATTTTGCTCGTTTTCTTTTGAGTTCCTGTAAGCTGTGAATCTGATGATGAATCTTTGTTAATAAATATAAATACTTGTATACTAGTAGTCTCTGTCTTTGTTTGATTCACTTCGTCATGGCTAAATCTTTCTTCTTGCGGCGTAACAGAATCAGATGTCGGTAGAGCTGGCTAATTCTTAGAATTTGTGTCGATTATATTATTTAAAGTTGTATTGGCAATTTCACTTGAGGAATTTCGCGGATATTGTTTTGGTACATGTCCTGTCTCTTTATAGATAAAGTACTTCATGGAATTCGTAAAAGATAAAATGCGGAAATTCGTCCCCTCGTAGAAAATTTGTAAAGAATCAGGTAGCAATGCCAAACTGTCCAGGTAAATGTATACGTACTGACGAAAATTGACTACATGAGCGCACCCTGGGACAGAAACTCTCGCTCTTATAGAACTAACTTTTGATTCGAGTTTTATGTAAAGGTCGATCAAGGACTTTTCTAGAAATTCGAGAAGTATCAAAGGAATCATGCGTTTGGCTCTGGATGTTAGTATTTCAAAGTATAAAATTTTATTTTTTAAGCAAATGCTTTTACAATCCTTGACAAGGCCATCAGTTATTTTCTTTGTACTAAAATAAACGCAAATTCTATTGTTGGGAATTCTGGATATAGCAATTATCTCTTCACGATTAATGAGTTTTAACAATTCAAATACATAGTTGTGGAGAGAGTTGCTTTTCGACGAGTCAAGGACTATCTTTGGGAAAACTTTCTAAAATTATAAGTGTAGAATAGTTTTTTTTTTGTTTTTGGGAACATTGGTCAGGAACAGAATGGACAGAATGGTCTCCTTCATGAGGAGCCATTTTCAGCAGCTACTGTAAATATTAACACACTTGTAGCCCTAAGTTTTTTGTTTACTCGCAATCTATTACGGAACGACAAGCAAAACACGTCCGAACTCGACGACAGCCGACGTTAGACTCCATCAAACAATTTTGATATATAATATTAGGACTCAAAATTTTTGATGGACATTGATTGATTCGAAAATTTAAGCTCAATCATTTTTTTTTCTAAAACTTTTAATAAAATGAGATGATAGTCAATATTTATGCGAAAAGGTGTAGCATCCCTTTTACATCCCCTTAACCCTTTCAGTCACAAATTATTTTCGCAAAAACACGTATTTTCTATCATACATTAATTTTTTAGATTTATTTACAATCATATATTCAAAATATATCATATCATACTTATAAAATGAACACAAATTTATATGAAAATGCAAAAAGAATAAAGATTGAACTTAAAGTGCCAATTAAACAATAAAAAAGAAGAAAATGAGAAAGGGTGCCACTATAGTGTCTCCTGTGACTGAAAGGGTTTAGGTGACGTTTAACAATGACATTACAATATTCAAAATTTTTTATCCTTAAGAAGGGGCCGAACTATCTGTCTTTGTCTAATAGCGTTTTTCATTATTTATATAAACACTATCCTTTATAACAAGAAAAAAATAGCAGCCCCCGCTAGATATTAGTATAATTAGTAAATTTTGTAATAACAAACAAATTTTTTTACTGTGTAGTTTTTGAATAATTAGAGACCTACCAAAAAAAGATAGGTTATATTCTAGATTGCTAGTAGGTCTCTAATTAGTCAAAAACTATGCGGTAAAAAATTTGATTGTTATTACAAAATTTACTAATTATACTAATATCTAGCGGGGGCTGCTATTTTTTTCTTGTTACAAAGGATAGTGTTTATATAAATAATGAAAAACGCTATTAGACAGAGACAGATAGTTCGGCCCCTTCTTAATCGAGAAAATTCAAAAATATCTTTATATTAAACATTTCTTTTTTAGAAAATAAAAAAATTAAAAAAAAAACATTTTTAAAACACGTTTTTATAACGGAGAAAATACACTAAAAAGTATTGAATAAATAAATTTACTTCCTTGAAATTACTTTTATACAGTTCATTGCGATAATTAAAAGAAAATTTTACAACAAAAATTTAAAAAGAAGAGTTTGGGCGCTGAATTAGATTTACTAATAGTAGTAAATCTAATTCAGCGCCCACACTCTTCTTTTTAAATTTTTGTTGTAAAATTTTCTTTTAATTATCGCAATGAACTGTATAAAAGTAATTTCAAGGAAGTAAATTTATTTATTTAATACTTTTTAGTGTATTTTCTCCGTTATAAAAACGTGTTTTAAAAATGTTTTTTTTTTAATTTTTTTATTCTTTAAAAAAGAAATGTTTAATATAAAGATATTTTTGAATTTTCTCGATTAAGGATAAAAAATTTTGAATATTGTAATGTCATTGTTAAACGTCACCTAAACCCTTTCAGTCACAGGAGACACTATAGTGGCACCTTTTCTCATTTTCTTTTTTTTATTGTTTAATTGGCACTTTAAGTTCAATCTTTATTCTTTTTGCATTTTCATATAAATTTGTGTTCATTTTATAAGTATGATATGATATATTTTGAATATATGATTGTAAATAAATCTAAAAAATTAATGTATGATAGAAAATACGTGTTTTTGCGAAAATTTATTTTTATTATTTCAGGTATATTACCTTAACAAGTTTTGGTTTTAATAAACATATTTTTGCATGAAGTGTCTAATCAAATTCATTCGATAGAAAAATCATTGAATATAGTAGTTTAACAAATAAAATACATTGCGTAACTGTTTTAAGAAATGGTATCCAGTATGTTGGTTCTAGATATAGATTATAATTTATATTCTTGTAACACTAGAAATCTCATAGCTTCTTCACAGAATTTGATATTCCATTGAGTTCAGTTTACTTAAAAAAAATTAATGTATTAATCTCTGTTTTTTTGTAAGACTTTAAAATACTTATGATAATAAAATAACGTACTCATTCATAAATCTGTTTTTTACTCAAATTTAAGTTGATCTATCAAATCAAATATATACATGTCTCTTAAATGATTGAAAATAAAATAATATTTGGTAAGTACGATTTTTGTAATTTTTCAATAAAGTTAAATTCGCTGATGCAATGATACAGCTTATGATGATTTAATTAATCAGCCTAAAAAGAGGTGATGTCAGAGCCCGGTAATGTTAAATCATTCTTCCATTCATTCAACACAAGCAGACAAATAACATATGATGTTGTTTGATGTTTATGATTACGATGGCAATAATAAATAAGGTTAATCATTGCACACGTTGCTGAATTTTTATTTTTACACTAAGAAAAACTCTGAAAATGACTTACAGTATAGCTAGCACGTAAGAGTTTGCATTATAGTATGTAACGTGAAATTTATATAGTTTTCAGCGACTCCGCATATAATTAAATTCATCATAGAATTAAAGTGAATTTTTTTGTAACGTGAGTGAATATATCCGTTACAATCGTAAAAAAATTAATTAATAACACTTTAAATGAGCACCACAAGAGCTTTCAAATGAGATATATAAAATTCTTTCATGATGTATAGTTCCTGACATATAAAACTTTAAAAATATTAATATTTTTTCTTAGGTGAGCTTAAATTTTTTAACGTTGGTATAATAATTTATATTTTGACTGATGTAAGCATAAAATGAAATAATTAAATTTTTGGCAGATTTAATTTTATATTTTTAGATAACAACAATGACATTAAGACTATTTATTAATATTTATGTTGTCTTAAGAAAATACAATTTTGCCATTTTCGATTGTATTATTTATATTTCTGATACATAAATTGTTATATTTTATACTTACCAACACATTCCATGTCGTATTTCCAATCACATCATCCTCCTAACCAAATAATTTCATTTGAAATGAAATTTCCATAAAATTCTTATTTAAATATATTTTAATTAATAAGTCTATTTGAATGAGAATTCAATACAATTCCTGTTCATGTCAATCGTATTATATATTTCTAATTACAAATGCATTCAATGTAATTCTAATTAAAGCCGTGTAGTATTCTAACTGTGGCGGTCGTGCAGTATAATGCTTATGAATATAGTCAAGCCTGGTTTAAACTAATAGTACAGTAACAAATTTTATTTCGACTTAAATTATTTTCTGTTGTGATTGGATTTTATTTTTCAGTTTTTATTCTGAATGTGCCTGCATTTTTATTCCTGTTAAGTGTTTTTAAAAAAAGTTAATAATATGTGTTTTTTTATTTAAAAGATAATTTTTATAAATAAATACTTCAAAATAATATTGATAAGACTTTTTAATTTTTTTTTTAAATACTAGACATAAATAAAAATAAAAGCACATTAACAATAAAAAAGTAAACATAGAATTAAATTTCTACAGAAAATATTTTATGTTAAAATAAAATTAGTTACGTTACTTTTCGTTTTGAGGCAGGCTACAGTTACAATTATGTTACACGGCTTTTTCATCTAAAATTATATCGAACGCATTTTCAATGAAAATCATATAATACTATCGATATCAATAGGAATTAAATATAATTCCTATTGAAATAAACTCATTAATATATTTTCATTTAAGAATTTTATGAAAAGCGCATTTTAAATGTAATTATAGCACTTGATGGCATCCATCTTAAGGGGATGTAAAATGGACACTACACCTGTACTCATAAATATTCACTATCTTTACATTTTATTGCAAAATTGTCAATAAAAAAATGCATTGGCTTGTAGTATGTACCATGAAGATTATTCGGTTGAATTTTTAAATAAATTCAATCATTAGTTATTGAGAATTTTGGGTTCCAAAATTATTTATTAAAATTTTTCAATTTTGTACAGGAATCCAAATATCTTAAAAACTAATTAATTAATTTATTTAAAAATTTATCTAAATAATCATCATGGTACATGCTACAAGCTTATGCATTTCTTTTCTGGAAATTCAGCAATAAAATGGAAAGGAAGCTAATATCTATAAGTACAGGTGTAGTGTCCGTTTTACATCTCCTTAATATAAATTTAACGACATATCATTTACAATTTGGAAAAAGTTTTATTGTTAATAAATATGAAATGAAAGATTCGTCTTGTGACGTAACATCATAACATATTTTAATAGAATGTTGCATGTTATGTGGGTCAGTGTTTAGCATGTGCAAAGTTATTATAGTTTAAATAAAATTGACAGTAACTTACAATCAATTTTTTTTTATAAAATAACATCACAATTTTAATTTTTTTAAATTTCACAGTGATTTGTGCACAAGGCCTGATAGCGAAGGACAAAAGTGGTACTTCCGATCCGTATGTAACAGTGCAAGTGGGTAAAGTAAAGAAACGCACAAAGACCATGCCGCAAGAATTAAATCCAATATGGAACGAGAAATTCTATTTGTAAGTTCTAACTTTATTAATGTTTTAATATTGATGTAAGTGAAAAGAATATAAAAAATTTTATTTTTCGCACGTAATCTTTGAACTTGAAAAAGATTATCCTCCTATTTTCGCCTACAAAAACGAATTTTAACAAAAAAATGTTTAATTATATAATATATAAAGTTATAAAAAAGCTACATCTTGTAAAATAAAAACCAGTATTTTCTTCAATAAAAAGAAAATCTTGTAACCTTTATTTTTAAAGTTTTTAAAGTTTTCATGAAAATGAAACAATAAAATTAATTTTTTCTTATCAAAGAAAATATTGTTTTTATGATACGAGATGTAGGTTTTTCCATCCTTTTCGCTACAATTATTAGTTTCTGCAAGAAAATAAGTTCTTTAATTAGGAAAGAACAAAGATATACGACCTGCTATTTAGATACCTTTTGAGTTTATTTTCTAGGTCGGGAATTGGTAAAATAATAAATAATATTTCATATTTCACCTATGTTATCTCATATTTACGTTACTCTTCGTAAAGTATGAATTGCTTTTTGAATTGTTAAAAAAAGTCTATTGAAATATTACTTACTGATTATATTATCAACAAAGATAGACATTGATAGAAAAACAGACTGATAGAAGAAAAGAGTTTCACTTTTTACAGAAGTTTTGTTCTTCTATTAAGGTCTATCTTCGTTGATATTTGTTAGATTTTATTCAGCAGAAAAATAAAAAAAAACTTTTAGAATTGTACCATTCAAAAACGCAGTGATATCAATTATAAATAATAATAGAAGCTTTTTAGATGTAAACAGTAAGATGTTCTTAAATACAGCTGCGGTGTTTTATATAGATTCCTCACATTGAGAGCGCACGAGTTGCCTCGAAGACGTCCCGGCAAGAATTGAGTAGGTGAGGGAACTCAACCTTAGACGTGCCATTAAGGTAGTTCTTAGCCAACTACGGAAGTCAATATAGATCTGAAAAAATAAATTCAGAAATATTTAATTTTCTCATCATAAAAAATCATTAAATTCAATTATAAGAATTTACAATTGTGTTCTGCATAATTAAAATGAAAAATTCATTGATAATTGTTTAAAGTAGACTTTCAAGTTTCAAGTAGTAGTAAGCAATCATGAAAGCGTGACAACATTGCATAATCTTACATTCATAAGATATATTTTGACGAACTCTAACCTAACATTGTCTAACCTCTCTCACTCTAACCTAACATCGGTTTGTACATTGTCCAAACCGCTACAAAACAACTATTCTTAAACTCGGAAATGTTAAAAAATAAACAATATAAGGATCCTCTATTTGAACACAAAATCTTTTTCTTTATGATAAGTGTAACAAAATGTTAATAACTTTTTCTTCTAAAATGAAAACTTTTTGAGTTAATAGTTTATAATGTGTGATAATCAGCATCGGTGATTTAAGACCAAATTTGAACTTTATCAATATTTGAGAAAACATATTTCTAAAAATATAGCTTAGTTATTTATGTGATTTATAAAAAAAAGTCTTTTAACAACTTCTCTATAAAGCTGATAGATTTTGAGATAGAAATAATATAAAACAAATATTTATAAAATTTGTGAATTTTTATCTCAAAATCTATCAGCTTTATAGAGAAGTTGTTAAAAGACTTTTTTTTATAAATCACATAAATAACTAAGCTATATTTTTAGAAATATGTTTTCTCAAATATTGAAAAAGTTCAAATTTGGTCTTAAATCACCGATGCTGATTATCACACATTATAAACTATTAACTCAAAAAGTTTTCATTTTAGAAGAAAAAGTTATTAACATTTTTTGTTACACTTATCATAAAGAAGGAGATTCCATATTTGGATCAAATAATTATGACAAGTTGATTTTTTTCATTCCTAAGTTCCAAAATAGTTAGTTTAGCAAAATAATTAATTTTTATTGCAAATAATAGCCAATTGTTTGACAAGAGTTTAGGTGCAATAGTAAATATAATATAATAAAAAATAATAACTATTATAAATTAATTATTTTTTTTACATATCTATATTATTTTTATAATTTTTTCTAGCTTTTCTACTTATTACCGAAAAGAAAATATCCGAATAAAAAAAAATAATAAAAAATTATAACTTATACGAACACTTTTCCTGTGCTATTATATTTCATAATTCAAAAAAATATAAAAAATAATAACTAATAATAACGCTTATAAATACGCAGCGATTTAGAATAATTACTGATAAATTTTATTATAGTCTCAAATCTAGACTTTATAAACTGTTATTATTTTGTATTAATTTTTATTATTTATTATTTTTTAATATTTTCTATTACTTTTTTCAATTTCCGTCTGGGATTTAATTAAAAACATAATAGCAGAAAAAACCTATGTTAAATGTTTGTAAATTTAAACGTGTAGTAGAGTGTTGAGTGTATTATATATGTATGTATGTATTATATATATATATATATATATATATATATATATATATATATATATATATATATATATATATATATATATATGGTGCAACGTTGCCACGTTACGCCACTTTAGAAAAACTCTGTGAGAATCCTCGGAGTATCAGTTTTTAGATTAAGATTGTTAAATAACTAGGTAGTGGATCATCTTGAAATTTTGATATAATAATCTTTAGGGTTTGAAGTAAATTTCCTCCAATTTTCAGTACAATGTCATGACTATCGAAATACATACAGTAAAATAACTTTCGCATTTTAGCTGCCGATGCCATACTCTCATAAGAAGCAATATTAAAAGTTATGATTTTTTGCAGATCATATCTTTTAAACCGTGTAGTGAATCACTCTAAAATTTTGCACCGTTATTTTATGATAGTTAACGTAAATTTCCTGAAAAAATGAACTTTTTTCATGACTTTCGATTTAGCTAAGAACTACCTGAAGAAGTCTACTACGCTGCGTACATCTGCTAATAGATGGTCGATAACCGTATGCTGAAAATCGAAGCTCGCATTTCTTACAATATTATATAGTTATAAGAACAAATTACGATAATTATTACCTGCATTAAGGATTGCCTCCTTTTCAGAAAAAATAACTTAATTTTTTAATTTTCTCATGAAATAAACGTACACATATCATACACTGCAAATAGATCCATTCATGCTAAAAATATCATATGCTACAATAGAAATAGTAGATTTCCTGTCAAAATTTCAGAGTGAAAATCGGGGTAGACATTCCGAAATTCCGAATCAAAATATAGTTGAAGTATTAGAAAGATGTAAGCCTATCAGAGAATATATTATAGAATTTTTATATCAAGTGTGATTTCTTTATTGAATTTAGTATAACAATACACGTGACTGTAACCATGAAATTGTTTTGTATGTGTGTGTACATATATACATATATATATATATATATATATATATATATATATACTAGGGGGTACCCCCTGCTCGCACTGACTGCACAACCCCAGTTGTGCTATAAATATAATTATATATTAAACATTTAAATCATTTTTAAATTTTTAAATCATTTTTTTTTTAGTTTCGTTGATAATTTAGTATATTATTTGATATATCGTAATGATTTTGAGTTTTATAAGATTTATAGGATTATTTTGTTATAATTCCTTTTTTATATCTTTTTCTCATTTTAAACATTTTATGAGATATATCAAAATTCATACTAAAATTTATAAATTTATTATGATATTGTAAATGAAATTATTACATGATCATTATATCATATTTTATTTAAAATTTAGTTATTTATATAACAAATAAATAAATAAAATAATTTTAAATTATTTTATACTTACTTATATTACATTTACCTGTATAAAAGTTATGAATATGTTTTTTTTTATTTATTGTTGTTAGTAGTTAAATTATTTATTTATTAAAATTTCGATTTATAAATTTTAAATAATCATAACTTTTAAATATTTTAGTTAATTTTTAAATATTTTATTTTTTTTTTATTTTTAATAATATTGATAATGTTTAAAAATTTTTTTTAAATTTATTATTATATATTGAAATATTTATGATTTATTTTAATTTTTCATATTTTATTAATAATGTTAGCTAATCTTAATAAATATTTAGAATAAATTTCATGACTTTGATTAAAGTAATATTCTGCTATTGGTTCGCGCATATTTATTTTATATTTTATAATTTCATTCGCATAATATTTATAATACTCTGGTACTTCATTCCAATTTTTAAATTCAAATTGTTCATTATTTTCCTCTATATATGAATTAATAATGTTATTTAATTCAGAAATTATTGTATTGTTTATTGAACTATTATTATCTAGACTTTCTAAATAATATTCATATTCTCCTTAAAAATTTAAATGTTCTTCAATTTTATCATTTAAATTTTCCATCAAAATGGATTTCATTCAATCATTTGTTGATCATTAACATTGTCAATTTCAACATTATTAATTGGATTCCATTCCATTTTTTTTTTATTTATATATTATTAAAAATTTTTAATGTTTATAATTAATATAAATATAACCTGAAAAAAATAAAGTTTAATTAATAAAATAATTTATAAAAAATTTATTTAAATAACATTAAATTTTTGTTAAATTATAATAAAATTATTTTTTTAATATTTCTTTCCAAACTATGTTAGGTACAATATCTCTGTTTTTCGATTCATTTTGAATATATATTTTATTTACATTTTTACAACGTGAGAGAGTTATTTGTGCTTCTATGTTATATTTGAATAATTTAGTTATTTTTAATCGCGTTTCATTACATAATCCATTTTTTATACTTAAATTTCGAATTAACATAATTATGGTATTTACTTTTAATTTCAGTTCCTGTGGAGGTAATCCTTCTCTTATGTTATTTAACATTTCTATTGAATAATTCAAATGAATATTATCATCCGTTTGATCTACACCTTTGTAAAACAAATATAAATAGTTATTAATCTTGAAAGTTATATAAATTTAAACATAAATATTAATATCAATTATTTTAAAAGTTGTATAAATCAATACTATTAAAGGTTTATAATGTAAGATGGTGTGGAAATCTGAATCCTCAACACTATATGCTTATTTTTATTTTAATACAATAAAATATTTATAATATGAACAAATTATTAAAAATCATTATGTTTTCAACAAATGAATTAATTATAGTGTTGAGGAATTGTAATAGAATTAATTTAAATTTATATTTATTAAATTCAGATAAACTATGTAAAAAATGGTAATAAGATATCTAATGAGGCACATGTTTTTCATTTTAAATATTATAAATTGTAATTTTATTCAACTACTTTCGAGTTTTCAACAAAAAAAAAATTAAAATTTTTATATTTTTATGTAATATTATACATAAATAGAATATAATAAAAAAATATAAAACTATAATATCCAGTATTTGATGGTTCTAAAAGGTTGTAAAGGGGGATTGTGGGGGTTGTGTGTGGGGGGGCAAGAGGGGGTTAGTGGGGGTCTGTGGGGGGACGTGGGGGGACGTGGGGGGTAATGATCGATAACATAAAATAACGTAAATTTACGTTATTTAATTAATAAAAATCATGTGGGGGGCTGTGGGGGGGGGGGGCGTGGGGGGGATGTGGGGGGCACCGACTGAATTTTGGTTCATATAACTATATAATATAGGGATATATATATATATCTCTATAGTATATAGTTGTAAGGAAAATTTTTACGACCAAGCTCCTCCCTTTCTCCTCTTTTTCTCATCCTCTTACCTAATTTTGATCCCCTTTTTTTTCCCTTATTTTTTACGTTATTTTACGTTATTTGTTACTCTTCATTTTCTTTTCGTTTCCCCTTCCTTCCCTCTTCTTTTTCTCTTCTTTTGAGTTTCCTCATGCCTTCATTTTCTCTTCCCTCTCTCTTCCTCAAAAAATCCATCACTTTTTTCCGTTATTTTTACGTTATTTTAGGTCATTTTTACTCCTCCTCAGGTAGATCCTCAAATTTTACCTTTTTTTTTGTGTGTTTTTTTACGTTATTTTACGTTTTTGTTGCTCTTCCTTAGCTGCTCCTTAGCTCATTTTTTTGATCCTCAATTTCATTTAAATCCCATCATTTAAAAAGCTTTTTGCTAATTTTTATTGTTTGCAATCATTGCTTTTACTTTAAATATATAGAACAAACATATTAAGTTAATAATTTTTATAATAAATTTTATAAAATTTTATACTGCTATTGTTTAAAAGAAAAATAGGAGCGCGGTGGCGTAACGGATAGAGCTCTTGCCTTCAACGCGGTGGGCATGGGTTCGAATCCTGGCCAGGAACCTCTGACTTTTTTTCGAAAGAAAATTAGTGTATGTGCTACCCATATCACGACTCTTAAGAAATCTGACCTCATTGAGTATTGGTTGATTGTTGGTCACAAAAAGTGGCTAACCATCCATCGGTAGTCAAAGTTTTCGGTATGGCGGTGTCTGACAGTCTAGCCTGATGTAATGTGTTAAACGGTTCCGGGCTGGGCTCCCTCGACATCTCCATAGAAAAAGGTTAATTATATAGAGGATAACAATATCCTTTATATATTAATCTTTTAAAAAAAAAAAAAAAAAAAAATTGTTTAAAAGAATAAATTACATGAAACATGGTAAAATGGAAATTTCGCAAGACTTCTGTGCGTAAGCGCGTTAACTTCCACTATTAAGTAAAACTGTAAAACATATTAATTCAAAAATTATTCTGTTATAGTAACTTTCTTTGATTGAATTTATTATTAATAATCAAATCATAAAAAGTATTCTTTTTAATACTTTTATTTTTGAAATTTTTGAATCTCCCTCTTTGACGCTGCCACTATCGGCATCGCTGGCCGCGAGAGAAACACTAACAATCGTTGAAGTACGGCCGTAATACATTGAAGGAGAATCTATGTTCGTGTGAGCGGTCTGTGTAAACATAAGATCCGCAGCTGATAGTACTCAACCTCAATTTTTATTTCATAGTATATAATTTTTTAAATACAACTTGTATGATTATAAACTTCTATAAAAATTATAAGTTGTATATATACTTATTTATTTTTATTAACTGTGCACAGTTATGGTATTCATTACTATTTAAAATAGTGAAAATGTTTTGTGTCTATATAAGACTCTATGTTACTTGGGTTTTATAACCACCATTTTTGTTAGCTATATATGTGGTGTCATATTTCCCAATAACGTGACATATACAGTAGATATCGGACAATAAAATTTTAAAACGTGTAACAAGTAACATGTAACGTGTAACGTGTAACATCATTGAAAAACGGCCGTAATACATTGAAAGACAATCTATGTTCGTGTGAGCGGTCTGTGTAAAAATAACATCGAAAGCTGATCGTAATTATTTCCTTATAGTATTCGAGCTTATGACATAACAAATGTGGACAAAGGACATATATTCAAAATACCAATCACGGTAGTGCAATCTATGATAATTCCTAAAGCTCTTTTTCCAAATCTCACCTTTACCAACGTTCCTTTGAAGCCAAACATGATTCAAAGACATTTTATTGTTGTGCCTGAAGATGCTATATGGGCAGGTAAAACAAAAATTTTGTGTGGTTAGAAAACCACTAAAAAAAAACGCGCCTACATATATACCTCGGTATTTATATACTAGGTGGTGTGGAAAATATAGAAATATAGTTACAATATAAACTTTATATATTTAATAATTTAGGTGAAAACACAAATTATGAATACTATGGACATTCATAAGATATTATTATTTGTGAAAATTGGTTTTATATAAACAGTAAAAACTTTTATTATTCAACATCATATAAATAAGGAAAACAAAAATAGGTTTGTAATAAATATTTAATTATATTTTTGAGAATAACTTAATATATTTTAATAATTGTATTTTTTATAGTTAATAAAAATAAAGAAAAAAGATAATGTAACTTCAATAAAAAATAGGGGTTGGTGAGCGGAGCGAGGAGAGTACCCCTCCTAGTATATATATATATATATATATATATATATATATATATATATATATATATATATATATATAATCAAAAGCATTTCTCAATTTTAGTCCCTTTGATCCCCCTTCTCTATGTAACCTCTCCTTAAATAACGTTGTAATTCTTATTTTAAATAGCTGTTTTAATGTTTACGTAATTCATAAGAAACCGTCCTCCCTTGACTCCTCCAAACCCCCTTATCCTCTCCTTGTCCTCCCCTTGGATTCCCTCATTCTACTCTAATTATTTTTGTTTTCCATTGTCTTTTTATTTTAGCCATCTTGTGTTGTGATTTATTTTTTACATAAGTCGTTTTGTTCTTTGATTCTTAATTTTAATAAAAATATATCAAATAAAACATTGCCTCCATTGATTTAAATAATATATTTAATAATTGTACATTTATAAATTATTTCAAATCATAAAAAATTTTTTTTTAGCGACAATAAAATAACAGATTATTTTACTGTCGCTAAAAGAAACAGTAAGGATAATTTCCCATCGTCTCTGAAATAAGCAGATTGTCTATTATTTTATCCGAGCTCAAATAAGCTGACAGATTATTATTTAATTGTCACTAAATGAAGCTGACAGATTATTTAATTATCGTTAAAAAAGATGATAAATTATTATTTTACTGTTATTAAGGGTATGGTTTCACGCTACTTTACCGATCGAAAATTATAATTTTATAAAATTACAATTTTTGAAAAAACTATACATCGGAATGAGTTTTCCTTTTATAGATCACTTCATTTAATTTCGATGAAGGGCGGAAACTCTAAAAATTAGCGGAAAAAAGCGTTAATTGAAGATAATTAGAAAAACAAATTTCTCAGTTCGAAAAAATCAAATTTCTCAAAACTCGTGTTTCGTAGGGAAATTTCCTATTCAGGATCATTTTATTTTTGAAAAATGAAGGGCGGAAACTTGGTTTGATAAATCATATAGCAAAAAAGCAAAATTACATTTTTCTAAAAAGATGCGATCAGCTGTAAGAATACAATGGCCGTGCAAGAAGCTGTAGGGTTTTATGATATTGCTAGGATGTTTTAATGATGAGGATGACAGGTACAGAATCCTGATGCATATGTATATATCTGACTCCAAAAGATATAACCCAAATAACGTGTTCCCAGGAGGTGAAATAACTACAACAGAAGATTTAAGTTTATTAGTATTTATTTAATACCTTTTCGCCAGCCAACTGCTAGCACGCTGTGTACGCTACAATAGCCAGTACACCACTGAATGCGGTGAAGTCGTCGCGGTGTCTTGTAAGTCAAGACTGAATTCGCGTCTGCGCAATAGTGTAGATTCTAAGCTACACGAACGCCGCTGCTGAGCCATGCTAACGCCACAAAGCCATGTTTCATAGTTGGCATCAATGTTAATGTATAGTTTGGTACGCGCCAACTTCAAATTCGAATTTGAAATGTAAATTGAATTTGTTTTATATGTAAAATTTCTACAAATAAACACTTTTTCAACATAAAACTGTTTTATTTTATTTAAAACATGAATATGTAAATAATTTAATATTATAAGAGAGAACAATATAGTTTACATCATTTGCGAACTCATTATTTTTTTTTAAATTTTCCTTATAGAAAAATAAGTAATCTATTCGTTTCTTTGTTTGAAACAAAATATTTTTTGAATGACTTCATTGAATTAGCGAAACTTTGGCATATCCTAACCTTTTTAGAATTAAAATATGTTTTGAAAAGCGAATGATAAGGATTACTTAATTTTATTGCTAATATAATTTTATTATATAATATAATCTCATCAAATATTATTTTATATTATCGTTCTTTAAAAATAAACAGTTATAAATAATTTTATTAAGATAAGCCCATATGGAAAAAATTTCTGGAAATAACTGTAAATGACTATAAATATACAGTTGTTTATATTTATTTACAGTTATTTACATTTATTTATTTTTTTTACAATTATTCACATTTATTTACGATTATTTATATTTTTTCATAGTTTTTTACAGTTTTTTGAAAAAATAACATTTAGTTAAAATGATAAGTATTATAATGCATAAATAAAATTGAAGTTTTAAGGTTCAACATGTACATTTATTTATGATTTAATTTATTTACAAAATTCAAAAACTAATCATTCATTTCTACCCAATTGAATTCTTTGTCAAATAAAAGAAAGTTTTTTTGCAGTTTGTGTTTACGGAGAGTTTTGTTCATTTATCTTTAAAAAAATTTTGTCAAAAAAAATATATTTCAAAATCATTTCTATTCTTTTTATATTTATGTTTGATTGATAAATCTATATATAACATGAATGTAAAATTTAAATTCCGAATAAAAAGATAAATATTAGGAAAATAATGAATTTAAAAAATAGATTTCTACAAATTTTTCAAAAAAAAAAAATTATAAATTTTATTTTATACTCATTACCCTAAGATTAAAAAAATTAAGTGATTTTTCTCACGTTTTTTCTTATCTTAATAAAATTACTTATGACTGTTTATTTTTCAAAAACCATAATTATTAATAAAATTAAGTAATCCTTATTATTCGCTTTTGAAAACATTTTCATTCTAAAAAGGTTAGGATATGCCAAAGTTTCGCTAATTCAATAAAGTCATTCAAAAAATATTTTGTTTCAAACAAAGAAACGAATAGATTACTTATTTTTCTATAAGGAAAATTTAAAAAAAAATAATGAGTTCGCAAATGATGTAAACTATATTGTTCTCTCTTATAATATTAAATTATTTACATATTCATGTTTTAAATAAAATAAAACAGTTTTATGTTGAAAAAGTGTTTATTTGTAGAAATTTTACATATAAAACAAATTCAAATTACATTTAAAATTCGAATTTGAAGTTGGCGCGTACCAAACTATACATTAACATTTATGCCAACTATGAAACATGGCTTCTTGCACGGCCATTGTATTCTTACAGCTGATCGCATCTTTTTAGAAAAATGTAATTTTGCTCTTTTGCGATATGATTTACCAAACCAAGTTTCCGCCCTTCATTTTACAAAAATAAAATGATCCTGAATAGGAAATTTCCCTACAAAACACGATTTTTGAGAAATTTGATTTTTTCGAACTGAGAAATTTGTTTTTCTAATTATCTTCGATTTACGTTTTTTATAGTTTATATTATAGTTTTTTCAAAAATTGTAATTTTATAAAATTATAATTTTCGATCGGTAAAGTAGCGTGAAACCATACCCTTAAATGATGCTGACATATTATTCAATAGTCGCTGATATACACAGCGCTGAAACAAGCTGACAGATTATTTTATAATATTTGTAGTTGCTGAAATAAGCAGACAGCACAAAAAATGGACTGTCACAAAAGTAGCTGCGAATGCTAAACACGACAAAGAGCTAAAGGGACGAAAATGCGCTGTCAAAAGGAAAAGGGAACAGAAGCTTGAAATTCGCGCTCGTGGTTGCTAAACACATACACACGTGGTGTCACTCAAGGCGTCTATGCGTTTCCACAAGAGGAAAATCTAAATTATATGCTGATAAAGAATACGAGAGTATTTTTTATACACTTATGTGACACTGGTTCTTTGCACTCAAAAAGATAAATTATTCTCGTAAGAGAAAATCACTCGCACACTCAAAAAGAATTGGTTCGCAACTAACTAGGAGAGGACCCCTTGTTTGGGTCATGGATTTTGCTGTAACTTGCGGATATGTTTTCATACATAAAATTATGAAAAAAGCCGCGAGTATTTGGCCTAACGCTGGATCATTCCAAGATTATGAGCTATTTTGTTCAACTTCTTTGAAAAATCATTGTTTATAATATTGAATATTTCTCCCCAATGGGAGCTTCCAAGTTCATTCTGCAAAATTCTAGTAAAAGTTGAGATTAAATCCTTTTGATTGAAAAAAAACGGGTTTTAAAAGTTCAAAAGTTATAGCAAAATGAAAAACATGAAAAAAATCATCACAATAATTTTATGAAAATTTAGGTTTGATTTTATGCTAACTTTTATAACAATTTTTATTTTGTCATAACTTTTGAATGGATTGAACTTTCTGAACACGTTTTTATTTAATTGAAAGGATTTAATCTCAACTTTTACTAGGATTCTGCAGTCGAACTTAAAAGCTCGCATCGGGAAGTAATATTCAATATTATAAAAAATTAATTTTTAAAGAAATTGAACAGAGTAGCTCATAATCTTGGAATGATCGAGCGTTCGATCGAATGCTCGCGGCTTTTTTCATGATTTTATGTATAAAAACATATCTGCAAGTTACAGCAAGATCCGTGACCCAAACGAAGGGTCCTCTCCTAGTAATTCAAATTTACGAGGAGAGTGTTTGACCTCCAGGAAATGGATCTGGCTGGAACTGTGGAATATTATTTTTTGATAAAAAAGAAATGAACCCATGTTTTTTCTTTTTGTTTAATGGGCCCCCTAGACAAGGATATAGAATCTTTTTAAAAAATATGGTGAATAAGAGCCTTTATAAGAACTTGAGTAACCAAAAAAGTAAGACTCTTACAAAAAAATGCATACAAAATAAAATAAAGCACGAATTGAATGTTTAAAATATGAGCTTTGTTGCATTAAAAAGCTTTTGTTGTTCGAAAGTTACAGGCAATTAAAATATGCTAATGAAATAGTATAAAAAAATGATCATATTTTATATGCTAAAAATATTAAGTAAATATGTACATTGAAAAGCAAGTGGTAGTCTACGAGTCCCTCGAAGTACTTCTGCTCAACGAATATTACGCCCCACTGTCGAAGATAACAGCTCTCTTTGTGGTGCATGTGTATTCCCACTCACGTAGCAATTTTGCTTGATGTCATGCGAAGTACACCTCTCTTCCCACAGTGGCACCACTGTTTTACCGCAGTGGCGCTCTGTGCGCACAAAATGAAAAGAGTATAGTTTCGCTACCGATGGTAGTGCTTCTTTGCCACTTATTTTTCAGCGTAGTAATATTCAATTAAGAATAACTTTCGAACAACAAAAGCTTTTTATATACAATAGAGCTCAAATTAAAGCATTCAATTATTTTATTTTTTATGCATTTTTTTGTAATAGTCTTAGTTCTTTGGTTATTCAAGCTCTTATAAAAGCTTATTCACCATATATTCGAAAAAATGGCTATATCCTTGTCTAGGAGGTCTATTGGATAAAAAGGGAAAACACAGGTTCATTTGTTTTATCAAAAAATCATATCCTACAGTTTCAGCCGAATCCGTTTCCCGGAGGTCAAACACTCTCCTTGTCAACGACGGCGACAGAAGGGATGAATGTTAGACGCCGTTATTCCTTTTTCTTCTTGCTCGTAATTTGTCTGCTAGGTAGCAAATACGTAGACTGTTAGAGTCTTGTCGTATATTCTATATACGCTCATATGTGTATTAGAAGCGTTGGCTAGACGTTGTACGGTATCGAGTATACACTGAGAAAAATGTCTGGATGACGTTGATAACATAAGTAAAATTATTATGTAATGCAGCAACGTTGTGACATACTCGTCTTATAAAGAAAATTACTTAAGAGGTGGTCGGGACTATTCGCCGCATGGAGGCGCTGCGGTCAGGCAAGAGAAAAACATATATTGACTTTAAACATATATTGACTGAGACAATTATATACCACTAATGTTGTCAATAACTCTAACCATACATATTTCGAATAATTATTGATGTTAATCTTGTTTGAAAAGTGTAAAATATTGTTGTATAGCGAAAAATGCAGCGCGAGATAGCACTGGCATGAGCATATATATTCATCATTCTTTAGTATTGCTTTCTCTGTTGCACTACCCTGAAAATGATCACGGAACTTATGATCCAATATTTTGCGTCACTTCTTATATCACTTTTCGTGTCGCTTTATCGAGCCAAAAGTGACGCAAATTTTTGCGCAACTTTTCCAAAAATATAATCTAAAATAAATTATAAATATCTTTTTTTTTGATTTTATTTTACATAATTCAAAAGATGTTAAAATACAGAATCAAAAATATTTAGAGCATGATTTAATTGTCTACGTTTGAAGAATTAATTTGGAAAAAAATTTTGAAATAAATTGAAAATTCTTTATCTAAATTATTAAAGGAGTGTTAATAAAATAAAAACATTATTGAAAATTAAAAAGTTGAATTTTTTCTGATAGAATGTGTATGTGAATTTGTGTACACGTGCATGTATATATCGATGGTGGCTACAAAAAAAAATCACAGCTGTGTAATTGACTACGAACAAAAACACATCTCCAAAAGTGCGGCGAAAAGAAATACATCTTCAAAAGCGCGGCGAAAAAAAACATCTCCAAAAGTGCAGCGAAAAAAAACACATCTCCAAATGTACGGCGAAAAAAAACACATCTTCAAAAATGCGGTGAAAAAAAACAACCCTTGAAAATTTTCACCGTATTTTCAAGGGGCGTTTTCCTTCGCCGCACTTTCGATGATGTTTTTTTTTCGCTGCACTTTTGAAGATGTGTTTTTTTCGTAGTCAATTACGCAACTGTGATTGTATTCATAGCCAGCGTCGATATATACATGCACATGTATACAAATACACACACATACACGCCTACACACATACACACTCTATTATAAAAAATTGAACTTCTTAATTTTAAATAATGTTTTCATTTTATTAACACTCCTTTAATAATTTAGATGAAGAATTTTCAATTTATTTCACAGATTTTTTCCAAATTAATTCTTTAAACGTAGACAATTAAATCATGCTCTAAATATTTTTAATTTTGTATTTTAACATCTTTTTAATTATGTAAAATAAAATAAAAAATAAAATTTATAATCTATTTTATATTAGATTTTTGGAAAAGTTACGCAATTAGTTGCGCAAAAAGTTGCGTCACGTTAGGCTCCATGTAGCGTCACGAAAAGCGATATAAAAAGTGACGCAAAAAGGGACACAAAAAGTGACGCAAAATATTGCATTATAAGTTCCGCGATCATTTTCAAGAAGGTGAAGAAAAATACACATATTTACATCGGCTCTATCAAGCGCAGCATTTTCCGCTTTACGAAAATATTTTAGACTTTTCGAACAAGATTAGGATGAATAATTATTCTACATATATATGGCTAGGGTTATTGACAACATTAAAAGTATATTATTATCTTACTAGGAGAGTGTCACAACTCCGGATCACGGATTTTGCTCAAACTTCGGGATAAGTTTTCAGAAGATAAAATATGGAAAAAGCTATAGTTATAGTCACAAACACTCAATATTTCCCTAGTTACAGGCAATTAAAGAAAATCACTAAAAAAGTTACTAGATTTTTGAACGCATATGGGCAGTTCTCAAAAACTTCATTCATTTTTGTCACTCGATTTTTAACAATTCAAAAGTCCATAATACAAGTTTCTGGGGTGGTACACACTTCAATAAGTGCTTAAATTACTAGTTTTTTAAAGTAGAATATCTAATTAAATTTTGGTATCGATTGGAATATTGCCCTTCACCGTATATAATTTTATACGTCAAAAATGATCCTTTTTTTATATTTTTCTACGTGTGTTTCTTGAGCTATAAAAAAGGTGCATACTTTTGATCATTCTCAAATTTTTAGAGCATAATAAATACGGTAAATACAAAAGTTTGAGCCTATCTTGGTACATGTGCCCTTCTTTATAAAGCTGTTTAACTAATTTTAATGTAAGCGTAATTTTCACCTAAAAATTACACCAACATACCCAGAAGCTGCTCCCAGGTTAAGGTATCAGGACTGAGTTTAAACCTGAAAAAAATCAAATTTTAATATAGTAATAATTTTTTTTTCCAATGACATTATTTAACGCAACTACTTTCTACTTTAAATATATATTTAATGCAAGACTTTGACCCAAGAATAATTTTAAAAAACCTCACCTGATGCTTCAAATTTTTTTGATTAGTCGAAGAATGTATTTTTTATATGTTGGTACTTGCCGTGGACTTTCTCAGCCAATTTTTAATTAATTGACCTTGAAATTTCTAGAGGTCCTCAGATTATATATCTTCATAAAATGATAGTTCTGGAATTTTGATAAAATAAGTTTAATTGTATGTCAAATTAAATTACTTACATGAAATTCACAAAAATATGTATTTTTATCAACTTTTTATAAACCAAACTTTTTAATCCTTTTTTTTATTTTAGAAACCAAAATATTTATTTCATGAAGATATATAAACTGAAGATTTCTGGAAATTTTGAGGGCAATTGATTGAAAATTGACTCATAAAGTCTGCGGTAAATACCAAAATTAAACGAATCCATTCTTCGACTGGTCCTAAGAATTTTAATTTTTGGATGAGGTGTTTAAAAATTATTCTTGGGCCAAAGTCTTGTGTTTAATATATATTGAGGTAAATAGAAGTTTTATTAATTAATATCATCGGAAAAAAATAATTATGTCTACATTTGAATTTGATTTTTTTTAGGCTTAAATTCAGGCCTGATACCTTAAATGTGCTTTTTAAGAGCAGGTCGTATATCTCTATTCTTTTCTAACCGAAAAATTCATTTTTTTGCAAACCCTAATAATTGTAGCAAAAAATAAGAAGAAAGCCCCATCTCGTATAATAAAAAGCAATATTTTCTTTAATGAGGAAAAATTATTTTTATGACTTCGTTTTTAAAAAAACTTTGAAAAACTTAATTGTCCACTCCAACCTATATTTTTTAAGTTTTTCAAGGTTTTCTTCAAAACGAATCGATAGAAATAATTTTCCATTATCAAAGAAAATATTGCTTTTTATGATACAAGATGGGGGCATCTCCTTATTTTTTGCTACAATTATTAATTTTCGTAAAAAAATCAATTCTTTGATTAGAAAAGGACAGATATACTCGACCTTCTCTTAAGGGCTCAATTTTTTTTGTTTTTTTGATAGCAAACAAAAAATTAATTAAGGTACAACTTGGGTAAATTTTTCAAAATTACTTAATTTTGCAAAAAAGTCAGGAAGAATCGTTATTTTTGGCCACATTATGAGATTTACTATTTTTTTCCTCGAAAAGTATTGAGTTTTGGAAGAACTGTATGTGAAGGTTTTCTATTGAAAATTATGCCAGAAATATATTTTTATTTTCATGGATTGTAATTTCAGACATTGTAAAGCACAATCATAAAAAAATTAAAAAAAAAAGAAATTAGAATATTTAAAAATCTCATTTTTAATTTCTTCCAAAACTCAATACTTTTTGAGAAAAAAATCATAAATCTCATGATGTAGCCAAATATGACGATTTTTCCTGACTTTTTCGTAAAATTAAGTAGTTTTGAAAAATTCACCCAACTCGTGCCTTAGCTTATTTTTTTTTGTTGCAAAAAAAATGAATCATTAAATAGCACATTAAACCTAGTCAGTTTTTGGGTATGTTAAGAAGTATGTTTGAATCAATCAGATAAGCTTAAATATTTATATAATTTTCAAAAATTTGGGTAAGTTCTATATGTTATTTCTAATAAAATGTAATCTTTCAAGTTTTACTAAAAGTTGATAGTATTTCATCATGAACCTTATATGAGAAATTTATTTTTAAAAAATTTGAAAAGTTCGAACTTCTAACCTTTGACTCTTTTTACCTAGATCTCTAAAAATTTGTTTGTGTGTTTTAGGTATCAGATAAAACATATTCACAGATTTTGAACGATTTTTATTCTTTTAACAGGTGAATTGACATGAAAGGTCCCATACATGCGATTAATGAAAATTAGCATTAATTATGAAAACGACATCTGGTGGACTCCAAGAAAAATTCTGCATCAATTTTATCCGTATAATGCAGATCCTTTTAGCTTCAGTTATCCTTGGAGGTTAAATACGCGATACAGAACCAGAACCAAATCAAATAACCCAATTACTTAATGAATTAATCCCACCCACACGTAAGATCTTAAACGTCACCACTTTAGCTTCTCATAAAATTGATGTTCAAAGACATCACCCAATTCGTCAAAAATCAGGAGATATTTCCCTTAAACGCTAAAAATTGTACAAGCATAGGTAGACTGTATGCCTTATGAAAGCATTATAGAACCGTCTAATAACAGAATAGCGGCTTTGCTTTAGCTCCCAAACTAAACGAAAAATACATGTTTTGCACAGATTATAGACAGGTTAATGAAGTCACCAAGAAATTTGCTTATCCTATCAAAAACATGGACGATATTCTTGATAAGTTAAGATGTACTAGATATATCTCCGAATTAGATTTAAGTCAGACTTATCACCAAATACCAATGAATCCTTACAGCGAAGAGATAATAGCATTCGCAGTTCCAAGTACAAGCCTATTTCACTTTAATCATGTGCCTTACGACCTAACAAACGCTCGGGGTTCCTTTCAAAAAGTCATAGATAACCTGATTAAACCAGACTGTGAACCTCACGTTTTTTCGTACCTGGACGACATCATTATTACCACGACCACTTCCAGCGAGCATTTTCACTGGCTACATAAAGTATTGACGCCCTAAAAGTAGCAAACCTGAAAATCAACCAAGAAAAATCAGAATTCCGCTGCTCTGAAGTAAAATATCTGGGATATATAATTAATGAGAATGGTTTAAAAACCGATGAAGAGAAGAAAATCCTTCCCATCCTAAAGTATCCATCACCCACCAATCTCATACGATTACGTTGATTTTTAGGAATAATTGGATGGTATGCACGGTTTATTCCCAATTTAGCACAAATTAAAACTCCACCGATATGCTTAACGCGAAAAGAAACTCGATGACATTGGCGTAAAGAGCAAGAATCAGCCTTTCAGCAACTTAAACAGGCACTCACTGAAGCACCCGTTTTAGCATGTCCCTATTTCGATTATCCCTTTGTTTCACAAACCGATGCAAGTAACTTTGCCATAGCTAGTTTCCTAATACAAGATATCGAAGGAGAAGAACATCCTATTTATTATATTAATAGGACTCTTAGTCAAACCAAACATAATTTTACCGTATCAGAAAAAGAATGTTTTGCAGTTATTCGGGTTGCTGAGCGTCTAAGAGCATATCATCAAGGAACATCATTGAAAGTAATTTCTGAGCACCATAGCTTGCTATGGCTAAAGAATCTAATAAATGTAACAAAAAGATTGGCTATGTGGCATACACGACTCCAGTAATTTGACATAAAATTAATGCATCCTTAAGGAAGTCAACTAAAAGTTTCTGATGCTTTTCCATGAGCCCAAGAAAATCTACTGAAAGTAGCCACTATCGCTTCCATTGACACCGAAGATACATGATATCGGCGAAGAAAAGAAGCAGTTCAGCAACAACCCACGAAATACCCTGATTTTAGAATAGAAAATAATTTCTTTTACTTCCACCACCCAAACGATAATGTAGACCCTATCTTTCCAGACTCAGATGCATGAAAACTAGTAATCTCTTGAGTAAGCCGAGAAAAAGCCCTGTATGAAGCTCACAACACTCCTCAAGCTGGCCATATGGGAATGAAGAAAACCTTTGCTTGTTTAGCTACTTATTACTGCTGGCTAGGTTATTACCATGACACTTGCCAATATAATAAGAGCATGTCTAGAGTATCAAGTTAATAAACAATTTCAACAGGCTCCAGCTGGCCTGATGGGGGGAAAATACATTCAAGACCCATGGACGGTTGTCTCTGCAGACATACATGGCCCAAAACCCCCATCACAAGCAGGTTATAATAATATTATTGTATTCAACGATTTATTTGCACGCTATGTAGAATTTAAACCTCTTCATGATCCAGGAGCTTTTGAAGAATTATTCATTAATAGATGGGGTTGTCCCCAATATTTATTAATTGATAGCGAGTTAGAGTTTAAAAATCAAGTTGCAGATGACCGTTTACAGAAATATGGCATATAACATTCAACTATTCCCCCTTATCATGCACAATCCAATCCTGTCGAGCGCATAAATCATTATCTAAAACCCATGAATAATTGAACCCAGCTTTATCGAACAAGACCACCGAGACTGGGACAAACATCTAGAAGAATTCAGCTTTGCATTAATTACAATGGTACATTCATCCACCAAATGCACTCCAGCTTTTTTAAATATGGGTCGCAATCCTATTCCTATCATCTAATTCCGTAAATCTATTGAAAGTTTTTTTTGTATAAATATAAAATTAATTAGAGATATTTTCTAAGTATGAATGTAATATAATGTAAGAGTGGGCTATAAGTTTTTTATTAAATAGATATTAAGATGATTAGTTTTAATTTTAGTAATTTTTTGTAATTACTATATGGATGAGCCAGTCACGTCGTTTTGAATTTTAAGCTCCCTCACATACAGCGCAAAACACTCACAATTTCAATCATTTACTTTGGCCTGAATACAAACAGTCAGAAGTCAACTTTTTGCCGTACTTTTTGCAAGCGACAACGCGTACGCTATATGCGACTGGCGTTTATCTTGAGCGTGTGTGCTCTAATCTTATTAATTACTCAATAAAGTATTCCATTTTTTTATGTAAAAAATCTGATTTCTTATCTAGTGTTCTTATTCTTACATCTATATAGTGAGACCTCCTGATTTTCAAGGTCGTCACAACTTTAGGAAAAAAAATAATATTTTTATATTCCGTAACTACTATTACGAAAGGATTTGAGCTCATCTCCCATTTAAAAAAATTGTAAGCTTCTAGCTGTCTATGCTGTAAAACATCAGTATTTAAAAGTCTAGTAACTTTTACAGTGATTTTTTTCAATTGTCTGTAACTAGGGAAATATTGAGCGTTAGAGTCAAGTAAATCATTTGATATCGACATAAGTGATAAATTTGTTTACAAAAAATATATGTCTACTGATAATAAGTATGGTGGTAGAGCAGAAATGGAACGCTTTGTTTATATTCACAATGTTTATGTTATGGTCTATTCAGATGAATTTCATAATATTTTACAGTATGGACCGAATATATAATAGAAATTCATCAACCTTGTTTTTATCGAGTAAAATTGATAAAGAATATTATCAACGAATATAGACACTTATAGAAGCTCACATCCTAGGTTAGACTGGGGGACCAAAATTTGGGGAACATTGTAACATACGCGTATATCTATATATATAAGAGTTTCATTATATATAGATATAAAAAAAAATAGTATTTTGAGTAACGCTATCTAAAAAATGGGTGACAAACTAAAGTTTTTAGTTACCCTCAGCCTATTCAAAGCGCGCTTCTATATGCGTATACATTTGTTTATATTGCGATAGTAATAATTATTGTAAAACTTTTTGCTTTTTCATAGAGAGAACATTGTAGCAATAAAAAAATTTTTTTCTATTTTTTCATTAATTTGTACATATTTGGACTCAGGGAGTCGGAAAAAGTGATTTCCAGAAAATGTGTGTGTGTGTGTGTGTGTGTGTGTCTGTATGATGTCAGTTAGTATATTGTATCTCGAAAACTACTCGATGGATTTGCTTCAAATTTTGCATGGAATTTATTTTTTTCTCCAACTTGCTGGAAAGCTATTGATAATTGGTTCTTCAAGCGTAGTTTTAATTTTAGAGTCGTCCATAACAAAAAAGTTTAGATTTTTCGTTTTTCTGGTTTTTTTCGTTTACTAATCGATGAATTTGCTTCAAAATTTGCATGGTAATTACTTGCAATTGCCTAAATAAAATAAATTTCTAAAAACTGATTATCTTAGATTAGTTTTAATTTCAGAACATTTTGAAATTTTTGAAAAAAATGTTTATATTTATTAAGCCAATGAAATCTTAAAAACTACTCGATGGATTTACTATAAATTTTCCATACAATTTAATTTTTTGATCAACTGGTGCGGAAGCTATTGAGAATTGGTTTTCTTAGTGTAGTTTTAATTTCATAGCTATTTTAGTCATTTAAAAAAAAAACAAGATTTCAATGTACTCGCATGCTCACATTTTTTTACACATTGTAAAAATAGACTACATAGCTCTCGCAAAAGTGTGACTTAAGTGCAGATTTAGATTACATAATGTTAAAAATGCCAAAGTCAAAATTTATATTATTAAATCATGATGATAATATATGCTAAGACTACTTATATTCACAATAGACTGTTTGATGCTCTTGCGGGTGGTAATGTCTAGAAGGAGTTAAGAGACCTGGGACTGCTATCCAGACCTCAAGGGGATTTGAACTGATTCACTCCGGATGAGCTCAATGCGCACTTTGCTGGGGTGTCAGTCTCGCCGCAGGAGGATAGTGAAGAGCGGTTGAGAATTCTTTCTCAATGCAATGAAAGTGGGTTTACCTTTAAACCAATTAATTTTAATGATGTTGTTCTTGCAATTTCACATTTTTCCTCACAGGCTTGTGGTGAGGATGGCATTCCGCAAAGCGTGATAGTTAAAGCCTTACCATTTATTGGTGAACATCTTGTGACTCTGTTCAACTCCTCTTTTGTACGGTGGGTCTTCCCTTGCCGCTGGAAGCAAGCTTGTATTATACCATTGAAAAAGTGTGCTGCACCTGAGCAGCCAAAAGATTTTAGGCCTATAGCCATCTTATGTTTTCTTTCAAAGGTTCTTGAGAAGATCGCCCATGACCAACTGCAGGAGTACATTACATCCAAAAATTGCTCGATTCTATGCAGACAGGCTTCAGGAAAAACCATTCTACGCAGACTGCTGTACTTAAGCTTACAGACGATATAAGGTCAGGTCTAGACAGGAAACTTGTCGCGTTACTACTACTTTTTGACTTTAGTGAGGCATTCGACACGATCTCTCCCTCTAAACTTCTTGTGAGGCTAAGATCGATGGGGTTCTCCAGGGCTGCACTCGAATGGATTAACTCCTATTTATCAGGTAGGAAATAAATGGTTTCCACGCATTTAAAGGAGGAATCGAATTGGCTAACAACCAATCTAGGAGTACCTCAGGGTTCGGTGCTGGGGCCTCTGTTGTTTTGCCTTTACATAAATGACGTAAGTGACGCACTGGACTCTGGTAGCGTCGAGCATCTGCTGTATGCGGATGATCTTCAAATTCACACACAGGTCCCTTATGATGATGTGGATGAGGGGATTCGTATTTTACAGAGGGCGGCCAGGGCGGTGTCGGGGTGGGCTGCTGGTGTTTCTCTGACTTTGAATGCTAGTAAAACAAAGGCGATCGTCTTTGGAAGTAATCGTTTTATTAAAAATTTTTATTCGGGTGGACCAAGGACGATTGACCTGGGCAGCGGTATCGGTATTCCTTTCTCTGGCACCGTTACGAGCCTTGGTGTTGCACTCGACTCTAAACTGTCTTGGGAACCGCACATTAATATGTTGACTAAAAAATTCAATAGAGTGATTTGTAGCCTGCGGTTTTTCCGTCGGTACACCACTGAGGCTCTGCGTAAGCAGCTCGCAGCCACCCTGCTGTTCCCACATCTTGATTACTGCTCAGTGGTTTTGCTCGATGCTTCGCAGGAGTTACAAAGACGACTACAGACAGTGCAAAATTCGTGTGTGAGATATGTATTAGGCGTGAGAATGGGTGATCACATCTCTTCCCATAGACAAGCTTTGGGTTGGCTACGTACTGATTCGAGGAGACAGTATTTTATGGCTGTACTTATGTACAAAATCGTACGTATGAATACTCCTGAATATCTAGTGGGTCTCTTCACTAGATATATACCCAATGCGACCACTAGGGGTGAGATTAAAGATCTTGCGGTGCCCTTCATGCGCACTGAGACTGGAAGAAATTTCTTTCAAGTTCAAGGTGCGCATTTTTGGAACTCCCTACCTGCTGATATTAAAAATCTTCCATCAATCAGCAGGTTTAAAGCCGCTCTGAGGAGGTATTTACTTGACTTCGATTAATCAGTATTATTTTCGGACTATATCATATGTGTTAATTTATTATATGATGTACCTTTTATAGATTTAAGACATGATTGTATTTATTGGCCTGATTGTAGAATGTGTGTGCATAGATAGAGTGAATGATTATATTTTTATCAGCTTGACTTGTATATTAACTGTATACTGCTGATATTTCGACTGCGCTCTTTACACGCTTGTTTTTATGTAATTCTTTTGACTGATAGATATTTGAGACTGATTTTTAATTATATTATTCATACTCTTTACGTGTATTTATTTGTATTATCTGTGATATCACTTTTATTTAATTTATTGACTTACTATTACAGTATTATTTTCTATATTATGTTTTATGACTGTGATATCATACTGTACTATCTTAATTTTATATTTACAAGGTTATTTCAAGTATTTTATGTATTATAACTTTATTTGTAATTTTACACGCTCTCTTTGTAATTATGATACAAAATAAAACAATATCTAATCTAATCTAATCTAATAATGTTTGTATTGATAAGTTTTTCTTACAAAATATAAATTCATATATAATCTCAAGTTGATATTTCGACCGTACTTAATATAACTGTACCTGTGAAATGACTTATTTACCAAAATATTTTCTTTTATCAAAGCAATATGATTTTTAAAAGATTTTATCACATATAAAGTAGTGAAATATCAACAAAATCATGAAAGAAGTGTTTAAATACCTAATCTAAAATGTGGATTCGTACAAAAATATGATGTGGATATTTGTAAATCTTATTTTTCCGACTTGATTGCATAATTTGATTCATAAATAAAGTTCTAGAATACAATCTCTCAGTATAAATAATAATACAAAGTCCGCAAATGAGCTACAATCAGCCAAAACCGTCAAAAAAATGAGTTTTTTTGCATTTTCAACTATGGCGCACCAACAGGATATATCTGGAAAAATTCAAGCGAGTAATTTTAAACAAAATACAAGTTTTTTTGCAAGAATTGGCCCTGTACCGCATTTCCCGTGAAAATAAGAAGGGTTTGAATTTTTTTTCATCCTTTCAGGTTATATAGCATCATCAAATCTTTATGAAAAAATCCTACGTAATTTGTAACCATTTAAGCTATAAGCACGATTTTCTTGAGGTTTTTTTAGTGACTAGATGCGGAGAAAAAAAATAAATAGTGAAACAGTTATTTTTTCCATGCTGTGGACAGGGGGAGAGGGGTCGAGGTCTGCAAATATGACAAAAATTATTTTTTTTTTATCCAAAACAAAGTTACAAGGTCGAACAAAAATTCCAGGGACAGGGCAAAATTGACTATCTTAACGGGGGGTACTCTTTGCATGGGAATTATTTGCAACTACCAAAAGAAAGATGACTTTTAAAAACCGATTTCCTTAGCATAGTTTTAATTTAAAAAAATTTTTTAATTTTTTTTTTAAATTTTCATTTTTTATTTTTTCTTTCCATTTTACGTAAACTACTCAATAGATTCGCTCTAAAATTTGTATACAAGTTATTTGCTGCTGTCTTTATAAAACAAGCTTTCAAAGAATACTTTTCTTAGCGTAACTCTTTGATCATTTCTTTTGATTTCTGATTCAACGCTTTTCTAACTCTTTTCTTATTTCCTCACTTCCTCTTTGTCCTTTTTTCTCAGATTGATCCTCATTTACACCCTATTTTTATCCATCCTTGACTCTCTCTCCCTATTTCTTAATCACTTTATCACACTCACTAATTTTTCTTAAATAGAAATCATGTTTTTTTTATCGAAATCACATTTAAAAAAATCAAATCAAATTACTCTAACTCAATGAGCTCTATGAGAAAGCATTGCGTCAAAGCACTTCGTAGCGTTTTTTTTTTCTTGTGCATAAATATTTATAATAATAATATCTATTGCACTGAACCTTCAATTTGCAGACACATCGATTAATACTTGAGTGAATAACAAAAATTGCCTGCTCGTAAAGAAACTTGTTTTAAAACTTGCAAAAGCAAGCAAATTATTATAATATTGAATCAAATAACAAAATTTCTTAATAAATAATAATTCTTTCGAAATTTTATTATATTTAGTCAATGGCTATAACACCATTCTCCTTGAGTGGCAGCAACTATTTTTTGAATATTCTGCAATCCAAAAACAGGTTAAACAATATGAACAAAAATAGTCTGTTCCTCCGAGATCGGCATAATTAACATATTTTAATAATTTTTCACTTATAATTTGATTAAATCTTTTTTTTTTAATCTGGAATTTTAACAGATTTTTATTATGTCAGTATTTTTATTTTCTTTTTTCTTTTTTTCGACGAATTTTTACTTATATCTTTTTATCTTTTTTCCAACCATCTTTCATTGTTCATACTTTTAGTTGTGTCTACTTTTCTCTTCTCCAACAGTCTATCTTCATTCGTATTTTAAGATCTTTTTTCCTTTTTTTACGGTAGTTCACCAGTTACATCATAAAAAATTCATTGTCTTAAGAATGCTTTAATGTTTCTATCACAATTTAAAAACAACATCATAAATAAGTGGTAAATATTTTAAAACGATTCACCGTTTCTAAATTGAGATAGACAACTTCAAAATTGTAATTTAATAGTTCTGTATCTCAATTTATAAGCGGTGGATCGTTTTGAAATTTTTACCACTTACTTATATTTTTTTTAAATTGTAATAATAATTTAAAAGCATTCTTGAGACAATGAATTTTTTATGATGTAACTGGTGAAAAACTACCTTAAATAATCTTTCTTTAGTTAAATTTTTAATTTTATTCATTTCGCTTTTCTTTATCAATTTTTTTAGTCATATTTTTAGTTTTCTTAATTTTTCTCTTTACAGTTAATCTCTTCTTAGTCATGTTTTTAATTTTATTCATTTCTCTCTTCTTAAGTAATCTTTCTTCTGTCATACTTTTAATTCTACCCTTTTCTTTGTTTCTCAGCAATCTTTTTTCAATCATTTTACTTACTCTATCTTTTTTTGTATTTTTCTTTGATCAATGAACATTCAAGTTCCCAACTTCATCAAAATTTTATTTAAACATTAAACCAGTATGTTTCTGACTTTGAGCAAGTCTCTTTACATTTAATTTTTGTTTAATTTTTTTATAATATTTTTGAAAAAATTTTTTCTTGTTATTTAAAAAAATATTACAATAATTATAATTATCGTGATATTCTTCATTAACTTTACTCGATTAAAACAAGACTGATGAATTTCTATTATCCATCGGCCCATACTGTAATAGTACATTACGTAACAGGTATGGAAAGGCTTTATTTACGAAACGAGAAGTTTACGGCCTAAGCCGAAGGTGAGGGTCGTAACGAGTTTTGTAAAAAAGCCTTCCCATAGTAGTTGCATAGTGTATTTTTCGTCATGAAAGCCAAAAAAGAGCAACAAAGTTGCAGTTTTAGGGTGAAAATGGCGAAAAATATTATTAAATTTATCAGAATAGATCATAACATAAACATTGTGAATGCAAATAAAGCATTCCATGTCTGCTTTACCACCATATTCACTATCAGTAGACATATATTTTTTGTAAAAAAATTTATCGCTCATGTCTATATCAAATGATTTATCACCTAAAGACGCATAAGACTTCCAATCGTTAGAAATTTAATTAACAATTTTTAAACAAACTCACTTATGTTTCTCTAGGTCTAAATAAATTGTTACCGTCTTCTTTTATTTTAATCATTACGATATTAAACTTAAAGATATAATTAATTGTTATACTCTCAAATTTCAATAATTTCCCAGCTTCTCCCTGGTAGAAAATAGACCATTAAAAAATGGTCATTCATCATCTGTTAACCATTTTTTTCGGTCAATAAATATAATCAAAAGCTGATCGAGAGATAGTAAAATAATAGATATATATTTTCGTATATTGACATATATTTGTGCACATATACTAGTGTGTTGATGATTAAAATAAACATATAATAAATAGATGGCTTAGGAGGAGGCCGAACTATCTGTCTTTGTCTAATAGCATTTTTCATCATTTGTATAAACACCATCCGTTGTAGCGAAAAAAAGTAGCCCCCGCTAGATATTAGTATAGTAAGTAAATTTTGTAATAACAATCAAATTATTTTATCGCGTAGTTTTTGAATAATATGAGACCTACCAATAAAGATAGGTTATATTCTAGTTTGTTAGTAGGTCTCATATTATTCAAAAACTACGCGATAAAATAATTTGATTGTTATTACAAAATTTACTTACTATACTAATATCTAGCGGGGGTTACTATTTTTTTCTCGCTACAACGGATGGTGTTTATACAAATGATGAAAAATGCTATTAGACAAAGACAGATAGTTCGGCTCCCTGTTAAACTTTTAAAATTTAATTTGATTTATCCACATAATATTTATTTTAACGGAATGTAAAATAGCGACATTACAGTTTTCCAAATATTCGATTCTTTATCCAAAAGTTTTAAATGTATCTTTATATTACATCCTTCCATTTTTATTAATAAAAAGTTTAATGTAGAGATATTTTAAAAATTTTCAAATAAAGATTGAAAATTTAGAAAACTGCAATGTCGGTAACTATGTATAAATCATATACTCTTTTACATCCCCTTAAAGTTTATATTGAGCCATTTACGCCTAAATACACAGGAAGAAAGACAAAGAGACGTTTGCGAACATGTGACTGCACGTGTTTTCTAACCCTTAAACGCAAAAAAGTTTTCATCATAAAAACTAATTCTAAAATTTTATAGAAACAAAAAAAATTATTCCATTGCTATTATAATTGATGACAGTACCAATTTTTCGGGTATTATTATTGGTGTTATTTTTTTAAATGCCATGATTATTTTTTTTTAATGACTAGAATCAATTTTTATAATGACACGACTTGAATCACAACTATTATTAATATTATTTCTTTGAATAAATGCGTTTATCTTACGTGTCACAGTGGCTAATTTTTCTAATGCTAGTTAAATATCAGTTGCACTTTTTCGTAAATCATGTTTTGTTAATCTGAATGCCACTTCAACTTCGGAACGTTACCTACTTGAGGTGACTAGATTTTCTAAATTTTTAATTACGATACTAACTGGATTTCCTCGTAGGTGATGTTACTGGACATCATCTACAGGAAATGGCAGATATTTCTTAATTTTCAATTATAATACTAGCTGCATTCACCTGTATATGATGTTATGTCGACCTAGAGATTACTTTAGCTATCTGGACATCGTCTACTGGAAGTGACTTATATTTCTGAATATTGAATTTCATTATTAGCTGTGCTTTTTTGTAGATGATGTTACGTCAACCTAGATCATCTTTGATACCTGAACATCATCTGCAGGAAAACTTACTGATATTTTTGAATACTTAATTATAATACTAACTCACCTAGTATTATGCAAATATAGTATTATAATAGAAAATTCACAAATATCATTTTCTCCCTAGACTAATGCTTAGGTGACGAGACCAACCTCCAGGTCAACAAGACATTAACTACGTATTATAATCCAGGTAGCCAGGATGACCTCCAGGTTAAGGAAATATTATTTACGAGAAAGTTAATTTAGTTTTTAGTTAGTATTATAATACAATATAAAAATATACTTTACAATGTAAAAATATATCTGGTCACGAAAGAAATATATTATTCCAATTCGGAGAGAAATAACCTCTTAATTTGATTTAAAGTAATTATTTTTATTAAATTTGATTTTTTTAAATTCAATAAAGTATATATTTAGTAAAATTATTATTTGGTGATTGACATTATTTTGCTAGATTTTGACTATTAACCGTCGGCAGTTAGCAGATAAACTGATCGTTTACTAAGATTGTTAATCAATTATTTATCAATTTAAAAAAAAAATCGTTAAAATATGACCAATTTATAATAAAAATTTCTACCAGGGCTATTGACAGCGATATCCACTTGTTTCATAAGAAATTTACGGCAATTTTCTTCACCGAACTTACAGGCATACATTTGCAGTCGGCAATAATCGACATTTCACACTCAGCTCTGTAGGTACCTTTGAACGTTACACTTGTATATTCATACCATGCGCAACCTGCACCGCGCAAGCTGGTGACGAAAAGAGGAGGTTATGTGTGACTCTATGAACAAAAAAAATAATTGCATTTTCGACTCCTTATTAGTTAAGTAATACTTAAGTATTCCTCGCTTTCAAGGTTATACTCTAGAATACTATTCCTTTGTAAAAAAGTGTTGTGGACATATTCAAGCTTTGCATCATTATTTAAACTTCACAAATAGCTTCTTTGTGGTGCGAGAAACCACAGTGGTGACACCGAAAGCCGTTTGCGAAGCAGAAGGCAGCGCAGCTAACAGTGAGAGATCAGAGCAAAAGCCGTAAAGAAGGCCAGCACGGCATCGCGAGTACAGGCATTTTGTAGATGTACGGAATTGATCACCAGATTAGACTTGTGATTCCACGTGCCGCGCTTTTAAATACTTAATTTACTTAAAATAATTATTATATTGAAAAATTTTTACTGTTCAATCTAATAAGTAATTTAAAACACTATTTTTCTCTTTTAGTATAATAATTTGTGTAAGAGAGTGAGTAATAACACTTGCGTTTATTAAATGAAAAGTGAAGAAAGTTCGCTAAAATAAGCGTAATGTATATGTAAATATTATGGTGTCCCTTATTTCCCAAAGTATGAAAATTAGTTATGACATCCTCTAGATATCTAGTATTTTGTTCTAAACTAAAAAAACTTTGATAATGAGAAAAAATGGAGTTGGGTAGTGCCGCCACTGGTAAAAAGGTTTTTTAAGGGGTGATTTTTTCGCATATTTTATTTTTGATAATTCCAGGGGACTTGGATGTATATTCAAACTTCCTCATTTTATTTTTGGATGCTCAAATCTGAAATAAAAAATGTTATTACCTTTTTTGGAACCATTTCAGTCACGATATAAGTGCAAATTGTTGAGAATCTTAAAGAAAAAACAAACATTCTACGATTTAAGCCGTTTTTAGAATCATGAGTAATCTAACAGCCTTTTTAACGCAATATAATGTGAAAGCTTACTTTAAGACCTTTAATTTGATAAGTAAGAGAACTCTCTAGAGCCTAACAATCGAAAGTTATAGTAACACTGAGAAAGAAAAGCAGAAGGAAATATGCTTAATACCACAGCAGCGCCGCATATTGACAAGAGGTATTCATTATATTACCACCATGAAGTTTTTGCACCTCAAATTTTCCTTTTAGATATGATTCTAGGCACATTTAGGATCAAATTTCAACAAAAACCAAAATCAAAGAATGAGCACTTTTTTATTTATTCAAATATTATTTTATACATATGTTTTTTATAAAAAAAATTTTGTATTTTTAATATATAAACCCAATTTCTAGAATATTATTTTCGAATAAAATTATAAATTATTTATATATTTATAGCGAATATTATTGTAAATATATTCAAAAAAATCTAAAGTTATGTAACAATGTAAGCGTAACGTTAAAATTAAGATTTTTTTTTTTTTTGTAAAATATGATAGTTGTAAATACTATGAGAAATGATGCGTTTTCAAATTATTTAAAGACGTCATATAAAGTAATTGTAATTAGAAAAGACTATGTATTAATATTCTATAAAAACACTGTATGTACTTTTGGTATTTTAATAACACTAAAAGTTCATTTTTCATCTTTGAATTTAAAACTTTCACGGTGAATGTTAGACATTATTAGATGGTTTTTCCGAATTTTGGTTGTATAAGTTCTGGTTTAGGATACCGACTGTTGTTAACAAAATGTCGATATCATAAACCTCAACTTACACGGTCGAATTCCGAAAAAATCCTCTATTAGTGTCTACATTTTCTATGTAAAAGATTGTATTGAAGAAATTCGAGGCCTAGGTTTTTACAGTGAACAAGCTATGGAAGCGATACATTTTGATTTTTCTGCAATATGGGCTAATACGAAGTATCGTAAAATGATTCTAACTATGCAGATAAATTATTAAGAGCAATCTGTGAATATAATTTACTGATTTCTTGCACTAGCACATGTTGCAGGAAAATCATGTGGACCGCTTTCATAGTCTGTTCGCTGTAAAAAACTAGGCCTTCATTTTCTTCAATACAATCTTTACATGAAAATTGTACTTTTGGTGTTACTAAAATACCAAAAATACGTGCAGTGTTCATTTATAATATTAATGCACAGTATTTCCTAATTACAATTACTTCAAATGCCGTCTTTAAATAATATAAAAACGTATCATTTGTCATAGTCTTTATCACTATAATGTTTTACGAAAAAATTTTAATTTTGACGTCATGCTTAGATTGTTACATAACTTTAGATTTTCCTAAATATATTTACAATAATATTTGCTTAAAATATGTAAATGATTAATAATTTTATTCAAAAACGGCATTCTAGAAATTAAGCTTATAAATTATAAATAAAAAAATTTTTTTTTTTCAAACAAATATAAAAAAAATAAAATTTTAATAAATAAAAAAGTGCTTATTCTTCGATTTTGGTTGTTGTTGGAATTTGATCCTAAATGTGCCTAGAATTATATTCAAAAGGAAAATTTAAGGTGCAAAAACTTCATGGTCAAATTTGCTCTAGGACCACCGTGCACAGAGATTTTCAGTGAATTCACACAATTTTTCTCTGCCTGCAGCTTATTTTTGTTAGACGCTGCTATACGTAGTTTCGGGGGCGTCCATCAAATACGTACACATTTCAGGGGTAGGGGGGGGTTAACACTGTTTTGATGGTTTTCGTGACGAGGGGGGGGGGGCATGCTTTAAAGTGACGCATTTTACAAACATGAAAAACACTAAAAAATAATTGTTCAAAGATCTTATATATTCAGGCAAGATTGATGTAAGTAGCCTATTTAATATTCAATCTACAAAATCTAAAGTATTTACGTAGAGTTGACCTTTTTTATAATATATTTTGACATATTATTTGACCTGGAGCTTCTTTAATCAGTACATTTAAAGGTGAGTTAATTTACGTTCTTGTATTACAAACATAAATCATTATTTTGTTATTTATCACATTTCAAAAAGTACATGACAAAAAAAAAACTATTGGAGTTGAAAATTTTATTTATCGTATATTAAGACATTTTAGAATTCAAACATTTATTTTATCCTCATGCTTTCTTTGTATTGTATTATAGAACAATCGAGTCATGTTTTGAATTAATTAAAGTTTTTAAAAATTCAAATGTTATGTTGTATTTAACAAATTATTCAGAAACGAAAAAAAATTATTTTATAATATCAATCATTTTTACTTCTCATGCAAACATGTTATGAATTTTCCAAACTCGCATCGCATAGTTTAAAAAAATATCTGTGACAGAGCTCGTACGGTAATATTACAGTAAGTTATCTTGGGCTTTATTCTAATTCAATGCTTTCTCAGTTACGTTTATATATGAACTCTCGCTCTCATTGGTGGACAACTTTTTTTAAGGCAATCAGATTCATAGAATGTGACATAGACAAAATTATCACCACGCTCCCATGTTTTCTCTTTGTCATATTACATATTCTCTGACACATTTTCTGCTCTTTACATCATAACAACTTATTGAAAAAGTCAATAATGTAGATTGCCATTAAATTTATTCAAAAGACATTTGAAAACGTCTTCAAATCTTGAAGATAATTATTAATCTGCATTCAGAGAGTATAAGCAGAATAAAGAAAGCATTTCTGTCGCAAAATTGCAATCCAAATTTAATCTAAAATGGCATGAAATCGTAACAAAAAGTAAAGATAAAGCAGTTCAAATATTAGCTGCGAAAACATTTTTGAAAGAATTAAAAGAAGAAAATACAAAAAAGAAGGCTAGAAACATTTTATCATTTTTTAAGGTGAATTTATAAATTTTAAGATAATGTATGTATATTTCTATTAGCATTATTATTCTTTTTTTTTTGATTTAAAAAAATTATTTGGTATTTAATCAAATACTCTTCTAAAATGTGATGTATTATAAATAAATCAAATATAAGTAAAAATATTAGTGGTGTAGCAGTTTGATTTATAGTTATACAACGTAATTTAACCTTAAAATTACAAAGCTGTGTGAATTTTTTTGTGTTCAACTTTCATTCGTAAATTCTGATTCTTTTTTACGCTTTTGAACTTTTTATTGTTTAAGCTACCAACATCCAGTCAACAAGTTTTATTTACTGTTGAAAATCCTCAGGATTTTAGATAAGTCAAAGTAACCTGCCTTATCGTTTACTTTTTAATTCTCCTCTACATCAACCCAACCAGTGTTCTCAAAAATTGACTCTTGACTAGAACAAAAGGAAAACCATCCTTTCATAAGTGTAGTTAAACCAACATTTTTACAATCGTCAATCTCCACAGCATTGATTTCATATCGGATTTCTTCGAACATGTGACAGATGGCGTTATTGACTGGGACCGTATTAGGGACCTTCTAGGAAGGGACAAGGAAATGTTGCCACCATACTGATCTAAACCGGAAAGGAACGGATAAAGTACTTATAGAAAACATCACGAGTCGTCTTCGTGGGGAATATTTACTGTCTCTTTCTAACGTATTACTTTCTTATGTAGTTTCCGGTTTAAATCTCTTGTTTGTAACAGCCAATAGAAAACGCAGAACGAGGTTTCCAGTCCCTTTCTAGATGGTCCCTAGGACCGTATTAGCTACCGCGGTTTCATCAGCTTTCACGATTCTACCACAGATGTGGAGTTAACTACGCGATGGTGGAAGACATAAGTCTTGATGTTGAATAGATATACGAATCTCATCACTATTATTAAATGAAGATGCGGAATAAGGTTGATGAGCATGTACCTCATAATGTTTAACAGATTCATCGAACTTCACTCCCGACTGTATGCTCAGAATTCCTTCCATATTTTTGAAAACAACAGAAGAATATACAAGTCACTTTCCACCACGGATTCTTAGTCCGAGACTTCTTAGAAACTGAATGTTTTGCCGTGTTAGCGCTTTCTTTGTCGTTCGACGACTGATAACTGGTCGACATGTTGACTTACTTATATAGCCTCTACCAACTTTAGTGTTGTAAACGATTCCCATTATGTTTGTTTAAGATGTAATCTTATTGTAATAATTTCTCCTCGAAAATTAATCAAGTGTCCGTCTTGTTCAACTATCCGTACTTAAATGTGATCTATACTCTTGACGCTGATCGGAAGATAAATGACTGGAGATGGAACTTTGATGATCTTATATCCCGATGGGACTGCAGGAAAAAACTCACGTATGGTATGCACTTGTCGATTGTTTATATAGGCGCCGGAGGTTATGTTGCACTCAACTCGGAGTGCGTTAACTTTCAAAATAGCTACAGATAACTCAGAATCGTAAGCGATTTTTTCTGTAAGAACACGTTAAGTAAAACCCAATAATGAACCTATGGAATCTTGCGGTCGAAAATCAACAGGATGACTGCAGATTATAACACAACTTAGTGTACTATTATTGGGTTTTATATCGATTGACATTCCTTTTGATGCTAGTACCTCGCGAAAATAATTTTTTATTTCTTTAATTTTGTAATTTCCAGTCAGTAATAAAATTTCTTCCTCACGTAGAACTTATTATTTCCACTATCGATGTTAGGTATTGAGTTGAAGATCGAAAGACCAATTAATCCAAGAACATAGTTCTTATCGGGTTAAAGTTTGATCGGAGGAAAATACTGAGTTTCGAGCACTGATGATGTACTAGAAAAGCTTAGCGTTAATGAATATTCCATGATTGTTCAATGGATAATGAGAGATAGCTAATTTGACTTTCCTTTTATAAGTTTTTTACTCAAAAACTCCAAACACAAATGACCACAATTAAATGTATCATAGTCTTGATACCTCTCATAGTTATATTTGACCTCATCTTCTCCCAAGTATAGCATTAAATCCAATGGTGGTTGAAGGTCTCTAAAAGAATCGAAATAAACAACGTTTTTGCTTCGTTTTCGATAAGCTACCCAATGTGTACCTGGCCCATTAACATCATCGAGATTAACGATCGCTGTTTTGTGATAATAAGGTCAACTCTTTGGTAAATCATTTCGCATGAAAACTCCTCGAAAATTTGGAATTTTTAGTATTTTAGCATACTTTATGAGATCATAATTTGTCATCACTTCGAGGATCTTTTTTTTTTGAAACCAGACTTTATATGTAGACCAAGTCTTGTCTTGTAAAATTTAAAATAAAGACCTTTACCCAAATTCCAAATTCCATCTTTTTATTACATCTTTGTTTTTCTTTGAATTTTTTTTTAGCAGCTTTTGAATAATTAACTGCTTTAGTTATACCAGCCACGCCACCTGCTAAACTACCAATTGCACCTAGACCTGCAAAGACAGGTATGAGGAATGGTAAAAATCCTCCTACTTCAGTTGGAATTGATAGTCTGCGGGGTACTCTGACTTTATGTTTACCACCTGCTTCTCTCACAGCACTTCAAGCACCCTCTAAAGCAGAGAAGATAGCTTTACGAGCACACTCATTAGGTTTTACAGATTTGGAAGCGGCTCTAATTATTTTATTAAGAGTAACAGAGGGAGTCTTCTTCTTTTTTGCTTCCATTCCAAGTTTAGATTTTACTCTCATAGCGTTTGCAATAGCGAATGCAGCTGCCTTTTCACCAATACTAGCGTCTTTCGATGAAACTCTTTTCCAAGCTTTTCCTCTTAAAATCTTATCAGCGGTATTTCTTACTTCAATATTTTCACGATTCTGTGAATAAGCTATATCGTGCTCCTTACAGGCGTTGTCGAGTGGATTGATTCCTAGATCACCTCTAGCTAAAAGTTTGGCTTATTTTGTCCCTGATCCACAATATTGATATCCTGGTAGATGAAGTTCCAGTGGAAGATTATTAATGATTTTATTAAGCAAATCACTACCGCATCGTCGTCGTTGATATATGATCATAACACTTTGAAGTTCAAAGAACTAACCCATCGGGTATATAAGCACCGTATTTATAGTTAATCAAACCGTCGCAGTTTGTGTCTGTCGAGATAAATTTCAAAGAGCAGTCTGTAAGACTTCAGATACCAAATTTTGATGCTATTTAAGAGCAACAGAATAAATCAAAGAAATATGGAAATTTACTTCCATATAGTATAAAAGGTGTATTTTGCAGACCATCTAATTATGGTAAAACTAATAGCCTACTCGCACTCATAACACATCCTAATGGTCTACGTATATTCGAAATCTCCTAATCAAGCAAAATATAAGTTTTTAAAAGAGCTCTTAGAGCCACTGAAAGGTATGCAATACTTTCCATTTAGCAAACACGAATCAGTAATATCTCCGGATAATGCTCTTCCAAATTCAATAATGATTTTCGACGATGCAGCTTGTAAAAAACAGGAACACATCAGGGCATACTTCTGTATGGGTAGACACAAGAACGTTGATTGTTTCTACCTCGGCCAGTCTTATGCTCGAATCCCAAAATATCTCATAAGAGATAATGTTAATCTTCTAGTTATCTTTCGTCAAGATGATGTTTATCTGAGACATTTATACGACGATCATGTTAACTCCGACATGACTTTTTTACGTTTCGAGAGAGTTGTAGAAGAGCTTCATAAACCTGCCAGACGTCGCTATCCCCGTCAAACATTTGATATGCGAGGTTTAGGTGAAACTTGGCAAGCTGATCTTGTAGAGATGCAACCTTATTCTCGAGATAACAAAGGCTATAAATACATGCTTACAGTTATAGATGTTTTTTCGAAATACGCATGAGCCGTTCCTGTGAAACGAAAAACCGGAGTAGAAGTCTCTGCTGCGATGAAATCTATATTACGTCAAGGACGAGTTCCAAAAAATTTACAAACAGATAAAGGCAAAGAGTTTTATAATACCAATTTTAAAAATCTTATGCAACAATGCAAGATTAACTTATACTCAACGTATGGTAATCTCAAAGCATCCATTTGCGAACGCTTCAATCGTACCCTCAAACACAAAATGTGGATGAAGTTTAGCTTACGTGGTAGCTATAAATGGATTGATATTTTACCTGATCTGATAAAATCTTACAACAATACAAAACATCAAACGATTGGTGCTAAACCAAAAGATGTTACAGTTGCAAATGCATCTCAAGTTCTCGCACGATTTGCTCAAAAAGTTGTGAGAAAAAAAGCAAAATTCAAGATTAGTGATAAAGTTCGAGTAAGCAAGTTGAAACAAGTATTCGAAAAAGGATACACGCCTAACTGGTCTGCTGAAATATTCACGATTGAACAAGTTAAAGCAACGCAACCAACAACGTACTGTCTCAAAGACTATCAACATCAATCAATCGCTGGTGGCTTCTACGAAAAAGAACTTCAGAAAGTCAAGTATCCAAACGTTTATCTTAAAGAAAAAGTTCTAAAGAGATGTGGGAATCAAGTATACGTAAAGTGGCTCAGCTTTGATAGTACTCATAATAGTTGGATCGACAAAACATCAGTGCAATAAATACTCATGTATCATACGAAGCAAAGTCGTCTTGACAGTTTTAAAAACTGGCCTTTGACTTTTTTAAAACCCAAATATCTGGCCACCACAGGATTTTATTATACAGGAGAAATTGACAAAGTCTGTTGTTTTGAATGCCCTACAAAGATCTGTAGGTGGGAGATTGGTGAGAATCCATTATCAGAACATGAGAAATGGAATAGTCGCTGCAATTCCCTTCGAAATATAATCCCTAAAGATAATTCTTTACAAAATAAATGTAAAGTTTGCTTCGATAAAGGAATAGAGATAGTATTTTTACCGTGCGGACATTGTTGTTGTTGTTACCAACGTGCTAGTAAAGTTGAACAATGCGTAATCGGTAGAAAAAACATTAACTTCAGAGCAAGGGTATTTATATCTTAAGCGCTTCAAACCAAAAACATTTTTTTGTTTTAGGAAGGGATGGGAGCCCGAACCTCCGCTCTCATCTGTGAGGTACAACCAAGAATCGTCACTTGTGAACCCTTTACTCCGAAAAGTAAGAAGTGCACCCGTGACTCGTATACCTCTCCGTTAACTTCCATGCGTCTAAGCAAAGGAGAACTCGATATCACTCTTGGTCTCGCCCAAATACTTTATAAACAACTCGTAGTGTTGGATGACATCTAATAACTTATAATAGAAGTTCTCATCCTTCTTCAAGGCCGAGGAAATTTGAATTGGCAGAAAAATGTGAAATTTACCATCTAAATCTGCAACAAAACGGTCACTATACCGTGTTTTAATTGATTTTAGTTTAGTCACTATGTAATCTTGATTTTTCTCCAACTCAGCTACCTTCTTAGTGGGTAAAAAGCCTCCACGAGCAATCTCATTCAATCGAGCAAGATCCATTTTAAATGAATAAATTTTTTAAGTCCTTTAGAGCATGAAATTTTTTAAGTATAAAAATTTTAACTTACCATAAATTTTTTTCTTGATAAAATTTCAAAGTCCTTTTTTTCAAATATTCAAATTTTTACTGAGTTCTCTCCCTCTTGGTTGGTGGCTCTACAGATAAAGGAATGACTTCTTCGACTTGGTTTTCTATAAGTAGTGGTCCCCCTTCTACTTGAGCCGCAATCCCCTTTTCTACTACCCTTTCTACAGGTATTTGGTAATGCCCCCGTGGCAAGGTACCTGTGCTCCCCTCTAGCAGATAATGCTTGTCGTCATTGGAGCTAAGCGCCACCTTTTTCTCCTTCTCAGTCCGAACGACATGTTATCTTGATCGAATATTGCACTGTTGAAAAGCTATAGTTTCTTATTCTAACAGGCAATGTCGATAATCATCAAACTGGATGATGTTCTTTACAACCATGGCTTTAACCCTTTTGGCCTTCTTGATAGGGTTTTTATTCTGATCTTGACGCAATACATTTTGCTCCTTAAACCGATGAACTCTATCATTATTTTACCGTTGCACTCGTCTTTCATTACACCGATGACTTTTTTTATTGATGCGAGGCATAACCAACTTCTTCTCATAACAGTCTTCTTTCATCATTTCGTACACGTTGTAATCTGTTACCTCGTATATTAAACTATGGGTATCAGTGTAGAGCAGTTTACACTTGTTACCGAGTCATTCCAACATGTATGAATAATGGAAATCATACACACATGTTTTCGAAAGATCCAAAACAATGAGGCCAACGTACAACGGTTTTCTGATACTGATTTCTGTTCTAGCAAGTTGTATTACGACGAGATTTTCAGTAAAGATGCTGTGACTATGGAAATTTGGCTCGGCTATCAAAGCTTCAGCTCCGTAGCGTCCGTTCCACTTGTTCACAAGCTTAACATCTACACGCTTACGCTCGTTTTCCATAGTATTTCCGTAGACTGCATTGATGAGAAGCTTGAAAAAGAGTTTCTCGAACTCATTCTTAGCTTGCTTTCTCTTTTCTGTATTTAAGTCTACGTATGATTTGAGCCACGGTTTTTGCTCGAAACATAAGACTCTATGGATTTTTGTAAACATTAATCCATTACCAAGTGCTTGCTTTGGAGCACAGAAATGAATAATTTATCGCTCTTTTCCATAGAGAGTTGTCATTAATTTCTTCTGTTTTGAATCTGGAGCAGTTCGATGTTCTAAGGTAAGTCCTTGTGCGCATCATGTAAAGACTCACGGTACGAAGGCTGATTGAAAATCTTTCCACTCTACGCTTGGCTTTTGAATATTAGCCTGAAGCTGAATACCTCTCTTAACAAATTCTAATAGTCTTTCTCGAATGGTTATGAGATGTCTTAGTGACGTTTCATTTTTTTTGTTTTTCTGCTCGTGTCAACGTTGATTCACTTAAGGTAGTTCTATTGGTTTTTCACTTTTCTATGGAATTTTTTGAAATTGAAATATGTTGTAAATTAAGATTTACGCTTTACAATGGTATTTTGATTTGGGTGAATATCCACCTTCATCTTTTAGATATTTTAGTTTAAACTTTGTTGAATTTAACATGAGAGTATATGGGCGAAGCGCTTAAAACGTAACATTTTATAAGATTGTGTAAAAAGTTTTTTATAGATTTCAGAGAAATAAAAATGTATTATACTTCAGATCTCAAGGATTAAAATGGTACCTTGTAGATTATAGCAATCGACCCTCAATTCCCAAATGAAAGGAAAATAATGTCCTTACTCTATATTAATTTACACGTAAACATGCTGTCTTACGATTCGCATTATGTATACTTACAGAATCTGCGCACAAACATGTTTTTGAATTATTGTGCAAACACAGAACTCAACCAATTTCTCTTTCGTATAGTGTGAATTTGTAAGAAACATATTACTTTACAATGAGAACTACTGGATCAATAGAACTACCTTAAGACAACTTGTAAGTCTTCGGTCACTTTATCCACCAACTCTAACCACTATTTAATGTCCTCACTATCAGCTGTACCACTTGCCGCGTAATGCAAAGATTTCCACAAATTCTTCACTGTATTTATGTAGTGCTCTGACACGATGAACTCAGTTTTTATAATTAAATAAAAATTCATTTTATATATCCACTTTATTGTTCACATTAAAATCTTCAAAGTCCACTTTAAATGTTTCCAAGTCCACTTTCACTTAAATTTTTTTAAGTCCACTTTTACTTTCAATTTTTTTCAAGTCCACTTTATATTCAGCCTTTAGTTGAGCATGGGAGGTAGCGGACTGGGGGAAAACAGAGTTATGGAGTGGGGGGGGGGGTGAAGTGTCGTGATTGGTTCGTTGGAGGTATTAGTTTTAGTATAAAAGCGTGAACGATATTATAAAAGTATCATTCGAATTACCGAGATAGAGATCGTACTGAACGTCCAAGGCTTCAAAAGGTCTTTGAATAAATTTGTATTTAAAGAAGTTGCCTTAATTACTCTCGAAGATGATTCGATACCAATGGTCTTCAATTTCCAATCACCATACCTTTGGAAATATCTTCTAAGCGAATACAAAAGTGTTTACAAATGGTTGGAAAAATATTGGCATGGTACACCTTGGAATTCTGGAGACATTCCTTACGAAAGACTTACAGATACTTTGAAAAAATGTTGTAAAGATGCGACGAGAATTTGGGTGGAAGGAGAAGAGAAGAGAAAATGGGTAGCCAAAATATTACGTGACAAGTAAGTAAATTTATTTAAAACTAAAAAACTTTTTTACTAATAAATTGTTTTTTCAGATTAATCTGTAATATTGGGCATAGTGGCTGTCCATCTTTCTCAAAACTAGCAGAAAATGATGAAACTCCGACATGCTCCATCCATCAGTGTTCAAACCCCGCTTGAGTATTTAAGAATGTTCAAATGCTGAAAAATTGGCTTCTCGGAAGTGGAAAAGGTGTTGATGAAGTAGATAGTAACTGTAGTTTTACCTCGTTTAATTCTTTGATGGTATGAGAAGAAGAAGAAGAATGTCCATGTAATAAAAATTATTGTATGATGAATAAAGATTTATTACATTATATGTATACTTAAAAAAAATAATTCCTAAATGAAGAGATCATAGGTTTATGATAAATTTATTGATACAATAACTTATCATGAATGGGTAGGATCTCATAGGTGAAGAGCGAGGAGGAGCTCTTACAACATTAAAAAAAAAAATTTTCATTTAATAAATAAGTTATTTAAAAAAAAAGTAAGTTCAAAGAGGACATACTCCTAAAGCAGTTTGCTCTACGTTCAAATAATTGATGGCCCTAAAAAGAGCCGATTGTTTAAAAAATTTTAAAAAATATCGACGCCGAACAGACGAGGCCTCCATTTTCCGGTTGGCACCTTCTTCGGTCGAGTGGATTTTCTAACCCATGGTCCATCTTCTACTTCCATCACCTTTTTCCTCTTTTCAAGAAAGGCCGTGATGTGAGAAGTAAAATATAATGGCTCTATTGCCAAAGCCATTAACTCCTCACCCAAGGCCTTAGCCATTGATAGAAGTGGCGATGGTGGCTGTAGAAGAGCCCTTGGCCATGAAAACTTTTTCAATGACAATGATGATGGTGGTGTAAGTAGTGACATTGGCGGTAGACCTCCCCACAGCACTGGTAAGGATAAAGCTGGTAGAACCGGAAGATGTCGTTCCATTGTGAAGAATGACATAACTCGTTGCATAACGGGTTATTTATATGCTAAATTCCCACCCTCACACTCATTCGCTTTGGTGGGGATGCACACTCCAATAACTCTTTGAAAATTTAAAACCATTTGCAAAGAGCGAAATGAATGCACACTAATCACTTCATTTCAAATTAATTTAAATAATATTTTAATGTCAGAACATTTTCAAATATTTTAAACTTATATTTTTTTCACAGATTTTTCCGATTTTTTATTTTAATTATTTTTTAATTTGACAGCTAAACAACTTTTACTTATAAATCAAATTTAATTTTATAAGTATTAATTTATAAAAATCAAATAATTCAAATTTTAGATCTAGACGAACAAACTTCACTTTTTATATCAACTTTTTTATCATCGGATAAAGAAATAATGATCTTATAGACTTAAAACTTTATTTCCTTTTTTCTATCAACATAACAAAGCTACGCACCAATTTTCAAGTGTCTAGCTCTTTTAGTTGCTGAGATATGAAAATAAGGTAAAAAAAAGACCAAGTGTTCATAATTGGGTAAAATTGAAAAAATATAAATCATGAGTTATTTGCTATGCATCACTTACTAAATTTAAACATAAATTATTAAAACATAATTATATTAAGCATTATTAATAAAATAAAGCTGGAAATAAATTTTTTTTAAATTGAACTTCAAGCGAAAAACTAGTAATATATATATTTCATCATTGAATCTAAAAGAAATAATTTTAAAATTTGAAATTTTATTTGTATTTTCATCGTAAAACTAGATTTTAATTTTCAGAGTCTTGCTCTTCCAGATTCTCTGAAATTAAGTATAAGTCACTTGCACAATACTCTATTTCACAATTCACTTTATTTAAAAAAATTTTTTTTTTATTCTCCTAAAAGATTTCTTTCAACATTTTAATTCACTGTTCTTGAAATGTTCTTCTTCTATAACTTTATTATTTTTCTTTGTAATTCTTTAGAACTTCTTAATTTTATTTTAAGTTACACTTTTAACAATTCACTTTTCACATCACTTTTTTCACAAACACTTTTCACACGCACTTTTGCATAAATTTATTTTAAAATTATTAACTTTATAGTTAAATAAAAACTAATTTTATAGTTAAATAAAAACTAATTTTATAGTTAAATAAAAACTAATTTTATAGTTAAATATTTCTTTCAATATTGTAAAGAGTTGAAAACTATTTGTTTTCTAATTTATATTATGCGAAGTTAAGACATAAAATTTAAAGTATGACTTCGTGTTCTAGAGGAATAAGCGAGAGTTTCGCGTCCAAAAGATCGTGAATTTGATCCCACGTTAAGTCAATTTTTTTTCGATAAAAATATTTTACAACAGTTTGCTCTACATTAAAAAAATTTGTGGCTCTTAAAAGGGCCGATTTATTATAAGTATAAACATTATTTTCATATTTTAGAATAGTTTGCTCTACATTTAAAAATGTGTGGCTCTTGAAAGGGCTGATTTGTTATAAGGATAAAAATAATTTTTATAATTTAGAATAGTTTGCTCTACGTTAAAAAAATTTGTAGCCCTGAAAAGGGCTGATAAGTATTTTTTTGTTAATGGATGCATTAGATCGTGATGCTCTGGTGGTTCAAATCTCATCAAGTCGACATACATTGCCAAACGCTGTGAAAAGCACAGCACTCTGCGATGTATTTTTTTATACGCTCATGATAATGCGTTACTTTATGAATACAGGTGTATCAGTTTTTCTGTGTATGAATGTTTCCTCGTTAAATATAAAAGTAAGAGAGACATAAAATTTACACGACAATAGGCGTTGCTTTAGCTCTTGAATCGAGCACTTGGGGGTCCTTTTCACAAGAGAAATTCGAAAAAATTTCCTCTTCTACGGCTCCATCGATTCTCTTGTATCGAAAATTCAGTGTACATGAACAGAATGGTTTTAATGACTCGATATCCTTACTGTATCACAAAATAGATATCCCTACTTAGCTGCGAAAGCTATAAGATTGCTAGCTTCAGTAATGATTGCACAAATTGATGTAATTTATTTAGTTACTTTAACTATTCTTGTTGTCAGCTGCACAATCGCATTACACTAATCATGAAATAATAAGCAGGAATAGTTTCAGTAAACTCAATGTTTATAGTTCATAGCTAAAAAACATGAGGCGCCACACTACAGCTTAATGAGAAAAGTAGCGCAAACTCGATAAGTTTTAAAAATTTTAATGATTTTATTCGAAATCAATATAAGTAAAAAAAAAACATGAAACCGGCGCATTGGCTAAGTGATTTGGCGTGCCCCAGAGGTTTTGCAAAGTTGAGCGCAATTGGGTCCTTGCATAAAAATAGTATATTTCGTAACGGATGTAAAAAGGCTTTATTTATAAAACAAAAAGTTTACGGCCAGAGCCAAAGACAAGGGTCACAACGAGTTTCGTAAAAAAGCCCTTCCATAACAGTTGTGAACCGTATTTTTTGCCATGAGAGGAAGAAAGAGCAACGAAATTGCAATTTTGGGGTTAGAATGTTAGAAATTTTTTTTGAATTTATTATATTCATTAATTAAAAAAAGAAAAAATAAAAAACATGTATTTTTTTCTTTTATTATAAAAATAAAAACTCAAAGAGATAGAGGCAGTTAAAATTGTATTATGACGTCACGTACATTGACGTTATATCTATATATATCAAAATTGTATTAACTTATACCTGCTATAACTTTTGCGATTCATTATATTAAAAAAAAAACAAAAAAAACCGGATCTTTTATTTTTTTGTATTCTACCTAGTGGATTTAATACATTTTTTTATGCAAAGACCCGATTAGTCGTGGTTATTACTTGGATGGGTGACTGCTTAAGGAACGCTGCGCACCGACAGAGCCTTGGCTTTATGTTGCGGTCGCCTGGACGTGCTAACCACATGATAATGCGAGCTAGAAGTGTGGCAAATACGGTATACGGTATTGTTCTTATACAAGGATACCCAATACCGAAGTTAGTGCATATAATGATCCATTGTGGAGAGGGTTTTTCCAGGATTTACCCTTTTGAGTTTGCCTGTGGGTTTTTTTTTGTTCACGGGCAATTTACCGTGTGAATGCAGAATAAAAATGGGGTAAATATAGAAAAACCATTTAAAAAGGAAAAGTAGAAAGGTGTAGCGAATACATGAAAATCGTATAAATCCTGTATATGTGAAAATCACTAAAATTAAAGAATATAAAATAAATTTAATAAACATATAATGTATTGTGTTTACATTAAATACTTGATTATGATTCATTTATTAACACTTACGTGCAGTATTTTCTAAGTGAAAAGAACATGTTTTTACAATACATTCTTATAGTAAATTTTATCTTCATAACAGTTTAATGAGAAAATCATAGCAAGGATAAAAAGAGATTTAATCTCAATTTTTTAATGATTTTATAAAAGAAAGACGCATGTATATTTTTAATTGCGAAAACAAATATTTTTTGTCAAAATTTTATCATTCTGCATTATACATAACAAATGTGTGAAATAGGCATAACTTTTTAGGAATATAAAATTAAGTTGTTTCGCAAACACAATTAAATTTAATACATTTAATGATTTATATGAGATAAATAGTAAATAAGCGTATAATATATTGTGTTCACGTAAAATATTTGATTTATAGTTCATCCATCACAACTTGCATGTTTATTTTGCAAATTTCTTAGTCAATTTTCAACAAATTGACTTCAAAATTTGCAGAGATCTTTAATTTGTATATCTTCACAAGTTTATTGTTTTAGTTAAAAAAAAAAAATAAATTAAAAAAGTTTGGTTTAAAAAAAGTTGAAAATATTAGAAAAAATAGGTATTGTTTTAAATTTTTTGTAAGTAATTAAATTCAACATTCACTCGAGCTTGTCTTATCGAAATTCCAGGTCAGTAAACTTGTGAAGATATACAAATTAATGATCTCTGCAAATTTTGAAGTCAATTGGTTGAAAATTGGCTGAGAAATCCTGTGGCAACTGCAAAAATAGAAAAAATCAGTTCATCGACAAAAGAAAAGGATTTTAACCATCGGATGAGGTCTTTTGGAATTATTTAGGGATTAAGAGAAGGTCACGTATCTCCGTCCTTTTCTAATCGAAGAATTAATTTTTTGCAAAAACTAATAACTTTAGCAAAAAATGAAAGGAAAGCCATATCTCGTATAAAAAAGCAAACTTTTCATTAATGAGAAAGAATTGATTTAATTGCTTTGTTTTCAAGAAAACCTTGAAAAACCAAATTGTTTACCCCAACCTTTTTGTTTTAAGTTTTTCAAAGTTTTCTTGAAAACAAAGTGATAAAATCAATTCTCTCTCATAAATAAAAATGTTGCATTTTTTATACGAGATGCGCCTTTCTCTTCATTTTTCGCTAAGATTATTAGTTTTCGTAAAAAAATCAATTCTTTGATTAGAAAAGGACATGTATACTTGACTTGTTCTTAAAGCCTTATATTTAATATATGTTTAAGATATAAGAATGTTTCATCAATTAATATTGGAAAAAAATATCATTATATTTAAATTTAATTATTTTATTATACTTTAACTTAGACTTGATAGCTTAAAGTTCAATCTATTAGGTGAATTTTATCAATCTACTAGATTATAGTTTAGTTTGTTTCGTCACGAATCGTTTAGAAGTGATAACACAGGCCCACAGAAAAAAAGTTGTCGGTTCTGGAATAGAGACTATACATTTCTTTTGTATTTTTTTCGCTGAATCCGAATCTGGCGTCAAAAGTAGAGGCTTGGCCGCATATTTTGAACATAACCTCAAAAAACTATCGAAAAACCATGTTTCTATGGAAAAACATAATAAGAAAAAATAAAAATTGTTTTTAGCTCATCAAAAACACCGTATTTTTATGCATTTTAGCTTGCTAAATCCGAATTTGTTATAGAAAAAGAGAGCCGGCCGCCTAATTTTGAACGTAGCCTCAAAAAACTGTTTAAAAAGTAGTGTTTCTGTAGAAAAACGTGAGAAGAACAAAACACATTGTTTCCAGCACATCAAAAATGCATTATTTTTATGTATTTTGGCCTGTTGAATCTAAATTTGTTATGGAAATGAGATTCGATCAACTAATTTTAAAGATAACCTCAAAAAATTACTCAAAAGTCAATTAGCACAAGAGCTAAATTGACTTACGCTTGCATATACGCTTGTCTTCGAACGACCTATGCGAAGGATTCCTACGCCTCTTTTTCTTATTAAGTTGTACTTCTCTTTCTAGCATTCAGCAATAATCCGCCATTATATTTACGCTACATTTTCCTTGCCATCTACTTTCAAATTCCTTTATATCCTGATGGAATCTTTGTACTCACCTAGGACCGGTGAAAATTTATCATTGTGCGAATCGAGAAAGTAGAGTTTCAAATTTATTAAGCAACCTAATTTTTTTAAATTTTGTACTATAGTTTCTACGATACTCTTATAGTTCTCATCTTTATTGTTACCAAGAAATTTTGTTGCATACATTGAAAGACTTTAATTGAGAAACGATTAATTTAGCTACATCTTTTGCTAATCAAGCATTCCTAAACATGCCATTAAATTGAGCTTGAGAGATCTTTTTTTGGCTCTTCTCTTTACCAATGAGAACATATTCCTCATCACTGTCCGAAGACAGTTCTCCTTCATTTTCGACGGATTTACTTTCTGCTTTCGTCAATATCATCGTCTGTATGGTTGTTAAGATTTTCTACGTCTTCTTCTGTACCACAATCAACTAGCATACTATCCATTCCTTGTATAAAGCTGCCTCATGAAGCCTCGTCTATCAAACTTTCGACTATTTGCTTCTGTGGACGAACGACACTAGAAACTGTCGCATGCAATATTTTATCTGGTCGCACTTTATTCACCACAGTTACGTTTGTCATGCAAGTGTAGCAGTCACCTAATGGTTTTTTCCAAATAGCTGGTTTCAAAAACTTCATTTTACTTTTATTTCCAGTTTTATCGAATTTATGTAACATTTTGCAAAAAATATATTTTGAGTAATACAGACTATAAAAATAACTTGAAACAACAAAAGACTGAAGACATATCTGACGATTGCTATATCTTGAAAAGAAAAAAACTAGGAGTATTTACATTTCACCTATTTGTAGTGTTATCTCGTGTACATTATTTCCCTTACTAAGTAACTTAAATTTTTACTAACTGGATTTTTTATGTAATCCTTTTAATCCTGCTGCCATGGAAGACACTAGAACGATGACAACTTCCCGAAAGGGATGTGTAGAATGATTCACTTCCAATCTTCCGTGTTAACGAAGCCAGCGAGGCGCGCTGTCCCGCAGGGGAACGCTAGAACGTGAGAATGATGCCGTCGTGTATCCAACGACGAGTTAACATTGTCCTCGTCAAAGTCGGAAAGCCCTCGTACTTAGGCCTGGGGTGGTGTGAGGGTTATCACCCCTAGGATGTCTTACTCACCTGCAATCGGAACAGGAATTCTAGCGTGCGGATTTTTCAAGAAATCTATGGGTACTAAAACTAATTTTAATAACATTGAGATCGCTTCTGGATCTCGCGAACAAGTTGATCACGATTGTGTAGGTGATTTTGATAGTCACTGGTATATTTGTACGGAATATGTGTGGAAAAAACATAAGAAGCATATAAATGAAAGAATAAAAGATTGCATGCTTTAAAGGAGAAATTTCTCAGCAAAATTCAACATGGGTTTCGCATACTATATGTGCTAAATGTTACAAAATGTTACATAAACTCGATAAAACTGGAGATAAAAGTAAAATAAAGTTTCTGAAACCAGCTAATTGGAAAAAGCCATTGGGTTAAAAGTGACTGCTACACATGCATGACAAATTTAATAGACAAAATATTGTATACGATAGTTTCTAGTGTCGTTCGTCCGCAGAAGCAAATAGTCGAAAGTTTGATAGAGGAGGCTTTACAAGACAACTTTATACAAGGAATGGATAGTATGCTAGTTGATTGTGGTACAGAAGAAGACTTAAAAAATCTTAACAACCATACAGACGATGATATTGACTAAAATGAATCGTTGACGAAAGCAGAAAGTGAATCCATTGAAAGTAAAGAAGAACTGTCTTCGGACAGTGATGAAGAATATGTTCCCATTGGTAAAGAGAAAAGCCAAATAAAGATCTCTTAAGCTCAACTTAATGACATGTTTAGGAATGCTTTATTAGCAGAAGATGCAGCTGTATTAATAGCTTCTCAATTAAAGTCTTTCAATGTATTAGAAAAGAACGCAAACATTACATTTTATCAAAACCGAGAAGAAGCGTTTCAATCATACTTCATTAGCGAATTTGATCTATTGTATTGCACCGTTATACAAGGACTTATTAATGAGTTTGAACCAAATTTATACAAGCCAGAAGAGTATAGATTATTTATCGATTCATCTAAGCGAAGCTTAAAGGCAGTTCTTCTTAACATTACGCACGAGTATGCTCCGTTACCATTGGCTCATTCAACTGTACTAAAAGAAGAATACTGTGACATCGAAAAGGTTTTAAATAAAATAAAGTATAGTGAGCATGAATGGTTAATTTGCGGAGACCTGAAAATATTGTCCATGATACTAGGTCAACAATCAGGTTTTACTAAGTACCCATTCTATTTATGCATGTTTGACAGTCGAGATAGAGCGAAACACTATAATACAAAAGTGTGGCCAGCGAGACCATCACTTACTCCAGGTTCCAGGAATGTCATCAATCGTCCTCTTGTTAATGCTTGCAAAATCCTTTTACCGCCTTTACCTATTAAATTAGGTCTAATGAAACAATTTGTTAAAGCTCTCGGTAAAGAAGGACGATGCTCCAAATACTTAGAAACCATCTTTATGAATATAACTCTGGTTAAATGAAAGAAAGCTATCTTTGGTGGACCTCAAATTCGCAAAATGTTCAGGGACGAAGAATTCGTCAAAAGTATAAATGATACCGAGAAGCCAGCCTGGTTGAGTTTTAAAGATGTTGCAACAAAATTTCTTGGTAACAATAAAGATGAGAACTACAAGAGCATCGTAGAAACTATACTACAAAATTTCAAAAAATTAGGTTCCTTAATAAATTTGAAACTTCACTTTCTTGATTCGCACATTGATGAATTTCCACCGGTCCTAGGTGACTACAGTGAAGAGCATTGTGAAAGATTTTATCAGGATATGAAGGAATTTGAAAGTAGATGGCAAGGAAAATGAAGCGTAAACATAATGGCGGATTATTGCTGAATGCTAGAAAGAGAAGTGAAACTCAATAAGAAAAAGAGGCGTAGGAATCCTTTGCATAGGTCGTTCGAAGACAAGCTTATATGTAAGCGTAAGTCAATTTAGCTCTTGTGATAATTGACTTTTGAGTAATTTTTTGAGGTTATCTTTAAAATTGGTCGGTCAAATCTTTTTTTTTATAACAAATTTAGATTCAACATGCAAAAATACATAAAAATAAAGCGTTTTTGATGTGCTGGAAAAAAAACACAATGTGTTTTGCTCTTTTTACGTTTTTCCACGTGAACACTGCTTTTTAACAGTTTTTTGAGGTTATGTTCAAAATTAGGCGGTCGACTCTTTTTTTCCATAACAAATTTTGATTCACTAGGCCAAAATGCATTAAAATAAAGTGTTTCTGATGTGTTGGAAACAATTTTTATTTTTTCTCCTCATGTTTTTCCATAGAAACACGGTTTTTTGACAGTTTTTTGAGGTTGTGTTCAAATTATGCGGCCAACTCCCACTTTTTGACACCGGATTTGGATTCAGCGGGGAAAAAATACAAAAGAAAAGTATAGTCTCCATCCCAGAACCGATAACTTTTTTTTGTGGGCCTGTGTAATCTTCGTTAACATAAGAATTAAAATAATAGTTTTTGTCAACATACATCAAAGTTTAATTCTTTTCGTCGCAAATCGTTCATGAGTGATAGTCTTCGTTTACATGAAAATTATTATAATAGTTTTTGTCGTATATGGTGGAAATTATACTTTTTACCGAATGTCTGAAAGTAATAGTATTCGTAAGCATCGTCGAGTTTTGTCACCCATCAAATAAAAGATCTCGAAGTAAGCTATCATTCTATGTTATGTTAAAAAGTCTGTTAGATTAATTATGACTTTAAAAATGGACGAAAACGTAAAATGTTTTTTTTTCTTCCAAGGAAGTTGTCTTGGTACAATACGCATAGAAAATATTCAGTTCCGTCATGCGACTTATACCTTCTAAATCGCGTCTTTGCTTTTAAATGCTGTCACCGACTGTACACACATACATAGCAGAGTTCTATAAGTGTTGATCTGTGTACGCGCACACTAAGTTGCACGAGAGAAGGTTTTCAACATGGCAACACTGTCTGATTGTCAGCAGTAGTCTCCTTATTTCTCAAGCTCGACGGTATAGTTTCAACTATATATGTATATAGCGCAATGTTGCCAAACGTTTACTTTTCTTCACATGCTGTATGAAAAATCTCAAGGTACTTCAAACGTTTACAATTGAATATCTTAAAAACTATATGGTAAATTATATTGAAATTGATAAACTAGATAAATTATATATTAAATTATATTGGATTAGTTTTTCAGAACTAATATGATATAATTTAATATATAATTCATCTTATCAAATAACAGACTGATTTAAGAATTTTCTCATATGTACTTCCATAATGCTGCGTGTTAAAGTACACATTTTTAATGGTGCATTACTTTAAATATTGACAATGAAATTGTCTGTAATTTTGATAACTTATTTATGCTACTTTACTTAAACTATATTTAAAATTTCAGAAAGATTCATTAAAAATCAATTTTTAAAACAACTCCCTAAAATTCTTAACAATTTGCATTTATATCTCAATTGAAAGGGTCCGAAAGAAGTTGGTAACATTTTTCGTCACAGATTTGAGTATCTGAAAATAAAATTCGGAAGTTTTAATATCTATGTGAGTCCCACAGAATCATAAAGAAATAGAATATATGGAAAACATCACCATTCAGGAAACCTTTCTTCATACGACCTCTGCCGAAAATGCGATCTTTGTCTCAGTGTGTCTTTGTCGAAACACCGATTTCCTTGCCAGCTAACTAAATGGCACACACATAGGGATGAAAATAATTCAAAGCCTCTTTTGTGTTTTCGACTGTTATGTACAGTGAGTGTGAGTGAGCGCACATGAGAACGTAATTATTGCGAAAGCGAAAAACGGAATCGAAAGTTCTCTTTCACATCAACTATATATTTCAACATGTATATCTATCACAAAAAGTCTCAGCGGATAACGAGTGTATAAGTGTCATAAGTAGGAGAAAGAAAGAGAGAAAAAATGCGTGGTGGCGTAAGATTAGGCGACACAGCGCGTGCAGAGCGGCTATCGAGCCGCATAAATGCGCATGCAGACTTTATTACCGGCTCGCATTTGTTAGTTTTCTTTCCTTATCTTTTGCGCAGGGCTTTTTCACATCCGTTAAGTATCAACCCTCGTTCCACTCGAGGAGCTACTTCTTCACCAGGACGTAACCATTAATATTTGTCCCTTGAAATATAATATACAATCACGAGTAGCGGCTATTTTTTTCCTATTATTAAAGTTTTTTTCTTAAGTTTTTTTTTTATTTTATGAAAACCATTCGATAGATTTGCACCAAAATTTGTATGCAAGCTATTCGCTACTGTCTGAAGAGAACAAGCTTTGGGAAACTAATTTTCTCAGAACAATTTTAATTTTAAAGCATTCTGAAAATTTTCAAAAAAAATTTCATTTTTCATTTATCTTCCATTTTGCGTAAACCATACGATAAATTTTCTCCAAAGTAAATAAACTTTTGATAGCTAATTTTCTTAGCTTGGCTACAATTTTAAAGATTTATTCAAAAATTTCGATTTTTCTTTTTTTTATATTCTACGTAAAGTACTCGATAGGTTAGGTTAGGTTGTAAGGGTTTGGACGACTGCCCTTTCACGGGAGTCGCCCCAGCTCCGTGGCTAGTGGCCCATTGCTATACCCAAAATTGAACAATAATAAGAGAGAAAGCAGGGCGAAAGAATGCTAATTCTCTCCCCTTTCTCCACTGAAGCATTTCCAACCTCTAGTGAAGTTCATTAACTTCCCTGGCCCCATCTCTGCTGCCTCTTCTAGTTCCTCTAGATAGCTATATCCCAAGTTCTTAAGTCTTTTGCTCTCTAGTGCCGGGCAGTGACATAGGAGATGTTCCAAGGTTTTCTCTTCCTCATTGCATTCTCTGGAGTAGTCGTCCTCGATCTTGCCCATTCGTTTGAGCCTGGCTTTAATAGCACAGTGACCTATTATTACTACTGTGATCATGCTGACTGAGGTTCTTTTGTAGCTTAAAAGCTCCTTTGTTTTATTTTTATCAATTTTCGGCCACAATTTCCTGGCTATTCTGCAATCATTGCGATTGTTCCAGTCCTTATTGTGTCTCTCTTGTAGTATTTTGTCAATGGCTGTCTTAATCACTTCGATCGGTGGCTGTGGCTCCCTGCTCGCTTCCGCACTGTCTCTATCTGCTCCCAGCTTTGCCAGCTCATCCGCTTTTTGGTTACCTTCCACACCACTGTGTCCGGGAACCCATCAGAGTCTGACTCCGCTCTCACGAATCCATGACAGCGCCTCCCGGCAGCTCATCACAGCCTTTGATCTGGTGACCTTGAATGCTAATGTTTTCAAGGCAGCTTGACTATCCGTGTAAATTGTGGCTCTACTAGAGCCTCCTTTACTCTGGATGAGTCGGGCTGCTTTTTCGATAGCCAGGATTTCTGCTTGTAGGATACTGCAATCATTTTTGAGTATGTACGACTCCTCGACTTCCAGCTCCCTTGAGTAGATTCCTGCTCCTGTGCCGCTTAATGATTTGGAGCTATCTGTAAAAACAGCCCATTCATTACTTCTCATTACTTTGCCGTCGTCCCATTCTATTTTCGACGGTATCCATATATCAAGTTGTTTCTTGAACTCCAGCTTGGGCAGCATGTGGTCCGTTAACGGTGTTAACAATGTCCCCGCGCCTTTCTCCATTTTTAGCATTTTTTTCATTATGCCTGTGTGTACACAGTCATTATCCTGCTTTCTTAGATTAGAGTCTCTTAATCTGATGGCTCCTTTTAAGGCGATTCCTTTAATAACTAGATCTAGCGGTTGTAGATTGAGCATTATCTCCATGGCCGCTTGTGGTGTACTCCTCATTGCCCCAGTTGTGCCTAAGGTAGCCACCCTCTGTACTTTGTTTAAGCTCTTTTTATTTATTTCCTTGTTCATAGCGCACCACCACACCAGTGCTCTGTAAGTGACTATTGGTCTAACTATCGCATTATACATCCATTTTGTTATCTGCGGTTGCAGACCCCATCTCTTACCGAACATTTTTCTGCATGTGTAGTATGCGTTTATTCCTTTTTTCATTCTTTTTTCGACGTTCCGCTTGCAGAGCAGCTTCGAGTCAAGGACAACTCCCAGATATTTTGCTTTTTTGGACAGCACAAGTGTGTGCCCCCCAAGTTTTGGCAGTCTTATCTCTGGAGTTTTGTATATTCTTGTGAACAGAATCAGTTCCGTTTTATTAGGATTTACTCCCAATCCGTTTTGTTCTGCCCACTTAGTGATTTCTATTAGAGCTGACTCCATGATGTCACCAACCACAGTCGCATCTTTGCTCGTAATCAGTACCACCACGTCGTCAGCGTAGGCTACCACTTTTATTCTTTTTTCTTCAAGTTTTTTGAGAATTTTATTTATTACCGCTAACCACAGAAGGAGAGATAGAACTCCTCCCTGTGGTCTTCCTCTTGTGATTTTTCTTCTGGTAGTTCCGTTTCCTAGTTCCGAATTTATGATTCTACTTTCCAGCATTACCATGATCCAGTTGATATTTATACGGTCAACTTCTATTTCCTCTAGTGCTTGTCTTATAGCCTCTGCTTTGACATTATTAAAAGCTCCTTCAATATCTAGGAAGGAGCCCAGTGTGTATTCCTTCCTTTGAAAGACCTTTTCTATTGTCCTTACTACTTCATGCAATGTACTATCCACCGATTTGCCTTTTAAGTAGGCATGTTGTACCGTGCAGTTCTTTTTTACTTCCGTGGTCTCCTCTATGTGTTAATCTACTAACCTTTCCAATGTCTTCAATAAGAAGGATGAGAGGCTAATAGGTCTGAAGTCTTTAGGTAATGTGTGGCTGAATTTTTCCGCTTTGGGTATAAAGACCACTTTTACCTCTCTCCATTTTTTTGGTATATATCCCAGTAGTAAACTTTCTGAGAAAACCTTTATCAATAGTTCCATAATTGTGTCTAGAGACTTCTGCAGCATGATCGGCATGACCCCATCCGGCCCCGCTGATTTATAAGGACCAAACGTGCCCACCGCCCACGCTACTCTTTCCTTCGACACAATCTCTTTTACCATTTCTCTTTTTTCTTTCCCTAGTTCCATTTCTTCTTGGATTGAGGGTTCTTCCGTTCCTTCTGCTTCTCGATTTTCCGGAAAGTGGACGTTCATTAACAAGTCTAGGGTCTCCTTACTGGTCTCGGTCCATGAGTCATCCGGTTTCCTGACGCTCTTTATGACCATCGGATCCTTTGCAAGCGCCTTTCTGAACCTGGCTGACTCATTTACGTCCTTGACGGATTCGCAAAACCTTTTAAAGGGGTCCCATTTTGCTTTTCTGATTTTCTTCTTGTATTCGTTGAAACTGGTTTTGTACTTTTTCTAGTTCTCGTTTGTATTATCTTTTCTTGCTATTGCATGGAGTTTTCTCGAGGTCGTTCTTAGCAGCCTTAGTTCCGTGTTCCACCAGGGTTTGGTTTTTATGCGTCTCTCCCTGACGGGACACGACCTCAAGTATGCTCCATGCAGTGCATTTTCTAAGAACTCGACGCTTCTCTCGATTTCACCGATAGTAGGATTTGGCGAGACACGAAAAGTGCTCCATGTCTGGGCCTCTTCCTCCACCAGTTTCGAGAAACGCGTCCAGTCAGTCTTTTTGGGGTTCCTAAAGTCCCTAACCTTTGAAGGATCGCGATTTATATTGAAAAGGATTTTCCTATGGTCTGAAAAGGAATTTTTTAGGGAAACTCTCCAATTCTCTACCCTGATTTGTTCTGAATTTGTGGTCAAGGTTAGATTTATCACTTCCCCCCTAGTCCTATTTACAAATGTGGGGACATTACCTCTATTGCAAATTATAAGGTTAGTGGTTAATATAAAATCCAAAATTGACTCACCTCTCTCGTTGATGTTGCTGCTCCCCCACTGATTATGGTGGCCATTGGCATCAGTTCCTATCACCATTTGCCTACCCTTTGCTGTGGTGTCTTTGACCATTTCTCGAAAGAGGAGGGATGGTGGCTCTTTTTCCTCGTACGGCATGTATATGGAGGTGATGGTCAGCGCTGGTCTGTCCTTCTGTTCCATTAACACCGTAGTCATATCGTTATTGCTGTATTGATTTAACAATTTGAGTTTTAGTGCTCTTTTTGCTAAAATACAGGTTCTTTTCTTACCTGTCATCTGAGCGAAGAACAGGTCATATCCTTTTTGCCCCAGCCCTTGGATTTTGTCTCTTACGATCCATGGTTCCTGGACTAGGGCAACGTCAATGTTGTCCTCATTCAGCGACAGCATCAAGTCTTCCGAGGCTGCTTCACAGTGATGCAAATTAATTTGCACCACTTGCAGACCCGATTTCTCCATTTTTGTCCTTGGAGTTGGGAAGCCTCACCTTCAGCGTACCTAGTCCGAACTTTATGCTTTCCTTCGTGGACCTCATGTTATTAAGGGACCCTTCGTCAACAGCAATGATGTAGTCCTTGCCGTTGCCATTTTTACTCGCCACTAAAGAAATGACTCTCCAGCTTTGAGTATTGAGCCCCTAATTTTGCCTACTTATAATTTTCAGCACGGTCTCATCTCCCTCCAGCACTGGAGGAGGGACCCAGACCGATACTACTTGCCTGAGCGGGAGGTCAGATCTAGGCACCACTTCTAACTTCGCCCCCTGCCAGAATTCGCCACAGTCACTGATTACTTGCTTTAGAAAGTCTAATGACTTCCTGTTGCTGCAACCAACAACCTTAACACCCCTCTGCCAGCCGGCTCCGTCGAAGCTTACCTCTTCGTCGCTTCCGTCTTCGGCTCCTTCTGCAATCACTAGCAGCACCCTTCTCTCCACCTCTAGCCAGCCTTCAGAGCTCATCTTACCGTCGGGATCTGACCGATCTATGACGGCTATCTGAAATTCCTCTGGTGACACGAAGCTCGTAGAAGGTTTTGCCCTTTTCGCCGCTATCTCCTCACTTTCGTCTGATCGCAACCTTTTGGTCTTTTGCTCCCTTGAAGGAAGCACGTGACCTTTGGATGGCACAGGTTTCGGCGATGAGGTTACAGCTTTGGGCCGCTGCAGCTTCTTTGCTTTACTCTTTGTGGGGGGGGGGGGGACATCGGCCTTCTTTTCGTCCGGTGTTTCCTCCTGTTTCTTTGACAGTTGTGAGGCTTGTTGCTGTTTTTCGAACCTATCATTTGGTTCTTCCGGATAAAGTCACTTTCCCTTTCAGTGATCTTATCCGGGTCTTTTTGGCTCATTTTATTAAGAAATTTGACAGCATTCCGATAGCTTTTCCTCGCTCTCTGAATGCTGCCAATTTTCCTAATTCTTTTAGCTTTACCATCCGTTCCGTCTATGTCAGCCTCTTTCAAGAGTCCCCTTTCAGTATCAGAGTCAACAGCTATGACTGTGCTGCCTATTGATGATAAATCATCTTCGACGGCTTTGTCAAGCTGCATACCCTGTAACCGCTCCGAGATACTCCTAGGGCTGCCTTTGACTTCCAGGATGGTGGTGCTCTCATTTTCCCTTGTATCAATACTCGTGGTCACCGCAACCACGTGGTCCATTGCGGGCACGGTTTTGCAATGTAATGATGAGCCTCCCCCAGAATCCAAATGAGGCTCAGCCGCTTTTACAGCGGGTGGATTTCCACAAGGGTTACCACCTGGGGTAATAATTATTTTATCATTACACTCCGTCATGCAATAAACTCCGCCTTCTCTCTCTAATTCCATTGTCCGCGGTCGCGTATTCAATATTAGCGACTAGCCAGAAAGACTGAGTTTGGTCCCCCTCACTCACTACTCTTTCTGGCCTTTCCACTATCCGCAACCTGTGGACGCGCTCGGTAGCATGGAAAAGTGCTCTATCCTCTAGAGGAGGTTCCCGAGAAAGTACTCGATAGATTTGTTCTAACATTTGCAGGAGAATTATTGGCGACTGCCAAAAGACGGGGAATTTTCAAAAATTGATTTTCCTAATGTAGTTTTAATTATAGAGGATTTTGAAAAGTTTAGAAAAGAAATTTTAAAAAGAAAATGGTATTTATTTAGCCAATGGAATCTCGAAAATTACTTGATGGATTTGCTTCAAATTTTGCATACTATCTATTATCTTGTATAAGTAGACGGGAAGCTATTGAAAATTGGTTTTTATAGTGTAGTTTTTTTATAGAGCCGTTTTAAAATTTTTTCTTAAATTTTTAATTTTTAATTTTTTCCTTTTAATTTACGAAAATTACTTGATGAATTTACTTTGAAATTTGCATGAAAATTATTTGCATCTGTCAAAAGAAGTATGACTTTTAAAAACCGATTTTCTTGGCACAGTTTTAATTTTAAAATATTTTCATAAATTTTGAAAAAAAATTTATTTTGTCTTTATTTTCTATTTTACGTAAACTACTTGATAGATTTGCTCTAAAATTTGTATACAAGTTATTTGCTACTGTCTTTATAAAAAAAGCTTTTGAAAAATAATTTTTTTAGCGTAGCTCTTTGATTACTTCTTTTGATTTCTGATTTAACGCTTTCTCTTTCCTTAAGTCCTCACTTCCTCTCTGTCTTTCTATCTTAGATTGATCCTCATTTTTACCCTAATTTCATCCATCCCTGACTCTTTCTTTCTATTTCCTAATCTCTCTCACTTTGAATCACACTCTCATTAAAATAACATTTAAAAAAATAAAATCAAATTACTCTAACTCAATGAGTTCTATAAGAAAGCATTACGCCAAAGCTCTTGGCAGCGTTTTTTGAAATGGCAATCATAATCCGAAAGTATTCATAAAGTAGTCAGAAAGTATACTTTTTAATCACTGATTTTCTACTAACTCAGTCACTTTCAAAAATTGAAAGATGCGATGAATATTTTATTGCTATTCAGATTATTTTAAAATCATTTGGAATTCGGATTTTCATGAAATTCTAAATTAAAAATTTGAAATTTTTGATAATTTATAAATTATAAAAATTCCATTTGATCCATCAATTTTCCATTTAATGATTAAAATAATTTTTATCTGTTTTAAGCAAAAATTGCTTACATTTTATAAAACAAAATATATGATTATTTGAAGTGCATTTGAAATAAATTTTTATTTTCAGAATTCAAACAAATATTTAAACATTTTCTCAATTTAAATTGAATTAGGCATCAGTTATTGAAAAATTTCTTCTTTACTATTTTTATTAAATTAAGGTACTTTTTGAATATTTAATAAATTTTTTCTTGAATTATTTAAATAAAAATAAAGTTTGACTCATATTATTAACAATGAATAATTAACTAACAAATTTATTAACAATTTTTATGCTCATACCGATGAATATACACAAGTTTCGAGAATTTCCTAAACAGATTAGTTCATTTTTTGCTGTAACGTTTGTGATAAACCAAGATTCATTTCAGTTTGTCTTAATCGATCTTCATATCTTTGTTTTTGGTCAGTCATCATATCACGGCGTTCTTCAAAGGTACATCTTAATCTAGATCTACTTCGACTTCGATAATTTTTAATAACATTATTATTTCTAACAGTTTTACTACGTTCCATGTATATATCAATGGCAGGAACGCCCACATCAGCAAAACAATAATTAGACATATTGTAATCTTTAAAAGTATTCAACGAAAATACTTTATTAACAAATTCCATCAATATAAATTCTAAAATTGTATTACGAATCGTTATAATAACTAATAAGTCATGTATAAAATTTAATAAATAATATATGTATATGAATTTAATAATAATTTATATATGAAGTTTGCATATTATTAATTTCTTAAAATGTAATATCTCTCAAATTCTATTTTAATGAAATAAATTTCATCATATATTTACGAATAAATTACCAATAATACAAATACCAAATAATAATAAAATAAATAATTGCCAACAATGAAAGTAATGAAAAATAATTCAATAATGAAATAATATATAATCATAATAATTGAATTTATAAATAAATACATACATGTACACTTGGCGGAAAGGATATTTTTCCGAATGTGTACCGCAAAGACAGCGCTGCGTATTTTACCACAGACGTAAGAAAACTTTGAATCATGTATTGAATTTCGCATCATGATTATTTTGCTTTTTCATATAGGTTATTTATGCAAAATTCAGATGATGAGAACTAAAATTTTATCACAAAGATAATTTTAATTACCAATATTACATTCTATATGATTATTGAACTGAGAAATAAAAACTTTATTTTATAAAACTATAATTCTGACCATTAAAAAAAAAGTAATATTGTTTGTTTACTACACTTATGTCATTAAGTAATAAGTAACGGTGATGCGAAATTTGTTAAATTATTTGAAATTGTCTTATGTCTGTGGTAATGTCTTATGTATGCGATGTTGTTATTTGAGGATATCATTCGGAAAAATATCCTTTCCGCCAAGTGTAGTACATCGATCTTATAGCATTAAATATAGTTCATACATAATTTGAACTATGTATTATATGTAAATAAATAAATATATTATTATATTAAAAAATTGAATAATTAAAATTATTCATAAATTGATGTTATTTGATATAACAATTACTATACTTATGAATTCAATAAATCAAATTCAATGTTTCTAATATAAAAAATTCTAATTCCAATAGTTCAAATACGAATAATTCTAATTTCTCTATTCAAAATACGATAGTATTTGATTCAAATATTTAAAAAAATAAATTATTTTAAATCGTATTATATCATATTTAATCATAAAAATTATACATTTCACACAATTTCAATATAACAGTTTCATTTTTTCAAATTCACGTGACTTCAAATTCTATTAATTTCAAATGCCGTCAGTTTCGAATTAAATTACTTTTAATTTCATAAATATCAAATAATAAAAAATATTTTAAATCATAATGATTCTTATTATTTGGAATGAATCATTTATTCATTACAATTTAAATTCAACTTTAAGTTCTGAGATCATTGATCTACAATTTCTTAAATTTCATGTGTTAATAATCGTATTAAATCATGAAGAACGCTAATAAATAATAATAAATCATTCATCTGGTTCCATTCAATCAGGTTTCTTTGTGCTAATTTTCTTGATTCCAAAATTTCTTTAACCTAAGCTGCTTTGATTCTAAATTTCATTTATAAACGGTTTCTTTAAATAAATAATTAAATATAAATAATTTTTTATAATTCTAAATATATTGGAACAAATTAATATTTAATAATTTTTATGATTTGACTTTAAATATCAATAAAAATAGATAGAAATTCAATTTAATGGAAAAAAAATAGAAAATGAAATTTATTTAATTATATCAATAAAATAAACAATGAACACAAATAATAATATAAAAAATTATAAAAAAAACTTCAGTTAAATCATTCAAATATTTAATTTACTACCACAATAAACTATTATGAATTAAATCAATAACACAGCCCCACAAAAAAGTATCAGACCAGTGAACCAGACCCAACTATTTTTATGTATTTTTAGTCGCTGAATCCGAATTTAAGTTCCAAAAAAAAATCGTACACCTTCAAAATAGTGAGCAAAAGCTAAAAAAAACACCCTTAAAATAGGTTAAAAATGAGATAAAGTTACAAGAATAGTTGTTTCACCTTAAGGAATCTCATATGCTAGCTATAGTTTGCTATAGTTTGTTGTTCATAAAAATCAAAAGTTTAAAAAATTTTTCAATATTTTGAAAAACATTAATTTATACCTGGAAAAAAATCTCTGCAAATTTTTATTTAGCCTTATCGACTGATTTTATTATTTATGCTCACTTAAAGTTTATCTTTTTACTACTATGAGATACAAAACACGCAGACTTCGAGTGAGCACATATAAAAAAATTAGTTGATAAGACTACTTGAAAATTTGCAGAAATTTTTTTCTAGGTATAAATTAATTTTTATCAAAATTTTGAAGAGTTCTTTAAACTTTTAATTTTTATGAACAACAAACTATAGCTGACATATGAGACTCCTTAATAAATCAAAGAATATAAAATTTTAGAATGTATTATGTGAAAAATTAAAACTAAACGACAGCATTAATATACTGGATTTACAACACACCCCAATAGGGGGTGAAAATTACCCACCCCTACCAAAACTACTCCTATACAACCAAAAGCATGCTAACCCATCTGACCCTGGAAACACTGAGTTTGGTCACATATTTTTTTTCAAAATGATTAAATTGCATGCCACAAATGGGATAACCCATGTACCCTAATCCCTCTCACCCCTATAAACTCTCCTCAAAAATTATAAGCGGGCCAATCCACCTGATCCTGGATAAAATAAGATTTATTTCAAGAAAAATAAGCGGTTGAACTCAGTGTTAGGTGGTTTAGCCTGCTTGTGGTTTGGTAAGGGTGGTATCTAGAAGCTAGATTAATTGTGGTGTGGTGGGGGTGATTTCTAGGGCATAGATGAGGCTAGAACCAATTAATTTTTAGGCTCTTTACCCGTGCAGATATGTTTTACGGACGCCTATGCGCAAGACATAAAAATTTCAGCCGATTTCACCTAGATCCATTTTTGATAAGCTTGGTGCGAGGCCCTTCAGTAGGATTTATAGATGTCAGAACTGGTTGAAATTTAATAGAAGTTAAAATGTGATAAAAGTTAAGTATTTTTGAATAGATTTAGAATTGCATGTATCATCAATGACTATTCTTAGAAAAAGTAAAAACGCCCTCGATTCAAAATTCAATGGGATAATTGCAGTGACTTGTACAAAAACCTGAAACAACTGAGTATGAGGGTGGAAAAAGCTAGACTATGATAGATCTTGTACTTAAAAACCATCGACACAGATTTGCAAGATGCCACCGCTATTGGGAACTCACACTCCCGCGATGACTTCTCGTAGCAAGGCTGTGAAATAATCTAAAACACAACTTTGCGTTGAGTAGCATAGCAATTGGTGTTTAATTTTTATTTTTGAATTAAAAATTGATTACAATATAATTAAAAGAGTTTAAAATGCGTGAGAAAAATTCCAACAGAGATTATTGTGTAGTAAGGGGTCGTGAAATTCAAACAGCCAAGAATTTAAATGTTAGTTTTCATCTCTTCTCGAGAACAAATCGAGGTTATGTAAACAAGCAGAATATATTTGACAAATCTGCGAAGATAGATGTATATGAAGCGTAGACAAGAAGACGTCTGCAAGCAAGAAGCTTTGAAGTTAACCTTACCGTTGAATGTGTATTTCTTATTTATTTCACATTTTATTTCGGATTGGGCCTGATAAAACATTTCTCCTTGTATGAATTCACGTTGTGCACGCTGTCGCCATTTTAGTATAGTATCTATATATATAGGTTACGCCTAGGTGTGAGTTCCCTATATATATATATACACACACATATATCTATTTATATATAGTCGTAAGATCAAGATTCAACCGAACCTCCCCCCCCCCTCAGCCCCCCACTCAAATTACGTTGTGATTCTTAAATAGCTGTTTTAATTAATTACGTTGTCTTAAAAAACCCAAACCCCCCTTAACCCTCCCTCAAATTCTTTAGCCCCTCCTCTGCCCCCCTCACTCTAATGTTATGTTTTAGTAATAAAAAACAATTATCATTATTTATTTAATTAATGGTTACAAATTTGAGTGTTCTCCTCACTTAATCCATCTGCTGTATCATTCTTATCTTAGGATGGCTATTATAAGATGTACTTGAATATTTTTCTAAATTCTTAGCGACCTCAAGAGCTTTGTCAAATTTTTTTGAACTTGCTATAATAACAAGCGTTCTCCATTCATCTGGTGATCCTCTTAAAAAAGCTTCAAGGGCTAAAATTTGTAATTGCAAGGTTTGATTCATTTCTTGTTTTTCTCCAACGAAATTTTCTTTTACAGCGGCTTGGGCTGAATTTACCAAATAAGTTAGATATCCATGATACGCACATTTTCATTTTTGCTAATGCATTTTTTATTTTAACAAAAATTATTGTATTAACATAGCTTAAATGCGGACGAGTCATTATATTTGTTTAATTTATGAATTGGGAAAGATATTGATAAAATAAGAAAAGCAAAACTCGATTGTTGTAGCTCCGACATGCCATTAAATAGTTACGCTAGTAGCTAGGAAAGTCTATGCATCATGTGAAGTTTTCAAATGTTTAAGAATTTGAAAACTCCTGTCGACTTGTCATTCCACTTTGAACGCTGCTAATCTTCTACTGCGCTCTGCTTCATCTTGTATTTGCGTTATTTCTCGTCTAGTAGCTATTTGATCTGTTATTTAATTTTATTTAATTTTATAATATTACGGATTTAATATTATTTCCTTTCTTTCTATAGTTTCTTTATCACTGATGTTATTGATTTTTGTATTGATAGTAAATATTTTTAGAAGTTATTTATGAAAGATAATCAATTAAATTTTATATATTATAAATCTTCTGCTACTATGTGTACAGTAGTACAAAATTTATATTAAAAATATTTATATTTTGATATGAATCAAAGGTTTGTTTTATAATATAGAATGAATTTTGGTTCCCTACAAAGGATGTCATTTGTTAATACAGAACTTGGTTCAATCAATGAGCTCACAAAAATTATTTATTTCTAGGAACCAGCTTTGTCTCAGGACATACCTTTGTCATCTCATTAGATAAACAATATACATTTATACACACACATATATATATATATATATATATATATATATATATATAATAATTTCAGCCCTGATACATATACATGTATATATATATATATATATATATATATATATATCAGGGCTGAAATTTTCACCATAACGTTTTTTCACACTGAGAATCTATTAAGAGCGTAGCCTACGCAAAGACACGTAGCGCGGTGCCACTAAGAATATGTGAGGCTGCTTTCTCTTTTTTGGCGCGCAGCCATCTAAAAAACTGACTTCACAGCAGTGCCAAGTGCGCCGGCTTCTGTGAGTTGAGCCGCTGTGCCCCAAAACCGAGAGAGAAGCCTCGCATGGTCGTGGTCGCGCTGCGCTACGTGTTTTTCCATAGGCTACGCTCTCAATGGATTCTCAGTGCATAAGGCACAACAACATAGTATAATTTGGTGAAAATCCCAGGACTCCCCCCATCGAAATTTGGCAAAAAGTATTGACATTTATACATGTATTGTTCATTTAATGAGGTGACAAAGGTATATCCTAAAACAAAGCTGGTTCCTAGAAATAAATAATTTTTGTGAACTCATTGATCGAACCAAGTTTGGTATTAACAAATGGCATCCCTTGTGGGGAACCAAAATTCATTCTATATTATAAAACAAACCCTTAATTCATATCAAAATATAAATATTTTTAATATAAATTTTGCACTACTGTACATATAGTAGCAGTAGATTTATAATATATAAATTTTAATTGATTATCTTTCATAAATAACTCCTAAAAATATTTACTATTAATACAATAATCAATATCATCAGTGATAAAGAAACTATAAAAAGAAAAGATATATCAAATCCGTAATATTATAAAATTAAATAAAATTAAATAACAGATCAAATGGCTACTAGACGAGGAATTATGCAAATACAAGATGAAGCAGAGCGCAGTAGAAGATTAGGAGCGTTCAAAGTGGAATGACAAGTCGACAGGAGTTTTCAAATTCTTAAACATTTGAAAACTTCACATGATGCACTGACTTTCCTAGCAACTAGCGTAACTATTTAAGAGCAGGCCGGATTCGCTGTCCTTGTCTAATTGAGATTTTTGTTATTTACTCAAGTATTAAACGGTGTATCGACAAATTGAAGGTTAAGCGCAATAGATATTATTATTACAAATATTTATGCACAAGAACAAAAAAATCTACCGCTTTGTTTTTGAGAAAAGTAAGGAACGCGAAAATATTATAAACATAAACTTTTACTTTGGGGTTCCTTACTTTTCTCAAAAACAAAACGGTAGAATTTGTTTTCCTTGTGCATAGATGTTCATAATAATAATATCTATTGCGCTCAACCTTTTATTTCAAGATACACCGATTGATACTTGAGCAAATAACAAAAAACTGAATTGTTACTCGGTCGGTAACAGATTCTACTCCGGCCTAGTCTTAAGCCACTACAGTACATATACCATATTTTGATAGTACCAATTCACCACATAAAGACTTTTCACAAGATATTAAAAATGGGAGGCAGTTAATGCCTCCAGCTCAAGAGAGATTACTTTTACGATCAATAATATCCGAATTAAAAGGAAAAGCTGAACATTTAAGGGAATGTAAAATACCGACATTACAGTTTTCCAAGTTTTCGATTCTTAATCCAAAAGTTTTAAAAATATCTTTATATTACAGCGTTCTATTTTTACTAATAAAAAGCCTAGTATAGAGATATTTTGGAAAATTTTCGAATAAAGATTAAAAATTCGAAAAACTGCAAAGTCGGTAACTACGTATAAATCATATACCTTATTACATCCCCTCAATATAAGAACATACGTTTTATACAACAGATGAACTTAAGGATCATTTAAGAGCATGACGAAGCTGTCCGCCTTTTAATAATATTTCGAATCTTAACTTATGAATAAACGATGCGTTTAATTGAGTTTTTTTGCTATAAAGAAAAAATTTGTAAGATTAAACTCTAGTGCGGACAACTCAAGAAAACCACCAAAATATTATACATACAAAGTTATAATAAAAACTTTCAATATATCGTATTTTAAGGTTAGGTTTGTCGAGTTTGATATCTAATTTCCAATCCAAGCTCATAAAAAAATAACAAGTCCAAATGATTTTTTATTTTAACAAAAATTATTGTACTAATATAACTTTAGTGCGGACAAGTCATTATATTTGTTTAATTTTAGTACATTACGATACACGTGCTCTAAGTGGTCCTTTTTTACACGGCGTGCAGTTAGCGCCCGAGCGCAGCGAGGGTGCTATGCACGTCGTGTAAGAGGACCACTTCGAGCACACGTATCGTATATTATTTTATAGCACGTGTGAGATAAATTCGCCACACGTAATTAATACCCCAGAAAATCAATATTATCAAAAACTATACACACCACGAATGATAATTCGTAAATAAAAACGAATTCTATATATCAGCAAAACTATGCACACCACGAATGATAATTCGTAAATAAAAACGAATTCTATATATCAGCAAAACTATGCACACCACGAATGATAAATCTAAAAAAAGTAAAACTATTTATTATCAATGATAGACCCATCGCAAACAAAAAAAAGCAAAAACGATATCAAAAATATTCTTAGATTGAGAAATTATATCAAATAAGTATTGATGTCAGTGATATTTTATTAATTAAATACAATATGATAAAAAGAGAACTTGCCGATTATTTAGATTTATGTATACACAGGTCAGACAAAGCAAAGCATCTAGTTTATTGTTCGTACAGCTATCTCTTTCTTTCTCATTCTTAGGCCGTACACACTGTACACGCATGCGCGCCGCTCACAGATGTTTTGTTTCGACAACTCACGGCACAACAGTAATTTATAAACTATAGTTTTGATTTTCTTGATGTTTTCAATTCTTTATTAAAGTATTTATATTTTTTGATTGATTTTCTACGTACTGTCATGTGTGAAAAGACATTTCTACGTATTAATATGTATACAAAGAGTGATTGTGATGCGTGATTTCGATATTACTTTTTTGAACAGTATAATAAAGTGCGAAATTTCTGACGGTAGTACTTTTTTACACAGTTCAAAAAAGTTGTATTTAGCTCCCGCTAAATGGTGTAGAAAACGCGAATTTAGCTCACGCAGTGCTATAAAAGAATTTAAAAAGATATCGATAAAATAAAAAAAGCAAAACTCGATTGCTGCAGCGCCGTTAAAGGGTTGATTCCCCTCAGTAGATTTTAAGACTATTACATTCAAGCCTTAGCTAATGCATGCATTGGTCAAAATGAAAATATGCGTATTATGGATGTCTAACTTATTTGGTAAATTCAGCCCTAGCTGCTGTAAAAGAAAATTTAGTTAAAGTAGAACAAGAAATAAATCAAACCCCGCAATCACAAATTTTAGCCCTTGAAGCTTTCTTAAGAGTGGAGAACGCTGGTTATTATAGCAAGTTTAAAAACACTTGACGAAGCTCTTGAGACCGCTAAGAATTTAGAAAAATATTTAAGTACATCTTATAATGGCCGTCCTCAGATAAGAATGATGCAGCAAATGGATGAAGTGAGGAGAATTTAGATTTGCAACCAAGAATGACTCTGAGATATTTAATCGTAATATTCCTTATTATTACGATCATAACAATATTGTTTTTCCGCATACTACAATCGAAGGAGGTCGTATCATTGCTCCGCCACAACTAAGCTTTAGACAAGATTTACAACGATCCAAGACAGAAACTTATACCCCATAAGCCTTTTAAAGAACCCTTTATTATAACCATCTACATGCAACACTACTCCTAAACCATTCGAACCACAAATTCCTTTTTACTAACACCATCGATTTCCTATATATCCTCCTACTTCCTACCCACCTATGTAAACTAATTTTTATAACCCTTATGCTAATTATTTAATGAATCCTGGTTTCCCACCGACACATACACCAAATAATAAATAATTTGAACCTCAGAATTCTCAAAACTTATCTCTACCCAATCAACAACGACCCTATTCCCGACCACGTAACAATGACTTCAACAAAACAAATAATAACCTTAGACTAACCTTTCCATTTGGACGCACCGGTAAACAATATCCAACCGCTGCGTCCAGCTGAGATTCATCTTTTTAGAGCGGATTCTTCCGCTCTGAAAAGTCTGTAAATTTTTTTTAGCAACAATAAAAATAATTTTGTAAGCTTTCTTTAGCAATAATGAATAATAAATCTGTAAGCTTTTTTTACCGAAATTAAAAAATACATTTATTCTCACCCCAACAGTAATGGCCACTTTATTAACTCTAAAAGCGGGCCGAAAGTAAGATACAACTAATTTCTAGAATATTAGCGAGAGTAAAGTATTTTACTCCCGCAAAAGCGGGAATAAAGAGTCTATGAATTCGAATAACTTCTCATGAAATTAAAAAAAAAAATATAAAACAAACTAAAAAAATTTTTTAGAAATACTAAATTTTTATAAAAATTAATATTTTGAAAAAATATTATTACATTTTAAAATAATTTGAATAAAAAAAAAATTTTTTCTTCGAAAATATTTATTTAACATTTAGATTGAACATTTTAAATATTTGATTATTGGATTATTGACAATATTTACTAGCAAAATGTACCTCGCTCCTAACGTCGCTCGGCTGTATTTTCGTATATTATATTATTATATATAAAGAGTATAGCCGACTAAGCTTGTAAAAATGGCCTTAACTCGGATTTCCCTGAAACTTTGCTTATTTTTTTGTCTTGTCAAAAAAATTTAAATTCTGAAAGTTTCAGATCCCTATGGTCAAAATTGGCTTCATAACCTCGAAAAACGTGTTTTTCGGTTTTTTTGCTATAATTAGGTGAATTCTTAATGGATCTTCGAAATTCGAAATTGAGGTAAAAGAAGACGATAGAACGCATATATTTAGTGACTATATAAAACCTTATGAGTCTCAGACATAACATAAAAATAAATTTGAAAATTTCAAAATGGCCTGTACATTATCGGTATAAATGCATAATTATTTTTGACTTCTAGAAACTTTACTTTTCATGAAATCTATCATTCATATTTCTTGCAGATTTTTGTAGGAATAGTGGAAAGTACCTAAAATATCATAAAACTGAAAATTTTATAGATTTATAGCATTTTAGAGGCTCTATTGCATTCTGATCATGAAAATAACACTAAATACACGTTCAGAGACCAAAAAAATTTCCTAAATATCAATATTTGGTCAGATTTATATCATATGTATCCATAAAATATAAGAATAAGCTTAAAAAAAAACGTTTTTCGACCAAAAAGACTTCTGTGATCTTTTTATTACCATCTTAAACTATAATTTCACCACGTCATATTCAAAGTTACCTTAAAAATTTATTCACTGACCAATAACTTCCTTGGTACAGATTTTTAATCTTATTTAATACAATTTTTGGCCGGAAGATATAAAATTAACCTCAAAAAACGCATATAGTGACTAAAAATGACCTCAACTATCATTTTTCTGACGTATTCGAAACAATTCTTTGTATCGACGCCTCCTAACCATATAATTCTATTTGAAATAACAGTTCTATAACATTCTTATTTAAAAATATTTCAATATAAGGCTATTTTAATGGGGATTCAATATGATTCCTATTGATGTCGACCGTAAATTAAAAATGCGTTCAATATAATTCTAACTTAATGTTAATTTTCATTTAAATCAGGCTTTACTATATGAATTAGTATTATAATGCACGACTGCTATAGTTAGAATTATATTACACGGCTTTTTCAATTAGAATATTGAACGCATTTTTAATTAGAATTATATAATACGTCGACATCAGTAAGAATTATATTGAATTTCCATTGAAATAGCCGTATATTGAAATATTTTTAATAAGAATTTTATGGAACTGATATTCCAAATAGAATTATATGGCTAGGAGGCGTCGGTATGGTCTCTTTGAAATAGCCTCAAAAATATATTGATCGATTCTAAGAGCTTCTTACTGAGATTGTTTATATTATTCAGTGCTACGTTTTGTCGAAAACCACCAAAATATCGCCAAATAATGCGCCTTGCCAGCAAAAATATTTCATGTTGTGCTTCAGCATGATTTAAAAGTAATTAACATCAAAACAGTAATGTAATATTACTAAAATATTTCACTAATTCAAAGATACATTAGCGAGCCGAGCTTGTGTTGGAGTACAAGCAAGCAGGTGAGCCCCACACAGTATAAAACGTTTGAAATATTTTCGAAATTTTTCAAAACATTTCATGCTGTGCGGGACAGCTCTGTAGTTTATATTTATTAGTGTTACCGTAGAGGATGTAATTTCTGATTATATAAAGGAAATCATGCTCTGATAAGAATCCCGTTCTTTATGGTATTAACTGTTCAAATTAAAAAATAAAGACAATGATTACATAACACAAGAACGTAACAATAATTTACAAAAATATGCACATTTAAGCAATCTGAAACTGAAAATAAATTAATCTGCTATTTTAGTTGATAACAAAAAAAATATTATCTTTATTAAACTTGAAACATGATTTAATTATTTAAAAAATTGTTCATTCTAAATTACTAATTTTTTATTCGTTTTCTATTTGTTATTCATTATTTTTATTTGTAATTCAGTTGAATTTAGTTTTTAATTTTAAAAATAATTATTTAACAATAATTTCGGTGACTCTTTTAAGACACTCCTGTCCTGCCCGTCCTAGAGATAATCCAGATGACGGAACTTTTCAAGGGATCGTGCTGTTCCGTGCCGTGCCGTATCCATGCCGTTCTATGATGGAGTGTTCCATCTACACAATCTCGTGTTCCCTGAATATCTATCTTTCAAGTTCCATACCCGTACAGGTTTTCCAACCTTTTTACGGGACACCTCGACCACCTATGTGTTCCGGTGTTTTCGCGTTCGAATCCATACTTTTTTTACCCCGGAAGGTGTTCGCGTACCCGTGCAGGCCTACTCAGGCGGGGAGACTCGCTCTACCCATCCTTTTAAACGCATCGAGAGCTCACACCAACCCGGCAGAACGTTCCGGCTCAACTATAGTAGTGGAGCAGTCGCATTCTGCCTTACCGACCCTCGAATAATTATCTGCGATTTTTGTTAAAACCGCGGAAAATCATTCGGGGGTGGTCCACCACGGTGTCAATGAGTCCGAAAAATTCTCCACTTTTAATTAAAAATGGAAAAAATCCCGCCCTCACCGGGACTCGAACCCCGGCCCTCTGGGTGAGAGTCGGATGTTCTAGCCCCTGAGCCACCGTGGCTCCTATGTTCCCTGAATAATTTGATAGTAAACATAAGACACCTTTCTATTAAATTTAGCATTCGTTTACTATCAAATTCAAAGAACACAAGATAGTCTAGATGGAATACTCCATCATAGAACGGCACGGATACGGCGCGGCACAAAACAGCACGACCCCTTGAAAAGTTCCGTCATCTGGATTCTTCCTAAGATGGGCAGGACAGGAGTGTCTTGAAAGAGCCACCGAAATTATTATTGAATAATTATTTTTAAAATTAAAAACTTAATTTAACTGAATTACAAAGGAAGATAATGAATGAAAAATAGAAAACGAATAAAAATTAGTAATTTAAAAATGAACAATTTTTTTAATAATTAAATCATGTTTCAAGTTTAATAAAGATAATATTTTTTTCATTATCAATTAAAATAGCAGACTAATTTATTTTTAGTTTCAGATTGCCTAAATGTGCATATTTTTGTAAATTATTATTACGTTCTTGTGTTATGTAATCATTGTCTTTATTGTTTAATTTGAACAGTTAATACCATAAAGAACGGGATTCTTATCGGGGCATGATTTCCTTTATATAATCAGAAATTACATCTTCTACGGTAACACTAACATATATAAACTACAGAGCAGTCCCGCACAGCATGAAATGTTTTGAAATATTTCGAAAATATTCCAAACGTTTTATACTGTGTGGGGCTCACCTGCCTGCTTGTACTCCAACACAAGCTCGGCTCGCTAATGTATCTTTAAATTAGTGAAATATCTTAGTAATATTACATTACTATTTTGATGTTAATTACTTTTAAATCATGCTGAAGCACAACATGAAATATTTTTGCTGACTAGGCGCATTATTTGGCGATATTTTGGTGGTGCTCGACAAAACATAGCACTGAACAATATAAACAATCTCAGTAAGAAGCTCTTAGAATCGATCAATATGTTTCTGAGGTTATTTCAAAGAGACCATACAAAGAATTGTTTCAAATACGTCAGAAAAATGATAGTTGAAGTCATTTTTAGTTACTATATGCATTTTTTGAGGTTAATTTTATATCTTTTGGCCAAAAATTGTACTGAATAAGATTAAAAATCAGTACCAAGGAAGTTATTAATCAGTGAATAAATTTTTAAGGTTACTTTGAAGATGAAGTGGTGAAATTATAGTTTAGAATGGTAATAAAAAGATTACAGGAGTTTTTTTGGTCGAAAAACGTTTTTTAAGCTTATTCTTATATTTTATGGATACATATGATATAAATCCAACCTAATATCGATATTTAGGAAATTTTTTTGGTCGCTGAACGTGTATTTGGTCTTATTTTCATGTTCAGAATGCAATAGAGCCCCTAAAATGCTATAAATCTATGAAATTTTCAGTTTTTTGATATTTTAGGTACTTTCCACCATTCCTACAAAAATCTGCAAAAAATATGAATGATAGATTTTATGAAAAGTTAAGTTTCTAAGAGTTGAAAATAAATATGTATTCATACCGTTAATGTGCAGGCCATTTTGAATTTTTTAAATTCATTTTTAGGTTATGTTTAAGATTCGTAAGGTTTTATACAGTCACTAAATATATGAGTGATTCTACCAAACCCTTAACTCCTTAGGGAACTCTATAGTGCTGAATTAGAAAGACTATAACTCAGCTTCTTGAAGAGGCACACGAACATAACACGATTAAAATTAATGGTTTTAAAGCCAAGAAATATATCCTGGTATTTTTGTGAAAGCACATAAAAAGTTGTTCTGAAGATTTTGTAAAATTATCAAAACGAGAGGCAATTTCATGTGATAAATCATATGAGAATGCAAAGTTTTTGAAGATTTATGAAAATATTCAATTTAATATATTGGATAATCAAAAAAAATTATAAGAAATTATTTTTTGACTTCATTACAAAGAATTTGAGCAGAGTCAAACTTGTGTGCCTGCTCAAAAAGTTGAGTAGCAGTCTGCAGAAGATATGTAGTTCATTTTTGGTAAAATTTAAGATAGGTCAATGTTTTCATCAAGCACGTAAGTTTATCTCGGCTTAAATTCTTCGTAATAAAGTAAAAAGATAATTTCTTATAATTTTTTTTCGATTATCCAATATATTAAATTAAATATTTTCATAAATCTTCGAAAATTTTGCATTTTTATATGATTTATCACGTGAAATGGTCCCTCGTTTCGATAATTTTACAAAATCTTCTGAATGACTTTTTATGTTCTTTCACAAAAATACCAGGATATATTTCTTGGCTTTAAAACCATTAAGTTGGCATGCGTGGTGCAGACCGTCTCTGATCTCAGTGTGCAGGAGCGTGTAGAAGAGCGTGAAAATGTCTCACACACTGACACGAATTCAAAGGAAACAGCAGACGCCAACACACAAATTATCAACACAGAAATAGCAAAGGATAATCATCACAATACACAAAATTGTGGTATCGAGGGTGGCTCATTGGTAGTCTCCAGTGGACTGAACTGCTTAGCGGCTAATGTCCGGCAGGAGGATTATGTTTGTGCTGTCCTCGGTACCATATTTCCGGATTTGATGCAGTCACACATTTTGTCGGTTGTATGTTTAACATCGTCTGAATCTAGAAGCGGCGTGATCAGGGACGGTCCGGGGGGTCCTTACTCGCTGCTAGTCAGACTCTCCGAGGCCAGTCTGGTTCAAAAAATATTAAATGAAAAAAGAAAAATCACTAGTTTCTCAACGGCAGACATTTATCTTTCTCGTTTTGCCAGTCTGTCTGTCATAAAAAACCATTATAAGGTTTTTATTAATGAATATCTTCAAAAAGATACATACAAAAATTTCAAAGATCTCAAGAATTATGCTCAGGTTAAAGGTATTAAATTTATTTGGCACAGAAGTGGCGGATTTCTGGCAAGACGGGCGAGAGGGGAGAGAGCATACACATTTGCTACTACAGATGATATAGATCAAATTTTAAGTAGTTCAAATAATGTTATTGTAGACAAAAATTTTATTGCTGACAAATCTTGTGTGATTAGTGGATGTTTGAATAAGGTTGACAATGTTGTTAAGATAACTCCCAATGATGAATGTCCTGTTATTAAAAGTAAGTTAAATAATAATGAACTCTCTCCCCAATGACTAAGCCAGATCTCCTTGATGAGTCGAAAAGGGAGAAGGGGTGCACTGCGAGCGGGCTTTTTGAATGTGACTTCTTTGAGGGCTCACATTGGACAGGTGCATGAGCTTCTATTTAACGACCATTCTTATGATCTGTTTGGAGTGGCTGAGACCTGGCTGGGTCCGACTGTCTCGGATGACGTCATTCAGGTTAAGGGGTATAAAATTTTTAGACAGGATAAAAACCTTCATGGAGGGGTTGCCCTTTACGTCCAAGATATTTTGAAATGTGAGATATTAGCTTTTTCGAATACTACAACTATAACTGCCAGTGGCAAGCCTGAAGTGCCTGAATATATTTTTTGTTCTGTTAAAGCAGGCAACTCTGAATCTGTGTTGGTTTCCGTCATTTACCGTCCTCCTATCATTTCCTTTACAAAAGATTCTGATCAAATTGATAAATTAGTAAGTTTGACTCCCGATTTTTCATTTATGATTATAATGGGAGATCTGAATGCCGATCTCCTGCGAGAAAGCAGTGATGCGAAGTTTTTTAGTTAACTGTCCGCTGAGCTTTCGCTTCAGTTGGTCCAGCACGGTGCCACGCATATAACTCCATCGTCTCGCTCATGGATAGACCTGATTTTTGTAGATGACAATGACACCATACTGGACGCATGTAACCTACCTGCGAACTTTCATAGTCGGCACAATTTAATTGAAGTTTCTATAGCCTAGAATGCTAGCAGTTTAGTGCAAGATCCAATTAAGTATCGAAATTATAAAAATATTAGTGGAAAATTATTATTGGAGAAATTGGCCGGCTAAGATTGGTCCAAATTGACAACTGATATAGTGGATCCTGAGTCTGCACTTGACTGCATTTGTGATAATCTCACTGCTGCTATTGAAAATTTAGCACCAGTAAAAATATTTAAATGTACGAAAAAGAAGCCACCATGGATGGATGGAGAGTTGTCACAGATGCAGCGCAGGAGGGATGCCACATATAGGCGATACAAACGGACAAACGACAATAAATATTTTTCAGAATTTTTAATTTTACGTAAGGCGTTGGACGAGCAGATTGAGCGTGCCAGAAGTGAATATTATCATAACAGATTGTTCGAGGCTCTTGAGCTAGGACTCTTACCCGGACCCCAAGGGGATCTAATGCGTACTTTGCTGAGGTGTCGGTTTTGCCACATGATGATGGTGAGGAACGCCAGAAGTTTCTTTCTGAATGCAGCGAAAATGGTTTTGCTTTTGAATCAATTAATATTAACGATGTTGTTCTTGCAGTTTCTCACTTCTCATCGCAGGCTTGTGGGGAAGACGGCATTCCGCAAAGTGTGATACTTAAAGCATTACCATTTATTGGTGAACATCTTGTGACTCTGTTCAATCCTTCTTTCGCGCGGGGGGTTTTCCCTGGCCTTTGGAAACAGGCACGTATTGTGCCATTAAAGAAGTGCTCTGCACCCAAATCGCCTAAAGACTTCAGGCCTATTGCTATTTTATGTTTTCTTTCAAAGGTACTTGAGAAGATCGCTTGTGACCAATTGCAAGAGTACATTACTGCTAATAAAATACTCGACCCAATGCAGACTACCTTCAAAAAGCACAACTCGACACAAACAGCTATTCTTAAATTAACTGATGACATAAGATCAGGTTTAGACAAAAAACTCGTCACGTTACTTTTACTTTTTGACTTCAGTAAGGCATTCGACACAATCTCTCCCTTCAAGGTACTTACTAGACTTAGATCGATAAGGCTTTCCAGGGCTGCTCTCTTGTGAATTAACTCCTATATATCAGGAAAAAAACAAATGGTTTCCACGCATTTAAATGAGGAATCGAGTCGGCTGACAACCAACCTTGGAGTTCCACAGGGTTCGGTACTGGGGCCTCTGTTGTTTTGTCTTTACATTAATGACGTACGTGACGCTCTTGACTCTGGTAGCGTCGAGCACCTACTCTATGCAGACGATCTGCAAATTTACACGCAGGTGCCTCGTAAGAATGTGAAAGAGGGTATTCTCACTCTACAGAAGGCGGCTAAAGCGGTGTCGGAGTGGGCTGCTGGTGTCTCTCTCACTTTGAATTCTAATAAAACCAAGGCAATCGTCTTTGGCAATAGTTGTTTTGTAAATTCTTTTTATGCTGATAGGTCACGTACGATTGATCTTGAGGGAGGCATTAGTATACCTTTCTCTGACTCCGTGACGAGTCTTGGTGTTGTGCTTGACCTTAAACTTTCATGGGTACCGCACGTTGATATGATTACAAAAAAGTTTAATAGAGTTTTGTATGCCCTGCAGTTTTTTCGTCGGTACACCACGAAGACTATGCGTAAACAGCTCGCAACCGCCCTGCTGTTTCCACATCTTGACTATTGTTCAGTAGTTCTGCTCGATGCTTCTCAGGAGTTGAGAAGACGGATACAGAGATTACAAAATTCATGTTGTGAGATATGTAATGGGTTTGAGAATGGGTGATCATGTCTCTCCTTATAGAACCGCGTTGGGTTGGCTGCGCACTGATTCGAGGAGACAGTATTTTTTGGCTGTGCTTATGTACAAAATCGTGCGCATGAATACTCTGGAGCATCTAGTGAGTCTCTTCACTATACCTAGGGCGGCTACTAGGGGAGAGACTAATGATCTTGCGGTGCCCTTTATGCACGCTGAGACTGGAAGGAATTCCTTCCAAGTTCAAGGTGCGCATTTTTGGAACTCTCTGCCTGCTGAGATTGAACATCTTCCATCTTTCAGCAGGTTCAAAGCAGCGGTGAGAGGGTACTTGCTCGACCTAGATTAATATTTTTTTTTACTATTTATTTATGTTAATTTATTTAATTCATTTTTGTAACGTCCTGTATATAGGTTTAAGGTGTGAGTGTATTTATTGTATGAGTGTTGGCTGAATGGTTGGTGAGTGAGAGTTTTTATTTGATTCTATTTTTGACTGCGTTTTATGCTATTGCGTACGCTTGTTATTTTTTTATTCTACACAGACACACATATACACACACACACAAACAGTTACGCAATACACCAACATAAACTTCTTCACTGCGATGAAAATACGAAAAAAAAACTTACGGACACCGATAAATCCACCAACACACAAAAAACACACATACTGACAATAATGAAATACGACTAACTTTTAAACTAGTACGAACATTTTCTCGAATTCAAAGTCGTATAAGCACACAACATAGAGACACTCTTATTGACACATATACTTATAGACACAGACAAACCAACCGATACGCACACTAAAACACACACAGTGGCACGAATACGAAATGACATTTTTTTTAATTGACGTTAACATTTTCACTAATACACATATACACCATACATATGCATACATATACACGCACAGACATACACACATATCATTCACACACACCACAAACATACACACACTTACATCATACATAAAAATACACACACACTCACATAATACATACACACATGAATGTACACATATACACACGCGCACACACGTACGTACACATATACGCATGGACTAGGGGTGGAACTATCCGGATAATAATTATTCGAATAATAAATTTTCTTATTCGAAAGATATCTGTAATCCGGATTGGAATAATTAGTATTCGAATGACTATTCGAATAATAAATAATCGAGTCTAATTATTCGAACTTCAAAGAATTAACGGTACACACCCGCATCCGCATCCACATCCGCACCCGCACCTGCATCCACACCCGCACGCACGCACACACCCAGGCATACACGCGCACGCACGCACTCGCACATACACACAATTGAATTATTCGATTAAAATTACTATCCGAATATTTTTTGATTATCCGAATACTTTTTGATTATTCGAATATTTTTTTACTTTCCGGATTATTTCATCACGGATAGTATTATCCGTTTATTCGAATAATTCAAATAGTCAAAAAATACAAAAATAATCCCATCACTAGCATGAACGCACAAACACACACGCGCACACACATACACACACTCAAACGTACATGCGCGCATATACAGACACGTATATAAACATACACACATACACGGAGAGAACAAATCGGGAATTCTTCCTTGCGCCCTATACTGCTAAAGTTCTGTTTTTGGAAATATGCCTTGTGTACAAGCAACGATTCCATAAGCCATCAGGAAAAAGTCTGTATGCTCTATAAGCGTTTGGACTTTTTCCCGATGGCTTATGAAATCGTTGCTTGTACACAAGACATATTTCCAAAAACGTGCGTACGGAACTTAAGCAGTAGAGGGCGCAAGGAAGTATTCCCGATTTGTTCTCTCCGTGTCCGTACATAAACATACATACACCGACAATTACACTGAAAATTTCACTAAAGCACAGAGAAATATACTGATACACACATACACATACACAAAAGACTTATGATGAAATTCACACACTTATCGTAATTTACATACTCATCAACACACACACTTACCGATATATACGCTACCATCGAAACCTAAATAAACACACATGCATACTAGCTTATAAACAGGCACTTAACACACATGAACATTTACTCTGCTACAAACACATATTAACTGACATAGAGAAACTCAATTACACACACAAAAACATACACCTAGAGCTACAAATACTACACAAGACACTTTTCAACCGACACGAACACTTTATCGATACACACTTTTACACCATACATTTACAAACACATACATGCACGCACACACACACACCAATTTATACGCAATTCACCAACATAAACTTCTTTAGTGCTATAGAAATATACTTACGGACACCGACAAATCCACATTACACATGAAAACATACACATACGTAATAATGATACACAATACTACTCACTTTTTAACTGACATGGACATTTTCTCGAGTACACTGTCATACAGGCGCACTACATGTAGCGCCCTTATTAACATATGATCATATCTCCACAACTTTTAATCTTTTGGTGATATGTCATTTTACAGCTGTCACTGGGTAGCGAATGATGCACACTATTCAAACTAGGTTCACACCTTTTGTACAATCTTGTTCCTCTATTTTTTATGTATATAGTGAATGTGCCACCAATGCTCCAGTAGATATTTCTATAAAACGTAAATTTTTACATGGATAAAAGTTCGGAAATTTTATCCATGTAAAAATTTTCGTTTTATAGAAATATCTACTGGAGCATTGGTGGCACATTCACCATATACATAAAAAATAGAGGAACAAGATTGTACAAAAGATGTAAACCTAGTTTGAATAGTGTGCATTATTCGCTACCCAGTAACAGCAGTAAAATGACTTTTCAAAAACATTATAAAAAAATTAAAAGTTGTGGAGATATGCTCATATATACTTATAGACAAAGACGAATAACTAATACGCACACAGAAACATACACAGTGGCACGAATACAAAATGACACACTTTTTAACTGACATGGACACTTTCACTAATACACATACACATGATATATGCGCACACAGAAACATACACAATGGCATGAATACAAAATAGCACACTTTTTAACTTACGTGAACACTTTCAATAATACACATACACACGATATATACACTCACAGAAACATAAACAGTAGAACGAACAGAAAACGACAAGCTTTTTAACTGACGTGAACATTTTTACTAATGCACATACACACGATCTATACGTACATGCATTCACGCACATACATACACACACATACCATACTCATACACAACACACACTCATACACACTCACACTATACACAGACAATCAAATATACACATACTAACAAAATATATACATACAGAAATACACACATATACACGCGCGGACATACGCACATACACACACACGTAGCACGCACACACTTACATACACAAACACACACCCACATACTCACAAACACGCGCACACACATGAACACACAGTCTAACTTTTATGCAATTCACCAACATAAACGTAATTGTAATCAAATTAATAAAATATTAATAAAGATATTATTTTTTCATTATTAGTATGTAATATTAGACTTACATGTAATTGAGAGAAGAAGTTTTTTATTATCTATTAGTTATAATTATAATCATGCAGTATTAATTAGTTATAATTTTAATTACAATAATGAAATGTAAATAAAAATGATCAATCTTCATTATTACAACAGAATATTAAAGTGAGAGATGGTCTGTGTCTATAAGTATATATGTTAATAAGGGTGCTACATGTAGTGCGCCTGTATGACAGTGTACTCGAGAAAATGTCTATGTCAGCTAAAAAGTGAGTCGTATTATGTATTATCATTACGTATGTGTATGTTTTCACGTGTGGTGAGTGACTATAGCAGTGAAGAAGTTTATATTACTAAATTGTGTATAAATTAGTGTGTGCGTGTGTATATATATATAAGTGTGTGTGTGTGTGTGTGTGGGTTATAAGTTAATATGCATGTGAATTCATTTAGGTTTTGGTTGTGGCGTATATATCGGTGTGTGTGTGTGTGTGTGTGTGTGTGTGTGTGTGTGTGTGTGTGTGTGTGTGTGTGTGTGTGTGTGTGCGTGCGTGCGTGCGTGCGTGCGTGCGTGTGTGTGTGTGTGTGTGTGTGTGTGTGTGTGTGTGTGTGTGTGTGTGTTGATAACTATGTGAATTACGATAAGTGTGCAAGAAATTATCATGAGTCTTTTGCGTATGCGTGTGTATGTATTTATATATGTGTCCGTATACGCGTGCATGTACATTTGAGTGTGTGTGTGTGTGTTTGAGTGTGTCTGTGTGTGTATGTGTGTGCGTATGTATGGGGTACATGTATATTAGTAAAAATGTTAACGTCAGTTAAAAAGAGTGTCATATTGTATACGTGTCGCTGTGCATGTTTTAGTGTGCGTATTGGTTGGTTGGCCTGTGTATATAAGTATATGTGTTGATAAGGGTTTCTATATGTTGTATGCCCGTACGATTTTGTTTTAGTGAAAATGTTCGTGTCAGCTATAAAGTTAGTCATATTTCATCATTGTCAGCATGTATATGTTTTTGGTGTGTTGGTGGATTTATCGGTTTATGTTGTTAAATTGCATAAAAGCTTGTGTGTGTGTGCGTGCGTGTGCTTGCATGTGTGTGTGTGTGTGTGTGTGAAACAAAAAATATATATTTTAGTAATGGTTTTATTTCTGTTTCCTGAAACGCTCATAGTTTGCTCCAATTTTTTTTTCATATTCTCACATTTACCTATGATTTCACAGATCCTTATCGATGGGAATATACATTTTAAAAAATAAATGTAAAATAAATTAAAAATAAGAACAATTATTATAAATTATAATTTTATACCAGTTTTCTAAGTGCTAACACATAATAAAATTTCATATTAAATATAATATTATTAATACATACAATATTATTAATACATATATAATAATATTTAATACGTACAACGATATTACAAATAATATTTAATATTATTTGTAATATCGTTGTATGTTCTATTAATACAAATTTTTTTGACCACAATCAAAACAGTTAAAGGTCATGACAGCTAAACATGCATAAACCATAACCATAAGGAACCAGAAGGAACAAGGGCGCTGTTGTCGTTGGGTTTAGTTGAGCATATCGTTGGGTGGGAGGAAAAAGATCGTAATTCAACCAAGCTCAAAAACGTAGCAGCTTGGCTTCGGCAACTAAGAAGTGTTAATTCAACTTAGCGTATAAAAAAATTGTAACTCGGGTTTGGCCATAAAAACGTTATAACTTTTATGCTTAAACATTGGAGTTATAACGTTTATTTATAATTACTACTTTTTTAAGCGCTAAGTTGAATTAGAACCTTTTCGTGAACAAAACCAAGTTGTTACGTTTTTAAGAGTTTAGCTGAGTTATGATGTTTTTCCGCCAACCCGTCGATATGTTTAGTGGTTCTAGCCTACTGCATATGACTGAAAATTAAATATTCTTATTATTTTATTTTCAGAACAAGAAAATAACTATATCGACATAAGTGTTTTTGAAATTTTTAAATGATTTTATATTTCACTAGGGGGCAAGCCCCCTGCGCGCAAGCGCGCCAACCCCCATCTTGCTTTTATAACTTTAAGAGGAGGCCGTGTAGTTCTGTCCTTGTCTAATCTAAATTTTCGTTATTATGGCTAAATTAAATATTTTTATACAAAAGTAAGGGCAGAGCCCAATAGATTTAAGGATGAGCAGACGATTCTATTCTATGAAAAAATATAAAATTTTCATTAGTTTTCGAGTGAAGTCTGAAACGGAAAAAGAGTTAAATTTGATTGAAGTGTTCAACTCTTTTTCCGTTTCAGACTTCACTCGAAAACTAATGAAAATTTTATATTTTTTCATAGAATAGAATCGTCTATTCATCCTTAAATATATTGGGCTCTGCCCTTACTTTTGTATAAAAATATTTAGTTTACTAATTATAACGAAAATTCAGATTAGACAAGGACAGAACTATACGGCCGCCTCTTAAAAAAATTTCCAAGAATTTGCAATTTTTTAAATCAGTTTTGCTAATAACTACAAGCAAATGCTAATAAATGTTATAAATAGTTTGGTTTGAGACAGAAGTAGTAGTTATTTGCAGTTATTAACAGTTATCAACATTTATAAGCACAAAAATTTTGTACAATACAATTTTTTAAAATTAAGATAATAGTTATTTTTTTTATTTCTGTAATTATTTACGGTTATTTGCGGATTCTCGCAATTATTTGCAATGATTTTCTGATTTTTGTAGTTATTTGCAATTATTTTCTGATTTTTGTAGTTATTTGCAGAAATTTGCAGTTATTTATAGTTAATAATAGTTATTCATAAAAATTTATCGGCTTGAAAATTTTTTCCTATGTATAAAAAATTTTAAAATTTTTAAAAAAGCGTACAATTGTTAATAACTGTAAATAATAGCAAGAAATTGCAAATAACTGTAAATAAATGGAATGGGTCAAGCCCCCTGCACGCAAGCGCGCCAACCTCCGTGTAATTTGAAAATATACTAAATATCTTTTTAATGTAATTCAACAAAAATTTTTCTATTATTTTGAATGATTATCGTAATGATTCTATACTATCATTACAATAAACTTTGACACTACAATTATTATTATTATTTACTTTTTCAACAACATATTTAAGCCTATTTTTAATTTCTTTTCTTTATACATTTTTAATGTTAGATTATTAATAAACATACATAATTATTAAAAAAAGAATTCTTTTTATAACACAAAAATATTCATTTTCATATATATACATTTCTTATAAAAGAAAATGTCAATAATTTTTATTCAATTTTTAACAACTACTTCTGTCTTCAACTAATTTTAACTTGATTCTAACTAACTTTCAATTCATTTCAGCTAACTTTTAGCTGATTTGTAGCTAACTTTTTGCTAAATTCATCTAATTTTAGCTAAATTCCAGCTATCTTTCAACTAATTTTAGCCTAATTCTAGCTAACTTTTAACTAATTTTAGCTGACTTTTAGCTTGATTTTAGCTAAATTTAAAGTAAAAATTAGGAGCCGAAAATGAGCGGCGTATTTCAAACGGCGACAGCGTCGACAGCGTCGCTAGAATTAAGCTAAAATTCCAGCTAACTTTCAACTAATTTCAGCTAACTTTCAGCTGATTTGTAGCTCACTTTTAGCTGATTTGTAGCTAACTTTTCGCTGATTTGTAGCTAACTTTTAGCTGATTTGTGGCTAACTTTTAGCTTATTTGTGGCTAATTTTAAGCTAATTTGTAGCTAACTTTTATCTGACTTTTAGATAAATTCATCTAATTGTAGCTGAATTCTAGCTATCTTTTAACTGATTTTAGCACAATTCCAGCTAACTTCCTACTAATTTTAGCTGAATTTAGCTTGATTTTAGCTAAATTTTAAATAAAAATTAGGAGCTAAAAATGAGCGGCTTATTTCAGACGGCGACAGCGTCGACAGCGACGATATATTTTTAATAATATCTTTTATTTAATATCGACATAATTATGGCAAACTTTAGGTAAATTTTAGCTTAATTTTGACTAAATTCAAGCTAACTTCTAGCTATTTTTTATCTAATTTCAGCCTAATTGTAACAGACTTTAGCTAAATTTTAGCTTTATTTTAGCCAAATTTTAGCTAAATTTTAGCTGATTTGCACTATTTTTTTTAACTTTCAAATAAATTCATCTAAAACTTTATGCTAACTTTTAGCTATCTTTCATCTGATTTCAGCTTAATTCTAGAAAACTTTAGCAAAATTTTAGCTAGGTTTAAGCTAACTTTTAGCTAATTTGTAGCTATTTTTTCTAAAATTTTTGACTTTTAGATAAAACTTTTAGCTACATTCTAGCTAACTTTCAGCTGAATTCTAGCTAACTTTCAACTGAATTCTAGCTAATTTTCAGGTAATTTCAGCTTAATTTTAGCAAAATTTTAGCTAAATTTCAGCTAATTTTAAAAAAATTGAGAGCCAAAAATGAGCGGCGTATTTCGGACGGCGACAGCGGTGATATATTTTTAATAGTATAGAGAGATAATTAACTAATTAATTGTCATTAAATAATTTTTATAAGTAAAGAATTAAAATAATTTTTATTTTTTTTCCTTTTTTTTATTTTACGTGAATTACTCGATGGATATATTCCAAAATATTAGGAAATATTACTGGTAAATCATTTTTTATATTAGAATTACATTTTAAAAAATAAAATCTAATTACTCGAACTTAAAGAACTCTAAGGCACTGCGCTAAGGCAGTTGACAGCGTTTTTTATTTTATTTTTTTCGCGTATATACTCTCACTTATTCAACAGAAACGTGACTTACTATTATATCCAAACGAATTTGTTGGTAGATAACTTATTTTAAAGGTTGGTGTTTAGCTTAACATCAAAAGCACTGTGTCAAATATGGAAAATGTGAGTTTTTATGTCATTAATAGTATAGCATTTTTGAAGAAAAAATGATGTTTTCAATAAACATTAAGTCAACACCTTGGATTATTACCGAGATAACGTGAGTTTTTACGTCGTATGCAATATCAAAACGCGTTTTTTGAGATTAGTTTTCGACATTTGTGCAATATATTGTGGAAAAATGTAACCATAAACTCATATTATAGGGTATTTTGGGTCGCTGAACTCATTTTTCAACATAAATTGTACTTTGAAATTGTTTAAATACTCTAAAAATCCCAAAAATGAGTGGAAATTTGAGTTTTTCGTTATTTTAACTACTTTCTACCCTTTTAAAGAATCTGAACAATTTTATGGTACTAAATTTAAATGAAAACAAGACTTTGAGGTGAACTAAAAAAAAATCTAAACAATAGTTTTTTTTCTACGCAACTTAGAAATTTTCAAACCCATTTTTAGGTTTGGTTTCGAAAACCTCTAAATAAACTTATGTGCGCATTATGATTCCCTTTAATCTCGATTTTGAATCACCCAAATCGGTTAAAAATTCGTAGAGATATGCTTAAAAAACTAAAGATCATATTTTTTGAGGTTAGGAAGCCAATTTTGAGTCTAGCGAGCTGTAACTTTCAGGATCGGAGTTTTTTGACATGATAAATAAATAGGTCAAATTCTAAAAAGATCGAAGGACAGGCCATTTTAACGTACTTATCCTCTTTATATCTAATAATACAATATACGATAATGCAACCGAGCGATGTTAGGAGCGAGGTGAATTTTGCTAGTAGTAGTTATTAAAATCTATAATAAAATATATAAAACTTTAAAAATATAAATTTCAATTTATCGTAATTACTGTAAACTTTGTTTTAAAGATTTTATTAATAAAAATAAATATTCTTCAATTGAGCATGCTTTTTGCAATTAATGAAGCGGCCAAGTTTGGGGTGGGAATAAAGTAAAATATGCAACACGAGAGTAAAATCTATTTCTCCCTCGAGAATTTAGCCCCCTCGCTTCGCTTCGCTACGCTCGGGTCGCCAACTTCCCCTCGGGAAAATATGTGACTTAATTCTCTAGTTGCATAATATACTATAATACACTTCGTTTAACGACAATAATGAAAATCTATAAAGTTCTTTTATTGACGTAGATAATTAGTCAATTTTATAAAATCTTACTAATTATGTACGCAGCACTTTATCGAAGAACTTCAACGAGCACTTTCACCCGCACTTTTTAATAAGCACATCCAAAGATACAATTATTACAAATATACTTCTCGCACTTTGAAATTATATAATTATTCGCGCAATATATCAAACCGCACTATATTCAGTTTATTATAACAGTTTCAGATAAAATCTCTTTGATTAAAATATTAAATCAAGTGTACTTATTTACTGTCTGCCTGTATCTACTAGGCTGAATCAAGGTAAGATTATTACAATTATATTTCTATATACTTTGTTCAAAATTCAAGTATATTTAATCGTAACAGCTATTCAAATCAATTGAAATTGGTAGAAACTTTCTACCACTAGACTGACATTTGATAAAACTTTTTAAAATCAATTACTTACTTCATTCTTTATTTAATATTATAATAAAACACAAACACGTTTCCTTCATAATAACAACATTTAATTATTAATCCTGTCCTGGTGTAAAGCCTGGACTTCACATTGGTTCCGGTACGAATTTTTAATTGAAGGATCGTATTAAATAAACTTGAAGATTATTAGTATGAAAATATAACATTCGATCAGAAGTGAGACATAACAAATATAGAAAGGGCAACTAACTAAATAAATTTAAAAGCACAATAAAGTGCAATAAAATAAAATATGTAATGTGCAAATAAATAAAATGAAATATATAAAGTGAAATTAAATAAATGAAATAAAATATATAAAAAGCATATAAATAATCCAAATAAAATAAAACAGATAAAGTGGATCTAAATAATTCAAATAAAATATAATATACAAGTGCAATCAAATACAGAAATAAATATATCAAATAAATAAATAAATATATCGAGTAAATAAATAAAGCACACATCATATCAATTATAGTGCATTATTGAATAAATAAATAAATCATATAAATGAATCAATAAATAAATATAAGGTCATGAATAATATTGATAAATCAATAAATACAAAATTCAAAAGTGCTATAAACAAAAGTGATACTTATATAAGAAATATTAAAGTTCACGATCAACAAAAGTGGCTGTTAAACAAAACTAAGTGAAGAAATAACAATGAATTTTTTTTATTGAACTATTAATTATTAACATTTAATAGTATACTAGTAAACTATTTAAGTTTTATAACAATATACATTATAGAGTTAAAATAAGCATCATTAAATTTATAACAATTTCTTTAACTAATTAACAATAATCCAATCGATACTACTAAATTTAATTCAAATTTGATACATTACCAATATTAATAATTTAGAATTAAAGATAATATTATAGGCTGATTCCATTTCAAATCGAACAGTCAGGATACACTCAAGTCACCAATTACTGCGCTAATGGAGTATGTTATTCTATACTACAAATAAGGGTATACGTCTTTTTTTATTTCGCTGAAATATCAAAATTGCATCAGATATGCACTTTTGAAAATTGCATACAAAAACTAAATGTTAAAACTGAAAATGTTGAGAATAACTTTAGAGAGCTATCGTTTTACCAATTTCCAATGAATTTTGATAAACCTTTTTTTATTTTATTTCGTTTTGAGCCCTCTTCAACTCCGTGCAAGAAATTTAAAAAAAAAACTAAAAAATGACTGAGATATATGCATTTTACCAAAAAATGCACTTTTTATGCACATGCATTTTTCTCGAAAAGGCCATTTTTTTTTTGCTGAAATTTTTTTTGCTGATAGAGGACCAAAATACCTATCTAATAGTACTTGTTTGATCCCGGCTTTTTTGGTTTGGAGCGAGAAAAAAATTCACAAATTTTGTTGGTGAAAAATGCTTGTATATACGTTCGGAAGTCTTGAGCAGTCGACATTTAAATATTATCCTTCGTTTAGCATTATCCAGGAACAACGACGTGGACGTAGAAGGATTCTGTTCCCTTCGGGGTGCTTTTTTAGAGTGAGTTCCCCTTGTCTCTCACTGTTGGGATGCGTCAAAAAAATAATTATAGATAATTATTTTTTTTTATTTTTGCGCTTATTATTTTTAGTTTTAAATGTAGTCTCACGACGCTTGGCTTTTTTTTTCTTGTTTTTCACTTCATTTAGTGCATGTATAGCTGTCCTGACAATAAATATATGTGATTTTGATTCCCCAAGTTTTTTTAACCACATATGACTTTTTTGAATTCCATTATATTTAGAAACCCCACTCCATTCAATATTTTTCTTTTTTCTAAATCTTTCAATCTCATTTATTGGTAGTAAAATGATTTTTATTGCATTGGTGTAACTTTGAACCCAATTTATAAAATCGTCAGCATTTTGTATCGATTCTTCATGAAAATATTCCATAACGATATTTTTTGTGCTTTCATCAATAGGATGACCAGTATATAAATCTGGCTCCGAATAAACTCCTTTATTTTTCACGAGATTTTTTGATTTATTTATCATATACTCGCTTATATTCGGGAATAGTGAGCAAACTTTTATTTTGCTTAATTTTGAAGGTAGCAGAGTTAGAAGTTTTATTTTCTCCGAAATAGAAGAGCATTTTTCTAAAGCCAATTTAAAATTTTCTAAAAATTCATTCCAATAGTTTTCAGTGGAATTTTCGTCCGATTCTATTGATTCAACTGAAATGCCATACGCATCTTCTAATTTACTTCCAACAGTAGCAGAAAAAGCTAAAATTAAGGATTTTTTCTTTTTAGATACGTAATTTCCTCTAAAATTTTCAGGTATTGCAGTTTTTTTCTTTTAGGGGTGAGATGCATTCAGGTAAAACTGAATTAATACTCTCGTTTAATTCCTCTATTCGTTCGGGTGTCTTCGGAATAAAATCATCATCTCTTCCGCTAAAAAGTTCAGTGATTTCATTTTCAGATATAGACTCAAGATCACTTAAAATCATTTTTGATATGCGTTTATGGCAATTTTTACATACATTAGTAGATGGCAATATATTTAAATCTGGATGAAGCTGTGCCAAATTAATGGCTAAATCTTCCAACGGTCTAAAACGTGAATTACTGCTCATATAAACTACCTTTTTATGCATTTGAAAAAAATCGGGACATGAAATTCTTTTAGAAGAGTAAATTTCGGACATTGTTATTTCACAATTTTGTTGAATTTTTCACAAGCCCGAGAAGCACCTTTCAAAGCAGCCGTAAAATAACTAGCTTCTATATAACAGTTCTAATATGCTGTTTTGGTTACGCGATGTATTTGTCCATGAGTTAGCCTCCTATTGTTTGTACATCGAAACATACATAATATAGATATACACGAATAGAATTCTTTTTTTTCATGTTTAAATATTTATTTTTATATTACGAATTTACATATATATATATATATATATATATATATATATATATATATATATATATATATATATATATATATATATATCACTATTGATGCTATATACATGCATACAAATGTAAACAAATGATGAGCCAAGCATACGACAGTGTTTGAATGCAGACTGCTTAAGACTTCCGAACGTATATACAAGCATTTTTCACCAACAAAATTTGTGAATTTTTTTCTCGCTCCAAACCAAAAAAGCCGGGATCAAACAAGTACTATTAGATAGGTATTTTGGTCCTCTATCAGCAAAAAAAATTTTAGCAAAAAAAAAAATGGCCTTTTCGAGAAAAATGCATGTGCATAAAAAGTGCATTTTTTGGTAAAATGCATATATCTCAGTCATTTTTTTTTTTTTTTTTTAATTTCTTGCACGGAGTTGAAGAGGGCTTAAAACGAAATAAAATAAAAAAAGGTTTATCAAAATTCATTGGAAATTGGTAAAACGATAGCTCTCTAAAGTTATTCTCAATATTTTCAGTTTTAACATTTAGTTTTTGTATGCAATTTTCAAAAGTGCATATCTGATACAATTTTGATATTTCAGCAAAATAAAAAAATACGTACACCCTTATTTTTAGGGTAGAATAACATACTCCATTAGCGCAGTAATTGGTGACTTGAGTGTATACTGACTGTTCGATTTGAAATGGAATCAGCCTATAGTAAAAAATAGTGAAATAAACAAACTGCATAAAAAAGCAGACATTGATCATCAAAATATTACAAAGTGTATCGAACTTATAAAATACAAACTTAGCAAAAAATGTATTGCGATAAGCTTTCGTATATTAACAACAGCAGTAGGTCAATATAAAAATTCAAAACACAAGTTAGCAATTGTACGATATTCTCTGATATTATAAGACAAAATTAGGTCAATCTAAATTCTTGAATGAGCAATATCATAACAATTTGCGTTAAAAAACAGGTGTTACGTTTACATAATTAAGTATACTGAAATTAATAAGAATTTCATGAGACATGTAAAAATAATAATATCTCTAATTAAATGAATGAAATCAATTGAACAGAAATACAAAAAATTGTACAAAAATACAATTAATTGAAATTTGCAATAAACTCAAAGTACCCGTCGATGCATATCAGAATATTAGTAAAATTCGTAATATATTGAGAGTATTTATGAAAAAAACTATTATTTAAAACCAAGAAGACGCAAGTGCGTTTAGGAAAGTACAAGACTTCTACACTCTCCTGTTAAAATAAATTATATACAACACAAGAACAGCAAAATTTAGATACAACAAACAATCAGCAAAATCTAAATATAACACAAGATCAACAAAACATTTAAGTAAATATAGATATTAGAGCCATAAACAAAAATTCAAATAGACAAGAAAATACAATTGATGAAAGTACAGGAATGATTCGAAAAATTATTCAAAATAGAACCAAAACGACAAACCAAGATAACAGAAAGAGACAAAGAATGTAGGACTTTGGAAAACAATAATGAAAAGTTCAAAATAAATAATCAATATATAAAATGTTCATATTGCAAGAAACCAGGACAGTCAATAGAAACATATTCCATAATAAAAAATTTAGAAAATAATCGGAATACATTTTGTACACTTTGCAAAGAGACAAATCATACTAACGAACATTGTCGACTAAAAACACCTGAATCAATAAATATGCAGAAAAACGCTTCAACTCATCTTGGAGAGAGCGCACAAGAGGAGTTACACAACTTAAGTCGCTCAAAAATTATATAGATGTATGATATTTTGCAAAACAACAGATAATTGATTATGAGTTTGAAACTTGCAGTGATTTAAATAATGATTTTATATACAACACTGAGTTTACTCATGTAAATATTATTGAAAAAAATACACCCTTATACAAAATAACAGAATTTAAAGAATAAATAAGAGATGACTCAACAACAATAAATACATGCAACGAAACTTTTGAAGTAAATCATATATATGATGAACAAACTAAATAAGATATTAATGAGGAAATGGTTAAAAATAAAAATAGTATGGACACTGATATACCAATTTATATATTTAAATTAAGCGATACACTACAATTTATTCAAATAAAAAACCCATTTACTAACAAATTATGCAAATTATTAATAGATACAGATGCTCAGCTTAATATTATAGAAGAAAGCTTAGTACCACTAAATTTTGTTAATGATAGTGTTAAAATATATTTGTCTGGAATTGCTAACACTCCTATTAAAATATGTGGTTTGATAAATTTTCCAATTAATGATTTACATACAGACTTCCATGTAGCACCGGAAAACTTTTCAATACCTACCGATGACATTTTAGTTATGAACGTATTAAAAAAGAAATTAATTAAGAATGGATAAAGGCCATTTAGAAATAAATAGAGAAAAATTCTTTATTCAAACAGATTGCAAACATAACGATGATTCAATTTCAAATTTATAAATACAACATATGGGAAATACAGACTAAATTACTGCTAATACATTTCAAATATTATGTTATATATCAAAAATACAAGACACTGAAAATTACTCAATCTCAGATTTTCTTAAAAATAAAAACATAGAACATTTTTTAAAAGATATTATAAGATAACACACTGGACAAAGATCATTCTAAAATATCAAATGATGAAAATTTCAAATATTAACAATTTCTTTCAAAACTTCAAGAAAATACGAATTTTAATGTTGAAAAAAAGATGAAGAATTTCTTACATATTTTACAAAAGAAAATATTGCAATTATAACAGATATGCAAGAAGAAAAATCTACTAAATTTGAGGAAAATTTAGTGTATAAAAACATGAATCATATTCAAGAAAAAAAATATCGATCGTAATTGAAAATTATTAAATAAAATAATTTTAAATCACTTAAACGAAGAAAATAAACAGATTATAAAAAATTTTATCTTGAATAATGAAAATATATTTTGGCTAGAAGGAGAAAAAATCGGAAAATGTAATTTAGAACATCATGAAATAAATTCAACAGATAATGAACCAATATATGTTGAACAATTTCCATTGCCATATAAGTAAAAAAAATCGCTATAGAAGATACAAAAAAATTAATTAAAAATGATTTAGTGAGACCATCTAAAAGTACTCATAACGCATTAACATTTGTAGCAAAGAAAAAACCAGGTAACGATGGGAAAGAAAGATATCGAATAGTTATAGATTATCGAAAATTAAATGTAAAAACAATACCTGACCCATATAATACCATCTATAACAGAAATTTTTGATGACTTAGGTGGAAATAAATATTTCACGACTGTAGATATTAGACCTCCGTCCGTCGACAAAAAGTCAAGTCATTAATATCAAGCTGAAACTTTCTAGATCGCTTCATTTCAATGAGTCGGACAAACTTTTTATCTGGCAAAAATCTCGGTAGTGGGGACTAAATCTGCTACAGGCCTTCAAACATGTCTATAATTCCGGGTGCCAAAAATTTACTAATACCAAGTCGATTCTTATTGAAATTTTTGTTGGACAATGTTACGGTTATATTACATTAACTTTAATTTACCCATAAAAAAAAATTAGCTTGGTATTAATCACTTTTTTGAGTAGGGATTTCCAACATTTTCAGTATGTTGGACTGGCGGATAGTCCCCATTAATTTTGTCGGACAATCTACTTTTCGACTTTTTCATTAACTAATCTTTAAATTTCAATAAGAATCGACTTGGTATTAGTAAATTTTTGGCACCCGGAATTATCGACATGTTTGAAGGCCTGTAGCAGATTTAGTCCCCACTACCGAGATTTTTGCCAGATAAAAAGTTTGTCCGACTCATTGAAATGAAGCGATCTAGAAAGTTTCAGCTTGATATTAATGACTTGACAAAAAGGTCGACGGACGGAGGTCTATATGGTATCAGCTCTCCATTGGGTACCTATGAAAGAATCAGATATTCATAAAAAAGCTTCTAGCATTCATCCAGAAGATTTGAATTCATGGTTTCACCATTTGGTTTTTTTTTTATACTAAACGGGCATTTTTTTCCAATAATGTTTTAAATATACATTCAAAGACAATACGATTGACGTATTATTTAACGCAGTGTCAACCCACAAATTGGTTTAACAAATTCTCCTCAAACATTTATGAGAGCAGCTAACACTCCTCTGGGTGAACTTATTAACAAAAGAATATGTCATTTTCATATTGATAATGATTGATAAAAACAGCTTAAAACATTAAAGAATTTTCAGGACTAGCAGGATACTATAGAAGATTTATAAATGATTTTGCAAAAATATCTGAACCATTAACATGTTTGGTACAGAAAGATATAAAATTTTCATGGGATTTGGAACAGCACCAAGCATTCAATAAACTTAAAGAAACATTATGTTCTGCTCTATTATTACAATTCCCACAGCTAGATAAGCCTTTCATAATTACAACTGATACATCAGGATATGCTTTAGGAGCTATATTATCTCAGAGAGAAATTAAAGAGGATAAACTTATAGCAAATGCCTCAAGAGTTTTAAAAGGCTCAGAATTTAATTATCATACATACAAGAAAGAAGCTTTGGAATATTATTCAGTACTTTAAAAAAAAAAAAAAGTTAATTACATAGAGGATGTTGTCCTCTATATAATTAACTTTTTTTATATGATGATATCAGATAGATTCTAGCCCGATTCCCGTTGAACACATTACATCAGGCTAGCCCATCTGACACACCATACCGAAATCTTTGACTACCGATCGATGGTCAGTTATTTTTGTGACCAACAATCAACCGATACCCAATGAGATTAGATTTTTTAAGAGCCACGTGATATTACAAGCTCATACACTAATTTTTCTTTTGAAAAAAAAGTCAAAGGTACCTGGCCAGGATTCGAACTCATGCCCACCTCAATGAAGGCAAGAGCTCTATCCGTTATGCCACTGTGCTCTCTAATATTATTCGGTAGAGAGTCATTTAGAAATTATATTTACGGAAATAAATTTATTATAGTAACGGATCATAAACCATTACTATCTGTTAAATCAGCAGATAAAAATAATAGAGTTCAAAGATGGTGCCTCAAATCGTCAGAATATGATTTTAATGTAATATATAAAAAGGGAAAAATGAACGTAAATAGTGATGCATTATCTGGAAATCCCATCGATACAGTAGAAATTAATGTTGTAACTGGAGCTCAAAAAGCGAAGGATAATGAAGAAAATATTAAATTAACAGATATACCCACAAATGAAATGAAAATACAAAAATCAAACGAGGAACGTACACGTATTTAAAAAACGTGGTCAACCAAAAAAGGTAATTAAAACAATAACAAATAAAGAAAATAAAATTGTCAAAAATAAAGATGAAAAACAAGAAAATATATACTCAAATAAATCTAATACCATTATATATTTTAAAAATTCTATACAAAACAGAAAAGATAACATATTGCATTTAATTACGAATGAAAGTATATCTTTAGATAAAATTCAAGATAGATATTTTAAACATAAAAATATTTGAGTAAATAATAATATAAAAGATAATGAGATTAAAATAGTAAATTGAAAAAAAGCAAAAATTTTTATAATGTGTTTAAATTTAGAAAAATCGTCGATAATAATAAAAGAAAAATTAAAAAAATAATTTTAATACATTCAAAAATCTATTTATTAAAAATAATTATACTATATTTAGTACACTTTTTGTAAATTATTACAAAATAAATACATATCTATATCTATACATCAAAGAATATTAAAATCCTAAATATAGATTGGAATGAAATCGAAGAAAAATTATATAATACTTTTTAAAAAAATAAGTATGAAAGTTATTATTTGTTTGAATAATACAGAATATGTAGAAAATAAAAAAAAAAATTTTTAAATTATATAATTCTTTGAGTTTAGGGGGTCATTCGGGAGTTTATAGAACCTATAATCGAAAAAAAAAAAAATGTTTCTAGGAAAATCTAACAAACAATATACAAAATCTTATAAAAAACTGTGAAACATGTCAAAGAAATAAATTGAAAAGAATTAAAACTAGACAACCTATAATAATAACAGATACCCCAGAAAAAAACATTCAATAAAATTTCTTTAGATATAGTAGGACCTTTTAATATAACTAAAAATAATAATAAATACATATTGACTATTCAAGATCATTTATCAAAATTTTAAATAGCTATCGCACTTAAAGACTAAACAGCAGAGTCTATAGCTCATGCATTTATAAAAAAATTAATTTCCATTTTCAGTTCGTCAAAACTAGTACTTACAGGTAAGGGAGCAAATTTTACAGGCAATTTAATAAAAGCTATTTCAAAAAAATTCAAATTTAAAAAAATCGAAACTACTGCCTTCCATTTACATTCTAATGATTCATTAAAAAGGGCCCACCAATTCCTATGTGAAAATTAAAAAAATTTTGCTGATAAAAAATCAGAATAGGATTATTGGCTTGCACAATTTAACTATAATAATAGCGTTCATTCAAGTCATAAATTTACATCACACGAACTAGTTTTCGTCTACCCAGCTAGATTATCATCTAGCAAACCTTTAAAATCATCAGAAAAATCACAAATCTTTAATAATTATATAAAAAAATTAATAATAAATATATAAGATATTGCAAAAATGGCCCGCGAAAATTTAATAGTATCGAAAGAAAAATCTTAATTATATCACGATAGATTCATAAATCCTATAGAATATAATATAGGAGATAAAGTAAATTAGAAAAAAATCAAATCTTGGGACCTTTTGAAGTATTAAAAGTCCACGAAAATAGCAATATCTCTATGGATTTTAAGGGTGGCTAAAAGTTAGTTCATGCAAATAAATTAATCTTACAGGAACGAAAAAATTAATATTGTTTTATGTTTCAGAAAGAAAAAGGAAAAAAGAGAGAAAAAAATGCTGTTCATTTTATTCATATTATTATCTATTGTTAGAGAAAATGTTGCAATTATTGGATTCAATTGCGAATCTACGGATCTAATCATTACTACATATTCACTACTAGACACAGGAGAATGTGATTTTTAACAAGAAAATATTACTATGACCAATTCTACAATAGAATTATTACAAATAGCAGAATTTAAAAAAATTAAGGTTATACGATCTAAAATAGAAATTCAAAGAACGATTTTTCATTGCGGAATATTCAGTCACCTTGGATCCACTGCTCATGCCTTGCAAGAATATCTGTACGAAATTAGCCATGAAAAATGCAAATTTATTCACGACACAGGAATATTTAAATTCGACAATATTCATACAATAGCTGAGGGGCTGTTCACAAATTACGTAACGCACCTTTTTACAAAAATAGATAACCTCCCCCCTATGTAACATAATTATTTTGCCCCTCTCCTCCCTGTATAGTAATTACGTAAAATAAATATTAAAAATGTAATTGAGAATTTTATAATTTATAGCATGAATTATTAAATTTATCATAATTAAAATAATTAATATAATAAAAAGATTTACGTTAATTAACTATGAATAAACAATAAATAATATTTAACGCAAATTTTTATATACATGAATTTTGAAATAAATATAATAATTATAAATAGCGGTGCTATCATTAATAATATTAAATGAATACGGCCTTTACTACATAAATCTACATTGACATCTTGAAGAAGAATAATATCTTGAAGCAAATAGAATCAACTTGATTCTAGAGGAAATAATCTTGTTCTTATACCCATTGAAATAGCTATCTGTTTAAAAATGCAAACGAATTTTTTTTAGTGAAATATAAGCTATACTATAAAGAAAATATACTTAAAGAATATAAAAAGATTTTCAATTAAGAATAAATACTCGCATCAAGTGGATTCATTTCGAATGAAGACATTTTGATGTTTGAAACAAAAACCTCACGATTTCGATTTAAACATTGAGTTACTTACATCTAAAAAATTTAATTTTCCATCGAAACGATAACATCACATTGGAGTTTCCCCTTGTTCCAAGAAATCTTTTTTCTCGATGTACTTATTCGCAAATAGTTTTAAAATTTTATTTCTTGACAACTCACACCCTTAAATAGAGGCCGAACTATATGTCTTTGTCAAATAGTGTTTTTTATCATTTATGTAAACACCAATGGCTGTAACACGAAAAAAATGGCAGCTAGATACTAGTATAATAAATACATTTTATAATAAGAACAAAATAATTTAATCATGTAGTTTTTGAATATGAGACCTTTGGTCTTTTAGACACTTAAAGATGTAGGATGAGGAGGAAATCCAAGGAAAAATAACTCCAAGTTGTAATACAAATAATTTGCAGTCTTTATTACTACAACGCTTGGTTCACCTTAGAGTACAAGAAAGATAGTACTTAACTTTTTGCTAGTCGAGAACAGTCTGTCTCTTGCTTGCTCGACAGAGCCACGCTTCCCTTGTAGCGCTCATATAGCGCTCTATGTCGCTCACTTGCGCGCCGCTAGTTACGCGTGGCACTTACGCGTGCCATGTATATACATATGTGTGTGTGCCCACAGACCTACCAAAAAAGATATATTATATTTTAGATTTTCAGTAGGTATCATATTATTCAAAAACCACGAGATAAAATTATTTTTTTCTTATCATAAAATTTATCTATTATACTGGTATCTAGCGGAAGCTGCCATTTTTTTAGTTTTACAGCCAATGGTGTTCATATAAAAGATTAAAAACTCTATTAAACAAGAACAGATAGTTCGTCCTGCTCTTAATTCAATATAATTTTGAATTTATTTTTCCCACAAAAATAAGTTCATGAAAGTAAAAGCTCTCATAAATATTATCAATACTATAGAACGAAAAAGTTTTTGAAAAAGCGTGTCTTAGTTATATTGCGAGGTGTGCACATACACGTACCAAAATAATGTTGGTATTACATCGAAAATAAAGGCAGGTAGTAGTGCGATGTTAGCGCGCTATTGTTGAGAACTAATTAAATTCTATACATTGAAAAAAAATTTTTTTATGTTTCGTAACACGCATCTATCACCCCCCTATAACCCAGCATAACATTTAAGTAAACCCCCTCCCTCCCTCGTGGTGTTACGTAATTTGAGAACGACCTCTGATCTAAACATGAATTCTACAAAATCAATAGGAATAGATCTCGCAGGCTCAGTAAAAGATAAAACATGCACAGGAGCATCGTACGCAGACAACTTCGGATCCTGGGATAACGTATTGGTGCAGAGACTTATAAAAGTAACAGTATTAAAAGAATATGCTCAATTAGGTCTAAAAAATGATAAGATTAAATTACGTTCGGGAACAATATGTAAATTATCAGATCAACATTGCATTGATTCACAATGAGGATATAGTTTTTGGGCACACATACCTCAAAAGAGGGTTTTAAAACAGGATATTTATACAGAGGCCCTGCAGCTATGATTAATTCACCTAATCAAAATCCCGTATATACTGTAAACACAGAAACAATAACATTTTCTTGTATTTAATGTAAAAATTTGTGATAGGATATTAACAAAAACGGAATACCTTAAACTATTTATTTTAAATACATCTTATAATAAAATATTGTTCGACGATAATACGATAAAAAAAGATGAAACAAACTTATTAGGAGAGTGTCACACCTCCAGATCATGGATTTTGCTCAAACTTCAGGATAAGTTTTCAGATGACAGAATATGGAAAAAGCTAAAGTTATAGTCACAAACACTCAATATTTCCCTAGTTACAGGCAATTAAAGAAAATCACTAAAAAGTGACTAGATTTTTAAACGCATATAGTTCTTTAGTATTGATAGCTAGAAGCTTGAAACTTTTTTTAAATTGAAGTTGAGCTCAAATCTTATCAAAACAGTAGTTGCAGCATATCAAAATATTATTTTTTCCCAAAGTCATAGCGTGATAAAGATTGGACTTAATTTTAGGTTTTATTATTAATTAATATTTTAAAATAAAAATTCAGGTCCAATCTTGATTGCGCTATAACTTTGGGTAAAAATAATATTTTTATATGCTATAACTAATATTTCAAAAGGATTCAAGCTCAGCTTCAATTTAAAAAAAGTTTCAAGCTTCTGGCTATCAAAGCTAAAGAACTATATGCGTTCAAAAATCTAGTCACTTTTTTAGTGATTTTCTATAATTGCCTGTAGCTAGGGAAATATTGAGTGTTTGTGACTGTAACTTTAGCCTTTTCCATATTTTATCATCTGAAAACTTATCCCAAAGTTTGAGCAAAATCCGTGATCCGGAGGTGTGACACTCTCCTAGTTAGATTTATTTACACATAAAACTCAAAATTTGTATATATTGAGAAACATTTTAGGACTGATCTAACAGATTTATATCTTAATATTTTGAAACAAAACTGCGAGATAGAAAAAAAGGTAATTTGCGAATCCATATCCCTTGTATCCATAGCTCCCAACGAATTCGCTTATAACATCATGCAGAAACCAGACTGTATAGCTGAACTTGCAGGGGAAGTAGTACATGTTATTAAATGTACACCAGTAGCGACACAACTGCTGCATACAACCAAATGTTATATTCAATTACCATTATCAACAAAAAATCAAACATGATTTTCAACACCAAAAATACGTATATTATTAAAACCAGGATCAGAAATAAGATGTAATTCGATAATTCCTCAATATTATTAAATTGGAAGAAATTCGTTAAATCTCCTACCGTAACTACGACCAACAAAAAATATAGTAAAAGTCTAAAAACCGAACACTTAAAAGTCTCGGATACCAGAAAAAATATCTACTCTAGTGACAAGCGGCATTAAATCTCAAGAAGATTTACAAGAATTACAGCAATACATCATGTTTCCTTTTGAAAAAGCAGTTCTACAGAACGCCATAGCAAGAGGAATACAGGGAGAAAAAACACACAAATAGACTTATTAAATAATCTACTTACAGAAAATACATTATCTTATATTGCAGGAAATGCTGGGAATAAATTCATAAATAAACTAACAACTTTTGGATCCATAAGCTCAGCCATAAAAATGATATTAATTATTATTCAAATAATTAAATTGACAATAGACACTCTCATAATGGGCTATACCCTTCACACTATTCATAGCTGATCTATATATTTATTAGGAGCAATTTTCAGCCTTCTAACACGTTTAATGATAACATTAAATAACAATCAAGAAAAAAGGAAAACAAATTACGAAGAGATCTAACTGAAAGAAATAAGTATGTGAAGTTCTGGCTTTACACCAGGACAGAGTTAATAATTAAATGTTGTTGTTATAAGGGAAACGTGTATATGTTTTATTATAATATTAAATAAAGAATAAATCGAATGTTAGTCTAGTGGTGGAAAGACTCTACCAATTTTAATTGATTTGAGTCGTTGTCACAATTAAATATACTTGAATTTCGAAATAAATATATAAAAATACAATTATAATAATCTTACCTTGATTCAGCTAAGTAAATACAGGCAGACAGTAAATAAGTACACTTGATCTTATTTGATACTTTTATAATCAACTAAATATAGTGCAATTTAATATATAGCGCGAATAATTGTAAAGTTTGAAAGTGCGAGAAGTATAGTTGTAATAATTGTATCTTTAGAACTGCTTATTGAAAAGTGCGGGTAAAAGTGCTCGTAGAAGTTCTTTGAAAAAGTGCTGCTTTAAAGTGCTCGTGAATATTGATTTGATATCTTTTTATATTGATGATCCCTGCCTTTGCTTATAAATAATTGTTTTATGATTTGAATTTTGAATTAGTGTCAAGCGATGGAGCAATGCTTATTATCCATTTTGACTTTTATTGAATGATATGGTTAACGTGGTAAGTGAAGTCCTAGCTTTACACCAGGACAAAATTATTAATTAAATGTTGTTGCTATGAGGATAACGTGTATATGTTTTATTATAATATTAAATAAAAGAATAAAGTAAGTAATTGATTTTAAAAAATTTTATCAAATCTTAGTTTAGTGGTAGAAAGACTCTACCAATTTTAATTGATTTGAATCATTATCACGAATAAATATACTTGAATTTTAAAAGAAATATATAGAAATATAATTGTAATAATCTTACCTTGATTCAGCTAAGTAGATACAGGCAGACAGTCAATAAGTACACTTGATTTAATAATACAATTATAGAAATTTTATTTGATACTTTTATAATAAACTGAATATAGTACGATTTAATATATCACGTGAATAATTGTACAATTTTAAAGTGCAAAAAGTGTAGTTGTAATAATTATATTTTTGGAAGTGCTTATTGTGAAGTTCGGGCAAAAGTACTCGTAGAAGTTCTTCAATAAAGTACTGCTTTAAAAGTGTTTGCTTAATTTTGATTTGATCTGTCTTTTCATATTGATGATCCCTGCTTTTGTTTGAGAATTGGTGTAAATTGATAGAGTAATGCTTATTATGCATTTTGACTCTTATTGAATGATATGGTTAACGTGGTAAATCTGGTTTGTTTAGTCTTCATAATTGCTCTTATTTTGTTGATTCTGTAAATTGCATTGCACTTTCTTTCATTTCTTAAGGGGAATCCTCATACCGACATAGAGTTCTACCTTATCTACATTTAAATTATGAATTTTAATAAAAATTTAACTATTCATGACTGAAATTCGTAGGAGAGGCACATTCTTAACATACCAAAGAATTTATTGCAAAGTGAAAAGACAAAATAAGGGTAAGAATAAAGGCGAAAACTGCTTAATACGATTAACTTTTCAATGTAGTTATGAATAATCGTATTATGCAGTTTTTGTCTTCATTTTCACTTTTATTCTGTCTTTTGACGTTGCAATAAATTCTTTAGAATATTAAGAATGTGCCTCTTCTATGAATTTTAGTCAAAAATAGTTAAATTTTTATTAAAACGCATAATTCAAATGTAAATAAGGTAGATCTCTGTGCCGGTACGAGGACACCCCTTAACAAATGACTTAATTTTACAATATGCTTGCTAAGTTAAATTAACTGATTAATTAATATCTACATACCCTGGTAGAATTTTAAAAGAGTTTATAGCTAGATATAAGCTAGTATTAAAAATAATAATTTATTATTAGCTAATCTCTTATTCGAAAACCTTGTCGCATTCTATCCCTCTCAACTATCTTCAAGCTAGAAATTAAGTTATAATTTTAATTTATACGTATACTGTATGTCAATATACTTCTGTCTCTTTACTTATGAGTCGCGCAGTATGCTTTTCTTGTTGCTAGAAAGAACGCGCGCAATGCATCCTGGGAAGAATCGGGACGTAGGAAAATACACGCGTCGTTAGATAGATCGTTATTAAAAATTGATAGCGCTTTTTCGAGTCAATCTTCTTGAGTATATTCAATAAACACTTAACCTTAAAATTCGATAGTCAGCTGAGTGCCGTGTAGCCAACCTTTACATATACCTTGATACCAAGTCGTAGATGTAAAAATTTTATTTATAGTGAGACAAACAATCAATTTGATCCAAAATTAAAATAAAAAAGTTTAATTGAGTGTTTTATATATTATAATTTGTATTAGTATCAAGTATATACACTAAATATATACATATGCCTTGATATCAAGTCGTAGATAAGTATGAAAAATTTTATTTATAGTGCGACATTTAATTTGATAAAAAATTAAAATAATAAGTTTTTTTAAGTGTTATTATATATTTTATAATTCGTATTAGTATCAATTCTAAATATTAAATATATTAAAAATTGAAAATATAAATTTTCTCGTTTTGTTTTAAATAACATTTTACTTTTAGCTAACGAGTTTTCAGCTGTAAGTTAAGCATCAACTACTTATTCTTTTGGCTTATAAATCTAGCTAACTGTTAATAAGCTAACCAGCCGAGTTGGTTAATTTTCTACCAGGGTATTTTTGAAAAAATAAATTTCGATATAAAAGATATGTCGTGATCTAACAAAAATTTTCGTTTAATTAATAGAAATGATTTTTTCAAACATATAATAATATATAATTATTTTAAAAATGAAATTTAGCGTCATCTTAAATAAAACTTTAAAATTCTTTAATGCACAATATAAAAATAATCAGTACAAAAATTTAATCTACAATGAAATATAAATCTGTAGCTACAATGGAAAATACTAAACTATTTAAATAATATAAAATAATATTAGATTTGTCAGAATAATTATAGTAGATAGGCTATGCCGGTTCTGGGTCACCCCCTCCCCCCTTCATTACTGGGTCACCCCCTCCCCCCCTTCGTTACTGGGTCACCCCCTCCCCCTTCATTACTGGGTCACCCCCCACCCCTCTGCATTTTTGAGTCACCTTCCCCGCCTCCCTTGCATTTCTGCGTCACTTGCATTTCTATGCAATTGCACGAGCGTCGATAAGGTAGGAAATATCTCGAGATGCGGATATTTTTTAATTTTTTTAATATTTAAATAAATTAATTTTTAATAAATTAATTTTATATTATTTTTATTAATATTTTTTTAAATAAAAATTTTCACTAAAAAATTTTATTAGTGAAAAAATTTTTTTTTCATAATAAATTATTATTAATTATTGTTAATAATTATTAACAATTATTAATATTTAAAAATTTTATTAAAAAAACAAATAAAAATAAAAATATATCTGATCAACTGCGGATGTACAAGTTTCCAAAATTTCAAAGTGTAATGACTCCGTGGTCGAGTGGTGTAAGTGCATGCCTCTCGACCAGAGGGTCACGGGTTCGATCCCAACCCAAGTCGACTTTTTTTCATTTTTAAAATATTATAAATATTATTTCAAAGTGAAAATTTATTTAATTTAAATTAATAAAGCACTTTGAAAATTTTTTCATATTTATATCTTAAGTAAAAATGAATTTTTCGGTTTCTCGCATATACACGGGGAATCCCCGATCTTTTAAACATCGCACCGTATAATAGTTCATTACTCGGATCCTAGGTGGCGTATGACTTTACACAAGTAAAGTAATGAAGTTCAAAACATAAATGAAGCATCAATCAAGGGCTAAAATATCCGATTGACTTTCGATAATTTCGAAAGTCGGACAGAAATTAAATTAATTTCAGCATGGAGTCAAAGGACGAGTACCAACTCACCAAGGAGGACTACCAGCGACTGGCCATGGCCCAAGCATATGCTGCTGAGGTGACTCGAACTCTAGGAGTGACCAGGCAATCACCAGTGCAGCCTCCCAGAGAAACCAAGGAAGTCCAAACGGATATTCAGACAGCGCACGAGTGGGGTCAAGCTGAAAAGGCGGCCAAGAAGAATGCAACTGCGGCTAAAAGGAAAGCAAAGCAAGGAGCCCCACAGTCTTCTCAACCAAAGTCAGGTTTGAGAATTAAAAACTCTCAAACTCTGACTGAGGATGAGAAGGTTGAGATAGCTAAGCGTTTCCAAAAACGCTAGGCTTAGCCAAACGTCTTTGTAGACACTAGCCATTTTTTCAGGCTGATCTCTATCTTGAGATCGGCCGCACATGAAATCAAAAAATAATTTTTCAGCTTTTCCAAGTTTACATCAAGAATATTGCAATTATTCAAAGATGTAGAACTTAGAAAATTTCCTAACTATATCCGATTGAATTTTGTTAAGAAGTATGATTGGATATAATTGGATTGAGACTAAGTCCTTAGATGTAGTTTTACCACTTGACCACTTGGTGGCGCCTTACTTTCCACAGATGAAACAGTGAAGTTCAAAACATATAAGGAGCTGATTTCTAGGGTGAAAATACGATCAAAGGACAATGAATCAAGAAGTATGCCTATACTAAACACCTCATAAATGAAAATGTCTTTATTCTAATTTTATTTTGTTTTCAGTACCCATCTCGTCTCCAAATATTGCTGCTAGCCAGAAAGAGGGCGGCGGAGATAGAAAAAAAATTATCAATAATGCGTCAGGAGAAAAAAGCTAAGGAGGATCAGCCTGCATTGCCTCCTACTCCTATTGTGGTCTCTTATCCAAGCGGATGGACATCTCCCAGGCCAGAAGCAACAAAAAGAGTCAGCTTATGTGATAGTGAGCGAAGTAGGGAAATCTTAATTGCCATGGAAGTTAAAAGATTGAGGATGGTAGAAAATCTCAAGAAGGAAAAAATTGAAAAAAGGAGCTGTAAGAACCAACCCCGCTCTCTTATAAATGTAAAAAAATTTTTTAAATGTCGAAAATTGTAAATTGATTGTAAAATAAAGAAAAATGAGAATGAGAAAGTTAAAGGAGAGGAAAAACTTATGGTTGTTTCTCACAGGTAGAGAGCGTTGGCGGGGGCTCTTACCACTTTCTCATTCTTTTTTATTATTCACATACGCACCTATATACTTTGAATAATAATATGATTAAATTTAATAATGATATGAATGAGATTTAATACTGATATGAATGAGTTTAAATACTTATATGAATGAGTTTAAATACTGCTAAACAAGTTTAAATACTGCTAAACAAGTTTAAATCTTATGATGAAGATGTATGTGAATAATAACAAAGAGAATAAGAAAGTGGTAAGAGCCCCAACCATCGCCCTTAACCTATGAGGAACAACCACAAGTTTTCCTCTCCTTTAAACTTTCTCATTCTCATTTATTTTCTTTATTTTAACAATTCATAATATAAAAGAATAAATAATAAATTTAATCTAATATAATACATTAATTATACATCGCGAACAATATGCTTTTATCTAATTCCGCGCGACTGAACAGTGAATATATAGTTGTTCGTTCCAAGTTATGGCAAGCGCAATCGACTTCATCTCTTCCTTCATCTTCTTCGGGTAGTGGCGTCTGGATTGGAAGGTATTGAGTTTGTAGCTATTCCTTAAGAGCATGCGCATTCATCACTGCACATACTGGTTTTTTTGCAAATGGATGACAGTCACATTTGCAGCCATCGATATCAATCTTCTTGAGGGCTTTTAACTTAGGACATCCAATTTCCTCCATGTTGACAATAGTTCTAGAAAAATAAGAATAATTAATAATGGTCGAGTATACATTTATATTCATACTTACTTTCTTGGTAAAATCTCTTGTATCCATCTTTTTTTCTCAATACCTTTGACGTATATTTTAACAGCACTCTTCAGACTATCTTGGAATTTATCGGTCTTCGTAGTAAGATGTATGCCGTCCGCATTCAAAACGAGAAACCAATCAAGAAAGCCAAGGGAGTCAAGACATCTGTAGTGAAGACTCGTATAGGTTTCGAGGACTACCGCAACTGTCTGTTCGATGGATCTACGATGCGATGCCATCAAAACAACATTAGGTCGAAAGAGCATCGTGTACAGACTGTTACGGAGAGCAAGATCGCGTTAAGTCCTCACGCCGATAAGCGTCGTCTGCTCCCCAACACGACCGACACGCTACCTTGGGGCCATTACTTAGAACTCAACGAACAGGAAGCTCTTGAGATGATGGAGGAGTGGGGAGAAGACATGGTGGGGGTAGCTCCAGAGAGGGGAGAAGCCCTTCATAAAGAGCAGCGGCAGCGACCAGAGCTCATTCAGTCGCTCGATGAGCCAGAGTACGAAGAGCCTCCCAACAAAAGACCAAGAGTTTGAAGAGCATCATATTATGTAAGTATTATAATAAAGTCTTGTATATTTATTATAATACAATAAAATACTTTTCTATTTTTCAGAATGGACTTTGCAATGCTCAATAGGATTTGCTCCAACACTTTCCTTCCAAAGAAGAACTTGTCAGAGCTGGAGAAGGGTCAAACCTACATGGTCACCAGTCTAGGACAAATCGGCACCAAAGTAGTAATCACCATCAAAGAAGAATTCCAAGTCTTCTTACCGGATCGAGTGTCTAAGGCGCTGGAGAAGAACGATGAGTTGTTTAACGAATTAGCAGCTAAGGCTAACAAATACGCTTTATTTATATTGTACCATGGAGATAATAAGTTTGAATTTTGTTAATTGTAAATAAAAAAAAATAAAAAAAAATAAAGAGAAAGTTCATGGAGGGGAAAACGAGTCATGGGTTAGTCCTATATAGTGAATTCGTTCATTATATAAGGCTAACAAATGATGATTTCATTGGTTGTTCCTCACAGGTATAGGCGAAGGTGGGGGTCTTACCACTTTCTCTTTATTTATTTTTAATTATCAAACTTATTAATCCAGCTATTGTGAGAAGCATCAAAACCAAGCCATTTTACATAGACTTGATTGCCACGTTTCTTCAAGACTTTTTCTACAAGGTATACATCTGAATACATTGCTTTCTGAAGTTCCTGCTCATAGAAGCCACCAGTGATAGGCTGATCGCGATAATCTTTAAGATGGTAAGTTACTGGATTAGTTGCTGCCACTTTAGTTATTGTAAATATCTCTGTGGACCAGTTAGGTGTATATCCTTTCTCAAATAATTGCTTCACGTTACTAACTCTAACTTTATCACCAACTTTAAACTTTGGCTTTTTAGTTGAAATAATTTTTTTATTGAAACGTTTGAGAACTTCTGCTTCGTTAGTAGCTGTAACTTCGTTGGGTTTCATACCGGTAGTTCGATGTTTTCTATCATTGTAAGCTATTATTAGCTTAGGTAAAATATCAAGCCATTTATAGTTCCCACGTAAACTAAACTCTACACACATCTTATTTTTCAGTGTACGATTGAAACGTTCACAAATGGATGCTTTAAGATTGCTGTACGTAGAGTATAAATTAATCTTGTATTTTTCCATGAGACTTTGAAAATACGTATTATAGAACTCTTTACCTTTATCTGTTTGTAAATTCTTTGGTACTCGACTTTTACGTAAAATAGATTTCATAGCATCAGCGACATCTTGTCCACTTTTTCGTTTAACAGGAACTGCCCACGCATACTTTGAAAATACATCTATTACGGTGAGCATATATTTAAATCCTTTATTCTCTTTAGAATAAGGTTGCATTTCTACTAGATCCGCTTGCCATGTCTCGTCCAAACCTCGCACATCGAATTTTCGACGTGGATAATTACGACGTGCTGGCTTGTGAAGCTCTTCTACAAGTCTATGACGTTGTTCCATCGATGGTTATCGACTGACTGTTTTGCACTAACAGTGATAATGCCTCCTTTTATAGTCTCAATTTCCAACTGGCTTTGTATGAATTTCTTATCGAGTTCATCTCTATGCATCTCTACGATTTTATTTAGATTATTAAGATCACTTCTCAAACTAGATATTGAATCTAATAATCTTTGAACTTCCAAACGTACAAAACGTTGTAAGGTATCTAAATTTACAGCTTCATTGAGTTGATTAGGTGATGCGAGATTACAAAGTCTCTTATTCTCCAGGTCATACTGACCATCAGATGTGATTTTATATCCAACACCTGGAGGACCACGACCACCCTCGTTTCGTTTAAGATTACGTCCGAACACGTCGACACTCATCTTGATAATGTTCAAGTATTCACTTGTGTCTCAGTATATATAGCCAGCTTCTCGCAGTTCTTCAATGATTGAATGGATTTCGTTTGTATGACTGGGGTTTCCAGCTTCTCTCTCGGCTATGAGTAATCGTAATCGATCGACAAGTTCATTAGGATCGTCCCAATAAACGTAATCCATCAATAGATCCCTTCTAGCAACTTTATATCGAGGTAATAGTCCACCACCACGTTTAAACATAGGAGCAATGATGTTATCAAATTTCTTGCTTCTGTGAGCACGAATCTGTTCATCGCTTCTATAACGTCTCTTGTGAGCACTAGTAGCTTCGAGAATTCGTCTATAGTTCTCCATATCAGTTGAACTCACGTTTTGCTGATTAGGCTGTTTTGCCAATATCAACTCTAGCAAACCATCAGATCTAGGATATTTCACATTTTTAACTTTTACATATCTATTTTCAAAGTAAATAGGTGAGTCGCCTATTACGTATTTGTCATCTTCTTTACGAACACCATAAATTTTATCTAAATCCTCGGTTTGATTTTTCATGAGTTTGAAAATATACTTGTTATTGTCCGTTCCGCTATTTTCATCATCACTGAGAGCTGATTCAAATTCTGTATCCGTGTGTGGTCGAACAGTTTCATTCAAAGATGGTTCATCGGACTCGTAAGATTTCTCTGCAATGCTATCATTATTTACACTCATGGCATCAGTAGCTTGTTCCTTAATTTCAAGATTTTGAGATTTTTTAGATGTTTCAACAAGTTTCTGTAGAGGATCGACTATTGGTTTGAAAGTTTCTCCAATTGCTTTCTCGAAATCATCCTTTCCATATTTCAATAGATTGTATTTACGCTTGACTGCATTTCTCGCTTTGATAAGTTGATGCAGTATATCTTTTCTCCGGCGAATGTCGGCCATGTTGTCGATTCGACGTTCAATCATGGAATGTTATGACTACACTAAGAGTGTGCTATATTTATAGCAAAACAGTCAAAGCCCTTTCTATACCTGCTAGCATTGATTGAACTATCTTTATCCATCATCAAGAAACCATACTTATCATCTGTCCAACATCGTGAACATAAACTTTCGAATTGAGCATAAGACATGTCTGAATTTACGTAATCATCGTACAAATGTCTTAAGTTAACATCATCTTGACGGAAAATTATCAATAGATTCACATTGTCTCTCACAAGATGTTTTGGTATATGAGCATAAGATTGACAGAGATAGAAACGATCAACATTCTTGTGTCTTCCCATGCAGAAAAATGCTCTCACATTATCCTGTTTCTCGCAAGCTATATCATCGAATACCATTATGGAATTAGGTAAGGCATCGTCAGGTGATACTACTGATTCGTGTTCGCTGAATGGAAAATATTGTATACCGTCTATCGGTTCGAGGAGTTCTTTCAAATACTTATACTTTGGTTGATTTAGAGACTTCGAGTAGACATATACGTTCTCGAATCTTATTCCATTAGGATCTGTAATCATTGCGAGTAGGCTATTAGTTTTACCGCAGTTAGATGGTCCACAAAATATGGCTCGAATACTATCTGGAAGTAAGTCTCCGTGCCTCTTTGTCTTTTTTTCCTGCTCGACTATCGTGTCAAAATTTACGATTGGAAGTTTAACCGGATGTTCTTTGAAATTCATGTTGATGCAATTAGATCTCAAACAAGAGTGATCGATTTAGTATAAATAGAGGCCTTATATACTCTCACAAGCATCAGTCTTCACTTAACCTTCATAGGGTGATGATCGTACATTATCAACAACGACAACGTCGACGTGGCCGAGGTTTTCTCAATAAAGTCATCAACAGTCTTCCGTTCGAACTTCATATTCCAGGATATCAGTACTGCGGACCAGGTACAAAATTAGCTAAAGGATTAGCTCGAGGTGATCCAGGAATCAATCTTCTTGACAAGGCTTGTAAGAAGCACGATATAGCTTATTCGCAAAACCGCGAGGACATTGAAGCGAGAAACACTGCAGACAAAGTGTTGGCAGAGAAAGCTTGGCAGAGAGTAAAATCAAAGGACGCAACCATAGGAGAGAAAGCAGCTGCTTTTGCTGTTAGTAAAGCAATGAAGTTAAAGTCTACATTCGGTATGGGTATGAGAGAGAAGAAGGGAGCAGCCATTACATTCAATAATGTAGTAAAAGCTGCCTCAAAATCGATAGTTCCCAGCAATTGTGCTCGTAAAGTTATTTTATCAGCATTGAAAGGTGCACGTAGTGCCGTTAAAGCAGCAGGTGGTAAAGAAAACGTTAAGATTCCACGCAAACTACCGATCCCAAAGAAAGTTGGAGGATTTTTACCATTTCTCATACCGTTATTTGCCGGTTTGAGTGCAGTTGGTGGTATTGCAGGTGGTGCTGCTGGTATAGCTAAGGCAGTTAACGATTCTAAATCTGCCAATTCACAATTGGAGGAGATTAAGAGACATAATAAGAAAATGGAAGAAATAGCTCTCGGTAAAGGGGTTTATTTACAGCCAAGTAAGAGTGGACTCGGGCTTCGTCTGAAACCTTACCATGGTAAAGGTTTAAAAAAAAAAGATCGACGAAGTAAGATTGCCTGAGAGAGCTCTCACTGACGCTGATATCATAAAGTATGCTAAAATTTTCAAAATTCCAAACTTTCGAGGAGTTTTTATGCGAAATGCATTACCAAAAAGTGGTCCTCGTTATCGTGAATCGGCCATCGTTAATCTTGATGATGCAGATGGACCAGGAACTCATTGGGTAGCTTATCGAAAACGAGGGAATAGCGTAGTCTATTTCGATAGTTTTGGAGATCTTCAGCCACCTTTAGATTTGATGTTGTACTTGGGTGTTGATGAAATCAAGTACAACCCTCAAAGATATCAAGGCTTCAATACATTTAATTGTGGTCATCTTTGTCTGAAGTTCTTGTGCAGAACTCTTGGTATATAAAGCAAGAAGCATGTGAATATTAACTTATTATAAGTTTAACAGTCATCATGGAAGAATCGTTGACGTTAAGTCTTTCGGATACATCATCCATACTCGAAGCACAATATTTTCCTCCTATTGAACTTTCTCCCGATAAGAATTATGTTCTTGGTTTAGTTGCCTTCATGACCTTCAATTCAATACCTAACATTGATGAGGGTAACAATCTATTCCATGTTGGTAAAGAAGAAATTACTTTACCGACAGGTAGTTACGAGATCGAAGACATAGAGAATTATCTTAGCAAGACATTGACACACAAGAATATCTCAATCAGTATAAAACCTAACAATAATACTCTTCGTAGCGAAATAAAGTGCAATCAACCGATTGATTTTCGACCAAAAAATTCTATAGGATCTTTATTGGGATTCGCTAAACGTCTTCTGGAAGCAGACGTCACTCATAGTTCGGATTTACCAGTAGCCATCTTGAAGGTCAACGCTCTACGAATAGAGTGTGACATCACCTGCGGTGGGTATATAAACGGTCAACGAGTGCACACGATACACGAGTTCTTCCCAGCAGTACCGCCAGGATATAAGATCATCGAAGTTCCTTCACCGGTCATTTACCTTCCGATCGTCGTCAAGAGCAAAGATCACATTCAAGTGCGCATAGTCGATCAAGACGGACAACTTGTTAATTTTCGAGGAGAAATTATTAGCATCAGATTACATCTTAAACAAGCGTAATGGGCATTGTATTTTATTCCAAAGTTGGAAAAGGCTATAAAAGCAGATCAAGATGGAAACCAACCATCAGTCAGCTAAGAGCAGACGAAGCGTTAACACGGCAAAACATACAGTTTCTAAGGAGTCTCGGCCTTCGCGTCGTCCCTGGTGGAAAAAAACTTGTTTATTCTTTTGTTGTTTACAGAAAAATGGAAGAAATACTAAGCATAAAGTCAGCTGTAAAGTATGACGAATCAATTGAACATTACGAGGTACACGCTCATCAACCATACTCAGCATCCAACTTCAACAACAGCGATGAGATTCGTATAGCCATTCAACATCAAGATTTGTGTCTTCTACCATCACGCAGTTTGCTACATATTTGTGGTAGACTAGTGAAAGCCGATGGAGCTGCTGTAGCTAATACTAAATTAGTCAACAACGCCATCTGTCATATGTTTGAGAAAATACGCTACGAGATCAACGCAGTAGAAATCGATAAGTGTAAGAATGTAGGTTTGACTACTCTAATGAAAGGTTGGGTTTCGCTCAATCCCAGTCAAAACTTGATTATTGAAAACGCAGGATGGCTTGATGTCGAAGAAACACAGCAGTTGACTGACAATGCAGGTTACTTCGACGTATCAATTCCTCTCGCTATGATTCTCGGTTTCGCTGAAGATTATCGTAAAATCGTAATCAATGTGAAACACGAGCTTATTCTCACAAGATCGAGAAACGATTTGAACGCTGTCATACAGACAGCACCAGACCCAGCTCATCCTAACGCGTTTGAGAATTTCAAGATTGAATTGAATAGAATAGAGTGGCTTATGTCTTACGTAGTAGTATCAAGCTCGTACAAGATTCAACTATTAAATCATATTGAGAAAGATAAACCGATCGATATGAGTTTTCGTAGTTTGGATTTGTACGAGTATCCACTACTTTCCACAACATCTAGGCATGTTTGGACCGTCAAAACTTCCAATCAGCTGGAAAAGCCACGATTCGTAATACTAGGTTTTCAAACGAATCGAAAAAGTCAGAGAACTATCAACGCGAGTCGCTTCGATCATTGCAATATCAGTAATGTAAAGCTGTTTCTCAATTCTCAATACTATCCGTATGGAAATCTAAATTTAGATATCCCTCATAATCAATACGCAATGCTATACGATATGTACGCCAACTTTCAAAGTGCTTACTATTTTAAAGATATCGAGCCTATGCTAAAAAAGCAACATTACATCGGATACTTACCTTTAATCGTGATCGATTGTTCCAAACAAAACGAATCTTTAAAGAGTGCCCCTGTGGACGTTCGACTGGAATTCGAATCGAGAGGTAACTTTCCAGCTGGAACTTCTGCTTACTGCTTAATCTTGCACGATCGTGTAGTTCAGTACAGCGTCGCGAGCGGTAACGTACGAAAACTTGTATGAGAGAATCATTATAAAAAGCTGACTCGTCAGTAAGAGTCTTTCATTCAGGATGGAGTACTTGGTAGATATGCAAGGCTTCAAACAGCCAGGCAATGACTACATTCTCAAAGAATTGGCTATAGTTCCTCTCAAAGATGATTCCGACCCTGTTGTACTCTTATTCGAGAAGCCTTATCCTTGGCGTCGCCTATCGGATAAGTATAAGAGAGAAAACATATGGTTAGAAGAGCATTACCATGGACTATCTTGGGATTCAGGAAATATTCCATACACAGATGTAGTAAAATTACTCAGAGAGGCATTACACGATGCTAGTAAAGTCTTGGTTATGGGTTCCATCAAGAAAGCATGGTTAGAACGCTTCAAGTTCAGAGTTCATGATGTAGCAGAAATGGGTTTTCCACCGCTAGACAAGATCAAACTTGTCACGGTTTGCCCGCATCATAATGGAGCATACAGAGCTAGTTGTGCGCTTCACAACGTAAGACTTATGAAAAAATTCCTCACTGAGAGTATTTCTGAGAAAATGGAGTGTGACTAACTATAAATAACAGATGCTTTTCGATTTTAGATTTATTCCAAAATGGGACAGGCTTCAACAAGCATGGGAGGATATAACTCCTCAAACTACTCTTCTGCTGCTGTTTTTTTTGCTGTTTTTTTGCCTGGCTGTGTGTGGTGCAGTGTTGCAATTGTGTTGAGTGGATTTTTTATTACTCTTTAATTCTAAAGTGTAACATAACCTCAAATTTTTTTGGCGCCAATTCCTCTGTAGTGAAATTCTACAATCTCAAATTACGTGGCTCCATCTATTGCACTTCTTTCTTACTAGTTTTTCACTTGGTGGATAACTCTTATCGACGACAAGTTACAATTAAGGTGGTTTTCCACTACTTACTTACTGTCTTTAATTATTAAGTCTTGACATTAAGCTGTTTTTCCACTACCTTACTCTCTTAATTCATTACTTAACTCGCCTAATTCCTCGAATAATTTATAATAATTAAAGGTGTTTATCCATTGTTATTCAGTTATATTATTTTACTAAAAACTAGTATATAACAACTTTATCTCACAAATTAATTTATTATCAAGTTGTTTGGCCACTTACTATTTATTACTTTTTATCATATTTTTTCCATATTTCTTTCTTCCTCAATAGTAATTCTATTTGCTTTTAAGAGCTTCTTTTTATTAAGGAGCTTTTACACTCTTACTTTCGTGTTTTCTATCACACTTCATAAACTATGCCGCCATCAACACACTGCAGTTTCTGTTTAAGGGCTTTTTCTCACACATCTAAGCCTAAGGCTCGTGGTAGCTGTGATAAGACTTTTCATAGCTCCTGCACTTCTTTCACAGCTGTTAGAGACCAGGATAATAAATCTATATGGGTATGCTCCTCATGTTTGGCGGCTGCAAATCCTGATTGTTTTCGGCAGCGAACTGGCTTGCTCTCCTCTACGCTCAGTGCAACACTTTCGCCAGCTGTATCATGAACACCATCACCATCACCACCTATGCCGACTAACGATATACTGTCTTCAATTTTGGAGAAAATGAACAAGCTGAACAAGCTTGATTCTATGGATGACAAGATGACTACTATTGCTCTTGATGGTAGGTTCTCAGCGCTTGAGTCACGTGTAGACACCTCTAATGCAACGTTCGAGGAGCGTTTCAGCAATAATGAGGCTGAGCTGGAGCGGATCCGTGGTGAGCAGCAGGAGCTGAGGATGAAGGTTGATAACTTACTTGCCGCATCTTCTGACGTGTCTTCAGCTGAGCCTTTATCTATTAAGCTTCTGGAGCTGGATAAAGCCAACAGGTCTTTGTCACGACAATGTGAGGCCTTGGCTGCACAACAAGTACGTATTGAGAGATCCTCAGACCTAGTAATTGGAGGATTTGTGCCTGAAGAATTGAAGGATCTGAGGTCTGCTGTCTTCGCTGTGCTTGCTACACTCGACTCAAGGTTCTCTCTTGGTGATATAACATCAGTCCGACCTCTCAGGCGCTCTTTGGCTGCAAACAAATTTGTTGCCACAATTTCACCTACGGATGCTGTAGCATCAGTGTCTGCCTCCTTAACCACTGCCGTAGCAGCGGGATCGTCCGTCTACTGTACCCTTACTTGTCACTATGAAGAGTACCTTATTGGCTCGTGCTGTTATTGGCGCTAAGGTTGAAATTTGGAAAACTGGTTTCTTCCAAAATAAATGATCATCTGCCGCCTGACATCAAGACTGTTGAGTCTCTAACACCATCTGTGATCAACATTAACGAGTACTTGCCTGCTTCATTACATCAGTTAAAGCTGACCTTGAGTCTTTTTCAAGGCTAACATCCTTCGACAACAAGAAGACAGACTGATTGGTGATACTGTGAGAGGCGATGCTGGTCAGCGTCAGTCCAGCACCGTAGCTTCTAGTACTGGGGTAGGTCCACTCTCTTCTCCACTCCTCTCTAATATACCACTCTTCACTAATAATCCTGTTTCATCACTCATTAATAATCATTTCACTGCAAAGGATGGTCTCAGAGTTTGTCATTTCAATGCTAACTCTATTAGAGCACACATTGAGATGATAAGACTCTTTCTGGCTTCTCGCCCCCTACTTCCATGTTATAGCTGTAACTGAGACCAAGCTGGGCCAGATTGTTGGTGACTCTCTGATAGAGCTTGATGACTACGTGCTTCACAGGCAGGATCGTAACACTAGAGGCGGTGGTGTTGCTTTATATATTCAACTCTATTACTTCGCGGCGCCTTTGTTCTTCTACTGGTAAATGGAGTGGTAAGCCTGGTTTTCCTGAATATTTGTTTTGTGAGGTTAATTCTCTGGACTTGGCTTCACCTATTTTTGTTGGTGTAATCTACAGGCCACCACATGCTTCCTTCTTGGCTAACACAGATTTCATATCAGATATAACGTCACATATGCATAATTATAGTTCGAAGATCATCCTCGGTGATTTTAATACTAACTTGTGCGTTGATTCTGACGACTCTAAGTTTCTTAAGGGTGTGATTACTGAGAATGCACTTTTCTTGGTTCCTTATGGCACAACTCATCATACTTATTCTTCTGACACCTGGCTTGATTTGTGTCTTGTCGATGCCAACGACATTGTACTCAACTTTTGGAAAACTGATACACCATTCATCGACGGCCACGATTTCATAGCTGCGACTGTTAAGTCCTCTCTCTCTAAACCTATACTTAAAGATTTTACCTTTCTGGATTATAAGTCTGTTGATGATGTTGCACTTCTTCAGTATTTTCGCTCTTTGAGGTGCGCTTCATGTGATGGTGATTCCTCTCTTTCTGCTCACCTTGAATGTCTTTACAATCATCTCAATGAAGCAATTGCACAATTTGTGCCTGTCAGGAGGGTCAGACAGGGTAGGGCTCATCGTCTGTGGGTCACCTCTAAACATCGTCGCTTAATCAATGAGAGAGATCGACTTTATAGACGCTACAAACGTACTCGACTGTTTACTGACTTACTATGCTATAGGACTACTCGGGACAAGCTACATGAGTGCATTGAATCAGCTAAACTGTTATATTACCATGACAGACTATCGGGTACTACGGACTCGCGACAGATCTGGAGAGAGCTCAGGAACCTTGGTATATGTTCTACTGATAATAACTCGCGACACTCATTTTCTGTAAATGAGCTTTCGATACTTTGGTGAAATTGCGTTTGATCCACTTGCCCCTTCTGTTTCTGAGTATGTGAATACTATTAATGTAGATGAGCCTTATAAGCCTTTATTCAGGTTTAATGAGGTTACTTTGGAGGAGGTCAGGATGGCAATATGTCATTCTACTTCTCAGGCTAGGGGGTTTGATGCAGTCCCACAGTCTATTATCCATAAGGCTTTTCCAGTTATTGGGCCCTTGCTATGTCGTATTTTTAATGATTCGTTTCGTAAGTGTGTGTTTCCCTCATGTTGGAAGATTTCGTTGATTACCACAATCAACAAGGTCTCTTCTCCACGCACTATGAGTGATATACGACCTATTTCTTTGTTGTCATTCATGTCCAAGGTTCTTGAGCGTCTCGTCCATCAACAACTTTATTATTACTTGTCCACCAGACATCTGTTGGATTCTTATCAGACTGGGTTTAGAACTGGACATAGTACACAAACAGCTTTGCTCAAACTAACAGAGGACATTAGACTCAGCATGGACAGACGTTATGTAACTATGCTTCTGCTATTCGATTTTAGCAAGGCATTTGACACTGTGTGCCATGTCATTCTGCTTCGGAAACTAACTTCTCTATATGTTTCGCACTCTGTTGTCAGGTGGTTTGCCTCTTACTTATCTGATAGATGGCAGGCTGTTGTTGACTCTGATGGTAATGCGTCTGACTTTGTTACTCTCAATACAGGAGTACCCCAGGATTCTGTGCTTGGATCACTTTTATTCTTCATTTATATTAATGACGTTGCTGCCAACTTTCACTCTGGTATACAGCATTTGATATATGCCGACGACTTGCAAGTCTATGTGCATTTTCCGATTTCTGAACTTAGCACTTATACTAATCTTATAAGGGATCATACTGTTCTCATTTCAAGTTGGGCCTCTGATATCCATCTGAAATTGAATGTCGACAAAACGAAGGCAATAATCATTTTTATATTAATATGCTGTCCTCATCATCTGTAACTGGCGTTCCGTTGAACGGTGCTAATATTAGATTTGAGTCGTCTGTTCGTAGTCTTGGTGTTTGCTTGGACAATAAGTTTAACTGGAGAGAGCACGTTACCCAAGTGTGTAATAGGTCATTTTCTCTGCTTTACAGACTAAACTTCTTAAGAAAGAGCACCACGTTTGCTCTTCGTATACATCTTATGAAAACATTGCTGTTTCCACTTCTAGATTACTGCTGTTTGGTTTACTGTGACCTCTCGGCTGAGCTTGACCTTAGACTTCAGAGGATCATCAACTCTGGTATACGTTACATCTTTGGTGTAGGTAGGCATGAGCACATCTCTGCTTATAGGTTCTCATTAGGCTGGTTATCCACTGCGGGTAGAAGAAACTATTTTTCTTCTACGTTTTTGTATAAGATGTTCTTATCTTGTACTTCATCTTATTTGTATTCTATGTATTAGGTGAGCCGGCCGGTGAGGTCCTTGAGGGGTGATGTGAAACCTTTGACCATTCCTTTTTCATTCACTAAGTATCGCCTACGATCGTTCCTGGTCACTTCCTCGCGGTTATGGAATGATCTTCCTGCGACTTTACGCAACTCATCCTCGCTCATGACATTCAAGACATCTTCATTTGCACACTACCTTGCCTTGGAGAGCGGACCTCTGCTTCATGCTAATTTATAAAACTGTTTTATATTGTATTGATTTTATTGCTGTAAAGTTCATTCTACTGACATATTTGGTTAAATTTTGTTTTACTGTTTACTATTATTATTGTGCTTTATATTAATTTTATTAAATCTAATGTATTACTTTAATTAATTTGTACAACATAATGTACATATAATAAATTTGGTTATCTATCTATTTATCTATCTCTCCGTCTCTCCGTCTCCGTTTCTCGGTCTCCGTCTTTCCGTAATTACATTATTATTACTACTATCACTACAATTATATTGAAGTTAAGAATTAGGACTTTTTTTTTCTTACGCGAATATCTTTTGCATTATTGTCACATACATACATACACATACACACGTGCATATTTAACATACACATACACACATATACATATATGCACGTACATATACACAAATACACACAAATACACACATATATATACACATCCATACACATATACACACATATACATATATCCATACACATGCACTTACTCATATACACAAACACTCATACATAATATCCGTTACTGCGCCTCCGTCTCCGTCATCGTCTCTCCTCCTCCGTCTCTCCGTCTCCATTTCTCTATCTCCGTATTTTCGTCTCCATATCTCCGCCTCTCATTCTCCGTCCCTATGTCTATGTCTCTCCGACTCTGCCTCTCCGTCTCTGTCTCTCTGTCTCCATTTTTTTATCTATGTCTCTCCGTCTCCGTTTCTATGTCTACGTTTCTTCGTCTTCGTCTCTGTGTCTTTGACTCTCCGTCTCTGTTCCTACGTCTCTATTTCTTCATTTCCGACCCTCTGTCTGAAACACATGATTAAAAAGAATGAATTCCTATCATATTTTTTCTTTAATTTAAATGAAATTCAGCAAATGAAATTTTTAATTTATCTTGGTGATATGATTTGTATTCAAACAATTTTGATGCATATTAGAACTTTAATTAATTCCTTTTTTTCAAATATATAAAAGCTCAATTTTAAACAGAACTGCAATATAAAAATTTATAAGTTGAGGCAATTTTTTTACTTTAAAATTGGCTCATTTATACATATCAACATAATATATGAAAATTTAACCAAGCGACGTTAGGAGCGAGGTTAATTAAGCTCGTATTATATTAAAGTAAAACTACTTTCTTTCCATTTTTCCGGCTCTCCGCATTTTTTAAATGTTTCTAATCTTTTGATAGTAAGAGTAACAATTTTTTATTGGGTCCTATATAATTATTACTCATTAATCAAAAGCTTCTCATCCTTATATGCAGCTGATTTAACAGAATATTATACTATGAATTTCGATAGCTTCAGTTGATATATATTTTAGTAAATATCATATTTTTACACGCTTTTTTATTACACGCTTTTATTAAGCTTGCTTTCACGTCTGTCTGTCTGTCTGTCTGTAATCCAATCTTGCACGCTCAATGTGAGGCACTTTTTGTCGATGGAAATTTTTAAAATTTTACACAGACCTGGGTCTCCGATGACAATGTAATAATCCGTTGTCAGGTCGGCGATGACGGGTGTGCAAAGTCATCTCCGAAGAAGTTTAAGTGGAAAGGCTATCTTTGGGTGGAGGCGAGTAGATGGAAAGTTGTTGAGTTGATAGTTGTAGAAAATGCATAGGGGATAGGGGCTTGCATAGGAGATAGGTGAATGTACAGCTGGAAATATAGATGATAGAAGGATCAAAAGGGATAAGGGAATATATAAGGGGTAGGGGAATATATAGGGGATATGGTAATGTATAGAAGATACAATTAAGTACAAACTTTTGGTGAAAATTGCTCATAGAAAATTCAATTTTAACTAAAAAGTAAATGATATGTTTGAATAAATGTTGAAAAATTCTTATCAGCTGAGTTTACATGTTCATTATATATGTGTTTCAAATTAACTTGATCTATTTTAAATAAAATCAGAAAATTTGCATTGTCATGTATAAGTTGTTTAGGTATTTTAGTATAAGTTTGACACAAATAAAAACTGTTGACCAATGAATGTCTTCCCATACAAAAATATTCACGAATTAAAGCTTGATTGCAACAACTCACATCATCAAATATGAATATAGAATATGGTTTAACTTACTTCGATGAAGGGATTTTATCGAATGCTTCGAAAGTATAAAATCTAATTTCGGGAAGTTGAGAAAATACTTTTTTCAAAAAACAATATTTTGATTGGTTCAATGATTTACAATAAACATAAATATTTTCAAAACTTAATGCATTAGCGTTTTGAATTAAATTGATCATGACGTTTGTTTTGCCACACCCTGAAGGACCACATATGAGAGCTAGAATTGAATCAGGTGAAAGTTGTCCATGTTTTTCACTTCTTTTGTTTTCAACGCCATCTATATTTTCAATTTCAATGGAGCACGGTTGTTTAATAAACTTCATGCTTGAGAGGTATAAATACGAGTGCAAAAGTGGGCAAACAGTTTAAAATGTTCTTTCTCTTCACAAACGACGATCAAGATACTGTTCAAATAAGTGCTGATCAACTGAAATATATTTCGAAATTTGTTCTAGTGAATTACATGAAAAAATATATTGGACAATTGTAGGATAAACTGCCAGCTCACCTTCAATTCGATCAAGAAGTTAGAGCTTGTTTAACTTGTTATAAACATTATAATACTGGAAGAGACCACATTGACGGACCTCCTCCTTTAATTAAAAATTGTGGAACATGTCAGAAGCAGTTGAGACTTTGCCTGAGCAACAAGAGTTAAATTGGATTTTTGAAGGTAAATCATCAAAAATTAGTTTATTATATAAATAAATTTAAATAAATATGTAATTTCTTCTAGATCCTTCTACAGTAAATTTTCCGTTGGAATTACCCGCCGTTGAAATCAACACCGAAGACTCTTGCATTTGTAATTCACCAGTCATAATGAATGCACTAGAAAAATTTCTCAGATCAATTAAAAAGCAACAGTTGAAAAAGAAAAGAATATGAGAGACCGGAATAAAGAAAAGAGTTGTTAAAAAACAGAAAAAAGCGCGAGTATTAAAAGTACCTGCTAATATACAAGGAAGTGGTGTCAAAAAAGTTTCAAAGAAAAATGTTAAAAAATAATAAAGCTACAACAAATTTTCAATTATATAAAGCAGCAAAATCTTTAAAAATACCTCATTTCCGTGGAATTTTCAGTAGAAATAATCTTCCTCGTCAAGGTCCGGAAAAATTTGAAATAGCAATAGTTAATCTTGATGATCGTAAGGGAAAAGGAACACATTAGGTTGCTTATGTAAAAAATCGTTCACGTATAGATTATTTTGATAGTTTTGGTAATTTACAACCACCACTAGAAATAATAAAATATTTTGGTCCTAAGACGCACATATTTTATAATTATAAGAGGTATCAAAGGTTAGATGAACAGAATTGTGGTCAATTGTGTTTGAGATTCCTTCGAGAGAAGACGTTTGTAAAAAATTAATGCTTTTATACGACGACAATTTTTCAGGTCACGAGAAAATAAATTTGAAAAGAAAAAGACATAGACGTCTAGATCTATCATTGAAAAATAAACTCTTTTTAAAAAGATTAGGTTTTAAACTAGTGAAAAATGGCACTTAATTTTACTCAAGAATGGCCTGAAGATAATAAAATTATAAAATGGCAGTACCAAGCATTTTATCTTTCGGAAACATCTATAAAACCAGGACAAGATTTTCATATTGTCATTCAAAATCCTGAAATTTTGGTTCTTTCAAATGAAGCATATATACATATTACGTATAAAGTTATACCAAAAGATAATAAAACACCTATTGCTACAGAAATTTGGAATAATGGACCTCTACATTTTTTTTCAGACTTTAGATATAATTTAAATAGTGTAGAAATCGATAGATGTAATAGTCCTGGAATCTCAACTCTAATGAAAGCATATCCATCTTGGAATTATGATGAAAAAACATCTTCTCTATCTTTGCCAACTAATTATTCTCAGACTTCACAATTTCTTCAAAATACTTTAGGTCTCGGTACTGCCGCGATTTCACTAACATATTTATTCGGATTCGCGGAAGATAATAAAGAAGGTATTTTTAATGCAAGACATGAATTGATAGCAACAATTTCATCAGAAGAAAAAATAAAAAATCTGGTTGCAAAATTAGGACCTGGTGAAAATATAGAATTAAAAACTATTGTGCTGTATATGCCAGTTTTGGAAGTTAATGATGAAGAAAGAATAAAAATGTTACAAATTCTACAAAGTGGTATTTATTTACCTGTTCAGTACAGATCTTGGGAGTTAAATGAGTTTCCATTGCCACAATCAATTAGTGGTATTTGGAATATAAAAGTAACGTCTGAAATTGAAAAACCAAGATTCGTTATATTTGGGATGCAAACTGACAGACAAAATAGCACGGGAAATAAACCAAAGGATCCCGCAAGGTTTGACTATAATCTTTTAAGAAATTGTAAACTATTTTTAAATGGAAATGAATACCCTTATGAACCTCTGAATATAAATCGTCATCAAATGGACAATGCATTTAAAATGTATGAAAATTTTAGACGATCTTATTACAATCAGAATATTGAGCGTAATTCACCGTTGTTGAGAGAATTTATTGACAAAGATCTTCGCTTTTATAACTATTTTCTTCTGTGTTCCGATTGTTCTCGTCAGAATGATACAGTAAAGAGTGGACCAGTAAATGTTGTTATAAAATATGAAGCAAGTGAGGCAATTCCAGCTAATACCATTGCGTATGCTCTAATAATTAGTGATCGTCATATTGAATACAATCCACTTACAAATTTAGTTCAAAAAATTTTATAATAAAAACTTTTGATTTAGGATCAAAGCTTTTAGTTAGCTTGTATCTTTCCATGTAATAACATGTCTAATGGATTTCTTGATGTTCAAGGATTTTTATGTCACCCGAAAAACAAGTTTATTTTAAAAGAAATTGCTCTTTACTTTGATCAAGAAGGAAAATGGTTTCATTTCTTTGTAAGCTGTCCACTAAAATGGAATCAATTATCTTTACAATATAAAAGAAAAAATAATTGGTTAATAAACAATCATCACGGTCTATCTTGGAAAATTGAGGAAGGAGTATGATTTAAAGAAGTTCAAGATATTCGACGATCAAATATCTCTTCCGACTCGAGAATCATTGTAAAAGGAAGAGAAAAAAGTGGATGGTGCAAAAAGCTGTTTCCATTATTTGCATCTCAAATTTCATGTCTCAGTGATGACAAAGACAAAATTTTCCGCCTATGTGATGTACATTCAAAATCAGATCATTACAACAAACATCAGAGTGTGTGCATTAAATAATGTAAAAGTAATGAGTAAAATCATTGATTATGAATAAAAAAGTACATTTCATGGAGTATTCCAAAAAATTTATGAATATAACAGTAGAATATTGGAGAAATATTGTCTAAATATTTGTAGTTATCATACGTGCGTAGTAATTCTTCCATCTTGCCAGCAGCTGGCTACTTGATTATATTTTCATGTGATCGTAAATGCAGTTGACAAACTCTCGCAAGTGGTGGGCCGTTCTCTCGTTTAGTATAAAAGACCGAAAATTCTTGATACAAATGAATAAGCACTTAAATTCTAAATAACAAATAAATGTATAGGTATCTAATATGGTTTAAGATGCAACTCTTACAAAATCAAAAATAATATCTGATAGAATCTTTCACAAATATCAAAAATCAATATTTCATGAAAGATTTTAGAAATATTTCAGAAACGTTTCTTGAAAGATTCATAATCTTTTATGAATCCTTTCATAAAATATTTCTGCAATCTTTCAACAATATTACGAATCAATATTTCATAAAAGATTTTAGAAATATTTCAGAACCATTTCTTGATAGATTTATAACCTTCCATGAATCTTTCGATCAAATGTTGCTGCAATCTTTCAACAATATTACAAATTAATATTTCACAAAATCATGAAAGAATGTTACAGAAACATTACATAAAGTATTTCGAATTAATCTTCCAGGCGGACATATCAATATTTCAGAAACATTTCATATCAATATTTCTGTTTTATTCCGAATTTTTCAATAAAAGATTTCAGAAGCCTTCCGCTGAAATGTTTTGATAACAATTTCCAATATTTTGCTGAATAATGAACAGAGTCATCCATTTAAGCTTCCATGAAATCTTTCGGTGCAATGATTAAACAATCTTCCATTGGAATCTTCCTTAGAAGGTTTACGGAAGCTATCAGGAGCCTTCCACTGAAATGTTTCGATGACAATTTCCAATATTTCGCTAAAAGATAAACGGAATCTTCCATTTAAGCTTCCATGAAACCTTTCGGTGCAATGATTCATCAATCTTCCAACGAAATCTTCCTTGGAAGGCTTACATAAGCTTTCAGAAGCCCTCCACTGGAATGTTTTAATGGAAATTTCCAATATCTTGCTAAATGGGAAACGAAGTCTTCCATTCAAGCTTTCATGAAATCTTTCGGTGCAATAATTAAACAATCTTCCAACAGAATCTTCCTTGGAAGGTTTACGGAATCTTTCAGGAGCCTTCCACTGAAATGTTTCGATAACAACTTCCAATATTTCGCCGAATGGTGAACAGAGTCTTTCATTTAAGCTTCCATGAAATCTTCCAGTGCAATGATTAAACAATCTTCCATCAGAATCTTCCTTAGAAGGTTTACGGAAGCTATCAGGAGCATTCCACTGGAATGTTTCAATGACTATTTCCAATATTTCGCTGTAAGGTAAACAAAATCTTCCATTTAAGCTTTCATGAAACCTTTCGGTGCAATGATTCATTAATCTTCCAACGAAATCTTCCTTGAAAGGCTTACACAAGCTTTCAGGAGCCTTCCACTGGAATGTTTTAATAACAATTTCCAATATTTTGCTGAATGGTTAACAGAGTCTTCCATTCAAGCTTCTATGAAATCTTTTGGTGTAATGATTAAACAATCTCCCAACGGAATCTTCCTTGGAAGGTTTACGGAAGCTTTCAAAAGCTTTCCATTAAAATGTTTCAATGACAATTTCCAATATCTTGCTGAATGGTAAACGGAGCCTTGTATTCAAGCTTTAATGAAATCTTTTGGTGCAATGATTAAACAATCTTCCAACGGAATCTTCCTTGGAAGGTTTACGAAAGCCTTCAGGAGCCTTTTACTGAAATGTTTCGATGACAACTTCCAATATTTCGCTGAATGGTGAACAGAGTCTTCCATTCAAGCTTCCATGAAATCTTTCGGTGCAATGATTAAACAATCTTTCATCGGAATCTTCCTTAGAAGGTTTACAAAAGCTATCAGGAGCCTTCCACTGAAATGTTTCAATGACAATTTCCAATATTTTGCTGAAAGGTAAACAAAATCTTCCATTTAAGCTTCCATGAAATCTTTCGGTGCAATGATTAAACAATCTTCCATCGGAATCTTCCTTAGAAGGTTTACGGAAGCTATCAGGAGTCTTCCACTGAAATGTTTCAATGACAATTTCCAATATTTCGCTGAAAGGTAAACAAAATCTCTCATTCAAGCTTTCATGAAACCTTTCGGTGCAATGATTTATTAATCTTCCGACGGAATCTTTCTTGAAAGGTTCACACAAGCTTTCAGGAGCCCTTTACTGAAATGTTTTAATGACAATTTCCAATATTTTGCTGAATGGTAAACGGAGTCTTTTATTCAAGCTTCCATGAAATCTTTTGGTGCAATGATTAAACAATCTCCTAACGGAATCTTCCTTGGAAGGTTTACGGAAGCTTTCAGGTGCCTCTCACTAAAATGTTTCAATGGCAATTACTAATATTTCGCTGAATGGTGAACAGAGTTTTCCATTTAAGCTTCCATGAAACTTTACGGTGCAATGATTCCTCAATCTTTCAGCGGAATCTCCCTTAGAAGGTTTACGGAAGCTATCAGCGGCCTTCCACTGATATGTTTCAATGACAATTTCCAATATTTCGCTGAAAGGCGAATAGAGACTTTCATTTAAGCTTCCATAAAATCTTTCGGTGCAATGATTAAACAATCTTCCAACGGAATCTTGTTTGAAAGGTTTCCGGAAGCTTTCAGGAGCCTTTCACTAAAATGTTCCAATGACAATTTCCAATATTCCAATATCCATTTTGTATCAGGAAAAGCAAAATTTTCCTCGATAATAAAGAATTTATTTTGTTGCTTTGTTTTAAAGAAAACCTTGAAAAACTTAAAACATAGTAGTTAGAGTAAACAATTTGGTTTTTTAAAGTTTTCTTGAAAACGAAGCAATTAAATTAATTCTTCCTTATCGAAGCAAATCTTGCTTTTTTTGATACGAGATGGGGCTTTCTCTTTATTTTTTGCTAAAATTATTAGTTTTTGTAAAAAAATTAATTTTCTTAATAGAAAAGGGCTGATATACTGGACCTGGCCTTAGCCCTTTCAGAATGGAATATTTATTTCATCATGAAAAGTTCTGATAACCATTTAGCGATGATAATTGTTCATATATTAGGCAATTTTTGTAATAAAAAAAATTTTTTTCGTCTTCCTAACCCTAAAATTGCAACTTCGTTGCTCTTTTTTGGCTCTCATGGCGAAAAACGCAACTAATATGGAAAGGCTTTTTTTACGAAATGCGTTGCGACCCTCACCTTTGGTACAGGCCGTAAACTTCTCGTTTTGTAAATAAAGCCTTTCCATACCCGTTACGTAATGTACTATTTTCATTTTTTTCTATTTAAGTTCTCTCAGTTTCTATCACAGATGTAATAACTTAGGCCCTCAGTTTGAGATCGTAAATAGTCCACTTCAATCTAATACACATATTTTTTCTACAAAATTTTAAGTCACTTTTGCACAATTTTAAAAAAAAACAAAAAATGTCAATGTACATTGTAATATACATTGGTTCTGAAAGGGTTAACAATCATCCTTTTACTACTATTATATTAAAGAAAAACATCAAGACTTTTTTTTCCGCACATATTCTTAGCGACTTTTTCACTCATATATGTGGGACATTTCACACCAACTGAGAGAGCCAAAAAATAAAAATCGCTGAAACTCTGAGATTATATTCTTTTTGTTATTCAAAATATTAAAAAAAAATTTTCTAGGATCTAGATTGAAAAGACCAAGAGCTACAGGACCTTAAAATAAAAAAATTTTTCAAAATTTTTGGAAAAGTCCTAACTTTATCATTTTTTTTCTGGAAATTCTGATGTTTTAGAGAAAAATCCATAAGTACACTTCTTGTTGTAAATGAAGAGAAGAAATAGCATGAATTTTTACAGACCTGAATTTTGCAGTTTTCTGATTGGTTTTTTTATGTAAATCATCTAAAATTAGCTAAATAATTTAATTTTTAACTAAAATTTACAATAATTCAGCTAAAATTATCTAAAAGATTAAATTTTTAGCTAAAATTCACAATGATTCAGCTAAACTTAGCTGAAAAAACTTAGCTGAATTAATATTTTAGTTAAAATTTACAATAATTCAGCTGAAATTATCTGAGAAATTAAATTTCTAGCTAAAATTCATAATAAATTAGCTCAGATTATCAGTAAAAAGAAGGAATTAAGGGGGGCTTGGGAATTTCGAGAGGCTGACAGTGGTGGCAGTGGCAGCGGTGAAAATCTTTTATAATATAGATAAATCAACAAAAATTAGCTGAAAATTATCAGTAAATAGGAGGGATCAGGGATTTCGAGAGGCTGACAGCGGCAGCGATAGCGTCAGCGGCAGCGGCGAAAATCTTTTATAATATAGATAGATAAAAGATTTTTGTCGCTGCCGCTGTCAGTCTCTCAAATCCTCCTTTAACTGCTCCTTTTTAGTGATAAATTTAGCTAATTTATGGTAAATTTTACCTAATTTATCGTAAATTTCAGCTATTTATTGTGAATTTTAGCTAAAAATTTCATTGTTTAGCTAATTTTAGCTGATTTATTAAGAATTTTAGCTAAAAATTTAATAATTTAGCTAAGTTTAGCTAATTTAATGAGAATTCTAGCTAATTTATATTAATTTTATCTAAAGTTTTAATTTTTTGGCTAAGTTTAGCTAATTTATTGTGAATTTTAGCTAAAATTTTAATTTTTTACTTAAAATTTGATAAATTAGGTCAATTTGATTTTAATTATCATAAGATTTTTTTTTAGCTAATATTTGCTAATTTATTAAGAATTTTAGCTAAGTTTAGCTAATTTATTGTGAATTTTATTGAAAATTTTTATTTTTTCACTCAAAATCTGATAAATCAGGTCAATTTTATTTAAATTATCATAAGATTCATTTTTCTTTTTATATTATAAAAGCTTTTAGAAACCTACAAAAAGAAAATATTGTTTTATGCCAGATAAATAAAATGAGAATTGAGCCTTTAGAAGTCAGAAAGTGACTCTCGGTGCATAATGCGAAAGAAAGATCGGTTGCAGACGTTGACCATAACAGCGTATAATATGCGCTGTATAAATAAATATTTATATCATATGTTATATTTTATATTATGTGTACATTATTAATTATTGAAATATAAAAAATGTATAAATGTATATAAGTATATGAATGTAAAATTATTACAAGGGATTATATACATTATAAAATCTATGTATTAAATTCAAAAAGGGGGTCGGCGAGTGAAGCGAGCAGGGGGGTATATATTATAAAAAGATTTCGCTGCCGTCGCTGTGTATAAGAATTCGATTTGTCCTTGGTTAGCTAGGATTGAGCTAGAATCTAGCTGAAATTAAGCTTAAAGTTAGCTGAAAGTTAACTAAAAATGAGCTAAAATTTATATTAATTTTAAGCAATTTTAAGTAAATTTTGGTTTGATTTTAGCTGAATTTCAGCTGCATTTTAGATCTATTTATATTAAATTCTCTCTATACTATTGAAAGTATATCGCCGCTATCGTGGCTGTCATCGTCAGAAATGTGCCCCTCATTTTCGGACTTACATTACAGCGTTAAATTTAGAATCTTTTTACTACTAGATTGACATTTGATAAAACGTTTATAAATCAATTACTGACTTTATTCTTTATTTAATATTATAATAAAACATATACACGTAGCCCTCATAACACACAACATTTAATTATTAATTCTGTCCTGGTATAAAGCTAGGACTTCACAGATGATTAGATTTATTAAAAGATCATTGACGATTTATCTCAAGAAAACTTTTGAATAATTAATATTATTTAGTATTTTCAATAAAAGTTATTAAAAAAATTACAAATTCTTGAATATTTTCTTAAAGTTATAAAAGCAAGATGGGGGTTGGCACGCTTGCGCGCAGGGGCCTTGCTTCCTAGTTTTCATTAACCTTTAAATAAATTTACGATTGCATAAGTCAGAGCCACCAATAAGGAGTTATGACAGTTTAAAATATAAATTTTCGTGTATTATTTATTTTTGTTATTGAAAATAGCCTGTCGTATACTAAACATAAGCATCTGGTTTTATTACTCGAAAACTATTAAAATAAGTTAAAAAATCTCATAGTAGGATGTTACTTATCGATTAGAAGCATAATTATTAACTAAACATTACTCGTTATTATTATAATTACAATTATTTTCAGAAGGCAAATAAGACTTTGAGTTATTGCGAACCTAAATAATTATTTTTAAATAAAAATTTACTTATTTTAAATGGAAAATGATAATATGATTTTGGAACAAACACTGTTAAAGAAAATGATAGTGGCTTCGAAATGAGCTGTTACAATTAAAGTACTGATTTTTAGATTAGCATCATTTATTTCATTTATACGCTTAAGTAATGTTCATGGTTGCTACACGAGCGAAATGGGAAGTTTCCAAGGTCATTCAAGTACCAGGTTCTCCAATACTTTGTGCAGCTAAAGCACCAACTGCAGTGCCTTCAATAGTTTTTGCTTCCATATATTCATCCTTACTTGTATGAATATATTTTACAAGATGTGACACAGTTAAACGTACAATATACCTGTAAACTGGGCATCTGGTTTAATAGGCTGTCTAATCCTAGCAATCATAATTGCAACTGTTTTTAAAACTAAGCTTATTCTTGCTTAAATTCTTCATTTACACAAGAATATTCCTTCGATCATAAGTTCAGAGGTTACTTTTATAACACCAAGGCCATCTAATGGATTTTCAATTTTGTACGCTGATATAAATTTAATATCATAAAGAACTCTTTTATAATCAACAAGACAGTCTTTGCCTCTCTTGTACGTTAGGTCCATCGAATCTACACCATAAAGAATTTGAAAAATATCACCAACAAAATTTTTAATTGTCATATCATAATGTAAACAAAGATCTATACTCTTACCAATTTTCTTTGCATACATCCAGTTTCAGCAATTTTAACACGCGATGACCACTATAAGCTTGTTATCCTACACAAGCAATCATTTGTAAAATATTAATAAAACTTCCCTTTGATCCTGATAATGCCATAACTAAAAGACTATTACCAGGATGAAGTTCTTTCAAACAGACTTTGACAGCATGGTCACGAATAACACTCGATCACTTTCCATTTAATAAATATACTCAGTACACTTTACATAGCCATTGTGAAGTAATTCTTGTTCTGATCACTTTCAAAACTAACACAATATAAATTGTCAGACTTGTTAACTATTGTGTTCGAAGATTTTTAAGTATCTAGACTCTATGGAGATAGCAATTATATTTATTAATATAAATTCGCTATTTTAAATATGAATAAGAATAATTATTTAATAACAATTGTGGTCTTCTGCTTAAAAAACTAAAGTATAGTCTGTTTGTACTCTATGAAGATAGCAACTAGGAGTATCTATGGATATCTATGTATGTACTTGGTATTGGATTTTCTGATTCTTTGTAATCCAATATATTATTATACCAAAAGAATGCTTGTTATTTGCGTGTCAAATAAATAATTCGTTTTCTTAATAAATATGTAGATAGCACTGTTGGTTCAAAAAAAACTCTACGCAAATAGTTTATGACAATGACTGGAATTTATAGTAGTGTGTGAATCTTAAGAGACAAGGATAGAATGAGTTTTTATCATAACATAGATAGAGACATTATGAGGTTTGAGATTAAGTATGAGGATCGACTTTCAATTCAGGCCTACAAGGAAGTAATGTTATTCAGTAGATAATTGACTTAATTTCTTTCTTAAAAATTTATACGTATTGCTTTACCAAGGTAATGTTTTTACATGCTGATAATCTAAAGTATATAAAAAAAATTTAATCAGCAAGATATGATCAATATTTTGATAAACAAGTACTAAATATTGTTTACATGAAAAGAGACAATCTTTACTGTTCACTATGACGTTACTCTTCACAACGAAACTCTGCAATTTCATGAAAAATATTATTGAAAAAATTTTAGTTGCTGGTGATATTGGACAGAGATATAGAAGAAAAATTTTACTTGATTCTGGAATTAAATGACATTTTCTTGACACTATTGATTAGAATCAAAACAAGAATTACTTAACAATGGCTATTGAAAGTGTACTGAGTATATTCATAAAATGGAAAGTGGTCGATTGTCTCGTCAATCTGGTTGTTTTGAAGAAGGATGTATTAAAACCATGATTTTAAAGAAACTTTCAGTTATTCGTGACCATGCTGGTAAAGTCTTTTTGAAAGAACTTCATCCTAGTAATAGTCTTTTAGTTATGGCATTATCAGGATCAAAGGGAAGTTTTATTAATATTTTACAAATGATTGCTTGTGTAGGATAACAAACTTATAGTGGTCATCGCGTGTTAAAATTGCTGAAACTGGATGTATGCAAAGAAAATTTGTAAGAGTATAGAAGATCTTTGTTTACATTATGATATGACAATTAAAAATTTTGTTGGTGATATTGTTCAGATTCTTTATGGTGTAGATTCGATGGACCCAACGTACAAGAGAGGCAAAGACTGTCTTGTTGATTATAAAAGAGTTCTTTATGATATTAAATTTATATCAGCGTACAAAATTGAAAATCCATTAGATGGCCTTGGTGTTATAAAAGTAACCTCTGAACTTTTGATCAGAGGAATATTCTTGTGTAAGTGAAGAATTTAAGCAAGAATAAGCTTAGTTTTAAAAACAGTTGCAATTATGATTGCTAGGATTAGACAGTTTACAGGTATATTGTACGTTTAACTGTTTCACATCTTGTAAAATATATTCATACAAGTAAGGATAAATATATGGAAGCAAAAACTGATCAAGACACTGCAGTTGGCGCTTTAGCTGCACAAAGTATTGGAGAACCTGGTACTTGAATGACCTTGGAAATTTCCCATTTCGCTCGTGTAGCAACTATGAACATTACTCAAGCGTATTAAAGCGACTGCGGAGGTTAGGCTAAATTTTCATTTTCTAGTTTACAAATAACGCTTTAAGTTTGTAAAATTTTTTGGATTTATAAATTTTCCACCATTCTGTGGGTATTTAAAAATGGTGGAAAATTAAAAAATCAAAAAAATTTAATGTAATAAAAGCATGATTTGTAAACAAAAAAATAAAACCTAACCTAAATTCCGAAGTCGCCTTAATGAAATTATTAAAGCTAATCTAAAAATTAGTACTCCAATTGTAACAGCTCATTTAGAAGATGATACAGATCCTGAATTTAGATCTAATAGAAGCCACTATCATTTCCATTAACAGTGTGTGTTCTAAAAACATATCATCATTTTCCATTTAACAGATACTTTTTATAAAAAGTTAAGCCGAGTAAGATAGTGAATATTTAATTTTTTTTTTCATTGATGAAACAACTTTTTAAAATAAGTAAATTTTTATTGAAAAATAATCATTTGAGCTTGCAATAACTCAAAGTCCTATTCACCTTTCGAAAGTAATTGTAATTATACTCCGTTTAAAGAGTCCAACTAGAATTGCAATTGGAATTTTATGGAAATCCATTATGGAATTCCAATTGGAATTCCAATAAAATTTATACTTATGAATGATTTTGCTTTTTCTTACTAATTCACAGAGCGGAAAGTTCTTTACGCCTGCAGACATCAATGATACTAAAAATAAGCCGGAGAAAAGTACTTTTCTCCCAGAAATTCAATTTCTCTTAAATTAAGCGGAAAAAGTGTACTTTTTTTCCAAATACCTAATATTAATTTCTCTAAAAATAAACGGGAGAAAAGTACTTTTCTCCCGCAAAATTTATTTCTCTTAAATTAAGCGGAAAAAAAGTACTTTTTTCTTGCGAATTCAGAGGGCAAAAAGTTTCTTACGCCCGCTAACATTAATTGCTCTAAAAATAAGCGGGAGAAAAGTAGTTATTTCCCGCAAATTCGAATCCACTTAAATTAAACAAGAGAAACGTACTTTTTTCTTACGAATTCAGAGGACGAAAAGTTCTTCACGCCCGCCAACATTAGTTGCTCTGAAAATAAGTGGGGGAAAAGTATTTTTTTCCCACTAATTAAATTTCTTTTAAATATAGCGGGAGAAGCGTACTTTTTTCTTGCGAATTCAGAGGGCGAAAAGTTCTTTACGCCTGCCAACATTATTAACTCTAATAATAAGTGGGAGAAAAGTACTTTTCATCTTTATTAGCTTCTTCATCTCCTTAAACCGATCTATAGGCTATCCACAATTGATGTTTAGCAGCATTTCTAAACCTAGAATAAACTCCAACTCGCAGGATCCGGGTTCTGGCAACATATCATGATCTCTCATTATTTCAATTTGGAATTATTCCTTGTTTTCTCTTTGCAACTCATCCTGAATATACAAAGGTGATAAGTTAATCTGGTAAACACCAAATGTAATATTTTCTAGATATTCTAAATCTAATACTGGGAAATCATGTAGTTGTTAAGTATTCAAAGTAACCCATCTTGCAGCATTGCGATTTCGAAGATTTTCAGTTTCTACAAGTGCTTGAACTACATTTATTGCATTTGCTCTCTCAAGCATTTCTTGAGCTAATGCTGCATTGGCACTTTGCATTTCAATAGGTGGGTGATATTTATTCAAAATTGCTCCAGCGATACGTAAAAAATCACCAAGATTTTGAATACGGTGATAACCTAAAACATGGTTAAAGAACTTAAATATTGATCTTAAATGTCTATTACGAACTTCAACGATCCACCTTGTTTTTGTTACCAATCTTGATCATTAGCTTCTTCTGTATTTAGTTGGCTTCTTCCTGCTGCAAGTAAAGGTGGCATTTCCGTATAATACCAAGCTGATTCAAAATAGGTATTACATCACGATATCCTCTGTTGACTATGAGAATATCTCTATCATGGAACCAATATCGCATTCTATCAGCATCTTTATTAAATTCATTTTCTAAAATAGATGCGTCATTATTTTTCGCATCTGCAAAATATGGACCTTGGATATCCAGTATATAACCATTAGGAGCTACAATAAGTACAGGTTTAACTGAGTGTCGATGTTTATGAATTGAAAATGATTGACGTAATGATCGATGATTACGGCTTTTTTCTACATACATATATGTACCATCCATAGTTTCTATGACACGAAGAATATTTGGCTCATTATTGTATAGTTCGTTAGCGAATTCTGTAACATGTCTTTCAATGCACTGTTCCCTAGTGATAGCACCAAAACCTATGTTTTCTGGAGCAAACCGTTGCATTAATGATGTTCGAACCGTAGACACCATTAAACTAACTGATTGTCTAGAAGAATAATCAAAAAAAACTCGTAAGAAATGTTCAGGTAAGCCTTGACGCATCTTGCATGAAAACATTAATAGATCTTTTTTAGAAATATACCGATCACCACCTTCACAAGGCACTGCATCGCAATAGTTGAATAGCTGTAAAAACTGTTCTTTTGTCACAGGACTAAATGATGAGAACTCATCATCTGTAAAACAATGTTCATAATTAAATCTTCGTTTGGTAATAATAGCAGTGCGAAGTCCATCTAAGAGCATTTCAATCTCCCAGCCTTTTAAAACGTATGGTCTATTATTGTAATGCAAGCTATCTAGAAGTGGCTCAAGAAGAAAACCTCTATTATCTACATGATTTCTGCAAGATTTCACATACTCCGGACTATAAATATAACTTAAATACATTCCACCGGCATTCAAAAGAAAGTCTATGAACATCAATTTCTGAATTACATATTACACATGATCTACTAGCAGTTTGAGTCAATATATTTAATGTGACACAACTAGGATCTTGCTCGACCTTGTGTATGTCTTTAACAACTAATCTATTACAATTAATACAAATTGTTCATTGGATATTTGTAGAGCTGGTCTTTGAAAACTATCACGTCTTTCAATAACAACTTCACATTTCGCAGCATTATGTTACCCATCGAGCCGACACATTTGATTTGGCATGAAAGCTTGGTTGCAAATATAAGAAGATAGCCTATTTATCCAAGCCATTATCAGAATTATACTGCTAATAATATAAAAAAGGCTAGACAGTATGAAAGTCAGAAATACGATGAATATAAAAATTAATGTATATAATTTTGGTCAATATTCCAGGAAAACTGCATAATATTATAATAAAGACGCAATAAAGGATGAAAAGGATGGTTATTGAGAAGTCGAAATACTCAGTGAAAAATAATATCCAAATTGACTGACTAAACGTTTAACAGAAAGTAGGTGAGAAGTTCTATGTTAAAAGTGACCGGTGCTGATCTACCATCGGAATAATAAAAAATGTATGACAAACTATAGTTTTTGTATATATACATATGTATATATATATATATATATATATATATATATATATATATACACAAGGTTTTCAAAAAGTTTGGAACACACTCTTTATTTTCCAAAGTACTGCTTAAACAAATAAAAGGTTCAGACAATAGTTTCAGGATTTTGAATTATCAAACCAACCGTGACCTTAACCATAACCTTCAAAATCATTTGGAGGTCAACTGATTAAATGCAGTCGTACATGTTTGGCCCCGGAAGTCGAAAGAGCGAAAAAAATTACATTCACATGTGGCCTCGACCGTGGCCTTGACCATGACCTTCAAAGTCATTTAGAGGTCAACTGATAAATAATTGGAATCAGACATGTTTGACCCCGGGAGTCGAAGGAGCGAAAAAAATTACAATTACATATGGCCTTGGCCTTGAACTAAATGACCTTGAAGGTCATGATCAAGGTCACGGTCAAGGCCACATGTGAATTTAATTTTTTTCGCCCTTTCGACTTCCGGGGCCAAATATGTACGATTTCATTTAATCAGTTGACCTCTAAATGACCTTATATATATGTGTATATACAGGGTGTCAAAAAAGTAACGGAACAGTTCTGTATTTTTTAGATGGATTGGATTATTTAGATGGATTGGAAGAAGAGGTGCAATTGGGTGGTCTGCTGGATCACCCGATCTGATTCCCCCTTGATTACTTTCTTTGTGGTTATTTAAAAAGTAAAGTATACGCACCTCAACCACGAACTTTAGATGAACTGCGGAACAGGATTTTACTAGAAACTGTTTTAATATATACAGAAATGATCCGCAAAGCTGTTACTGCTGGTGAATCCGATGGTGAACTATATTTAGACCTCGAGGATGACCTTCAAGATCATTTCAAGGTCAACTTTTTTTTTTAAATGCGAACCTGCTATTTTGATACCAGCAATCGAAAGAGCGAAAAATTTTACGTTCAGATATGTACTCAGGTCACATGAACACTGAACGACCTTGTACCTCATTTGAAGATAATCTGAACTTAATGGCCGTCTGACCTTAGGGAAGATCGAAGGTATAGTTTCACTTTAGGCACTACTCAGGAGCAACGGCGTGGATGTAGTAAATTCTGCTCCCTTTGGGGTGCTGGTTCAGTGTGAGTCCCCTTACCTCTCACATTTTGCTGATATTTATTTAACTTGTTTAAACTGTGAACCTTGAACTTCTTGGCAAGCAGCTATGCGTTCATAAAAAGCAGTAACAGCTCTGCGGATCATTTCTGTATATATTAAAACAGTTTCTAGTAGAATCCTGTTCCGCAGTTCATCTAAAGTTCATGGTTGAGGTGCGTATACTTTACTTTTTAAATAACCACAAAGAAAGTAATCAAGGGGGAATCAGATCGGGTGATCCAGCAGACCACCCAATTGCACCTCTTCTTCCAATCCATCTACCAGTGAATTGATCATTTAAGTATGCTCGAACATTCCTACCAAAGTGAGGCGCGCTATATCCTGTTAAAACCATATTTCGTCAAAATTATCACCTGCTACTTCTCTTATTCCTGGTATAATTTAATTTCTGAGAAGCTCTTCATATCTATCGACAGTGAGATTGCCTTCGATAAAAAAAGGACCTATCAAGGTTCAAGGTCGTTCAGGTAGTGTGACCTGAGTACATATTTAAACGTGAAATTTGCCACCCTTTCGATTGCCGGTATCGAAATAGGAGGTTCGCATTTGAAAAAAAAGTTGACCTTGAAATGACCTTGAAGGTCATCCTCAAGGTCAAAATAAAGTTCACCATCGGATTCCTCGTTGAAAGTTACTAAATGGATAACCTTGACCTTTGCCAAATATATCTTGCCTTAGAAAATACAGAACTGTTCCGTTACTTTTTTGACACCTTGTATATATATACAGGGTGGACCATTTTATTCGCCCTACCCGAATTTCTCGGAATCTAAGCTGGCTACAAAAAAACTGTTTTGACAAAAGTTGAAGGAGACAAAGGGGGCCATCTTTTGATATAGTTAGTTTTGACCTCGAACTTCATTTTCAAGGTTATTTGAAGGTCAGAGTGTTTTTTTAAAATGGGAACACCTATTTTCAACGTCGGATTCAGAAAGAGCGGGAAATTTCACCTCTAAAATGATAGTTACTACATTTTTAAAATAACCTTGAAATGATCAAATGAAGGTTAAACATTGAAAATTTGCCCAAAACCTGTTTTTTCGAATTTTTGTTGGTTTACTAATGATACAAATTACTCGCGACTAAGGTGGTCACGTAACTTTGATCTTGGAGAGTCAATTTTCAAGGTCATTTGAAGGTCAGAGTTTTTTAAAATGAGAACCGCTTTGTTAACCCTGAAATCGTATCCAGCCAAAATAATCAATACTTGAATTGATACTTGAAATTGACTGTTCCGACCTTGACAAGGTCAATTCAAGGTCTAATGTTGATAATTCATCCACAAACTGTTTTTTTTTTTCGAATATTTTATTATCAAATATGATTAGGGGCAAATGACTGATCATTTTGACCTAAATAACAAATATGAAAGTATTTGAAAGCAGTTTAATTAAATAATATACTGTACTTTTGTTTTTAATCTTACTTTTAGAGTTACTCAGAAACAACGACGTAGACGTAGTAAGTTCTGTTTCCTTTGGGGTGCTTGATTAACGTGATTCCCCTTGCTTCTCACGATTGGGGTACGTAAGTAAGGTGAGTCCCCTTGCCTCTCACGATTGAGGTGCTTGATTAACGTGAGTCCCCTTGCCTCTCTCGATTGGGGTGCTTGATTAACGTGAGTCCCCTTGCCTCTCACTATTCAAAATATTATTCTAATTGACGTCAAAGCAAATGTTCAAATTGGCGTCCATTAGCTTTAAGGCATAAATTCAAACGCCTTTGGAAAAGGCGAATGCTTTTGAGCAATATCTCTCTTGGTATAGCTGCACATGCTCGACGAATGCGATCTTGCATGTCTGCTCTAGTTGTGGGCCGTTCTCGAAAAACATTTTTTAAAAACCCCCATAAATAGAAGTCTGGAGATGTGAGATCAGGTGAGCAAGCAGGCCAGTTAACTGGACCTTCTCCTCCAATCCATCTACCATTATGATGTTGATCTAAAAAATTTCGTGCGATTACAGCGAAATGTGCTGGTGCACTATCATGCTGGAACCACATTCTTTGACGCGTCTCTAGATCAACATCTTTGATCATTTCATGAAACTGATCTCTCATCAAACGTAAATACGAGTTCCTATCAAGATTTTCCTCGAAAAACTAAGGGCCAATCAAATAATCATTCACGATCCCACACCATACCATAATGCTCCAACGCCTTTGATGCTTGGCCGTTCTGCATCAATGAGGATTGATATCTGACCAATAATGACAATTATGCCTATTGAGTTCTCCGTCACTCTGAAATTTAGCCTCATCAGAAAAAAGGACATATCTAAAAAAATCTGGATCATTCTCTATCATACGTAAAGCCCATTGGCAAAACTCAATTTGCTGTTGAAAATGATTATCTTGTAACTCTTGAACCAACGTAATGTGGTAATCACGATACTTAAGGGATTTAAGAATTCTCAAAAAAGTTGATTTTGGTATGCCGATTTCTTTTTCAACTCGGCGAGAACTGGTATGAGGATCAAGATAAATGACCGCAAGAACTGTAACAACATTGGGATCGTTCTCATCATATGTGTGTTGCCTGCGTTGGCGAACCATATGACCTTCACGAGCTCTTTGAGTCAAGCGACTTATTGCTCTATGATCTGGGTGTCGTCGGCCAGGAAAGCGTGTAGCGTAAAGTCTTCCTGTTGCTCGGTAATTATGATGACTTTCCCCAAAAACCATGATCATATCCACAGCTTCGTCGGATTGATAGTCAGCCATTTTTAAAGGTGTTTTTTACTTCTACTTTTATTAAGGGTTTTAAGGGCTTCCGAAGTTTGGACAATTTAAGTGGTAGTATTAATAGAGTAACAGTTTTAAAAACAGTAAATAGTGTTTTGCTTATAAATTTATTCTGTGCTGATTGTGGATCAAAAGCGTGTTATGACTTTTATAAAATGTCGATTACAACCTCCAAAACTTATGAGAAGAGAAAATTTAAAAAATTAATGAACTGTACGAATTATTAATTTAACTTTACTATTTGACCCATCATCTCTATAAAACTATTATTGATTAGTAATGAATAAACAAAATTTCAAAGGCTTCTTTCAAGAAATAAAAAAATGACAAAAACTGCCTCATTAATTAACTTTTTTATGACTTTTTGAATGACCAAATATTTAGTTTAGTTGCTAGAACGTTTAATTTTTGTAATTAAAAATTACAATTCAGACAGTTTTGATTCTTCTCTTTTTTCTCTAAAATTAAGTAGGATTTTTATTTTTTATTTTTATTTTTATTTATTTTGTTTTTGCTCAACGCCGTCTGCTATTTCCAGCAATATTCGAAAAAAAAACAGTCTGTGAACATTAGACCTTCAATTGACCTTGTCAAGGTCGCAACAGCCAATTTCAAGTATCAAATTAGACATCATTTTTTCGACTCGATACGATTCCAGGGTCAAAAATAGGGGTTCTTATTTAAAAAAACTCTGACCTTCAAATGTCTTCGAAAATTGACTCTCCAAGATCAAAGTTACGTGACCACCTTAGTCGCGAGTAATTTGTATCATTAGTAAACCAACAAAAATTCGAAAAAACAGGTTTTGGGCAAATTTTCAATGTTTAACCTTCATTTGATCATTTCAAGGTTATTTTAAAAATGTAGTAACTATCATTTTAGAGGTGAAATTTCCCGCTCTTTCTGAATCCGACGTTGAAAATAGGTGTTCCCATTTTAAAAAAACACTCTGACCTTCAAATAACCTTGATTATGAAGTTCAAGGTCAAAACTAACTTTACCAAAAGATGGCCTCTTTTGTCCCCTTCAACTTTTGTCTAAACAGTTTTTTTGTAGCCAGCTTAGATTCCGAGAAATTCGGGTGGTTCCTTTCTCTCTTGTCTAGAAGCTAGTCAAGTGTAGGCTCTAATTATGATAAAATTATGTTATCAACCATATGTATGTATGTGTGTATGTGTGTATTTATGTGAGTGTATGTATATGAGAGTACGTATATGTATGCATATGTGTATATATATATATATATATATATATATATATATATATATAAGTGAAAAAAGTCACAGAAGTTATGTGCGAAAGAAAAAAAAGTCTTACTGTTTTACTATAATATAATAGCAGTAATGTTAGTTAACAAAGAAATTTTATCTTTTGTCTAGTAGCTAGTCAAGTGTAGGCTCTAATTATAATAGAATTATGTTATATACCATATGTTTGTGTGTATTTGTATAAGTGCATGTATAAAAGTACTTGATTTATGTATCTGTGTATATATATTTATATATATATATATATATATATATATATATATATATATATATATATATATATATATATATGTAAACAAAAATTCGCAGAGGATACGTGTATGAGGGAAAAAAAGTTTCAATATTTTACTTCAATATAATAGAAGTAATGTTAGTTAGCAAAGAAATTTTTACTTTTGTCTAAAAGCTAGTCAAGTCTAGGCTCTAAGTATGATGAAATTATATCATGAACCATATGTGTGCAAGTGTATGTGTTAATTTGTCTGATTGTGTGTGTATGAGAGTACGTGTATGTATGTGTATGTGCGTATATAAATATAAGTGAATAAGTTGCAAAAGATATGTGTGGGAGAAAAAAAAAGTTTTGATGTTTTGCTCTAATATAATAGTAGTAATGATTGTTAACACAAAAATTTCTTCTTTTGTCTAGAAGTTACTCAATTCCAGGCTCTAATTATAATAAAATCATGTCATAAACTATATGTCTGTATGTGTGTGTGTATTTGTGTAAATGAATTTTTTTTTTTTTTGCTAAAATATTAAAATTACATAAGATATGCACATTTGAAAATTGCATACAAAAACTAAATATTCAAACTGAAAAAAGTTGACAATAACTTTAGAGGGCTATCGTTTTACCAATTGTCAATGAATTTCGGTAAACATTTTGGTTTTATTCTGTTTTAAGCTCTCTTTAATTCAGTGCAAGAAATTAAAAAAAAAAAACTAAAAAATGTTTGAGATTTATGCATTTTACCAAAAAATGCACTTTTTATGCACATGCATTTTTCTCAAAAAGGCCATCTTTTTTTTGCTAAAATTTTTTGGGCTGATAGAGGACCAAATTACCTATCTAATAGTACCTGTTCGATCCCGTATTTTTTTGTTAGGAGCGAGAAAACAATTGATAAATTTTATTGTTGAAAAATACTTGTATATACGTTCGTAGTCTTAAGCAATCTACATTCAAACGCTGTCGCATGCTTCGTTCATTTTTTGTATACATTTGTATATATGTATATACTATCAATTGTAATATATATTGCGACGATGCGATTTTTAAGCATCGCGCTTAAACCGGGTTCTACGCTCAACTGCTATGAGGCGTCACTTCTGCAACGAGAATAAAGAACCTCAGGGCTTATACGAGCCGTCACTGGCCTGTTCGAGTCAGAGCCTATCCAACCTCTCCGCTGTGGGCATGTACTAGGGGGAGAACTTTGCATGCTTCACAGTGTACCTTTCCCTCTCCACTCTCTTGGAGATTACATAGAGTGGTTTCTTTCCATCCTACACGACTGTGCATTAGGAAATATACTTTATGCAGTCTCTTTACCACTCTCCTTGACTCTCTAGGAGTGTATACGAAGAGTCGAGGCTCCTCTCCAACCACGGCTGTGTACTAGGAGATATACTTTACGCAGTCTTCTTAACCGCTTACCTCTACCCTCGGTTAGAGGTAAGATCCTCCGCTAGTCCATGGAAATCCCACGTCTAGCATACCCCCTCCACGTCTTCGCTGGAGTTAACAGGAAGCTCGGAGATTACCTCTCCTGTTTTCCAATACCACTGACCTGTACCTGTATCCTGTACCACGTGTCACCGAGACACCGCTCCGATTGTCCGCCGCCGGTAAAGTAGTTTCCAACTGCACTGACAGACGGTAATATCGTAACCTGTGAATAGTTTGATTTTTCCTTTTACCCTAGTTTTTAATCGATACTGATCGCAATTATTAATAAGCATAATTTCAGTTAAACCGTGTCCCCGGTAAAATTAATACCGACCGCCTAAAAATATAACTTACAAGGAGAGTGTTTTTCCTTTGGCACACAGATTGTAACCAAACTTGTTAAGTAAGTTCCTAGTAACAAATATAAATAGTATGTAAAGTTATAGAGCCCAACGCTTCCTCACTTTTGAATTATTCAATTTTATGATATGAAAAAATGAGTTTATCGACTAAATTCAAATTTTTAGCTAAAACAAAAAATTTATAAAAAGTTAATATAGCATCATCAAATTTATAAGTATGTGTAATTAAAAGACACATAATATATTAGAAAAATAAACATTCAATTAAAAACAGCTGATTGAAATAATATTTATTACCTGGTAGTACCGTCTTTTTTAATAAAAATCATGAATTCACCAAATAGCTATTTAATATTTTAAAAATTTGAACCTTGCACCAAATTATTTTCTTGAATATATTATTTTCTTGTATTATCTTAACCTGAAAGTAATAAAAAAATGTTCACAAAGTATACATATTCTATTTTTTAAATTAGAAAAAGCTTAACCATAAAATATATAGATACTTATCTGATGATTGTTGAGTAAATTTCACATGCTTACGTGTAGTCCATGTTCTTGTACTATATTGAATCCTTAACAATAAAGTAGATTTTTAATGACAAACAGAATTAGATTAAATTTATTTCTTATAATATATGATGTTATTCTATCAGCCATTCGCATCAGCTCTTTGAGTATTTAGCTCCATGTTATGAGCTGAAAGAATAATTAATTTTCATCATATACTTGATGCACTTCTCCAACACTGACATTATTTACAACACTAATACTTCTTTCGGTTCTTGATCAGCAGTCAACTGTTGACAAAAACAAATCACAATTACAATGACACTCATTGCAAAGTGATTACATTTGTGTTGCACACTTATATATACATATGTAACCACTTATATAACTCATGTAAAAACAATAATTATGCATACACTTTTTAAAAATATAAATACAAATCACACATGGGACTTCATTATAACCTAATAAGGCAATTCTGAATACACATTCATAGCGAATGTATGTGTTTACCGAATCTTAATACTTTACTTTCAATGATTTAAAGTTTTAGTTCAATTTGATTTTAAAATACTATTTTTATTATTTTACTTTTTTTTAAAAGAGTAAAGTATTATACTTGCGCGTAATTTTCAACGTCAATGGATTACGCACGATATTGCAGTCATACTGTCTGCATCCTTTTCTTTTTCCTTATAGCATGTCAAACAGCTGGTTATTTTTACCAGAAGATTATTGCTGTTGGTAAAGAAGATTGTCATAACAGCGCGATTACTTGACATTATTAACTCGTGTTCGTCGTTCGTCAGTTTAGTTGATAGTATATTTATTTTTATTTCAAGTATTATTCTTATTTTATTAATTAATCAGATAAGTATATTTTATTCTAAATTGAAATTTCATTATTTTGATTAAGATAGTGAATACTTTGTGATAATTTTTGTGATTTTCAGGTTAAAAAAGTGTATTTTTAAAAGTTTTGTGGAAAAAAGAAATTTGATAGTGCATGAACTGTTTGAAAATGGATGGAAATTTTAAGGAAATAAGAAGATCTACAGTGTGTGAAATATTTAAAAAAATGTAATAATAAACAGTGAAGGTAACAATTTAAACGATATTTTTATTTATTATATAATATATTTTGCATACTTTAAAAGTAAAAATTTATAGTTGACTGACATTAATAAAAAAAAATTATTTAATGTAAATCAACATTAAAAGTATTTTCGAAATTATTTTGAAAGCATTTAAATTAATCATTTACAATTCAAATTTTGAAATTATTTTTAATTTTAAGGTAGAAATTAAATAAGTCAATTCATTTTGAATATTTTAAAATGACATTTATTTTGCATATTTACAAAAGTTTGTGTACATTTTTGAGGATGGTATAATTCATAAAAACATTGAAAGTATAAACACTCTACCCCAAGCACATTTCATAAATGCAAGTGAATTACAATTACATCTTTCACTACGTTTTTGGGAGAAGCACATCTCATTTACATTCATAAAAATGTCTCTATCGCTAATTAATCCAGAGGAATACCACGCATACTGAATCATTGAATTAAATAATGGAGCAGATAGTTGATGGTGAATCACTGAATGAATTTTTACAGCATCATCACGACTGTTAATTTGTCTTTGCTGCTGCATCAAGTACGTTGAATTTTGTAATTTTTTTACAAATATTTTAATTTGCTTATGCAAATATGTATTTAATGGCTGACAATAAGGTATGCAGCCTGGAGGTATATATTTAATTGTGCATGTTGATTCATTATTTTCATTCTTGAATTTGTCAAATAAATTGGATTGGGATTGACCACCCTATGAATCAAAAATTAATAGAAAATTATTATTATCTACATAAGGTTGCAGCACATCTTTTGTGTATTCAGCAAATATAACTTTGGATAATTTTCCAGATTTTGAACATTTTATGGAAACATTTTTATACTTCTCTTTAAGAGTTTCCATTTCCAATTGAATGCGTGGACCAAACTTTCCTGTTGTCTCTTGCAAACATAGGAAAACCTTGGGTAACAGCTTTCCTGATGCAGTGATTGAATATTGCGCAGTGTAAGTATGTGTTACTTTATTCATATCTCCAAGATGCACTTCTACAGACTTTTGTCCGATGTACCCAAGTGTTCTTTGTACATTTATTCTGTACTCACACCCCATTTGATCTGTATTAATCACAAAATTTATGATTTTTTTTTAAGGTACTTGCCCAAGATTGTGATGCTTCAAACGCAAAGGTTCCATTTCCAAGAAATTGCATTGCTGCTTGCAAACCCTATTCTTGAATGTTCCTCGTGGAGACTGGTTGTTTATTTGAACGTGCATCCTGGAATTTTCTAAAAGTCCAGTCCTCAATTTCCTTCAATTTGTCATATTTTGTGCCGACATTTATTACATCTCTTTTCCATCGATAAACTTCATCCTTTCGAGTTAAAGAAGGCCCAACAAATTTTTGTAATGATTTCAAAGTCCAATTTGGATATTCTGTAAGAAGATTAACAGCCTTAATTTTTTTGGAAATTGGAATCAAATTGAACTTTTTTTTTATCTGGAGGCTCATAGCCAGTAGAAGATTGACTTGTTAGAAGCGATTCTGTAATAAAAATAGATAATTAAGTATTTTAAATTGAAAGAAAAAGATTTTTAAGGAAATAATTTTACCTGAAGATTCTGGAGTAAACTCTTCGCTATATTGATTGGATGGTTTATCAACTTCCCACTCGACAACTTCAGAAGGTAAGCACAACTCATCGCATATTACTGGTTGTAAATAAGTAATATACTATATTAAAATGTTTGCCATTTCTTGGCCAGTTTCTTCTACTTTTATTGAAGAGGACACGGATGAAGATACACTGATGATACCCCTTTCTTTTAAAATCTCAATACACTTATAAATACTAGCAGTTATAAATTGCAGTGATTCATTTTCAGAGCCATGAAAATTTTCATCCTCACTAAATTGCAGTGATTTATTTTCGAAGCCATGAAAATCTTCATACTCACTAGAATCACAATCCATTTTTTAATTTTTTTAAAAGGAAATTAATAAAAATTTATCAATTATTAACTATAAATTCTGAATGATTTTAACAGATAGTATAACAAAAAATAGAAATAGCAAAAATAGAAATAACAATTAAAAATAGAAATAACAATTAAAAACAGAAATAACAATTAAAAACAGAAATAAGTTAAGGAAATTTTGAACTGAAAAGAAATTTAAAAAGGTAAAATAACTATAAATTTAAAATAAATAATGAAAAATTGAAAAATGCTTTGCAATACTTAAGTGGTCGCTTTGAGGTTTTTCACTGTTGTAAAATTTTTAAATAGTTAAACAAAATTTTGAATATACTTTAATTTTAAAGTGCTAGATGGCGCCACAAAATAAAAGTATAGCAAGCAAAAACCAACGAATTGAATAAAATACACTACCCTCCAGTCACATTTGCCCACCCTACATGAAAATCGATAAAACTTTAAAGTTTTGTGGCTCAGTGAAAAATAGTCGTAATTAAAAAATTCCGACTGGGTTTTGAAAAGGGTTTTAAAACCTTTAATTTAAGCCGATTTGAGCAAAAAAAAAAATTAAAAAATACATGCCTTATGCGTAAAAAACTAGCTAAAAAATATTCAATTTTGTTTGCCTCCTATTCAAATGCCTGCCATTTTTGCGGAAATTATCGAATCATAAAAAAAGAAAATGAAGGTAAAAGCTAAAGGAGTCACCTTTAAAATGAGCTGTAGAGAGCTTATTAATGATCGATTTTACGGTAGTTATGATAATTTTTTATGAAAAAAACGATTTTTATTAATAGCTATTATCTCAAAAAATACGCATGATATAAAAAAAATTTTAATTAAAAAGTTGTTTATTTTTGAGTCAAAAAAATAAATATTCAGGTTAAACTGAGAATCAGTAAAAAAAAGATTTTATTCATTTTTGATCCCATTGAAAAAAAATCCATTTATTCAATATTTATATTTTAATGAATTAAAAAAAAACTTTTCCTTGAGGATTTCACTTACATCTAAAAATTTATATTTTTAACTCAAAAATAAACAATTTTTTCATTAAAAATTTTTTTATATCATGCGTATTTTTTGAGATAATAGCTATTAAAGAATGATCATAACTACCGTAAAATCGATCATTAATGAGCTTTCTATAGCTCATTTTGAAGGTGACTCCTTTAGCTTTTACCTCCATTTTGTTTTTCTATGATTCGATAATTTCCGCAAAAATGGCAGGCATTTGAATAGGAGGCAAAAAAAATTGAATATTTTTTAGCTAGTTTTTCACGCATAAGGCATGTATTTTTTAATTTTTTTTTGCTAAACTCGGTTTAAATTAGAGGTATTTAAACCCTTTTTAAAACCCAGTCGGAATTTTTTAATTACGACTATTTTTCACTGAGCCACAAAACTTTAAAGTTTTATCGATTTTCATGTAGGGTAGGCAAATATGGCTGGAGGGTAGTGTATATGTGCAAATGATATAAAATTATTATTTCTATTGTATACATGAATAAAAAAATAGTATTTTAAAATCAAGTTGAACCAAAACTTTGAATCATTTAAAAGTAAAGTATTAAGATTCGGTAAACACGTACATTCGCTATGAATGTGTATTCAGAATTGCCTTATTAGGTTATAATAAAGTGTCATGTGTGATTTGTATTTATATTTTTAAAAAGTGTATGTATAATTATTGTTTTTACATGGGTTATATAAGTGGTTACATATGTATATATAAGTGTGCAACACAAATGTAATCACTTTGCAATAAGTGTCATTGTAATTGTGATTATACAACTATTGTTTAATATACGCCAATTTAAATTTTTTTATTTTGTTTTTGTCAACAGTTAACTGCTGATCAAAAACCAAAAAAAGTATCAGTATTGTAAATAATGTCAGTGTTGGAGAAGTGCATCAAGTATATGATGAAAATTAATTATTCTTTCAGCTCATAACATGGAGCTAAATACTCAAAGAGCTGATGCGAATGGCTGATAGAATAACATCATATATTATAAGAAATAAATTTAATCTAATTCTGTTTGTCATTAAAAATCTACTTTATTGTTAAGGATTCAATATAGTACAAGAACATGGACTACACGTAAGCATGTGAAATTTACTCAACAATCATCAGATAAGTATCTATATATTTTATGGTTAAGCTTTTTCTAATTTAAAAAATAGAATATGTATACTTTGTGAACATTTTTTTATTACTTCCAGGTTAAGATAATACAAGAAAATAATATATTCAAGAAAATAATTTGGTGCAAGGTTCAAATTTTTAAAATATTAAATAGCTATTTGGTGAATTCATGATTTTTATTAAAAAAGACGGTACTACCAGGTAATAAATATTATTTCAATCAGCTGTTTTTAATTGAATGTTTATTTTTCTAATATATTATGTGTCTTTTAATTACACATACTTATAAATTTGATGATGCTATATTAACTTTTTATAAATTTTTTGTTTTAGCTAAAAATTTGAATTTAGTCGATAAACTCATTTTTTCATATCATAAAATTGAATAATTCAAAAGTGAGAAAGCGTTGGGCTCTATAACTCTACATATTATTTATTTTTGTTACTAGGAACTTACTCAACAAGTTTGGTTACAATCTGTGTGCCGAAGAAAAAACACTCTCCTTGTTAGTCTTAGTTTCGAAGCTTGCTTATTTCATTTCTTTGATTATTATTGAAACGAAATAGTAAATTCCTTTTTCTTTAACATTAATTACATTTAATTTTTCATGTATTTCTTTTATTAAAGCTAATTTTTCATTATTAAACTCATTTTATTTTTTTTTATTATAAAATTCAGTAAAATTCAATTCATTCTATAAGTTTTAAACTTTGGCTTCCGCGAACCACCGACCGACCATCTCCAGCATTCACCCTCAGGTAAAAGTAAAAGTCTGACGCCGACGACAAGTCAACAAGTTCATCTGTGGACGAGGAGCCAAACGTTACAATATATATATATATATATATATACATATGTGTGTGTGTGTGTGTGTGTGTGTGTGTACATATATATATATATATATATATATATATATATATATTACGAATTTACATATATATAAATGTAAATTCGTAATATGAAAATAAATACTTGGAAATGAAAAAAACTAATTCTATTTGTGTTTATCTGTATTATGTATGTTTTGATGTACAAACAATAGGAGGCCAACTCGCGAAAGAATACATCGCGTAACCAAAACAGTATATTGGAACTGTTATATAGAAGCTAGTTAATGTTATGACTAAAAGGTACTTCTCGGGCTTGTGAAAAGTAAAAAAAACTGTGCAATTACAATGTCCAAAAGGGTGACCCCCCGTTAAGATAGTCAAAATTGCCCTGTCCCTGAAATTTTTGTTTGACCTGGTTACTTTGTTTGAGATCAAAAATAAATTGTTCTTGTCATATTTGCAGACCACGACCCCCTCCCCCTGTCCACAGCATGAATAAAATGACTTTTTCACTATTTATTTTTTTTCTTCGAATGTAGTTGGTAAAAAAACCCATAAAAAATCGTGCTTATAGTTTAAGTGTTCACAGATCTTGTAGAATTTTCTCATAAAGATTTGATGATGCTATATAACTTAAAAGGATGGAAAAAAATTAAAAATCCTTCTTTTTTTCACGGAAAATGTTGTACAGGGCCAATTCTTGCAGAATAACTTCTGTTTCGTTTAAAAGTACTTGCCTGAATTTTTTCAGATTTTTCCTGGAAGTGCGCCATAGTTAAAAATGCAAAAAACTCATTTTTTGGACGTTTTTGGCAAAGTTTAGCTCATTTGCAGACTTTGTATTATTATTTATAATATGAAATTGTATTCTAGAACTTTATTTATGAATTTAATTATGCAATCGAGTCAGAAAAATAAGATTTACAAATATTCGCATCATATTTTCGCACAAATCCACATTTTAGATTAGGTATTTAAACACTTCTTTCATGATTTTGTTGATATTTCACTACTTTATATGTGATAAAATCTTTCAAATATTATATTATTTTAATAAAAGAAAATGTTTTGATAAATAAGATATTTCACAGGTATAGCTATATTAAGTAAGGTCAAAATATCAACTTGTGATTACATGAGTTAATAAATTTATATTTCGTAAGTTAAACTTATCGATACGAACATTAGAATCATGATTTAATAATATAAATCTTGACTTTGGCATTTTTAACACTATGAAATCTAAATCTGCACTTAAGTCACACTTTTGCGAGAGCTATGTGTTCTATTTTTACACTGTGTGAAAAAAATGTGAGCATGCGAGTACATTGAAATCTTGTTTACATGTCTCATATTAATATTACAATATTGAATATATTTTTGTTAAAAAGCGCATATTATTCACAATTATTTTATGACATTTGCAATTGTTTTGAAGATTATAAATAAAGTTTGCACTTACGTCATATATTATATTATATTATCTTTATTGACATAGTTACAAATTCAGTTACGTTACTCAAATAACAATCATTAGGCTGGAAGTTATAGTCCCTACTCCGTTCTCAGATATTCTATCTATGTTCTTCTTACTCTTTTTCCATAAGATAAACAAGGATAGAATGTTTGAGAAGCGAGTAACGACTATAACTTCTAGCCTTAGACTTGAGTTATTTTTAAGTTTTAATTTTCTAGTGCAAATATAAAAAGGTTAACATCTTTATACTTTTAAAGTAAGAATAAAAATGTATTTATATAAAATAATCAATTTTTTAAAATTTTAATTTGCTCATGGCCTCTTTTTCCTATAAAATTTTAATTAGATTTTATACTTTTATAAATTCATCTTGAGATATTAAAGATGAATTTCTATCAATAATTTAATGTTGAGAAAAATGTTGATTTTTGAAAATATTAAATATATGTATACAAATATAGTCACATTTCAAACACGTAGATTTATAAATTATTATATACTTAAGTTTCTATTTGGTGTATGTAAAGAAACAATTGTAAAGATTATTATCTAATTTTATCAAAGTAAAAAAAATCTACAATTATAAACTAATAAAACTACGTACTTGTAACTATTAGGGATTGTTATAACTAACTTTAATATATTAGTTTGAATATAAAAGTATTGTTACTGATCATTAGGATCATTTAATTAAAAGTAAGTGTATTAGAAATATTTAATATTCATAAAAAAGAAATTATCATTTTATTTGCGATTTTATTCGTTAGCAATAAATCCTTACCTAACATAAAATTAATAAATATAGGATTTTATTTTTTATACTAATATTCGTAGTACTGTTTCAATACTAATATTTATTATTTTATTTATAAAATATTTTACATGTTACTTTTCTTTAGTGATGAAATAATAAATACAACATAATGTTTTTTTATGACTCGAATTCATAGACCCAACTCAAGTCCAAGGCTAGAAGTTATAGTCGTTACTCAGTTCTCAAATATTCTATTTCTGTTCATCTTATGGAAAAAGGATAAGAAGATCATAGATCGAATATCTGAGAACTGAGTAAAGACCATAACTTCCAGTCTAACGATTGTTACTTGAGTTACATTACTAAATTCGTACCTATGACAATGAAGATAATATAATACAATACATAACATAAGTGTAAACATTATTTATAACCTTTAAAACGATTGCAAATGTCATAAAATAATTGCGAATAATATGCGCTTTTTAACAAAAATAAATTTAATATTGTAATATTAATATAAGACATGTAAACGAGATTTCAATGTACTCGAAAAACTGTGACTTAAGTGCAAATTTAGATGACATAGTGTTGAAAATGCCAAAGTCAAGGTTCATATTATTTAATCATGATTCTAATGTTCGTATTGATAAGTTTAACTTACGAAATATAAATTCATTAACTCATGTAATCATAAGTTGATATTTTGATCGTACTTAATATAGCTGTACCTGTGAAATATCTTATTTATCAAAACATTTTCTTTTATTAAAGTAATATAATATTTGAAAGATTTTATCACATATAAAGTAGTGAAATATCAACAAAATCATGAAAGAAGTGTTTAAATACCTAATCTAAAATGTGGATTTGTGCGAAAATATGATGCGAATATTTGTAAATCTTATTTTTCTGACTTGATTGCATAATTATTTATAAATAAAGTTCTAGAATACAATTTCATATTATAAATAATAATACAAAGTATGCAAATGAGCTAAACTTTGCCAAAAACGTCCAAAAAATGAGTTTTTTGCATTTTTAACTATGGCGCACTTCCAGAAAATATCTGAAAAAATTCAGACAAGTACTTTTAAACAAAATACAAATTATTTTGCAAGAATTGGCTTTGTACAACATTTTCCGTGAAAAAGAAGGGTTTTTAATTTTTTTCCATCCTTTTAAGTTATATAGCATCATCAAATCTTTATGAGAAAATTCTACAAGATCTGTGAACACTTAAACTATAAGCACGATTTTTTATGGGTTTTTTTACCAACTACATTCGAAGAAAAAAAATAAATAGTGAAAAAGTCATTTTATTCATGCTGTGGACAGGGGGAGGGGGTCGTGGTCTGCAAATATGACAAGAACAATTTATTTTTGATCTCAAACAAAGTAACCAGGTCAAACAAAAATTTCAGGGACAGGGCAATTTCGACTATCTTAACGGGGGGTACCCTTTGCTCTTCTAAAAGAATTTCATGTCCCGAATTTAAAATTGAAAAATTTCCCCAATTTTAATTTTAAAGCCTTAAAATCGAGTTGGAAATCTATTTATAAATCCAATTGAAAATAGGTGGACATCCAAGAATAAATATACGTGAATTGTCTGACTGGAAATCCTTCAGGAAATCTAGTGAAATCCAGCTGGAATCTAGTCCTTCCCAGCTAGGTTGAGAAATCCAACTGGAAAATCCAGCTGGATTATTTTGTCTGGGATAAAAAAGAAACGGAAAAATTAGAACGTTTTCAAAGATGTAATAAAATAAATAATACTCTTGAAAATATCAATTTAAATAATAACTTTTAATGATAAATACTTTCTTACGCATAGTCTTTTATCATATTTGTCGCATACTTATCACGATGGGACAAAACAGCTCCAGCATCGCTAAAACATCTTTACTACAAGATGACGAAAAAAAAGAAAGAAAATCAATCATCATCATCCACATGGAAACAATATTCTGAAAAGTTTTCAACCAACACTTACTCTATTCCTAAAAGAAAAGGATATAAAAAATTTTGAACTAAAAAATATTTATATATTTACATATGGTCCTTTTCAGGACCGACAAATATTTTAATTGTAGGAAATGATTTATTAATAAAATTGATAAATAAAATAGTACTGCATAACATTCAGACTGGAAGAAGGGGAGGGGAAAATGTCAGACAGCTAGGGCAGAAGGAGGGGTAAATGTCTCGCTATACCACCCCATGTACGCTAAAACAGCCCCAGACAGGTAGAAAAGGGAGGCGAGGAGGAGGAGTGGGGTAAATGTCACGCTATACCTGTCCATGTACGCTGTAACAGCCCCCAGACAGGTAGGGAAAGGAGACGGGGGAGAATCGGGGGAAATGTCTCGCTATATCTGCCTATATATCAGCCTACTACTAATATATCAAACATTTCTTTTTAACAACATTTAATTATTAATTCTATTCTGGTGTAAAGCCAGGACATAACAATCAAAGGATGAAATTTTTCCATAAAATATGACATTTACAAGATCTTGAACGTATCCAACTGAGAAAAGTCAAAACTTTAAAAAATGGCAGACTTCCAAAGAAAAATTCATTTTTGTTTTCTCATAGAGAAAGCATTGCATCGATACAAATTTTTTTTTCTCTATTTCTTATTAATTTGTACATATTTGGACTCAGGGGGTCAAAAAAAGTGGTTTCCAGAAAATATCTGTAAGTATGTGTGCGTGTGTGTGTCTGTGTGTGTGTGTGTGTGTGTATGAATTCAGTACGTCAGTTAGATCTCGAAAATTACTCGATGGATTTGCTTCAAATTTTGCATACAATTCATGTTTTTGTCTAACTAGGCGGGAAACTTTTGGAAATTGGTTTTCTAGCGTAGTTTTTATTTTAGAGCTATTTTAAAGATTTAAAAAAAACAACCAAGTAAATATAAAGAAAAGTTAGAAAATACTAAAAAAAAAACGAAATTAAAATTAAAGAAAAAAAAAGAGTATTGATAAATTGGAACAAATACGTGCGAATAAAGCTTTACGTATAAAAGAAGCTTATATAAAAATAAAAGATTAACGACCAAATTAATATAAAAAAAGTTAGAAAATCCTAAGATAACAAAATTAAAATTCAAGAAAAAAATAAGTACTGATAGATTTGAAAAAATATATGGCTTATATAGTAGTCGAGGCAAAATTGGTGGGTGAGCAAAAAAAATTTTCTAAGGAAAAATTTTTACGGAATGACCTTTGTAAAGGGTCTTAGAATAAGGATCTGCAGTTTGCCCAGCAAAAAAGTGGTCCCAATTTGTTTAAGAACAGGCCGAAGTAGAATCTTATACCAACCGAGTAAAAATTGAGTTTTTTGTTAAAGGTTGAGCGCAATAAATATTATTATTATGAGCATCTATGCACAAGAAAAAAAAATTCTACCGCTTTGTTTTTGAGAAAAGTAAGAAACGCTAAAGTAAAAGTTTATGTTTATAATATTTTCGCGTTCCTTACTTTCCTCAAAAACGGAGCAGCAGATTTTTTTTTTTTTTGCATACATATTCGTAATAATAATATCTATTGCTTAACCTTCGATTTGCAGAAACACCGATTAATACTTGAGTGAATAACAAAAATCTCAAATAGACAAGGACAGCGAATCCGGCCTGCTATTAAATCGATTTTATTTAAACAAATTCAAAAAGTTGTGTATTTTGATTCAGACAAAGTTCTTTTAGATTCTTTGAGTAATTTTAAACAAGAAAGTAATTTTATGTTTTTTTTTCTAAAGTTGACGGTTTTCGAGTTATTCATAAATAAAGATGTTTAAAATCACAAAAATGCCCATTTTCGAAGCCCTGCAACGATACTAAAATTTCAACTTTATTAGGTTGGTAAAGTTTTAAAGTGAAATTTAGATACTTTTTAATAGAATCCCGGAGAGTAATATTAAATTACTTTATTTTTAGGTTTTATTTTTCAATTGTTAATTAAGCGCGTATACGCAATATCTGCGAGTTCAAGCGCATACATGTACGCTAAGTATGTCGTCTGCTAATGTTCATGTCCCAACTTTCGTGGTGCGCATCGCTGATTTTTAAGTTGTTCTACGTTTCGTAAGATAATTTAGAAGGAACTTATTGTTCAAAATATACTTTAGTTAAAAATTTGTTAGCTAATTATATTTTTATAATTTGCTACATATAATATACATCATTACTCGCATTAAAAAGTATATGAATATTTAATAAAAAATATATTATAAGTTTGCGAATATATTTGTTTTATTCGAACTTTTGAATATAAATATTTTTAAAATCAACAATATTTTTGAACTGAAAAAATTCAAATTTTATTATCGCTTTAGAGCTTTGAAAATGAACATTTTTGTGATTTTTAACATCTTTATTTATTAATAACTCGAATACCATCAATTTTAGAAAAATACCATAGACATACTTTTTTGTTTGGAATCACTCAAAGAGTTTAAAAAAAACTTTATCCCAATCAAAATAAACAACTTTTTGAATTTGTTTAAATAAAATCGATTTAAACAAATTGTGACCACTTTTTCGCCAGGCAAACTGCAGAACCTTATTCTAGGACCCTTTATAAGGTCATCCAGTAAAAATTTTTCCTTTGAAATTTTTTTCGCTCTCCCGCCAATTTTGCCTCGACTATGGGTGAAATTAAAAAAATTGAAAATAGTTATTGATATGTAATGGCTGATTCCATTCAGATTCATGCAGGCCGTCACTGATTGAATTTTGTTTTTCTTCTAAGTAATAAAAATACCTTCTATTATGTATATAAAGATGAAATTTACCTCGGAGAACGCTCAAAAAAATATTTTTTTTTTACTAAAGCAATTCTAGTGTTGGATGTAAAAACGAAAATTCAAAAATTGGAAATTAACCTCTACTTGATGACCTCTAAATGACTATAGCTCCGTCAATTTTTAACCTTTTTAAGCGTTCCTTTAACGAAAGTGTGCGGAATTTTGTCTAGTTTTAAATGCAATCTCGATTTTTGTAATACAATTTGATCTTACTGAGTTATTTACGAAAAACCGAAAAAAGCGATTTTTTTGAAACACGATTTTCTCAAAAACTATATTTTTTTTTTTTTTTAAATTTTTATATGATTTTATACATAAAAAATACTAACTTTTAGGGTAGGTGAGAATATGCGATTTTGCCTTATTTTTTTTAACAGATTTTTAAACGTTTTTTTTATATTTTCGATTTTAAAACATTGATACCATGGCGCATTGTACTATTTTTCCAACTTTACGTGTTCTTACAACTATTTTTATGCTTTTATTTATTAATATATCAAAAATATTAACAATAGTCTTTAAAATAAACCCCGGATCGAATATTTTGATCAATTAGAACCAAAGTTATAACGATTTCAAGTTTAAAAAAAAATGCTGAAACTTTAAATAAATATATTTACTTTGAATTTTGAATTTTGAATTTGTATTTTGAATTTTGAATTTTGAATTTTGAATTTGTATTTTGAATTTTGAATTTTGAATTTGAATTTGAAAAGGTGAGTTTTTTAAATACTAAAATATATTAGTTGGTCATTTTCAATGAACAAATAATATGCGATACAATTGAGAAAGAACACTAATGAATTGAGAACTAATGTGAATAAAAAAATCCGAATTTCACTTTTCCAACAGTAAATCTTTTGAATACCTTTAATTTCTTTTGCATTTCCTAACCATTCCATTTTTTTTGTCAGTCGAAAAACTTCTAATTCATCCTTGCGGATAACAAGAATGTTAATCGACGGAGTATATTTTGATACGTGAGTGGCGAAATTTCCAGCGTTTCTAATAAAATCTGCACTCTTCTTGGACAGATTATGCGTAGTAGCATGATGTTTAACTAAACCACCAAAACCGTCACAAGCGCCTTTACCATGACCTGTTGCAGAAAAAAGCCATTTTCTGTTTACTTTTGAATTTTGAAGCTCATAGAATTGATATCTATTTTTAAAATGACTGGCAGCTCCATCGGAAATGGTTATGATTTCATCAAGATCTTGCGCAATATGATTTTGTTTTAAGTTATCGATAATTAAATTTATAGCCATTAGGGCATGAGACAAATCATGTTTAATATCGTCAGAGACGGTGACATGACTGACTGTTTCATCATTTCCAAAATAGCATACCGACGTAAATATTGATATTTAGTTTTTACTCCAATGATAGCTTTGAATTTCATTTTGAAGCAGAACTGTCCAATTTTCTGCAAAATCGACATGAATAACTGATTGGAAGTCATAACTTTTCGCTAAAAGTTTAACCTCTTCAATTGCTATACGTTGAATTTCTTTGACCAATTTATGAGCTCTTACAATGAGAGCGCGCTCTCTTAACTCTATTAAGAAATTTTCAATTGTGCTAATTTTATTCAGTAAATTTGATTTTTCCCAAACACCATAAATTATTTCTTCATATAAATCTTCTTCTGTCAAAGAAATTACTTGTAAATCAATAGAATCTCCAATGGGACATTCTTTACATTCTCTTAGTACACATTTCATATCATCTTTTGAACAAAAAAGTGAAAAACATATTTTCAATTCCAAATCTGCAATGTCTTGTTTATTCTCTTTTTTATAATTATTCAAAGCATCTAACATAAGTTTAAGATTCTTGCAGTAAACGCAAAGACACGAATCGGTGGGTGGATGTAGTATAACCCACTTCGGTCTTAAAGCGTAGAATGTTGATTTACCAATTTTGGTTTTCATTTCAGGATTTTCGTCTTTAAATAATTGATATATTTCTTTTATACTTTGCGTAAGAAAGCTTTCGACTTTTTTAGTTTTTATACCATTTTCTTTGATAGATACTGTGTCGCTTTTATTCGCACTTTGACGAGAACAATTAAAATAATCGTTCAGATAATAATCCTTTACTTTCATTACAATTTCACTATCCAAAGAATGGCCACAATAGTTCTCAGACTGCTTGTGAATTTTTTTATTATTCACCAATGATCGTGCTTGATCAATCATATCAATAGTTACATTTGGTAAAACTGATAATAAATAATCTTTGGAAATATCACTTGGTATAATACTTAACAATCGCACTTTCTTAAGAAAATTTGAACAATTGTCTAATGCAATTTTAATATTCTCAAGCCATTTATCATTTGTTTTACATTCATTATTTTCATCAATGCGGGCAAATCCGTTATATCGTAGACTTTCATCATTTTACTTGCTATTTGTGAATCAAATGCATCGTTTATTTGTTTTCTTTTTCGGAGAGCATAAGATTCTCGCATCTTGATATTGATACTTTGAGGCATTTTAATTGGTGAAATGATTAATTTCAAATTACTTGAAGTCTCGTTGAGCTGTTCTACTACAGCCTCACTATGAATAAAATCTTCCGAAGATTGTTGACTGCGATGAAATGGGCGCATTTTCCACTTCATCTAATAATATTTTGTAACACAAAGGGCATACTTTATCTTCTCTAGAGAAAGAAGTATTCGGATACAAGCGCTTCAAAGACTCCGTTAGATCACCTAATTCTCTAAGCGGACTTTTGGAGCAATCATAAACAACTTTTTTGTGCCTTTCTTTTAAATCCTTGCAATTCATTTTAACAATCAGTGATGCCATTATTGATATTCTGTTCAATGACAGATCGAAAAAAATAATTTTTTTTAAACAACTTTATTTTTTATCTTCCTTTTCTTATATTTTTAAACGCGTCAAGTCGTTGATGAGAATGCAGAGAACGAATCATCGCCACCTAGTAGTGATATGCGTCAACTCCCTACAAAATAAATTCAAATTCTAGGCGCGGAATTCAAACTGATAAAAAAATTATCTTCTTCAACAAAAAAAAATTTTTATTATAATAATGTACCATAAAAAGAGGATAAATGGTTATATATTCTTTCATCGAAATAACTTTTTTTTTAAATTAAAAAATTTATATCTTCAGATTTTAATCTTTAACGAAAATTGCATTTCCTCAATGTAAATATCATATTTATTTAAAGTTTCAGCATTTTTTTTTAAACTTAAAATCGTTATAACTTAGGTTCTAATTGATCAAAATATTCGATCCGGGGTTCATTTAGAAGATTATTGTTGATATTTTCGATATATTAATAAATAAAAGCATAAAAATAGTTGTAAGAACACGTAAAGTTGGAAAAATAGTACAATGCGCCATGGTATCAATGTTTTAAAATCGAAAATATAAAAAAAAACGTTTAAAAATCTGTTAAAAAAAATAAGGCAAAATCGCATATTCTCACCTACCCTGAAAGTTAGTATTTTTTATGTATAAAATCATATAAAAATTAAAAAAAAAAAAATATAGTTTTTGAGAAAATCGTGTTTGAAAAAAATCGCTTTTTTTCGGTTTTTCGTAAATAACTCAGTGAGATCAAATTGTATTACAAAAATCGAGATTGCATTCAAAACTAGACAAAATTCCGCACACTTTTGTTAAATGAACGCTCAAAAAGGTTAAAAATTGACGGAGCTATAGTCATTTAAAAGTAGAGGTTAATTTTCAATTTTTGAATTTTCGTTTTTACATCCAACACTAGAATTGCTTTAGTAAAGGAAAAAAATTTTTTTGAGCGTTCCACGAGGTAAATTTTATCTTTATATACATAATAGAAGGTATTTTTATTACTTAGAAGAAAAAAAAAATTCGATTAGTGACGGCCTGCATGAATCTGAATGGAATCAGCCAATAACTTTTTATGAAAATAATATATACGTGTCTAAACCCAACAGTTAGCTAGTAACAATCCTAATCAACTTGTTTAACCATTAAAACTTTAATTAGATGACCAATCCAAAGGAATATATAAGAAAAATAAGCAAAAATATCTTCGTGTCACACATCCGGACCGTACAAGTATTTTGTTTTCAAAATAAAAAGTATTCAAGTACGTTGTTATTAAAATTTTATTATAATGATTTTTGAAGATTTTGAAATAAATAATCTAATGGTAGGGCTTCGAGCATATACTACTGGAGGAAGCCTCCGAATGGCAGCAAGTGTTACAAGGCGAAGAGAGAGAAAGCCTCTATTTTGGTACGCGCTGTCTCTCTCTAGCCTGATTTGATCGGCTGCTTTTGTTCCCCACTAAGAAAGTGAAAGAGAGATAGCACGTACCAAAATAGAGGCTTTCTCTCTTCGCCTTGTAACGCAGTTAATAGCTGGGAGGCTTCCTCCAGTATTATATGCTCGAAGTGGTAGGGTGTAGAAATACAATAGCTTAATAAAATGTATTCAAAACTGACTTCAACGTTACAACAATTCTTTTATCCTCGTGTCACACTTTTAATAGTTTGTCGTGAAAAAAATTTAAGAAGTCAAATAAATAGATCTAAATATCGTCAGATATAAAAATTAATACATTTTTAAGTAATTACAAGGGTTACTAATGTAAAAGGTCTTATACATAGTGAGAAAATATATTTAAATCAAACCATAAAAAAGTACTTTTTGTAAAGTCTTCGTGTCACGCTAATTTTCTTAACCAAAAAAATCTAATCAGGATTTAAACTACAGGAAAAGAAAGTACGCTTCAAGAGCTTTAAATTGATTAAGGAATATATTTATTATTATATATATTACTCGCGAAGTAACTACGTTGAATATAAACAAAACTCAATAAAATGTCCTTGTGTCACACTTTATAAATTTATATTTACACATGCTATATTTCGACAATAACTTTCATTTTTTTTTCATTAAAACTTTATTCAAATAATTGAAATATAGCTATCCTATCCTTTTTTTCTTCTTATTTATAATAATGATAAACTTATTAAATAATATAAAGTGAAATTGAAGACTTTTTTTAATTAAAAAAAAAAACATGATTTTGGCTATTTTTTTTAATTTTACCCATATACAAATTAAAGAAGAACAACCAAATAAATATAAAGAAGAATTAAAAAATACTAAGATAACGAAAATGTAATTGAAGAAAAAAGATAGTACTGATAAATTGAAACAAATAAGTGCCAATGAGGCTTCACGTAAGAAAAAGGCTTATATAAAAATGAAAGAAGAACAAACAAATGAATATAAAAAGAAAATTGGAAAATAATAAGATATCAAAAATAAAATCGATTAAAAATAGAGATAACGATAAATAGAAACAACTGAGTGGAAAATAAGCATTACAACAAAGAAAAACTCATAGAAAATTCAAAAATGAACAATATAATGAATATGAAAAAATGGAAATAATTGAAAAAATTGAAAATCAAAAATTGTAAAATGCAGACATTATTAACAAAATACGAATAAACAATGATTTTCACAAATTAAAAGAATTAAGTTATATATTTTTATTTAATTGATTGTAATAAAATAGAAATACAATTAAGTTTATTTATAAAGTTTAAAATAAAAAAAAACATCAATTTTATTTCAGGGGAGCAGACCACAACACCACAATCAGGGTAGTGTTAAGTGCAAAGTTTGGTGTTCGTGCGCGCATCTTCAAAAAAGTCGCGATGTGAAAATAAAATAAATTTTTTCTATAAAAATTGAGTGCAAAATCAATTTTAACTTTAGAGGGCAATGTGAGCGCCCGAGTACGTACGGCCCTGAAACCATACGAAACTCAAAGATGTGCCCACAAACACCAAAAAGACTAGCTTCGTTGCATGAGCGAAGTATGTGTGCATACACATACGGAAACCCATGTACATATGTGAGTATCTGTGAGATACGCAAAGAGAGTCGAAGCAAGCAGTGCGTGGAGCTTGCAAGCCTTGGTACTCTTATATCGGCTCTTCTAGAGGAAGAGTTAAGCGTTTGGCTACTACATTGACTTAAGCAGGGTGCATCCTTTGTTGTTTAACTTTATTTTGTAATTTATGCTTTATGAAAATTATAATATTCAGATAAATAGCCTATCCAAATATATTCCTTACCCTATTAACAGGGATTAGCCCCAAATGTTAAGTCGTTTATTTCTTAGCAACAACGGGCTTTCCTTCTAACATTAAATAATAACTAACAAAAACTTTATAAAAAGTCCGCAATATCTAGGCAAGGCACACTAGCTATGAACGGCTTTCAGCAAACATTACTAATAATAAATGAAAGAACAAATTCATACAAAGAATCCGCATTAGCTAGGCAAGGCGTGCTAACTAATAATGATTCTATAAGTTTATTAGCTAGCAAATAATAGACATTTATGCTCTAAAATATAATAAACAGATAAACACTTATAATAAAAAGCTAATTAATAGGAAAGGAACGGTATACATTATAGAAAATTCGGTTGAATTTAGTTTATTATGGCAAAATTTTATGCGTACGACATTAAGTAAGACCTTGCGAGTTTCAGATGATGATAATAATTTTAAACGATGGTTATTAGATATCGGAGGAGGAAAACGTAATCTCTTTGAAGATGATAATGAACTAAGTGCTATACGAGAAAATCTTATCATTAGGAAAAATCTTGTCGAAGAAATATTTGAAAATGCAATAAAAATAAAAAATACAGATCTAATGGAGAAAGTTATTCTGGCTCCTAAAAATAAAGATGTTATTCAATAACGATGTTTTGAATATAATGGAAAAAGACTATGTTGAATATCTAAGTATTGATACAGCAAAAGATGATAACAAAAAAAATTTGGACGTTTTGTTACCTCCAGAATTTTTAAATAAGTTGATTCCTAATGGACTTCTACCATATAAATTACATTTAAAAGTAGGACTATCATAATTCGTTTAAGAAATTCAAATATCAATGAGGGTCTTTATAACGGAACAAGATTAATAAAAAAATTGCTAAAATATTCTATCCAAGCGGGATTAGCAAGTGGTAAAAGCAAAGGTAAACTAGTTTTTATTCCAAGAATAAGTTTATCTTCATCTAAGGAAGAAATTCCTTTTAATATGCAATGAAAACAGTTTCCTATTAGATAAGATTTTTCAATAACTATTATCAAATCCCAAAAAAAATCTAATAAAAGAAGTGGTATTTATTTACCTTCACTAGTTTTTAGTCATAGGCAATTATATGTTGCTCTTTCAAGGACACAATATAAAAATAATTTGAAATTATTTTTAGGCAAAAATGCTATTGTTAATGGAGAAAATAAAAATGATCAAAATACGATTCATATAGAAAACATTGTTTATAAAGAGATATTGTAAATTTCAATATATTTTAGTGTTAGTGAAATCGTTGAGTCCAAATCCATTATAAAAAATATATATCGACTGACGCTATCATAATTAATATTTCGATATGCTATTGAAATAACTACATATGGGGATGTACTGTTTAATTAGCTGCCTATGGGGATGCGCTGTAGAATCGGTTGCATATGGGGATATGCTGTATAATCGGTTGCATATATGCTGAATATTATGCAAATAAGCGTCTGGAGCGGAGCCTGTTAGGAGAACATTAAAAAAAGGCGCTCCACTGATAAAGCTTATTAAAAATAACGAGCTTGGATGCCTTGTTAATATAAAGATTTAAGTTAATATGGGTTGATATAAAGTACGAACTTACAATAAATTAAGAGTATGTTCACATAAAAATGCAAGTAAAAATAGTTAAGAGGAAGTGAATACGAAAAAAAGGAGAAAAGAGTGAAAGACAGCAAAGAAAAGAAAGGAAAATCGGGGAAGAACGAGGGAGAGCAAAAGAGAGCGAAAAAAAGCAAAGCAGATAGAGGAAGGATGAGGGAGGGCAAGAATAAGTAAGAGAGAGCGAGGAAGAGCCAGCGAGATCGAGGAAAAGCAAGGGTGATAAAAAAAGAGCAAGCAAGAGCAAAAGAGAGCAAGAGAGAGAGCAAGAAAGAGAGAGACAGCGAGAAAGAGCGAGAGAAAGTGAAAGAGAGCGAGAGAGAGTGAGAGAGAGTGTGAGAGATTGATTGATACATTTATTTCAGGTCATGGGGTTTAACCCCGTATGACCCCTATGATTTACATAGGATATAAAAAAATTTTATATAGAGAAAAACAAATTAATTTGACGTTAAAAACAATATAATAATGATATTAAGATTATCTCCTCGTAGACACATTACGTAATTTAAGTAATTGAAATAAAAAATATGCATTTAAGTGAGTCAATGTAAACATAGCACTAGTTATATTTTACTTCACACCAGTACAAAAGAGAAACCTAGAGAGGTCCATTGTTATAATTTTTATGGTAGAGTTTCTTAAGCTAAGTAAACTCAACGAGTGCTTAATGCATTCTGCCTTTCAGTGTGCTCATCTAAAAGGAATTTGTTAAATAAACGGTGTTTTAATGTCTGCGTCGATCCCACTTCAAAACCATGTAGTACATCAACATTATTGTTGATAAAAGAAGAAGCTGATGAAACAAAAGAGTTGTGCATCGCCGCTGTGCGAACTGTAGGACAGATGAGAAGCCTTGTAGGCAATCTATTGGATGACCTAACCATTGTGTCTATATTCGCTTGGCGAAATTTCGATGCCAGGTAAGATGGATTTTGGCATGATATTGTAACGTCCCCCCTATTCTGATTCTTATTTTTTTTTAAAAACATTTTTTCTATAAACATTAATATTTTATTTATTTAAGATGAATGACTTTATTAAATTTATTGATGAACTCTTCTTTAAAGTTTGAATTTAAATGAAACATTTTAAAATGTAATAATAAGTATTAATTTAACTAAATTCTATACAATTTTAATTAAATACAAAAATAGCAATGATTATTGAAAGTATTAATATGTCCATATATATAAGCGAGTACGTATGCGTATGTTTCTGTCCAATCGATAAAGATTACTTTGCAGCAAGAATCGAATTCGATCTTAATGCAAAAATGTAACAATTGAAAATATTATTAACTTTCTTTTTAATTGTATTGACCGTTTTTAAGAATGAGAGAGAAAGAAACCGAAATAAAATCAATAAAATCCCCACTAATTAATAATAGATGATACAATAAAGAGGGACAGCTTTCGTTCAAGCTTGGGCCTTCTGATATAAAAAGCCTAGTCCTTATATGACAATCAGTCACTACTTTTTGCAAATTCAAAAAATTATTCAAATATACAATTCATTTTCTACTATACAATTTATAAATATTACCGTTCAACATTTTTTTTAAAGAAGTTTAAATTATTGATTTGTTACACTCATCTCATCATAAAAAAAATAAAAGTAAGTCAAAATATTATAATTAAAAGTTTATTTTATTTTCTTAATCCTTTTCATTTTTACTAACAAATTAATGCGCATCGTTTACCAACTGTAATCAGTTTGTGTAAACGATAATTGTAAACAGTTGCCGATTAGAGCAGTTGTTTACATAGCGTTTTATTATTTTCTAACTCTGGCATTCCGTCAAATTTCTACAAAAGAGAGATTTGATAGAAAATTCTCTTTGAGAATTTTCAAGTGCTTTCCTTAATTTTATTTTTATTTTTTTGTTTATACTCTCAAAAAGATTGCTAACCAAGAAAATATAATTTATTAAAACACCACGAGCTATTAGATAGAAATATCTAGACTCATTAAAGAATTTCTCGCCACTAAGCAGACGTCACAATATAATAGAATGAGCAAGTATTGCTTTAAAATAAAGTCTCCTATTTTTAACTGAAATCCATCCCAATTCAAGGCGAAAAGGAGTAACTCTTTCTTGCCACCCAATGTTGCCAATCAGGAATCTAACACAAGCATTAAGAGCACGATGAAGTTTAAGATTCAATTTTTGTGGAAGATCATCATATACTACACAGCAATAATCCAGAATAGAAAATATTAATGCTTCAACCAACTCTTTTTTAACCTTTCTAGACATTGCATATCTATGAAACTTGAGAGACTGGAGAGTTCCAAAGACTCGACCAACCACTGAATTTACCTGTTTATTCCAGTTTAAAGTGCTATTAATTCAGACTCCCAAGTTCTTAACTACATCAGTATAAGTGATTGAGATATTGTTTACCAGAACAGGAGGACACATGGAGAGATCAATTCTCGAAATAAATTGCTCACTGCCTAGAAAAATAGCTTGCATGAGTAAGCTCGTTATCACCAGCCCACTTTACAACTGCAGGCACCTCATAATTCATGAGGTTTATTCCTTCCTCTTTTTTTGCAGGAAGAAACGAGTGATACAGTTGTAAGTCGTCTGCGAAAAGAATATGCTGAGCTCTGCCCAAGACTGAAAGAAGGTCATTTATATAAATAGAGAAAAGCAGGGGGCACAGGACACTACCCTGAGGAACACCCGCCGTACAAGAGATCCACTCACCCACTCGATTTTCCAAGTCAGGGACAGCATAAAACCTGCTCCTTAGGTATGATGCAAACCAGCGTATAACTATGTCAGAACAGTTAAAAGAACGAAGTTTAAGAAGTAATATAGCGTGTAGTACCGTGTCAAATGTCTTTGAAAAGTCGAACAAGAGCAACAGTGTTACCATACGTTTGTCTATAGCTAGCCGAGAATCTTCAAGAAGCTTCAAAAGAGCTGTTTGCGTACTATTTGCTATACGAAAACCTGTTTGTAGGCAATCGAGCAGTGTATTTGCTTCAATATGAGAGATTAGTTGTGAATGTACAACCCTTTCTAGAACTTTTAAGATTTCACAGAGTTTTGCTATTGGTCGAGTTTGCGAAGGAGAATCAAGTTTGTTAGACTTGGCCAATGGAAGCAGAAGGGCTCTCTTTCACGGGTCGGGTAATATTCCTGAAGAAAGTGATACATTTATGATAGAATTCAGGTACGGCGCTAAGGAATCCTGCGTAATTTTTAACATACCTGTTGAAAGATCATCAGGCCCTACAACTTTTGAGGAAGCCATATTCAGAAATGACTCAGTGATAGAACTGTCAACCTGAGAGAAATCAAAAATTGGAAAATTACTGCTTAGTGGTGCAGCAAGCACCTCATTGATATCATTATCGAATAGAGCAGAGGATGTTGATGAGATGGAGGTGTAATGGGTCAATAGGGCTTTAGATGAAAAATATTGCAGTGGTGGAGGTAAGATCTTGTTTGAAAGTTTAATCTTGTGTAGGGTTGACCAACGACTTGTTGAGTTTGACGACGCGGCTGGACGATTAGAAATAAATTTATTTTTAGTTGTGTCAAGAGCATTGGAGACTTCTTCACGAAGTCTTTGATAATTAGCTATGAATAAAATAGAACCTGAACGTGCAGCTGAGCGATAAGCTCTATCACGTTCCTTCATTTTAGTACGAATGTCTGCAGTAACCCAGGGCTTTTTCTTTATCATTATATTACGAGAGTTTAGTGGTGATAATTTATCAATTGACGAGACAAGGACAGAAGACAAACTATTAACTAAACCATTAATAAGTTGTTCATTTGAACAAGAAGTTGCGTGGCTCTCTTACGATTTTATTAAAAGATCACATGAAATAGTATGGTTTAAACTATCACGATTTAGGTTAGAAAGATTTCTGAAAAATACTTTTCTTATTGCATTAGTTGGCTTGTATACTCTAAAAGTGATCGTGATAAGATCATGACCTGCAATAAAAGGAGCTGATGATTTATTGTATTATAGCAGAGAGCTATCATCCTTAATAATAAAAAGATCGATCCATGTATGAGTAGTATACTCATAGGTTAAAGTATGATGAGTAGGTTTCGAAGGTACCACATAAAGAGCCAACAAATCAATAGTTGAGCGTAGAGTATCAGACGAATAATTATTAGATAACAAGTTAATATTGAAATCACCGATTATAACAATATTTTTATAAGAAGGTAAATAATTAAAAATTAAATTAAAAAATTTCTCAGGAAAAATAGCTTTAGGACGCAGGTAAACAACTGAGAAAAGAAGCTTTTCAGAACCATACGTAATTTCTGCTATTAAATATTCTGCTGTATTATCAAAAGCAGGGTCAGATTGCGCCAGGATATTTACCTTAAAGAAGTCACGGGCATAGAACCCAACTCCTCCACCTACTTTGCCCACTCTATCAAGTCTAAAAAAGTTATAGTGTTCAATAGAGATTAAAGAGCTATTATCCAGCTCAGTTAAGAAGGTTTCTGTTACAGCAAAAATATCCGTTTTAGTTGACGTAATATAATGTTCAATAGCTGAAAAATGTGTTTTAATCCTATTAACATTAGCATGAGAAATTACTATCTTATCAAAGGAATCAGAATTAAGTTGATTTGAAAAATTGAGAGATGAATTGATTTTATGACTGTGAGAATTTACACTATTATTAAAACAAGCGCTGTTAAAACAACGGTTTTGAGAGGTATTTAAAAAAGAAGAAGAAGAAAGCGAGCCCGCTACAAGAGAGCCATAAAGACCTCATTTTTTGGCTTCAACCGGCTTGAATAAAGCCAGCTGCATCTCATTTGTAAGACCGGTTTAGGCCAAATCGGTCGTACAAAAATCTTCCCATTTCCACCAACGCCAAACAATTTGCCTGCAGTAATATTACGTAATTTGGGTGACGCCTCAATGATCCTATCACGCACTGCATCAGAGGAAAATCTACCAACAAGTGAGCGAAATGAATGAGTTTGAGAGCATTCACCCAACTCTACTTCCATGGGTTCGGACGGCACGAGTCTCTAATAAAAAATTTGTCCCAAAATTTAGACCCATTGCCTCAAAGATGGTCTTAATTATTTCGCTGTTACTCAACGTGACATTGGACGGTATACCCAAAAAGGAATTTCATCCAGTCGTTCAGATATAGCATCATAACGCTTTTGCAAATCAGATAAGGAACCCCTAACCTCACCCAACTCCACTCTAAGAGCACTCACTTCATCACCTATCTTTTTATTGGATTAAATCAGTTGATTTGTAGCATCCAACAATTTACTGGACATCTCCATTTGTTTATCAAGCTTTAAATCGCATTCAGGCGCAAACGCAGCAAAATATTCAGGCTGCGAAATTTCAACTGTATGAGAAGCGAAATTTGTGGGCTCAACTGAAAAAATAGAAGAGACCAATCGAGAAGGGCTCGAGGATAAAACCAGTTGCCGGTCTATGCCTAGAATAATACTATTAGGAGAGGAGGAGGAGGAGGAGCCTGACTCTGAGCAGCAGTGTCTCTTTGACAACGGTTCGAGGGAGTGAAGTGGAGAGACCACGCCTCTTTTTTGAGAGCGTTGATTGGATAGCGGAAGGTCTAAAGGCTGCGAAGAGGCCGAGACTATATCCTCAGTGGCTGCTGCTCGTGTCTAATCGTCCGCCGGCTTACGCTTACGAAGCTTCTCTTTGACACAGCATACTATTAAGCTTTTGCTGAGGAACCACGAACTACTACAACAATTGACGTGGTAAATTGCTGTACAATTATTACGAAGAATTGTTGAATTAGTACGCAAGACCGGCAGATTACACTGAGAACAAATTACCATGCTACTAGATGAGCACACCAGAAAAGCATTACACAGAAAACACTCACCTCAACACGTGTACAATTAAACACTGCTGTGAAGACGACTACTGGTGACACAAAACTGAAGTAAATGGTCGATGGCCACAGCCGATAATGTAGGTAGTCACTTTATTGACACTGGGTAACTCGCTGTATTTCGATACGTGCTCTCAAGAGTATCCACCGGGAGACAAGAAGGTAGCCAACATAACCTCAAAACTTGGTTGCACTTAACCTCAAAAATGCTGGCAGCGATACAAAGATTTAGTTATTCTACTTTTGTAGAGCTGCAGAAATTGATGAATATTATATCAACTTAAGCTCTGCAGTTTGCGCTTGCAGTAAATCTGAAACAAAACGCCAGTGGGCAAAATATGCAAAATACAAAAACAGATTTACGAGGAGTTTATAACTAACGATGTGTGTCTACTTACGGAGAGAGAGAGAGAGAGAGTGAAAGAGAGAGAGAGCGAAAGAAAGCGAGAGAGGGTGAAAGAAAGCAAGAGAGAGAGTAAGAAAGAGTGAGACAGCGCGAAAAAGAGCAAAAGAGAACGAGAAAGAGCGAGAGAGAATAAGAGAGAAAGTGAGAGAGAGATAGAGAGAGCAACAAAGTGCAAAAAAGAGCAAGAGAGAATGAGAAAAAGCGAGTAAGCGTGAGAGAGAGTAAGAGTGAGATAAAGGGAGCAAGAAAGTGCGAGAAAGAGCGAGAAAGAGAGAGAAAGAGAGAGAGATCTGACAATAATTTTATTAATCATAAGGTTGTACCCCGTACGATTCAACAAGTATATGAAAATACAATGAGCTCACATTATATAAGACTAATTTAAATAAAACAAAGAAACAAAAATCTTGAAATAAAATAATAGTGAATAATAACAATAATAAAGTTGTATAAAGTTGTAAATAAACTTTTAAGTATTAACTGAGAGAATTAAACTGAGTTTAGATGAAAACTGCAATAAAAAATAAAAGTATGGAAAATTTAGAAAATAGTTAAATATATAATGCAAGTATACGATCGAAAATTTAAATTGTAAACGTCAGCTGACAATCCTGCAGCATCTAAGGCTTAGCCTACATGTGGTTCCTTCCCTACACTAATCTATGCGCTAACGATCGAGTAACCAGTCGAATGTGTGCTTTTTGATGGCCCCAGTAGTATCAAACTCAAAGATTGAAGTGATAGCTGCAGAACTTATTAGGAGAGTGTCACACCTCCGGATCACGGATTTTGCTCAAACTTCGGAATAAGTTTTCAGATGATAAAATATGAAAAAAGCTAAAGTTATAGTCATAAATACTCAATATTTCCCTAGTTACAGGCAATTAAAGAAAATCACTAAAAAAATTACTAGATTTTCAATCGCTTATAGTTCCTCAGCATTATTAGCTAGAAGCTTAAACCTTTTTTTAAATGAAAGCTGAGCTCGAATCCTTTCGAAATAGTACCTATACCATCTCAAAATATTATTTTTTTTCCAAAGTTAGAGCGTAATAAAGATTGGACCTGAATTTTTTGTTTAAAACATTAATTAATAATAAAAGCTGAAATTAGGTCCAATCCTTATTACGCTCTAACTTTAGGAAAAAATAATATTTTTACATGCTATAACTATTAATTCGAAAGGATTTGAGCTCAGCTTTAATTAAAAAAAAGTTTCAAGCTTGTAGCTATCGACGCTAAAGAACTATATGCGTTTAAAAATCTGGTAACTTTTTTAGTGATTTTCTTTAATTGTCTGTAACTAGGGAAATATTGAGTATTTATGACTATAACTTTAGCTTTTTCCATGTTTTATCATCTGAAAACTTATCCCGCAGTTTGAGCAAAATCTGTGATCCGGAGGTGTGACACTCTCCTAGTTGGTTCATTTAAGAAATCAGTTGTGAGATGCGTGAATAAGTTTTGCAAGGCGCTCGTACAAATAGGCGGACAAAAGCGAACTGTAGGTGGCCTACGACTAGAAGAGGGAACGCAAGATCAATATTAACTTTAGTGAACCGTTTGGCCAGGAAAGCTTGGCCGTATCCAGAAATAACAAAATATGCCCATGAAATCGTGAAATAGTTCCTTCTCTTTTCAACCGAAAGCTAGCTAAGATTAAGCCTATAGGAAGTCACATGCTCGCAAAAAACAATATTACCGTAAACAAATCTCACACAGACGTTGAGGGCCCTGTGAAATTTTAAGTTTTGGTTATTGAAAAGATCGTTGTAGACCACACAAGGATAATGAAAGTGAGAAAAAATCAGCAGTTCAACAAAGTCTTTCCTCAGCTTCTTTGAAAGCGGGCGCCTATAAAACTTAAGCGAATGAAGCATTCCATGCACTCTACCTACAATAGCATTAACTTGTCTCTCCCAGTTGAGAGTCTGTTCCAACCATTAACCCAGGCTTTTGGTTTTTTTAGAGAAAGGGATAAGCTGACCATTAACTACAATGGATGAAACTTGAGAACGAAGAATAATAACTTGAATTTTAAGAGTATGAAGTTCAAGACCATTGACTGTTGCCTACTCGATGATGGCCTCGACATCACAATTGATAGCAAGAATTTCTTCCTCCATGTTACCAGCGAAAAATGATCGATAAATTTGCTGATAATCCGCGAGAAAGAGAGAAAGAGAAAACGCGAAAGAGTGCAAGAGAGAGTAAGAGAGAGAGAAAGAGTGAAGAAGAGAAAGAGAGCGAGAAAGAGCGAGAGAAAGCAAGAGAGAATATGAGAAAACGAGAAAGAATGAGAAAAGGCGAGAGCAAAAGAGCAAAAGAGAACAAAAGAGAATGAAAGAGAGCGAAAAAGAGCAAGAGAAAACGAAAAGGAACGAGAGAGAGCGAAAAATAGCAAGAGAGAGCAAAGAACAAAGGGAGGGGAGAAAAAAAAAGAAGATGGAAAGGAGATGAAGGGGAAGTGAGGGGGAGGGAGAGAGAAAAGTCGGAGGGATGAACAAAAAAAAAGATAGTGGGAATAATAATAGTGAAAAAGATAATTAGAAAAAACGAAAGTCACAGATATTAAGGCCTAAATAAGATCCAGAATAATAATACCCAAAAATAGGACCTAAAAAAAGCCCATGAATAATGAGTTTTAATTATATAGGACTTGATTAAAAATTGCTACTCTCATTACCAAAAAATTATGTGCATTACAAAATCCAGAGATCCGGGGAACCTTATAAAAAGGTGGTTTCACTTTAATATAATATAGGACATATATGGGGCATTCTTTCTGAACGTTAGTCCCCCCCCCCCGTGCCCATTTCTCTTGGGAATAAATAAATTTTTGAAAGTACGAAAAATTAATAAAAAAACTCAGCTTTCCAGTAGCATATTAATCCTGGAAGTCAATTTAAGGTCATTTTAAAGGTCAACTTTTTTGTTGAACTGATAACCTCCATTTTCCATCACGGATTTGGAATCCACGGAAAATTCTACGTTTTGATAAGGTTTGGTCCGTTTGATTCCCCAAGGTCGTGTGGGGGTCAATCATCCTTTTTATTTTTTTTCATCTACACTGAAAAGACATGGGTGCTCTCCCCGCCACACTGGTATATCCGTAACGGCGCTCCCTCTTTCAATCCATTACGGAGCAAGACCGGCGCTCGAGTAGTCCGTTTTGTAGCAGCTCCTAATAAGCCGTGTGTGCGGCACTATATATAACTTGTATAGACGCGGTAACTAGCGCCGCAAGAGGTCGTTTGCGGCGCTCTCAAGGCGCGGGCCGGCGCCGCTACGGTTCCGATTTCACAAACTATACAGGCTGTAGGATTCGGCGTAACTACGGTCAGGTGGGTGACTGTAGCGGTCCCTACGTCTTTTCAGTGTAATTACCCAACTAAGGTAAGTTTCAAATATCATTCTAGACCGTAGTTATTTGGCTTCAAAGGAATCACCATTTGAAAACCTTGTCAAGCTTATTGGTTACTTTCAAGTTCATTGCAAGGTCATCATTGTTTTTTAACCGACAACGCACATTTTTTATCATGGATTCGAAATCTACGAATAATTCTACTTTCAGAACAGGTATCATATGTGATGTCCGTTGATCTTGCCAAGTTCGTATGGAGGTAAATCAACCTCTTAATTTTTTTCACACAGTCAATATAAGCACGGTGAAAATTACATTCATACGATTTTCATACCATATTTATACAATATTTATTTTGAAATTTACCGTATTATGTTTACTGTGCTAATAAAATTAGGAGGTTGATTGACCTCTATACGACCTTGACGAGCCCAACGGACATCACATGTGATACCTTTTCTGAAAGTAGAATTATCTGTAGATTCCGAATCCATGATAAAAATGTGAGTTATCAATAAAAAACAATGATGACCTTGCAATGACCTTGAAAGTAACCACTAAGCTTGACAAGGTTTGCAAATGGTGATCCCTTCGAAGCTAAACAACTATTGTCTGAAACAATATTTGAAACTTACCTTAGTTAGGTAATTGGATGAAAAAAAAATAAAAAGGATGATTGACCCTCACACGACCTTGGGGGGTCAAACGGATCCCACCTTATTTGAACATAGAATATTCCTTAGATTTCGAATTTATAATGGAAAATGGGAGTTATCAGTTAAAAAAAAGTTGACCTTGAAATAACCTTGAAATTGACCCCCAGAATTGATATGCCAGGCGGCATCCGAAAGCTTGGTTTTTTTAAATAAATTTTGCATTCTTTCAAAAAATTTTTTATTTTTAAGAAAAATTGGTAAGAGGGGGGTAACGTTCAGAAAGAATGCCCTATATATACAAATACATAGATAAATAGATATTTGTTTATTTTGTAATATATGTAAAAAAGAGCGCGTAGTACAATAAATAAAGATAAAATTAAAATACATAAAATGCTTAAATATAATATTGCACATTAAAATTAGGATTGCACAGTATGATAATACAGTCTTAGAGGATAATAGAATTAATAATACTATAATAGTAAGTCAATTTATTAAATAAAAGTAATATCTCAGATAGAAAATCGAACAATAATAAATACTCGCAATGAATATAAAGAAAAATGTATTAAAAGGCAGTCTCAAATACCTAGCAGTCGAAATGAATTACATAATAATTAAGCGTGTAAAGAGCGCAGTCAAGATATCAGCAATATACTATAAAAAACAAAAATAGATTAAATATACAATAATATGTAAGTCATACTGATAAATATGTATCAATTCACTTTATCAACATTCATCTCACATTCACACCAATAAATACATTCACATCTTTAATCTACAAAAGGGGCATCACATAAATAAATTAACACATATGATATAGTCCGAAAAAATAGTACTGTTTATTCTTGGTTGAGTACATACCTCCTCAGAGCAGCTTTAAAACTGCTGAATGATGGAAGCTGTTTAATATCAGCAGGCAGAGAGTTCTAAAGATACGCATCTTAAACTTGAAAGGAATTCCTTCCAGTCTCAGTGCGCATGAAGAGCACTGCAAGATCTTTAATCTCATCCTCAGTGGTCGCTCTGGGTATATATCTAGAAAAGAAACCCACTAGATATTCAGGAGTATTCATACGCACCATTTCGTACATAAGTATAGCTGTAAAGTACTGTCTTCTCGAATCAGTACGCAGCCAACCCAAAGCATGTCCGTGGAGAAGCGATATGATCACCCATCCTCACGTCTAATACATATCTCACATATGAATTTTGCATTATCTGTAGTCATCTTCATAGCTTCTGTTAAGCATCTAGCCGAAACACCAAGCAGTAATCAAAATGTAGAAACAGTAGGGCGATTGCGAGCTTTTCATGCTAAATTTTCTAGTTTTCTTATTCATGTGCGGTTTTCGCGACAGTTTAGAGTCGAGTGAAACATCAAGGCTGGTAACGAAATCGAAGGAAAAAATAACGACACAACTCTCCTGGTAAATTGTCCTTGGCTCACCAGTATAGTTAATAAAATAATTACTACCAAAAACGATCACTTTCGTTTTACTACCATTCAAAGTGAGAGAAATATCAGCAGCTCATCTCGACAACACCTTAGCCGCCCTCTATAAAATACGAATACCTTCATCCACATCATCATAAGGGACCTGTGTATAAATTTGAAGATTATTTGCATATAGCAGGTGCTCGATGCGTTCGGAGTCTAGTGCGTCACGTGCGTTTTTAATGTATAGGCAAAAAAAGAGAGGCCGCAGCACTGAAGCCTGAGGAACTCCTAGATTGGTTATTAGACAACTCGATTCCTCTTTTAAGTATGTGGAAACCATTTGTTTCTTACCTGATAAATAGGAGTTAATACATCCGAGTACGGCCCTGGAAGACTCCATCGATCTAAGCCTGGCAAGGAGCCTCGAGGGAGAGATCGTGTCGAATGTTTACATATATAAATATATATTGTAACTCTCATTTTATAAATTCAAAAATGATAAAAAAATTAAAAGAAATAATTTGAAAATTGAAAATAAATATAACATAAAGTTTAGAAAATAATCAGCAAAATTGAAAAATAATGCAACTTTTTTATAAATTCTTTTTTTTATAATTTAATTATTTGAAAAATATAAAATATAAATAAATAGTGCAAATATAACCATTAATGAAAAAGCAGAAATTCAAAACAATATAGGATATTTTATATATATATATATATATATTTATATGGCTACGGACTCTTGAGGATTGCGACGTTGCCAAATCTTAAAATAACCGTTTCGATAGTACCGTCCTTGTTTTAGTATCCTGCACACTCGGCGGGTGTGTGACAGTTTCTATTGTTATCCCACTCTTTTTTTGCCGCCAATATTTTATATTTCAAAAATCCTCAAAGTTCCACGGAACTTTGAGGATTTTGAAATTCAACATGCGATCCCCTATGTACGGCAACACTGTTGACTCCTCAAAAGTCCGGTTTCTTAAAAATACATGTATGTATATATACAGACCGCTTAAAAGTTTGGAAACATTTTTATTGAAATCAGTCGAACTTTAAAAGTTCATAACTCTATAACGTCTTGACCAATTTTAAAAAATAAAAAAGATTTATGTCAGATGTATTGCCATTATTAATTAAAAATATTATATTTTAACGTATTAAAAAACTTATTGTTTAATTTTTTTTTATCAACCATTTTTAACTTTTTAAAAAATTACTTGAACAAAAAAATACGCAAAGAATTTTAAAGAAGAGCAAATTTCCTAAGAGTTCGATGTCAAGCAACTTTCTCCTACGTCTTGTATGTGCGAAGTTATAAATGCTCGAAAAATGAACGTAGACAAAATCAACTTTTACAAGGACAGATCTATTTGTAAACCTTCAAATTCAAACGTTAATGTTTCGAAAATATATAGATATCCACAAATATATATATATATATATATATATATATATATATATATATGAACACAGACACACATAAAATTTCTTGACGAATTTCAGTTTTGTTATACTCTTCATTATACCATAACATTTGACATCTCCGCGTGATCGTGTTTGTTTATATTTTGAATTGTGTTAAAATTGTTATTAGAGATTCAAGGTATAATAATAACATTACTGCTTGTTGAAAAAAATTCTGAAACAACGGTATCTAGTCTGTCCAAAATTCGTTTATTGTTTTTGACGTATTAAACTAAAAAAATTATGTAAAAACTAATTTAATTATCAGGATTTTTGAAGAGAATTTAATTATGACAATGTTGATTTAAAAAAAAATATTGTAAGTCGGTAGAAAATATTATTTATGTTACCCGACTGGAAATAGAATAGTGGCGCTACTCTAGGCCAGCCGTGGTTGCCCTACCGCCACCTAGGGGCCAATAATGGTTGCCACAGTGGCCCCGCTGTGGTATGTAATGGGGTGCTTCCATGCGCCAAAGGGGGTTGCCACATTAGTAGACGATTTATTATTTAGAATTAAAATTCGTCTAGTAAAAACAGTGGGTAAAATAATTAAAAAAAATAAAAATATTGAAATAAATAAATACATATTTATTAAAATGCAAATTCAGGTTAAATTTATTTCAAAGTACATGTTAATGTTAGTTCATTACATTGATTTAGTAATTTATCGTATACTAATGTTACTTTTTTCTAGTAAAATTTTTTTCATCCTTTTGGATCTTTCTTTTTTCCAATCTTTTATATTGGAAAATGCAACACTTATAGCTCCCAACATATCTTTTTCTTCAATTTTTGATTGAATTTCTGCATAAGCAGAATAAATTGCATTTTGCAAACAAGCATAAAATACAGCTTCTCTGAATACTTTTTTTCCAGTACCTTGTTTTTGTGCCACATACAATTTTAAAACATTTTGGGAAAAAAACTTTTTCAATGTGGATCTTATCTGATTTTGCCTAAAAGCTCTTTAGGCAAAATAGAACTAATTAAATAACTTTTAATAAGTGTAGTAAAAAATACAATCTAATCAACTATAATCTTGTTCCGAAAATAACCTCACTCCGAATTACAAAAATTATAACTACTCTGCGGTATAAAAGCGCATGTGCGAACGGTAGAACCAGCGCGTGTGAAAAAAGTTGCGCGCGGCCCACAGCGTGGCCAGATGAAGGCACCATTACATTTATGATGTGGGCAATCGACGGCAACCACAAAGGGGCCACTTAATTTACCTGGGCAACCCTGCTAACATTTCCAGTCAAGTATAAAATGTTTATTAACACTTGTATGATTAGCTATACACCTTACCTAAATAAATACTTATAAGAAAAAGTTGATGTTGTCCACGCTCATTTTTCGAACATCTATAACTCTGCACATACGAAACGCAGGAAAAAGTTGCTGCAGATTAAACATTAAAGGAATTTTCTTTTCTTTAAAATGCTTCACGTACTTTTTTGATCTAGTGATTTCCCAAAAAGTTACAGATAATTGATTTGAAAAAAATTGAAAAAAAAAAAAAAAAAATTTTTTCAATACGTTAAAATGTTATATTCTTAAATAAAAAATAGTAATGCAGCTGACATAAATCGATATCATTTATCGAGATCTTTCAAAATCTTTTTTATTTTTTACAATTGGTCAAGCCGTTTTGGAGTTGTGACCTTTTAAAGTTCGACTGGTTTCAATAAAAATATTTCCAAACTCTTGAACGGTACTGTATATATATAAGTGGTTCTCTGTCAAATTGACCTACCAAAAATTTTTTTTTGCTAAAAACTTTTTTATATCTTCTACATGTCCCCAATTATAGTGATTTTTTCATATTTTTTTGGACAGTTTTTTAGAGGCTGGAAAATTCCAAACTTTGCTTTTTTTCTTAATTTTTGCGTTTTTTACCATTTTCAAGCTCTAATTCTTGAGTAAGGTTGTATTCGAGAAAAAAATTACATGAGGGCTTTTTTTCTTGAAAAGGAGCATATTTTTAAAAAATTGGGGTTGAATGTGCTAACGCACTTTTCCAATGAGTGAAAGTCATTTACAATATTGGAATACAGGATTCACGGTTTTGGTCACTGACCCCAGTTTACAAAAATTCACGGAACTAGCATTTATATATTAAAATGTATACTAAAAATTTCAGAGTAAACCTAGCAGGTGCTTTGAATTTAAAATTATTAACAGTTACATCCATTTATTCAGAGTTATTGACAAAAATTATTTTCAATTCTATTAATTATATATAAACCCTGTTAAAAATAATCACAGTTTTTGATATGTTCAAAGTATATCATTGAATGAAGTAAAGAAAATACGTATTTTGCTACGTCATATTTTGGAATAGTTTTTTCCAAATACGTAATTTTTTCACATATTTACGATAGTGTACAGAGCCAGCTCGAAGTATAAATGACGTATCACTTTAACTCTTTAAAGATCGAAAAGCTTCTATAATTCAACTGAGAGTTTTCTGACTTTATATATCTGCGCCTTTCAAATTTGTAAAATAATTCACAAAACCTATAAAAACGCCACCTAAAGACTTAATACCGAATCATCGAAATGAAGACGCAGATATATAATCAGAACACTCTTAGTTAAATCGTAAAAGCTCTTCGATCTTCGAAGAATTAAAATTAAATTGGATTCCCCTTCGAAAAAAACATTTTTCACTTGTCATTTATAACGTAAAAATTTTATCATTAATTACGTAAAACATGAAATAATTTTGGGAAAATCCATTTTCTGAAAAATACTCTATTTATACTTCGAGATGGCTCTGCACACCATTACCAATACATAAAAAATGACACATTTGGAGAAAAAAAACGCAGCAAAATGTTTCAATAAAGACGTAACAAAACACGTACTTCTTTAATGATGCTGTTTAAATACATAAAAAAATATGTCATTATTTTCAATAGGTACACGTGAGAAATGCTGTGTTTTTTGACGAAATACGTCTTTTATATTTTAAGATGGCTCTGCACACCATCGTAAATACGTAAAAACCGTTCTAAAAGTTACGTAAAAAAATTACGTAACGAAATATGTATTGTAATGTGAGAATCTGTTTCCTATCCCACAGTTACAATCAACTCACTCGGGTGGATTCTAATCAGGTCTTCACAGGGAACAATGATGAAACCACCGATGTAAACCAGCAAACAATTTATATATTTAAAACACATTGTTAATAACACATTTAAGTAACAGTGTTAAGTAGAATACAAAAAGGAGTAATTTTCACTCTCAATTTATTCGAGTAAATTTAACAGCTTAATCACCCGACAATTTCTCGAAATTATGTGAAGTATAAGAAAACTGTGTGTAATAAAAGCTCTGACTCGACTCGATAAACTTTTCTATCAATTATTATTAATAAAAATCGAATTGAACACGTAGAGTTAATATTAAGATTAATAATGGCGGCAAAACCAACGCTAACTATGACGAGCAAAACGGTGACGCGCTCTGACTCTAAATTTTCACTTGATAAAGTCGTAAGATGGAAGGCTCACCTTAATAACAAGAAGTGTTATATATATATATATATATATATATATATATATATATATATATATATATATATATATATATATATATTATAAGAACTCCTCAGCTCTTTCAACAATAATAGAAAAATGTTTCTCTTATTTTTTTAATTAGGCAAAATGGCAGCGTAAGTATCTCTATTGAATTTATCAGCAACTATAATGGAATCAAGACTCAAATAATGGCTCAGCGAGCAACAAACAGAAAAATCAGCCAAGTGAAGCTGTCCAGATCCAATAGAGAAGTGTGTCGACAGAGCGTTTTTTCTCGAGCTCCTTCCTCTTTATGCCATCTTTAATCAATTACGTCACAAATAAAATAATAGTTGATTGGTAATGATAAATATTTTAAGCTAAATTTTCTTTAGAAATTCAATTTTTTTAGAGTTAAATCTTTGTTTAAATTTTGTTGAAGTTAAAATTTTTTTTTGTTTTTCAAAGCTGTATTTTTTAGACGTCTAATATTTTTTTAAAGTGTACCCTTTTCAAAATTAATTTTTTTTGAAAAAGTAAAAATCGTTTTGAGTTAAATATTATTTATATTAAAAATTAAATTTTATTTTTCTTAAGATGATGATAATTAAAATTTTTTTGAGGTTAATACTTTTCGTTAAAATCTTAATGTTAAACTTGTATGCATTTATCTTTCTTTCTTAATTTATTCTGTCTCAAAAGTTAAGAGCATCGATTGAAACATTCTGTGTAAATTGTTGTATAGTTTCACATATGTTTTCAACAAACTAAAAACTGATCATAGATGTATAATTTATCAGTTCATATATATGGTCAATGTCCCAATTGCTACTCGCTGTTAGAAATGAACCTATTACTAACCGCTCAATGTTATTTAGATACGAAAAAAAATTTTTAACAATGAACGGCTAGTAATGGGGTCGTGAGTAGCAATTGGGACATTGACCATATATACATAAAAAGACAAAAATATTTGAAATGTAGTCAAGTATACATGTAGAGGTGCGTGCAGAGAGTTGTGTGTATAGATGAGAATATATATATGTATATACATACACACATACAGATACATCCAAATGTATATTAATATAAAATTATATCGAACAATAATTTGACGGAAACACTACTTGATCCGTGCTTGTTCTTTTAGTTTCTCTCTCTCTATAACTTATCAGTGTCTTTTTCTATCAGATGTGACAGAATGATTAAACGGTTACTTTGTAAGAAAGTAAACACAGATTAAATTAAAAATTTCATCTAGTTCGGTAAATTATTAATTTAGTTCAATAAACGAAGTTTGTAAAATACGATTTTTTTTCCATCTCTGACATGTTAGAGGATATTGCGTACATGCACGTGATCACCTCTCTCGCACCAACAGTGTAATTGCGTTCGTTATGCTTTCGTGAGAGAGCGTGCGTATACGGTGTCCGATACATGACAGTATTTTGATAAAATTATACTCTTGATTATTTTATTGCACAGAACTTGTTGTACGGTTGTGTGCATATAGAATAATTTTCATTAAACTTTTAGAAATATATGTATACAGACCATACATATGTAGATGTGTTAAGTATTCGAGATTATAATATAGAAGTTTACTTGGTACGTTTTAAATTTTGTTTAAGAGGAGGTCACGTATCTCTGTCCTTTCCTAATCAAAGAAATGATTTTTTCACAAAAACTAATAACTTTATCAAAAAATGAAGAGAAAGCCGCATCTTGTATCAAAAAAAGAAACATTTTCTTTGATAAGAAAAAATTTATTTTATTGCTTCGTTTTCAAGAAAACCTTGAAAAACCAAATTGTCCACCCTAACCTCTATGATTTAAGTTTTTCAAGGTTTTCTTGAAAACGAAGCAATAAAATTAATTCTTTCTTATCAAAGAAAATATTGCTTTTTTTATTACGAGATGCGGCTTTCTCTTCATTTTTTGCTAAAGTTATTAGTTTCTGTAAAAAACTCAATTCTTTGATTAGAAAAGGACAGAGATACGTGACCTCCTCTTAAGGAAAAGTCTTAATTAGTTCAGTTGTTTTATCTTTCGGATAGTACGAAAATCTGTGATAACTTGTTGTATGGTTACGCATGAAAATAAATGTACTAAAAATACTAATAGTTTTTTTTTATACATGTATTGCATCGTGTATCGTTACTTGTTGTATCGTTACACACAAATGTAAATACAACTGTATAAAAGAAGTTTCTCTATCTCAGAAGTCGAGCTAAGATGAGTACAAAAAGATGAATTCTCAAGCAAACGAGTTCCAAAGATCCCACTGACGAACAAAATAAAACCTTTTGTTTTGAATTTTTGTATTTTATTGAACAATATTTTATACAGAAGTTAGATAGTGGATCCACGTTAGTAACATATATAGATGTTTTAAAACCAAGTAAAAATAAAAATAAATAATTAAAAATTGTTCAAAAATACAGAATCATCAGAAGCTGAAATCAGCTACATCTTCGCAAAAGATCTAAAGGGATCTATTAGATGGTCTTAGACAGCTCGAAGAGCTGACAAATGAGATGCAGAAGGGAGGTGCAAAACGCGCTAATAAAAGACGTTATGAAAAATTCTCAAAGACGCAAAACCTCTTCCATCTAAAGAGAGAGAGAGAGAGAGAGATAAATTGATCTGCAGAAGTAACGTTTCGAAATTTATAACCTAACACACATAATTATGTAGGTTACGGTAATGAGAGTACGTCCACTCTCACTAGAAGTAACAATAATACTAATACAAATGATTCACAATCAAAAGTATTAATCAGTATTTGCGAAACTTTTAAATACATCAGTAAATCATTAGAAGTAATAACAATAATATAGTTGAATCCAAATTTTTTTTCCACTGATTTAAAAGCAGCTAAACACAGAGTTCAGAAAGATCTTAATTTTATGTAACAAAATAAAATAATTAGAAGTGCGAAAATAAATCAGCTGATGTTAATAAAAATGATAGAGGTAATCTAATGTTTATTTTAAACATTGGTAAAACAATGATAAAATTAACTAACATCTTAGCTGTCTAGTTCTCACATAACCTAATATCTCTAAGAAAATTCATAGATGTCGAGTTAAGAATTTACTAGGTTGATAAGATTTTAGAAGTTTTTTAACCTTTTAAGGACGGGACTGGTCGATATATCGACCACCAATTTTATCAGGCACTCCACGTGATATATTTTTTCATTTTATGCACAAATATTGTTTAAAAAAAAAGTCGAATTTCAACGTCAAAATCCCCGTCCTTAAAAGGTTAACAAATAAACAGGAAGATATGAAGAAAAGCCAAGTTGGTACTATCTCTAGGATGTCACAAGAATCCAAGATGACGCATCAGGAACAGCTGTGAGGAAGATCTCTTCAAGGCCTAAATGATATATATAGAGGACTTCCTAAGTCAATCTCAGACTATCTACTATCAGGATATTCTACAGAAGGACCGTCAGAGATTGGGAGGGAGAAAGTTTTAGAAGTCTTACAAAGAAAAAGATGTCAAAGAAAATCACGTTGACAGAAAAATGATGGACTTCAATAAAATTAAAATCCCAGAAGTTAACGGCTTTACGTGGGAAGAGAGGAAACGAATAGAAGTTGAACCAAATACACTAAACGAAGGTATGCTATGAGATATGAGATTAAGACGTGTCTTTTGGATGTTTAAAATAGCTGTAAAAATTATTAGACTGTTTAAAATGAATTAAATTTAAGGATAACCTTTTTAGAGTGTGAATCTCGTATAATGGATATAATGCAAAACTTTCCATTCAAAGAAACAAGAACCAAAAGAACAAGATGTCATGAAACCTACTCGATCACCATCGTGTCAGTTTCCGGAGGGAGCTGAATTACACAAATTTTTATAAATATCTACTGGAGATTCATCATTGTATACTCAAAAATAAGAATGAGACTGGAGGACGTCCTGAAAAGTTTCTCAAGACTGCAGGAAGGATACTTGGAGAAAATACTGAAGTATTTTACGTTAGAGCTGAAAAAAGTATGGAATTCACCGGAGGAAGTTCTACAGAAGTGATGGTCGAAGACAACATAGAAAGTAACTTTGGATTGTTATATTCACTAAAGTTAAATAGAACCACTGAGAGGTTCAATAAGACGCTTCAATCGAAAATCAAAACCATGATGATAAATTCGGCCTTACTAGGAGGTACGTCAATTCTAGCAATGAAAACAGCTATACGCATCTAAATTAAACTCCAGGATCTCTAAAGAAGTTATATCACTAGAAAGTAAACTACATAAGAATAAAATTAGAAGTTCGGCTACACCACATACACCAGACTACTTATCACTAAATTGAAAGCAGCTGAAAAATCACCAAGAGCAGTATCGACACGTTAGATGTAACGAAAAACTAATCGATTAAGAGGAGGTCACGTATCTCTGTCCTTTTCTAATAAAAAAATTGAGTTTTTTACAGAAACTAATAACTTTAGCAAAAAATGAAGAGAAAGCCGCATCTCGTATCAAAAAAAGCAATATTTTCTTTGATAAGAAAGAATTAATTTTATTGCTTTCTTTTCTAGAAAACCTTGAAAAACTTAAATCATAGAGGTTAGGGTGGACGATTTGGTTTTTCAAGGTTTTCTTGAGAACGAAGCAATAAAATTAATTTTTTCTTATCAAAGAAAACATTGCTTTTTTCCATACAAGGTGCGGCTTTCTCTTCATTTTTTGATAAAGTTATTAGTTTTTGTGAAAAAATCATTTCTTTGATTAGAAAAGGACAGAGATACGCGACCTCCTCTGAAGATGTATAAAAATTAAAAACAATATTGAAAAATTTTGACCATTGGAAGTTGATAAGAAAGTCAAAAAAAAACTGAAAAAGTTAACAGATAATTTGAAGTGTCAGAAAAATGACTGCAAGCAATTAGATGTTACAGAAAAAGAAATGAAAGTACAGTCAGAAGTAAACAACTTGAAACCATTCAAATCCACAATCGAGAAAGATCGATGGACAGACGTGTAGAGGACTTTATCAAACAACAAATAGTTCCAAAAATACCAAATGTCTAAAAAGAGCAGCCAAATCTTAGTGAATATTGAACAAACCCAAGAACATACAAAGATGTCATGCAATCAACTGAAAGAGGGAGTTGTCAAGCAGCTACAAGGAGAATAATAAAAATCTATGATGGGAAAAAAGTTTGGAAAATCGCAGACGCACCCCATAATGAATCAACTGGAAAAAGGATTAACATAATAGATTTCAAAGAAATATTCAAAAAGAAATCTGATAAAACGGGCAATACTTACTATAAAACCAAAAAAATCTCTAAAGGCTTCAAAAGCAAAAGATAGTATGAACTGAGAGTAACATATGCTCCAATTCTTGAGTGCCTTCGATATGATCTGTTTTAAGTATTTTAAACAGACATAACCTAAAAGCTGAACAATTATATGCAATGTCAGCTTTCTCAAATGGTACCCTGTAAATAGAAGTATACATGAAGATTCCAGACGTACTCACCTACAACTAAGAAACTAAGATGTCAGACGTATTCAGGATTTCAGAAATACTTTTGTGCACTCAAAGTAAGTTCAAAAAGTTGAAACAAAAAGTTCCCAGTAGAAGTTTTAAAACTAGAACTGAAAAGAAGTAAACAAATATTATATATTTGCTTCAAGTAAAGAACGATAAGTTGTTTTTATTGTATTGTATGCAAATGATGCAGTACTATCAGGAAATAGATGTGCAAAAATAAAAGAAGTAAAAATTAAAGAAGTTAGTTCACGAAATGAAAAGTTGCAGAAAACATAGACGTTTTCTAATAATCAATATTGTCAGAGACTACATAAAAAGAAGTTTACATCTAAGTCAAAAGAGACTTACAGAAAAGATGTTGAAATGTTTTGATGTAATATAGTGCAAAGCTCAATTGACACCTACAGTTACAAGAAAAATCAGAAACCGAGAATATAAGAAGTAAGAACACATATGATCAAATAGACGTAGTTAAGAATATATTATTCAGAGAAATATTTGGAAGTTTATGCCACCTATCTGAAACAACAGATAGGTGCCATAAACTTGATGCAACACATTGATGCAGCCTGTGCGGTGAACTACTTATCAAAGAAGCAGACACAATCCACATGTGACTAGTTAGGAGTCAAAAGAATATTAAGGTATCTCAGAAGTGCAGCAGATCAAGGATTTACCTTTAATAGACAAGGAGAGATGCTGAAACCCATGGGAGATGCTAGCTCTACAACTTCTCATCTACAAGAAAATATATTATTAGATTGTTTGGATATACGATTTCGAGGAGAAGCCACAAACAAAATTTTTTACTTTTACATTTTTCTCTGTTTAAACTTGTTTTATATATTAATAAACTCGTTTGTTATTTTATAAATACTAAAGGGATTGGTTTGAGTTTTGGCTCCTAGATTCAACAAAATAGTACAGCAATCTTGCCTTAATATTTTAATATTGTATCTATAAATTTTCATAAATAATTTATGAATTATTGCTGGGATATTACAGAAATATTTTATAAAATGTTTCTTAAAAGATTTACTCAATATTGCTTCAAATCAATTTCAGAAATAATGCAGTAATATTTCTTTAATTTTCCAGTATTGTAATTATAAGACTTTACGATGAGTCTATATAATAATAGTGAAATATTACATCAAAGATTTCATGAAATGTTTCTTTAAAGTTTTACGCAATATTGATTTGAATTATTACAAGAAATAATGCAGCAATCTTCCTTTGATATTTTACTGTTCCCTTCATAAATTTTTTCGAAAATTTTATGAAATGTTTCTAAAATATTAAAGGAATATTTCATAAAATATTTCTGTAAAGATTTTTGCAATACTGATTTGAATTATTTCAAGAAATAATGCAGCAATCTTTATTCAATATTTCACTGTTGTATCTATAAAGTTTTCGAATAATTCATGAAATATTTCTGAAATATCACAGGAATATTTCAGGAATTGTTTTTCGAAAGATTTACGCAATATTGATTTAGAATAGTTCAAGAATTAATAGCGCAATCTGTTTCTAATATTTAAGTGACGTATTCATAAATTTTCTTAAATAATTCATGAAATATTGTTGGAATATTTCATGAAATTCATCTTAAAAGATTTCCGCAATATTGCTTTGACTTATTTTAAGCAGCAATGCAGCAATATTTCTTTAATATTTTAGTGTTTTTATCATAAAAATTTCTTATTTATTCATGAAATATTTGTTGAATAGTATACATTAACATTACATGAATCGTTTTCCGAAAGATTAACGCAATGTTGGATAAGAAATAATGTTGTGATATTCCTTTATTATTTCATTGTTATATTCATAAAGTTATTTTAAATAATTTATGCTATATTATAAAAATATTGGTTAAATATTCTAATAAAATATTTCAATTTATGAATATGGAATATTTCAATGGAACATTCCTGAATTCTTGACATTATATTTCGCTGAAATATTTTATGCAATATTGTTTTGAAACATTTTATGCTATGTGGATTCAAATATTTGTCAATAATTTTGTGTTTATTAATATTATCTTTTATATCTTAATATATACAAGAAAATGTTCATTTCAGTCATAAAACTATTCTGAACTGATTGGAACTATTTAAATCTCTTCAAAACGTCCCAAATTTAATACTTTCAAATTATTCTGAACAGTTTCAAAAAGTTTCAAATTGGTTAAAACTTTTTAGATAATTTTAAACTATTTGAATAAGTAGTTCACATTTTATATTTCCCCTAGGGTTTACTCATATATACTAATTAATAAGTGATGAAAATATTGAAAAATTGCTTTGTTAAACTTATTAATATTCAAAAATAAAAAAAATAAATTGATTTAGATTTATCCAAATTTTACAAAAATCATTTTTTCATACTACCTTTGCCGAAAATGCGATGTTTGTCCCTATGGGTTTTTGTCGAAACGCCAATTTTCTCGTCGGCTAACTAGATGGTGCGCACACAGGGACGGAAGAAATCCAAAACCTCTAATTTGTTTTCGACTGTTATATAAAGTGAAAGGAGCGACGGTAGCGTAGGGGCTAAGGCTCTTGGCTCGCGCTCTAGCGGACCAGAATTTTTTCGAATTTTTCAGCGGAGACCACGAAACTCGTTTTAAAAAGTCCCACTGGGCAAAAAAAATTGATTATTAAAAAGTTTCACTGGGCAAAACTCGATTAAAATAAATTCCTTCGAGCAAGTACCAGGTGATGGTGCTGAGCGAAAATCCAAGCGCTAAGAAAAAATAATAGAAAAGATAGATATACAGTGAGCGTGAGTGAGCGCACATGAAAACGTAGTTAACGCAAAAGAGAAAGACGGATTCAAAACCAAGCAAAGAGCCAATAGTATTTCTGTTTCGCATCAGCTATACATTCTCACATGTATATCTATCACAACAAGCCGCAGCGGACAGTGGGTGTATCAATAAATGAGAGAGAGAGAGAAAGAAGTTACCTTGTCTGTGCCTCGAGAGGTAACCTCTTGGCCGGGATGGAACCATCCATATTCGTCCCTTGTAATGTATAATATACTATTTTCTAAATTGATTTTTAAAAATTTTTATGTTATATTTCGCTCAACGTTTTCAAAATCCATTGGAATCTTTCAGCAAAATCTTTTAAAACCTTCCAGAAATCTTGCACGAATCAATCTAGTAAAAAAATATCGTAATTCCACTGTGCAATATTTCATGAAAAATTTCCGGAAGTTTTATGTAATATTCTGTTGAATGATTTAAAAATTTATTGAGATATTCTCAAGAATTCTACATGCAATTTTCTAGGAATCTTTCACGGAATATTCTAGTGGAAGAATCTTAATCTTCCTGCACAATACTTCGTGAAAGATTCACAGAATATTTGTGTAATATTCCGTTGAATAATTGAAAAATATATTGTAATCTTTCAACGAAATCTTCATGGAATTTTTCACGAAATATTTTGCAGAAAGATTTTTATTATTCTACTGAAAATATGAGGAAAAATTTTTGTAGCTCTTTCTAAAAACAACCTTTTTTTTATTTCTTAAGTAAAAAAATATATATCAGTTTCCTCGACAAACGATATTTCATATTTTTTTTATGAAATCAGAGTTACGTTTCACCAATCGAATCTTTAGTACGATATTTTCTTACATCCCTTTTATAAGAAAATAGTATGCTTATTAAATATGATTTATTTATGATTTTTATATATGGTTTCCTAAATATAACACGCATAATAGAATCATTCATATACATGTTATGGTTAATAATACCTAAACGTTCAAATAAATTCTCAGCTCTACACTACTAAATGTGGTGAAAAAATAGGAAGCTTTAGTTTTTATATTTGTATACAATTTTTATATAGTATATTTTACTGATTTCTTATTTTAATAACTACTAGGTAATTTAATACACCTATAGAATGTATCAATATTACTGATAAGTTTGTATAAAATTAAGGTGATAATAATATTAATTTATTCTTGTTTTAGTGAATGTCACAATTCGTCAGATCGGATAAAAGTACGCGTTTGGGATGAAGACAATGATTTAAAATCGAAGTTACGACAGAAGCTAACTCGAGAAAGTGATGATTTTCTTGGTCAAACTATAATTGAAGTTCGCACACTCAGTGGAGAGATGGATGTTTGGTACAATCTAGAAAAACGTACAGATAAGTCTGCAGTGTCAGGCGCAATTAGGTTGCATATTAGCGTTGAAATCAAAGGCGAAGAAAAAGTTGCACCTTATCATGTGCAGTACACTTGCTTACATGAGAATTTGTTCCACAGTTTGTGTGAAAATAATGATGGAATGGTGAAATTACCTGAAGCCAAAGGGGACGATGCATGGAAAGTATACTTTGATCCTCCTGGTGAGGAGCTCGTTGATGAATTCGCTATGCGTTATGGAATAGAGAGTATTTATCAGGCCATGACGTATGTGATAATTAATTTTGATATTAGATTGCTTTATTTTGTTCGATCTTACACTTATTTAATATAAACTTTTCAGACATTTCCATTGTCTTTCAACAAAATATTTATGCCCAGGAGTTCCAGCAGTGATGTCTTCTCTTTTAGCAAACATAAATGCTTATTATGCTCATACAACAGCAAGTTCGGCGGTATCAGCAAGCGACAGATTCGCAGCTAGTAACTTTGGAGTAAGATAAATTCTTTTTTAATAATAATGCTTTATACTAGTAGCGGAAATCATTAAAATTATTCCATTATGTGGTTTATTAAAATAATAAATAAAAATAAAAATTGAAAAAATATTAAAAAATCCAAATAAGTTTAACTGTACAATATATAAGACTTCGTAATAATTGTCAACACGAATGAATATCATGACAAATATTAAGGGGAATCCTCATACCGACATAGAGTTCTACCTTATTTACATTTAAATTATGAATTTTAATAAAAATTTAACTATTCATGACTGAAATTCGTAGGAGAGGCACATTCTTAACATGCCGAAGAATTGATTGCAACGTTAAAAGATAATATAGGGGTGAAAATAAGGGCGAAAACTGCTTAATATGATTAACTTTTTAATGTAGTTATGAATAATCGTATTATGCAGTTTTTGTCTTTATTTTCACTTTTATTCTATCTTACGTTGCAATAAATTCTTTAGAATGTTAAGAATGTGCCTCTACTATGAATGTTAGTCAAAAATAGTTAGATTTTTAATAAAATGCATAATTTAAATGTAGATAAGGTAAATCTCTGTGCCGGTATGAGGACACCCCTTAAGAAGTTGAATCATCGCTTTGTCCTTTTTTGATCAAAAAATTAACTGGCTGATTCCATTCAGATTCATGCAGGCCGTCACTGATCGAATTTTTTTTTTGTTCTAAGTAATTAAAATACCTTCTATTATGTATATGAAAATAAAATTTACCTCAAAGAACGCTCAAAAAAATTTTTTTTTTTTTACCACAGCAGTTTTAGTGTTGGATGTAAAAACGAAAATTCAAAAATTGAAAATGAACCTCTACTTTTAATTGACTATAGCTCCGTCAATTTTTAACCTTTTTGGACGTTCTTCTAACGAAAGTGTGTGAAATTTGGTCTAGTTTTGAATGCGATCTCGATTTTTGTAATACAATTTGATCTCGCTGAGTTATTTACGAAAAACCGAAAAAAAAGCGATTTTTTCAAACACGATTTTCTCAAAAACTATATTTTTTTTTTTTGAAATTCTTATATGATTTTATACATAAAAAATACCAACTTTGAGGGTAGGTGAGAATATGCGATTTTGCCTTATTTTTTTTAAACAGATTTTTAAACGTTTTTTTTATATTTTCGATTTTAAAACATTGATACCATGGCGCATCGTACTATTTTTCCAACTTTACGTGTTCTTACAACTATTTTTATGCTTTTATTTATTAATATATCAAAAATATCAACAATAATCTTTAAAATAAACCCCGGATCGAATATTTTGATCAATTAGAATAAAAGTTATGATGATTTAAAGTTTAAAAAAAAATGCTGAAACTTTAAATAAATATGATATTTACAGATGCTTTGAATAATTATAAAAAAAAAATAAACAAGACATTGCAGATTTAATTCAGAAAAATCAAATTTACTGAATAAAACTAGCACAATTGAAAATTTCTTAATAGAGTTAAAAGAGCGTGCTCTCACTGTAAGAGCTCATAAATTGGTCAAAGAAATTCAACGTATAGCAATTAAAGAGGTTAAACTTTTAGCGAAAAATAATGACTTCCAATTAGTTATTCATGTCGATTTTGCAGAAAATTGGACAGTTCTGCTTCAAAATGAAATTCAAAGCTATCATTGGAGTAAAAACCAAATATCAATATTTACGTCAGTATGCTATTTTGGAAATGATAAGACAGTCAGTTATGTCACCGTCTCTGACGATATTAAACATGATTCGTCTCATGCCCTAATGACTATAAATTTAATTATCGACAACTTAAAACAAAAACATATTGCGCAAGATCTTCATGAAATCATAACCATTTCTGATGGAGCTGCCAGTCATTTTAAAAATAGATATCAATTCAATGAGTTTTAAAACTCAAAAGTAAACAGAAAATGGCTTTTTTCTGCAACAGGTCATGGCAAAGGCGCTTGTGATGGTATTGGTGGTTTAGTTATATAAAATGCTACCACGCATAATCTGTCCAAGAAGAATGCAGATTTTATTAGAAACGCTAAAAATTTCGCCACTCACGTATCAAAATATACTCCGTCGATTAACATTCTTGTTATCCGCAAGGATGAGTTAGAAGTTTTTCGACAGACAAAAAAAATGGAATAATTAGGAAATGCAAAAGAAATTAAAGGTATTCAAAAGATTAACTGAAGAAAAAGTAAACGAAACCAAATCTACACTGCCAAAACTTTGAGACATGAGTGGCAAGAAGTAAATTGAAAGGTTTTATTCAAATTCAGATTTTTTTATTCACATTAGTTCTCAATTCATTAGTGTTCATTTCTTAATTGTATCGCATATTATTTGTTCATTGGGAATGACCAAATAATATATTTTAGTATTGAAAAAATTCACCTTTTCAAAATTTGAAATTCAAATTCAAAATTCAAAATTCAAAATTCAAAATTCAAAGTAAATATATTTATTTAAAGTTTCAGCATTTTTTTTTAAACTTTAAATCGTCATAACTTTTGTTCTAATTGATCAAAATATTCGAATCAGGGTTTATTTTAAAGATTATTGTTGATATTTTTGATATATTAATAAATAAAAGCATAAAAATAGTTGTAAGAACACGTAAAGTTGGAAAAATAGTACGATGCGCCATGGTATCAATGTTTTAAAATCGAAAATATAAAAAAAACGTTTAAAAATCTGTTTAAAAAAAATAAGGCAAAATCGCATATTCTCACCTACCTCAAAAGTTAGTATTTATCATGTATAAAATCGTATAAAAATTTCAAAAAAAAAAAAATATAGTTTTTGAGAAAATCGTGTTTGAAAAAAATCGCTTTTTTCGGTTTTTCGTAAATAACTCAGTGAGATTGAATTGTATTACAAAAATCAAGATTGCATTTGAAACTAGACAGAATTCCGCACATTTTTGTTAGAAGAACGCCTAAAAAGGTTAAAAATTGACAGAGCTATAGTTATTTAAAAGTAAAGGTTCATTTTCAATTTTTGAATTTTCGTTTTTACATCCAACACTAAAATTGCTGTAGTAAAAAAAAAAAAAAATTTTTGAGCGTTCTCTGAGGTAAATTTTATCTTCATATACATAATAGAAGGTATTTTTATTACTTGGAAGAAAAAAAAAAGTTTGATCAGTGACGGCCTGCATGAATCTGAATGGAATCAGCCAACTATTTTTCAAGAACTAGTGGCTGGAGACAAAAATAGAAAACCAGTTCAGATTTATCTGGATTACAATGATAGTGGTATAAGTTATATTTGGCTGATTCCATTCAGATTCATGCAGGCCGTCACTGATCGAATTTTTTTTTTCTTCTAAGAAATAAAAATACCTTCTATTATGTATATAAAGATAAAATTTACCTCGTAGAACGCTCAAAAAATTTTTTTTTTTTACTACAACAATTTTAGTGTTGGATGTAAAAACGAAAATTCAAAAATTGAAAATGAACCTCTACTTTTAAATGACTATAGCTCCGTCAATTTTTAACCTTTTTAGGCGTTCTTCTAACAAAAATGTGCGGAATTCTGTCTAGTTTCAAATGCAATCTTGATTTTTGTAATACAATTCGATCTCACTGAGTTATTTACGAAAAACCGAAAAAAGCGATTTTTTTCAAACACGATTTTCTCAAAGACTATATTTTTTTTTTTTTGAAATTTTTATACGATTTTATACATGAAAAATACTAACTTTTGAGGTAGGTGAGAATATGCGATTTTGCCTTATTTTTTTTAAACAGATTTTTAAACGTTTTTTTTATATTTTCGAGTTTAAAATATTGATACCATGGCACATCGTACTATTTTTCCAACTTTACGTGTTCTTACAATTATTTTTATGCTTTTATTTATTGATATATCAAAAATATCAACAATAATCTTTAAAATAAACCCCGAATCGAATATTTTGATCAATTAGAACCAAAGTTATGATGATTTGAAGTTAAAAAAAAAATGCTGAAACTTTAAATAAATATTTTAGAATAACTTTTTCTTCCACAATTTAAATTAAATAATATAAACTTTTATCCAACCAATGGGAAGTAAGGCCTTTGTAAATCAATAAGATCCAAAAATCATTTTAAAAAAATTGTTACGTTTCGTCGGTATGGTTTCCGACCTCTTCAGACTAAAAAGACGTAATTAAAATTTATTAAACAAAACAAATTAAATATACACAAAAATAGTTTTCACTTTACAGTACATACCTAACTTAAAATTAATTCATACACTAAACTAGTTACATGAGAATTACTCATATTGTCGAACTAAGAACTGATACAAGTTGTTGTCTATTTATATTGAAAATCAGAAAGACAGTTAGATATTTGTTTATAAACAGAAGGCAAATACATTATGTCCGTTTTTAAATTTATCGCATTTTTATTTCCGTTTATATATAACATTTCGGATATCTTACGCTTTTTGTTGTTACATTCTTTATCTAAAATTATTGTATTTGACCAATCAAATTCATGAGAGCATTTTTTCACGTGTTCACCCACAACTGTATTTTTATTGATAGACTTTTTATGTTCATTTAATCTTGTTTTTAATGATCTCTTTGATTCCCCAATATAACAAGCTGAACAAGATTTACAGTTAAATTTATAAACAATACCAGTGATATCATCTTTCTTAAGCTTATCTTTACCAATTTTGATAATGTGGTCAAGTTTTTTATTAACTAATGGTATAGTGTTTATGTTAAAATTTTATAACGATTTTTTGCATTGGTTATATAATTGAGGAACAAAAGGAATCGCTATTGTACATATTGAGTCAGAAAAATTACTTAGTTTTGATTTTTCATTAACATTATTGTATTTATAATTTTGTAATCTTTTGTTTATGCATGATATAATGAATTTTTTTGGATAATCATTTTGTTGCAATAACTTTTTAATTAAATTAATATTCTTTTCTTGAAATCGTTTGTCTGAAAGTAAAACTGCTCTATCGGTTAAATTGTAAACAATATTACGTTTTAATTCTATGGTATGAAAAGATTTAAAGTTCAGTAAACGAGAGGAATTTGTTGATTTTTGAAACCAATCAGTTATTAAATAATTATTTTCTCTAATTAAAGTTAAATCTAAAAAGTTAATTTTATTTTTTTTTTCCATCTCATGCGTAAATCCAATACATTTGTCATAATTATTAAAAATATTCAATACAGTTGTGAGATCATCTTTATGAATACAAGTTATTATGTCGTCAACATATCTATAATAAAAAATCGGTTTTATATTATGTTCAAATTTTAAAATGCTAAGACACTCGCTCTCTAAATCGTCCATTACTATATTCGCAAATAATGGCGAAATGGGAGAACCCATAGGAGTGCCATAAATTTGTTGATAAGTCACATTATTAAAAGTAAAAAATGTATTATTAAATAAAAACTTAGTAATATTGATAACATCACAAAACGGAATTTTACATTTATTATGAATTGACTCTACACGTCTTTCTAGACTTTTCATTACGAGTTCATATGATACATTTGTATACAAAGAAGTAACATCTAAAGAAATTAAACAAAAGTCTTTCGGAATTATAATGTCTCTAATTTTATGTACAAAATTTAAACTGTTATCAATGTTAGAATTCGGAATATTAAATGTCTTTTTAAATTATCATATAAAGATTTTGCTAAATTATGAATGGGACTACCAATAGTAGAAATGATTGGTCTAAGAGGAATGTTAATTTTATGTATCTTTGGTAGTCCATACGCACGAGGTAACACAGTGTTTGTTTGTGTTAATTCCATATCTTTATATAATCTGTCAAGAGATTCTAAATTATTTAGAATCTTCATAAATTTATATACTTCTTTCTGTATGGTAGCTAACGGACATTTATTACAAACTTTGTATGTGTCACCATTAGACAATAAAACGTTCATTTCCGCAATATAATCAGATAAATTCATACAAACGGTCAAATTTCCTTTATCGGCTCTAGTAAAAAGTAAATTATTTTCATTTTCTTTTACAAATTTTTTGGTAAACAATAAATCATTATTAAACTTTTTCTCTTCTACTGACAATTGAAGTCTATTTTTTAAATTATATTTAATATTTCTAACAATTGTTGATCTATTACTCATATTGTCGAACTAAGAACTGATACAAGTTGTTGTCTATTTATATTGAAAATCAGAAAGACAGTTAGATATTTGTTTATAAACAGAAGGCAAATACATTATGTCCGTTTTTAAATTTATCGCATTTTTATTTCCGTTTATATATAACATTTCGGATATCTTACGCTTTTTGTTGTTACATTCTTTATCTAAAATTATTGTATTTGACCAATCAAATTCATGAGAGCATTTTTTCATGTGTTCACCCACAACTGTATTTTTATTGATAGACTTTTTATGTTCATTTAATCTTGTTTTTAATGATCTCTTTAATTCCCCAATATAACAAGCTGAACAAGATTTACAGTTAAATTTATAAACAATACCAGTGATATCATCTTTCTTAAGCTTATCTTTACCAATTTTGATAATGTGGTCTGGTTTTCTGACTCAATATGTACAATAGCGATTCCTTTTGTTCCTCGATTATATAACCAATGCAAAAAATCGTTATAAAATTTTAACATAAACACTATACCATTAGTTAATAAAAAACTTGACCACATTATCAAAATTGGTAAAGATAAGCTTAAGAAAGATGATATCACTGGTATTGTTTATAAATTTAACTGTAAATCTTGTTCAGCTTGTTATATTGGGGAATCAAAGAGATCATTAAAAACAAGATTAAATGAACATAAAAAAGTCTATCAATAAAAATACAGTTGTGGGTGAACACGTGAAAAATGCTCTCATGAATTTGATTGGTCAAATACAATAATTTTAGATAAAGAATGTAACAACAAAAAGCGTAAGATATCCGAAATGTTATATATAAACGGAAATAAAAATGCGATAAATTTAAAAACGGACATAATGTATTTGCCTTCTGTTTATAAACAAATATCTAACTGTCTTTCTGATTTTCAATATAAATAGACAACAACTTGTATCAGTTCTTAGTTCGACAATATGAGTAATTCTCATGTAACTAGTTTAGTGTATGAATTAATTTTAAGTTAGGTATGTACTGTAAAGTGAAAACTATTTTTGTGTATATTTAATTTGTTTTGTTTAATAAATTTTAATTACGTCTTTTTAGTCTGAAGAGGTCGGAAACCATACCGACGAAACGTAACAATTTTTTTAAAATGATTTTTGGATCTTATTGATTTACAAAGGCCTTACTTCCCATTGGTTGGATAAAAGTTTATATTATTTTAAATAAATATGATATTCATATTGAGGAATCGCAATTTTTGTTAAGGATTAAAATCTGGAGATCTAAATTTTTTAAATAAAAAAAAAAGTTATTTTGATGAAAGAATACATAACCATTTATCCTCTTTTTATGGTACATTATTATAATAAAAATTTTTTTTGTTGAAGAATATAATTTTTTTATCAGTTTGAATTTCGCGCCTAGAATTTGAATTTATTTTGTAGGGAGTTGACGCATGTCACTACTAGGTGGCGATAATTCGTTCTTTGCATTCTCATCAACGACTTGACGCGTTTAAAAATATAAGAAAAGGAAGATAAAAAATAAAGTTGTTTAAAAAAAATTATTTTTTTCGATCTGTCATTGAACAGAATATCAGTAATGGCATCACTGATTGTTAAAATGAAGTGCAAGGAATTAAAAGAAAGGCACAAAAAAGTTGTTTATGATTGCTCCAAAAGTCCGCTTAGAGAATTAGGTGATCTAACGGAGTCTTTGAAGCGCTCGTATCCAAATATTTCTTTCTCTAGAGAAGATAAAGTATGCCCTTCGTGTTACAAAATATTATTAGATAAAGTGAAAAATGCGCCTATTTCATCGACTTCAAGCAGTCAACAATCTTCGGAAGATTTTATTCATAGTGAGGCTGTGGTAGAACAGCTCAACGAGACTTCAAGTAATTTGAAATTAAACATTTCACCAATTAAAATGCCTCAAAGTATCAATATCAAGATGCGAGAATCTTATGCTTTCCGAAAAAGAAAACAAATAAACGATGCATTTGATTCACAAATAGCAAGTAAAATGATGAAAGTTTACGATATAACGGATTTGCCCACATTGAATGAAAATAATGAATGTAAAACAAATGATAAATGGCTTGAGAATATTAAAATTGCATTAGATAATTGTTCAAATTTTCTTGAAAAAGTGCGATTGTTGAGTATTATACCAAGTGATATTTCCAAAGATTATTTATTATTAGTTTTACCAAATGTAACTATTTATATGATTGATCAAGCAGGATCATTGGTAAATAATAAAAAAATTTACAAGCAATCTGAGAACTATTGTGGCCATTTTTTGGATAGTGAAATTGTAATGAAAGTAAAGGATTATTATCTGAACGATGATTTCAATTGTTCTCGTCAAAGTGCAAATAAAATCGACACAGTATCTATCAAAGAAAATGGTATAAAAACTAAAAAAGTCAAGCGCTTTCTTACGCGAAGTATAAAAGAAATATATCAATTAGTTAAAGACGAAAATCCTGAAATGAAAACAAAAATTGGTAAATCAACATTCTACGCTTTAAGACCGAAGTGGGTTATACCACATCCAACCAATGATTCGTGTCTTTGGGTTTACTGCGAGAATCTTATACTTATGTTAGATGCTTTGAATAATTATAGAAAAGAAAATAAACTTTTTTGTTCAAAAGATGATATGAAATGTGTACTAAGAGAATGTAAAGAATGTCCCATTGGAGATTCTAATGATTTACAAGTAATTTCTTTGACGGAAGAAGATTTATATGAAGAAATAATTTATGGTGTTTGGGAAAAATCAAATTTACTGAATAAAACTAGCACAATTGAAAATTTCTTAATATAGTTAAGAGAGCGCGCTCTCACTGTAAGAGCTCATAAATTGGTCAAAGAAATTCAACGTATAGCAATTAAAGAGGTTAAACTTTTAGCGAAAAATAATGACTTCTAATTAGTTATTCATGTCGATTTTGCAGTAAATTGGACAGTTCTGCTTCAAAATGAAATTCAAAGCTATCATTGGAGTAAAAACCAAATATCAATATTTACGTCAGTATGCTATTTCGGAAATGATAAAACAGTCAGTTATGTCACCGACTCTGACGATATTAAACATGATTTGTCTCATGCCCTATTGGCTATAAATTTAATTATCGATAACTTAAAACAAAATCATATTGCGCAAGATCTTGATGAAATCATAACCATTTCCGATGGAGCTGCCAGTCATTTTAAAAATAGATATCAATTCTATGAGCTTCAAAACTCAAAAGTAAACAGAAAATGGCTTTTTTCTGCAACAGGTCATGGTAAAGGCGCTTGTGACAGTATTGGTGGTTTGGTTAAACATTATGCTACTACGCATAATCTGTCCAAGAAGAGTGCAGATTTTATTAGAAACGCTGAAAATTTAGCCACTCACGTATCAAAATATACTCCATCGACTAATATTCTTGTTATCCGCAAGGATGAGTTAGAAGTTTTTCGATTGACAAAAGAAATGGAATGGTTAGAAAATGCAAAAGAAATTAAAAGTATTCAAAAGATTCACTGTTGGAAAAGTGAACGAAACCGAATCTAGACTGCCAAAACTTCGAGACATGAGTGGCAAGAAGTAAATCGAAAGGTTTTATTTAAATTTGGATTTTTTTATTTACATTAGTTCTCAATTCATTAGTGTTTTTTCTTAATTGTATCGCATATTATTTGTTCATTGAAAATGACCAAATAATATATTTCAGTATTTAAAAAACTCACCTTTTCAAAATTCAAATTCGAAATTCAAAATTCAAAATTCAAAGTAAATATATTTATTTGAAGTTTCAGCATTTTTTTTTAACTTCAAATCGTCATAACTTTGGTTCTAATTGATCAAAATATTCGAATCGGGGTTTATTTTAAAGATTTTTGTTGATATTTTTGATACATTAATAAATAAAAGCATAAAAATAGTTGTAAGAACACGTAAAGTTTGAAAAATAGTACGATGCGCTATGGTATCAATGTTTTAAACTCGAAAATATAAAAAAACGTTTAAAAATCTGTTTAAAAAAAATAAGGCAAAATCGCATATTTTCACCTACCCTAAAAGTTAGTATTTTTTATGTATAAAATCATATGAAAATTAAAAAAAAAAAAAAATATAGTTTTTGAGAAAATCGTGTTTGAAAAAAATCGCTTTTTTCGGTTTTTCGTAAATAACTCAGCGAGATCAAATTGTATTACAAAAATCGAGATCGCATTCAAAACTAGACAGAATTCCGCACATTCTCGTTAGAAGAACGTCCAAAAAGGTTAAAAATTGACGGAGCTATAGTCATTTAAAAGTAGAGGTTCATTTTCAATTTTTGAATTTTCGTTTTTACATCCAACACTGAAATGGCTGTAGTAAAAAAAAAAATTTTTTGAGCGTTCTACGAGGTAAATTTTATCTTTATATACATAATAGAAGATATTTCTATTACTAAGAAGAAAATAAAAATTCGTTCAGTGACGACCTGCATGAATCTGAATGGAATCAGCCATCTACAAAAATATTTGATTTCCGGTATATTTAAATTTTTTTATTATCTAAAAGATAAGTTTTCTGAAATGTTCTCCGCTTACAGAATTTAAATATACTGCAAACAAATTTTTTTTGTAAATGAAACTTATGCCAATTTTTTTATAAGCAATGCTTTTTATGCGAGGTTACGGCAAGGGCCTAAAACGTATAAAAATCTAAAGGTCACGAATTTCACACCACGTGTGAAACCACCAATATATTAATACGGCACAAAGTGCCATTACTGCTATCAACATAAACACACTTATATACTTTTCTCTTTCTTCCTCTTCTTCTCTCCCATTCCGCTTATGAATATGCGTGTATATGAGCATATCTCCACAACTTTTAATTTTTTTATAATGTTTTTGAAAAGTCATTTTACTGCTGTTACTGGGTAGCGAATAATGCACACTATTCAAACTAGGTTTACATCTTTTGTACAATCTTGTTCCTCTATTTTTTATGTATATGGTGAATGTGCCACCAATGCTCCAGTAGATATTTCTATAAAACGAAAATTTTTACATGGATAAAATTTCCGAACTTTTATCCATGTAAAAATTTACGTTTTATAGAAATATTTACTGGAGCATTGGTGTCACATTCACTATATACATAAAAAATAGAGGAACAAGATTGTACAAAAGGTGTGAACCTAGTTTGAATAGTGTGCATCATTCGCTACCCAGTGACAGCTGTAAAATGACATATCACCAAAAGATTAAAAGTTGTGGAGATATGATCATATATACGTTACCTAAAGTAGATGTGTGTTGAAAGAACGTTAAAAGAAAACTCGAAGCGGGTACTCTTTCTCTTTCATGTTAACGAGGTTTCCTTGTACCCTCTCACTTGCACTCACGCTACATATAATATCTGTCTATATTCCTTTGGTTACTTTGTTTACAATCGTAATTACGTGTACCTAAATATGTTTTTTTTTTATTTATATTACTTATTATTTGGTATTAATTAATAATAAAAAAATTATTAATAAAAAAATTAATAAATAAAAAAATTTAATTAACAATTTTATTAATTAAGAAATTAATTTGTAATATTATTAATATTTTTTTAAATACATAATAATACATCGAATTAAAAATAACAAGTTTTTATTAAAAAAATAATTATAGTTTTTTCAAATGTGACACTTCCTCGTTTCTATATATATAGTGGAAGCATAACTTCTGTCGGCCAGTCCCACGACTGCCACTCCTGTTTTTATTTTTATTTATATAAAGCTTTGTTAACCCTATCTTAGTGTTATTTGGCAAAGTACAAAAAAAAATATAATACAAATAAAAACAATACTCATGTCGACTAAAGAATAAATAAGTTGAAGAATATTTGTATCGATCTTACAGTCACATGAAAATATATAATAATAATAAAAAACAGAAATGGACAGTCAGAATGCTCTTATTTATAATCACCCCCGAAGAATAATCTGAAATAAAATCTTAAAATTAACCGCGTTGAAACCTGAAAATAGATAAAATTAGTAAAGCACAATCTGATTGTCCCCCACCACTTCTCCATAAACTGTCTGACGTTTCGAGCACGCTACTGCTCATCCTCAGGGACTAGTCTCTGACATCCAGTCTCTAAGGGTGAACAATAGAGTTCTTGAAACGTTGGACAGCTTTTGGAGGAGTGGAGTTTACAATCGAATCAAGGATTTTTGGTGGCGGGGGACAATCAGATTATGCTTTACTAATTTTATTTATTTTCAGGTTTCAACGCGGTTAATTTTAAGATTTTATTTCAGATTATTCTTCGGGGGTGATTATAAACAAGGGCGTTCTGACTGTCCATTTTTGTTTTTTATCATCACTATATGTTTTTATGTGACTGTAAGATCGATACAAATATTCTTCAACTTAAAATATTATACATAAAATTAATTGCAGAATTATACATTGTATTCGTTTACATTCGAAATTCATTGCGCTAAGAATGATTATTCGCTTGCATTGAATTAGATATCTAAAAAAATTATAATATATTAATGCGTATCATAATTTAGTTGACACTAATTTCATACTTAAGTTAATACTTTTAAACAATATAATATTCGGAAAGTTAGATCATACATTCAATTTGCACGCCTTAAAAATTGACATAGTGTGTTACATATAAACTTGGGTAGCACAGAAGATTTGTAATTTTCATAGGTATATAAATTTTTTCTTGTTTAAGCTTTAAAAAAGTTTTTTTCTCTCTTTGACATATTGTTGGCATTGCCAAACTATATGATAAAGATCTTGGAATTCATAGTCACAGATGCACCGAGTTTTGTCAGCAATATTGATATGAGCAAATGAAATAGCAAGAGACCAGTTATTCGAACAGCAACGGGTAACTGTGACTATGATCTCTAGATCTAATTCGAAATTTTCAAACCATGTCTTAGTAGTTTTTATTTATAATTGTTTATAAAATATTCCTTGCCTTTAGTTAAACTAGCATCTAATATATTTTTATGCGTATAAAGCTCCGATAAAAAAATCCAATTAGATTTCTAATTGGAATGTCCAATTGGAATTTTGTTGGAAATCTATGTTAGAATTCCAATCAATTCCAATTGGAAATTCATAATGGAATTCCAATGAGGATTTTATAAATGCAACGTTAACTTATGGACATTTTTAAGTGATTGAAATATATTTTTATATACAATTTTATTTATGTTTTCATTGTGACTTATAAAAATATCTCTGTTCATTGAGTAAATTAGAACGTGAGAAAGCAGGCCGGATGATCGTCGTTTTAGACCAAATGAAACTATCAGCTTATAAGTTCTTAACTCTTTTATTTTTTTCGTGCGCATTCGTTTGCCTTAAGAAAGTCAATAAATAGAAAGCGTGGTAGCCCCCTGGCGGCTAATCATCGAATATATATATACACCTTTATATACACTAAAAGAACTTTTTGTATGCTGTATGCCAAAGAGTGAGGGCGCAGTATACTACAAGTTTACGGGAGACAGAAAAACAAATGTTGGCGTTTTAAAAGCCAACCGATATCAGCCAGCCTTGCGCGCGCAACTCATAAGTAACTTTTGGCATTCAAAACACCAACATATGTATTGCTGTTCGCTGATGAGTATGAGCGGACTGTATACCTCCCTTCTTGGTTGACAGTTCGCTAAGACATCTACCCGTGTAATAGTACTAATAATTGACCGCCAGGCGGCTACCACGCTTTCTATCTATTAACTTTCTTATGGCAAGCAAATGTGCACGAAAAAAATAAAAGAGTTTAGAACTTATAAGCCGATAGTTTCATTTGGTCTAAACGACAATCATTCAGCCTGCTTTCTCACGTTCTATTTTACATAATGAATAGATATTTTTATAAGTCGCAATGAAAACATAAATAAAATTTTATATAAAAAAAATATTTCAATCGCTTAAAAATGTCCATAAATTTATGTTAAATTTTTAAAATTCTGATTGGAATCCCATTATGAATTTCCAACAAAATGCAATTGATATTTTAATTGAAAATCGAATTGGATTTTTTCAATGGAAAAGTTAAGACACATCATTAAAATTTCTTTTAAGATCATAGAACGGAATTTTCATATTTAAATTTGGAGGCTTATTTGTTGCTAGTTTAGCAATTTGATCAAGATTTTCATTTTGTGAGATTCCTTAATGTGAAGGTATCCAAAACAGTTTTATTTTACTCTTGTTGGAACTTCTTTTAGCGAAGTCTATTATTTTCTTTTTAATTTGTTAAATTGTTTGGCATGCTTTAATGTTTATATTATGTAAGTTTAACATTTTCAAAACGCTCAGAAAATCTGTGAAAAAGAAAATGTTACAATGTATATAATTTAACAATGTATATAAGTTATATCCAGTACACAGTTCAGTACATTGCTCTCAGCTGTAAAAATGGGAGCATACTTTTGTCAACTGTGATATTTAGCTCGTTACTTACAACCGCGATGCCGACTAAGAGAGCTGAGTTTTTCTTACTTACATCTGTAAAAATTGAAATTAAATTTTTCTCGCGTAAAAGGTCATAGATTAATGAATCTGGATTTTCAGATATTTTAAGTTTAAGACCGGAATCTTTGTTAAATTCTATACTATTTGTTATTGACTCGTAGTCATGCCTATATCGTCAGGTGGGAGGAAGAAGGTTACGATTCGAAATTGGCCACAAAAAAGTAACGATTCGGATAAAGCCACAAAAAGGTTCAGATTCGAAATTGGCCACAAAAAAGTTACGATTCGGATAAAGCCACAAAAAGGTTCAGATTCGGGTTTAGCCACAAAAAGGTTACGATTCGGCTGCTTATTTTTTCCTCCGATGTTTTGGATGAGAACCGCTGTTGAAAACATGAGAATTTATCTCCGATATCTAAGCACTCATAAATATTAGAATTATTTTTTCATATTTTCCATAAAAAAGCAATCAATTGTAAAATTCCTTCTATAATAATGTTATCTTCGCTTTTTTGATGAATTTAAAAGAATACTGTAATAATTGTTTTAAATTATTTACTGAATTAATTTAAAAATAATTGTTAAAGAAAACAAAAATTACTTTTAAAATATTTCATGAAAATATTATAAAAATGATTTAAACATACTTATTAAAAAGTGACATAAAATTATTAAAAATTAATTTAAAATTGATTGACACTGTGAGGCAATGCCAACAAAATGAACGATTCTTAACAGTATTTTTTATATAAATATAAATATATTTATTAAATTAATAATCATATATATATTTCAACGTAATAAATTTTTATAAAATTTATGGTATTTGGCAGGAATTAAATCTTTTTCCATGAGGATACGTGAATCTTTCGCTTTATCAGCATCGATAGCTAATAATCAATCGTAACATCTAGTTAATATGTTTTTATTGTCAAATTTAATGATTGATTTTTTACTTAGAGACTCATAATTTAAATTGTATTTGTTGATGAATATTTTCACTATATAAAGCCTTCCAATACACACACACATATATATATATAAACAATTTCACGTCAATTTAACTAATGTTTGCAAATTTTTATTAAATTATAAAATTTGTGAATTTTTTATTCTTACATTGATAACGTTAAAGTAAAGAGATTTTTAATTTATGAAATAAATCAATTAATTTTTATTCAATAAGATTATAAAAAGTAATAATATATTTCAATATATGATTTATACTCACTATATTGAAAACTATAGGTTTATAAAATTGCCTCTTCATGAAAAAAATGAAAACATAATTATAATATTTATGAGTACTTAAGATATAGGAGACAAACTCTTGTTTTCAACAGCGGTTCTCATCCAAAACATCGAAGGAAAAAATAAGCAGCCGAATCGTAACCTTTTTGTGGCTAAACCCGAATCTGAACCTTTTTGTGGCTTTATCCGAATCGTAACTTTTTTGTGGCCAATTTCGAATCTGAACCTTTTTGTGGCTTTATCCGAATCGTTACTTTTTTGTGGCCAATTTCGAATCGTAACCTTCTTCCTCCCACCTGACGATATATATATTGTACTTATCATCAGTTTCAATTAAAATAATTATTGGTAATATTTCTGTGTAACAGAATAGAATAAGTCTCTTCTCTTCAATTTGCTAAGTTTTTTTTGTGTAGAAATTTTAAATGATTTTATAAGTATTTAAACTTCTATTGGATAGTATTTTAGCTAAGTAGTTTTTACCAGGATATTTGGCTCTGTTTTCGATAAGATTTAATTTTGATTCGCCTGGAAGGACATTTGTAGGGGTGCTGATTTTGAATGCAAGCGAATGTCTTGTAGTCATGTATTGAATTTTTTCGAGTTTATTGATTTGATTTTTATTGTTAGGGAGATGTACAAAAAACACGTAATCAATCATCAAGCGTATACATGTTTTGTATAGTGTAAGTAAGATGTAAGGGTCAACTTCCCACCAAGTGTTAAAAATTATAGTATGTTAATGATTCTCATACATTTATTTTTAACATACTCAACGTGTTCTTTAAAATTTAATTAGTAATCCACTATTATACCAAGATGACAGACTTATTTAATAGATTTAATTACTGTATCTTCTATTTTTATTGTAGTTTGACCAGGTTTGAAATCCGGATGTACAAATACACGGATAGTCCCAGTTCTACTAGATTCATTATTATTAGTGTATGAATATCTTTCAGAAAATAGAAATTTGATAAAACGTTGAAAATTTTCTGGAAAATTTAAATAAGCTAGTATTTCTAATAATATATCGCAATTGACATTATCGAAAGCAGCATTAATATCTAGAAATGTTCCTAAACTGTGTTAGTTGTACCTTAATCCTTTTTATACATTGAGTGTCAGGTCTACAATATTGTCAATACACGACTGTTCTGAAGAAGATTATTATGTTGCAACCACCAATTGAGGCGATTCTTTGAAACTTTTTCGAAGAGTTTGCAAACGCACGAATTGAGACTTATAGGTCTAACATTGACTCCATCTGACTTTTTTTTTTAAATTTATAAAAGATTTTTTCCAGTCAATAGGATATTCGTTAGAGCCATACATTTTATTAAATAAGTCGAGTAAATTGAGTTTGTAATTTAGTAGAAGGATATTGAGTAATTCATAGTCAAGATCGTTGAGTACGGACGATGATTTTACTTTTCTCGATTTTAATGCAATATTCAATTCAGAAAATTAAATTGGTTTACTAAGAAATTCATTAGTATTGCAATGAGGGAACCACTCAGGGTTAGAAAGTACCCAAGGAGGACTTATTTTGTCGAAAACTTGGTTGATTTTTTTATCGGTATTTGTACTATTTACGCTGATCCAAGTATTTTTAAGAATTTTTACAGTGCTTCAAAAATATGAACTATTATTGGATATATCTAGCGATTGAACAAATTTTTTAAAGCTTTCTTTTTTCTTTAAGGTTCTTCTAATTATCATGGTTTGTTTTTTTATAAGATATTTAGTCTATTAATTTTTTTTAATGATTCAATTTTTTAAAAGCTGATTTTCTTAGCCTCAACACTTTTTTGGATTCAGAATACCACCAAATAACAGGATTTTCATGTGTATTTACAATTGTGACATCCCATGGAACTATGCCCTTCGAATCCATATAATATTATTAAAACATTCTTAAATTTCAAAATTATAAATCTTAATTTCATTTGTCTTTAAAAGGTTAACAACCAAAATTAGTTGCATGCAATGTCCCGAGTCAGGGTTTCTCAATACCGACTCATTGCGAAAACTCAACCGTCAACTATATACAAGTGTAAAGGAGAAACGGAGAAGAAAGGAAAAATTCATTAGTAAGCAGGCTAATGAACTTTTAAGAAGTTAAACGATTCCTATCCTGAAAATTTCGACCACATGTCGAGGCTTGATTGGAGCTTCCGTCTCTCGATTGCCCGAGCGCGAGGTAATAAAAACAAACCTCTACGTCACTACACTGTCTCTAGTCACAAAAAGATGGCAACCGCAAGAGTCGGCTCTGCCAGGTCCACTGGAAAAATCAGTGTTACCTTAAGTCTTTATTACTTAAGTTATTTTAAAATTAAAAAATATTAGTGAGTAAATTAGAGCCCTACTTCACCAATAAATAAAAATAAGAAAACACTAACATATAAGATTCAAATTCAAATACAAAATTTTGAATCAAAATAAAATCAGTTAATAGTGACAACAAGTGAAAACTTGAGATCTAAGGTGTATCAAGGTGACGTTCGAGGTAATAATCTGAAATATTGACTGAACGTTTGAGCGATTAAAAGAGGAAGCCCAACTTTATCTTGCCACGGACATTCTTACCGTGTAATTTTAGGAGTCCGAGTATAGAAAACATCAGGACGATCGAGTCGGAAACAAATTCTACTCTTTCTCTCCTAATTAGTGAGTTTACTTATATTAATGAAATTTACGAACCAAACTAACAACATTTAAAATATATAAATAGCAAATTTGAATAATAAAATTATACGACTATTTTTGCTAATATTCAGAAATTTTATATAAAATCCTTCAACTATTTTTCTTAAGAGGACGCTGGATCCCTCTATCCATTTTTACTTAAAAATTGTAGGGTTCTGGAAAAACTAGTGATCATAGATAGAAATTAAGAGTTGTCCGCAACTTGTACAGTAAAAAACAATATTTTTTCTTAAGAGGACAAATTAATTTTGATGCTTTGTTTTCAATAAAAGTTTGACATACTTGAAAAATCACAACTTAAGCTAGAGATTATGATGTTTAAGTACGTCAAACTTTTCTTGAAAACAAAGCATCAAAATTAATTTGTCCTTATAAAAAAAAATATTGTTTTTCACTGTACAAGTTGCGGACAACTCTTAATTTCTACTAATAATTACTAGTTTTTCCAATACCCTACTTTTTTCGATTAGAAAAGGATAGAAAGATCCAACGTCCTCTTAACTCTACAATAATTATTGTAAGATTAATATCTAGAATAAAGAATAATAGAAATCTTTTAACGAATATTAATAAATTATAATAATATTTTTGTGTGTTATTTAATTCAATTAAATAAATAATCTTACATATATATATATATACACGAGTCCCCCCAGAAGGGATGCCATTTGTTATAACCGAACTTGGTCCGGGCATTGAGTACTTCACAATAAAAATTTATTTTTATTTCGTTGGAAACCAGTCAACCGCCCCAGGACTTACCTTGTCACTTTATTTATTAAACAATATGTATATGGCCTGTATGTATATGGATATATATATATACATATATATTCATATACATACAGTCATTTATATCAATTTATGTAATTCGAATTTTTATATTTTTATAATTAATTAAATTAGGTCAAATTGAATTTTTATTCATCTATTTAACGGCATGTCGGAGCTGCAGCAATCGAGTTTTGCTTTTTTTATTTTATCGATATCTTTTTAAATTCTTAAATTAAACAAATATAATGACTTGTCCGCACTAAAGTTATATTAGTACAATAATTTTTGTTAAAATAAAAAATCATTTGGACTTGTTATTTTTTTATGAGCTTGGATTGGAAATTAGATATCAAACTCGACAAACCTAACCTTAAAATACGATATATTGAAAGTTTTTATTATAACTTTGTATGTATAATATTTTGGTGGTTTTCTTGAGTTGTCCGCACTAGAGTTTAATCTTACAAATTTTTTCTTTATAGCAAAAAAACTCAATTAAACGCATCGTTTATTCATAAGTTAAGATTGGAAATATTATTAGAAGGCGGACAGCTTCGTCATGCTCTTAAGAGGAGGTAAGAACTATTTGCCGCTTATCAGCGCTGCGGTCAGGTGGAAGAAAAATATAAAATATTTTTTACACAGCGATTGACATTTTACCGAAACAGTAATATACTTCTAATATTGTCAAAGGCACTAGCCATATATATGTAAAATAATTATTGATGATAATCTTATTTGAAAAGTCTAAACTATTGTTATAAAACGAAAAATGCAGTGCGAAGTAGAGCCGGCGTGAGCATGTGTATACGTCGTTCTTTAATATTACTTTCTCTGACGCACTTAGGAAAAATACCCATATGTTTACATCGGTTTTACCACGCGCCGCATTTTTCGTTTCATGATAATATTTTAGACTTTTCAAATAATATTAACATCAATAATAATTCTACATATATATGGGTAGTGCCTTTGACAACGTTAGAAGTATATTATTGTCTTGGTAAATTCTAAATCACTGAATAAAATATATTTTCTATATTGCTCACACCTGACCGCAGCGCCACCACTATATAGAGCGGCAAATGGTTATAACCTCCTCCTAATAAACTAATAAGAATGGTTATATGTTGTGGTTCGTTCGCGTTCGCTCTGTTACACTCGTTCGCACGTAGTTACGCCCCACGCACACTTCAGCAGTGTCACATATAGTTCGACTGCTGAGTGTAACCTACGTCATCGGTCGTTCACTCTGTTATACTTGTTCGCACGTAGTTGCACCGTGCGCACACTACAGCAGTGTCACATATAGTTCGACTGCTGAGCGTAACTTACATCACTGGCCGTGGTTATTTGTTTTGTTTGTTATGAATTTGGTCATATATATATTTATATAAATTTTCTGAATATTAAGAACATTACTATATTTTTATTATTCTAATTAACTATTTATATGTTTTAATTATTGTTAGTTTGGTTCGTAAATTTTATTAATATATAAGTAAACTCACTAATCAGGAGAGAAAGAGTAGAATTGGTTGATGTTTTCTATACTCGGATTCCTTAAACTACATGGTGAGAATGTCCGTGGCAAGATAAAGTTGGGCTTGCTCCTTTAATCACTCGAACGTTCAGTTAATATTTCAGATTATTACCTCGAACGTCACCTTGAATTACCTTGAATCTCAAGTTTTCACTCGTTGCCACGTCATATAGCACGTACCTCTGACTCGCACATATCCACCCTTGATAGGGTCCTACCTAGTAGGCCTCAGAACACTTTTCTATAGAGAAAATTGACTTTTTATTTTTTCAAAATCCTGGCGGTCTAAAGGTTAATTCAAAATTCTGTAATTATTTGAATCTTATATCTTAGTGTTTTCTTATTTTTATTTATTAGTGAAGTAGGGCTCTAATCTACTTACTAATATTTTTAATATTAAAATAACTTAAGTAATAAAGACTTAAAGTAATACTAATTTTTCCTGTGGACCTGGCAGAGCCAACTCTTGCGGTTGCCGTCTTGTTGTGACTAAAGGCAGTGTAGTGACGTAGAGGTTTGTGTTCATCACTGAGAAAATTAGTTTGCGAAGGCTTGTTTTCTTTAGACAGTAGCAAATAACTTGTATAAAAATTTTGGAGCAAATCTATCGAATGGTTTATGTAAAATTTTTTAACAAATTTTAAAAATGCTCTAAAATTAAAAGTACACTAAGAAAATCAGTTTTCAGAAGTCTTTCTTCGTTTGGCAGTTGTAAATAAGTTCCATATAAATTTTCAAGCAAATTCTTTAAGTAGTTAACGTAAAATACAAAAAAAAAAAATCGAAAATTTTTCAAAATTCTGTAAATGACAAAAAAAAATACGCTAAGAAAACCAATTTCCAATAGCTTCCCGCCAAGTTAGACAAAAATATAAATTGTATGCAATATTTGAAGCAAACCCATAAAGTAGTTTTCGAGATTTCGTTGGCTAAATAAATACTATTTATTTTTCAAAATTTCTTTAACACACACGCACACACACACACACACACGCGCGCACACGCACACGCAGACGCAAACACAGACACAAACACAAACACACACATACACACACACATACAGACATTTTCTGGAAACCACTTATTTCGACTCCCTGAGTCCAAATATGTACAAATTAATGAAAAAATAGAGAAAAATTTTTTTTATCGATACAATGCTTTCTCTATGAGAAAGCAAAAGTTGTGTTTTTAGGTACAGAATATGTATTTATAGCTTAAAAATGATTTGAGAAAAAAAAATATTTTTTAATTTTTTCATGACATTGAAAATCTAAATTTTTAACGTTATGTAAAAATGAAAAAATATTTTTCCTCTTATTTCTAAGCTATAAATCTATATTCTTCACCCAAAAACACACCTTTTTTCTATTTACACTTTTTTTCTGGGCTGCTTAATTTTTTAAATATACGCATTTTAAAAAAAGCCTTTTTTTTACAAAAATTAGTTTCTCATTAGTTTAGATAGACCAAATTCAATGTTATACCTATCATTTTAAAGCTAAATAAATACTCTTTTAAACCAATTTAGCCTTTTCCCCCTACGACAATGGTACTTATAATTACTCAAGTTTGTAGTTCATCAAAATTTTTTCGATTTTTTCTTTTTGTATAATGTTGTTTAAGGAGTCAGTTTGTGGGTTTTAAAGATAAAAGAAATCGTTTTTAAAAGGTTTTCATCTAAACTTTAAAATTGCGTTGGAATTTTCACTCTACGACTATTGGTTATGAAGTTATAAAACTTTTTATGTTATCAAATTTTTATCTAGAGATGGCAAAACATGTGTAGGGGAGTGTATAAACTATAATATATCAAATATGTAATCGTAGATTATATGTAACTAAGAACTAATAAAATAAACTATGTAACAAAATCAATAACCTTTAAGAATAGCATAAACGGATTTCTTAATGTAAATTTTTTATTTTGTAGATTACAATATTTTTTACAGTATATAATATGTAAATAATATTTACACAAATTATACTTTATTTTAGTCGTGTTACCAATTATTTGAAAATTAAAAAAAAAAATTTCCTGGTGAAGAATTATTTTAATTTAGTCATTCATAAATTTTAGTAAATATTTCTCTAGTTAGAAACTAGTGTAGCACCTATAGGAGCTATAGCCATACAAAGAATTAAATGATTTTTTTTTTTAACTCAACATTTGAAAAAGAAGTTTCCCTCCGACGTTTCGCCTTTTCCAAACGCAAACCGACGTGTCGCCTTTTTCAAACGAAAAATGACGTGTATCCTTTTCCACGCCAAAAACCGAGGTGTCACGTTTTCCAAACAAAAAATGACGTGCATTCTTTCCCACGCTAAAAACCGAGGTGTGGCCTTGTTCCGCCAACCCGACGAGTTGTTTGTGAAGAAAGTGAAATTTCAAAAATTGAATAGCAAGTGAAAAAGAAAGAAGAAACGAAATTTAACAATTGATTTTAGTAAATTCTCTAATCATACCAACACACAAAAAGAAAAAAGTTGTCCGATCTCGGAACCAAACCATCTTACCTTAAGAGACGATCGTATAACTCTGTCCTTGTCTAATCTAAATCTTCGTTATTATTGATAAATTAAATATTTTTATACAAAGGTAAAGGCAGAACCTAATAGATTTAAAGACGAGCAAACGATTCTATTCTATAAAAAAAAATTAAGTTTTCATAGAACAGAATCGTTTGCTCTCCCTCAAATCTATTGGACTCTGCCTTTACTTTTGTATGAAAATATTAAATGTATTAATAATTACGTTAGTTTAGATTAGACAAGGACAGAACTATACAGCCGCGTCTTAATGTTTTTGAGGTCGCTGAATCCGAACCCAAGGTCGGTTTCATCCCATTACGTAAGGGTCAAGGTCAATTTAAGGGTCAAATTAAAGAGAAATATTTAGGTTCAGAAACATGTCGTAACTTCGTTTTTTGGATAGCTGAATTCCAATCTGGAGTCTGTTTTACCCCATCACGCTAGGATCAAGGTCAGTTAAAAGTCCATTTGAGAAAAATCAGTTTGAGTCAAGAAATATATACTCCTATGTTTTTTGGATCGCTAAATCTTAATCCAGGGTTGGTTGGACCTAACTGCTTATAGTTTTTCCACAAATAATATCAAATACGTTAGAATACTGGAAAATGATGAAAATGTGTTTTTATCTTTCGATTAGCCATGTTTTCGTTGTTATTAGATCTTTTCATGCATTTTAAAGCTCTATTTTGATCATTTTGGTCATTTCCTACTTTTTTGTAATTTTATGAGACTAAAGTCTTTCGTAATTAAACCGCTAGATATTATAAGTGAAAAAACTGTCTATTTCTCCTTTTATCTGTAATATTTTCTTTTGTTTTCAAAGGATCTATGTAGTAAATTTCTAATACTTTTGATAAATTTTTTTTCTTAAAATATTAATTGATAAAACTCTTCATTATCTTAAATATATATTAAATATAAGACTTTGCTCCATAAATAGATCCAAAAGATTTCATTCGATGGTTGAAATCAGTTTCTCCTGTCGATGATTTGATTGTTTCTATTTTTGTAGTTTCCGCAGATTTCTCAGTAAATTTTCTACAAATTGACTTAAAAACTTCGAGATTTCTTCAATTTGTATATCTTCACATGTTTAGCGAACTGGAATTTTGATTAGACAAACTCAAGTGAATGTTAAACTAAATCACTTAGATAAAGTACAAAAAAAAAATTATTTTTTATAATATTTTCAACTGTTTCCAAACCAAACTTTTTTAATCAATTTTTTTTTAAACTGAAACTATAAACTTGTAAACATATATGAATTGAAGATCACTAAAATCTTTGAAGTCAATTTATTGAAAATTGGCTGAGAAATTCAGCGGTAACTAAAAAAATAAACAAAATCAGTCATCGATAAATGAAAAGGATTTTAACCACCGCATGAGATTTTTTGAAATTTTTTATGGATTAAGGTCTTATATTAAAGTCTTATGTTAAGAAGAGGTCACGCATTTCTATCTTTTTCTAATCAAAGCAACAATATTTTGAAAAAATCAATAATTTCGAGAGCAATACGTAAATATTGCTCTCGACTGTCTTATATGAGTGACCTGACCAGCTAAAATCAAATCAGCCACCGTTCGACAATACTGGATACTATCAAATTTACATTTTTGCTACAGTTTAACTAACTACTTAACTGGATTTTCATTTGTTTAAGTTACCTGAAGTCTGCAAAATTATTTACTTACAGAAAATGATTGCTTACTTAATAATTTAAGTACACTTAATTTATCGTATAAGCAGATCCCAGTACTTAACCATATGAGCCTTATAACCAATTGCTTATGACTCATTAGACTTACCTTTAACATTGCTACGACATGGCTACTACAGTCTACTAGTACAAAAACTTTGATTCCAAATCGGTTTCTCTTCAGAAGAAGATATTGTTTGAACGTTAAAGCTTAGTTTCATAACCTGTGGATTGATGAAACTAAACGTTCATCAATCTGCCTTGGAGATATGGTATTTTAAAATTGGACTCGAAGATTATCGAGTACTGGTTTGATTTTTTCCAACGGATTATCTTGCCTTTCTCCATTGTCTGCAAAATTTATGAAATGCAGAATTGGCAAATATCTATTGTGAGCTATAGTATAATCAAAGGCAAGAGTTACTAATAAAAGATTTGTACTGCCTTAACAGATTTATTTTTTTTCTCTTTTTAAAAATATTTCTAATCTTTATCTTCTTGTTCTCGACCGTCTTCAGCTTTTTCTTCATTGTTTACTATTTCTGTATCTGTTGCTTCAATACTTGTTAAAGCTTCATTTATTAAAGTGCCAATATCCATATTTTTATTATTGGGTCTCTGAGTATTTGCTGGTAAAATAGAAAACACTATTGAGTAACATATTTTTAATTTTGTATTTATATCGAATCTTTCTATCACTGTTTTGCAAAAGTAGCAGTTTTCTTGCGATTCAGGCATAAACCATAGGACTAGTGAGCTGTACTTCAAAACTTCATTGTTTTTCTTTTCTTTCCATCGTCTTAGCATCTTGTAACAAGCAGGCGTATCATCTTCACTCAAAAATACATTTTTATAATATTCACTATATATGCTTCTACGTGTATTAATCATTTTCCTGCTCAGTGTGCTTACTTCATATCTTCTGTAGACGAAGCAGAACACATTTTTGTTAAAACAATAGTTTGGTTGATTGAAATAAGACTTCTTCTTGTAGACTTGTACTCCTTATCAGCCAAGTTACTAACCAATAAGAATGTTTGATGATTACGTTTGTAGACCCACTTTCTCACCTTGACCAGGCACCGATACTGGAGTTTCAAATCCCTGCATCATAAAATATTTATCACTTGTGCCTGCTATGACAACATGAAAACCGTGATCCAGGGGCTTGATTCAATAGCGTTACAATTCTGTTGCTTATCGTCCCTCAGTAAAAGTGGTCTGGATGCAAATGCAACAGGACATTAAAGCAAATACACAGTAGCTATTGATTTGGATTGAGCGAACCGGAAAAAATAAAACCCTGACGTGTTGGAGTTAAACCAACCTCAGATTCGGATTCAACTATCCGAAAAACTTTACAGTATGATATTTTTCTTGACTGAGACCGTTTCTTCTCAATTCGACCTTAAATTGATCTTGACCCTGAGGCGATAGGACTAAACCTACCCTGGATTTGGATTCAGCTACTGAAAAACATAAAGGTAAGATGTTCTGGTTCTGAGATCAGACAACTTTTTTCTTTTTGTGTAACTTGTAGTAATCGTATGACTACCAGTAATTTGGCTACATTATTTTTGGCTTATTAATATTTAGATTGATTTCAGTAAGAGACTGGTGGAAAAATTTTATTGTCTTTTGGAACAAATTGTGAATTCAATTTAAAAAATTTTATAAAATTTAGAAAAATTATTTTTCCATTGTTGAAACGAAATGTTTGGCTCAAATATATAAATATGATATAACATAAAATATAATTTTACACATAAAATAAATATATCGTAATTACAATAAATATTATATTGTTAGTTATACATAATAATTTAAAAAAAGTAAATTACAATTAATAGAATGAAAGTAAATAACAATAAATATTAAGGGAAAATGAGCAAATCGGATCCCTGGGGAAAAGCGGACCGGCATCACTTTATATAAATATATAGTACATATTTATTTTACCACTAAGATTTTAATATTGTTACATGCAATTACTTTCTTTGTTAGAATTTATTTATAGTTATTTCAATCTTCTAATATTCACTTGTACTCATATCCAGTGGTGCCAGTCCGATTTGCCCGAGGGGTCCGATTTACCCCGGTTTCCTCTATATTATTCATTATATATAATAGTTTTAGAAAAAGTAAACTACAATGATCTCGCACAAGCCAACTTCAATGCAAATCTCTATTTAAGCATTAGTTGATGTCTTAGAAGCAATAACGCTCACTTTTAAAGACACAATACCGTCACCTAAAATAAAAGAACCATTAATTGCATTTCGATTAAAACGGAGAAAATGGTGAAAAACTTTTTGTATAAAACAATATGGTATTCTTGATCGATAAATTTTAATGCTATGTTTATTTGGTGAATAAAGGATGATTTAGACTATGAAATAGAAATTGGAAATTTTATTTCTACATTGCAAAATATAATTAAGTATTGATGCTTCTTGAAAAAGATTTGGTATGTTATTTAATCTTTTATTTCTAGGAGCATAGGGTTGATCCAAAAATTAGAGCATTGATGAAAATTGATACCCCTAATAATTAAAATTTGTAACATATTTACAATCATTTTCTATAAAGCGACTCCGAAATTCGCCAATTTTCGTAATCTCAAATATTTTCAATTTCATGCTAAATTATTATATATCATTAGATGTGTTACTGAAAATGTTCATGTCATTATATCATCATAATAATTGTGATTTAATGTATCGAGTATGCGACTTTAAAATTTCAAGATTCACTGTTTTTAGTTTACAAAAATTTTGTCCGCCATATTAGATCCGCCATCTTAAATTTTGAAATTTCGAATTTAAATTCATAATTAGCAACCTCAAAAATCTAAGTTTTTACCTTGACGATTAGACATCTAAAAAACAGTGAATCTTGAAGGTTTAAGGTGATATGCTCGATACATAAGATCACATGTATTATGACATGTATTACACACATCTCCAAAACCAAAGCTTAGCTTATAAAACTTTGTCAGTGACACGTTATAATAATATAAAATGATTTAGACAAATTTTTTTAACAATTCTCAGTTCTTTGTGTTACTAGCATAAAAAAGTTGAACCTTTTTTTAAATCCCTAAACGCAGTCAAATGCAGAATCATGAAACATTCTAATGATATAAAAAACACATTTTCGAAAGAAATATTGAACTGTAATGGTATAACCAATTAGTAAAAGGAAAATTATTATGATAATCCATGTAATAAGAATATACACACGAGGAGATCAGGTCCCGTAGCCTTGATAGGAAATAAACAAAAAAATTACCGTAACCATCAGTATCACAAGACAATCCGTCATTGCAAGGAAAAATAACAAAGATATATCAATAAATTTTACCATATTAATTCTCATAAAATTTTCTTTAAGAGGCAGTCGGGACTATTTGCCGCATGGGGGCACTGCAGTCAGGTGGGAGAAAAATGTAAATTAATTTTTACTCAGCGACTTACAATTTATTAAAACAATAATATACCTCTAATGTTATCAATAACTCTAGCCATATATACGTAGAATAATTATTGATGCTAATCTTGTTTGAAAAGTCTAAAATATTGTTGTAAAGCGAGAAATGCAGCACGAGATAAAGCTGGCGTGAACATATGTATTTATCATTCTTTAGTATTACTTTCTCTGTCGTACTAAAGAAAAATGCACATGCTTACATCAGCTCTATCACACGCAGCATTTTTCGCTTTACAAAAATATTTTAGACTTTTCAAACAAGATTAGCATTGATAATTATTGTGCATATATATGACAAGAGTTATTGACAACATCAGAGGTATATTATTCTCTTAATGAATTATAAATCCATGTATAAAAAATATTTTATATTCTTCTCTCACCTGCAGCACCACAAAGCGGTAAATGATTCCAACCGCCTCTTAAGAGGCGGTCGGAACCAAATCGGTGACTTAGTTCGGTGCTTGTAATAAATGCTTATAATAATTTATTCATTTATTAATATGGTAAAAATATAGTCATTTCCTCTAGTCATGTATATAAAGAATAATTTAAAATAGTTAAAGCCACAAAAATATAAAAAATATTGTTATAAAGCGAAAAATGCCACCTAACAATCGACACGACAGTTTTTTGCATGCGGTATATGTCAAGTCAGTTTGATATTTGTAATAAATGCTTATAATAATTAATTTACTTATTCATATGGTAAAAATATAGTCATTTCCTCTAGTCATGTATGTAAAGAATAATTTGAAATAGTTTAAGCCATAAAAATATACAAAATATTATCGTAAAGCGAAAAATGCTGACTTGATATATACCGCGAGTCACCGATTTGGTTCTGACCGCCTCTTAAGGCCACACTTGTAATTTTTACAAGAAAATGTCTGTAGATTTTGTCATTAAATTTTCAAAAAAATTAAGTAAAAAAACAAATAAGAATTCAAAACTAATAATTTACAATTATTCTTAAGGGGAGGTCGTAGCCATTCGCCGCTCTATACATGGTGGCGCTGCGGTCAGATGAGAGAAATATAGAAAAAATTTTTATTCAGTGATTCATAATTGACCGAGACAATAATATACTTCTAACGTTGTCAAAGGCACTAGCCATATAAAACGAAAAATGTGGCGCGTGGTAGAACCGATGTAAACATATGGGTATTTTTCCTAAGTGCGACAGAGAAAGTAATATTAAAGAACGACGTATACACCTGCTCATGCCGGCTCTACTTCGCACTGCATTTTTCATTTTATAATAATAGTTTAGACTTTTTAAACAAGATTATCATCAATAATTATTCTACATATATATGGCTAGTGCCTTTGACAATATTAGAAGTATATTACTGTTTCGGTAAAACGTAAATCGCTGTATAAAAAATATTTTATATTTTTCTCTCACCTGACCGCAGCACCGCCAAGCGACAAATGGTTCCTACCTCCTTTTAATTAAGAATATTTATTTCAAGTTAAGTCATAATTCAGAATATCCGAAAACCTATAGCTAACTCTATTGTATAAATACATATAGTATACATGCATAGTATTTATGTTGCGATAAGCTGTATTTCATCAAATATCTATAGAGCATGCTAAATTTGTATAGGCGTCAGATGCGATATTAAAATTCAATATATATATATATATATAAAGAACCGCTCAAAAATTCAATAACACCATGTAAAAACAAGAGTTTGTAAAAAATTATTATATCTGGAAAACAAAATGTTGTAGAAAAATTCAAAAGAAAAAAATTTAGAAGTACTCTTTAAAAGCTTTTAAAATAAATGCATATAATTATTTTCGGAATTTTTTATCGTATTAAAAAAGTCACTTGAAAATATACATTTACATAGACCAAATTTATTTCAGGGTCCAGAGCCCACGCCGGCCTGATCAATAATCGAAAGAAAATCACTGACGATAGAAATTGTTTTTTTTATACAATCAATTTTTTTGCCGAATTTGGAAACTCTTTACTGAAACAAAAGTGAGAAAACGTTTTCTCATACTTTTGAGCTTTGGTGTACTTGTCCTCGCTAAAGACGGCACACGGTTCACCTAAAGGAAGTTTAAATAAAAATGTGTTGTTGCCTCAAAATTCATTTTGATTATGATCTTTATACATCTTAAACATGTTTTAACATACTTTTTAAAATTACTTTACGTGGCAGATTTATAGAAACTTGGGTTTAAATGAAAATATATCATTTTATTGGATACCAACATTTAATATTTAAATATAATAGCAAATGAAAAAATACCGGTCGCGTACATGAATAAGAGTTTAATGAACAATAACACGTTAACAGTAAACAAAAAAATACATTTTTTAACAAACAAACATAAAAATGTTCAATTTCATTTTCATATACATTAATTATTCAACTTTAAATAAGTTTATACAAATCTATATATGTGCACTATTATAGCTACGTACAGCTCGAAGTAATTTTGTAGTATAATTTTCATTCTCTTTTGATACTTTATAATCCATCCACTTTTTATTAAAATCATAATGCACTGATTCTGTAGCTTGCTCTCCGAAAAATCCTAAGCCCATCTGGTGTTTTGAACAAAATTGTGCTACGTGATTAAAAATTGTATGCACTTTTGGTGTTATTGAGATTCCTAAGACTTCGTAACTTTTTTTGAATTCTTTAATATTTTGTTCAAAATCTAGCTTCAAATTTAGAGAAAAGCAGTCGTCAACGACTATTTTAAATTTTCTAAAAGTATCTACATATGCCATGGAATCTGCTAGACCTCCAATGTTAACTTCACATATTTGTTGAAGTTTATCAACATTATTCAGTAATACGTTACATGCATTTCCTGCAAACAAAAAGTTACCACCATTACTGTAACTTCTTTCTACGTTACTTTGAGGCGCCCATTTTATAGCAATATCGGGATATAACTTAAACATATTACTATAAAGTGTGTGAACACAGCCTAATAGAAGATGTAATTCTGGAGGAGGAATTACATCTAAAATTAGTTTATCATCATCTGAATAAAACAAAGGTGGATTGATACAATTTTTGAAATCTTTAACTTTTTTTTTTACCTTTCCATGATCACACCAGTTATTATAATTAGACATACAGCTAGTTGTTGTCCTCAAAGTACCACACAAACCTAAATTAGTTTTCGTGACATCACACCAAATACATGGACAATAACTTGCGCTATTCGTTAAACCCGTAATTATGTTTGAAAGTTTCAAGTCAGTTGTAATTGTTCCTGGATATTCAATCAAACAATCATTAATTTTTAGTTTTGACCACAAAAGTTTTACATTGTTATAATTTTCTTGTGTATCTGGAGCAATAGCAATAATAAATATCTTCTTTACTCCTTTTTTCTCTTTTGCATTTACGATAATATTTAATGGTTTACCACACTGTTGCGATAGAGATAGTGCAACATTCGTCCTTTCTGCTTTGTCATTTAATTTATTTTTAACTTTCCTTTTGACTAATAATTTAGAAATCAAATGTTCACTTTGCTTTGGAGTTTTGATACCTTCTTGAACATTTTTTAGGAATGTTGTTGAAGTACATTTATGACTTACACCTTTAGCTATTAAAGTTAAACAATTCGAACATCACCTACTAGTCTTCTTCAGTGGTTTGCGAGATTCCTTTTTTTTAGTATTAACAATTTCAAAACTTCTTTGTCTGGATCTAATTTCATTACAGAAAGTACAGCCACACTCTTTTTCTGACTTTGATGTACTGCGCGTCTTGATTAAAATCAGGAAATAACAATTTGATTTGAGTTCCTATTTTACCTGTAGTTTTATAATGCTTTTTTTTCGGCTTCCTTTTACACATCAAACACATATTATGCCGATTTTGTTCGTGAGTTCTGGCCGAATTACTTTGCAAGTTCATAATTGACAATCACTATTTTTAAATTGAATGAAATTAAATAAATTGAACGAACGTTGCTGCGCGAAGTCAAATGCTATACTAAATTTTCTTCAAGATTATATATCACTTTAAATTCCACAAATTGTATTCACATATGATCTTTATATTATAAATAATAAATAGTATCGAGTACTGTTAGCTGTAACCTTTCCAATGTTTATTTTATTTGTATACAATGAATTAGGTGAGAATATAACGAACTTTAAGATTGTAGTTATGGAAAAAATTTTCTAGCTTTGTATATATTATTTCTCATTTCTTAAGTAATTATATATATCAGTCGTTTTATAATTATAGATTTAATGCATATTAATACCGTAAATAAAGGTGATATAAAATAAATGGGGGATAGTTATTTACTTATTTGTTATTTCTATTTATATATTTATAATAATGTTGCCTAATAAAACAATATTTGTTCATTTAAACTTAACTTTTTATGAATCGGCCGCGTAAATTGATTTTAAAAAATATGTCAAAATATGTTTAAGATATCTAAAAATCATAATCAAAACTAGGCAACAAAACATTTTCATTTAAACTTCCTTTAGGCGAACCGTGGGCAACGGGAGATCAGGGTAATAGCTCGGGTCACGAGTAAATGGATTTGACTATTGTTAATATTATACGCAATCAGTAATGCCGGACTCAAACATATTTTTATTTCTTCACCCCAACGGGAGCAAGTATAACGCAAGTGACATCGATTTTTAGGTTAGTGAAAACCGAAAAAATGTGATTAGATATGTCAATGCTCATACAATGCCTGAATTATTAATTCAATTATTTTTTTTGTAATTTGAGATAAATATTATTCTTAATTTATTTTTTACTGAAAAAAAACTTTATTAATTTTTAAATCATATTTATGTAGTTCCTGATACGACCTATGGTAACGTAAAATTATTTACATAACTTGAGCGTACAAAGGATTCTGAATTCAATCTTGACTGCTTATTTGTTGTTTAAGTAGCAGTCAGTCTTAGGCACGCTTCATACACACTGGACTAACTGTTACTCAAGTGACAAACATTAGTCTCATCTGTTTTCATCCTTTGAACTCTCAAGTTACGTATACAACTTATATGAATTGGTTGTCGTAAGATAATGAACGTTCTATAACGCCTGCTAGGCAACTCCGGCAAAGGCCAAAATTCAGAAAATAATAGAAATAACAAGTAATGTGTATAAAATAAAATGCTATCTTAGTAAAAAATACATACTAAAAAATTTAATTATTACCTAAAATAGGCTCAGATCATTCTAAAATTATTTTAATCCTCAAAAGGTACATTATTGTGATCTCTGAATATTATATATCTTTTAATAAATCAACTTTTAAAGATTTACTAATAGTACATTATGCAACTGGAGAGTCGAATATTTATCGCAAGGGGAGTAAATTTCTGAGGGAGAAATAGACTTTACTCTCGTGTTGCATACTTCACTTTATCGTTACCCCAACCGTGGCCACTTTATTAACTGCAAAAAAGCGGGCTCAATTGAAGTATATTTATTTTTATAAATAAAATCTTTAAAACGTGAAGTTTAAGGCAACTGTGATGTTTTATATATTTTACACGCTTTTATTAAGCTTGTTTTCACATCTGTCTGTCTGTAATCAAATCTTGCACGCTCGATTGTAATGAAAAATTTTGTCTTGATTCGAATTCCAGCTGAACGTCCACAGGGACGGCCTTCAACCATTTTTTTTACTTAGAACAATTGATCACGATTAAGGGTAAGTACTCGATGTAATGCTGCTTTTTCAGCATAGGTTCAACATCTTTTTAGTAGTAAGCATTTTGAAAGTTAGCTACATATTGTACAGCATGGTGTATTGATTATGAGGAATATCTAAATTTAGATTTCTATACGGATAGTATTGAGAATTGAGAAACAGCTTCACATTTCTGATATTGCAGTAACTTGCGTTGATGGCTCTCTGACTCTTTTGATTCGTTTCAAATCCCAGTATGACAAATCGAAGTTTTTTCAACTGATTTAAAGTTTTGACTGTCCAAACGTGCATCAATGTTGTGGGTATAAGTGTATATTTGTACAACTCTCAACTACGAAAAGTCATATCGATTGGTTCATCTTTCTCAATATGATTTATTAGTTGAATCTTGTACGCGCTTTGAGCTACTGTGTAAGGCATGAGCCGCTCTATTCTAGTAAATTCAATCTTGAAATCCTCAAACACGTTAGGACGAGCAGGGTCTGGTGCTGTCTGTACGACAGCGTTCAAATCATTGCTCGATCTTGTAAGAATGAGCTCGTGTTTTACGTTGATCACGATAATCTTGAGCAAAGTTGATAATCATAGCTAGAGGAATCGAAACATGAAGTAACCTCCATTGTTAGTTAACTGCTGCGTTTCTTCGACATCGAGTCATCCTGCGTTTTCAATAATCAAGTTTTGACTGAGATTGAGCGAAATCCTACCTTTCATTAGAGTAGTTAAACCTACATTCTTACACTTATTGATTTCTACTGCATTGATCACGTAATGTATTTCATCAAACATATGACAGTTGGCGTTGTTCACTCATTTAGTATTATTTATGGGAGTTTCATTGGTTTTGTAAGTCTACCACAAATATTTGGCGAACTGCGCGATGATAGAAGACAAAAAAAATATTGATGTTGAATGTCAATGCAAATCTCATCGCTGTTGTTGAAGTTAGATGCTGAGTATGGTTTATGAGCGTGTACCTCATAATGTTTAATTGATTCGACATACTTTACGTCTGACTTTATGCTCAGTATTCCGTCTATTTTTCTGTAAATAGCAAAAGAATAAACAAGTTATTTTCCACCAGGGACGATTCGAAGGATCGGACTTTTTAGAAACCGTATGTTTTGCCATGATAACGCTTTATCTGCTCTTGGCCGACTGATGGATGATCTTGATCTGCTTTTATAGCCTTTTTCAGCTTTGGAATTGAATATGATTTCCATTACGTTTGTTTCAGATGTAATCTGATAGTAATAATTTCTCCTCGAAAATTAACAAGTTGTCCGTCTTTATCGACTATGCTCACTTGAATGTGATCTATGTTCTTGTCGAGGATTGGGAGGTAAAAGACTGGTAAAGAAACTTCGATGATCTTATATCCTGGTGGTACTGCTGGGAAGAACTCGTGTATCATGTGCACTCGTTGACCGTTTATATACCCACCGCAGGTAATATCGCACTCTATTCGTAGAGCGTTGACCTTTAAGATGGTTACTGGTAAATTGGTACTGTTATTGACGTCTGCTGCAAGAATGCGTTTAGCAAATCCTAATAAAGGTCCTATAGAGTTTTTCGTTTATTCACTACGAAGAGTATTATTATTGGATTTCATACTGATCGAGGTATTTTTACGAGCAAATTTCTCGCTTGAGAAATTCTCTATGTCCTCGATCTCGTATCTATCCGTCAGTAAAGTAATTTCTTCTTTATTAACATGAAATAGATTACTACCCGCGTCAACATTTGGTATTAAGGGGACGCTGTATTTCTCTATCCTTTCCTAATTGAAAAATGTAAATTTTTGGAGAAACTAGTTATTATTGATAGAAATTAAGGGTTGTCCGCAACTTCTATAGTGAAAAACAATATTTTGTCTGATGAGAGCAAATTAATTTTGTTGCTTTTTTTTCAAGTAAAGTTTGACATACTTACAAAATCCTAAATTAGGCTAGAGAATACGTTATTTAAGAATGTCAAACTTTACTTGAAAAAAAAGCAACAAAATTAATTTGCTCTCATCAGACAAAATATTGTTTTTCGCTATAGAAGTTGCGGACAACCCTTAATTTCTATCAATAATAACTAGTTTTCCCAAAAATTTACATTTTTTAATTGAAAAGGATAGAGAGATCCAGCGTCCTCTTAAATTCAAGGTCATAAAAGCAACTTAACCAAAAACGTAATTTTTTATCAGGAGAAAGTATCGTGCTTCTAGTACAGATGTTGTATCCAAAAGATTTAACGTCAAAGATTCTTCCATGATGACTGTTAAACTAATAATAAGTTCATATTTACACGCTTCTCTTTTTATATACTAAGAACTCTGCTTGAACTTTAGACAAAGATGACCACAATTAAATGTATCAAAATCTTGGTATCTGTCAGGATTGTACTTGATTTCATTGATACCTAGGTATATCACCAAATATATAGGTGGTTGAAGATTTCCAAAACCATCGAAATATACTACGCTGTTTCCTTGCTTGCTGTAAGTTACCCAATGAGTTTCTGGCCCATCTGCGTCATCAAGATTGACGATAGCTGATTTACGATAACGAGGGCCGCTTTTCGGTAATGCGTTGCGCATAAATACTCCTCGAAAGTTTGGAATTTTCAAAATTATACCGTACTTGATAATATCGGCGTCAGTAAAAGCTCTCACGGGCAATCTTACTTCGTCGATCCTTTTATTTGTAAACCTCTAGCGTGGTAGGATCTTGGACAGGGTGCAAGTCTACTCTTATTTAACTGTAAATAAACCCCTTTACCGAGAAATATTTCTTTCATTTCCTTATGAAGTCTTTTCATCTTCTCTAATTGCGAATTAGCGGTTTCAGAAGTGTTGACTGCTTTAGGTATACCAATAGCACCACCTGCAATACTGCCAACTGCACTGAAACTGGCAAATAATGGTATAAGGAATGGTGAGAATCCACCAACTTTCTTCTTGAGCTAATCATTTAGCTAATTTCATACCTAGTCCGCAATACTGATATCCTGGAATGTGAAAATCAAAAGAAAAATTGTTGATGATTTTATTAATAAAACTTTTACCATATCGCTGTTGATAGTGTACGATCATCACCCTATGAAGTTTACGTGAAAACTGATGCTTGTGAGAGTATATAAGGCCTCTATTCATACTTAATCGATAATTCTTGTTAGAGATCTAATAGCATTAACATGAATTTGGAAAAACATTTTCTTAAACTTCCAATCGTTAATTTTTACACCATAGTGTGAAGTAGTTGAGCAAGAAAAAAAGACAGAGAAGTATGGAGACTTACTTGCAGGTAGTATTCGAGCTATATTTTGTGGGCCTTCTAAATATGGTAAAACTAACAGTCTGCTTGCAATGATTACGCATCCTAACAGACTAAGATTCGAGAATGTATATGTATACTCGAAATCTTTAAATCAACTTGAGTATAAGTGTCTGAAGGAACTCTTTGAGCCTATAGAAGTTAAACAATATTTTCCATTCAGCAAACACGAATCAGTAGTATCATCTGTCGATGCCTTACCTAATTTCATAATAATGTTCGACGATGCAGCTTGCGAGAAACATGATAATGTAAGAGCATTTTCTTGCATGGAAAGGCACAAGAATGTCGACTGTTTCTATCTTCGTCAATCTTACGCTCATGTACCACACCATTTTTTTAGAGACAATGTAAATTTACCAATTAATGTAAATTTATCAAAAAGCCTATGTTCACGATGTTGGATAGATGATAAGCATGGTCTCTTGATGTTCGACAAAGATAGTCCGATCAATGCCAATCGATATCGAAAGGGTTTTGACTGTTTTGCCATAAATATAGCACACTCTCAGTATAATCAACACTTAATGATTAAACATTGAATCGTCAATATGGCTGACATTCGTTGAAGAAAAGATATACTACACCAACTTATCAAAGCGAGAAATGCAGTTAAGCGTAAATTAAATCTGTTAAAATGTGAAAAGGAGAATTACGAGAAAGTAATTAGAGAAACTTTTAGACCAATAATCAATCTTCTACAGAAACTTGTCGATAGATCTCAAAAAACTCGTAATCTTGAAATCAAGGAACAAGCTATAGACACTATGAGTGTAAATAATGTAGTGTAGTGATGAGTCCTATGAGTTTGATGAAACCTTTTGTTAGCATACGGATACAGAATTTGAATCAGTACAAAGTGATGAAAATTAAGACGCGAATGACAACGAATACATTTTTAAACTTAAGGAAAAAGAAATCAAGGATTTAGGTAAAATTTATCGTGTTCGTAAATGAGATGACGAATACCTAATAGGTGACTTACCTATTTACTTTGAAGATAGAATAGTTAAAGTTAAAGATGTAAAATATCCGAGAACTGATGGTTTGTTAAAGTTACTACTGGCGAAACAACTTAATCAGAAAAATACTAATTCATATTATTTAATTTACTATCTTAAAATTCTTGAGGCTACTAGAGACGTTATAGAAGCGACGAACAGATTCGTGTTTATAGAAGCAAGAAATTTGATAACATAAGTTTTCATTTTTCTCCAACGCCTTGGTTACACGGTCAGGTGGAAAAACTTGAAATTTCTGTTTAATGATGACTACAATTCTTAGGTTAAATTTGGTCTTGACTCGTTTCAGCTCAGTGATCATACAATTCTCTCCCTTCTTCAATTTTGATGAATTCTTCTTTGGAAGAAAGGCATCTGTGTAGATTCTATTTAACGTATTAAAGTGCATTCTGAAAGAGAAATAATGGTTTATTATATTGATATAATATATTTAAGAGATATTTTCTAAATATACTAACTTAAGACAATCTCCGGCTTGTTGATCAAACAAATGTGGTGATCGTCCTTGCAGAGCTCTCTACGTAGGACGTCTCCTCTTTCTGGAGCGACTTCCACCTCTTCCATTTTCCACAATTTCTGTTCTATTTTACTGCACAGTCCTATGAATCCCGTCATAATATTTCCACCATTGGTCTTTCATCAGTCCAATCACCTTGTTGCTGACACAAAGAAGCCTAAATTGATTATCTTTAGGATAGTTTGATGTATCGAACTTACCGATATCACTTTTCATCATATTGTACACATTGACGTCTTTAATTTTGTAAATAAGGTTGTCTGTGTTGGTATACAGAAGTTCGCACTTATCACCAAAACGATCTTCCATGTACGAGTAGTGAAAATCGTAAATAAGAGTCTTCGAAATATCTAACACACTGAGCCCTCCATAAATAGGTTCTCTGATGGTGATCTGCGTAGGTGCTAATTGTCAGCTACAAAATTCTCATGAAAAATGGTTTTGTTATAGAAATTTGGACTAGTGATCAATGCCTCCGCTCCATAAGGTCTTGATCACTTATTTATAATTTTGATGTCAACCTTCTTTCGCTCATTTTCTATAGTCTTGCCATACACGGCATTAATCATTAATTTAACAAAAAAGTTTTTTGAATTCATTACTACTTCGTTTTTTCAGTATTCAGGTCAACATAAGGCTCTGGCCAGGGAATCTGTTGAAATTGTAGTACTCTATGTATCTTCTTCACAACTACTCCATGCTTGATTGAAAGCTTCAACACGATACAATCAATAACGTGTCGCTTCTTATTATCAAGCGTATCAGCAGCTTTTTTTGTTTGCTATCAGGTAGCGCTAAATGCTCCAGACACAATGACAAATTTTTATGATAATCGTGGATGCTTAGTGCATACTCTAAGTCTACTTCATAAATAAAACCAATACTTGAATCATTTGAATCGTTGTAATTGAATTCCGCATTGTCAAGCCACTTGCAACCTCCAGTCAGCAGGCATTACGTCATTGCTCATCCGTAGAGATTGTTGATATCAAAGTACATGAGGTACTTGTCTTCTTTTTGAGGATCATAGCTATCCATGTATTTATTATTTGCCTTAGCTCATCGATATAAGCATTGGCTAACCCCTTCTTTTATGCCACTTATGATAAACATAAACATATCTATATCCTTTAGAAACTTATTTTATATTGAAGTATTTTAACATAGCATCTCACGTCAAGCCTGGAGTCGTGTAGTATTGCGCTGGATCGAGTCCGTATGCTTAAATACATGTCGATCAGAAATTTTTTAAAACATGAGCTAACAGGAGCACATCCATTTTCAAGTATACATCAGAGTACTCGCCTAGAGTTTCTACATAATATTTATCATTGATTTTAGACTCATTTAATTTACTATAAAAGTCTTCTTTCAAGGTCAGCTCTTTCTCTTCTAATTTTTCAAAAGAACTTACATAATCATATGGAAAAACTCATTTTCCAAGTGTTAATTTAATTTGATCTCTTGTATAGACAGACTTCTGTAAGACTTGTGTGATAATGTCATGTCAATCCAAGTATGAACTTAATTTTTCTAAAGACGAAAGTATCAATCTACTAACCTTTTCTCGAAGTCGAGAAAAAATTCAAAATCGTAGTAAATGCACTGCAAGGAGTGTACTTGCAAATGTGTTTCATCAGAAAGAGCCACACAAATACCAAATTCTAAAAAAAAAAATTATAGAAGCAAAATAAGACTCTTTTGAAAAGTTCAGTGAATCCATCAAGGATGTAAATGAGTCAGCAAGATTCAGGAAAGCGCTTGCAAAGGACCTTATGGCCATAAAAAGTGCCAGGAAACTGGATGATTCATGGACTGAAACCAGTACAGAGACTCTACATCTACATATGGATGTCCATTTCTCGGAAAATCGGGAAGTAGGAAAAGCGGAAAAACATTTGGTTTACGAGAAATCAAAAATAAAGGAAGAAAAATGAGAAGCTGTAGTGGTAGCATTAGGAGAAAGAATAGCATGGGCGGTAAACATATTCAGTCCGTATAGTTCAGCGGAACTGGACGAAATCATGCCGACTATGCTGCAAAAATCAGTAGGCACAAATATGGATCTTTTAATGAACGTTTTTCAGAAAGTCTATTACTGGGATATATGTCAAAAAACTGCAGTAAGGTGAAGGTTGTTTTTATACCTAAAGTAAGTAAATCAAGCCATACTTTGCCCAAGGATGTTAGACCAATCAGCCGCTTATTTTTCCTTTCGAAAATGCTAGAGAGGATAGTGGATCAACATATAAAAGAGATTACAAAGGTGGAAAAAAATGCACCTTTCTCAAAGGCAAATCAGTAGAAAGTGCATTACATGATGTAGTGAGGACAATAGAAAGGGCCCTCCCAAGGATAGAGAACACAATGGATGCCTTCCTGGACATCGAGGGAGCTTTTAATAACGCCAAAACGAAAGCCATTAAACAGGCGTCAGAGAAAATCGGAGTAGACCGTACAACCATCAACTGGATTATAGAAATGCTAGAACGCAGAATCGTAAATTTGGAAGTAGGCAACGGAACTACCAAAAGGAAAATTACTAGAGAAACACTACAGGAAGAAGTTATATCTTTCCTGTTGTGGTTAGTAGTAATGAATAGAGTTCTTAAAAGACTTAAAAGAGGACAAAAGAATAAAAGTAATAGCTTCTGCTGACGATGTGGTGATACTGATCACGGGCAAAGATGCGACTGCGATCGGTAACATTACGGAGTCAGAATTTAAAGAAATTGCAAATGGGATAGAACAGAATGGATTGGGAGTGAATTCCGACACCAAGCTTGTTCTGTTCACAAGAAAGTATTAAATTCCAGAGATCAAATTGCCAGAACTTGTATGGCGTACACTCACACTGTCCAGAGAGGTAAAATATTTAGGAGTTGTCCTGGACTTGAAACTGCTCTGGAGGTGGAACGTAGAAAAAAGAATAGAAAAGGGAATAAACGCATACTACGCATGTAAGAAAATGTTTAGTAAGAGATTGGGTCTACGACCGCGGATAACACAGTAGATGTACACTACTATAATCAGACCAATAACTACATACAGAGCATTAGTATGGTGGTATGCTATGAATAAGAATACAAACAGGAAGAGCCTCAATAAAGTTCGAAGGGTGGCTATCTCGGGTACAACTTGTGCCACACGGAGCACACCACAGGTGGTTTTGGAGATGAAGCTCGAATCACTAGATCTGTTTATTAAGGGAATTACTATAAAGGAAGCCATCAGATTAGGAGATTTAAATCTGTAGAAACAGGAAAATGACTGTAAGTACACAGACATAATAAAAGAGATGATAAAAGTAGATTGAGAAGCAGGTCCATTGCTACTTCAACAAACGGACTATATCACGTCTAATATGAGTTTCAAGGAACATCTTGATATATGGATACCGTTGAAAGAAGATTATGAAGACAGTAATGAGAAAAGATGAAGTAGCGGTTTTCACAGACGGCTCTAAATCATCAATTGGCACAGGAGCAGAAATCTACTTGGGAGAACTGGCGATCGAGGATATATACTCAAAAATGACTAAATTATCCTACAAGCAGAAGTTCTAACCATTAGCAAAGCAGCTCAGCATATCCAGGATGAATTGAGCCTAACAAAGCCTGGATAGCAAAGCTGCTTCAAAGGTCTAGAACCATCAGATGGAAGTCTGTGATGAACCGCCGTGAGGTGCTGTCATGGATTCGTGAAGGCAAAGTCAGAATTTGCTAGGTTCCCGGACTCAGAAACGTAGAAGATAACTTAAAAACAGATGAACTGGCAAAGCTAGGAGCGGAAAAAAACATTGTAAATAAATAAAAAATTATCACCTGATACTAACGGTCCGCTTAAAGGAACTTTACTTTTAATAGTTTTATCAAACTAAATAAAAAGTGCTTTTTCAAGATCATCTAATACAGACAATTTAATGCATTTTGTATCATTGCTTAATACGGAATTGCTTTCAACGTTTTCGAGTTGCGAACGATTTTGTCTCCAATTTCTTAACGTTCTCACGGGCACATTGTATTTTCCCGCAACCGTTTTTATACATCCTATTTTATCAAACTCTTTTGAAATTTCTAACTTTTGTTTAATGCTGTGGTTTTAACATCTTTTTTTTATCTATTTCACCTTTTACAGAGTTAAATGACTTTTTCATTAAAAAAAAATAATTTAAAAATCGAATTGTATGCAATAGAAAGCCTTATTACGTTTCATTTCGATCGAACGTTTACACTTTTAACTAAAAGAGGTTGGATAAGGACACGTGACCGTGCTATATGTAAGCGGTAGTGGGAGCTGACGTTTGTTCACGCACGGAGGAGAAATTACTTTCGCGGCAAGTTATCCAGGGCCTAGTATATATATTAGGGTGTCCCTTATTTCCAAAAGTAAGAAAATCTGTCATGACACCCTCTAGATTTCTAGTATTTTGTTCAAAACTTCAGAAAAAACTTTAATAATATGAAAAAATGGAGTTAGATAGTGCCGCCACTCGTAAAAAGGTTTTCCTAAAAGTGATTTTTTCCGCATATTTTATTTTTGGATAATCCCAAGGGACTTAGGTGGATATTCAAACATCCGAATTTTATTTTCAAATACTTAAATCTAAAGCAAAAAAAAGTGTTATTAACTTCTTTGAAACCCTTTTAGTTCAGATATAAGTGCAAAGTGCTGATAATTAAAAAAAAAAACATAAGGTTTTTTCGATTTTAGCTGCTTTTGGAGTCATAAATAATTTAACAGCCTTGTTAACGCAACGGATGATGATAGCGAATTTCACAGAACTCTCTAGAGCTTAAGGATCATGAATAAAAACCATTTTAAGTTTGAAAACATTTATAGATATCAAAATCCAGCGTCATGTATTTTATTCATAAATTGAAATGTCTATATCTTTGATCTTTTTCAATCTTTTAAGCTTTGAGACAGCTTGGATGAAAGCTGTTGACGTTAACTACTATCATTCTTGATATAATATATCGTAATTAAAAATTAGATGATCATTATTAAGCTTCAACTCACCCTAATTTTGTTGTAAAATTTAGTGTTTTCAAGAATACGTATCAATCTTGCCGGGGACAGACTGATGCATATATTTAAAAGAACAATCGCATTGCAAAATACACATGCAAATATAAATAGATAAACTATAATCAACTTTTTTATTTTTAACACAATATATTATAAGTTTATTTACTATTTATCTCATATAAAATCATTAAATTTATTTAATGTAATTTTGTTCATATGTATCCAACCATATTTTTCATTCTCGGAACCTGAACTACGCTTTTACGGCAGCTTGAAAGAGCCACCTAACGCGTAAATTGTAAAGCAAAATGTCTTTATTTAATTGAATTTTCGTCTAATTATTAATTTTAGAATTATATGGAAAACAAATTCAGTACAAAATCAATGATAAAAGTATATCATAAGTATAATTATTGAAATTTTATTTATTAATCTGATGATTTGATAGTCGACGTAAGAATCCAATCTGTAGAGGAACATGTAGTAGTAAAGATGGGCGTACGCTTGTCAAAAATCTAAATACGCATAGAATGCGTCGTGGAAGTTGTGAATACCCTTATGATTCATATTAATAAATAGAATTTCAACAATTTCACTTACGATGTATACTCTAAACTCAAAAGAGTAAAAATTAAAAATAAAAAGTAAAAAAGTATAGTTTTTCCCTTACAAAAGAGTAAATTGAAAATTTTACTACTTGTAGAGGTAAATTTGATGACTTCATAATTTATAAAAATAAACTTAAGAGGAGGCCGTATAGCTCTGTCCTTGTCTAATCTAAATTTTTCTTATGATTACTAAACTAAATATTTTTGTACAAAAGTAAGGGCAGAGCCCAACAGATTTAAGGGCGATCAAAGGATTCTATTCCATGAAAAAATATAAAATTTTCAATAGTTTTCGAGTGAAGCCTGAAACGGAAAAAGAGTTGAACCCTTCAATCAAATTTAACTCTTTTTATGTTTCAGAGTTCATAAAAGGCACATTTATAGCTCTGTAAAGAATAAAACAATAGTTTAATAGTTAAAGAAAATAATTTGATCAATATTTGCTTTCACGATATTCCTCAAAAGAATAAATTAATCAATTTACTATTTTCGAGATGATAAAGTCACGTAACTACTGTAAGTATGGAAGAAACTCATGTATCATCATTTTTTATTACATACACTGAAAAGCTTTTCAGGAGTATGAAAATTCCCATAATATTATAAGTATCTCTAATACTTATAATAGTTACGTGACTTTATCATCCCGAAAATAGTAAATTGATGAATTTACTCTTTTAAGAAGCAGCGTAAAAGCAAATATTGATTATATTATTTTTTTTAATTATTAAGATATTATTATTTTACTTTATGCAAAGTTATGAATGTGCCTTTTACTCTTCGGCAAAAGAGTAAACACATCAAATTACTCTTTAGAAACAGCAGTATAATCTTTTACTCTTTGTAAAGTAAAAAATATTGATACTAATCTTTATGAAAAGAGAGAAAGCATCATATTAGCCTTTTAAAATAATTTTATTTTCATAAAGTAAAAAACATACGTTTTCACTTTTAGAAGGAGAGTAAATGAGCTTTTTGGACACGTTTTTTTTTTAATCGAAAGGTTTTAATCTCCACTTTAATATGCAATCAGTAAAAACCTTCGAGAATAAGTAGTTCGAAAACTGTAAAATTATAAAGCAGATGCAATTTTTTCAACAAAACAGACAAAACTGCTCATAACTTGGAAAAAATCAAGCGTTGAACCAAATGGACGCGGCTTTTTTCATGATTTTATGTAAGAAAAAAGATCTCAAAGCTAGAAGAAAATCCAAGACCCAAATGCAATGCACTCTCTTTGTAAGTAAAACCCTTCATTTTAGCGTGAAAGTGTTGAAATCTGAAAAAACATAATTTGAGTAAATTGACTAGATTTAAATTATCACCTTAATTATTCGTTTTTTGTTTTAAATATATTATTTTGATACTATTCTATCTGTCTTACACCTAATTGAATCGGATTTAAAATGTAAAAGAAAAATAATAAAAATTTTCTCTAGATTTTTAATATTTATTGCTTAATTATTTTTGCTCCACCACACTGAGCAATTATAAAACAGAATAAAAATCTACAATTTACGATTTTCTGTAAGAAGAATCCAACATCACTCTAACTTTAGCGTGACGCACGGAAATATAAAGTCTAACATTTATGAGGAATCTCCGGCGTCTCAAAATGGCTGTCATCGCTCGCGTATCCTGCTGGCCTTTAATGACTTTTTCTTGGGATTTGTTGCTTGGCTGCGCTACACCTTCCTTTCCTAACGGCTGTCGGGGTCACCATTGTAGGACTCCATTACTACAGGTGAAATGGGTCGTGGAAGAAAAACTCTGTAGTTACACAAAAAATATTCCTTTCATTTATTCTAGAAATAGAATACAAAGATGGCCTGGAAATACAGGAGGAGCTCTGCTAGCGCTCTTTCAGCGTTCGCTTGCGCACCGCATGTTGCGCGTTGTATTTGCATACATGTATACATATTTGTGCCCACAGATCCAAGTATCCCCCAAACGGGTACTTGTGTCTCTAGGTTATTGGTTTTATGTTTAACTAAAGGAACAATTTAAAAAATAATTTTATAGTATAATTCGATACTTGTGCGAGAAAATGATTTCTTCCTCGAGTGACCTTTTCACCCTCGCTTCGCTCGTTCGCAAACCGCCACACGAGGAAGAAATCAATTACCAACCCATTTTACCTGTAGTAACGGAGTCCTACAGTGGCTTCGAGCATATACTACTGGAGGAAGCCTCCGAATCGCAGAAAGCGTTACAAGGCGAAGAGAGAGAAAGCCTCTATTTTGATACGTGCTGTCTCTCTCTCGCCTAATTTTCTTGTAAATTCTAGAAACCATTAGGACGCGAAGCAAAAATTCGAAAGAACAAAGTGCGTCAAGGTGGTTTGAGTTTGATGTTGTGTGCGCATAACGTAAACAAGACGCAAAAGTCAAGGAACTAAGCTTATGAAACTTTGAAAGGTATTTAGTAAACATTTTCTATATTTCCTAACGTCTAATAAATGAAAAATAAAGTGCACACATCATCCCAAATACATTGCAATTTAATTTAGAATGTTGTTGTGATATAATGTGCAATAATATTTATTCATTTTAACCTTGGTATAGCAAACTTGTACGCTTATCGTAACTAACAGTATTAAAGTTATATTATTTTTCTTTTAAATTTTAAACAAGAAACTTCGATTTATTATATATATTTCGTGTTAATCTATTTAATTTAATTTTATTTATTTCAGTATTAATTTATCAATAAAGACTGATATTATTGTTTTTAATATCAACAATACACTTGATCAAGGGCAGTTAGTTTGGTTATTTCGTAACAATTAATTGTGATTTGTACGTAAACTTTAAACCACAATATGGAAGGAAACGCGAAGAATGTTAGCAAAATGAGCGAAGATGAAGCTAGGTTCATGTCTACTGTGCGCAGCAGTACGCCCAATAAGTTCGTCGACGATTGAAAGTGTACGCCTCCATGTAATAGACAAAGCAACTAAAGAAACAGTTTTGATTGACATGGGTGCAGAGGTATCTATAATACCATAAAAAAAATAGCAAAAAGGAAGCAGCGTCTATGAAACTTTACGCGGTTAATAATACAAGGATAGCCACGTATGCTGTTACTTATAGGAAACTAGATCTCGGGTTCAGTAATAGAATAAAGTGCACGTTTATTGTAGCAAACGTTTCATATGCTATTCTAGGCGGTGATATCATTAAGCACTACCACTTGCTCCTAGATTTAATCAGACGGGAGTTAGTGGATGCTAAAACTGGTGAGTCGGTTGCAGGCACCGCGAAGAAAGTTACTAACGTTCAGGTGTCAATAATAGATCCAGAGATCAAATATGCCGAATTAATTAGGCAGTTTCAAACAGTAATAGGCCTAGAGAAGCCGTAAACCATTAAAAAAAGAACGTATACCACCATATAACAACAAAAGGACCACCTGTAGCTCAGAAGCCAAGACTTCTGGCATCTGACAAGCTGCAGACAGCTAAGAATGAATTTGAAAAGTGGTGCAAGGAAAATATCTACAGACCTCCTAAAAACCCCTGGGCTACGTCGATCCATATGGTCCTAAAGAAGAACAAAGAGTGCAGGATTTGTGGTGACTGCAGGAAATTGAATGCAGTCACAGTACCAGATAAATATCCTATTTCTAACCTCCACAATTTTGCGTCTGATTTAGAAAAAAGGAAAAAATTTTTTCTGCACTCGATTTAGAGAAAGCATTTCCACAGGTCCACAGGTAGGTGTTCAACACAATAAAAGAAGACTTAGCAAACGTTGCGTATCTTGAGTTCCCGGCGAAAAACGCTGAAATTAGGTTAGTATCAGATGCGTCGAATTTTGCGATAAGCGCATCGCTTGAACAAAAAGTAGATTATGTATGGCAACCTTTAGCTTTTTTTCAAAGAAGTTCACCCTCGCACTGTCGACATATTGTACGTATATGAGGCAATAAAATATTTTAGTTATTACCTCGAAGGTAGGGAAGTAAAAGTATATACACTGATAAACCTTTAAGAACTATACCCTCTTTCATATAATCGCCGCAGCTTTAAATGCAATGTGTAGGCTTACTTAGCTTAAAAAGTGTGAGTTTTTTCTCAATGAGTTTTTAGCTTCAACGCAAGAGTTCACAGCTCTTACGGAAGAGCGCAGCGACTTTTCGGCATATTTTTTTCGATTTTGATCTATCAGTATTAACAAATTCCGCTTCTTCAACTATAAGAGTTATGCGCTCTTGCAGAAGAAGCCGTTCATTTACATAAAGTCACCTCGTACTTAAATCGGTTGTATTTCTTCTCACGAAAGACAGTGTCGTTCTTAAACATAATAACGACGCTTGAATCTAATAATATTGCCTGTCTCTTAAAAGTCTATCAGTGTACTGATCACGAACCACTGATATATGCAATGGAACAAAGCTTAGAGAGTTGTCCTGTACTAAGAGCTCGTAAGCTTGTGTATATAGCTGAATCTAATGTTAAAATATATTTTTTACCTGGGGAGAATAACGTGGTAGCAGATGCGCTATCGAGGATTAATGATTTTATATTCCCCACAGTTTTTTCTCTGGATGAGATAGCGAAATACCAGAAGAAAAATCAGCAGCTGCGGGAAATTGTAAGTAACCCCCAGCATCAGCTAAAATTAGTAAAGTTACAGTATGAAGCAGAAAACACGCCCTTTTACCGTGAAATTGCTCAAGAAACTCTCAGACCTTATATACCCGAAGTACTGAAAACAGCAATTTTTCAACTCTTCCACAATAAGGCGCATCCATCGGCTCGGTCAACGAGTAAGATGATTACATCTTGGTTTGAAACATGTATGGAATGCCAAAGATTTAAAGTAACAAGGAAAAACAAGTTTCGCCTATGAAGTTTAGAGAACCAGATGCGAGGTTCACCCACGCTCATGTCGACTTGGTAGGTCCATTGCCGCCTAGCGAAGGTAACAGATATCTAGTGACCATGATAGATAGGTATACTAGGTGGCTGAAGGCGGTGCCCGTCAGCGATGCATCGACTTCCACTGTTGTGCACGCTTTTTATGATGCGTGGGTGTCACGTTTTGGTGCACCTGTTATCATCACAACAGATCAAGGCAAACAGTTTGAGTCTGCCATGTTTTTAAAATTATGATGTTGCATTAAAAATTTTTTTGAAATTCATTATAACCGTCTTTTAGAAAAAAAAAATAAAGGACGCGTATTTTTTCTGATATTATAAAAATGTAAACTCAGAGAGATAGAGGTAGTTGAAAATAGGTGTGACGTCACGAGTACAGGTAAACTTGTGACGTCATGTACATTGGCTATATATATATATATATATATATATATATATATATATATATATATATATATCAAAATTGTATTAATCATATTTTAAAAAACTATAAAATACGGGTCTTTTATTTTTTCGTATTCTACCTGACAGATATAATGCATTTTTTCATGCTAGGTCCCAATTGCTACAACTTATTGGCTGCAAAAGAGTGCGCACTTGAAAACGAAAGCAGATTATCGCTTGGCGGGGATCCACCTGTGAGAATTTATTAAAGTTTATAGGCCAAGGTGCATAGCCAAAAGAAATGTTGTTGATCAGGCTGCAGCAAAGAACATCATGGATAACAGGCAAGAGTATAAATTCAAGAAGCCCGTCATTTTTCATCGTGATAAGCCTATTAAAAACCTCTTCATATATGGCATGTCCATTAACCCAGGTAGGAAGAAACTAGAAGAATCACTCAAGTCCTGTGGTCAAGAGAATTTTATAATAAAAAAGATCAAAGTGAATTGAGAGAATGCATGGAAGTCACATGCCTTAGCCTGGTATCTTAGGTAGAAATGCAGTGTGATGCATTAATGCAGAAAATATGGATCGACCTTAAAAGTGGAAAGAAACATTTTATCAATATTCAACCTCATCAGGAGGCCATTGTTAGTACCATGGAAGGCCTACCAAAAATTAAGCCTTACTGGTGGGAAACATCACCAGCATCGGCCATAGATTTGAGTAATGCAGTAATAACCAGGTATGTCATCAGGTTTTTGGATTCAAGGGATGTGGGCAGTCTACTGTTGACGCTGGAGGGCATGCGTGAGGAGTGTTATAATCTAGAAATACTAGATTTATTTATGGATCATCGGAGATATGAAGGAGAAGGAGGAATACAGAGGTTGTATAAGGATGCAGTTTAAGTTTTCTAGCATTAACACGCATGGATGTAAATGGAAGATAAACGTCTCCACCATCAGAAAACTATCAAGGCACCAAAGAAGAAGCAAGATCAGAAAAGACGATATAAAATGCATAAATCTAACTGGTGGGACTATGTCAAGGGAGGTGCTTGCTGAGTTGTTTAATGGTTTTTTTGTGAAGAAGTAAAAACTCGCTCAAATGAAGTCCACTTTCGATCAGGAGATGAGAATGGAGTTTCTAGAGAGGATTAAATTTATTAACTGCGAGTATGCCAGACTAAAAGTTCTTAAAAAATGAATGTTTTCAGAGCTTAAGAATTTTGAAGTTGATGGATTGTTAGATGTTATTAATAGCAAATTTGTATGCATTTGTAAGGACCAATTCAGCGCTCAAAGAACTTTATCTGAAAAAAATTAATTTTATTGACGCTGACATGCAATGCTGTAGAATAATGGATTAACGGTAATAATGTTTTTAACGATAATAATCTGCTGGAGGTATTTCATTTTTCATACCAAAGAGGTGTCGTCGAGAGAGTTCGTTGGATTTTCTTCATGATCCTGTGTTTGTGAAGAATTTTTGTCTCAAAGAAATAAACATTGAAAATAACGAAATGGTAGTTCAGAGTATACAGGAGATAATAAATAAGGCTAAGATACTTCAGCACTGCAACATTAAAGGTCTAGAACCAGGAGCTTCACAAATCATCGTGCTTTGGTCGCCTTGGAGATGTCATATAGTCCTAACATTCAAAGGACACTAAATTCCTTCAACAACTCTTGTGTAAAAATGGTAAAAATAAATAATTATTATGGAAAAAAATAAATAAAATAAAAGTTTTTTAATATTAATTCTGTGATTATCGTCATGAGAAATGTTGTGAACTTTAATCTAGAAATCAAAGACTGTAAAGTGATTGTAAATAATATGCTGCGTACTGCAATAAGTAGATTGAGCGCTTGATTATGTACAGACATAAGTTGTGTAAATATAGAGTATAAGAGGAGATAATATGAAGTATGTGGTATGTCATTGAATGAGTGTGTGCATGCACAAAAAAATTGATTATTTAGGCTGTAATTGACAGCATACTTTTCTTTTTTTTAATTGCACTTGAGTGCACGAGTAAAAACTATAGATAAAAATATTAATTACTTAGGCTGTAATTACCAGCATCTTTTTTTTCTTATTTTTTCATTATTTTATGTATGTAATTGCGCTTAGGAATAGAACATTGTATATTGATAAATACTTATGGTGGTTATTTAGGGGGGAGTATTGTAGGCACACACACACACATATACATACATATATATATATATATATATATATGTAAATGCCACACGCAATATGCGGCGCGCAAGCAAACGAAAGAGCGCTAACAGAGCGCTACGAGTTAACTCGTAGTTAAGCGTAACTCTGTGAGAACAGCAAGCGTCAGAGCGTTTTCGACTGGCTATAAGTTAAGTATCTTAACATCCTCCATCCTCCTGTATTTTTAGGCCATCTTTGTATTCTATACATAAAATCATCGAAAGGAATATCTTTTGTGTAATTACAGAGTATTTCTTCCACGAACTATCTTACCTGTAGTAACGGAGTCCTACAGGTCCTTGTGTTATTGAGTTTCAATTAAACAAAAGAAATAATTTAAAGAATAAATTGAATAATTTAAAACGAATAACCCAAAGACCCAAGTAGCCCATAGTGGAGGATTTGGGTCTTTAGGTCATTGGTTTTTAATTATGCGTTTGTATCGGCGGCGTCTTGTAGCGTACGTAAGGACGGCTTCATGTACGCGAAATGACTTTTCCCTCATCCCTACCCTGAAGAAGATAATCCATCCATTTTTCAACGCATTCGCAAGAGGGATTATTGGTATAACACTGTTGCAAGCAAAAGTGTCGATTTGGAAAACTTTTGCACGCGAAAGAGTTTATCAACATGTCAACAAATTCGTACGCGAGAAATTAAAATAGTTTTTATTTGGGGGAAAGTGATTTTGCGTACCCGAAAGCGGCTTCGCGTACGCTATAAGACGCCGCCGAGACAAACTTAAATTTTCAATCAGCTTCTTATCTCGCTAATTGAAAAAGAAAAATCATATTAACTACAAATGTTATCATAGAAATGATTTTTTAAATTATTAAATTATGTATTCATATATTTGAGATAATATAGTTAATGAACAGAAATATAAAACAAAAATTTGATATACTGTACGTAATTACTTATGCACAAGATTAAAAAAACATCTATTATATAAAATATATTTTTCGTGCATCTAAAATTTATGTGATTAGGTACTTTTGTTTATACGTCCCTAAAAGAGATTGTGAAGTTATGATTTAGATTATTAACGCGGGATTGATTCCCCATCTGGTAACTTTTTCACTGACTCTGCTATTGGTTTAGATACCACGTTAAATAATATGTCAATATCTAATAACACATGCCCTAAAGCTTATCTGGTCGTGGTAAAAACCTATCCCATTATAGTTCAACCCTAGGTTATGGTGATAGGCTCCTGCTAGGACAATCTATAGTACATACATACATGCATGCATGCATACAAACATACATATATACATACGTACATACATACATACATACACTCCCGCTCACACAAAGTTGCCCACCCTAATCACTCGAGGTATAATATAAGAGATTTTACTGTTTCGTCAAAAAACGTATGAAAAATTTTGGAAAAGATACCTACCTACCTACCTACCTACCCTGCCTGCCTGCCTGCCTGCCTGCCTGCCTGCCTGCCTGCCTGCCTGCCTGCCTGCCTGCCTGCCTGCCTGCCTGCCTGCCTGCCTGCCTGCCTGCCGCCTGCCTGCCTGCCTGCCTGCCTGCCTGCCTGCCTGCCTGCCTGCCTGCCTGCCTGCCTGCCTGCCTGCCTGCCTGCCTGCCTGCCTGCCTGCCTGCCTGCCTGCCTGCCACCCACCTGCCTGCCTGCCTGCCTGCCTGCCTGCCTGCCTGCCTGCCTGCCTGCCTGCCTGCCTGCCTGCCTGCCTGCCTGCCTGCCCACCCTGCCTGCCTGCCTACCTGCCTGCCCACCCACCCACCTGCCTGCCACCCACCTGCCTACCTGCACCTGCCTGCCTGCCTGCCTGCCTGCCTGCCTGCCTGCCACCCACTGCCTGCCCTGCCTGCCACCCACCCTGCCTGCCCTGCCCCACCTACCTACCCACCTACCCACCTGCCTGCCCACCCACCTGCCTGCCACCCACCCACCTGCCACCTACCTACCTACCTACCTACCTACCTACCTACCTACCTACCTACCTACCTACCTACCTACCTACCTGCTTTTGTTATTAATTAATGTTTTAAAAAGAAAAATCAGGTCCAATGTTTATCACGCTATAACTTTGGGAAAAAATAATATTTTGATATGGTATAACTACTATTTCGAAAGGATTTGAGATCAGCTTTCATTTAAAAAATGTTTCAAGTTTCTAGCTATCAATGCTAAGGAACTATATGCGTTTGAAAATCTAGTAACTTTTTAGTGATTTTCTTTAATTGCCTGTAACTAGGAAAATATTGAGCGTTGGGATCTAAAATTTTGTTTCCTTTCATATTTTGACATCTGAAAATTTATCCCAACGTTTGAGCAAAATCCGTGATCCGGAGGTCTGATACTCTCCTAGTTAGATTGCGTAAAATATGAAAATATATTTTTAATTTTATATCTATATAAATAATAAATATGTTATTGAAGAACGTCATTTCAATCCAGGCTGTTTTTCTCATAAAGCGTGAGTTCTATCTTTTCCCCTCATTTGCTTTTTGTATGAAGGAGTGGGAGAGTCGCACTCGACTCTCTTTTCGAGTTTAGAATGTTCGTGTTGTTTTACTACGAAGCTCATAGTGCTGAGCCACGAAATGCAAAGTATACACATATGATATAAGTATCAATCATATATTCTACGAAATTCATAGCCCGTAACTTCGAGCGTTAGGGGGTTTTACTTGTACCGTTTTCTACAGCTCATGCACTACGATCTTCGTGCTAAATAACTACGAACATTCGTAAACTAGAGCATTAATACGATCGTGCCAAAACACTTATTGGTTTTCATCATAGTGTTTTCGTACAAAAAGTTTTTCAGTGTCGACATTATTTGCGAATGTTAAAAGAAAAAAAAATTTTACTAACTGATTTTCTTAGCGCACTTTTAATTTTAGAGCATTTTGAAAATTTTGGAAAAAAAATTTTTTTTTCTTTTATTTTTTATTTTACGACAACCATTCGATAGATTTGCTCCTAAATTTGTATGCAAGTTATTTGCTACTGTCTAAAGAAACCAAGCTTTGGAAAACTTATTTTCTTAGTGCAGTTTTAATTTTTGAGCACTTTGAAAATTTTTAATAAAATTTTTATTTTTAATTTCTTTTCTATTACATAAAAATCATTCGATAAACTTGCTCAAAAATTTTTATGCAAATCATTCACTATTATCTGAATAAATCAAGCTTTGGAGAACTTATTTTCTTAGCGCAGTTTTAATTTTAGAGCATTTTGTAAATTTTAAATAGAATTTTACTTATTTTTTGGTATTTCACGTAATCTACTCGATGAAGTAGCTTAAAATTATGTATAGAAATTATTTACGATTGCCTAATTAAATGAACTTCTGAAAACTGGTTTTCTTAGCGTAGTTGTAACGTTGAAGCGTTTTGAAAATTTTAAAACAATGTTTATTTTTTAATTATTTGGTATTTTTTGTAAACTATTCGATAAAAATGTTCCAAAATTTGTATGCAAGTTTTTGGTTATAGTGTTGAGAAGACAAGCTTGGGAAAATTAATTTTATAAACGCATTTTTTATTTAAGAGCATCACAATATCACATTATGCAAATAGCAGAAGTAAGAAAGAATAAAATTCATATCGTTTTAGTAGGTATTAAGATAGCCTTCAATACAGAGGATAGGGACATTTATATTAAAATCGTATTTAAAAAAATAAAATCAAATTACTCTAACTCAATGTGCTCTATGAGAAAGCATTGCACCAAAGCACTTGGCAGCGTTTTTCCAATTGCAAGTTTACTTACAAGGAGAGTACCCGACCTTCGGGAAACGGATTTGGCTGAAACTGCAGGATCTGATTATTTGATGAAAAAAAATTAATCCGTGTTCATTCTTATCTTTGAATAGGCCCCATAGACGGAGATATAGACATTTTTTCGAAAATATAATGAAAAGGAGCTTTTATAAGATTTTGAATAACCAAACAACTAAGACTCTTACAAAAAAATGTATGAAGAATAAAATAAAGTACAGATTAAATTCTTTAATTTAAGCTTTGTTGCATTAAAAAAACTTGTGTGGTTCAAAAGTTACAGGCGATTAAAATATGCTAATGAAATAACGTAAAAAATTGATGTTATACGCTAAAAATATCAACAAATATGTAGTAATTTTCTATTAGGCACAACTTTTGAACCACACAAGCTTTTTTAATTCAACAAAACTTAAATTAAAGAATTTAATCTGTACTTTGTTTTATTTTTCATACATTTTTTTGTAAGAGTCTTAGTTGTTTGGTTATTCAAGATCTTATAAAAGCTTCTTTTCATTATATTTTCGAAAAAATGCCTATATCTCCGTCTATGGGGCCTATTCAAAGAAAAGAAAAAACACGGGTTAATTTTTTTTCATCAAAAAATCATATTCTGCAGTTTCAGCCAAATCCGTTTCCCGAAGGCCAGGTACTCTCCTTGTTAGATCCAAAGTTTGAAGATATTATTTTATGGGCGATTTATTTTATTAATGCTTTATACTTGTATTGTTGCGGTTGTTGAGCCTTCTCTGTTACTCATGTTTCTTAGTTTTGAATTTTTTCAGTTTGAAAGATTATATTGAAAGCCCAACCCTTATCTCCTACTCTTACACAAAGTAAATATTATAAAAAATTAAACTTATAAAAAAATTCTTTTGACAATTTTTTATTATATTGCATCATTTTTTTGTTAATTAGTATTGTGCTCAGAACAGGAAAGTTTTATTGATCCCGAAATGTCGATATATGTTAAAATAAAGATTTGCTCTGAAGTTAATTTGTTTAGACTCATGAGTTGACTTTTTCTTAAATGAATATTTAATACTAAATAAAGTAACATCTAAAAATTAATGTTTTGATCATTATGTTTTTGCAGAAAGAAAAATTTGTGAAACTTTTGGACCAACTACACAATTCCTTACGTATTGATTTATGTATGTATCGCAACAATTTTCCAGCATCTAGCCAAGAAAAACTTATGGATCTGAAGTCAACAGTGGACCTCTTGACAAGCATCACTTTTTTTCGAATGAAAGTACAAGAGCTGACATCTCCACCACGAGCCAGTAACGTTGTAAAAGATTGCGTGATAGCTTGTTTAAAGTCCACTTATCAATTTCTCTTTCAAAACTGCTATGAGCTCTACGGTCGTGAATTCCAAGTGGATCCTAATGAAGCACGTCGTGAAGAAGAAAATTCTCCTGCTTCCCTTGATTTTTGGCACAAACTTATAGCCCTTATTGTCTCAGTTATTGAAGAAGATCGCAACAGCTATGCACCTGTGTTAAATCAGTTTCCACAAGAACTTAATATTGGTCAATTATCAGCTGCAACAGTATGGTCACTTTTTGCTATTGATGTCAAAGATGCTCTGGATGAACATGAACAAAGTAGGTCTTGCAAGTCATCTGAATATATGAATCTTCATTTCAAAGTCAAATGGCTTTATACAAATTATGTACAAGATGTACCACCATATAAAGGTCAAGTACCTGAATACCCAGCTTGGTTCGAACCCTTCGTCATGCAATGGCTTAATGAAAACGATGATGTATCCCTTGAATATTTACATGGTGCCTTCAGTAGAGATAAAAAAGATGGGGTGAGGACAGAATTATTTTTTTCAATTTTTGTGTAAAATATACTGTTCTTTGAATTTTTATACGTTATTATTATTCTATAGTGAATTATAAGAATAATTACACAATTCAAACCAAAATTACTATGTATTCTCCATCCTAGCGGAGATATTATTTATTCATAACTATTTGAAATTGTTTGAGACTAAATGACATTATTTAAAAGTATAAATTTCTGGACAGTCGAAATAGTTATAAACAGTTTCAAAATGGATTTGATCAGTTTTAAACAGTTTTAAACTCTTATTGACTAATACGTTTTTAATAAAAAAAATTTTATATTTTTCAAAACTATTCTCAAATGTTTAAAATAATTTAGAGCTGCTCAAAACTGTTTGGGACTGTTCAAAACAGTCTGTTACTGTTTTAAAAGTCCACAATCTCATAGTTTTAAACAGCTGTATACACTTATGAACAGATCAGAATAATTTTAAATAGTTTTAAACAAATTAAATTTACTAAAGGGTATGATGGTATACACGGATGTAGAAGAATTCATTTTATACCCTGTTGCATAAATAATTATTGAATTTTGAAGTCAAAACTAACAAAAATCAATTAAAAATTTTCTGTTTTACAGTTTCAAAGGAGTAGCGAACATGCTTTATTTAGCGTTTCTGTCGTTGATGTGTTTACTCAGTTGACGCAATGTTTTGATGTGGTATCCAAACTTGAATGTCCAGATCCTGAAATTTGGAAAAGGTATATGAAACGATTTGCAAAGACCATAGTAAAAGTTTTGATAGCATATGCAGATATTGTCAAAAAAGAGTTTCCAAGTCACTTAGAAGATGAAAGAATAGTAAGTTATATAGTAGTTATAACCAAAATGAACAAAATTTTTTAAAAAATAAAATTACTAATATTAATTTTTAATTATCCATCCATGTATAGGCATGCATTTTAATGAATAATATTCAACAATTAAGAGTTCAATTGGAGAAGATGTTTGAATCAATGGGTGGAGAAAATTTAGAACAGGATGCGGCAAATATATTAAAAGAACTTCAGGCCCAGTTAAACAACGCTTTAGATGATTTAGCGATGCAATTTGCCAAAAGTTTAGAAACCCGCATAACTGTATCAGTACGAGAGCTTGGTGATCTATTACTGGCTATCAAGGGTGGTGGACAGATCAATCAACCTACTCAAAGAAACAATGTATCTGTTGAAGCTGACGAAGTACTAACACCATTGATGGATCTTCTTGATGGAAGTCTTTCACTTTATGCTCAGTCTTGTGAAAAAACTGTTTTGAAACGATTGCTTAAGGAGCTTTGGAAAATCGTTATGAGAATATTGGAAAAAACTGTTGTGCTTCCGCCTATGACCGACAAGAGTGTAAGATATTTTAACTTATGTTTACATTATTGTTAAATAATACTTATTATTCGTTTTTATCAGCATAATATTAAGTTTAAAACTCAATAGGATAGCTATTTTGAAACCAATAACACAAATAAAATTAAAAATAATAATGTGAGAGTTTGAATAAATGATTTCTATCATTAATTTATTTATTTATGGATCAATATAAAAAATTAATTAATGATCAAAATGTGTTTATATTAAAAGAAAATCATAAATATTAGTAATGATGTAACAAATTAATAGGATAGAATAGAAAAATCGATAAATTAGCGATCACATATGCATGCAAGGTTGTCAGTTTTTCAATGTTTTGGCCGTTTTTTTCTATGTTGGTAGACTTGTCCAGAAGCACTTGTGTTTTAAATTTATTCTTTTTAAAGATATACTTCTTATGCGTGGTTGGGCTGGGAGGGTTTTGCTTACAAAAATCGACATGAAAGGAAAATGACCCCCACTCTATTTCCAACTTACTATCACGCTGTCCGAAAAATGTCTTACATAATTTTTCCAAACCCTAAATCCAAAAACATCTAGCGGTTGTATTTTGCCTATAGTTCCTTTTGAAATTATTTTTAAAGTTATTTCTTTACTAATAGGTTTTACTTATTCTACGGATGAAGGGCAGTGCCCAGTCCATGAGTCTACCAAAAGTACGCTTGATAAACCAACATTCGGAAAACATACTTCTTTTATCTATGTTTTAAAATGATCTAAAATCAGACAAATTTGAAATTTTAGTAATTTTTAATAGAATACAAATTAAAACAAAAAATATTCACTAATAATAACACAGGATGCCTTCTGAATTCAAAATAGTATCGTAATTATTCGAATACGTCTAATATGAAATAATACCTGAAGTTAATTTTCCTGATTTAAAAGCCATTGCATAAATCTTAGCTGGTCTGAACAACTCTTGTGATACAACTGGCCCAAATTCACCAGTTTTTTTTTAAGAATGATAAAAAGAGGGGAAAGAAGTGTACGATCACCAGATATTGTTGGTTGTATTGTATAGCTATGAGTCGTAGCAGCTACAGATTGCACCAAGCATTCTACTTGTCTTTTCCCTTTGATTGCTAATGTACGGCCAGAATGAACTTCTAATTGAAATCCACTTTGATCTGAATAATAAAAATTTTCTATTCCTTTTTCTTTAATAAGATTTTTCACTTCAATAATAAATTCATTAGCTTTTTTTGTAAATAATCTGCTCCTTCTATTGTTTGTTTGGTAGTAAATTTATTAATTTTCCTTCCAAAAATTCTATGGGCTTTCTTAAAATTTTTCACCCAATGTTTTGATGCTTTGAAACGAAAATCTTCATGACCAACATCCTTTTGTGCTTGCAGGGCCCATTTCTGTAAATCTATATCATGGATAATATGTCCAGCATTAACAGCAGCTTTGAAATTTTCTAACACAAATGAACAAATTCTAGCTATTTTTTCTCTATAAGTTCCGTTTATTTAAAGTTTTTGCTCAACGTTTTAATTGTGTTATTGATATTACCTTTCGAAATCTATTTTGTACGGTTTTTAAATTTTAATTTTTATTAATAGCACTCCTCTAAAACTCTACTGCTCTTACTTTAGAATCATGATCTAATTCTTCAACGTCTCATGTGCACTGCTGAAAACTTTCATCTGAAATACTATCTCTTTCATCATCTTCTACAACCTGTATTTGAATATTTTTATAAGGTTCTGCAAAATCAAGAGTTTCATCCTCAACAACTTCAAATTCATTAAATTTATGCATAGATTTTAATAAAATTTGTTCAATATGCTCTTTTAAATCTCTTTCTCGCTGTGTTATTGGAGTTTCTTTCAGATTAAGTGCTTGAAATGTTATTAAAAGCAAGTTTAACACGCTCATGGGATTTACCATCATTTTATTCCACTCTAAAGATTTATTACTGTAAATGAAAAACTGTTCTTGTTGTTTTTATACTGTTATATTTAACACGTTGAAATACACTTTAAACTCAAAGAAACATAAAGTAGAACTGACCAAAGTAATTAAAAATACCAATTTCAATGTTTTCACAAATTGCAGAATTACAAATAAAAATAAATTCATCACAAAGACTTACGGATAAATTCATCACGGATAACTATTATCAACAGGTCAATAGCATTATCATTAACATATGATAAATAGCAAGTACTATTATTAAATATTATTGAATATGTAGATATACTTACTTGATTTAAAATATATTTCAATAATATATCATTATATGTGTTTTAAAATTTGAATGTGATAAATATATATATATATTGCATATATTTGGAAAATTTTAAAATACTAATGACTCCCATAATTTTTGTATGAGATTTATTATAAGGCTTACGTATAAATGCACTTTTAATGAAGAGTGTATCTTTTTATTTTTGGTATGATACAAATTTTAAGAATCTTGAAATATGTCATTGTTTAAAATTATCTAATCTTGTTAAAAACTGTCAGAATGATTTATCAATTAATAGTTTAAGATTATAGAATTTCAAAATAAATCATCAAAGAAACTCTACAAATAAATGGAATGAAAAATCAGGAAGTAAATGTTTTAATTTTATATCGCTTACCAAATATTTTAAAATTAAAAAATTATTTATGGATATAATTTTTCATTTAAGGATAAAATAAAAAAATAACCTCTAGGGTAAAACAATGAAGAAAAAAAATTTTTTCTCCTTTAATCTCGAAACACGACAACTTTAATTTTTTATTTTCTTGATGATAGTGCAATTTTCAACTAAATCTAGCCGCTTTGATCAATTTTATATTAAAAATAGCGAAAAATTACACATTTACCCCTTAAAAAATAGGGGTTGACACCCTTCGGGGTAAAAGTTATGCCTATAGTATAGCGTCTTCTTACAATAAAGAATTTGACGTTAGTTTTATTTAAAAACTCCAAATAGTTTTTGAGATATAAGAAAAAACCTGTTTTTGTAAATATTTGAAAAAGTATGGTAGGATAAGCTAGGCAAAATGATACCCCTCAGAAATTTGGAATTTGGTTGCATGAATAGTCAACATATATCAAATAATGATTTTTGAGATCATAAACCCCCCCCCTCCCTTCGATTCCCCCCACCTCCAAAATAATTAATAAATAATAAATTTTAATTAATAATGTTTTTTGACAACCTCATTATTATTACACAATCTGAAAAAAATCTAACATATCTTTTGCATAAATATCTATAAAAAATATATTTCTCTTAAATTTTTCCCTTACAAACTGATTTTTTTATAAGCATTTTAAATCTCAAACAAGTCTTACCTCTGTTATTCTTTATTAATGGAAGAAGTATATTGTGTTTAAGTACATCAAACTTACTATTATAAGTTATACATGTATATTACATAACTCTAAAAATTTAACAATAAACAAACAAATTTGCGAGTTCGGATTATACATTATATCAACGAATATAGACGCTTATAGAAGCGTACTATTAAATGGGAAATTTCTGCCAAAAATGAGTTACCCAGCTACTGAGGGCGCCACTAGATCCCATGGACTGCACTCATATTGGCCGTAGACTTCATAGAGGATCAGATTGAGCTTAAAGGATTATGTATAGGGGTGTTTCTCGATGTAGAGGGGGCGTTTAAACGCACATCTACAACGGCAATTCGGAAAGGTGCGGAGGAACATGGAATTCACAGAAGCATCATAGAGTGGATCATGAGTTTTCTGGAAAATAGGGAATTATGTGCATTCTAGATGAGACATAAGATTAGTGGGTTAGTCTCAAAGGGTTGGCGGCAGGGTGGGGTCCTTCCTCTGTTATGGAGCCTGGTCGTGGACAGCTTGCTACGTATGCTTAACTGGATAGGAATCAGAGCAGTAGGATGTACGGATGATGTCGCTATTCTAGCTAGAGGAGCCTTCAAGGAAGTACTTAGAGAGCTAGTACAGACGGCCCTCAAGAAGGCAGCAGAATGGTGCAGAGATAAATAACTATCCATTCAGAGGGAAAAATCAGTGGCAATAGTATTCACCAAAAAGTATAAGGTGAAGCCACCGCAAGAGGTGGAACTGTGTAACACTAGGATACCTTATGTGGAATATACTAAGTATCTTGGTGTAATTTTAGACAAAAAGATGTTATGAAAGAAGCATCTTGAGGAAAAATGCAAGAAAGCGATTATCAACTTTTGGCAATATAAAAGAGCTTTTGGTGATAAATGGGGTTGGGTCCGAAGCAGATGCTTTGGATCTACTCGGCGATCATTGCACCAAGACTATCCTATGCTGCGGTTATCTGGTGGAGCGGAACGCTGAGGAAGGTTGACTGTAAACAGTAGGATCGAGTGCAGGTGCTATTTCTTAGAGGCAGTACCGCCACGAGAAGGAGTACGTCATGTGCTGCCCTTAGGACCATGCTGGGTTTGCCAACCCTGGCGCTGCATATCAGATCAGAGGCTATGAGGACAGCCTACTAGCTTAGCTGTGTAGAAGAATGGGACTCAAACATCAACAGGCACAAAAGGCTGTTTAGAGGATCATTAAGGGAGCTCTGGAATGAATCCCAGGATAGAGTACTAACCGTCGCAATTAGAGACGTTAGATACAGGATCTACATTCCGGAAAGAGGATTGTGGGAGGAAAACAGACCTAGGCATGGTGAAATTTGGTTTACGAATAGGTCTAAGACAAAGCAAGGGGAGGGAGCTGGATTCTGTGGACCTAAATACTAGAACAGCTTCTGCCTACGCCTTGAGAACTACAACACAGTTTTACAGGCAGAGATGCGTGCCATTAAAATATATGCAGAAACACTTAATGAAAGAGGAACGAGGGGTAAAGCCTTATGGCTCTGCTGGGATAGCCAAGCAGCATTAAAAGCCATTAGAAAGGTAAATACTAGTTTAAAGTTAGTAATGGAAATAAAGTCATCACTAATGAGAATAGGAAAAGAAAACCTTCTCAACTTAACCTGGATTCCAGGACACTCTGCACGGAAAGAAAATGAGAAAGCGGACGCGTCGGCTAAACAAGGGGGCAGATTTCAGGGTCCCATTGGACACGCAATGGGTATGCTCTTTGAAGAGGGAAGAAACAGGATAGCAGTATATGTCGAGAATCTTCGGAAAGAAGAATGGCATGCCACTGACGGCTGTAGTAAAGCCAAAGTCCTGTACGGTGACACGGGGGGCGAGTGGACCAATGAATTACTATATTGCTGTGATAGTTACTAGGCATTGCAACTTGAATAGTTTACAACACAAGTTGGAAAAGAGGGAGTCTTCCTACTGTGCTCGTTGTGATGATGGCCCTGAAGAAACGCCAATCCATCTGCTGGGTAAATGTCCGACTTTGGTGAACACTAGATGCAGGTGGTTTGGTAGGGCGGTGGCGACACCGGAAAAATTAGGGAATGTAGCATCAGAACGGTTCTAGGGTACTGCAAGGCAGTGAACCTTCTGAGATGCTACGTTTGCGGATGGGAATAGTGTACAATGGCAACCGCTAAGTGCACTGCACCGTAAGGTCCCTCCGAAGATTCTATTCTATTCTGAAATAGAATGGGATAATGATCAGAACCCAGAGTTTCATCCATAGCATTTGTCTCAATTTTATCTGCTATATTTAATATTGAAAAAACAAGTTCAATATTTGAATAAAAACAATTTGATGGATTGATATGAGTTAGAGAATCGGAATTATGTAAAAATAAGTTACCATCTTTAATACTCTATGTAAGATATTTCCTGTTTGTATCGGTTTTTTGACAGTTCCATATAATATTATGGGCATTAAAATCGCCCACAAATAAACTTGGAATATTTTTATCGATTTTTGAGATTAATAAGTCATACGTTTGTTGAGATGAACAACCCAGGGCTCTATAACATTCAATAACTTCGATAGATGGGCATGTATCAGCAAGTCGCATTTTACACAATTCAATACTAGGGTCCTGTTAATCTACTTGAATTTCTTGGAACGCAATAGATTTTTTTATCATGATTAGAATGCCTTCTTCTCTTGAGTGTTTTCGGTTTTTCTGAAGTTGTACAAAGTCAGGAGCAAATGTGGATTCGAGTTTTTTCATTGTACTGTTTTGATCTTATGTGTTCTGCAGCCAAGATTCAACGCATAGAAAGATCTTAATATCTTTAATCAAAATTGGAAGTTTACATTTGCGTTTATTAATGCTACAGGCATTCCAGAACACTATACGTAACAATTTATAATTTGTGTTATTTTTTTAACCATAATTTCTATTTTTATTTAGTTTGAATTGTCATTTTTGTTTTAATTTGATCCTCTGAATCACTTTTAGTATCACTGGGTTCACTAACACTTACATCAACACTTTGTTAAATATATTTCTCGACATTTTTTTGTGCTAACTTTTTTTTATCCTGCTTAATTTTGCCTTTATTGATCTTTTAATCAACGCATGATATACTTCATTTATACATTTAATAATTTCTCTAAGATTGTCAGTTAAATTTAGTGCTGCGGTTTTAACGTTTGGGTTTTCGTAACTGTTTTGTTTTATAAAATTTTCTCTGTTTTTTTATACTTTGGAAGCATGAAAAATGTTTTCAGGTTCGACTATCTTACTAATAGAACACATATAGTCCGTTAGCGTTAAGTTGTCTACACACATCATTATCAATCCTTGATCTTTTTTGGGTACTTTTTCATTTTAAGTTGTACTTGCGTAACTAGATTTTGCGAAACTTCTTGAATCAAATGTTGATACTTCACTCAGTTAAGATGATCCTCCAGGTACTGAAAGCATCTCTTAGGACATGACCTCAGGTGTTCGCCCTCAGTCTTCTGCTCGATCTTCTTAATTTTTTACTCAACTTCAGCAGTGTAGCAACCGCAAAGAAATACAGCAAATAGTTTAAAAAAAACTGCCGTGGCTGCAATTATAGAACAACGAAGTGGTTGTCCAACTTCTTCAAAATACGATGTCTGTTTATAAACGATATCGATAATAGATATTAGTTCACTGTCATCAAGTATTTAAAAAGAGATAATATGCAAGTATCTTCTTTTATGAATATTAAATCACCTAACCGTGATGATCAATATGATCATGAGTGTAGCGAGATAGATAAGGTGATTTATAGATTCAAATTTTTCTTCTTGAAACCAGAAGAATTGAAGTGGGATATCAAAGAGAGACTTTCTTGTGATATATATACATTATATTTTTCAGTGCAACCAGATGTGGCAGAGCTGTCATACACAGTATTCGAGTGTCTGGGGAAGGGATGTAACGAGGATAGCGAGTTACAGGTATACTGTATGTCAGTATACATCTATCTCTCTCCTTATTGTGAGTCGCACTACACATTGTAAGCTTTTATGCTTACTCTGCGAGTATAAGAGTAAGACAGAGAGTGGATAGCTGACTGTTGGAGAGGGCACGCGCAAGTTAGGACGCGTAGATTCATGCGAGATACGTTGACGTAAGCGTCGAAAGATGGTTTAGCTGCCATATTTTCTTTCTGTTTGCGTTTGAACGTCGTACTTATTTTCTAACTGTTTTTAAATTGATTAGCAATAGTTTTTCGCACAAGTTGTTAGTGCAGTAGAAGTTGCAGTTCTGATAAACAGCGTGCAGTGTTTATTTTTTAGACAATAATCATCTAACAACCACTTTGTCAAAGCCTTCACGGTTAGTTTAAGAAAGAGTGCGAGAGAAACAGCAAGCTGCACCGTGTATCTACGGTGCCGCTACAGAACATACTCGAAGTCGCTGATCAAAAAGATATGAGGAATCTCTGAGCAGATCTTTTCTCGTTACATGTAAGTCTACAGACTTTTGCGTATGTTCTTTATAATGTTCATTTAATCCGCAGCGTAATGCGTCATATTTCAGCTAAGGTTGGGGTATTATTTTTATTCAGCGAGTACATTTGATTTTATTTTTAACGCGTTTCTTTTATAGTTTAAATTACTTGTATTATACTTAATAATTTAGTTGAATAAAGCAAAGAAAGATTTAACTTGAATACTAATTAGTGCATAACCTTAGTTCCTTGCTGATTGAATTTTATCTCATCTCGATTTTATACATCAAATATAATACATTCTTTATTAAATGACGATATTTAGCAAAGTTCTTGGGTATACGCTGTGGGTTTCATCATACTAGACGTCTGGGTGGCAGAACTTCTAAGTGAAGTTCTGCTAGAGTATTAAATATTGTTTGATTGATTTTTATTACTAGAGTCAAAGTAGATCAGCAGTATACTGAAAGTCAATTGTTTATCGATAAGTGCACGTGTACATAAAGCAAGTACAATTGAAACCCATAGGTACGGCTAATTTTGTTTGATAAAATATGTTCTTCGTTGCATGGCGCCCAACAAATTAACTAACGTCAATTAAAATTTAACGTTGTTCTTATGGCACGCACTGATACGTGGCGCACAACGTAATAATTAAGGAGATGTGATAAAAGAATATAGATGGCTTTCTGGTGACGCGCATTGTTAAATGGCATCCACTGAACAGTTTAAGGAAGCATATGCGAAGTTTTGAACGGCGTTTACTGTTGTATGATGCCTGAATCGCTTAAGAGTCGAGATTATGTAGACAATTTTTTTTAGAGCGTGCTTTCTTTTTGTTAGGAAAGTAAATTCACATAATATTTTCCTTGTTTTTTTTTGAAAAAACGAAAGATAGTTTCTTTTAGAAAAAAAGATTCGGCAAAATTTTGCATAAGGATGACGGTCTCATAGACTGTAAGAGAGTTCGACAAGATAGAAAAAAGAAGTCTTGTCGAACATAGGGCGCGCCTGTGAGCAACGGTAATTTAGGCTGCTCACAGGCTACAGTATAAGTGTAAAAGTCATTCGCAAGTAGCAAAGAGTTCTTTTAGTTGACTAAATTGGAATTTGTTTTTTTTAATTGTGGTTTTACCCTTGGTGTTGATTTTTTTTCTATTCTTTTCTTATTAAGAGAATTATTTCTCATATAAGAAAAATATAAATTTTGGATCTGTTATTTTTTTAATTGAAACTAGCAAAAAATACCTCGCTTCTAACGTCGCTCGGTTGAATTTTCATATATGATATTATTATGTATAAATGAGCCAATTTTAAAATAAAAAAGAATTGCCGCAACTTATGAATTTTAATATTGTAGTTTTGTACTAAATTAAATTGTTATATTTTTATAAAAAAGAATAATTAAAGTTACAATACGCATAAAAATTGTTTAAATACAAATTATATCATGATGAATTAAGAATTTGTTCTACTAAATAGCATTAGAATCAATAAAAAAATATAATAGGAATTCATTCTTTTTGATCACGTGTTTCAATAACGAACTATCAAATAATCGAAAACAATATTTGACGTTTACTAGGACTAACAACTGCACGGAGAAATGGAAGTATTGTTAAAATATCAAGTATATCTAATTTATGTACTAACTTTTTAAGGTACTTAAAAAAAGAGTGGCGATATAATTTCAATTAGTAATATAGCTTGAATTTTAGGGACCAATGTTGGTACTATTATATTATGAAGTAAGAGCATAAATTTACGATGCTTACTGTCTTTTTTTTAGTACTTAGACTGATATTTCACCTACTCGATTCAAGGGCAATATGTCGCAGAAAATGTAATTATTTATCTCTTTTCGGGCGGCTTTTCCTGTTACTAAAATTAAAAATTATTAAATATAGAATTATTTACATAATATATAGCACTTCAAAATTACTAATAATTAATATTTTGATTCGTGATATTTAAGGAATAGAACAATACATGTTTATCTTCCATATTCCATTTTAAAATAGTTAATTTTAAGTTTTAAATTAATTATTAGTAATTTAAAATTGATACGTATATTATATGATTTACATTATATTTATCAACTGTTGAAATTGTTACACAATTTAATGAGTTTTACGTTAATAGGTATTAATTATATTGAAGTTTTTCGCTCCTAACGTTGCTCGGTTGAATTTTCTTTTATTATATTATTATGTATAAATGACTAATTTTAAGTAAATAAGACTTAATAAATTTAAGTTAATTTTAAGTACTAAATAAAATTGAAAATAATTTGATGAAACATAATATAAAAATATATTTCTATATATGTGGTACATTTCATGACAACGCGCCCACACCCATCCGAGTACCCTTAGGTTTATATATATGGGACATTTCATGTCTATTCGCATGCATGCGCACAGCCTTCAATAAACATGGGATCTTTAACGTCAATTGGTACACACGCCCATACAGGTTTATATATATGAGACATTTCATGCCAATACGCACGAACACACACAGGAATATATTTATATGGGGTAGTCCATGTCGTTGCGCATGCATGCACACACACGTTAATATACATGGGATTTTCAATGTCAATTCAAACGCATACAAACACACAGGTTTATATATATTGGACATTTCATGTCAATTCGTACGTACTCATAATCACAGGTTTTTCTATATATATGGGACATTTCATGTCGATTCGCATGCATGCACCCGCACGTTAATATACATACGATTTTTCACGTCAAATCAAACGCACACATACAGTTTTATATATATATATATATATATATATATATATATATATATATATATATATATATATATATATATGGGACATTTCATATCGATTTGCATGCATGCACACAACTTTAATAAACATGAGATTTTTCACGTCATTCGGAACGCACGCACATACGGGTTTATATATATGGGATATTTCATGTCAATGGGCACGCACGCACACACAGGTTTATATATCTATGGGATAGTCCATGTCGTTGCGCTTGCATGCACACACACGTTAATATACATGGGATTTTCAATGTCAATTCAAACGCACACAAACACACAGGTTTATATATATTGAACATTTCATGTCAATTTGCACGTATGCACACACACGTTAATAAACATAGAATTTTCCATGTCAATTTGAACGCATGCACAGACACAGGTTTATACATATGGGACATTTCATATCGATTCGCATGCATGCACACATGTTAATATACGTAGGATTTTTCACGTCAATTATAACCTACGCTCATACAGGTTTATATATATGAGACATGACAACTCTAACACACCTATCCAAGTGCCCTTAGGTTAACATATATGTGACGTATCATGTCAACACGCACGCACCGGTTTTCATATATTTGACATTTCTTGTCAACTCGAACGCGCAAACACATCTAAACATGTACTTGAGATTTGTATTTATATATATGGGACCGTTTTGTCAATTTGCATGCACGCACACCGCTGGGCTTATGAATACATATATATATATATATATATATATATTATTTAAGTTCTCTTCAGTATCGGTCTATATAGGTAACTATGGATCCGTTTTTTCAGTTTTATACTTTTAATTATTTCTATCATTATATTTTTAATTTATTCTTATAGAAGATTATTTAACTTATTCTAAATTTTAAATAATTAATAATTCTATTTAAAATTAATACGAGTCATTACACTACATCGAAAAAAAAAATTAGCCTTCATTACTAGGCACTCTGGCCGTCACTACCGGAGTCACTCTGGCAACGAGTATACAGCCTATATTACTGGTGAGACTAGCAGTGTTTACCATGTAACATAAAGAAACTGTCAACGACGATGTAGGCGTAACTGTTAGTAAAATTACTTAGCAATTAAATATATTTATAATGTTCTAAATGGAAATCATTCATGTTAACAATTTATATGTTACAATATTAATGTTAATTTAACCTGAAAAATAATTTTAACATGGAAATAAATAATGTAAACTTAATCTAAAAATATTATTTTGATACGTTACGATTTTTTATAATAACTAAAATAACGTTTTTAATAAATATAAAAAATCGTAAAATTATGCTTTTAAATATAAATTATTTGAATCATTTGATAAAAATAACAAAGATAATAGTAAATGCTCTGAGAAAAAAATAAATTTCTCAAATGGAAATGAGTTAAAAAAATTTTTATAACATATTTTAATGATGTAATTTCATATTTAAAATCATAATTTACCATTTTTTTATAATTGTTAAAAACATTATTTTTGCTATTAACCAGGAGAGTGTCTGAGTTGCGGGTCACAGATCTTAATGAAACTTCGGGATAAGTATTTAGGTACCAAAATATATTTATTTTGGTACCTAAATACTTATCCCGAAGTTTTTTTTTTTTAATAATTTTTATTCAGTGTATCAACCAATCGATCCATCACCCCACCGATCCATTATTTCATCCGCTCATCATTCCATCAACACATCAACCCTATTAACTCATCGATTCAATAAATCAATTACCCATCATCCCATTTACCCATTGGCCCACCAACCTATTAACCCATCAAACCAACTACCCATCATCTGATCAGCCCATCGACTCATTATCCCATTGAGACATCGATTCAATAACCAATTGATTTATTTATTTATTAATTTCTTATCATGACCAGACTTTACCTCTATTTCTGCCTTCTGGCGCGATGTTCATAAACGTATAAATACGCAGCATATTTTACGTCCTTTTTTAGTATGTAAAGGTATGTTATTAAATATTTCAAATAAAAATTTGTTTAAATGTAGAAAAAATGCACTTGGAAATAGAATAATTAAAACCTATGTAAAAAATAGGTCGTCAAGCATTTTCTTACTAGGCAAAATAACACCTAAAAATGATTAAATTTTATTCTTTCCTTAATTTAATAATTTCTACTACAGGCTACTGGATTCCACTTGCCTCAAGAAATCATTTCTGTCAGTGTACATTTGAAATCTTTATAAACAATAAGTATTTATTAAATTTAAGTTTATATAATCTTTATAAACAATTAATATTAATATTTATTTATTAAATTTTAGTCTACGTATATGTATATTAAATAACAGAAAATGTATATAAAGGTGTTAGTGGCGAACCTCGCCAGGAACCTTAAAAACCACTCACTAGAAGAGTATCACAACTCCAGATCACAGATTTTTCTCAGACTTCGGGATAAGTTTTCAAATGAAAAAAGCGAAAGTTATAATCACAAACGCTCAATACTTTTCTAGCTACAGACAATTAGAGAAAATAACTAACAAAGTTACTAGATTTTTAAACGCATATAGTTTTTTTAGGATTGATAGCTAGAAGCTTAAAACTTTTTTTTAATTAGAGCTGAGCTCATATCCTTTCGAAATAGTAGTTATAGCATATCAAAATATTATTTTTTCCCAAAGCTATAGCCTAATAAAGATTGGATCCAATTTCAGCTATTATTATTAATTAATGTTTTAAACAGAAATTCAGGAAAAGAAATAACCTTAGCTATTTTCATATTTTATCATTTGAAAACTCATTCCAAAGTTTTAGTGAAATCCGTGATCCGGAGTTGTGATACTCTCTTAGTTAGTTTTATAGATTAAATGATTTCATGTAATATATTCCTCATGTGTTTTATTTTATATATTATATATAAATAAAAACATTGATATTAAACAAAATAATAATAGAAAAATAACATTATTAATTAAATAATATTATTAATTAATGTTATAATAAATTTAAAATAATGAAAATTTTTAAAAATAATTTTATTATAAAATTTGATGTATTATAATGTTTATTTTAAGTTTTAGGATTTTTAAAATTATTTATTTTAATTCCTTTTTAGTATCCTTTTACTTTTTTTTACATTTTCCAAGATGTATTGAAATATTTATAATAAATTTTAAGAGCAGGCCGGATTCGCTGTCCTTGTCTAATTGAGTTTCTTGTTATTTACTTAATCGTTGTATCTGCAAATTAAAATATAAGTGCAATAGGTTTTATTATTATTATTATAAATATATATGCAGAAAAAAAAATTCTATTAAATTTAAAAAAAAAAAAGTAAGGAATGTTAAAGTAACAGATTATATTTATAATATTTTCGCGTTCCTAAGTTTTCTCTCAAACAATACAATAGAGTTTTTTTTTCTTGTGCATAAATATTCATAATAATGAATTTTATTGCCCTCAACGTTCAATTTGCCGGTACAACGATTGATACTTGAGTAAATAACAAAAAACTCAATTAGACAAGGACAGCGAATGCAGCTTGATCTTAAAAAATTTTTATTGTAAGTTTTGTTCATCATTTAAGAGCAGACTGAGCAGATTCGATACCAACCGAGAATCAAAAATCCGTTGTTTAATTTTCTCCTACTATACGTAATGAAATGCATTAAAATTTTAAATACATTCACAAAATTTATTTCTCTATTGCACTCGCCAAAAATTATTGAAGAAAATAAAAAAAAATATGTTAAATAACAAAATTTCGATTTTAAATTTTTAAAATAATTTTCAACTTTAATTATAACGTTATAAAATTTAACTGCATTGAAGATGTTACTTTCGCGTAAAAAATACCGAGTAACACTTTCAAGGCTAAATACTAACGTGACCATTGTGCTGACCATGCAACACATGCAGCTACCTGCAGTACTTGTTGCTAATGGCCAGACAATGATGCACCAATGACATAGCTTGACTCTCTCCTACTTTTGATTTAATACTGGGATAAGCATAGCTACTGTCGTGATTTTTGCGCACGATTACAATCAGAAGCGTGCCAGCTTGATCTGTTCCAACATTTTCTAGACAATGGCACCTAGGCCTGCCATGGATTTGCAGACGCGAGGCGGGCGCCTTTGGCAGTCACACTGACTGAAAATTGAATGATTTATCTTCAAGTTTCCTTTTTAATTTGTTCGCGGTTAATCGTCTTTAAATTCAATATTTAAGTAGTTTAAAGCAGTACATCAAATCAATCATCAAATGATAAGGAACGTCATGCAACAAGGAATTTTGTACAGATAAGTCTTTTTCTTGTTTTGATTGGACATTGTAGTCTTCTAAATTTGCTATGCTATAAGTAAAAACTTAATGTAAATTCTTGTTTTTTTTTTAAAAACATATTAACTTCACTTAGCATATGTCCTTTTAAGTTTTTGGATCAACTATCTATTATAAAAACAATGCTAATTTCTGTTTAATTGTGGATCCATCAAAAGTAACGAAATAATTAAATATGATAGTATTCTTATTTTAATGCAATAAATGATATTCTACCCTTCTGACATTACCTAGTTCTTAGAAATATTGTAAAGGGTTTTTCCAGTGCTTTTCCAATCCGGGAAAGCTCCTAAAAATTTTGGCGCCCGAACGGAAGGGTCCGATTTCGGTAGGAAGATTATCAAAGGATTAACATCCTTTGATAATCCTGTGTATGAAAGTACGCTGGCGCGTATGCGCTTAGCGACAGTAGCGGATCGATGGCCTAGCTGTGAGTGAAAATGCTATCTAAAAATTAGAAAAATTAGTGTAACAAGTAAAAAAAGTGAAAAAAGTTAAAATATTAAAGTAATTAGCCAGTAATATTTGTGATTTAAAGGGGGGATACCGCGCGTAAAATTTCAAAGTGAAAATGCCTTAAACTCGCGTTATAATTAATAAAAATTTTAAATAAATGCAACTGTGAAAGCTAAACAAAGTTAAAATTAAGAAAAAGATCTTTTTGTTTAAAACAAAGTGTATATACAAATAGTTTGAAAAAAAAGTTATTAATAATAAAAATGACTAAGTTAAATTAATAAATAAAGTGTTTTGCGTTAAATAATAAAAAAAGAAGTTTGACATAATTTATCTTTAATAACAAAAGTAAAAAATCTACAATTTAAAAAAAATGGAAATAATTTCTTAATTGACAGTTGACGATGAAATATGTATAACTGTAAAATTTAGTAAAAGAAATCAAACTAAAGCATGTAAATGCTATAGAAACCATTTTAAAAAAAAGCAATTTTAGTTGGACTTTTAAAAAAAAATGTGAATAAATTAATTAATTACATATGTTTAAATTTAAAACTAGTTAAAATGCAAAAACAAAATAATAAAATGGTTAAAATAATGACGAATTTTTTAATGAAATAGTAAAAGTAATAAATAGTTAAATAAAATGTTTAATTCTATTGAAAAATAGCCAAAATTATAAAATTTGAAATATGTAAAAACTTGAAAATCTTGTTGCTGTTATACTTATTAAAATATTTATTTGATCTTTTTTTTGCAATTTAACTAGTTATTTAAAAAAAAAGAGTAAAAATCGTGTTTAACAGAAAGAATTTAAATAACTAAAACAAGTATCTGATTATATAAAAAAATAAAATTTACTAAAAATTAAAATGTTTTGATAACGGAATAAAAATATAAAATGGCTTCAAAATAAAGTGTCTAAAACGGAACATAAGCAAATCAAAGTTCAAGTCAACTCGGAATAATAGTATTTTATTCATCAAGGAAGTTAATTTCAAAAATATCTTAAATCGTATGTATTAGAGGATATATATTTTACAATCAAAAGAATACATTTAATAAAAAAGACAATTTATTTATGAAGATACAAGAAGGTTACGTTTACAAAGTGTGCGCTTGCACGTAGAGCAAATAAACAAATGAAACGCTAAGCCGAAGCAAGAACGCTTAGAGATAATATTTCCCTCTTCTTATATTCATACAAACGCCATGCGCATGCGCCGAGAACGTCTCAAGTATATACATTATCAACACTCTCACTACTTGGACGTTCTCATAACTTTACTAATAACATTAATTTTAGTACGAAACATATTAAATTTTTCAAAACATAAGAGTTTTGTAAAAATATTCGCATATTGGTCACCTGTTCTTACATATTTTGATAAAATTTCTTTATTCTGAACCTTTTCGCAAATAAAATAGTGACGAATATCTATATGTTTCGTTCTTCGATGGAATACAGGATTTTTACTAAGTTTAATTGTGCTCTGGTTATCTATATATAATGTTCTAGGACTGTCGCAAGGATGACCAATGTCTGATAACAACTTTCTTAGCCAGATCGCTTCTTTTGCGGCTTCGCTCGCTGCTATTAATTCGGCTCTCGTGGTACTAAGACTAACAGTAGCTTGTTTTCTCGAGCACCAAGTCACGCTGCCGCTACTTAACATAAATAAATAACCCGTAGTCGATCTGCGTATGTCGACGTCCGCAGCATAATCGGCGTCAGAATAACCTATAAGTTCGCTGTTATCACGCGTAAACAAAAGTCTAAAATCTTGTGTTCCTTTAATATATCTTAAAATGCGCTTGACGGCACTCCAGTGCGATTCATCATGCTTATCCAAATACCTACTAGTGACACCGACTGCATAAGCTAAGTCTGCTCTAGAGACCATAGTTAAGAAAAGTAGTGAGCGTAATGCTTCACGATAAGGAAAATCTGATTTAATTTTAGTTGCAGCAACTAGATGGGTGTTTGGATCAGCAGGAGTTTTTATCGGATCAGCATCATCCATTTTAAAAAGGTGTAAAATATTTTTAATATAATCCTGTTGATTGATAAAAATCGAGTTTTCATCTCTTAGTATTTGCATACCTAAAAATAAACTTAAATCGCTTACAGTGATGTCGAATTCATCTTTAAGTATTTTAATAAACGCATCTAAAATATTTTGATTATTAGCTAATACAAGACCGTCATCAACATACAAAGCAAGATAAATTTTATCATTTTTAAATAATCCTACATAAATGCATTTGTCAGCATTACTTTGTACAAAGTTTAAGCGTTTTAAAATTATCAAATCTATCATTCGAAAATAACGACCAGACTGTTTTAGCCCGTAAATTGATTTGTTAAGTTTTAATACAAGTTTTTTATTTTTCACATCTAATCTATCTGTAAAGCGCATAAAAATTGTCTCTGTAAGATCACTATTTAAATAAGCCGTACTGACATCAAATTGAATTGCTTTTAAATTTTCTTTAACTATTATCGTAAAAAGAACGCGTATAGAATCAAAGTGTACGACCGGGGAAAATATTTCATCATAGTCGACTCCGAATTGTTGTGAACAGCCCTGTGCGTAGAGGCACGCCTTGTACCGCAGCGTGTCTTTCTCGTTCGAGCCTTTATCTTTGAAAACCGATTTATGTCCTATCGCTTTTCGGTCTTTAGGCAATTCACAAACAGTCCAGGTTTTATTCTTTTCGTGAGCGGCTAATTCGTCGTCAATCGCTTGTTTCTATAAATCGGCGTCATCACAGCTTATGGCCTCGTTATAATCTTTTGGTGGGCTATGAGTAATCATGCATGCTTGATATTTAATAGGAGTTTTTAAAGTGTTTCTGGGTCGCAAGCCATATCGCGTGGGTTGTTCTCGATTATCATTTAACAAACCATCGAAAATATCGTTAGCTTCTACTTCAGGGGGATCAACGTCTGCTTGATCTCGCGAAACAATATCTGCGCATTCTCGGTCGACTAATGTATTATCACGCGTTTCCACGTTGGTTTCATTGCAACCGTCTCTCTCTAGATCAGCATCATTAAAAATTTTCATGCGTTCACTGCTTGTATCCGGAGAAAAATTTTCGTCAAAAATTAGACTTTTTGAAATCGTGATCCGGCCCGTTTGAATATTAAGTGGACGATAATTTTCTGACTCATTTTCATAACCAACAAATATTAATTGCGTTAATTTCGCGTCCCATTTTTGTCGAAGAACATCAGGTATTAACGGGTAAGCACTGCAACCAAAAATGCGAAAATGCGACAGATTTAGTTTTCTGTTAGTCCATAGCTCGTACGGCGTTGCTGTATTTGACTTGGAACCTAACGTTCTATTAAGCGTATATACGGCTGTGTTTAAAGCTCCGGCCCAAAGTCGTGTCGGTAAATTTCGCGATAATAACATCGTTCTTGCGCTCTCTACGATGGTGCGCATCTCACGCCCAGCTCACTCGTTCTTTTCAGGAGTGTACGGCGAGGATGTCAACAAGCGTATGCCTTCTGATTCCAAGAAATCAGTTACCTTTTTATTTTTATATTCTAAGCCGTTGTCGGTACGTAAAACTTTTATGTTACAAATAAATCGATTTTCCGTGGCTTTAACATATTTTTTTATTATATCATACGTGTAATTTTTATGTTGTAAAAAATAAACGTTGCGAAATCCTGTTGCCTCGTCTTTAAAAAGTATGAAGAAACGCGCTCCACCTATAGAAGGTGTTTGCATTGGACCGCATAAATCCGAAAAAATAATTTCACCCGGCAATACGTTGTTTTCTGTTGATTTAGCATGAAAGGATGCTTTACAATGTTTGCCTATTGGACAATCTTTACAAAAGAAATCTTCCTTATCAGTTAAAACTATGCCTGATGCAACGTTATTATTTACCATTTTTTTAATAGAATTACTATTAATGTGGCCGAGGCGTTCATGCCATACTTTTCAAGGAGCTGCGGATGTAAAATTCGCTTTGATTTTCGTTTTTGTTATCATAAACATTTTTGTTAATTTATCATTTAGCTTTATTCCTTGCGCTAATAGAGATTTGTCTTTTGATAAAATACGCGCATTTTCAAAGAGGATAACATACATTGAATTCACAGTCAAAACACCTGACGACAATAAATTTCTTTCTAATAACGGAACATATAGAATGTTTTCTGTAATACCTTCGAGCCATTGGTTATTCACGAGATGCATAATCGGGATTTTGCCATAACCTTCAACTTTTAGCTTACGTCCGTCGCCGAGGTAAACATAGTCAATGTGTTTAGACGTTGCAAATTCTATAAACCATTCTTGATGACAAGACATGTGTCGCGACGCGCCACTATTTAAAGCCAACAATCTTTTTCTTTAATTTTACTAAAGAACTCATGTGTATGTTTGCTCGAAAAATTCGCGGAAATGCGTTTGGGATCGGCCGGTTTTTCAGAAGCTATGAATGCTGTTAAATTTGCGGAATCATCGTTACTCGACTTAGCATTAGTATTTACGGTATAATTTGAATTTTTATTCTTGCTACGCGACCGTTTCCTAAATAACAATAACGCGCAATATGGCCTTGTTTCTTACAAAAATTACAAATAAGATTTTTGTCGTGTTGTTTCTTGTCTTCAGCGGTACGATTTTCGTTACCTTTTTTCGTGATGTTCATTGCGACGAAGGCCTTATGGATGTCATCTGTCTGGGTCATCCGGCTTTCTTCTCGAAGAAGTCGTTCTCGCAGATTTTCTAAATTCTGATTCTCCGTTGGTACGCTGTCTCATGCAGATAGAAAAGCGTTGAATTTTGACGGTAATGTACTTATGATCTTTGCCATGATCATCACATCAGATACTGTTTCACCTATGTCTTTTAGCTGGTTCGCAATATTTTCTAATTTGGCTATATGTTGAGCGATATTGTCACTGGGAGATATCCTATATTCATGGAACTTGGTAGTAAGGTCAAGCTTGTTTGATGCGCTCTTCTATTCATGTATTTCAGAAAGCTTTCTCCACATACCGTTAGCACTAACACAAGTAATAAGATACTCCAGCTGAGAGTATTCCATGGTCGAGAAAAGAAAAAACGTCGCCTTGGCATCCTTCCTTATCCATGCTTGTATAGCGTTTGTGTTAGCGTCAGTTGCTGGTTGTACCGGTGCAGGCTTAATTTCTCTACCTTCGGTGACATTCAGCAGATAATGGGCGACAAGAGCAGCACGTATTTGGAACTTCCAAAAGTGAGAATTCTGCCCAATAAATTTAGTTATGCTTTTTAGATCTGATGTTTCCGTCATTTTGATTCCTGATCACAATCACGCGGCACAAATCACACACAAAGAAAAATGTCTTTTGTCTTTTAGAATAAAAGTATAGTCCTTAAACAAAAAAGTCTTTCACAAAGAAATAAACTGTTCGTAAACGTATTAAGATTTTAAATTAAAAAAGAGACCAGTGGCCTGGGCCCATAACCTATTGGAGGATATATATTTTACAATCAAAAGAATACGTTCAATAAAAAAGACAATTTATTTATGAAGATACAAGAAGGTTACGTTTACAAAGTGTGCGCTCGCGCGTGGAGCAAAAAAACGAATGAAACGCTAAGCCGAAGCAAGAACGCTTAGAGATAAGATTTCCCTCTCCTTATATTCATACAAAGGCCATGCGCATGCGCCAAGAACGTCACAAGTATATGCATTTTCAACAGTATGTAATTGTCACCCAAGCCGAAGGCGAGGAAGACAAACATACGATTTAAGGCATTTTTAATTAACTCCCGTGGTGAATAAACGTTTTTTTTTTACAAAAGGCGCGAATAGTGGGTATTTTTCTGCTGGTAGGGAGACCAGTACCCACTTTTTGCGCAGTATGTAAAAAAAGAACCTATTGAAGTAATTTGTAAACTGCGAAATGGAAATTTAGCCTAACGTCCAAAGTCGCTTTAAAGTAGAATTTTTTTTGTATTTAAAGAAAAAGTAAAATAAAAATAACGATTCTTTTGATGGGTATTTAAAGCGCCGACACTTGTAACGTTGATACAGTATTATTTTATAAGTTGACTAAGATCGTCTAAATTGTTACGATCTTTTTTTCGATAATTTTAATTTTGACTTGCCTTTGGCATAATATATTTATTGTAAGTGCGGTCAATTTCGTCTTTGTCTTTAATTTATTCAATTGTTTCGTATGTGCAAATTTATATGTTATCATTTTGTTACAGCCCTGAAGAAGAACTTCATAAAAAGTTCGAAACGTCGGTTTTTAACCAAATAAAGTTTAGCTCGAACATTCATTAAAAATTGTTGTTAATTATTTAAAGATAACAGTATATTATCCCTATTGAAAATAATCATGTGATTTTTTTATGTGAAATTTTCACCTAAAATTTTAACATAATTTTTGTTTCAATTTGTCACATTAATTTTTTAGGTGATTTTTTTAGGTAATTTTTTTAGGTAATTTGATGATGGAATTCCAATTGAATATCATTGTGATTTTAGAAATTCAACGTAAATTCATGAATATTTTTAAGCGATAAAAATAATATTTCTTTTAAATTAAATTTATTTATGTTTTTCATTGCGACCTATAAAAATATCTCTGTTCACTGAATATAATAGAACGTGAGAAAGCAGGCCGAATGATCGTCGTTTTATACCAAATGAAACTGTTAGTTTATAAGCTCTCGACTCTTTTATTCTTTTCGTGCGCGTTCGCTTGCCATAAAAAAGTCAATAGGTAGAAGGCGGAGTAGCACTCTGACGGTTAATTACCAGTACTATTATATAAATGTATAGATTAGTATTCGATGACTAACCGCTAGGGGGCTGCAACGCTTTTTATGTATTGACTTTCTTATGGCAAGCGAACTCGCATGAAAAGTATAAAAGAGTTTAGTGCTTATAAATTGACAGTTTCATTAGGTCTAAAACGACGATTATTCGGCCTGCTTCTTACGTTCAATGGATAGAGATATTTTTATAGGTCGCAATGGAAAACATGAATAAATTTAATTTTAAAACAATATTATTTTAATCTCTTTAAAATATACATAAATTTACGTTGAATTTTTATAATTACAACGAATTTCAATTAAAATTCCATCATTAAATTACCTAAAAATTACCTTAAAAATTACCTAAAAAAATCACCTAAAAAATCATGTGACAAATTGAAACAAAAATCATGTAAAAATTTTAGGTGAAAATTTCACATAAAAAAATCACTTGATTATTTTCAATAGGGATAATATCAAAATTTTATAATGATAGTAAACTTATGTCAATAAATTAAGTTATCATTTTGACACATTCTTTTCTATAATAAGAGAAATTTTGCTAACATCTTTTGCAGTTATTCTTTTTTGTTAAGTAGTAATTTTTTTTTATTATTTTTTCCATCAGATCTGAAAAAATTTTGTATAAAAATGAAAATTTCATTAACATTACGACACCCTATTTGCCTTTCGAATAGTTAATTAATGATAAAAATTTGACTGATATTATTAGTCTAAAGTAGATAATTAACAGAACCTGTAAGACATTGCAATAATTCGATTAAATAAAGAATTAATTATTATATTTATTAAATGGTATGTAACACAGGCACCGTGCTCCTAGCTCTTTCAGAATTTAATTGAAGCACTGAAATATAACTCTTTTTAGCCTTGAACAAAATTTGCTAAAATTTCGAATTTTTTCGCGCACAATAAAAAAAACGCGAATGTAATGGAAAGAAGGAATCATATTTTCTTTAAAATAAAAGTTGCAATCTATTTTTTTTCACTTCAAAATTTAAGCTGACGCACTTTGTAAAAAGTAATATTTTTTGCAATTGAGTTAAAACTAACTAGGAGAGTGTCACACCTCCGGATCACGGATTTTGCTCAAACTTTGGGATAAGTTTTCAGATTACGGAATATGAAAAAAGCTAAAGTTATAGTCACAAACACTCAATATTTCCCTAGGTACAGGCAATTAAAGAGAATCACTAAAAAATTTACTAGATTTTCAAACGCATGTAGTTCCTTAGCATTGATAGGTAGAAGCTTGAAACCTTTTTCAAATTAAAGCTGAGCTCAAATCCTTACGAAACAGTGGTTACAGCATCTCAAAATATCATTTTTTCCCAAAGTTAGAGCGTAATAAGGATTGGACCTGAATTTTCTTTTTAAAATATTAATTAATAATAAGAGCGGAAATTAGGTCCAATGTTTATTACGCTCCAACTTTAGGGAAAAATAATATTTTGATATGCTGTAACTACTGTTTTGAAAGGATTTGAGCTCAGCTTTAATTTAACAAAAGTTTCAAGCTTCTAGCTATTAATACTAAAGAACTATATGCGCTTAAAAATCTAGTAACTTTTTTAATGATTTTCTTTAATTGCCTGTAACTAGGGAAATATTGAGTGTTTGTGACTATAATTTGAGCTTTTTCCATATTCCGTAATCTGAAAACTTATCCCAAAGTTTGAGTAAAATCCGTGATCCGGAGGTGTGAGACTGTCCTAGTAAGTAATTAAAACAAAGATAAGAATGATATAGAACGATAAATTTACTACTAATACCAAAACTAAAGTGATGACATCAGTATGTAATGTAGTCGAAAAATAATTCAAGTAAACTAAATGTTAATTAAAGAAAAATTGAAAAGAATCATATACATTTTAAAAATTTATTCTTTGCTTTAATAAGGATAATATGCATAATTCAAAGGGTGGGGACATAAACTAGAAAAACATCTTAAGCGCCTGGCAGGAAGTACTAGGTTGAGATGGGTTGTGTGTTGTGTATAGTGCACGATATGCAGTACTAGATGCCAATTTCCGTTTATGATCCGATTTTGGGGAAGTACGTGAATAAAAATAAAAATGAAATGAATATATAGGCAAATGAAAAAGTTTGAAAAATTCCACAATAATTGAAATAAAATGAATAATAAAAATAAAAGGGAAATTAGTTTTAAGTCGTGCAGTAATTCTCTGAAAAAGTAAAGGTGGCATCGTCATATGTCATCACTGCATCGATGGGTTCAGGGTCAAGCGAATTTTTGCAAAAAAGATGACTATTACGAGCGAGATATAGACGAATGAAAAATTTTAGTAATGTAAACGAAGATGAAAGCCTTTACATTAAGACGCTAAATAGATGATTAGCACCCGCAGAGAACAATACGTTGAGAGGCGATGTATTGTACTTATTTCGTATATTTAAAAGGGGGTGCACTGCAGTGATTTTAAGCGATTAAAAAAATGAAATAAAAGAAAAATGATGATATAAAATAGAGGATGAAGTAATAATGATAAATAAATAAAAGAATCGAATACATTAAGTAATATGCATATTATCTAAAACGTTCCAAAAGGTAATAATATTGAAATAAATAAAATTTTTTAACAAAATGAATTAATAAATAATGCAGTCACTTAAGGTTAAGTAAAAATCTAAAAATCTTGCATAATTGAAAAAAAGGGGGGGATATCAAGTATAACTAAAAGTCGGAGAAGTATCCCCATCTTTTAAAACATATATGAGTGTAGCACCGCGTCAAGGGAAAGGATCATCGTAATAAATTCCTTTGGTAACAAGTAATTATAATCCTCTCTTAAACCGCCTTATGAGTATAAAATTGGTAGTAACCATTTTCGCGCACACAGTCTGAATATTAACATCGTCTTGTGAACTTTGTTAGTTACTTTAAAATAGTAGTTTTAATATTTTTGGATACTACAACTTAAATGGCACGAGGCAACTAAATTCTGCAATTAAAAATTTTTCTTTTAAGGTAAAATCTAAAAAAAATTTAATTTAATTATTTTAAATAATTATTTCTACTATTTCAATTAATTATCTAAATCAAAAATAAATAAGATACGTATACATTTTTTGGAAGTTTTACTTTATTAATTTTGCTTTTATGTACTAATTAATTAAAAATTTGAAAATTTTTTTTTAAGAACAATTAAATAAAGATATTTTTATGGTTTTTGTCTACATACACATAACTTGCTCTGCAAATTTAATTATAATTAGGGTTGTCATTAATTATTAAATAAATTCATTGTATTTATAGACAAATTTAAAGATTTTAACATTGAATTTTTTTTTAATATAAAATATTTTAAAAATTAAATTTAACATGGATTTAGTTTTCATTTCTAAAGACGGCAATAAGTGAATAATAAAACTAATATATAATAGTATTGAAATTGTTTATGATTTAATAAAATTAAATAATCAGTTGTTTATAAAAACAAAATTACTATCTTTACTTTTTGATTACATTTATTATTATTGGATAATTTTCATTAAAATTTAACTCAAGAAAAAAAATTGTACCTACTTCTTAATTTTCATATTATTTTACATTCTTTAACACAAAATTGTAAATACAACATAGTGAAAAGGCAAATAATTAAATAGTATTAATACTATTATATATGAAATGTTAATTTTATCACAGTCAATAAAAAGAAAAATTCAAACAATAAAATTTTACCGAAATAATAATTTCTTTTTGTACACTAGTGAATATCAAAACAAGAATCATTAAATACTGAATTTCGTTTTATTTAAATTCTGAAAATCTAATTTGAATTTTGAAAGTAAGCTTCAAAATAAATAATACGTATAGATTTGATAAAATTTAAAAGATTTGTAAAAATTTCATTTTTTTTATTTTTACATTGCCACTTGAACTGTGTTTTACCCATCACCGGGACGATGATTTATTTTAAGTAAGGGGGGATATCATTCAGAAATATTTGTAGTTGTTCTAGATATTTACAGGTTTTGAATAAAGATATAATAAAATAAAGATAGATACTTTCAGTGATAGCAAATTTTAAATATCATACTATGACTAAATATATTACCAATCAAACTGACTAATACAATGTATTACTGAATAAGGACAAACCATTTTGAGAATGATGTACGAAGAAATCGCGGATGACGCATCACTAGAGATGATGACAGCGTTGGCTAGCAGCTTCGCACTATAACTGGATCAAGAAATTTTGACAGTAATAATATGCCGTTGAAAGATTTCTTACAAGATATAAGAAACGGAAAAGCGCAGGTACCAAAAGGACAGGAAACCCAATATATAAGGGCACTGTTGGGAAAGTTGCAAGGAAGTGCCCGAGACTGCACCTATGGCCACTCGTTTGATACAGTGGAAAGTCTAATCAAGCACTTGAAGACTAGGTTCGCTCCAGGAAAAAACCATACATATTATTCGACTAAAATAAATGAAATAAGAATAAGACAGGGAGAAACTGCGGGGGATTTCCTCGATCGACTTAATATTTTGTTAAACGCGGCAACGACTTCTTTAGAAGAAGTTAACCCCGCGATAAAACCATCACAGCTTGATTTTATGGTTGCACCTTTGAAAATGACAGCCTACAAGTGGATAATAGCAAGCCACAAAATTTGCAAACTGCTTACGAAGAAGCAATTAGAATAGAAATTAGGATAAACTCGAACATCATACGAGACACTCGCTACAAGTTCAACCCATAACTGCGTAGCCCTGATTGGGAAAGGACTGAATACTCATCTGCTAACCATGCAAAGAGAAATCCCAACAACTGGCGCATGCCACAGGATAATAGACCGTTTAATATAAGATACTTGGATCAGAGACAAGCAGGAAGTGCCGACATTCAACAGCAATATCATCCAAACTTTGCAAAAAATAATTATGCGCAAACAAGCCATCACTTTGTACCTGCGCAACGACAACCAAGAGTATACTTTCTTTCAATATCACCAACGTAGACCTCAATATGGAAGTTATTTTGACTCAGGATATAGAAATCGAAATAATCAACTATTCTAGGACCAAAGACTGTTTAATCTATATCAACTCCAAGGTGAAGAATATCAAAATCGAAGATTAGCTTATCGTGACAACAATTATTTTCAGAGAAATACCTATCAGCCAGTAGGTGGAAACGCGCAGAGATATCATACCTCAAACAATTACCAAGATGTCGACAATTTAAACTCGAATGTGGTTCGTTACTGACAGGAGTTGGCGAGCCAAAACAACTCGAACTACATCCAGCCTGCACCAAGAATGAACAATTCCCAAGTAGCTCAGGGACATTAGACTCAATCCATGGAAGCAGTACCAAAGACGAGAGCACCAGTGATGATGTTATCACAATCACGAACTTATATCAAGGACTTGTAAATGCAGAGTCCTGCGATGATGAGACCATCTGAATAAGGTTGTACATTTCAGAAGGCAAGTCACCATGGATGACATTTATGATAGCAGCGGAGCAGCAGTAAACATTGTTAAATTCAACGTTATAAAATCTGAACTAGAGTTTGACCCTACCGGAAGTACAGAACTTAGCAGGAGATGTCATGAACCCTATACCATTTCTGGAATACAACAAAAGCACAGACACAGACCAAGCGGTTCAGAAAAGCAGTGTAGATAATGACATAAATTATAGTGATACAGCTGCAAGCGCAGATGTACTAGAAGATCTTCCAGACACAATTAAAGGAAGATCCAAAGAGATTTTGGAAATTAAGTTAAAACGGACCAACTTGACAGATGGATACTTACCAAAGATCGATGTAAATGACCCAAAGATATTAATAGGAGAAGGTTTAGTGACTAACCATAATGGAAAATGCAGAGTCATGGCCATCAACATTCATGACGAAGATATCACGCTAGACATACCTCGTTGTGAGTTAATGGCTTTTAAATACGTAAATCCAGAATTTTACAATGAGTTATCTTCGGACAGTGAATCACCAAGAATAGGCGACACCTATTTAAGATGCCAGAAGATACTTAGCATTTTAAGCATAGACCATATGAACAAAGAGAAGAAAGAACATGTAAAAGATTTAATCTCAGACTATAATGACGTCTTTCAACTGCCAGAAAATTTTCTACCTGTAACACATGTAACTGAACATAGGGTACCCACAACTGATGATATACCTATTAACACCAAGCAGTATCGACATCTACCAGTGCACAAGCAAGTTATTGAGGATCAGGTTAAAAAGAAGCTGAGAGATGGCACGATAGAACCATTTTGTTGACCTTCAAGTAACCCAGTCATCAATTAGGAGGATCAGTATATTTTTCAGTGTTTGACCTTGCTAATGGATATCAGCAATTGCCATTACGTCTAGAAGACAGATGAAAAAGTGCTTTCACCACGCCTCACGGACACTACCAGTATACGCGTCTTCCTAAAGGCCTAAAGGGGGCGCCATCAACGTTTCAGCGAATAATGAACCATGTCCTTATGGGACTACAGAACACCGAGATGTTGGTATATCTGGATGACACTATAATTTATTCAAAAGATCTTCATGAACACGATCGAAAAACTCGTAAATTTTTCGATCAATTGCGTAGCGCAAGATTGGTTTTGCAGTCTAAGAAGGTCGAGTTTCTTAGAAAGGAGGTGACCTTTTTAGGACATATAATCAGCGAGCAAGGGATACAACCAGACCCAGGAAAGATAAAAGCAGTAGTTGAATTTCCTACACCCAAGACGCCAAAGAACATAGAATAATTTCTAGGCCTAGCTAGGTACTATAGGCGTTTTATAAAAGATTTCTCAAAAGCTGCCAAACCTTTGACTCATTTCTTAAAAAACGACTAACCATATGAATGGGGATCAGCGCAAGAAGATATTTTTCAAAAACTAAAACAGCACTTGGTGCAAGCACTAATACTTATCTTTCCTGATTTTGAGAAACAGTTTACTTTAACCACAGAAGCTTTTGATTACGCCATTAAATCAGTATTAAGCCAAGAAAAGGACGGATTCGACCACCCAGTAGCTTTTCTATCACGACTACTAAATAAGGCTGAAAGGAACCATCGTACCACCGACAAGGAGTGTTCAGCTGCTCTATATTCAATGCACCACTTTCGACCCTACTTATTATGTAGAGAATTCATATTACAAGAAGACCATGAGCCTTTGAACTGGATGCATAACCGGAAAGACCCAGGACGACGGTTGATGCGATGGATGATGAAATTCACCGATTATCCATATAAATTGAAATATAAACCCGGAAAATTAAATACTGTTGCAGACGCACTAAGCCCAAACCCAGTGGAAGAGCCAACAGAAAAAGAACTTAATGAAAACTTGCTAAGACTCAGAGTATTAGTTCTAGGAACTAAGGATACTCCAGTTCTTGAGAAGGGTACAGGTGATCAAGGAGATCCAGAAGCACCACTCGAAAAAAAAATGCCGTACCAAGCATTTCTTAGAGACCACTCACCGCAGATCCGACTATACCAACCACATCAGGAATGGCTAAACGAGGTTGACCTCCAGGCTCAAACATTAAAAAAGAGAGTCCAAAATTGGATCACAGTGTGATTGCAAAACGGACCAGATCTCGAATCACACCAGCCACGACTTACATAAAACCAAAACCTTTATGCTAAGAGATCTGTTTACAGAGAAACAGTGGCAAGTAGAGTACGTTCAGTAGTTTCTGAAAAAACTAAGACTGGAAGTTCTTTAAGAACTAGCAGTGACCTATCCAGCACCGATGAAGGGACAGGATCAAAAACTAAGAGTTTAAGGACGAAATTCAGAACTCATAGACAACAATTGCCTTTGCAGTCACCTTCTGAGTCAGGAAGTGATTTAGGTACACGAAAGCAAGATGAAAAATTGCCACTTATTGACCCTAGACGGAGTGGATTGCGGATGTTAGACACCACGGAGTCAGAAATGACGGAGACTAGTAAAGAACTAGCTGAACAATTAGAATCTGTTAATCAACCCCAAGTTTCTAATATAGATGACCATGTTATTGACTTAAGCGCAGTACCACTCAGTGATACCGGAGAAGGCACCGATAGTGAAGATTTCTCTATTGAACAAACTCCAACACAAGAAGGAAATCAACCAACTTTAGCGGCATCTATCTTATCTGCTACAAAAGATTAATCTGACATAATTACTTCAGAAAACATTTCACACGAAATAACCAGATGTTTCAAGGACGGCGATGGTGCAGTACCCAAATCTTTATTGTCATCTACGGGAATAGAAGATGACTCTGCTGCAATCATTGACAGTCATAGTGCAGTAACTGAGACCCCGGTCCCTAAGAAGCGAGGGTTAACAACTGCTGACAAACAAAGAATAAAAATGGATACCGAACGTAAGTGCAATAAATTGGAACAAAGTTTGAAAGAATAATGGTATAATACAGGAGATTGGGTGTTTCTGGAGAAGCTAGAAGAATCACCCACAAAACCAATGCTTGATTATTTCTCTGATGGTGATGAAGTTTTGATGTCACATCGAATGGAATTAGACAAACGTGTAAAAGAGTTTAAACTTATTGTAGAAAACTATGCTTATGTTAAAAATGAGCCTCGAAAATCAAAGTTTGACGCTTACTATTTAAAACCTTTAAAAATAGTAAAATTGCTAGCCCTATTAAAAAAGTTCGTGCTGATTCTGTACTGATTTTACACTGAACTCAGTATGTGATTCGTACTGTATAGACGTAGAATCAGCATGATATTCACATAAAATCCGTACTGAGCGAACTCTGAAAAAAGTCTCAAAACGCGATGCGAAAAACGTACGAAATTCGTACTAATAAGGTTAAAAAACTATACGAAATTCGTGTAAAATCAGTACAAAATCTGCGAATGCATATTTAGGTATATATTCAGTAAACCTACTCAGCACGTAATCAGTAAAAAATCAGTACACCGTTTGTACAATTTTGAAGCCCAGTCTGTACTTAATTTTATTAAAATAAATGTTCAATTGGTATTGATTGACCGTAAAATCTGTACAAATTCCCAAATTAGGCATTAGAATGTAGAATAATGAAATAAACTCAGTACAAATTCAGTATGAAAATAATACGTGATTGGTACAAAATTATAACTGATTTCATACACAAACTTCTTACAATACGTGATTAATTCATACTGAAATTGCATAAATTCTATGCGAAATTTTAGACTAGGGTTCAGACAGAATGATTATAATATCTCAATACGAATTCAATACGAAAACAGTACGTAATTTGTCCAAAAACTGAACAAAATTCGTTAAAAATCTTACGGCAATACGTGGTTTATCAGTACTGAATTTGAATAAAATACGTACAAGATTCGAGATCAAGCAATAAAATATGAAATAGTTAGGTAAAGTTGATGCAAATTCAGTACGAAAACAGTACGTAATTCATACAAAATTATAAATGATTTCTCACACAATCTTTTTACAATACGTGATTAATTCATACTGAAATTGCATAAATTCTATGCGAAATTTGAGACAAGGGTTGAGACAAAATGATTATATTATCTCGATACGAATTCGATACAAAAACGGTACGTAATTTGTACAAAAACTGAACAGAATTCGTTCGAAATCTTACGGCAATACGTGGTTTATCAGTATTGAATTTGAATAAAATACGTACAGGATTCGAGATCAAGTAATAAAACATGGAATAATTAGGTGAACTTGATGCAAATTCAGTACGAAAACAGTACGTAATCGATAGAAAATTATAACTGATTTTACACACAATCTTTTCACAATATGTGATTAATTCATACTGAAATTGCATAAATTCTATGCGAAATTTGAGACCAGGTTTCAGACAAATATTTTATTGCTAAATCTCGAATCCTGTACATATTTTATTCAAATTCAGTACTGATAAACCATGTATTGCCGTAAGCTTTTGAACGAATTCTGTTCAGTTTTTCTACTAATTACGTACCGTTTTTGTATCGAATTCGTATTGAGATAATATAATCATTTTGTCTGAACCCTAGTCTCAAATTTCGCATAGAATCTATGCAATTTCAGTATGAATTAATCACGTATTGTAAAAAGATTGTGTGTAAAATCAGTTATAATTTTCTATCGATTACGTACTGTTTTCGTACTGAATTTGCATCAAGTTCACCTAATTATTCCATGTTTTATTACTTGATCTCGAATCCTGTACGTATTTTATTCAAATTCAGTACTGATAAACCACGTATTGCCGTAAGATTTTTAACGAATTTTGTTCAGTTTTTGGACAAATTACGTACTGTTTTCGTATTGAATTCGTATTGAGATATTATAATCATTCTGTCTGAACCCTAGTCTAAAATTTTGCATAGAATTTATGCAATTTCAGTATGAATTAATCACGTATTGTAAGAAGTTTGTGTATGAAATCAGTTATAATTTTGTACCAATCACGTATTATTTTCATACTGAATTTGTACTGAGTTTATTTCATTATTCTACATTCTAATGCCTAATTTGGGAATTTGTACAGATTTTACGGTCAATCAATACCAATTGAACATTTATTTTAATAAAATTAAGTACAGACTGGGCTTCAAAATTGTACAAACGGTGTACTGATTTTTTACTGATTACGTGCTGAGTAGGTTTACTGAATATATACCTAAATATGCATTCGCAGATTTTGTACTGATTTTACACGAATTTCGTATAGTTTTTTAACCTTATTAGTAAGAATTTCGTTTGTTATTCGCATTGCGTTTTGAGACTTTTTTCAGAGTTCCCTCAGTACGGATTTTATGTGAATATCATGCCGATTCTACGTCTATACAGTACGAATCACATACTGTGTTCAGTATAAAATCAGTACAGAATCAGCACGAACTTTTTTAATAGGGAGGGCATAATAATATTTTGTTAGAATTGCCGAACGAAAAACTCATGTGTAAACACATGGACAAACTAAAAGATCCGCGACTAGCGAATTTGATTAATGATCATACTATTTCAAAAATTTTTTATTATAACCACTGTCTGGTACTCAGATAGATTAATGTTCTTATAAGTAAATACCAAAAAGGGATCAAACTGACCGTCCTACCTACCCTTTTAAACACCACACAGAAAGTTACTTAAGGTTGTATGGGCTATACAGTCTGTGTCAAAAGTTAGTTTTTAGGAAAATCGTCTATATTTTTCGGTAGAAAGTAATTATTCAATTTTCAGCTCAGTAACTTATTAGATAATATTAAAACAATCATTTTAAACTTTGTTTCATTTAAATATAATGAATTATTTAAGAGTTATGACATTTTAAAGTTTATAAATTTTACACAAATCTAATGCAATTATAAATAATAATGCCAAACTTTCAAAAATGATTTTATTTAACTGCAACAAAGTTTATTTTGTTCACTTTAAAATTTAGAATCTATTGACGAGGATGGAATTTTTATTTTTATTTTTTATTAATATTTATTGCTAATTTTCTATGATAAAACAGTGAGTACCGTCTAAGACACATACATTTTTTCGCAGAAAATTAGCAATAAATTTTAATAAAAAATAAAAATAAAAATTCCATCCTCGTCAATAGATTCTAAATTTTAAACTGAACAAAATAAACTTTGTTGCAGTCAAATAAAATCATTTCTGAAAGTTTGGCATTATTATTTATAATTGCATTAGATTTGTGTAAAATTTATAAACTTTAAAATGTTATAACTCTTTAATGATTCCTTATATTCAAATGAAACAAAGTTTAAAATGATTGTTTTAATATTATCTAATAAATTACTAAGCTGAAAATTAGATAATTACTTTCTACCAAAAAATATAGACAATTTTCTAAGAAACTAACTTTTGACCAGACTGTATAGCCCATACAACCTTAATCGTTATTTGACTTTTACTAAAAGTTTGTACTAGACTCTGCTCGACTTTATAGACTGCATTAACTAATGTACCTTTAACCTGCAACCTCCTTATTTAGCTGTGACAGTTTTAAACTTATTGAACTCTACTAGACTGTGTCAAGACGACTCAATGAAATTCCTTGGCCGAGGTATAGTTTCAACAATAGATAATTGGGAATTTGTAAACCAAAATCTTAATAAAACTGCATACTTCTTTCTTATTTTTACAAACAATTGCAGAACACAAAATTTGAATTCCAGCACATAATTGGAAAAATCTTGTGATAAACAATTAAAGGTTGAGTGTGCTCAGTTTGCTACCTCCCAACAAGAGTGTTCAACGTTGAAACTAATAACATTATCTGCTTTTGAATTTTATTCTGACTTAATGACCTATTATTCCATCTACCATCCTTGATCTTTTTATTAACTATAAATTAGACTGGATTGATGACTAACGAGAACATGTAAATAGCTCGCGTAACCACCGAAATACAGACTTCATCTACATTCCAATCCTAATTCTAAGAAATTGAGTGTATGAGCAAAGAGTGAATAACAGCAATGATAATATACCAGGCTACCAAACCTGGTTAACTATGGATCTTATCCGATGTTTAAACCATCGAGTAAAAACCAGAAAATTTGTACATAATAAGAGTGGCATACTAACTGTCAGGCTTAATTTATCTCAGCACTAACACTACAAGCTTAAACAAACTAACCTTTACTCAGCTGCTCCTGCTCACCAAGCATGGCAAGGGACATATTTTCATTAAAAATACAATATCTATAACCAACAATTTCTACTGTTTTAGATATCATCTCAACGACCCATTAGATCATTACTTGACGAAACGCCAGCTTGTGCTTAATCCATTATTCACAGACCAATAACCAGGGTAGATACCAAAACAAGACGTTCAATCAGAAGAATTACCATCCATCTAAATTTGAGGCAATGATAAAAACAAAAATCAACTTGCCTGTAGGGGGAGCAAACGGAAGAGGACTCTGCTCCTCCTACAAAGACTGATGACCAATCGACTACATTGAAGATCTTTAACAATCAATACAAACGAAAGAAAAAAAAAGAAGAAAAATAATCATCAAAAATCAAAATTAGTTTTTGTTTCTATTTTTCGTGAATATTCGCTTTCTTTTATTTCATTATTAACGGCAGGCCGGAGTAGAACCTGATACCGACCGAGTAACAATTGAGTTGTTTGTTAGTTACTCAAGTATTAATTGGTGTATCTTCAAAATAAAGGTTGATCGCAATAGATATATTATTATTATTATTATGAATATCTATGCACAAGAAAAAAAAATCTACCGATTTGTTTTTGAGAAAAGTAAGGAACGCCGAAGTAAAGGATTATGTTTATAATATTTTCGCGTTCCTTACTTTTCTCAAAAACAAAGCAATAGATTTTTTTTTTCTTGTGCATAAATATTTGTAATAATAATATCTATTGCGCTTAACCTTCAATTTGCAGATACACCGATTAATACTTGAGTAAATAACAAAAATGCCAATTAGACAAGGACAGCGAATCCGGCCTGCCCTTAATTCAGTACTTATTGTATTTCATTTTTTTTATTATATTAGGTTAATTTTTAATTTTTTTTTATAATTTATTTTTTTTTTTAAATTGTGAAACCAAAATTGTTAATTGTAATATTAATGTAAAAGTGTGATTGATACTCCTAAATTTTAAGAAAATCTGTTTTCCATAACTAACTGTTGGATATGGCGCAGGGCGCTCAGTATATATGTAGAGGTTGTGTTTCATGTGACCATGGAATTTATCCCCTCCCTTCATTTGTCAGTCTTCGACGTTCAATTCGTCTCTGGTCGTTTCTCGTCAGTCTGTCGGAGTGCGCGCCTTCGTCCGTTCTGTTCAACAATTTAGATTTTTCTCTATTAAATAAATTTCTTTGTTTTATTATAACTTACTTAGAGAAGTGTGTTATATTTTTGTTTATTTAATTAGATCAGAAAGCTGAATTACTTTGTATTAAACTCGATGGGTTATTCATATATAATAAACTATTTAATAATGTATTTTGTGAGTTTTGTATTATTTAGAAAATCACCCAAATAAATTTGCTCATTATTCAATACTAACTGAAATCACGTCACTTTTTTTCTTATACCTTTAACCACTTTTACTTCGCTTTTCCAAATACACCTTAACTTGTTTCAGAAATTGTTTTTCCTAACTCCATTAAAATTTCATCTTAAACAATGTGTCAAATCATATTCTTTCACTACAAGAAAAAAATTTATAAGATTAATCTTGAGTGAGGACAGCTCAAGAAATTTATTAAAATACTGCGCATAAAAAGTTATGAACAAACTTCCAATATATAATATTTTAAGGTTAGGTTTATCGAGTTTGATATCTAATTTTCATTCGAAGCTCATGAAAAAAAATAGTAAATTAATAAATAGTCAATTTAAAGAGATATCAATCAGATAAAAAAAGCAAAAATCGATTCTAACAACTCTGATATCCCGTTAACAATATAAATAGAAAGATATATAAACACATATATATATATAGAATAAATATTTTATTTTTAATGATTTTAAATGTCCTTAAGGACTTTGTTATGAATACGAAAAAATTATTGTTTCTTTTAATTTATTTTCATTGATTATTTTTCTTATTATTTTATTTTGTCTGCAAAAAAAAAGAAAAAATTCTTCAGTGCCCATATGGAAATAATTTTCGTAAATAACTGTTAATAATATTGAATAATTGTAAATAAATGTTAAAAAAATGTCAGGATTAAAACATAACGTTACGACGGGATTGTTTTAAATAATCCCATCATAATTATTGGAAACATAAGTTAAATTCAAAGCAATTGAATCCATTATTATTTATAAAGAACTGTTATATTTTAATTAAAAAAAAGTTATAATAATCAAGTAAATAAATTCTAAATTATTAATTTAATAATAATAAAACTCACATGAACTTAACTTAATATACTATATATATAATCTAATAAATAAAATTAGTGCAATCAAAGTTTAAAATAACATTAGAATTAATATTATGATTTTTAATGAATGAGATTAACTATTAAATAAGTTGTAAAATCAATAAGCATGCTACTACTTGTCTTATTCGGGTAGTAATGTTCATCTCCGACATCTTCTCATCTCTGATTACACTATGATTCTTTACAAATGAGGCAGCAATAACTTTTGGTAATTTATTGATATTAACAAAATTTACGTTAATTACATTTCAAATAACTCCTGATTTGAGAGCATGACGAAGCTGCCCGCCTTCTAATAATATTTCTAATCCTATAACTTTTGAATAAACGATGCGTTCAATTGAGTTTTGTTACTATAAAGAAAAAATTTGTAAGATTAAACTCTAGTGCGGACAACTCAAGAAATCCACCAAAATACTATACATGATAAGTTATAATAAAAACTGTCAATGTGTCGTATTTTAAGGTTAGGTTTGTCGAGCTTCATATCTAATTTCCAATCTAAGCTTATAAAAAAATAACAAGTCCAAATGATTTTTTATTTTAACAAAAATTATTGTATTAACATAGCTTTAGTGCGGACAAGTCATTATATTTGTTTAATTCATAAATTTAAAAACATATTGATAAAATAAAAAAAGCAAAACTTGATTACTGCAGCTGCGACATCCCGTTAAAATAATTCAATTTAATTCTAACTATATGCTTCTTGGACAAACGTTGTCACTCCATGTTGGTTACCTATGATTGGAGATGTTTTACTATCCGTGGCTATCTCGTAACTCTCTATCTAATCTATCTAAAACTACTACTATTTCCCTAAAAAAGGAGAGCGCGCCACAACACAGTTATTCTCTTTTAACTCGCATTCAGCCAAGTCTTGGTACACTGAAAAGACGTTGGCCCTCACCCTGCCACATAGGTATGGCTGTGGTGGCGCTCGTGCTTCAGCATACTTAGGGACCCTCTAGGAAGGGACAAGAAAATATTGCCGCCATACTGATCTAAACCGGAAAGGAACGGATAAAGTGCTTATAGAAAACATCATGAGTCGTCTTCGTGGGGAATATTTACTGTCTCTTTCTAACATATTACGTCCTTATGTAGTTTCCGGTTTAGATCTCTTGTTTGTAACAGCCAATAGAAAACGCGGAACAAGGTTTCCAATCCCCTTCTAGGGGGTCCCTAAGCATACTGTAGGAACCAACCAGCACGTTAGCGGCGCCAGTTTAAGCACACTTAGTAAGCCGTAATGGTGGCACTGTATACTATGTGCTAACCTATACCGCAAGAGGATCGCGCAGCACGCTCATGATACGGGCTCGCGCTCGAGCGATGTCGGTCACACAGTCTATGTGAGCTATGGCGTTTGGCACCACTATAGACAGGTGGACGACTGTATTTACGCCAATGTCTTTTTAGTGTAGCTTCCCATAAACCTAGAAGTTGCAAGTTTGTAAATTTCGCAAGGTAAGCACAACGCGACTAGTACAGCTGCACTCAACTTGAGAAATTTATGTTTACTAAACAAAGAATTCTGAAATTAATTTTTCGTTATGTAACATATGAATCATAGTTATTTACAGTTATTCACTATTATTTACAGTTAACAATTGCTTACATTTATTTACAATTATATACAATTATTTAGTTTTTTATAGTTATTGAAAATTAGTTATAATTATTTACAGTTATTAACATTAAAAAAAATCTTTTTAATTAGTCAATAATTTAATAATATTAATAATTATTTACATTTACTTTCAGTTTTCTATAGTTTTCCACAATTATTTACAGTTATTTACATTTTCAAGAATTTTCACATATAAAAAACGCAGTCAAGTGATTTAGCGCAATGCTTTCTCATATAGCTCATTGAGTTTGAGTGATTTTATCTAATTTTTTTAAATTTTATTTCAATGTAAAAATTCATTCATTAGCAATATTTTCCAATATCTCTTATATATGTGAAATTTCAATAAAAATCAAAATTTCTTTTTAAGGGAGAGAGAGAAGGAGAAAAACAAATAGAGTCAGTTATAGCTTTATGATAAAAATTTTCTTTCTTTTGGTAATTTCTAACAATTTTCATGCGAATTTTGTAATCAATTCACTTCGAACCTTATATAAAATAATTAAAGAATAAAAACTCAATATCAACGCTACACAAACATATTGTGTACCTTACGTATGATTAAAAAAGAAAAAAAAACAAGTATCAAAATTATTTTCAAAATCTTTGAAATGCACGGATAATATCCGTGCATTTGGTTACCCAGATATTCAGAAATGCGGATATCCGATCGATATCCAGATATATTATATAAGCATCTGATAATTTAAATATCCGGATTATTTGGCCAATATCTGGATAATCAAACAAAAATCGCAGCCCAGATACCAATTTTGTAAAAAAATCTATTCAATAGATTACGTAAAATAAAAGGAAAATGAAAAATGAAATTTTTTTCAAAATATTTAATATGCACCAAAATCGTAACTACGCAAAAAAAATTAGTTTTCAAAAGCTTGTTTTCTTGAGACAGAAGCGGAAAACTTACATACAAATTTTGGAGCAAATCCATTGAGTAGTTTTTGAGAGTTGATTAATGTAACAAGTACACAGACATATACACACGCACGCTCGCACACTTACCAGGAGAGGTCCGCACCTCCAAAAAACGGATTCAGCTGAAAATACAGGACATGATTTTTTAATGAAAAAAAAATGAGCCCGTGTTTTTTCTTTTCGTCGAACAGGCCCCCTAGACATGGATATAAATATTTTTTCGAAAATATAGTAAAAAGAAGCCTTTATAAGAACTTGAATATCCAACAACTAAGACTCTTACAAAAAAATACATTAATAATTGAATTAAGTGCAAATTAAATGCTTTAATTTGAGCTCTGTTGCATTAAAAAAACTTCAGTGGTTCGAAAGTTATGCTTTATTAAAAATTACCACATATTTGTTAATTTTTTACACTGTTTCACTAGCATATTTTAATTATCTGTAACTTTTGGACTACTGAAGTTTTTTTAATGCAACAAAGTTTAAATCAAAGCATTTGATATGCACTCTATTTCATCTTTTATGTATTTTTTTGTAAGAGTCTTAGTTGTTTGGATATTCAAGTTCTTATAAAGGCTCCTTTTTACTATATTTTTGAAAAAATGTCTATATTTTTGTCTAGGGGGTTTATTAGACGAAAAGAAAAAACACGGATTCATTTTTTTTTCATCAAAAAATCATATCCTGCAGTTTCAGACAAATCCGTTTCTGGAGGTGGGGACCTCTCCTTTTTAGACTTACACGAACACGAAAACACACACACACACACACACACCCACATCCACACATACACATTAATACAATGCTTTTTCTATAAAAAACGAAAATTAAATAAATTTGTAAAAATTTTCAAAAATACAAATCATTACTAATAGTTATAAAAAAACTGTAAAAAACTATTAATAATCATAAATAACCGAATAATTGTTATAAACTGCAAATAAATATAAATAATTGTAAAAAGGCGTAAATAACAGTCAGTAATTGTAAATGATAGTAAATAACTATTATGTATGTCTCAATTCTGACATTTTTTAATACTAATTTACGGTTATTTGTAGTTAATTACGTTTATTTACAGTCAAAAACAGTTATTTACAATTATTTCTGGAAATTTTTTCGATATAAGTATATGTTTATATTAAATCTTTTTAAAAAACTATCTCATTAAAAATTTCAATTCATATGATTTAATCATTTAAATCTATTTTTTAAATTTCATCTGAAATTTTAATATGTACAATATTTTTAATTTCGAATATAAAAAAAGTTCTTGTTTAAAAAATATATTAATATTATAAAATGTCAATAAAAGTTGTTTTATAATAATGTAAAATATAAAGAAAATGAAATATACGTACCATACTTCTGTAAATCTTCTAGTTCTTACTTCTTTTCTATTTTAATATTTAATGACTCTTCATCAATTGTTATTTCTACTATTTGTAATTACTATTAGTGATTGCAGAAAAGTGTTATAAATCATTTTTTTATAAAAGGTATTACGAAAATATCTTCTATTTCTATAATAAAAGAAATAAGTTTAGATTTTAATAAATTCAAAAGATAACATTATTAAAAATAAGATGTCATAATTTAAATTTAAAAATTTTTTAAAAAATTATTATAAATAATATATTTACTTATTAGTCCTTTTTTATAAGGAATTTAAATAAAATCAATTTTTGTCGGATCTAAATTTTTAAAAATATCTATTTCTCTAAGAGATAATAGAGTTGAAGAATTTTGTAAAGTGAACTCATAATGAATATTTTTTTTAGTATAGTTTTTTACATTAAAAACTAACATTTCCAAGTAATATTTTTGAAGTAAAATTACGTGATCTTATAATCATAATAAACTTTTTTTAAAAATTATGTGAAAAAATATATAATTATAAATACTTAATATAGTTTAAATTCATGTCTGAAGCTATTTATATTCTCATTAACTATATTGTATTAAATACGAATATTATCATCATTAATTAATATAAATTATAATATTGTAAAATTATTTTGTTTTTTTATTAGTTTAGGTTTTTTCTTCAAAAACCTCTTCTATGTAATTTACAAGTGATCTAATATTTATGAAAAGATAAAAGTATTTTAATTTATAATTTATTATATAATTTATCTTTAACTCTTTATTAATTAAGATTATTAAAAGACTTACGCTGACTTATAACTAATTTTTAATTTTGTTGTCAAAAATTCTAAAATTGAAAACAATACATTTTTTTTTATTAGTTGGCTCATCATTTATTTTTTCTCATAATTTCTTTTTCTAGATATTTTCACTAAAATATATATATGTATATATTGTAACGTTTTTATTTCCCGCGGGTGGGAAATATTACGTCTTTACCTCCTGTTGCCAGACGCTTCAGTGAGTGACCAGGGTTCGAGGCAGGAGGTCGGTTAGGACGGACGGTGGAAAGATAAAGGATAATAAACGGGTTGACACGTTTGTTTATGCTAGGGAGTACCAGGGCTTTATTGTACTCTGAACTCATATAATACAACGACGTATAACAATAATTGATGAAATGTAATAAACTAACCTAAATTATATAAACCAAAAATAACTAACCTAATATGTGTACGCGAGGTACAAAGAAATAAAGATTGAATTTAATATAAGCCTCTTGACGGCTTTATGCGCCTCTTGCTGGCGATAAAAATAAATGAAATCAAAAGTAATAGAAATAACTTTTATCTTTAATAATAAGTCAAGATAGACTAACGGTGGTTAACGGCCTGGAATGAACAAACAAAGTTATAATAATTATAATGTTAATAAACTAATCTAATAACGGTGGGTGGACGACACCCTTAACGCGGTAACACGGAATACGGCTGAAGGCCTATGAATCTCTAATGCGCGACCAGATGCACATGAATAGAGTAATCCGGGCTTGCCTCTTTCCGGCAGCGGCAATGGGTGGGAAGCACCCTTAATACTAACTTAATGCTACGGTTATAATAGGTGGAAGAACACCTTAAAGTTACTATGAACTTATCTTAGACAAAATGTCTTATACACAGGTCGGCACGGCGGCTCGGCGGTATATAACGGTTCGGTGTAAATCAACCTTAATCTTAAATGTTAATTAATAAAGAATTAAATAAAGTGGCTATTTACAAAACGGCCGGTACGGCGGCTCGGCAGTACAAACTAATATTAAGTTAAACTAATCTAATATATACAGGACGGGCGGTACGGCGGTACAGCGGTACGGCGGTACGGCGGTGCGGAAGTGCATTGGCGATTCTCTCGGTCGCATTTCATCTAAGCCAGCGAGCACACTCGGCAAAGATTAATTGCGTCTCGACTTACTTCTAATGGTTTGATACATTAGAGCGAGCGAGAGAGAGTGGCTTTTCTTATAAGGCATAGGAGCCTCATATAAGAAAGCCAGTACTGTATACTGCTTTCTCTCTCTAGGCCAGCGAGCACACTCGGCTAAGAGAGAGGGAGAGCACAGTACCCAATGCCTCGACTCTTCGTTGAGGCTTAGCTCTTATATCTACCCGAGCTCGCTGTTCCTCTTGCGGGAGCAGCAAAAACTGACGGCACCTGGCGGTTGAGCCTGTTACTCTCGTGCCTCGCGGGAGATTTGAATATTCTGTCTGCACGATTATGAATAATCGTTGCAATATATATATATATATATATATATATATATATATATATATATATATATATATATATATATATATATATCGCTACGCAATTATTTTTTTGAGGATTGCAACGATGCCAAATCTAAAGAAATAATACTTCTCTATATCTATATATATCAAAATCCGACATGTGAACGCGCCTTAATCGCTTAAAAAATCCTCAAATTGCCTAGGCAATTTGAGGATTTTTTCGTTTAACATTGTTTCCCATATTATAATGGCAAACGTGCAAAATCCTCAAAAGTCTCGTAAAGTAAATGTATACGTATATTTATATGTATTATATTGTGTATATATATATACAATATGATACATATAATTCATTATTAAGAAATGGTACAATCATAGTGTTGAGGAATCCTTATAGAAAGAATTTTAGTTGTATATTGATCCAATTAGATTATTCATTTTTTGAAACGACTGACGTGTACTAAGAGCAGGCCCAATTTGCTGTCCTTGTCTAATTCAAATTTTTGTTATTTACCTAATGTATCTGCAAATTAAAGGTTGAGCGCAATAGATATTATTATTATAAATATTTATACACAAGAACAAAAAATCAACCGCTTTCTTTTTCAGAAAAATGAGATACGCTGAAGTAAAAGTTTATGTTTATAATATTTTTGCATTCTTCACTTTTCTCAAAAACGAAGCAGTAGAATTTTTTTCGTTGTACATAAATACCTGCACAAAAAAAATTACAATCGCCAAAATATCGGAAATACATTTGGCGTACCATTGGGTATCTATCGCCGAACTATGTACACTCGACGGTAACATATTCTATAATAATTCTTTATCCCACATTTAAAAATTAACTAATAAAAATATATGGACTGACGGAATCATCCGATAATATCGCGTTATTTTATAATCATAGGAAAAGAACTATCATATGGATATGTTTCCGTTGACTGTACATGTCCAACACAGCATGAAAGATATCATTGGAATATTCCGAAATATTCCAATGAAAAATTTCATTAAAATATGTATAAAAGCTTTATGAAAGAAAACAGAAATATTTCTAGAATATTGCAAAGGAAACTTTCTACCAAGAACCCATAAAAGCCTTCGTGAACCTTCCAAAGAATATTCCGTTGGGAGATCGATGAATCATTGCACCAAAAGATTTCATGGAAGTTTTATAGAAGACTCCGTTTACCTTTCAGCGAAATATTTAAAATTATTATTAAAACATTCCAGTGGAAGGCTCCTAAAAGCTTCCGTAAACCTTCCAAAGAAGATTCCGTTGGAAGATTAATGAATCATTGCACCGAAAGATTTCATGAAAGCTTTATAGAAGACTCCGTTTACCTTTCAGCGAAATATTTAAAATTATTATTAGAACATTCCAGTGGAAGGCTCCTAAAAGCTTCCGTGAACCTTCCAAAGAAGATTCCGTTGGAAGATTAATGAATCATTGCACCGAAAGATTTCATGAAAGCTTTATAGAAGACTCCGTTTCCCTTTCGGGGAAATGTTGGGAATTTTCACTAAAATATTCCGACTTAAGTCTCCTGGAAGATTCCGTTAACCTTCCAAGAAAGATTCCGTTGGAAGATTAATGAATCATTGCACCGAAAGATTTCATAAAAGACTCCGTTTACCCTTAAGCAAAATATAGAGAATTGTCATTAAAACATTCCAGTGAAAGGCTCCTGAAAGTTTCCGCAAACCTTCCAAGAAAGATTCTGATGAAAGATTGATAAATCATTGCACCGAAAGATATCATGGAAACTTAAATGGAAGACTCCGTTTACCTTTGAGCAAAATATTGAAAATTGTTATTAAAACATTCCATTGGAAGGTTCTTGAAAGCTTTCGTGAACCTTTCAAGGAAGATTCCTTTAGAAGATTGATGAATCGTTGCATCGAAAGATTTCATGGAAACTTAAATGGGAGACTCCGTTCACCTTTGAGTAAAATATTAAAAATTGCTACTGGAACATTCCAGTGGAAGGCTCTTGAAAGCTTCCATAAACCTACCAAGAAAGATTCTGTTGAAAGATTGATGAATCACTGCACTGAAAGATTTTATGGAAGCTTTATAGAAGACTCCGTTTTACTTTCAGGGAAATGTTTGGAATTTTAACTGGAATATTCCAGCTTAAGTCTGTTGGAAGATTCCGTTAGCTTTTCAAGGAAGATTCCGATGAAAGATCAATGAATCATTGCACCGAAAGATCTTATGGAAACTTGAATGAAAGACTCCGTTAACCTTTAAGCAAAATATTGAAAATTGTCATTAAAAGCATGACGAAGCTGCCCGCCTTCTAATAATATTTCCAATCTCAACTTATAAATAAACGATGTGTTTAATCGAGTTTTTTTGCTACAAAGAAAAAATTTGTAAGATTAAACTCTAGTGCGGACAACTCAAGAAATCCACCAAAATATTATACTTACAAAGTTATAATAAAAACTTTCAATGTATCGTATTTTAAGATTAGGTTTGTCGAGTTTGATATCTAATTTCCAATCCAAGCTCATAAAAAAATAACAAGTCCAAATGATTTTTCATTTTAACAAAAATTATTGTATTAATATAGCTTTAGTGCGGACAAGTCATTATATTTGTTTGATTTATGAATTCAAAAAGATATTGGTGAAATAAAAAAAGCAAAACTCGATTGCTACAGCTCTGATATCCCGTTAAAACATTCCAGCAAAAGGCTCCTTGAAGTTTTCGTAAACTTTCCAAAAAAGATTCCGTTGGAAGATTAATAAATCATTGCACCAAAAGATTTAATGGAAACTTGAATGGAAGAATCCGTTTACCTTTGAGCAAAATATTTGAAATTGTCATTGAAATATTCCAATGGAAGGTTTCTAAAGGTTCCATAAACCTTCCAAGGAAGATTTCGTTGAAAGATTCATGAATCATTGCATTGAAAGACTTCATGGAAACTTGAATGGAAGACTCTGTTTACCTTTAAGCCAAATATTGAAAATTGTCATTGAAACATTCAGTGGAAGGCTCTTGAAAGCTTCCGTGAACCTTTTAAGGAAGATTCCGTTGGAAAATTGATGAATTATTGCATCAAAAGATTTTATGTAAGCTTTATAGGAGACTTCGTTTTCCTTTCTAGGAAATGTTGGGAATTTTTACTAGAAAATTCCGACTTTAGTCTCCTGAAAGCTTTCGTGAACCTTACAGGGAAGATTCCGTTGGAAAATTGATGAATCATCGTACCTAAAGATTTCATGGAAGCTTTATAAAAGGCTCCGTTCACCTTTCAGCGAAATATTGGAAATTTTTATAAAAACATTGCAGTGGAAGGCTCCTGAAAGCTTGCGTAAACCTTCCAAGGAAGATTCCGTTGGAAAATTGATGAATCAGAGCACCGAAAGATTTCATGGAAACTTAAATGAGAGACTTCGTTCACCTTTCAGCAAAATATCTTATATTATATTAAAGTGAAACCACTTTTTTCTCCGTTTCTCCAGTTATCCGGTTCTCCGCATTTTTTAAATGTGTCTTTCTTGGGCCTTATATTTTCTTGGGCCTTATATTTTCTTGGACCTTATATTTTCTTGGGCCTTATATTTTCTTGGGCATTATAATTTTCTTAGGCCTTGTAATTTTTTGGACTCAATATTTTTTTGGGCCTAATATTTTTTTAGACTCAATATTTTTTCGGTCTCTATATTTTTTGGGCCTTATTTTTTTTGGGCCTTATATTTTATTAAGCCTTATATTTTCTTGGGCCTTATAATTTTTTGGACTCAATATTTTTTTGGGACAATATTTTTTCGGTCTCTATATTTTTTGGGCCTTATTTTTTTTGGGCCTTATATTTTATTGAGCCTTATATTTTCTTGGGCCTTATATTTTTTGGGCCTCAAATTTTATTGAGCCTTATACTTTCTTGGGCCTTATATTTTTTTGGGCCTTCTAATTTTTTGGCCCAATATTTTTTCGGTCTCTATATTTTTTGGGCCTTATATTTTATTGAGCCCTAATTCTTTTTGGGCCCAACATTTTTTAGGTCTCTATATTTTTTGTGCCTTATATTTTCTTGAGCCTTAATTTTTTTGGGCCTTATGTTTTATTTAGCCTAATACTTTCTTAGGCCTTATATTTTTTTGGGCCTCATACTTTTTTGGGCCTCATACTTTTTTGGGCCTTATAATTTTTTGGACTTAATATTTTTTGGGCTTAATATTTTTTCGGTCTCTATATTTTTTGGGCCTTCTATTTTCTTGGACCCTATATTTTCTTGGGCTTTATATTTTTTTTAATCTTACATTTTTTAGTTAATATGTTTTCTAACGTAGCGTTTCATCCAAGCCTGTATACTTTTACATTGAATTCTTCAGTAAAGCGTATTCTCATAATGTTTTATACAGGCTCCGCTCCAGACGCTATAATATTTTTTTTTATTTCAAATGCAATGTTTTAATGTCTTATTCTTACACTAGACATTGCAAATCTAATAGCGCATCTCCATATGCAGCTGACTTAACAGCTTGTCCTCATATGCAGCCGATTAAACAGCGCATCCCAATATGCAGCCGTTCAAACAGCGCATCCCCATATGCAGCTGATTTAACAGTGCATCCTAATATGCAGCCGATTCAACAGCGCATCCTAATATGCAGCCGATTCAACAGCGCATCCCAACATGCAGCCGATTCAACAGCGCATCCCAATATGCAGCCGATTCAACAGCGCATCCCAATATGCAGCCAATTCAACAGCGCATCCCCATATGCAGCCGATTCTACAGCGCATCCCTATTTGCAGCCGATTCAACAGCGTATTCCCTAATGTAGTCGATTTAATAGCGTATCCTCGTATGCAGCCGATTTAACAGCGCGTCCTTTATACAGCTGATTCAACATCATATTAAACTATTTTGAAAGCGTCAGTTGATATTTATTTTTATTAAATATCATATATTTTATTATATTTCGAGTTCAACTATTAACACAATCTAAAACAGAAATATAAAATACATATTGACATATTCTTTATAATATCTCTTTATAAACAATGTTTTTTGTATATATTGTGTTCTGATCATTTTTATTTTCTCCGTTGACAATAGCGTAGTCACCTAAAAATAATTTCAAATTGTTTTTAAATTTCGTCCTTGAAAGAGCAACATATAATTGCCCATGACTGAAAACTGGTGATGGCAAATAAACACCAACTTTTTCATAAGATTGTCTTTGTGATTTATTAATAGTCATTGCGAATCCTAATCTAACAGTAAACTGTTTTCGTTGCATATTGAATGGAATTTCTTCCGTAGATGAAGATAAATTTATTCTTGGAATGAAAACTAATTAACCTTTGTTTTAACCAGTTGCTAATTCCACTTGAATGGAATATTTAAGCATTTTCCTTACTATCAACCTTGTTGCATTACAAAGTCCCTTATTGACATTTAAATTTCTTAAAAGTATAATGGTAGCCCCTACTTTTAAATGTAATTTATGTGGTGGAAGTCCATTAGGAGTTAACTTATTTAAAAATTCTGTAGGTAACATAATATCTAAATTTTCTTTGTTATCATCTTCAGCAGTATCAATACTCAAATATTCAACATGGTTTCCTTCCATTAAATTCAAAACATTATTATTGATTTCAGTAACATCATTATTTTTAGGAGCCAAAATAACTTTTTCCGTTATATTCGTACTGTCTACTTTATTGTTTTTCCAAATATTTCTTCGACAAGATTTTCTTTGATGATAAAATTATCTGGTATAGCACTTACTTCATTATCATCTTCAAAAACGTCGCGGCGTTTTTCTTCTCCGATGTCTAATAACCATTGTTTAAAATTATTATCATTATCCGAAACTCACAGATTTTCATTTAACTTCATTTGCTTAAAATTTTGCCATAATAAACTAAATTTAACTGAATTTTCAATAATGTTCATACGGCTACCATGTCGTACAATTGGTAATGTTTGCCTGAAATCTCCTGATATAATTACAGTTTTACCACCGAAGGGTTGGTTTACATTGCATAAATCTTGAAAAAGACGATCAACCGTTTCAAAAGCAAATTTTAAAGTCATGGATATTTCATCCCAAATAATTATTTGTGTTTCCTTTAATTGTTTGCCTTCTGTAGAATTAGGCTTAACATTACAAGTTGTACAATCTGTTATATTTGACGGTAGTTTAAATGTTGTATGCACGGTTTTTCCATCGACTAATGAATTCGCTGCTATACCTGTCAAAGCTACACATAAATAATGTATGGTATGATATTTAAAATAAGCCATTAAAACGTTGAGTAAATAACTTTTTCCACTTCCACCCGGTCCATCTATAAAAATATATTTTTCTTTACTTTGGTTATTTAAACTTCTTAGTGTAGAGTCGAATATTTGCCTTTGTTTATTATTTATAGAATTTATTTTCTTTTGTAAATCATTAAGAATATAATTATTATGATTTAAAATTGTTTCATTATTATCTTCTTCTATAAATGTGCTTATGTTAGGTAAATTAAAACCGTTTAATGAAAATCTATTGACTTGTAAATTATTTTTAATAACATTCAATGCAAGATTTTTACCTACATTTTTTTCGTATTTAGGGTGGTAAAATTTATCTTTATATTTTTCATATAAATCTCGTGCACTTATAGGATAATGAAAAACGCAAATAAAAGCAAATAATTCACAAAGAGCATAAGAGAATTCTATGCTCTTTGTGAATTATTGAAGATGCTTCTTCCAAGCATCTATCATATTCTTTATCTTCATTAATTAATTGTTTTGCCTTAGCTGCCTCATAAAACGAATTGTACATCACATCATCAACAGTACGCAAAGCTTCAAAAGATGTGGCTCCTTTAACATATAATAGTAATAACCTAATCTTTCTCTATCTTTCGGACTTACTAAGTACATTCTACTGAGTATTGGTTTTCTTTTTTTTTTCTTTTATTCCACTTTTTCAGTTTCTCATCAAATGTATAAAAATTTGGTATTTCTGAATATAAGTAATTTTGTGCTTCGCAATCTTCTCTATTCAATTCAAAATATGCTGTTAATGTTGTTCCAACATTTTTTTGCATGATCATTTCTTCTTTTCCTTCTTTAAAAAATACGTTTTATTGATTCTCTTCATGAACGCTTAGACGTTTTATAGTATGTGGAATAACATGTAAAGGATATTCTAATAATCTGTGCATTGCTTCAGGTGGACATAAATATCGTGTATTAATGTATTGTTTGATTTCGTCATATTCATATTCAACATTTTCACTATTGTCATTTTGAAAAGTGTCTTTATTTTCTGATCTAAAATCAACATTTACTTGATGTATTTTAATGTATGCACAATCATGACCTTTATAACAGAATTTTAATAAATATTTAATGCATTGTAAGTGGAACAAACTTTTACGTTTATGTGTGCATTAAATTTCAATAATAAGTAAGGATTATAGGGAACAAAGAATCAATTATCTGCAATTCTTTCTGTAAATTTATTTTTACAAATAATTTCGACGCCATCATTTTTGCGTTTGTATAGTGGATACCCATTTGATTTAAATGGTGTTGTATTATTAAATTTTTTTGGAAAATATTTTGTACATTCTTTCGTATTTTTATCCATACACGAATAATTTATATTTTGCATACCACAGGGACCGTGTATCATAAATTGTTTAACAATACTATATAATTTTGGATAAATATCTCTATTTGGGATTTCTGCACTTATTATTTTATCAACTTCTTCGAAAACGTCAAATTTATCATTTTTAACTAAGAATAACAACATATGCATATGTCGTAATCCTTGTTTTTGAAATTCAATTACATAACTATATGCATTTTCCTGATATTTGCTTTTTCATTACTAAATTTTTTAATTCTTCTACTTTTTGATAAAATACTTTTGTTATAATATCTGGTCTATCTATTGCATTTTCATAAATTTCCAAGTTTTCAGTTATTTCTTTCCAATTTGGGTTACAGGTCATAGTTACAAAAAGGTCAGGTTTACCATGATAATTTACAAGTATTATTGGATCAATGTAATTTTGTTTTAAAAATCGTGGACTTCCTGTAAAGTTTGATGGTAATATTACCATTTTTCCAATTTTTGAATAATCTAATTCTTTTTTGTTATGTAAATAGTCCATAACACCTTTGTAACAATCACTTCTTTATACGTTTTGGTTTTTTGGTATGAAATATAATCTGGAGGTTTCAACTTTAAAAAACGCATCAACAATGAACTGTTGAGATAATTTTCCTAAATTAAGAAATGGATTAAATTCCTTTTTAACACTAAATCTATAATTATAAAATTGCAAATTTCTAATATTAGATTTTCCAAATTTATTTTTCATATTTGACATCCATCCGAAACCACCATTAGGATGAATAAGCGAATATGTCATAGGATCTGTGTGTTTGCTAATTGTTAGTATGCTAATTGGTTTATCAGACTTGGGGTAAATGACAATATCACGTTCAATAGGAGGCATATCGTCTTCTCCAACGTATACTATTGCTATTTTATTACAGGTAGGTAGATTACATCTATTTTTATCGAAATTATTATTGCGGAAAATAGGCATAGTAACAGTTTTCAGAAGACAATTGATTTTTGCACATCGTTGTAGTTCTTCTTCTCCTGCTCCATGGATTATTTTATAGGCTTTAGCATGAGGGTTAATATCTCTTATTAAGTTATCTAAATGTTTTAATAATGTTAAGTTTGTATGAAACTTATGTCGTTCAATCGTTGCTATTTCATTGTCTAAAATATATAATTGTCCATATTTACGTGCTTCATCTTTATTAGGATGTAACGCATATACATTATGGTAAATTTGTCCACATATTCTAATAACTTGTGGTCCTTTACCCGGCAATGTATCAAAATTGGCATCAAAACTTGCGAATGCTAAAGCATTATTGAACAACCTAACATTTCATCGAAAATCAATACTTTCTTCCGTAAATTCAGTTGCTCAAAACATTAATCGTCCTGGGTAAGGTGGATTTTCTAACAATCTACTTTACCTTTATGACAACAATTGGAGAAATCGTTACTTTTAGCATATTAAAAAGCAAAATGTTGCGCATCACAATAAACACATGCATTCGTCATGGAACCAATGCAATTTTCAGAAATGAAATTTTCATCGAAATATATATTTGCCGCACAACCGATCAGTTTCAAATTAATTCTTTAGTTAATATTTTTTCATTTAATTTCTTTAATCTTTTTTCTACTTTGCCCTTTATTGTTTTATCAATAACTTCGTTTAATACAATATCATGATTATTATTATGATTATTATTATTCTAATTTTCATTATAATTATTAACTTTAATTTTTAATCGTTTACACTTAATATTTTCTAATTTTTCTTTATATTTTTTTGGTTGTTTTTCTTTAATTTTTATATAAGCTTCTTTTTTACGTGAAACCTCATTCGCACATATTTGTTCCAATTTATCAGTACTCATTGTTTCCTTGAATTGCCATTTTGTTATCTTAGTATTTTCTAATTTCTGTTTATATTTATTTGGTTGTTCTTTTTTCATTTTCATATAAGCTTTTTTCTTACGTAAAGTTTCTTGAACACGTCTTAGTTCTAATTTATCATTACTTTTTTGTTTCTCGCATTTCCATAATAATGTCTTTTTCTGAATTTTTTATATATATATGTGATTCTTCTGTTACTATGTTCTTATTAACGGGATGTCAGAGCTGCATCACTTGAGTTTTGCTTTTTTTATTATATCAGTATCTTTTTAAATTAATAAATTAAACAAATATAATGACTTGTCCGTACTAAAGCTATATTAATACAATAATTTTTGTCAAAATAAAAAATCATTTGGACTTGTTATTTTTTTATGAGCTTGGATTGGAAATTAGATATCAAACTTGATAGACCTAACTTTAAAATACGATACATTAAAAGTTTTTATTATAACTTTATGTCTAATATTTTGGTGGATTTCTTGAGTTGTCCGCACTGGAATATAATCTTACAAATTTTTACTTTGTATCAAAAAAACTTGATTAAACGCATCGTTTATTCATAAGTTAGGATTGGAAATATTATTAGAAGACGGGCAGCTTCGCCAAGCTCTTAAGTTCTGTTACAAATAAAGTTTCTTTTTCATCTATTTCTTTTGATTCTTTTTTTTCTTCATTTAATTTAATCTCAAATGTCCCAATTTTACTATCATTATAATTCAAGTGGATGTCATCGATTCCCTTTATATCATTATCTGGTTTTTAAAAATTTCTACCTGAAATGTCATTGTCAATTTCCATCAAAATTGTTTCATAATTCAAATTCTTTTGTTTACGATACATTTTCATGATCTTTTTTTGCTCTGGCAATAAATGCATTTGTGAGTTTTTTTATAATATTTTAAGCTTGGCAAAATCTAAATTAAATGGTATTTGATTAAGACCTTGCTCATGACAAAAACTCCTTTTTATCATATCCAGTGGATTATCGTAATTAATTTTTGCATTATTATAATTTTGTAAAACTGGAAACATTTTTATTTTTTGCGTTTTAAAAATTCTTTATAAACGTAATCGCATTTGAAAAATATTATATCTTGAGAGAAGGTCACGTATCTCTGTCCTTTTCTAATCAAAGAAATGATTTTTTTACAAAAACTAATAACTTTATCAAAAAATGAAGAGAAAATCGCATCTTGTATCAAAAAAAGCAATATTTTCTTTGATAAAAAAAAATTAATTTCATTGCTTCGTTCTCAAGGAAACCTTGAAAAACCAAATTGTCCACCCTAACCTCTATGATTTAAGTTTTTCAAGGTTTTCTTGAAAACGAAACAATAAAATTGATTCTTTCTTATCAAAGAAAATATTGCTTTTTTTAATACAAAATGCGGCTTTCTTTTCATTTTTTGATAAAGTTATTAGTTTTTGTAAAAAAATCAATTCTTTGATTAGAAAAGGACAGAGATACGTGACCTCCTCTTAAACAACATGGACCTAAATTATAAAGTACTGCAACAGCAAAAACCATTGCAAAAACGCTACAATCATAATTATTCGTTTGTGATTATACTGTTTCGAATACTGTGCTTAATTCTGATTTGTTTGGAAATAATCTGTTTATATAAATCTTATATTCATCTTGTAAATAAATAAGATTTAAACTGTCATATATATGAATCACCTTATTATTATAATACACACGAATCCGGTGACTCTTTTCTGAATTTCCGGTAAATAATAACTGTGTAAATTCTTCATCAATCAGTACTGAATTAACATATGGTGGTCTCTGAATTAGTGAAGTTACTTGCATGTCGAATGAGGTGCACTGGTTTGAAATGTTATTAAATTCTAATATCTGAATATCAGTTAACATGAAAGCAATTCCACTATACAATCCCTGTCTTTTAACAATCAATTTATCTTCCTTAATCCAAACCATTATTGAAATTGAAAATTCTCTTAAGAATTTTTATTCATTTTTAATGAACTTTTTTCAAAGATATTCACAAAAGAATTGCTTTTATATTAACTGATTTAACTTACGGCCTTTTTACTTTAAAAGCTAAAAAATTAAAGAAATTATGAAAAATGCTATGAATTAATTGTTATATGATAAATAAATAATTATGAAATTTGTAAAAATAATATAATGATAAAAAATGATTATTTTCGGCAATTATTTATATGTATATATATATATATATATATATATATGGGTCAATCCACATCAAACGGATAATGGCTCTGTCCAAAATTGTAGATCACCAAAAAAATCGTATATAAGCTCAAAATTTTTGTCTTACACTCTACTTTCTTTTGCAATGTGGCGATTTAAAAAAATCCAAAATGGCGACTCCAATATGGCGCCTCAAACCTAGAGATATCATAACAAATTTTCAAAAATTGATTTTAATTTATTCAAATCAGATCCTATATATTTTTTTACATCAGAAATCAATTCAGCGTTCAATTTTACATAGGAATATAGTATTGCACTCGAGGTAAAAAAATTTACAATGTCATCGGAAGGTCATATCGGGAAATAATAGTTATTTCTCAAATTACTCATTGATCAATGTTGATTAGTGAGGAAATGAAGATACTGATAGATAACTCGAGTTACTGAATTTAAATCTGATGTCCGCTTAACCTTACAAGATCTGTATGAAAGTCATTTGAAGGTCCAATCGCGAATATCTTTTATTATTTGATAACATTAGGACACCTTCAAGTTTTACGTGTCGCTGAATCCGAAACCGGGGTCCGTTGGAGTGTCAAACGACGTAATTACGTAAAAATTAATCAAATATTGACTAAAAGAAAATTTTTGTTCTCTAAGAAACCACAGTTTGAAACGAATTTTTCTGTAATTACGTCGTTTGACACTCCAACAGGTCTCAGATTCGGATCCAGCATCACGTAAAACTTATGGGTGTCTTAATCTTATCAAATAATAGAAAATATTCGCGATTTGACCTTCAAATGACCTTGATGGAGACTGGTAGGGTTTAGCGAATATCAGATTTGGATTCAGTGACTCAAGTTACCTATCAGTATCTTCATTTTCTTACTAATCAACGTTTATCAATGATTAATTCGAGAAATAACTATTGTATCGCGATATGACCTTCAGATGATATTGTAAAATTTTTTTACCTTGAGTGCAATACTATATTCTCATGTAAAATCGAACGCTAAATTGATTTCTGATATAAAAAATATGTAGAATCAGATTTGAATGAATTAAAATTAATTTTTGAAAATTTTTTATAAAATTTCTAGGTTTAAGTCGCCATATTAAGGCCGCCATTTTGGATTTTTAAAATCGCCACATTGCAAAAGAAAGTAGAGTGTAAGACGAAAATTTTGAGCCCATGCACGACTTTTTTAGTGATCTACAATTTTGGACAGAGCCATTATCCGTTTGACGTGGATTGACCCATATATATATATATATATATATATATATATATATATATATTCATTAAAAAAAAATTGTTGTAAAAAGAACTAAATTCAAAATTATTTTGAATTATTTTTAATAATTGTATTCTTCAATTTATTTACAGTTATTCATGGTTATTTGCAGTATCTACATTTAAATAATGTAGAAATGATAATAAACAATCCACACAGCATGAAATATTTATGGAAGCTTCCTGGAACATTGGCAGCGAAGATTTGAAATATTTTAGGAATCTTTCATGGAATATTGCTGGAAGATTCTAAGAATATTTCATTGGAAGATCCAGGACATCTCAGATCTTTTATTGAAATATTTCAGGAATCTTGCAGGAATATTTCATGAAATATTCCGTTGGAACATTCATTGAAAATTTCCGGAATATGGGAACGGTAGATTTGAAACATTTTATAAACCTTTCATGGAATGTAAATGAAAGATCTAAAGAACCTTTCATGGAATATGCACGAAAGATTTAAAGAATTTTTCATGAAATATTCCATGAAATATTTCTGGAAGATTTTAGAAATCTATCGCAAAATATTCCGTGGAATAGTTATGGAAGTTTCGCAGAATATTGGCACGGAAGATTTGGAATATTTCAGGAATCTTTCGTGAAATATTCCTGTAATATTCGTGTGTCCTTGATTCTTTCTACATTGGAATAATCCATGGAATACTCTTGAGAAATTTCAAGAGTATAAAAATGGAAGGTTTGGGTAATCTCTTATCTTTCATGAAATGTTCCTGGAAGATTTTTGGAAAATGTGAAATGCTGTGAGGGGATGGTATATATATATTATATAATAACACATTACACTTATACATCAATACATATACGCATACATAAACATTTAGTTATAAAATCGCATTTAAATATTCGCTTCGACTGTGCACATCAAAATGCTGATACCCTTTCGCTTTCATAGTAAGTTAGGTTTCTTTCAACCGCTTGGGGATAAAACTCCCATTTAACAAACATCCCCTTATCGGCGTCACTGAAAACCTCCCGTAACGTTGCACCCAATCTTCCAACGAAAACTTCATGGAATCATTCTAGAATCTTTTAAGCAATATTCCACTGGAAGATTACTGTAATCTTTGCGTAAAATATTTCGTGGAATATTTACGGAAGATTTATGTAATATTTTGCTGCACGATTTAAAAGTTTTTAGGAATCTTCCAGTGAAATGTTTCTGGAATCTTTCTGAAATCTTTAATGAAATATTTCACTGGAAGATTACTTAAATCTTTTTGTGGAATATTTCGTTGACTATTTATGGATCATTTATGTTATATTCCACTGTACGATTTGAAAGTTTTTTGGAATCTTCCAGTGAAATGTTTATGGCATCTTTCTGAAATCTTTCATAAAATATTCCACTGGAAGGTTACTTAAATATTTCTGTGAAACATTTCGTGGAATATTTATGGAAGATTTATGTAATGTTCCGCTGTACGATTTTAATGTTTATCCGAATCTCCCTGGAATCTTTCATGAAATATTTCATCGGAAGATTACTTTAATCTTCCTGTGAAATGTTTCGTGGAATATTTATAAAAGATTTATCTAATATTTCGCTGTACGATTTTAAAGTTTTTTTAAATCTTCCAGTGAAATGGTTATGGAATCTTTCTGAAATCTTTCATGAAATATTCCACTGGAAGATTACTAAAATCTTTCTGTGGAATATTTAGTTGACTAGTTCTGAAAGATTCATGTAATTATCCGCTGTACGATTTTAAAGTTTATCGGAATCTTCCAGCGAAATATTTATGGAATCTTTCTGGAATCTTCCATGAAATATTTTACTGGAATATTCATAAACATTACATGGAATATTTTATGAAATATTTCAGAAATCTTTCGTGAATATTACATGGAATATTTCAAAAAAGTTTTCGAACATTTCTTTGAAATATTCCTGAAATATTCCTAGAAGCTATTAATGGAAGATTCCAGTGGAATATTCTGAAATATTCCGTGAAGACTTTCAATAATCTGCATGAAAGGTTTCATTGAAATATTCCAGTGGAATAATTCGAAATATTTCAGTGAAATCTTCCATGCTATGTGAGAACCATTATTTATTTCTAGCCTAACGCTTTTTTATTATTATTTATAGTTTTCAATATTTTCTTATAATCATTTGTTTATTCGCTGCATTATTCTACTTTCACAAAATAATTTTCATACAAGGTAATACAATATTTTACTATAAGATAATATATATGGGACGTTTCACGTCAACTCACCTAACAAAAAAATAGAATTCGTCGAAAATCTGTGAAAATGTTCTATTCGATACCCAAAATATACAAAAAAAATTTTAGAGGTCCAGGTCAAAGGGGTCAGGATTTAAACGTGATGGAATTTTTCGAATTTCCCAAATTTTTTGCTAAATAAATATTTTAATGAATTTTTTCCTCAAAAACTATCAATTTTTCGTTAAAACTTAATAGGATACTTTTTCTTGGAAATTAGATGTAGAATTCACCTGAATTTTTGCAAATTATAATATACTGATTTTTATGCTTACTTGATCGATTTAAACATACTATTTAGTATATCTAAAAATCGAGCAGGTTAAATTGGCTTTTTAAAGTCTTATTTTTTTTATTTTTTTATGAGGAAAAAATATACGAAGCCTCCATTAGGGCAGCCTCCTCAAAGTTACTTAATTGTGCAAAAAAGTCTGAATAAATCGTTATTTTGGATCAATGATGAGATTCGTGATTTTTTTTCTGGAAAAGTATTGATTTTTGGGACAAATGTATAAAAATGTTTTTTATTGGAAATTGTATGTAAAATGTATGTGAATTTTTGTAAACCATTATTTGCTAAACATCAAAAATTACAAATGAAATTTTGAAATTTGAAAATTTTTTTTTTGTTAAATTTTTAGTATATATTGTTCATAATGTCTTAAATTACAATTTGTAAAAATATCTTCATATTCTAAACATGATTTCCAATAAAAAACATTTTCATACATTTGTCCCAAAAATCAATACTTTTTCAGAAAAAAAATCACGAATCTCATCATTGATCCAAAATAACGATTTTTTCAGACATTTTTGCACAATTAAGTAACTTTGAGAAGGCTGCCCAACTGGAGGCTTCGTATATTTTTTCCTCATAAAAAAAAAAAATAGGACTTTAAAAAGCCAATTTAACCTGCTCGATTTTTAGATATACTAAATAGTATGTTTAAATTGATCAAGTAAGCGTAAAAATCAGTATATTATAATTTGCAAAAATTTAGGTGAATTCTACATCTAATTTCCAAGAAAAAGTATTCGTGTTAACGAAAAATTGATAGTTTTTAAGGAAAAAATTCATTAAAATGTTTATTTAGCAAAAAATTTGGGAAATTCGAAAAATTCCTTCACGTTTAAATCCTGACCCCTTTGACCTAGACCTCTAAAATCTTTTTTGTATATTTTGGGTATCAAATAGAACATTTTCACAGATTTTCGACGAATTCTATTTTTTTGTTAGGTGAGTTGACATGAAACGTCTCATATATATATAAGTTTTGATGTTGAAATTTTTTGTAAAATGAAACATATATATATATATATATATATATATATATATATATATATATATATATATATATATATATATATATATATATATATATATATATATATATATATATATATATTAAATATAATATATATATATATATATATATATATATATATATATATATATATATATATATATATATAAATATGTTTCATTTTACAAAAACATTTCAACATCAAAACTAGTTCTCTAATGTAAAGAATAAACAGTTAAATTGGTATAATTTTGAAATTTTGATATGGGAATACTTTTTATAAATAACTTTTTAATAATTTTGAATAATGGTAAATTTTTTAAATAACTTGTGGTATTAAATGCTAATTAAATTTAGTTTTAACATGAAGTTAATTATTAGGTTGGAAATGTATTCAATAAAATAATATAACTATTTATAAGTTATCACTTAATTTTTTAAACTTTTTATTCATAGTTCACAATTATATTGAATATATGATTCTCATTTTAATAGTTTTTATATGATATTATGTGAATTTTATAAATATAAATTATTTAAGGAGATGTAAAATGGACAGCACACTTCCACCCATAAATATTGATTACATTTCCATTGTATTTTAAAATTTTAAATAAATAGATGCATTAACATACAGTATGTATCACGAAGATTATTCAGTTAAATTTTTACATAAATCTATTCATTAGTTATTGAGAAGTTTGGGTTCCAATATTATTTACTAAAATTTTTTAATTTGGAATCAGAAATTTAAATATCTTGAAAACTAATGATTGGAATAATTTAAAAATTCAAATAAATAATCATCACGAGACATACTACAAGTTAATACATTCCTTTTATGGAAATTCAGCAACAGAATGGAAAGACAGTTAATTTTTTTATCTCCTTATAGTAAAATATAATCAAACTTTGACAACAATTTTAACAGAATGAAATAATTTCACTTTCAATGATTTGTATCATATTTAATACAAATTATAGAGTGATATTACAGAATATTATTTTTTTCCGCATTCATAATAAATGTTTCGCAAATAATAAGTAAATTTTCTTTTGAAATGTTTACTTTTTTAGGGAAAATTCTACTTCTATCTAGACAGTTCGTACATATAAATGCATAATTATAGACATAATCAGAAACATTTATTCATATTTTATATATTGTCCTATCTTTATAATTGACTATTAAAAAAATTTAATATCTAATAAATCATTTTTTTAAATTGTATTTCATAAAATTTATGTTCAAACGATAGTAAAAAAAATATTTTTATATCATGTAATTATAATTTTTCAAATAAGGTAATTCGGTATTTTTTAGAAATTAATGTTTCTCTTATTTAAAATATTATTGCTTCAATAAAATGAATTGCTAACAATTTTTATATAAATCACAATTCATTTAAATATAAACACGTGTACAAATGAAAATGTAATTAAGGTTAAATGTATGTTATTTATCGAAAATTGTTAACAAGTAACTTTTTAAATAATATATTTTCATGAAAACTAATTTAAATACCTCATTCTCTGAATGATAACTGAATACAATTTTAATTTAATAAATTTAGTTATACAATTATAAATATATAATATTTATATGACTGTTCATCAAATAAAATTATTATTTTTTTAATATTTATATTTAAAAAAAATAATTATCACAATAGATTGTAGTTAAATAAAAATGTTTATTTTAATAATTATAGCGTTGAAATTTATTTTGATGAAAATGTTATTTGATTGACATTTACAGTATTATTTCAACTATTTTTGAAAAGTTACTTGTCATCAATAAAAAAATATTTAATTTTCCAAATTAATAATCTATTAATATCAAGAATTTTCTAAAAATTATAATATTTATGATATGCAAACCTTACTTGTGATACATACACTTTGTAATATTTGTATCTCATTGAATTTTTATATTAGATGCAAAGAGGATTGTTAAGTAATTGCAAATAGTTATTTTTTTATTCCGAAATATTCGAATTTAAAATTAACTAAAATGTTGTAATTTAATCTCATGATTTTTTCTATTTAAGTTTCGTATTTCATATGTATAAAATACATTTGTAAAGATATTTTTATTAGAAATCAACACGAATTTCTTTTAAGCATGTTTCACTTATAAATTAATTTCATAATTCAAATTCATGGTCATATATTGAGGTCTGGAAATTATAGTTGTAACTCAGTACCCAGTTCTCAGTTTATTTACATCAAATATCGTACTATCTTTGTTTTTCTAATGGAAGTAGAGTGAGAAATAGTCATTTGAAATAAATTATACGCTTTTTTACTTTAAGCACATGTGTACATATATTTTTATATTATGTTTCATCAAATTATTTTCAATTAATTCAGTACTGAAAATTCAATTAATTAATTCTTATTTACTTAAAATTAGTCATTTATACATAATAATATAATAAAAGAAAATTCAACTGAGCAACGTTAGGAGCGAAAAACTTCAATATAATTAATACCTGTCAACGTTAAACCCAATAAATTGTGTAACGATTTTCAACAGTTGATAAATATAATGTTAATCATATAATATATATATCAATTTTAAATTTTTGATCATTAATTTAAAACTCAAAAGTAATCATTTTAAAACGGAATATGGAAGATAAACATGTATCGTTTTAATCCTTGAATATCTCGAATTAAAATATTAATTATTAGTAATTTTAAAGAGTTATATATTATATAAATGATTCTATATTTAATAATTTTCAATTTTAGTAACAGAAAAAGCCGCACGAGAAGAGATTATCAATTATACTTTCTGCGAAATATTGCCCTTGAATCGAGTAGGTGAAAGATCAGTCTTAATACCAAAAAAAAAGCAGTAAGCATCGCAAATTTATGCTCTTACTTCATAATATAATAGTACTAACATTGGTCCCTAAAATTCAAGCTATAGTACTAATTGAAATTATATCGTCACTCTCTTTTTAAGTACCTTAATTCATAAATTAGATATACTTGATTTAGAATCTATTTTAACAATACTTTCTTTTCTCCTTGCAGTTGTTAGTTCTAGTAAACGTCAAATTCTGTTTTCGATTATTTCATGGTTCGTGATTGAAACACGTGATTAAAAAGAAAAAATTCCTATTATATTTTTTCATTGATTCAAATGCAATTTAGTAGAACAAATTCTTAATTCATCATGATATAATTTTTATTTAAACAATTTTTATGCACATTGTAACTTCAATTAATCTTTTTAATAAAAATAGAAAAATTTAATTTAGTACAAAACTACAATATCACAATTCATAAGTTGTATCGATTCTTTTTTATTTTAAAATTGGCTAATTTATACATAATAATATAATATATGAAAATTCAACCGAGCGACGTTAGGAGCGAGGTATTTTCTGCTAGTTAGAAATTGTCATTGAAACTTTCCAATGAAAGGGTTTTCAAAGCTTTCGTAAATTTTCTGAAGAAGATTCCGTTGGAAGATTGATGTATCATTGCACCGAAATATTTCATGGAAGCTTTATAAAGGGCTCCGTTTTTCTTTCGGGGAAATGTTAAGAATTTTTACTGGAATATTCCGACTTAAGTCTCTTAGAAGATTCCGTTAACTTTCCAAGGAAGATTCCGTTAAAAGATTGATGAATCATTGTACTGAAAGATTTAATGGAAACTTGAATGGAAGACTCCGTTTACCTTTGAGCGAAATATTGAATATTATCCTTGATACATTACAGTAAAAGGCTCCTAAAAGCTTTCGTAAACCTTTTAAGAAAGATTTCGTTGAAAGATTAATGAATCATTGCACCGAAAGATTTCATGGAAGCTTTATGGAAGACTCCGTTTTTTTTTCAGGGAAAGGTTGGGAATTTTTACTGAAATATTCCGACTTAAGTCTCCTGGAAGGTTCCGTAAACCTTCCAAGGAAGATTCCGCTGGAAGATTAATAAATCATTGCACTGAAAGATTATATAGAAGCTTTATAGAAGACTCCATTTTCCTTTCAGGGAAATGTTGAGAATTTCTACTGGAATATTCCGACTTAAGTCTCTAGGAAGATTCCGTTAACCTTTCAAGGAAGGTTCAATTGGAAGAATAATAAATCATTGCACCGACAGATTTTATTGAAACTTGAATGGAAGACTCCGTTTTCCTTTCGGGGAAATGTTGAGAATTTTTACTGGAATATTCCGACTTAAGTCTCTAGGAAGATTTCGTTAACCTTTCAAGAAAGATTCCGTTGGAAGATTGATGAATCATTGCACAAAAAAATTTCATGGAAACTTGAATGGAAGACTCCGTTTACCTTTGAGCAAAATATTAAAAATTGTTATTAAAACATTCCAGTGGAAGGCTCTTGAAAGCTTCCGTAAACCTTCCAAGGAAGATTCCGTTAGAAGATTGATGAATCATTGCACCGAAAGATTTCATGGAAACTTAAATGAAAGACTTTGTTTACCTTTTAGCAAAATATTGGAAATTTTCATTGAAACATTCCAGTGGAAGGCTTCTAAAAGCTTACGTAAACCTTTCAAGGAAGATTCCGTTCGAAAGTTGATGAATCCATGCACTGAAAGATTTCATGGAAGCTTTATAGAAGACTCCGTTTTCCTTTCGGAGAAATGTTGAGAATTTTTCCTGGAATATTCCGGTTTTGGTCTTTTGGAAGATTTTGTTAACCTTCCAAGGAAGATTCCGTTGGAAGATTGATGAATCATTGCACCGAAAGATTTCATGGAAACTTGAATTGAAGACTCCGTTTACCTTTTAGCGAAATATTGAAAATTGTCATTGAGACATTTCAGTGGAAGGCTCCTGAAAGCTTCCGTAAACCTTTTAAGGGAGATTCCGTTGGAAGATTGATGAATTATTGCACCGCAAGATTTCATGGAAGCTTGAATGGAAGACCCCATTTTCCTTTCAGCGAAATATTGAATATTTTCACTGAAATATTCCGGTTCGAGTATCCTGGAAGCTTCCGTAAACCTTGCAAGGAAGATTCTGTTGGAAGATTGATGAATTATTGCAGGGAAAGACCCAAGGAAGCTCTATGGAAGACTGCATTTATCTTGCAGCTGAATATTGGAAATTTTTGTCTGATACATTCGGGCCGAAGGCTTTAGAAAGCTTTCGTAAACATTCTATGGAAGATTACATCAGTTGACTAATGAATCAGGAATTATTATTTTGAATGGATGTAAAGCGGACACTACACTATCACTCATGAATATGGCTCATCCTTGTTTGTAAGTTAATATAAAACAATGTTAATGACGCTATAGCTACACCAAAAAGACATTTTTATAAAAATAAGATAATTGTTATAAAAATTAGGTAATTTTTCTAACAAAAATGACTTTATTGCAATAACAAAAAACAAATCCTTTTCCATTCAAATTTTTTATTATATCTAATGACGATATTTTCCCAATACATTACTTGACACACCAAAAGGCGTTTTAAATAACGTCATTTAGTATGTCAGGGATTAGGACAAAAAATGACGTCGTTTAGTATGTTAATTGTTAACGAAAAATGACGTCATTTCAATAACAGTGACGTTTTTTTTTATATAACTTCCCACATAGCATGAAATATTTCTGAAATATTTCTGGAATATTTCATTGAAAGATTCGGAATAAAACAGAAATATTGATATCAAATGTTTCTGAAATATTGATATGTCCGCCTAGAAGATTGATTTGAAATATTCCATGTAATGTTTCTGTAACATTCTTTTATGATTTTGTGAAATATTAATTTGTAATATTGTTGAAAGATTGCAGCAACATTTGATCGAAAGATTCATGGAAGATTATGAATCTTTCAAGAAATGTTTCTGAAATATTTCTAAAATCTTTCATGAAATATTGATTCGTAATATTGTTAAATAATTGCAGGAATATTTTATTAAAGGATTCATAAAAGATTGTGAATGTTTCAAGAAATGTTTCTGAAATATTTCTAAAATCTTTTATGAAATATTGATTTGTAATATTGGTGAAAGATTCTATCAGATATTATCTGATAGAACAGAGTTACTTGACTTCCTCTTAAGCGCTTATTTATTTGTATCAAGAATTTTCGGTTTTATATACTAAACGAGAGAACGTCCCACCACTTTCGAGATTTTGTCAACCGCATTTACGATCACATGAAAAAATTGTCAAGTAGCCACCTGCTGGCAAGTTGGAAAAATTGCTACGCACGCGAGATAACTACAAATATTTAGACAATATTTCTTCAATATTTTACTGTTATATTCATAAATGTTTGGAATACTTCATGAAATATTTTTGGAATATTACAGAAATATTTCATGAAATATTTCTTGAAAAATTTGCGCATTATTGACTTAAAATATTTTAAGAAATGGTGCAATAATATTTCTTTGATATTTCAGTGTTTTGTTCAAACATTTTTTTTAAATACTTCATAAAATATTTTTTAAATATAACAGGAATATTTAATGATATGTTTCTTGAAAGATTTGAGAAATATTAATTTGAAACATTTCAAGAAATAATGTCACAACTTACTTGAATATTTCAGTGTCCGATTCAAAAATTTTTTGAAATAAAACATGAAATGTTCCAGCAACATTACAGAAATATTTCAATGAATTATTTAATATTCGTAAACTGAAATATTTCAAAGAAATATTAGTTCATCATTTATTTAATATTTCACTGAAATATTTCATGAATAATTTAAGGAAGCTTTCAGTAAGCTTCCAATGAAGTATTTTATGAAAAATTTACAGAAGCTTCCAGTAAGCTTTCACCAAAATATTTCATAAATGATTAACGGAAGCTTCCAGTACGTTTCCACTGGAATATTTTATGAAAAATTTACGGAAGCTTCCGGTAATCTTACAATAAAGTATTTCATGAAAAACTTACGGAGACTTCCAGTAAGCTTCCACTTAAATATTTTATTAATAATTTACGGGGGCTTCCAGTAAGCTTTCACTGAAATATTCCATTAATAATTTACGGAGGCTTCCAGTAAGCTTCCACTGAAATTTTTCATTAATAATTTACGGAGGCTTTCAGTAAGCTTTCACTGAAATATTTCATTAATAATTTACGGAGGCTTCCGGTAAACTTCCGCTGAAATATTTCATGAACGACTTGCGGAAGTCTCCTGATGGAGGATATATCCATTTTCTGGGAACTTTCCACTGAAATCTTCATGGAAGCTCCCAATGTTTTTTCTGCAGTGAATTAAATCTTCCACGTTTTCTTCTAGGAAGCTTCCGGTAATATTCAACTGAAATATTCAACGAAAAACTTACCGAAGCTTCCTGGAAGCTTCCATTAAAATATTTTAAGAATGATGTACGGAAGCTTCGAGTGAGGTTCCTCTGAAATATTCCATGAAAGATTTACGGAGGCTTCCAGTAAGTTTTCACTAAAATTTTTCATGAATAATTTACGGAAGCTGTCGGTAAGCTTCCATTGAAATATTCCATGAATAATTTACGGAAGCTTTCAGTAAGCTTTCACTGAAATATATCATGAAGGACTTACGGAGGCTTCCAGTGAGCTTCCACTGAAATATTCCATGAAAGACTTACGGAAGGCTCCTGATCGAGGGCATATCCATCTTCCGGGAAGTTTCCACTGGTAACTTCCTGAAAGCTTCCAACCTTTCTTCTACATCTTCCGGGAAGCTTACATGCTGTGTGGGGTAGGCCTGATGTATTTCGATGTATCGCTGATGTATTGCTACATGGCAAATCCCATATTTCGTACAAATATCTCCCATGTATGGCATACTGAAAATTTGTCAAGTCTTGCCGATATATTGGCAATGTTTCATATATTTATAAATATCGCGACATAATATTTATTTTTTTTTCAATATTTTCAATTTTTTTCGCATACATAGTGTTACGGATGCTATATCCTATAAAATGAATAAGAATTAATATCAGCAATATACAAAGAATGCGACGAATACACGTTCCAACAAGTAAAGACAGAAAACGCTGACCGTCATACTAACAAGTTATAACCTGCCTGGAAACAACGAAAAGCGTCGAGCACCATAGAAAAAGAGCTGACCACCCAGCAACAGGTTAAGACCAGAACGAAAAGTCACTGACGGACTGATCAGCAAATTCCAATCAATAACGAATATTCTAGAAGGATAGGCACGTGGAAACAACGAATTTGGCGAGTATAAATACAGCCGGACATCCCACGAGGAGGCAGTCAGTAGACCATCAATAGAGAGATGTAGAGAGAGTAAGCAACCAACCTTCAGCCACGAACGACGGGAGTACACCCCATTGAAGCAAGCAGCAAGGAACGTATTAGGCGACGCAATAATAATAGAACATATCTCTCTCGACGAAAGTATTAATAAACTTATATTCACATCATAACTGCTGAGTATTTATTTAATTCTTCACGCAAACTAACTGCTTGGGTTTACCAAGATTAGTCGTGATACAAAAGTTACCCGCCATCGAATGATTAAATATAAATATACATATACGTAAAAACGTAACAATAGCTTTTAAAAACAAATTTCGCTTCAATTCTTATAAAATATATTATGAGAGAATAAATGAATCGGTTATTTCCTTACTTCCTTCAATAATGTTTATTTTTTCTTAATTGTATTTACAGGTTCTATAACATATATTATACTAGTGTTTATTTTTCTTGCATAAAAATTAATGCTTTTTAATAAATGAACATCGATTAAATCAATTTCTTTTTCTTCGCCTTTAATTTGATGTATAAAATTTAAAATTATATAACTAATATTTATTGTGGGAGGGTTGTATGTCACAAATTTCTTGATTACGGCACAATATCTTGGTTGCCTAATACAATCGTTGATGCGTCCTCAATATATTTTTGTAAAGAATTGAACTCTCCTATACAACCTTTTTTATTTAATATGTACTTAACACCCTATATGAAAATAATTTCTGTGAATAACTGTGAAAATAGTAAAGAATTATAAATAACTGTTAAAAAATCTCAAAATTGAGTCATAAATAATAGTTGTTTACAGTTATTTACTATTATTTATCATTAACTTCTATGATTTACAGTTATTTATAGTTATTTACAGTTATTTACAATTATTTACAGTTTTTTTTATGGATATTTACAATCATTCATAATTATTTACAGTTATTTACATTTTCATAAATTTTTTGAATTAGTAAATCATTTAATGTTATTGAAAATTATTTACAATTATTTACAGTTTTTTACAGTTCTTTACTGCTATTCATAATTATTTACAATTATTTACAATTTTTCATAGTTTTTTTACAATTATTTATAGCTATTCACATTTTCAAAAATTTTCGCATGTATATAAAAAAATTAAATAAATTTGTGAAAATTTTCGAAAATGTAAATAACTTTAAATAACTGTGAAAAATTATAAATAATCGTAAATAACTGTAAATAATTGTAAAAAAAGTGAATAAATGTAAATAACTTTAAATAAATATAAATAATTAAGTGTAAATAACAGTAAATAATTGTAGACAATTGTAAATAATTGTAAATAATTGTAAATGATTATAAGTAATTGATAGAGGAAAAGGTTCGATTGTGGGCATGGTTTGGTTGTGGACACCCCTTCGTTTCTACTGACAAAAAGTAGATGAGGTTTTTTTGACAAATGTCATTTATGTATTACAGCAGTACGATATTTCATGCCAAATAACGAAGCAAACAAACGCATCTGCTTTGTGCTGTAAGCACATTAATTTTTCTGTGCTTGAAAAAAAGTAAAAAAAATTTATTTATACTTGTTTTAACTTTTTCAATAGTATTACCAATCGAAGTGAATCAATGAAGGTGAGTGTAATACACAATGATTCAGTAGGAATTCATTCCTATTTTGTGATGCAATATGGACTGTGACCAATATGTTAACACCAACAATTTGGCCAGGGTGCCCACAACCAAACTAATAAAGATTTTGATTTGGTTGCGGGCACTTCACGAAATTAACAAAAAAAATATTCTATTTGACACTGCTTTTGTCCTTTCGTTGGTACTTACCTAAGGTTTTTAGTTTTCCATAGATACCTATATATGAAACAAATATACACTTGGTGAAAAGTTATTAGCCAAAAACAAAAGGGTGCCCACAACCGAACCCTTTCCCATATTTATGTCTCAATTCTGACATTTTTTAATACTTATTTACAGTTATTTACATTAATTTACAGTTATTAATAGTTATTCACAATTATTTCTAGAAATTTTTTTCCATATCTATATGGGACAAGAAGATGTTCTATTTGATTCTCTGATATATTTAGTAAGTATGTGCATAGAAAGGGTAGACTGTGTCTGATATCCAAAGTCTTTCAGCTCATTGCGAGAACCTAATGTCAGTGCTATCTCTCTCTAAATGGGCAGAGCCATGCACGCCATTTAGAGAGAGATATCACTGACGTTAGCTTCTCGCAATGAGCTGAAAAACTTTGTATAGCAGACGCAGTCTATTCTTTCTACGTCTATGGGTATGTGCGTATAGTCGAATAATTGAGTTCCAGTCAAGTCCAGTTTTTTCTTGGTGTTCGAGCCAAGTATTCGAGATTGTCGATTACTCGAAAAAATATGAATCAATCGAATAACTTGAGTTATTCGAGTAACTAAGAAAGTTCGAGTGAACACTCGACTTGACTCAAACTCGTCAGTTCGAATAATTTATTTGAGTTACTCGAAGAATCGAGTACTCGCGCACTCCTAGAGCTTTTAAAGGTTGGTTTGCTTATAAAAGCTTAATATATAATATTTTTCATTTCATATTTTGTCATTTACTGATAATTATATTTTTTACAGTGTACGTAAATCGTAGATATACAGTAAAATTATTAGCAGCAAAGTGTACCACGTATATTAATTTAATGATTACATGATTGAGAAATACAACAAAAAAATGAACAAAGAGTACAAACAAGAGAAAAAATTATTTTAGTTTAAACAAATTTAAATAGTTTAATTTTCTGATAAATATTTAAAATTAATTTATATTTTGATAAGTAATATCAATTATATTGATTCCTTTGATTTTTTGATAGATCCTTATAATGCACTTTGATCAAAATTTTTTACCATCATAAATAATAATTAACTTCATTTAAAAAAGAAAGAATGAAAATTTAATTTTATCTTTCTAAAATATATAGAAATGTTATAAGTTAAAGGGGATAGATAAGAGAGCGCGGTGATGTAACGGTTAAGGCTTTTGCTTTCTACACAGGTAGGTCATGGATGCGAATCGCGGCCAGGTACCTCTGACTTTTTTTTCGAAAAAAAATTAGTATATGTGCCATTTATATCATGACTCTTAAAAATCCGACCTCATTGGATATCCGTTGATTATTGGTCACAGAAGTGGTTGACCATCCATCGATAGTCTTTGGTATGGTGTGTCAGATAGTCTAGCCTGATTTTATGTGTTTAACAGGTACCGGATTAGACTCACTCTGATATAATCATATTAAAAAGTTACTTTTATAGAGGACAATATCCTCATAATAACTTTAAAAAAAGGGGGAAGGGGAGGAAAGATAATATTAAAAGCTGAAAACCTAAAGCTTGTATAATTTAACCTGAATTGTTTATGTCTAGAAATAACCAATTTCATATAAAAAACATATAATTTTAAACATTTTTCGTTCTGAGAAATTTTCTCTATCTTGAGAATTGAAGTAGTGGTGTTCGTTGACAAACTGGAACAAAAAATTCCTTCGTCACAGGGTTCCTCCATGAGTATTCATTACATTAACTTGAAACTTTATAGAGATGTCTAGAGATATATTACAATCCATATGAGTAGAGCAGATTCAGAATTAATTCATTTCTATTTATTTGTTTGCTTATTAATCATAATATTGTTGTGAATATGTTGATTTTTTGAATAAATTTTAATACCCTGTCAAAAAAGTCCAGGTGGATTTCCACGTGGATATTCCAAGTGGATTTTCAGTCTGATTTACTTGGATTTTCAGTCTGATTTACTTGGATTTTCAGTCTGAAAATCAACCCAGATTTTCACAGTGAAAATCTACCCTGATTATGGTTATTTTTAAGCAATCAAAAGAATATTTTTATAAAATTAAATTTATTTGCGTTTTTCATTGCAACCACAAAAATATCTCTGTTCATTGAATAGAATAGAACGTGAGAAAGCAGGCCGAATGATCGTCGTTTTAGACAAAATTAAACTGTTAGTTTATAAGCTCTAAAGTCTTTTATTCTTTTCGTGCGCGTTCGCTTGCCATAAGAAAGTCAATACATAAAAAGAGTGGTAGCCCCCTAGTGGTTAGTTATTGAATATGAATATACACATGTATATAATAGTACTGGTGATTAACCGTTAGGGGGATGCTCCGCTTTCTACCTATTGACTTTTTTATGGCAAGCGAACGCGCATGAAAAGAATAAAAGACTTTAGAGCTTATAAACAGTTTAATTTTGTCTAAAACGACGATCATTAGGTCTGCTTTCTCACGTTCAATTCTATTCAATGAACAGAGATATTTTTGTGGTTGCAATGAAAAACGCAAATAAATTTAATAATATAAAAATATTTTTTTGTTTGCTTAAAAATAACCATAATCAGGGTGGATTTTCACTGTGAAAATCTGAGTGGGTTTTCAGACTGAAAATCTGGGTGGATTTCTAGACTGGAAATCAGAGTGGATTTTCAGACTGAAAATCCAAGTAAATCAGACTAAAAATCCAAGTAAATCAGACTGAAAATCCGAGTAAATCAGACTGAAAATCCACTTGGAATATCCACCTGGAAATCCACCTGGACTTTTTTGACAGGGTACTTATTGTTTTATTTATGTTTATTCTTTTTTATAATAATTTATACACATAAATTTTTTTCTTTAATGAATTATTTTTTTTCGTAATTAATATTTATTTTTCTTCAAACCATGCTATATCAATATAGAAAATGTTTAATAAAAGTTTAATACAATTTCAGTTTGTATTAATTAAATTTATTTTAAAATAAAATCAGTATTAAATAACTAAAAAAGTAAATATTATTGAACAAAGTAAGTGAATAATCTTATTATTTAATCTCCTATGATATATTTTATATGAGCGCGGTGGCGTAATGGATAAAGCTCTTGCCTTCAACGTGGAGGGCATGGGTTCGAATCCTGGCCCGGTACCTCTAAACTTTTTTTCGAAAGAAAATTAGTGTATGTGCCATTTATATCGCGACTCTTAAAAATCTGACCCCACTAGGTATCGGTTGATTGTTGGTCACAAAAGTGGCTGATTATCCATCGGTAGTCAAAGTTTTCGGTATGGTGGGTCTGACAGTCTAGCCTGATGTAATGTGTTAAACGGTAGCGGGCGGGGACTCCCTCGACTTCACCATGGAAAAAGGTTAATCATATAGAGGACAATATCCTTTATATATTAATCTTAAGAAAAAAAAAAAAAAAAAAGATATTTTATAAAAATTTAAGGTAAATTTGTTTATTGAAAGCCACATATGCGAAAAAATATTGAAAATAGAGCACGGTGGCGTAGTGGCTAAGACGCGTGACTCGTATTTTCGTTGGTTGCCTATCTGGTCACTTTTTCACGGACTCTTCCGTGGGCTGACACCACGTTAAATAATATGTCAGTTGCATTGTATTATATATGTGCAACAATCCAGATATTTATGGGGCTTGCCCGGTTGAAAACAATGAAGAAAAAAAAATTTTTTTGGAAATAGAAATATTATGTTGCGATATTCATAAATGTATGGCCAAAACATTGCTTATATATCGGCGAGATTTAACAACAAATTTTGAATATGTAATATATGGGCGATATACAGTGGGGTCCAATAAAATGGAGCCACCCTTGAGAAAAAAAGTACTAATTAAAAAATTTTGCATCTCAACAAATAAGGGTCGTACAGAACTCTACGACCACTCATTTTAAACGTATTCGTAAGGACTATTTAATGGTATATTGGAAATTTAATTTTGAGTATTTGTGTAGAAAATATTCGAACTTAAAAATAGAAAAAAAAAATTTTTTTCGCCTGTGTTTAAATTTGAATCATTTTTCGAAAAATGATGGTAGAAAAATTTTACACCGCTAGTTTTAAAGGTATTTTGCTTAACTCGAAATTTATTTTTTAATTCTTTTTCTAGGTTCAAAATTGACCGAGATTTAGCGATTTTTGTTCAATAAACGGGTTTTTTTTATTTTTCTGATATCTGCTTAATGAGAGGAGATATAGAAAAATGCCAAATAAAAAAAGTGTATTTTTGTAGGTAGAATAACCATTAGTTTATTCAAAATTTTTTGTGCATTTTAATTTTTTTGATGTTGTTGCGGTTTTCTTATATACATATATACCATACTCTTATAAGAGTACCGTAACTATATCAAAAAAATTAAAATGCACAAATAATTTTGAGAAAATTAATGGTTATACCAACGAAGATAGATCCTAATAGAAGCGCAGAACCCCAAGGCGCTTTGAAGCTAGAAATATGTAGTTGGTACCCCGACCAGACGCGGCGTTAACGTCGCTTTCAGTAGGTAAATGATAACGACCGGTCGGTAAATGAACGGCAGTCATCATTGCTATTTATTCTGATTATATTTGATAACTATAATAAAGTTAAAAAAAATATAATGGAACCCCATGTAATTATGGAAAAATAAAATTAAAAGATTGAAATAATGGAAAACAATTTAAGTGAAACTTAAACTGTTATTCTTAAACCCCAAAAGGCCAACAATTTATATACTACATTCTTGTATACAATTTTATAAGCAGCTGTGGCGTAATGGCTAAGTCGTTCGCTCGACAATCTTTTTGATGTCGATTCAATTCCCGATCAGGTTCTTTTTTTTTTTTTTTTTTCTTTTGCAATTTGAATTAATAAAAGAAAGTGTATTTAAAATTAAAATTTTTGTAAAATTAAATTTTTTTTATATTTAATTTTAATAAAAATTAAATTCTTTTTATATTTAATTTTGATAAAATCAAATTTTTTTAATATTTGATTTTGATAAAATTAAATTGTTTTAATATTTAATTTTATTAATAAACTGAGATTTTTATTTTTTTTAAATGCATACAATTTAAAAAATGAATAAAATAAATCTGGAAGTGAGTAAAATCAAATATGTTTTTTTGTTTTGAAAATAAGAAAAATATTCTTTTAAAAAAAAATTATGAAAAATTTGTATATAAAAATTTTTTTTATATAATAATCCAAAAAAAAATGGATCAATTATGTTAGATAATTTAAATTTCTTATTACTGTTTAATGCTGGAATAGTGAATTCTAATTATATTTGTAAATAATAATATTTAAAATACATATTACTTTTATTGAAGTTGAAAGTGTATTTTATTATTTTTATTTATATGTTACTTAAATAAATAATAAAATGTATAAGACTAACTTGTAAATCATTGTTTCTATTTAAATAAAGAATAATAAAGTTACAATTATGTTTTAATAAAATACGCATTTATTCAATCTTTGTATTGATTAACTTTCATACTTTAGAAGATGATTGCAATCACAAACATACGTACACACACACATATATATATATATATATATATATATATATATAGATCTATATATACAATATTAATTGCATTTATATCGTTTACAAACGTTATTTTGATAAAAAATAAATATATAAACGTATGTAAACGATGTTTATATTTAAAAAAAAGTATATTTCAATTATAAAGAGTTCTAATAAACGGAGAAGCGCGATTCGTATATATAGTATTTACATTCGCGGAAATGACACTATTTTGTTTTAACTGCCGACTTTAGGCTCAGTTGTTAACAAGCAGTTAAGAAGTGTTTGTGTACGCGTTAATAATCTTTATAAAATAGTTTTTTAAAGTTCGCGATGCCGAAAAAAAACGCGTGTGCATTTCAACAGTGTCCCAACACAAAGGTCGGAGATCCATCTCTTTCTTTTCACAGATTTCCTGTGAAACATCCTCATATGTAAGATTTCAATAATTGTTTATTAATACATATATAACGTAACCTCTTCGCGATCGGTTTGAAGGTAGTTATAAGTATTAAATACTCGTAAATAATTATAATTTACTAATTATTTATTTATTTATTTATAATAAATATTTTATAATACTAGGAAAGGATAAAAAATGTGTGTGTGTAATGTTAACGTCAAATATTTAGATAATAGGTTAAACGTATTTGCAATATATATAAATACGAAAACATTGGTACCCTATTAATAATCATGTGTTTTTTTTGTATTAATTTTCACCTAAAATTTTTAGATGATTTTTTTTTAAATTTGTCACTGTATTTTTTTTTAGTGGAATGTTTTAGGTAACTTTTTTAAGTAATTTTATTGGACTTATTTAATATAAAGCTGTCATTATTCTTTTAAGCTAGTGTTTCATAATGATTTAAGGAAATTCTAAGTAGGTGATTTTTAGATATAAATTATATAATAGTAATAATAAATAAAAATAACTTTTTTCTCAAGTATAAATAAAATGTTTAATACGTAATATTATCTTCATTTTGAAAATCTTATCTCATGTATAATTAAACGTAAGAAATCACGTAAAAATATTAAGTAAAAAAATCATTTCAAAAAAGATCTTAAAAAAATCATGTGATAAATTGAAACAAAAATCGTGTAAAAATTGTATGTGAAAATTGTACGTAAAAAATGACATGATTATTTTCAATAGGGTAATTATTTAACGATAAATGAAATGGAATATTTATGTGACCAAGCAGATATGCTATTTATCGTATTTTAAGTGGGTGAACAAATTGTTAATGTAAATATTAATTGCCATAGCACCCAAATATTTAGCACAAGAAATAATTATTAAATATTAGGCACAGATTGTAAAACCGAATGAAGACTCCAGTTCTGTTTTAGTTTGATTTTTGTTAACAAAAACTTAATAATTACGAAATTCCTTTTTGTTTATAAAATGCAAATAAACTCCATTGTTTTTTCTATTGTTTTTTAATTGTTTATAATATGATAAGATGTATCTTTATACATTATAAAAATTAACTGTTTTCCATCCTATTCTTTAGATAAATAAAAACAAAACAATTTCGTATAATTTTATTTTTTTCAATTGCAATTTTGTCAAAATTAACTTAGTTTACTTTTCATTGTAGAAATAAAAATAAAGAACTTGCTGATTATATTTAAAAAAAAGCCAAAAATAAATAAAAACCAAAATTTTGCTATTTTTTCTATTCTTATTTTCTATTGTTATTTTATAAAAAAACCAATATTTGTTATAGTCAAACAATATCAATATAAATATTGACTTAATTTTTTATCAAATATCAAAATAAAAAATTTATATTAATTAGAGGTTTTAAACGGTCCGTGTAAAATATAATAAAAAATTATCAAAATTAATAAGCTAAACAGTTTTGTCAATATATATAATTTTCAAATACTCCAATAATTTTTTTTGTAAAATTAAAAAAAGGCAATGTTTTACATAATTATATGTATTTATAGTTTGAAGAAATGGTTGGAGGTCATTGATTCTGATGAACTGTACAGGTTATGCGATAACGATGTAAGTTGTAAAAAATTGCAAGAGAAACGGGTATGTAGCCAGCATTTTTTAGAATCAGATTTTATTCATACGTCGATGAGAAAATTATTAAAACCAGACACGATTCCGCAAAAAAGTTTCAGCAATTCTGCATGCACGATTGACGAAACAAATTCAATAACATCTGCTCGCGAGAATTTTGAAAATAATTTAAATTTATCATTACAATCTGATGTAGTCGCCATACAAAGTAATGATGCTAATGATCCACATTTACAATTGAATAATGTAACTGAATCAAATAATATTAATGTTTCGTTAGTAGAATCAGATTCGGTAACGGAAAGTAACGATTTTTTATGTAATTTAACAAATGAGCAACCTGCAATTGAAATTAAAAAACGGAAAAAACGCGCTCCTTCCATTGTAACTATCGTGAAGAAATTAAAATATAAAAATGAAAAATTAGCTCGTGAAAATAAAATTTTAAAACAAAAATTATTAAGATTAGAAAGACGTAAAAAGCTCGGAATCCGTAAACTTTCAAAAGAAGAATTAGTTGATCAAGCTTCGAAACATCTTAATGATAGCGTAACTTCGTTCTTTGAAATGCAATTAAATCATGTAAAACATAATAAATGGGAAGAGGATGAAAAGCAATTTGCTTTAGGCCTCTACTATAAATCACCAAAAGCTTATCAATTCTTGCGGGATTCTAAAAAATTTGCATTGCCATCTATTTCTTTAATTCGTCAATGGGTTAACGTGTTAAATTTGAGACCGGGTAAAAACGAGCAACTTTTTAATCAATTAAAAATGAAATTAAATGATAAAACTAATTTTGAAAAACAAACCGTGTTAATGTGGGACGAAATGAGTATAAAACCCGGGCTTGAGTATAATTTAAAAGAAGATTATGTCGAAGGTTATCACGATTTAGGCGATTACGGCGATCGTGAACCGCGGATGGCTAAATCGGTATTAGTATTTATATTGGCCGGGCTGACTTATGATTGGAAACAGCCTTTAATGTTTTTTCCGAGTGATGGTCCAGTTCCGGGTGAAGTATTAAAACCAATCATTGAAAACGTGTTAGAAGTATCGGAAGATATAGGCTTTAAAATTCGACATATGGTTTGTGATCAAGGTGCTCCCAATAAAAAAGCGATTTCTATGTTCGGAATCACTAAAGATCAACCATTTTTACAATTCAATGAACGTAAAATTACCTTCGGTTTTGATCCACCTCACATTTTAAAAAGTATTAGAAATAATTTAATGAAACATAACTTTAAAATTAAAAAATGAAATAATTTCGTGGGGTGCAATTCGCGAATTAAGAGAAATAGAAAAAATTCATTCTTGTAAAGCAGCGTATAAATTAACGGATCGACATATTAATCCAAACAATTTTCAAAAAATGAATGTTAGCTTAGCTGCTCAAGTTTTTAGTAATTCCGTGAGTGTGGCACTAATTGCGGGGTCAATGTCTCGTGATTTAAAAAAATACATCAGCTATCGCGACGGGTAATTTTTGTAAAAGATTAAATGATATTTTTGATTGCCTTAATTCTCGATGCTCTAGCGATCCTAATCCATTGAAGCGTGGTTTAGCAAATCATAATCCGCAGGTAGAAAAATGTTTACGTGAAGCGATACCGTGGCTTGAACAGTGGGAAATTGTCGATAGTAAAAATCCCGATTGTTTTAATAGTTTTATTTTAACAATAAGTGCTACTTTAGAGTTATGGAATCAGTTAAAAGAAGAAAATGTGCCATATTTATTAACTTCTCGTTTAAATCAAGATAAAATTGAAAACTTTTTCGGTACGATGAGGTCTCGGTCAGGACATAATGATAATCCAACTGTAATGCAATTTCGTAGAAATTTTCAGTACGCGTTAATGATTACGCTACTTGTACCACCTGTTGGAACAAACTGCGAACCTGATGATGCACGTTTATTAATTTCAAATTTCGATAAATGTCAAAATGAAGACACGGTCAAAGAAAAACAGGATGTCAAAATCGCTGCGATGAACGAAAGAATTCAAGAATGGTTTATTAATAATGATTCCGAATTAATAATTTATGATGACCAGCAACCTGAAATAATAGAAGAAAAAGGAGAAGAATCTAAACTTGAAAAAATGCTCCAAAAAATATGTTGCTGGCTATCTCGCGTTTAAATGTTTTAAAAGAGTTTGAATGTGCTCAATGCGAAGCCGATTTTATTAATCACGAAAAAACATTGGATTCAGAATCAGATTTACTTTTGGTATGGAAAGCTTATCCTTCTTTAAAAGGGCAAACTTATGGAAGTTTAAAAGCACCATCAGAATCTTTCTTTTCAGTTATTTCAACTATTTATAATATTTTTGAAAAAGAATTCTTAAAGTCATGTCATTTGCATAATTTAGCACAATTTCTATTTTTAATAATAAAAAAACAAGTAATAGAGAATCATAGCAACTTTTTCTGTAATGACGCGTGTTTAAAACATCGAAATTATGTTATTAAAATTTTTATTAAAACGAATATTTTCAATCAGCTTAAATGGATAACTAAAGATTATAGAGACCGAAAAATGAACAAGCGATCCGCTTCAGAAAGTGCATGCAAACGTAATAAAAAATTGTTGAAACTTGATTGTTAATCGCGTTATCTAAACTTTATATATTAGTGTTTTTATTGTAGTTTAAATAATTTAACTTTTTTCAGAAATATTTAGTTTTTGACATTTTTGCGGGACATCCAAACACACTTAAAAAATATTCATAATAATTATAGCTGCTGATATTTAATATTATTGTAAGACATGTTACAAAAAATATTTTATAAAAGAATGTTCAATTATTATGATTATTTCGATACACATATTTAAACAAAGATTTTAAAGTAAGACATTTTGATTAATCTGTATATTTATTATATAAAATCAGCATATTAATAAATTTACATATTAAGAGTCACTTTTAAATCTTAGCTTCGATATGTGTATCCCCGCAGGAGGAGGGAGGCAAGTAGGTTGGAGTCTGTGGTCCGAGTTTATAGTCGTGAATTGAATATTTGGTCCATATATTTAAGTCATAACTGCTTAGTTGTACTTGCAGCATTTATTGTGGGTGCAACGTAGACAAGTGTGACTTAAGTATGACTTAATTCTCAAGTTGCGATTACAAATTCAGGCCTTGGAAGGAAGGCGGCAGACTCCCGTGGTTGTGTAGGGCTACAGGCGATGGTCACCACGGTTTTATTTGAATTTAATATATGAAAAGAATAAAATAATTTTATATAATTTTAACATGTCTTTCAATTACATAATGTTATTGTTTTTTATCATATGATTATTTTCAAGTAAAACAAAAAAAAAACCAACGCGCCGATAGGAACTCTAATAATGTTGCAATTTGATTTGTATACAGTGCAGAGTTCCTTTGACAGAACCCCTAGGGTGGTGTGGAAGACTGTCAGATTTTTTTAAAATTAGGAAGCCAATATTTTCATTAATTCATGAAAATATTGTTTTAGAGCCTTAGACTGCAAATTACAAACATACTAAATATAAATATTTTTTACTTTTAAAAAAGTACAGATTTACTTTTTTTAATGTCCACTTTTTTATAATAATTACACATATTTTCGTAAAATTGTAAATACAAAAAATTTTTTCGTAATTTATTAAAAAAATTAATTTACGTACGTGTATTATGTTAGTAAATAATCTATCTATCTATCTATCTAAATAATTTTAAATTTGTTTTTCCTAACTTTATTAATTTAGTTATTTTTCAGCTCATAATTTAGTTTTCTGATGTCTAATGTGATTAAACTCGCAGCTAGAAAAATATTTTGAAATACACATTAAAAAGACATTTAAAAATAAGATTTCATGATATTTTTCATAAAAATGGTTTAAAAAAAAATCAGCCAAAAAAAGTCTAATATGTGTAAAAATAATGATTTTATGATACAATATTAAACGTTTTTTTTTTCATTTACATTACTTATAATACAATCAATTTTTCATAAGTATTAATATTAAAAACACAAAAAAACTCCTTAATAAGAATATAGAATTTTTATTTAACATAATTAATGTAGTTATCAAAGAATATTTTAGTAAATTTCGACATTTTTAGAATTATTATGGAAAGTTTAAGAAAATTTATAAGATAAATAATAATGCTTTTAATTATTTAAAATGAAATGTAGAAGTTAAAAATTAAACATTCTCTTAATTTTCAAGTAAGAGATATTAAAAATTTGATTTTACTCACTTCCAGATTTATTTTATTAATTTTTTAAATTGTATGCATTAAAAACGCTTTGGGAAAAATACGTTTATTAATAAAATTAAATATTAACAAAATTTAATTTTACCGAAATTAAATATTAAAATAATTTAATTTTATCAAAATTAAATATTAAAAAAATTTAATTTTATCAAAATTAAATATAAAAAGAATTTAATTTTTATTAAAATTAAATATTAAAAAAATTTAATTTTACAAAAATTTTAATTTTAAATACACTTTCTTTTATTAATTCAAATTGCAAAAAAAAAAAAAAAAAAAAAAAAAGAACCTGATCGGGAATTGAATCGACATCAAAAAGATTGTCGAGCGAACGACTTAGCCACTACGCCACAGCTGCTTATAAAATTTATATACAAGAATGTAGTATATAAATTGTTGGCCTTTTGGGGTTTAAGAATAACAGTTTAAGTTTCACTTAAATTGTTTTCCATTATTTCAATCTCTTAATTTTATTTTTTCATAATTACACGGGGTTCCATTATATTTTTTTTAACTTTATTATAGTTATCAAATATAATCAGAATAAATAGCAATGATGACTGCCGTTCATTTACCGACCGGTCGTTATCATTTACCTACTGAAAGCGACGTTAACGCCGCGTCTGGTCGGGGTACCAACTACATATTTCTAGCTTCAAAGCGCCTTGGGGTTCTGCGCTTCTATTAGGATCTATCTTCGTTGGTTATACTACGTACAAAAATACACTTTTTATTCGGCATTTTTCTATATCTCCTCTCATTAAGGAGATGTAAAACGGACACTACACCTGTACTTATAAATATTAGCTTCCTTTCCATTTTATTGCTCAATTTCCAGAAAAGAAATGCATTAGCTTGTAGTATGTACCATGATGATTATTTAGATAAATTTCCAAATAAATTCATTCATTAGCTTTTAAGATATTTGAATTCCTGAACACAATTGAAAAATTTTAATAAATAATTTTGGAATCCAATATTCTCAATAACTAGTGAATGAATTTATTTAAAAATTCAACTGAATAATCTTTATGGTACATACTATAAGCTAATGCATTTTTTTATTGAAAATTTTGCAATAAAATGTAAAGATAGTGAATATTTATGAGTACAGGTGTAGTGTCCATTTTGCATCCCCTTAAGCAGATATTGGAAAAATAAACAAGACTCTTTTTTGAACAAAAATCGCTAAATTTCGGTCAATTTCAAACCTAGAAAAAAAATTAAAAAACAAATTTCAAGTTAAGCAAAATACCTTTAAAACTAGCGGTGTAAAATTTTTCTACCATCATTTTTCGAAAAATAATTCAAATTTAAACACAGGCGAAAAAAATTTTTTTTTTTCTAATTTTAAGTTCTAATATTTTCTAGACAAATACTCAAAATTAAATTGCCAATATACAATTAAAAAGTCCTTACGAATACGTTTAAAATGAGTGGTCGTAGAGTTCTGTACGACCCTTATTTGTTAAGATGCAAAATTTTTTAATTAGTACTTTTTTTCTCAAGGGTGGCTCCGTTTTATTGGATCCCACTGTATGAGAGATATATGGGATTCGCCCCGTGGCGATATATCAGCGATACATCGAAATACATCGGGCATATATGTACATAGATCGGCTATAGATGCCCAATGTCTCGCTATTTGTATTGCCGATATTTAGCTTCAACAATTTCCGATATTTTGGCGATGGTAATTTTTTTTGTGCGGGTATTCATAATACTGATATTTATTGCGCTCAACCTTCAATTTGCAAATACATCATTTAATATTTGAGTAAAAAACAAAATTTCAATTAGATAAGGACAATGATTTTGGCCTGCTCTTAAGATCAATAATATAAAAATTTGATAGAAGTGATCGTGAAATGCAAGTGCAGCAAGTACAATTGATTATTGATCTATTTAAGGAGGTTGGTCACCAGTTACATCATAAGAAATTAATTATGTTAAGAATGCTTTAAAATTTTTATCACAATTTAAAAACAGCATCATAAATAAGTGGTAAAAATTTCAAAACGATTCACTGTTTCTAAATTGAGATACAGAACTATAAAATTACAATTTTGAAGAAATTTACGTCATAATTGCAATTTTGAAGTTGTCCATCTCAATTTAGAAACAGTGAATCGTTTTGAAATTTTTACCACTTATTTATGATGTTGTTTTTAAATTGTGATAAAAATTTTAAAGCATTCTTAACATAATGAATTTCTTATGATGTAACTGGTGACCAACCTCCTTAATATAAGTAGCAGATTTATAATGGGGGTAGGCGAGCTGTGCGAGCAGAGGGTACCAGTTACTCACTCTTTTAAAAAAATATATAATACTGCAAGATTTTTCTTGAATATTTTACAAATAGAATTTATGATAAAAAAATCCTATATTGAAAATTTTGTCAAAAAGGGACCTAAGTGCATCAACTTTTTTCTTGTATAAACAGAAGACAACAAAATTAAATGCAAAATTACCATCATATTTATATAGTATATTAACAATAAGTTTCTAATTTATTGTAAAGTGGTGGTTATACAGTTTTTTTTTTTCAATTTTTAAAAATTTGAAAAATTGTTTACAGAAAAATTGTTTCCTATTTAATTTCATTAAAAACTTTTTTTGAATCTTATAAGATACTTTGTGAATAATTTGTTAAAGTCCTAAATTTTTTAATTGTTTTACTAAAATTTTAAAATTTGATTGCGTTTTCGCTATAGATTTCTCAGTTGTACTGAATATTCTTTGGTCATAAATTATGAGCATAGAGTTTTACTAAAATCAATTCTGGTTGTGATGCGAGATTCTATGCACCAATTGTGTGTTCTTGTGCCATAAATAGAATATACAGCATTGTCATTGGACGTACAAGTTCATAAAAATATCATTAATAATGTGTGTATACATAATTGCACTGATTCATGCGAAATGTGTCCTAATATTTTACATTATTTTAAATCAAACTTTAAAAAAACATACATTTTTCATTTCTCTAATTATGTATATGCTAATAATGTATCATGTTACAGATGATGTTTAAGAGCTTGACGGATAACGCGAAGAACCTTGCAGCAAATGCTAAAATAGAAGATATGTCAAGATTGTTCAAAAACCACATGGCTGGGAAACCTGATGTGAAAAATGCTCTAAGTGGTGTTATGGTACAGTACTTTTTTAAATATCTAATAATAATAGCAATAGTATTGCTAATTGAAACCAATTTTTTCTTATTCTACTTTTAATGGATGTTTTCAGTTTTTGTTATTTCAAAAAGTAAAAACTAATTGATTTGTTTAAAGTTTTGCAGGGTTGTAGAAATAAAACTCAGATTAAATTGTACAACATTTTACAATAATACAAATTTCGTTTATTTTCCTTTGTTGCACTTATACAGAATGTGAACTATCGCTTACGCTCACGAATCATCTCTGACGCGTTCTCGCTCGCTTCATTACATTTATCAACAAAAATAACGCCATCTATACAAAGAAAATTAAACTTTTGGTATATCATTTAAAATCCTCCTACCTTGTTTTCAGCAACGCAAGATAGGTAAAACTATTGCGAAACTGAAAACAAAATACAATCTTTCAAGCTATGTGTACATACATAATACATATCTTGCAGGCCTTTGTATTAATCGACTGCTTTTTGTAAATACGAGAGGTACATCCCTCGTCTTAATGTTGGAAATTTTATCTTCTTACTATTTCTCTAAAATTCTAGAATTTCCATTAATTTTATTTATTTTATCATGCATCAAACATTTTAACTCAGAATCAGAAAAAGAAATTTCCAAAGGATAAATACGCTGAATAGATCTTTTTAACACACCATTTTGTGTTTTTAATACAACGACGCGTACATTTCCATCACGACCTTTTATAGTGTCTTTAATCAAAGCAAGTGGCCAATCAACACGATTTTTGTTCTCGTCTTCGACTAAAACTACCTCCGTATCCTAATCAATATTTGATCCCCAAAGTTTTTGCAATAATAATTTAGGAAGTAAAACAGTCGGACAGGTAAAACCATTAGGATCAAAAATTTTATGAGTGGATAAAATATTTCTCTTCGTGATTTTTATCGGAAGTTCACTAGTGAAGTCTATTTTATTAACAGAAAGAGTATCGCTATTTTTATTCCACTGCATACCGAGTATCGAAATAGTTTCTTTTTCAGGATGATTGAATGAAAATTCCCACCCTCCTAAATTAAAACTTCCAAGAGCCATGATATCACTTGCTTCTTTTATAAATTTATTTAATTCTTCAGGAGAATCTACACTCGTTAAACAATTATCCACCTAAAACAATTCGAGTAAAGTTGTAATAGTTTTTTTGCGAGAAATTAACATAAAAATTTTTCTTAAAATGTTGTTAAGGTGATGTAAAATGGACACTACACCTGTACTTATAGATATTAACTTCCTTTCCATTTTATTGCTGAATTTCCAGAAAAGAAATGCATTAGCTTGTAGTATGTACCATGATGATTATTTAGATAAATTTCCAAATAAATTCATTCATTAGTTATTAAGAATTTTGGGTCCCAAAATTATTTATGAAAAGTTTTCGATTTTGTACAGGAATCCAAATATCTTAAAAACTAATGAATTAATTAATTTGAAAATTTAACTGAATAATCTTTATGGTACATACTACAAGCTAATGCATCTTTTTACTGAAAATTTTGCAATAAAATGAAAAGATAGTCAATATTTACGAGTACAGGTGTAGTGTCCATTTCACATCCCCTTAAGTTAAATAGTACGACTAAAGTAAGAACGGTATTTGACGCATCTGCTCAGGAGAAAGGATTCCCTTCTCTGAATCAATGCCACGAAAAGGGGCCTAATTTTATAGAGCTTGTACCTTCGATTTTGTGTCGTTTTCGAGAGCAAGAAATTAGAGTCGCGTCCGACGTTGAAAAAGCATTTTTGCAGATATGTGTAAATGCTGATGATCGCAATTATTTGAGGTTTTTATGGACTATTCAAGGTCAAGTAAAGATTTGTAGACACTGGCGTGTAGTTTTTGGAGTAACTTCTAGTTCGTTTTTATTGGGCATAGTTATTCAGTATCATTAAGGGGATGTAAAATGGACACTACACCTGTACTCAGAAATATTCACTATCTTCACATTTTATTGCAAAATTTTTAATAAAAAAATGCATTAGCTTGCAGTATGTACCATGAAGATTATTCGGTTGAATTTTTAAATAAATTCATTCATTAGTTATTGAAAATTTTGGGTTCCAAAATTATTTAATAAAATTTTTCAATTTTGTACAGGAATCCAAATATCTTAAAAGCTAATGAATGAATTTATTTGAAAATTTATCTAAATAATCATCATGGTACGTACTACAAGCTAATGCATTTCTTTTCTGGAAATTCAGCAATAAAATGGAAAGGAAGCTAATATTTATAAGTACAGGTGTAGTATCCGTTTTACATCTCCTTAAGAGGGTTATTCTGAACATTGATGAAAATCATTTCAGATAATAGTACATTACTCTACTAGTGAGCAAAATAGGTTATTCCCTTACGAGTCGTTTTCACAAGACGAGTGGGTGACCTATTTTGCCACGAGTGAGGTATAGAATTTTTTTCAACATGGTGAACGGAATCCGATTTTGGTGCCTGTTTTGAGTGAACAAAATACCACATCCCCCCACTGACAAGGAGAGCACCCCACCTCCGGAAAACGGATTCGGCTGAAACTGCAGGATATGATTTTTTGATGAAAAAAAATGAACCCGTGTTTTTTCTTTTTGTCGAATAGGCCCCCTAGATAAGGATATAGACATTTTTTCAAAAATATGGTGAATAAAAGCCTTTTTAAGAACTTAAATAACCAAAAACTAAGACTCTTACAAAAAAATGCATAGAAGATAAAATGAAGCACAAATTGAATGCTTCAATTTAAGCTTTGTTGCATCAAAAAAGCTTTCCTTGTTCGAAAGTTATTCTTAATTAAATATTACCATGTATTCACTTAATATTTTTAGCATATAAAATATGATCAATTTTTCACGTTATTTCATTAACATATTTTAATCGCCTGTAACTTTTGAACCACTAAAAATTTTTTAATGCAATTAAGCTTAAATTGAAGCATTCGATCCGTGCTTCATTTTATCATCTATGCATTTTTTTTAAGAATCTTAGTTCTATGGTTATTTCAGTTCTTGTAAAGGTTCTTATTCACCATATTTTTGAAAAAATGTCTATATCCTTGTCTGGGGAGCCTATTCGACGAAAAGAAAAAACACGGGTTCATTTTTTTTCATCAAAAAATCATATTCTGCAGTTTTAGCTAAATTCGTTTCCGGAGGTGGGATGCTCTCCTTGTGAGTAGAGGAATGTGGTATTTTGCTCACTCAAAACAGGCGCCAAAAATCGGTTTTTGCTCACCGCGTTGGGAAAAATTCTTTTCCGACAGTTACTTTCTTTCTCTAGAATTTTAACTCTATTAGAATTAAAATTATGTTTAGCATCAACAGCATTATTATAAATAACTGATTGAACATTTTTTCTTTCAACAGAAGAAACATGTTCACTTACTCAATTCTGTAATTTTCTTTTTGTTTCACCTATATACACTACTGGTTAATTGCTTTTGCCCACCCTAGAGTAAAATTCATTAACATAAAAAGTTTTATATTTTCGGAACTAATGATCGCATCTACAAAATCCAAACGGCGTTTGAAAGATTGGTCAAAAATCTTTGAAATAAAGTAAGTCTGGTATGAAAAAAGTCATTTTCTAATTGCTTATAGCAATGTAAAGAAAATTTTTTTTACTAATTTTTTTAGCCCAGATAAAAGTGAATGCCATTTTTATTAAAAAAAACAAATGGGTTTTAAAACTCTAATAGTCCTCTTTAAAATAAGCTAAGTAAAATGATTCTATAAAAAAGACCTTTTTTTCAATCATATTTATCTCATAAACTAAGAAATATAGAAAATTTTATATTGAAGAAAAAATGTTTCATTTTTAGTCTAGAATATATATATATATATATATATATATATATATATATATATTTAGTGACCAATGAGTTTTGGGAAAAAATTTTTTTCACTAATTTTTTTAGGGAAAATACATGAAAAATTAGTAAAAATTTTTAATTAAACGAGTACAAAAAAAATATTTTTCCCGAAACTTATTGATTACTAAATATTCTAGACTGAAAATGGAACATTTTTTCTTCAATATAATATTTCCTATCTCTCTTAGCTTATGAGATAATCATGATTGAAAAAATAGGTCTCTTTTTCGAAAAATCATCATAGTTGTGGTCAGAAAAATCATAGAAACATTTTACTTAGCTCATTTTAAAGAGGACTATTAGAGTTTTAAAACCCATTGGTTTTTTTTCGATATCATAATTTTCATAAAAATGGCATTCACTTTTATTTAGGCAAAAAAAATTAGTAAAAAAAATTTTCTTTACATGGCTATAAGCAATTGGAAAATGACTATTTTCATACTGGACTAACTTTGTTTCAAAGATTTTTGACCAATCTTTCAAACGCCGTTTGGATTTTAAAGATGCGATCATTAGTTTCGTAGATATAAAACTTTTTATTTTAATAGATGTTACTCTTGGGTGTGCAAAAGCAATTGACCGGTAGTGTATGTTGCACAATAATTACAACTAATATGATGTACAACATTGGTTTGATCAGAGTCTTGTATATATGAATTTCTTGAAATAAATAGTAAATCAAAAACAAATGAAATACGCTGATGACATATTTGTAAGAAGACCTATTGGAAAATTGATGAGCGATGAAGAGCTTGATCTTCTCCAGATGTTATCAATTGAATTAGATAACAACGATAAACAACATGATGACGAAGATAATGGTGAAGTCAGTGATCAAAATGATAAGAAGGATGATAACGAAGTCAGTAGTGGCAATGATGATAATGAATATAATAAAAATATATTGAAATATGAGAACTATGGAAGGGACACTGATGAGGGAGGTAAAGATGATGAAGATGAAAAATTTACTTCTCAGTGGAACAAACAGACAAACGCGTTGAGTTTTGGACTCAAATTGAACTGAGCGACCTGGCTAGAGAGCTGAACTTACCAAAAGATGAAGTAAAATATTTAGCTTTAGCTTTAAAAGGTAGAAGTCAATTAGAGGAGGTACTAAAGTATCTTTCTACAAAAAAAGAAATGAAAGTTTTGAAGAATACTTCGAAGAAGTGATTCATAATGATAATAAAATGATGTGTTGTGAAGACATAAAAGTTTTAATAGATTAAATTAGGCCTAATATATTAAGACAAAGAATGGTGGTTGTTCATCGATTCATCAAACAGAAATTTGAAAGCTGTATTACTACATAGTTCCAACTACTATCGCTCGGTTTTAATAGTACACTCCACTACAATGAAGAAAGCATACGACAATCTCGGAATTATATTTAAAAAAATTCAGTATGACTAGCATAAATGGCATATATGCGGCGATTTGAAACTATCTGGAATGTTGTTAGGGCAGCAATCTGGATTAACGAAGACACCATGTTTCTTGTGCTTAGGGGATTGTAGAGATCGTGCAAAGCACCGTACGAATCGCAAATGGTCTGAAAGAAAATTTCTCGAAGCGGATAAGAACAACATTATAAATACTTCATTAGTTGAACCGAAAAAAGTTCTAAATAACCACTACACATAAGACTTGGTGTGATGAAACAATTCGTATAGGCTTTTAATAAGGAAGATCGGTGCTTTAAATACTTGGGAAACAATCAAACTAGAAAAATTCAGATGCGAAATTGAAGAAAGATGTAACGCCTTAGTAGCGATGTAAGATATAATATACAGAAGGAGGATGGGATCTGGAAAATAAGCCAAACCATACAAGTTAAGATGTAGCTTTATTGAATAGCCAATGCGACTAAGCGCAGTGACTGGCGGAGTAAGACTGAAGTACAAGCAAGCAGCTTGAGTGCTGCTTCTTTCTTGTCTGATTATAAGCCTGCGCAGAGGCGTTTACAAGTATACGCTGAGCTATGTATTGGTGCGCTTACAGCACCGTACGCATACATAGACATGTGTGTGTTCCCACATCACCCCCAACAATTAATTGTTGTTATGGATAATTTATTTTTATTATAAAAGCTTAAAAAAATTCATATTGTATATCACAGATAGGTTAACAATTAGAGTCAGTCTTTTTTTATACAACAATAATATATATATATATATATATATATATATATATAAGTTATAAATCTCAATAACAATAGTTAAAAAAGATCGCAATAAAATTTGCGTTAAAAGTCTTTTTAAAATAAGCATAAAAATTCGCAGTTACATTACAAATAACGCAGTTATTATCACAGCCTAAAGTTTAAGGTACATATATAATTATTCAGAAATTATTAAAGATTTACGTATAGTTTTTACAAAGATACTGTTATCTCTGTAAGGGTTCGCAAGAAATGCTTCATTACAGTGAAAACTGTTATTATTTATTAGCTATTTATCGCTATCAATATATTAGTAATGCAGGTGAATTTTTTCACTTAAGAATGCAATGAAAAAGAAAGATTTTTAACAAGATTACGTTCCACACAAAAATGGTACGCTCTGAACGTGATTGATACTTCTTACAAATTGCATTAAGTTGCTTGAATATATTCACATATTATGCGCTCATTGTGCTTTACTTTCAAGTGTGAACGCTATTATGTATGAGTATTACATTAGTTGTTAAATATTACAGAAAAATTTACAAAATCGCAGAATTTTTGCGCTAGTGTTACTGCAGTCAAATGCACTATAACGTTGCAAGTTAATATGTACAACTAAATTATAATTTATTTAGAAGAATGGTTGATGCATTACAATTTTTCAACTTGTAAAAATAATTATTACTTATCACATTAAGTAGCATCAATTTATTATAATTTGAATTGCTCATTTGGCACATGCTAAGTTGCAGGAATCAAAGATAAGAAGTTGAGTGTACAAAGTGCAGTGTAAATATTATGATTAATTAATTAAAATTCAAAATAGTGCACTTGACTGTTAAAGAAAAATTTTACATGCGTGAATTTACTTTATATTAAAGAGAAATGCGTTAAGGGGACGCTGTATCTCTCTATCCTTTTCTAATTGAAAAATGTAAGTTTTTGAAAATGTTATTGTTTCCCTCTTTTTTAAATTTTTTCTTCCTTTTGTTTTTTTCAAGTAATTACATACACAAACTAAGTACTAGAGAATACGTTATTTAAGTATGTCAAACTTTACTTGAAAAAAAGCAACAAAATTAGTTGGTCCTCACAGAAAATATATTTTACTAAACAAGTAGCGGACAACCCTTAATTACTATCAATAATAACTAGTTTTCCCAAAAATTTACATTTTTTAATTAGAAAAGGATAGAGAGATACAGCGTCCTCTTAACTAGAAATGTGACTTTATTTATATATGGTGGATAAACAAAATATAAAAAATGAAATAAGAAAAATTAACCAGATACTTAACTATTGCGTAGTTACAAAAATGTTAGTAAAAAGAGCTAGGAAATAGATGAAAGAACGTTTGGATTAGTTATACTTAAATATTTCGCAAGCAGGTATTTAATTTCCTCCAATTCTCTAGCGATATTTAGCCTAAGTTTTTTATACAATTTAGAAAATGAGTGCGAGGTTTCACATACATATTCAACCGAGATTTGATCGCAAAATCTAACCTTCTTATCTACTTCCCTATTCTTTACTGAAATAGAATAAATTTTGTTTCTTTTTAGGATGTTGGGAAGAAATTTTTTCTGTTTAGGTATAGAGGGAGTTTGCTGTGAATGGACAACAGTGAAAGATAAGTTATCTTGGTTAGAGGTAGGAATTCCTGAAGTTTCTACACATTCCGGTGCATTAATAATTTGACTAGATTGAGTTACGTGTGGAAGTGCGTATTCGTTTAGCGACCTATCGCTGGTTGCTTGAGCGTCACTGCTAAGGCTGCGATCATTGCCCCTCAGTGCGACAACTCGTCCATATCATCACCTCTATGTATAAGAACCTCGTGTGTTATAATTCAGGGCTCGGCAACGGAATTTGATTTACCGACATAAAATGGCTTTCGACCATGTGTTTCACTTGCACAGGGTGCAGAGTCATTAGTCTGAGAGAGTAGGGATCGCAAGGTCCTATCCTCTGTGTTGATATCACAGTCTTTGTCTATGGACTACTGTGTCAAAAGGTTACTTCATTCGCAGTTATTCTGCACGTTATCTTTAGCTACACTAGAGGGCGGATATTGCGACGCCTTGTTCTCTGCGTTATCAACAAGTTTGCGCACCGTAGCGCTTGTGGGTAAGTTGAAATTCGGCAAAAGAAATAGTTGCAGGGATCTTCCATGTGCATTGCTGTTAATGTTGAAATTAATATTTACATCTATATCATAGAAGTCGGTTAACAAATACGCAGGTTTAAGACGTTCCACATTTACCACGACGTGTTTATCGCTTTCCTCTAAAGTAAAAGTACACCCATCTTGATGTCGTGAAACGACTTCATACGGACCGGTGTATGGTTGTGTAAGTGGTGGTTTTACGGCCCTGACTCTTTCGAACACGTGTGTGCAGGAACTTGCCTATGCCTATGCCATCTTTCGATTATGCCGTTTGCGTGCGGATGGTGAGCAGTCGTACGTGTCCAATTGCAACCTTTCAGCGAAGTAAAGAGCTAGGATTCGAATTGCCGCCCCTGATCCGTAGTTATCGTTACGGGTGCACTGAATTGCGCTACCCAAGTGTCGAAGCACGCACGCGCAACCACCGATGATGTGACGTCGTGCAGAGGTACCGCCTCTGGTCAGCGCAAAAATCTATTAATCATCATAAGCAGATACTTGTAGCCTTTACTTGGAGGCAAGGGACTTACAATATCGATGTGCACATTCGCGAATCTCGTGTCCTGTTCGACGAAGTGCAATGGCAAAAACTTATCTTTGCGAGATACTTTGGCGCATTAACTGTCTTAGTAATTTTTGGATTGCTCTTTAACTTCTTCGGCCATTTTAGGCCACACGTAATGTTATCCAACGATCCTTTCGGTTACACAGCCTGAAGCATGGGCGTTATTGATATAGAAAATTTTGAATACTTCGCGTCTAAGAATCTTGGGTACATGTGGTCTAAAAGTTTGCGCGTCAAAGTTGCAATAAATGGCTGTTTGATTGGATCCCTAGTGCAGCTTGGTTAATTGTAGAGGGTGATTCGAATTGCAAAATCTCTTCAAGAGTGAAAAATGTTGGAAAATTAAATGTCATGATACTTGCGAGGGTCTTTTTTTACAAAAGATTCCCCAGCTGATGCCTCATTGTTTCAGTCAAAAGAGGCTGGCGCAATAGAGGAATCAATACGCAAAAGCGAATCTGCGACCACATTATCTTCGCTCCATAGGTAACAAATTCCCGTATTGAATTGCGATATATAAGACAATTTACGTGCGCGCAATGATATCCACGTGTCTATGTTTCACGCAAGCGCGTAGATTAGTGGTTTATGATCAGTAAAGACTTTAAAATTACGACCCTCCAAAAAATAGCTAAAATACTTTAAGGCCTCATATATTGCTTTTAATTTGAAATCGTGAGCACTATACTTTGATTGCACGGGATCGAACTTCCTGGAGGAAAATGGTAATGGTCGCCAACTGCCGTTTACGCATTGCTCCAAGGAAGTACCCATGGCGAAATTCGAAGCATCCGTGGTTGCGCGTATCTCTGCATCTGCGCACGGATAAGCTAAGCTAGTTATATTAGTTATATCTATTTTCGTTTTTTCGAAAGCCTCCAGCACGTGTCGGGTCCAAACTATCGGGGTTTGGTCTTTCTTTTTATTGCTTTTCATAAGCGCGTGCAGATGGTGCTGCGTTTCTGACGCCTGCGGTGTTGCTTTTATGTAAAAGTTAACTAGACCGAGATATCTATGTAATTCATCTGCGGTTCGCGGTTGTGGAAAATTTTTAATTCAATTGACCAGCTTTGGATCAGGCTTAAGGCATTCTTTATCGATTATGTGCCCAAAAAACTAGACTTTTGGCCCCAAAGATGCATTTTTTAAGATAGAGATGCAAATGAAAGTTCTGCAATCTTTCAAGCACTATGTTTAAGTGCTCTTCATGTTGGCGGATGCCACTAAGATGTCGTTGATGTAGGCAAAGACGAAATCTAAATCTCCCAGCGCTAGGTTAACATGCCTTTGGAATGTTTGCGACGCGTTTTCAAAACCGAAGGTTATGACAAGAAATTCATACAGACTGAACAGTGTCATTACTGCCGTTTTGGGAATGTCATCTGGAGAGATTGGTATCTGTGAAAACGCGCTTTCCAGGTCTAAGGCAGAGAAAATGGTTTCATCATGTAAATTACTCGAAAAATCGTGTAAATTCAGCATGAGGTATCTATCCAGTACCGTCACCTCATTCAATTTTCAATAGTCTCCGCAGACTCTCGATTCCCCGTTTTTTAAGCACAATGTAAATGGGTGTAGCATAAAGACTTTTCGAGGGTTTACACATACCTAACCTATACTACTCTTTAAACGTTGCTTTGACTACTTTTAACTTTTCAGGGTGTAAGCGTCGCGGTTTTTGCGCACAGTAAGGACCCGTGGTCTTAATGTAATGATAGATGCCTTTCTTTTTTAGAGACTTTGGCCTATCAATGCCTATCACCGTGGGAAACTTGTTTAAAATGTGTGCAAACTTGATTTTGGGGTAAATTAAAGAAATTTGTAAATTAGGAATGGCTTTATTAAATCCATTAATTGTTTAATTACTACTTGCATTAATCAATAATTTTTTTTAAGAATAGTTAATAGATGAAAATGATCTAAAATATTTTTTTCCAATATGGAATAAGGGATATCCGTAATAATAAAAAGCTATAGCAGCTCCTGAGTGAACTAAAAATCATGTTTTTTATATAATGTGTTATATGTGTTTATCTTAGTATCGTTAGCTGTGTATAAGTTTAGATTCGTCTTATTTTCGAAAAAATTTTTGGGTCTGGGGATTATGGGAATTTCCGCGCCCGAGTCAATTAAGAACAACTCGTTGGTATTTTGATCTTTTACGTGGAGATGCACTGATTTCATCGCGGCCACGCTGGTCTCCATGACGCGCCGAGTTTCTAGTTTAACGACTCTTTAGCGTTTTCTTTATTACCATCCGTTTGTTTTACATTTATGTCTCGTATTTTGTTGATCCGGCTTTATAGAGTTATCCCCCAAGTCGCACGGCCTAGTACATTTGTACGCGTTTTTACCGTATTTACTATGATAATAACTATAATTTTTCCAATTTTTACTTTTACTACGCCCGCGCCTTCCTGCTTTGTTACCTTCATGCCAAGTTTTATCCCGTGTGCGTTTATTATATACGTTTTGTTGACTAACCAGCGCATTGACTTTTAATTTAGTCATCATTTTGGTTAAAATGTGAATTTCATTTTGCTTGATTTCGTGAATCACGTTGTGACTTTCGTAAAGATTAACATGTATTTAATGATCAAGTTTGACTGACACCATTTTATTTTCTGGCGTCATGTATTCTCTTATAAACGGACGAATATCAGATGGCAAATTTGCTTTCCATGCTTTCAGAATCGACGCGCGTGGCTTTTGTTCTCTTGCTAGATTAATAATCTCATATAAATATTCCGATGGCTTTTTTGTTCCCATTTAACAACTCCAAAATAATGTTTGTAATTCGGAATCTTGCGATTGTGTGTATTTCTTTATTAATCTATCTTTTATCTCGGTATGACAATGATAAGGCCGTAATAATTTAATACTGTTAAATATTTCATTGATAATGTTATTACCAAGATAAGGCATGATATTTACGAATTGAATAATATTATCGTCCGTAATATTTTTTATCGTTAGCTGGTACTCGAACATTTCAAACCACGTTACCAGATCATGTTGCCAGAAGGGCATTTTTATTGGCTCGAATTTTATATTAGCCGCGACCGACGGTTGAATGTTATGATTCGGTATGTTTATGTTGGGCTTGTTTGTTGCGTACGCAGAAACGGTTGAAGGATAATTATGATGCGAGAAAGTTCGGTCGCTTGTTATTGTAGCTTATTTTACTTGAGTATTTCGAATATTTGATGTTCGATTGAAGGTTAAGCTTTGTTCTGTAGGAGAAGGGTATGATGTTTGTTTATATTTTGCTGTAGAGGCTGATGAAAGGTTATAACGACTGAGTTCTTATTGTATTTTCGAAAAATCTAGAATTTGAATTTTGCTGAGTCTCTAATGGATTGTTATTTCTTATTTAATTTAGTTCAAGTGCTTTTAACGATTCTATTTGCTCTGTTAAATTATGAATTTGTTCGCTATGCGGATTTTGCATTTGCTTGATTTTATCACTCAAAATTTTTTCTATCCTTTTATAAGCCTCTCGTGGAACTGTTTTTTCGTTTGATGTATTATGAGAAGGTGGTCTAATGGATAAAAGCCTATTCTGATCAAAGCTGTGCGCGGTCCTTTGTCTATTCGTAAATAAGGGTTTTTCAAACGCTTTCTGATATTTATTCATATTTGAATTTGTTAAATTTAAAAGAAATCCGGTGGGCGAGCTGTCGGAAACGATTGATCCTATAGCATTGTCTAGAGTTTCCAGGATGTTTCCGTCACCCGAGTACATGCTCTCTGAAGGAGAGCAGTTCTGTTGCTCTTCTGTCGTAACGTGTTTTCCGTACTTTGTGTGCTGCCGAGCTCGTTGTTTTTGGAAGGAAAATGTACTACTTTGGGAGGCATTTTTGTGGAAAGTCGCAAAAAAAGAAATAACGCTTTTTTAATTTATATAGGCAGCAGCCTAAGCAAATCTTCTTTAATTTTATAGAAGATAAAATTTATACTCGAAAAGGAGGCGTCTTGATAATCGTATCGACCCTTACGTGCTCAGCGTAAGAGACCTCTAGCAGTCGACGACTGATGCACATAAATGCTCTCCCATGCACAAGCGCAAATAATTTACAATACACGCACTTAATGTGCGAGTGAAAGATCAGAGAGAATTTCTCCCATGGTTGATGCCCTAACTATAAGCAACTGTGGGCCTCTCGTCTATTAAGGTTACAATAGAAAATTCTTGGCACTCGCATTACTCTCAATAGTTCCCGTAAGGGATTCAGAGGAATCGACCTAGGAGTTTTTCAAACAATGTCAGCGCCTCAAAATAGAGTGCGATTTTCTCGCAATAATACAAAAAGAACATGCGTATATGATTTAAATGTTCAATGTATTAAAATCTCAGACGAAATAAAAATATTAGAAAACTTCAGAAAATTTAAAAGATAACTTGATGCTAACTTAACCTATGCTAATTTGTCTAGAATTGAATTATAAAATCATGTAATTAAAAATTTGATACACAAATATAAAATCAATGCTATTTAGTTTAGAACGAAAAAGCGACTCGCACTTCACACTCGCTTAAAATTAAAATGATGCTCTACGTTCACCTTGAGGTAGTTGATTTAATTATAAATTTCGACCGTTTAATTTGTTAAGAGCACGCGTTTATTAGACTTGAAATTAGCCATTTCTTAATCTTTTAAGGTAATCTTGCGTAGCTACCGGTCGAAAAGAATTTTTATGCCAGACAAAATGCGCACATAACCTATGACGCGCGTCGTAGGACATAAAATTTTGCTTAGAAAGAAATGATTTTTTATATTTTAAATAAAGTAATATGCGTGAAAATAAACTTTCCAACGACAGACATAATGCGTGCATAACCTACAACGCGTCTCAGCGGCGTGCTTTTCACAAAAGTGACAAAACAAATTTTACTCGCGATTTACTTAGTTTGTCGGTCACAACGCACACTGCTGTAAAAAAGAAAAAATTTACTCGACTAGGCGTGTTAACAATTAAATGGTGCTATGTGGCCAGAATCCTCTACAAGAAAATTTCTTAGCACGAATTTTATTGCACATTAACACTTTTTGTAATGCGATCGCGACTTTCTAATAGAAAGAAATAAAGTTGATAAAAGAGAGTGCACTTTAGCAACTCTCGCCACCTTTTACAAAGAACTGCGATGCTCGGAACGAGGAACTTGAGGCGAAGGCTGCAATAGAAACGTCCTTTACTTAGAGATGGCAGAGACCGTGCAATGCGTAGATGCGATCCAGCTTCTTCAGTCCCAAAAAGAAACTCCTGATGCATAAAACTCAGCGACAGAAGCAGCAGCAAGTGAATGCTTAGCCAGCACAGAGAAGACCCAAAATGGCGGATTGTTAAGACGTCCTTCTAGATCCGTCGTTTAGTTAGAAGAGATGGCTGCCTGGTTGCCGCTGAATACTCAGACGGGATCACCAGTTGTAGTGCCTCAGTAGCATTGTAAGATATAATACGCAGGAGAAAGGGATCTGGAAAATAAGCCAAACCATATAAGTTAAGATGTAGCTTTATTGAAAAGCCAATATGACTAAGCGTAGTGGCTGGCGGAGTAAGACTGAAGTACAAGCAAGCAGCTTGAGTGCTGCTTCTTCCTCATGCGATTATAAACCTGCGAAGAGGCGTTTATAAGCATACGCTGAGCTGAGGTTTGGTGTGCTTACAGCGCCGTACGCATACATAGGCATGTGCGTGTGCCCACAAAGGTATTTTTGATGGTCCACAAACTCAAAAAATGATTGTTGATGAACAATCTATCATAAATATGACTAAAAATGAAAAAGTTTCATAACTTAGCTTTAAAGAAGTTACTGAAAATATTTTGGGTAATCACAGAATCCAAAATTATAAAATAATAATGCTAAAAACAGTAGAGAATTTCAACAAAATGGGTTACCTAATGAGTAATAAGTACCATTTTCTGTATAATCATTTCCTATATAATCATTTAGATACTTTTCCTAATAATTGTGGAGATTATAGTGAGGAAAAGGGAGAACGTTTTTATCAAGATATAAAAGTAATTGAGAAGCGCTATCAAGGTAAATGGAATATTGCCATGTTGGCAGACTACTACTGGATATTGAAAAGAGATTCTAAAACTACTGGAAAAAAACGTTAAAGGAAATATTTGCATTGGTCATTTACTGACAAACATGAAGAAAGAAATAGATTATATAGCACAAAATTTAGAGTACTCATCAAACCTTGGATGTCCTAGAAATGGCCTTGACCCTGACCTTGTGGGGTTAAACTGACTTCAAATTCTGAATCGAACCTGAGCAGGATTATATTGAAAATCATAAAGCAAATACCATCCACTTTTTAAAGGCATATTTGTTCAAAAACTTGCATTTCTTCTTGTTTCGTTTGTGGAAATGTTACGCAATCAAAATTTCGAAGAACGATTAACGAAAATCTTAGAAACATTTACAAAATTTGCTTCAAATTAGAAATAGATGTTGTTATAGAAACGTAGACTTTGAGTTGTGTCTGTGAACAGTATCGTCATATGCTTACTAAAAGTTGTAAAATTTATCTTTTTCAAACCAACTTGGCGCGATCAATTGATATTTGTATGCACTTTCAAAACCCTTTTTCCAAATTTGATGAAATTTCAACTTTGCGAATTTTCCCATTTGTAACTAAATACCTCGTTTTACTTAGATTCTGAATTTTTTGTTATTTTCAAAGCGTTGTTAATTATTTTTTCTCTCATGTCTTTATCCCATCAAGTCTACTTTTTTGCATTAGAAAAACCTTAGATTCAAACTTTGAAACGCCTAAATCGGTTGAAAAACTTCGGATTCATGCAACTTTGAAGTGACGTAAATTTATACAGATCGTAATTGTCACCTAGACCAGTAAAATAAAAAAGATATATTTTGACGAAAATTCTAGTAGACCTCTGCTATCATTTGAAAGATACTTCGTAGATATTTACTTAACTCTCGTTCATGAATTAAATATTATCAAATTCGCACGAAAAATGCGTTTTTTTGTTTGTTTTTTGCTTATAAAATGGAATTACACAAATAATTGTTCTAGTTTTAATAGGAAAGTTGTAAGGAATCAAATTATCAAGGAAAAGAGAGGTCAAATGATTTAATCGGTTCATTGGAGCTGATAAAACTTCTAAAAAACGAGAAATTTTTTCGTTAAAAAAAAAAATTTATTACTCTGTTATTTATGAAGATTAAAAGCTGGAATTTGGCATAGATAATTACATCTCTTTTAAATGTATCAAAGGCAGATACTATAAGATGATTTCTTTCTGCGCAATTGCAATTAAAATTTTTTTTTCCGTTTATTTGCTAAATTTACATTACCGTTAAAAATCGTCGTACATACATTTTTAAAAGAGTCTTGAAAACTTGAAAGAAGATACTTCTAAGAGGCAATCGAAATTATGCGCATCTTGGTGGTGTTGTGATCACGCCAGTAAACAATATAAAATATTTTATGTCGGTGAAGTTTACCTTGAGAACACCTAAAAATTTTTTGTTGCTAATACGTTCAGTAAATCGTTTGTAGAATCGCTAAACCTTTAATATTACAAAAATCGTACAAAAATGAATTCGTGCAGTTTTTTTTAGTTGGATAAAGCTCTCAACATACTTCTACTATGCTGAACTCCTGAGATTATAGAAATCATAGAAAAATACATATCCATAATTTCTTTCAGTAGGGTAAATTGCTGAGAAAGTAGAAAAAAGTACTATAACAACATAAATCCTTTATATACTTAATTTTTTCGTTATACCTCCTTAATTTCAGTAAAATAATATGAATTATTTTAAAATTATAAATTCTTTATTTACATTTCTTTTATCAAGAGGAGGATATATATCTTTGTCCTTCTTATATAATAAAAGGACTTGAGTTTCTAATGAAACCAATAATTTTATCAAAAAAGAAAAAGAAAAAAAGAAAGAAGCATCTTGTATTAGGAAAATCAATAATCCCTTTAATGAGAAAAAATTAATTTTATCGCTTCGATTCCAAGAAAACCTGGAAAAACCAAATCGTTTACCATAAACTCAATTTTTTGAGTTTTTCAAGGTTTTCTTGAAAACAGAGCAATAAGATCATTTTTTTCTCATCAAAGAAAATATTGCTCTTCGTGATACAAAATGCGACTCTCCTTTTATTTTTTGCTAAAATTATTAGTTTTCGTGAAAAAATAAATTTTTTGATTAGAAAATGACAGAAATATGCGGACTGCTCTAAATAACAAATTGCTAGCTATAATAAAGTTTGCCTTCACTCTGTACATAAGTCAATTATGTACATTATAAGAAAAATAATAGGATTTATTAATTTTATTAACTTTTTAATTATTTTTACATAAAATTTCAAATATATTGAATAATAATTACTTATGATTTATGTAGAGTCTTCATAAAGTATGAGACTACCCTTGAAAAATGGTTGATCGGACAAAGAAATGACTTCCATAAACGTTCAAGGCTTTTTCGTGGGCGACGCAACGATAACTATTAATTCTATGTTAATCTTGATCTTGAAGGTCATTTTGAGATTAATTGAAGGTCAATTGAGATTTTCAAGTGGTATCCCATAAATTTGACCTCGGAAATAAAAAGAGCAGAAAATTTTACAAAAATTTTAACAATGTCGATTTATCTAAGATCGAAATCTAAAGTTGGCCTCCAAATGACCTTAAAGGTCAAGATCAATTAAAGTTCACCGTTGAGTTGCCCATGAAAAATCTTAAAACTTTTATGGAGGTCATTTTTCAGTGCGATCAAGCATTCTTTAAATAGAAAGGGTCCCATACTTCATGAACACCCTATATATGGTGTTTTACAGCTAAGTAAAAAGTTAATCATCATAAGTTATTGTACATAAAATGGATCAGTTACATACGTTAAAACGTATATTTTATCTTAAAAATTCCATGAACCTGCGTTTTTATAAATTATCAACAATTTAAAATATTGATATTTATGGAAGAACTGAATTATATTTATAATTTGTATACACCATTGGCTGATGTAAAGAATAGTACTCAACTTGACTATAGTTAGAAGAACTTATAATTCCAAGTCGCGAAGTTTGTGCCAGAAGCAGAATGTTCCGGACTTGGCTTCAGGCCAGATTTGCATGATTAAGCAAAGAAGGCTACCGCACTGACATAAGGTCGAATAAAATTTTTTGTTTCCGGTTAATAGTTTATAAGTTCAAAGTTTATGGGTTTGGGTTTTATAAGTTCATAGCTTATAGGTTTATAATTCATAAAAGTATGATCTACGTTTTCATGGTTTACGCGTTTTCGGATTGATAGTTTATAGGCTCATGTTTAATGGTTTTATAGTTTAGGAGTTAATGGTTTATGCGTTTATCTATTATGGGTCTTTACTTTGTTCGTTTCTGATTAATGGATTCTTCAATTTAAAGTTTAAAGGTTTATGGCTTTATCATTTATGATTAATGAGTTCATAAATTTATGGGTTTATAATTTACAGATTTATAGTTTATGTGGCTCAAGTTTATAAGTTCATTAGTTAATGATCGTATAAACTTATGATTTCCGGGTTTATAGTTCATAGGTTTATGGTTTATTGGTTTATGGGTTATGGTTTATGGGCTTATAATTTATGCACTTATCGTTTATCGTTCATAGGTTTATAGTTTATGGGTTTATGGATTATGAGTTTATGGATTAAGGGTTTATGGTTTATGGGTCTATAGTTTATGAATTTATGGTTCATGGCTTATGTTTCGTGGGTATATAAGTTCAAACCTTATGAGTATATGGTTTATGGTCTATGAGTTAATGGTTCATGTGTTTATGGTTTATGGTTCATCGTTCATAGGTTTATAATTTATGGGTTCACGGGTTCTGGGTTTTTGATCTATGAATCATGGGTTTACGGTTTATGGTTCATGGAATAATGGGTTTATGGTTTATGAGTTTATGGGTTTAAGGTTTGTGGGTTTAAGGTTCATGGGTTTATGAGCCTATGTTTTTACATGTTTATGGTTAATGAGTTCATAATTCATAGTCCTATGGTTTGTGGGTTTATAGTTACAATGTTTATATTTATGAGTTTATGGTTTATGGATTATGGTTAATGGGTTTATAGTTTATAGTTTATAGGTTTATGGTTTATGATTTTATGGTTTGAGGGTCTATACTTGATGTATTTATGATTTATGGGCTTATGGTTCATGGGTTTATGGTTAATGAGTTCATCGTTCATAGGAAAATACTTTAAAAAAAATGTACTAACTTGAGTAAGTAGTCGAAAAAACATTAACAGTCGTTTTTAAATAGATACTCAGTACATAATTTAAGACAACCTATATTAGTACATCTTTTAACGCGTCTTGTCCAAAAAATTATTTGGTATAGTACCAAATTTTTCCGTACTACAGAACTTAATTATCTTATACTAACATATTACATATATAATACGCAGTGCGGCGCTTTCAAGTATGAAACTTAAATATAATTAATACTTAATAACGTAAAAACCATTGAATTGTAAAACAATTTTTAACAGTTAATAATTATAATGTAAATCATATTATATATAACAATTTTAAATCACTAATAAATAATTTAAACTCAAAAGCTAACAATTTTAAATCAAAGTATGGCAAATAAACATGTATCGTTTTATTTTTCTAATATCATGAATTATGAAATTAATTATAAGTAATTTAAAAGTGTTATATATTATATAAATAATTCTATATTTATCAATTTTTAATTTTAGTAATAGAAAAAACCGCATTAAAAGAGATTAATAATCACATTTTCTACGAAATATTGCCCTTGAATTGAAGGTGAAATGTTAGTGTTAGTACGGAAAAAACACTAACGATTAAAAATTTATGTTCTTACTTCATAATATGATAGTCCCAACATTAGTCCCTAAAATTCAAGCTATAGTACTCATTGAAATTATATCGCCACTTTTTTTTAAATACCTTAGTACATAAATTAGATTTTAATCATATTTAAGAGGACGCTGTATCTCTCCATCCTTTTCTAATTAAAAAATGTAAATTTTTGGGAAAACTAGTTATTATTGATAGAAATTAAGGGTTGTCCGCTACTTGTTTAGTAAAAATTAATATTTTCTCTGATGAGGACCAACTAATTTTGTTGCTTTTTTTTTCAAGTAAAGTTTGACATACTTAAATAACGTATTCTCTAGCCTTACTTAGGATTTTGTAAGTATGTCAAACTTTACTTGAAAAAAAAGCAACAAAATTAATTGGTCCTCATCAGAGAAAATATTACTTTTTACTAAACAAGTAGCGGACAACCTTTAATTTCTATCAATAATTACTAGATTTTCAAAAAACTTACATTTTTCAATTAGAAAAGGATAGAGCGATACAGTGTCCCCTTAAAGGTATTATGGAAGTAATTTCAATCCATACCATTCATAGTAAAGGATTAAATATTTTCATCTTACCTGCCAGAATTAAAATGTTGGCTCTCGAATATTCGCTTTCGTGACTCGAAGGATTACAGTGAAGTTGACAGTAGTGATTTTTAACGAAGTGAAATCCGTTATTATCAAAGTCCTCACAATCGTCTGGCACAAAAGATACAAGAGTATCTTTTTTTGTACTTTTCTAATCCATCGGCTTTGTTCCAGATGCTTCTCGGGATTGCGCACGACGTATTCGCAAACTTTATATATATATATATATATATATATATATATATATATATATATATATGAGTAAGTAAAACCGGTCTTTTGAATGCGCGCTATAGTTTGCTGCTATGGACTCGTGTATATTTTTTATTGATTAATTATTATGAACCTGGTAAGTTTGTGAATATATATCTAAAAATGGAAGTCCGGGTTGTATATAAAAATTAATACTCAAGATGTATTTAGAGCATATTCTTTTTATTGTAACGTTTCGTAGTGCATTGATTACCTCTTCAGACTAAAAACAACATTCGAAGTAGATATTATAATTGGAAGACATTGTTATGTATGTATATATAAATAGAACTATATCAAACCTCTTAAACCAAGAAACTTTATAAACGCTTCATATCGATATTGATTGTAACAATATTTTAAGGTACTTACAATTGTTAATGCATTTTGAGCAAAATGTCATAATTATTTATTACATACAATAAGTATTATGTCAAAATTTATGCCAAGTAATAATAATAAATGGAATTTTATCTTTCTTAAATATATTAGACGTTAAAATAATTATATTAAACGTTAAAATACAATGAGCAGAAAAGCAAACTCGGATGTGAATTAAAGGTGGAAAGTTAAAAGAGCATATCACAACAGCAAGGTACTACAAACAGTTATAGGTGCAACTCACAATAGTAACACGTATAAATATATATATATATATATATATATATATATATATAAATAATACGCACGTGACAAAACGTTACGTAAATGTAGAAAACTTCAATACTGAATAAAAAATAATAATTATTAGAAATTAAAATCTACTTTATAAAGAAATTGAAACAAGAACCAATAAATGGTTAATGTAACAAGGAATATAGACTATTATAGGTATGACTGAGTTGATAGGTGTCTAATTGTATATTGATGGAAGTTGGATTGCTATTAATGTGAATCGCCTCCGAAATTCTACGCTTCTTATAATTCTTCTCGATATCTAGAATTTTTACGTTGTTCCAATCGAAAGCATGACCAGAATTATTATACATGTGAAGCGAAACAACTGAATTAGAATTTTTATTTTTAATATGTTCGTTTAATCTATCTTTAAGTTGTCTTTTTTTTTCGCCAGTATAGCAGTCATTACATGACAAACAATTAAATGAGTAGATAGCATGTGTAGTATCCAATTTTTTAAGGGGGTCCTTCCCCAATGATATTATGTAATTGAGTTTGTTATTAATCTTAGGAATAATAGAAATGTTAAACTTTTTGAAAAGACGTTTACATTTATGAAAAAAATTAGAATTAATAAAAGGTATTGCTAAAGTAGTAATAGGACTGGGGTCATTATTGATTTGTATTTTAGAAATTCTATTTTTATATTTAAGAGATTTTAATCTATTTTTGATATGTAAATTATAAAAGGAACTAGAATAGTTATTTATTTTCAGCAAATTTTCAACAATCTGTAAATTTTTTCTATGGAATTGTGGACTAGATAGTTTAACTGCACGATCTACCAAATTTTAAACTATGTTAATTTTTAAATTTATGGATGATTTGAAAGAAAGTTTAAGAAACGTCTAGAATTAGAAGGTTTCGTGTACCAATTGTGAACCAATAATTGTTTAGATATTTTGAAATTAACGACTAAAAAGGAAAGACCATCATTATTCTCTACTTCATGTGTAAAATAAAGCATGTCGTAATGGTTATTAAAAATATGTAATAGTGTTGGAAATGCAGACTTGTGTACACATAGAAAGGTATTGTCTACATATCTAAAGTAAAAAAGACAACTAAAATTATGTTGGTCATTTCACTTGTTCAAACAAAACTCCTCAAGGTCAGACATAACCATATCAGCAAAAAGGGGTGAAATAGGTGAGCCCATAGTACCAAAAACTTGTCTATAATATTTTTCATTAAAAGAGAAAAAAGTATTGTCACACAAAAGTTTAGTAATTTCGACAATATACTCGAAGGGAATTTTACAACGTGTTCTTATGCTTTGTATTCTTTTTTCAAGGCTCTTTACAACCAAATCACAAGAAATATTAGTGAATAATGAAGTCATATTTAAAGAACACAATTTGTAATCCTCAGGAATAACTATATTTCGAATTTTTTCAATTAGTTCATAACTATTTATAATATTAGATTTTGGGGGGTCAACGGCCTTAATAAGTTCTTGGTATAGAATCTTTGAAATAAAATGAATAGGTGAATTGACAGTGGAAATTATAGGACGCATTGGAATGTCTGGTTTATGGATTCTAGGTAGACAATAGCATCTTGGAAGGTTGGAATCCGTACATGTCAATTCATTATTATGGAACTTTTTATCTAAAAGTTCATTTTTGTTGAGGTCCTTAAGTATATCTGAAACCGTCTTTCTCATCTTATTCAATGGATTTTTGTTTACTTGAATATATGTACTACTATCAGACAACACTAATTCTACCTTCTGAATATAAATGCTCCTATACATGCAAACCGTTGTGTTGCTCTTGTCAGAATTCAGAAATATCACATCCGGGTTGGCTTTACAAAATTCAACAGTTTTTTTGTGATTGTAAGTAAAAATTCTTTCATGATATGGGAGGTGAACCTGAGTATGAAAGGAACCTTTTAATAAATCAACAACAGAGTGTCTGATTTTGTCTTTAGTAGTATTTAAAATTTTATTATAATCAAGTTCATATTCTACATTTTTAATTATATTGATTATATCTTTTCTTACTACACCTGATTTGAATTTATTAAAAGCACAAATTTTCTCAATCTGACTGACAAATTAATTCCTACAAATGTTATTGATATTGTTAAATTAGGTGGAAAATTTGTATGAAAGAATTTTTACTTACAATCACAAATTGAGACGGTTTCAGATATACTTAAGGACCTCAACGAAAATGAATTTTCAGATAAAAAGTTCCATAATAATGAATTGACATGTACGGATTCCAGCCTCCCAAGATGCTGTTGTCTACCTAAAATCCATAAACCAGACATTCCAATGCGTCCTATAATTTCAACTGTCAATTCACCTATTTATTTTATTTCAAAGATTCTATACCAAGAACTTATTAAGGCCGTTTACCCCCCAAAATCTAATATTAAAAATAGTTTTGAACTAATTAAAAAAATTCGAAATATAGTTATTCCTGAGGATTACAAATTGTGTTCTTTAAATGTGACTTCATTATTCACTAATATTTTTTGTGATTTGGTTGTAAAGAGCCTTGAAAAAAGAATACAAAGCATAAGAACACGTTGTAAAATTCCCTTCGAGTATATTGTCGAAATTACTAAACTTTTGTTTGACAATACTTTTTTCTCTTTTAATGAAAAATATTATAGACAAGTTTTTGGTACTATGGGCTCACCTATTTCACCCCTTTTTGCTGATATGGTTATGTCTGACCTTGAGGAGTTTTGTTTGAACAAGTGAAATGACCAACATAATTTTAGTTGTCTTTTTTACTTTAGATATGTAGACAATACCTTTCTATGTGTACACAAGTCTGCATTTCCAACACTATTACATATTTTTAATAACCATTACGACATGCTTTATTTTACACATGAAGTAGAGAATAATGATGGTCTTTCCTTTTTAGTCGTTAATTTCAAAATATCTAAACAATTATTGGTTCACAATTGGTACACGAAACCTTCTAATTCTAGACGTTTCTTAAACTTTCTTTCAAATCATCCATAAATTTAAAAATTAACATAGTTTAAAATTTGGTAGATCGTGCAGTTAAACTATCTAGTCCACAATTCCATAGAAAAAATTTACAGATTGTTGAAAATTTGCTGAAAATAAATAACTATCCTAGTTCCTTTTATAATTTACATATCAAAAATAGATTAAAATCTCTTAAATATAAAAATAGAATTTCTAATATACAAATCAATAATGACCCCGGTCCTATTACTACTTTAGCAATACCTTTTATTAATTCTAATTTTTTTCATAAATGTAAACGTCTTTTCAAAAAGTTTAACATTTCTATTATTCCTAAGATTAACAACAAACTCAATTACATAATATCATTGGGGAAGGACCCCCTTAAAAAATTGGATACTACACATGCTATCTACTCATTTAATTGTTTGTTATGTAATGACTGCTATACTAGCGAAAAAAAAGACAACTTAAGAGCAGGCCGGATTCGCTGTCCTTGTCTAATTGGCATTTTTGTTATTTACTCAAGTATTAATCGGTGTATCTGCAAATTGAAGGTTAAGCGCAATAGATATTATTATTACGAATATTTATGCACAAGAAAAAAAAAATCTATCGCTTTGTTTTTGAGAAAAGTAAGGAACGCGAAAATATTATAAACATAATCTTTTACTTCGGCGTTCCTTACTTTTCTCAAAAACAAATCGGTAGATTTTTTTTTTCTTGTGCATAGATATTCATAATAATAATATCTATTGCGATCAACCTTTATATTGAAGATACACCGATTAATACTTGAGTAAATAACAAACAACTCAATTGTTATAAACTTTTATCCAACCAATGGGAAGTAAGGCCTTTGTAAATCAATAAGATCCAAAAATCATTTTAAAAAAATTGTTACGTTTCGTCGGTATGGTTTCCGACCTCTTCAGACTAAAAAGACGTAATTAAAATTTATTAAACAAAACAAATTAAATATACACAAAAATAGTTTTCACTTTACAGTACATACCTAACTTAAAATTAATTCATACACTAAACTAGTTACATGAGAATTACTCATATTGTCGAACTAAGAACTGATACAAGTTGTTGTCTATTTATATTGAAAATCAGAAAGACAGTTAGATATTTGTTTATAAACAGAAGGCAAATACATTATGTCCGTTTTTAAATTTATCGCATTTTTATTTCCGTTTATATATAACATTTCGGATATCTTACGCTTTTTGTTGTTACATTCTTTATCTAAAATTATTGTATTTGACCAATCAAATTCATGAGAGCATTTTTTCATGTGTTCACCCACAACTGTATTTTTATTGATAGACTTTTTATGTTCATTTAATCTTGTTTTTAATGATCTCTTTGATTCCCCAATATAACAAGCTGAACAAGATTTACAGTTAAATTTATAAACAATACCAGTGATATCATCTTTCTTAAGCTTATCTTTACCAATTTTGATAATGTGGTCAAGTTTTTTATTAACTAATGGTATAGTATTTATGTTAAATTTTTTTAACGATTTTTTGCATTGGTTATATAATCGAGGAACAAAAGGAATCGCTATTGTACATATTGAGTCAGAAAAATTACTTAGTTTTGATTTTTCATTAACATTATTGTATTTATAATTTTGTAATCTTTTGTTTATGCATGATATAATGAATTTTTTTGGATAATCATTTTGTTGCAATAACTTTTTAATTAAATTAATATTCTTTTCTTGAAATCGTTTGTCTGAAAGTAAAACTGCTCTATCGGTTAAATTGTAAACAATATTACGTTTTAATTCTATGGTATGAAAAGATTTAAAGTTCAGTAAACGAGAGGAATTTGTTGATTTTTGAAACCAATCAGTTATTAAATAATTATTTTCTCTAATTAAAGTTAAATCTAAAAAGTTAATTTTATTGTTTTTTCCATCTCATGCGTAAATCCAATACATTTGTCATAATTATTAAAAATATTCAATACAGTTGTGAGATCATCTTTATGAATACAAGTTATTATGTCGTCAACATATCTATAATAAAAGATCGGTTTTATATTATGTTCAAATTTTAAAATGCTAAGACACTCGCTCTCTAAATCGTCCATTACTATATTCGCAAATAATGGCGAAATGGGAGAACCCATAGGAGTGCCATAAATTTGTTGATAAGTCACATTATTAAAAGTAAAAAATGTATTATTAAATAAAAACTTAGTAATATTGATAACATCACAAAACGGAATTTTACATTTATTATGAATTGACTCTACACGTCTTTCTAGACTTTTCATTACGAGTTCATATGATACATTTGTATACAAAGAAGTAACATCTAAAGAAATTAAACAAAAGTCTTTCGGAATTATAATGTCTCTAATTTTATGTACAAAATTTAAACTGTTATCAATGTTAGAATTCGGAATATTAAATGTCTTTTTTAAATTATCATATAAAGATTTTGCTAAATTATGAATGGGACTACCAATAGTAGAAATGATTGGTCTAAGAGGAATGTTAATTTTATGTATCTTTGGTAGTCCATACGCACGAGGTAACACAGTGTTTGTTTGTGTTAATTCCATATCTTTATATAATCTGTCAAGAGATTCTAAATTATTTAGAATCTTCATAAATTTATATACTTCTTTCTGTATGGTAGCTAACGGACATTTATTACAAACTTTGTATGTGTCACTATTAGACAATAAAACGTTCATTTTCGCAATATAATCAGATAAATTCATACAAACGGTCAAATTTCCTTTATCGGCTCTAGTAAAAAGTAAATTATTTTCATTTTCTTTTACAAATTTTTTGGTAAACAATAAATCATTATTAAACTTTTTCTCTTCTACTGACAATTGAAGTCTATTTTTTAAATTATATTTAATATTTCTAACAATTGTTGATCTAACATTGTTTATAATATTTGAATCAACATTATTTAAAAATCCTAATTTAAATTCTACATTCTTTATTATGTCTATTGAATCGAGTTTGTTTATATTTGATTTGACGTTAAACTTAGGACCTAGAGAAACAATATTAGTTACTTCTATTGGCAATGAAAAATCTGAAATATTTTTGACCCAACTATTTTTAACAATTACATTATCTGATTCATTAACAGAATTAAATTTATTACAATATAATTTATTAAATTTAATATCGAGCATTTTAGATTTTTAAAATAAATATTTCTACTTTTCTCTCAGTCATTGTATAAAAATTATAGAGAGACTGTTTATCTATTTTTAAATGACTAATTTTATATTTCAAGGCGTTCAAACGTTTATGTAAATAATTTAAATGTATGAAACTGTCACACAACATGAAATTGAACATTCTATATTGAATTCTTAAATTAAAAGTTTTCACTTTATTTTTAACCGAATTGCTATAAAATTTAAAACTATTTAACGATTTATCAGCTCTCATTATATGATTAGGAATCAATCCCGACTGTTTACATCTCACCAAAAATTGATGATGGGCGTTAGCAGTTGATAAATTATGTCTCAACATTGTCCAATTTTTCAGATAGTGAACTGCGTGAAAACCAAAATTTATGAAGATAAATCCATAAAAACTCAATCCTCTTTGAGAACGGCACTTTCTAGGTTGTACGCCGTGATTCATTTTAGAATAACTTTTTCTTCCACAATTTAAAACAAATAATATAAACTTTCCAACCAATGGGAAGTAAGGCCTTTGTAAATCAATAAGATCCAAAAATCATTTTAAAAAAATTGTTACGTTTCGTCGGTATGGTTTCCGACCTCTTCAGACTAAAAAGACGTAATTAAAATTTATTAAACAAACTCAATTGTTACTCGGTCGGTATCAGGTTCTACTCCGGCCTGCCGTTAAAGATAGATTAAACGAACATATTAAAAATAAAAATTCTAATTCAGTCGTTTCGCTTCACATGTATAATAATTCTGGTCATGCTTTCGATTGGAACAACGTAAAAATTCTAGATATCGAGAAGAATTATAAGAAGCGTAGAATTTCGGAGGCGATTCACATTAATAGCAATCCAACTTCCATCAATATACAATTAGACACCCATCAACTCAGTCATACCTATAATAGTCTATATTCCTTGTTACATTAACCATTTATTGGTTCTTGTTTCAATTTCTTTATAAAGTAGATTTTAATTTCTAATAACTATTATTTTTTATTCAGTATTGAAGTTTTCTACATTTACGTAACGTTTTGTCACGTACGTATTATTTATATATATATATATATATATATATTTATACGTGTTACTATTGTGAGTTGCACCTATAACTGTTTGTAGTACCTTGCTGTTGTGATATGCTCTTTTAACTTTCCACCTTTAATTCACATCCGAGTTTGCTTTTCTGCTCATTGTATTTTAACGTTTAATATAATTATTTTAACGTCTAATATATTTAAGAAAGATAAAATTCCATTTATTATTATTACTTGGCATAAATTTTGACATAATACTTATTGTATGTAATAAATAATTATGACATTTTGCTCAAAATGCATTAACAATTGTAAGTACCTTAAAATATTGTTACAATCAATATCGATATGAAGCGTTTATAAAGTTTCTTGTTTTAAGAGGTTTGATATAGTTCTATTTATATATACATACATAACAATGTCTTCCAATTATAATATTTACTTCGAATGTTGTTTTTAGTCTGAAGAGGTAATCAATGCACTACGAAACGTTACAATAAAAAGAATATGCTCTAAATACATCTTGAGTATTAATTTTTATATACAACCCGGACTTCCATTTTTAGATATATATTCACAAACTTACCAGGTTCATAATAATTAATCAATAAAAAATATACACGAGTCCATAGCAGCAAACTATAGCGCGCATTCAAAAGACCGGTTTTACTTACTCATATATATATATATATATATATATATATATATATATAAAGTTTGCGAATACGTCGTGCGCAATCCCGAGAAGCATCTGGAACAAAGCCGATGGATTAGAAAAGTACAAAAAAAGATACTCTTGTATCTTTTGTGCCAGACGATTGTGAGGACTTTGATAATAACGGATTTCACTTCGTTAAAAATCACTACTGTCAACTTCACTGTAATCCTTCGAGTCACGAAAGCGAATATTCGAGAGCCAACATTTTAATTCTGGCAGGTAAGATGAAAATATTTAATCCTTTACTATGAATGGTATGGATTGAAATTACTTCCATAATACCTTTAAGGGGACGCTGTATCGCTCTATCCTTTTCTAATTGAAAAATGTAAGTTTTTTGAAAATCTAGTAATTATTGATAGAAATTAAAGGTTATCCGCTACTTGTTTAGTAAAAAGTAATATTTTCTCTGATGAGGACCAATTAATTTTGTTGCTTTTTTTTCAAGTAAAGTTTGACATACTTACAAAATCCTAAGTAAGGCTAGAGAATACGTTATTTAAGTATGTCAAACTTTACTTGAAAAAAAAAGCAACAAAATTAGTTGGTCCTCATCAGAGAAAATATTAATTTTTACTAAACAAGTAGCGGACAACCCTTAATTTCTATCAATAATAACTAGTTTTCCCAAAAATTTACATTTTTTAATTAGAAAAGGATGGAGAGATACAGCGTCCTCTTAAATATGATTAAAATCTAATTTATGTACTAAGGTATTTAAAAAAAAGTGGCGATATAATTTCAATGAGTACTATAGCTTGAATTTTAGGGACTAATGTTGGGACTATCATATTATGAAGTAAGAACATAAATTTTTAATCGTTAGTGTTTTTTTTCCGTACTAACACTAACATTTCACCTTCAATTCAAGGGCAATATTTCGTAGAAAATGTGATTATTAATCTCTTTTAATGCGGTTTTTTCTATTACTAAAATTAAAAATTGATAAATATAGAATTATTTATATAATATATAACACTTTTAAATTACTTATAATTAATTTCATAATTCATGATATTAGAAAAATAAAACGATACATGTTTATTTGCCATACTTTGATTTAAAATTGTTAGCTTTTGAGTTTAAATTATTTATTAGTGATTTAAAATTGTTATATATAATATGATTTACATTATAATTATTAACTGTTAAAAATTGTTTTACAATTCAATGGTTTTTACGTTATTAAGTATTAATTATATTTAAGTTTCATACTTGAAAGCGCCGCACTGCGTATTATATATGTAATATGTTAGTATAAGATAATTAAGTTCTGTAGTACGGAAAAATTTGGTACTATACCAAATAATTTTTTGGATAAGACGCGTTAAAAGATGTACTAATATAGGTTGTCTTAAATTATGTACTGAGTATCTATTTAAAAACGACTGTTAATGTTTTTTCGACTACTTACTCAAGTTAGTACATTTTTTTTAAAGTATTTTCCTATGAACGATGAACTCATTAACCATAAACCCATGAACCATAAGCCCATAAATCATAAATACGTCAAGTATAGACCCTCAAACCATAAAATCATAAACCATAAACCTATAAACTATAAACTATAAACCCATTAACCATAATCCATAAACCATAAACTCATAAATATAAACATTGTAACTATAAACCCACAAACCATAGGACTATGAATTATGAACTCATTAACCATAAACATGTAAAAACATAGGCTCATAAACCCATGAACCTTAAACCCACAAACCTTAAACCCATAAACTCATAAACCATAAACCCATTATTCCATGAACCATAAACCGTAAACCCATGATTCATAGATCAAAAACCCAGAACCCGTGAACCCATAAATTATAAACCTATGAACGATGAACCATAAACCATAAACACATGAACCATTAACTCATAGACCATAAACCATATACTCATAAGGTTTGAACTTATATACCCACGAAACATAAGCCATGAACCATAAATTCATAAACTATAGACCCATAAACCATAAACCCTTAATCCATAAACTCATAATCCATAAACCCATAAACTATAAACCTATGAACGATAAACGATAAGTGCATAAATTATAAGCCCATAAACCATAACCCATAAACCAATAAACCATAAACCTATGAACTATAAACCCGTAAATCATAAGTTTATACGATCATTAACTAATGAACTTATAAACTTGAGCCACATAAACTATAAATCTGTAAATTATAAACCCATAAATTTATGAACTCATTAATCATAAATGATAAAGCCATAAACCTTTAAACTTTAAATTGAAGAATCCATTAATCAGAAACGAACAAAGTAAAGACCCATAATAGATAAACGCATAAACCATTAACTCCTAAACTATAAAACCATTAAACATGAGCCTATAAACTATCAATCCGAAAACGCGTAAACCATGAAAACGTAGATCATACTTTATGAATTATAAACCTATAAGCTATGAACTTATAAAACCCAAACCCATAAACTTTGAACTTATAAACTATTAACCGGAAACAAAAAATTTTATTCGACCTTATGTCAGTGCGGTAGCCTTCTTTGCTTAATCATGCAAATCTGGCCTGAAGCCAAGTCCGGAACATTCTGCTTCTGGCACAAACTTCGCGACTTGGAATTATAAGTTCTTCTAACTATAGTCAAGTTGAGTACTATTCTTTACATCAGCCAATGGTGTATACAAATTATAAATATAATTCAGTTCTTCCATAAATATCAATATTTTAAATTGTTGATAATTTATAAAAACGCAGGTTCATGGAATTTTTTAAGATAAAATATACGTTTTAACGTATGTAACTGATCCATTTTATGTACAATAACTTATGATGATTAACTTTTTACTTAGCTGTAAAACACCATATATAGGGTGTTCATGAAGTATGGGACCCCTTTCTATTTAAAGAATGCTTGATCGCACGAAAAATGACCTCCATAAAAGTTTTAAGATTTTTCATGGGCAACTCAACGGTGAACTTTAATTGATCTTGACCTTTAAGGTCATTTGGAGGCCAACTTTAGATTTCGATCTTAGATAAATCGACATTGTTAAAATTTTTGTAAAATTTTCTGCTCTTTTTATTTCCGAGGTCAAATTTATGGGATACCACTTGAAAATCTCAATTGACCTTCAATTAATCTCAAAATGACCTTCAAGATCAAGATTAACATAGAATTAATAGTTATCGTTGCGTCGCCCACGAAAAAGCCTTGAACGTTTATGGAAGTCATTTCTTTGTCCGATCAACCATTTTTCAAGGGTAGTCTCATACTTTATGAAGACTCTACATAAATCATAAGTAATTATTATTCAATATATTTGAAATTTTATGTAAAAATAATTAAAAAGTTAATAAAATTAATAAATCCTATTATTATTACTTACTCAAGTTAGTACATTTTTTTAAAAGTATTTTCCATTCTTTGTGTGCGCAAGTGCAAATTCAAGACTAAGATTAAAACTTGATAATCTTCAGTATTCACAATATTGAGATTCGTCTATAAGGTTCGAATTCATGAACGTGATTTTAGTATTGAGTATAATTTGGATCTCAAGTATCTTTACTTGGGTATCAGTAGTTATTTTTGTTAATGCACTATAATATATTTGCTACACATGTGTTAAGTTAGATGCGTAATATGCAAATAATTATTGAAGAACATAAATTACTTGTAACTGTTTAGTGTATTTTTTTTAAGTCGGATTCGTTTTATGTTAAAAATTTTTCATTCGAAGTTGGTTATGTTTTTTGTTCAAAATTTTTTATTGTTCAATGTTTTTTTTTAATGTTTTTAAAATCGGTTTCTTTTATGAAAAATTTTTTTTTTTGTTAAAAAATGTTTACTTTTCATTTTTTAGTGAATCCCTTTACTAAAAGCGCAAATATAGGTAGACCCACTAATTATGCCTAACTTTCATTATTAATTTATAACGTATGCATTAGTACACTATACCAAGCAATGTATAGGAGGAAAGAGAGAAGGTTCAACGGCACAGTGTCGTTGTGTGTGCATGTGTACATATTCAAGCTTAAGGAAGAGAGGAAGAGAGAGAGAGAGAATGAGAAAGACAACGAGACAGAGAGACATAGACATAGACAAATATTTATTTAGCCATGGGGTTAAACCCCATATGGCTCAATGTAGTATATACATATGTATTAATAACTATAAATAAAAATAAAAATGTAATGAAACAAAGCAAAATTAACAAGTATAATTGATGTGTAGTATAAAAGAAAAAAAAAGAAAAAACATAATGAAGTAAAACTATGATGGGGGTCACCATGATAACTCCCAGTTCCCAAGATCGGCGTTCATTAGGTGGTCGAAGGTGTGCTTCTTAAATCGAGGGATTAAGCCCATATCGAAAACCAAGGGTGCTTTACTGCCTACATTAGCCTCATTAAGTAGATTAGTAGCCCGATTAATGAAAGATTGTTGAAGGGTACTAGTGCGAGCAGTGGGACAGATCAGTACTCTGGGGGGCCTACGAGATGATGACCTAACAACCACATCATGGTTGACTCTCAAAAAGTGTCGAGCTAAGTAGGACGGACACCCTGAGAAGATTATTGAGAAAGCCAAGGATTGAAGAAAATAGCTTCTTCTTCTCTCGACCTATAGCCAACTAAGCTCAAGCCTGTATGGCGACACTCTTTCCTGGGCCTTGATGTTACCAAAAACAAATCTGACACATGCATTAAGGGCCCTATGAAGTTTCAGGTTCTGATACTGGAAGAGGTCGTCATGGACAACACAGGCATAGTTAAAGATCGGGAAGATAAGTGATTCAGCCTCTGCCTAAGGCCTCCAGAGAAAGAGCGTTTGTAGAATCTCAGAGAATGAAGTGAACCATGGACCCTACGAACAATAGACAAAACTTGTTTCTCCCAATTTAAGGTCTGGTTTATCCAGACACCAAGGCTCTTGACCTCAGTGGCAAATGGTGTGCACTCACCATTAACTATCAGAGAAGAGGAGGAATCTTGGTGAGAGAGACGAGAGACATATTGCTAACTACCAATGATAATAGCCTGAGTTTTAGCTGCATTGATGGTAAGGCTATTAGCAGTTGCCCAGAGATTCAAAGTGGAGATGTCAGCATTGATATTTATTAACTCGTCAGAGAAATCATTGGGAAAGAAGGAGCGATAAATTTGCAAATCATCAGCAAACAACATGTATCTGCAAAAACGTAGGACACTAGGGAGGTCATCAATGAAGATAGAAAATAGCAAAGGGCCCAACACGCTACCCTGTGGTACACCAGTGTTTAAGAACGCCCATTCACCTGTCATGCCATTCGCTAGATCCTCAATTGCCTGTGTACGGCCCTGAAGGTAGGAAGCAAACCAGAGTATTACCTTATCTGAACTTACCTTATTAGAATTAGCCTATGAGGAACCGTATCGAAGGCTTTTGAAAAATCAAACAAAAGAAGGGCTGTTACCATTCTTCTGTCAATGGCCGTGCGAGCGTCCTCTAAGATATTGAGGAGTGCTGTCTGTGTGCTGTGGCCCGCTCGAAAGCCCGCCTGATGCTCGTTAAGTAAGTTATTTGTGTTGATGTGGTTGAGAAGCTGACGATTAACCACCCTCTCTCGGACCTTCGATGGCTCACATAACCTAGCAATCGGCCTTGTTTGGCCTGGATTGTCCATGAACTTTAGCTTAGCCAATGGAAATAGGTAGGCCTTCTTCCAACTAGATGGAAAGGCTGAGAGTCTTAAAGAGGCATTAACTAACTGGGCCAATGGTTAAGCAAAGGATTGAGCGGCCAACTTTAACATTGGCACCGTGATACCATCCGGACCAAAAGACCTAGATTCTTCCGCAGCAATGAGACTGCTGACCGTCTCGGTGCCCACTTCGCGAAACATAAAGACCAGTAACGAGTCAGACAAAGGAATACTAAGAATATCTTTGACATTCAATGAAGATAAAGGTGGACCACACCGAGAGATGCCAGAGTAATGAGATAAAAGAGCCGATGCCGAGAAGTATTGAAGAGGAGAGGGAAGCGCCTTGTTAGCAAGACCTAATTTCTGAAGAGTCAACCATTTTGCTCTCAAATCATTCGCCCGTTCAATGCGATCAGATATGTACAGAAACTTAGCTGTATCGAGCTTATTTAAGATAGAGTTCCTCAAAGTTCTGTACCTTTCAAAGTCCGCCGATTTACCAGATCTGGCCGTCTATCTATACGCACGATCACGTTGACGCATAAGTAGACTCAGATCGTTAGAAACCTAAGGTTCGCTACGAGGCCTTATAGTAGTTAGTTTTAGAGGAGCGTGAGCATCGAAAGTGTCGACCAAGACTTTGGTACAGCTGTCTACCAACTTGTCAAGGATGACATTTTGGCAGAGAGTCTCTAAGGGTTGTATATGAGTCAAATCAACGAGAGGTGGCAAAACCATGTCGTCAACAGCGACAGTCAGGTCATCGAGGGACCCTTGAACCTTATCAACTAGAGAAGACTTAAAACTAGAATTAAAACTAACTACATCTAAGGTATCCAGCTTACGAGACCAAAAACGTTTAGGAACAGAGGTGAGCCGCTGAAACCTAAAGCACAACTCAATCAGATCATGCCCGGGAATGAAGGGCGAGTCAGTTTTGGTATAAGAAGCCACTGAATTCGCAGAGCCAACAATGAAAAGATCAAGTAGAGTGTGCGTAACAATTCGGTCAGAAAGAACGTGGTGAGTTGGCTTAGAAGGGACAATAAAGAGAGAGAGTGACTCAACGTTTGACCGAAGAAATCTAGACGCATGATAGTCAGCGGCCAGGTTGATGTTGAAGTCACCAGTAAGGATGATATTCTTATAACGAGGCGAAATTTCATTAAGAATGGTGAATAGATCAGTAGGATAGGTTGCCGTGAGACGTGCGTAGACTACACCGAATAGAAAAACTTCCGAACCAATCGTAACATCTAACAGGAGAAATTCGGGCGAGTTGTCAAAGTTAGGATCGAAATGGTGAATTACTCTAACCCAGAATTCCTCTCGTACATAGGCAGCGACTCCGCCACCCTCCTTACCAACCCTGTCCAATCTGAAGAGATTGTAGCCCTGAATACCAAGAACATCATCGCTATCGAGATCAGTCAAAAAAGACTCAGAGATGGCAAGAATATCGTAGTTTTTCTCTAAGCAACGAGTCTCAACAAGAGAAAAGTGAGTCTTTAGCCTATTGACATTAATATGAGCCACCGATATGCTGCCAGAGATACGAGTCTCGTGATCAACCAGAGAAGAAGAAGGGTGATCGAACTGATTAGCTGATGTTAAATGAAGATGTGACCCAATGTTGAGTTATGATTTTTTCAGGGACCTAGAAGAATCTAAATCGAATTTTAAGTTTTGGCTCTCGATAAACTTAGGAAGCCACTCAGGCGGTGGTACTTCATCCTTCTCACCCTCCATTGTTGCGCAATTGAGTGACGATTCGTCGGCACGTTTAGAAAAAGGCTCAAGAGCAACAAAACGAGGAGAGCCCACGCCCCGAGCGTCTGGAGACGGCAAAGAGTCAGAACGAGAAGAATTAGGAGGAGACGCCCTCGCGCAACGCCGCCTCGACAACGGCTCGTGAGAAGGAGAAAGAGGAGAGGCCAGACGCTTAGCGTGTGCTTGATTAGATAAGAAAGGTGGCAAAGGCGTCTTAGGCGGAGCCAACACTACAGTATCAGTAGTTGCAGCAAAATTGGCCCTGTGCGAGCCACCTGCTTCTCTATGAATTGCCTGAAGAGTGCAATCACTACAGACTATTGAGGAAGAAGACAGAAACCATTCGACTGGACAGCAATCACTATGGAAAATGATGTTACACGTGCGACAAAGAAGCGTAGGGTTAGTTCTGTCAATCAGAACGTTACAGATAGGGCACACACGACCACCCATTAGAACAAACCACGAGAACTAGAAAGAGTATGCATAATGACCATTATAAAATTGAGGTTAAATCTTGCTGTTTCGCTGACAAAACAGAAAATAGATTATTGGTCGTGCACGTGGTCCCAGTAGATAATGACGGATCCCGTCTTGTCAGCCGAAAAAACTGTATACTCTCGCAGTATGCCACTGTAAAGAGAGGCACCGTTGACAACCGCTTCACCGCCTCAAAATTTTCACACCTCCAGCAAACACGAAAAGTGGCAGCACAGTCGCAGACTCGTCACCGACAGCAATGCCAACCTTAAGAAATGCAATTGAGAAGGATTAAAATGCGTAGAAAATACAGGATATGCATGACTATATGTAGGAAAAATACGTACCACCGTGAGCACGCATCAAAATATTAATGCGCACTGCACGGAAACGTTAACGCACTCAGCAACTCAAGCAGCAACAATCCAACCCAAATAGGAGAAAACGTGTATGGTGCTATTCTCGGCTGACAAGATCGATGTGTATGTTTCCATTGACGTTGATACGTACTACTTAGGGGTACTTCAGCACCTTGTATTGGTAACCCAAGCAATTTTACAGTGTTTAGGTAATAATATTGATCATTCCTCAGTCCCTCCTCAACCCAGTAGACTATCATCAAAACGGCTAAACCTCCAACTTCAAGCTCTTTTTATATTCGCACGAACCAAGCACACATCCAATAGGTTGTAGTTATAGAGCGGGCAGTCCGCTGTAGTGCGAGCATAAGATAAAGAAGTGTTGTCACTGGTAGTTACTGCTGGTAAGGTAGGGCGCGCCTCTCAGTGTACTGCTAAGAAATAGACAACTAGTGGCACAAGATTAAAACATTGGATCAATAGTTTAGTTGGTGATGAAGAGATCTGCTATATCGATGTGGGATAATCCGTTGCAGCTTAGTAGTGTTTACCAAAGTAGTCACCAGGAGAAAAAAAGAACAGAAAGCGACCATAACCTCAAAAACCACGCCTCAACTTAACCTCAAAATTAGCACCAGTACAGAAAAAAATGGATGGGTTTAATAATGCAGAGCTGCAAAAATTGTTGATTAATGTACCAGTCGAAACGCTGCAGTTTTCGCTTGCAGAAAACCTGCAACAAGACACACATGGGCAAGAAATGCAGTATACAAAGACAAATTTATGAAGAGCAACGAGGACACGATGCTTGTCTACTTACAGAGAGAGAGAGAGAGAAACATAGAGAGAGAGAGACATAGACATAGACAAATATTTATTTAGATATGAAGTTAAACCCTGTATGGCTCAATGTAGCATATACACATGTATTATTAACAATAAATAAAAAATGTAATTAAGAAAAGTAAAATTAACATAATATGATTGATAATTAGTATAAAAGAAAAAAATATTGCGAAGTAAAACTATGATGAGGTCACCGCGATACCTCCCAGTCCCCGAAATCGGCGTTGATTAGGTGGTCGAAGGTTTGCTTCTTAAATCGAGGGATTAAGCCCATATCGGAAACCAAAGGTGTTTTACTGCTTACACTAGCCTCATCACCAGAAATCAAAATTTCACATGGTTCAGAGTGGTCAGCTTTATTGTGCCTCGCCAGGTCGGATAGGATTGCAGTAATGTCAGTCTCGTGCTGATCAACAAGTTGCTTGATGGCTCCTTGTTCATCTCTTGTAAGTGACAATTCACTCCTTAAATTGTCGAAGTTAGACTGAAGCTTCATATGATTGGCCTTCAGCTTAGCCTGGTTAGCCTCTGCCTGTAAACGCATCTTGTTAAACTCCATGCTGAGTTCTCCAACTGCCTTTTGAACAGTCGAGTCAACAACTCCCTCCAATGCAGTCGTGAACTGATCGAATTTTAAGTTTTGGCTCTCGATAAACGCAGGAAGCCACTCAGGCGGTGGTACTCCACCCTTCCCACCTTCCATTGCTGCGCAATTAAGTGAAGATACGTCAGCACGTTTAGAAGAAGGCTCAAGAGCAACAAAACGAAGAGAGCCCACGCCCCGAGCATCTGAAGACGGCAAAGACTCAGAAAGAGAAGAATTAGGAGGAGACGCCCCCGCGCAACGCCACCTTGACAGCGGCCCGTGAGAAAGAGAGAGAGGAGAGGCCACACGCTTAGCGTGCGCTTGATTAGATGAGAAAGGCGGCGATAGCGTCTTAGGCGGAGCCAACACTGCAGTATTAGCAGTTGCAGCAAAATTGGCCCTGAGTGAGCCATGAGTTTCTCTATGAACTGCCTGGAGAGTGCAATCATCACAGACTATTGAGGAAAAAGACAGAAACCATTTGACCGGACAGCAGTCACTATGGAAAATGATGTTACACGTGCGACAAAGAAGCGTGGAATTAGTTCTGTCAATCAGATCGTTACAAATAGGGCACACACGACCACCTATTAGAACAAATCACGAGAACTAGAGAAAGTATGCATAATGACTCACCAGATTAAGAAACTAGGGTTAAGTCTCGCTGTATCGTAGATAAAACAGAGAAGAGATTATCGGTTGCAAAAGTTGTTCCAGTACATAACGATGGATCCTGTCTCATCAGCTGAAAAATCTGTATATTCTTACAGTATGCCACTGTAGAGAGAGGCACCATTGTCGGCCGCCTTAGGGTCTCCACAACTCTAGCACACTCGAAAAGTCGAATAGTGACAGCACAGTCGCAGACTCGTCACCGATAGCAATGCCAACCTCAAAAAAGCAATTGAGAGGATCAAAATACGCAGAAGATACAGAATAAGCGTAGCTATATTAAGAGAAAATACGTACCGCCGTGAGCACGCATCAAAATATTAATGCGCACTGCACGGAAATGTTAACACACTCAGCAAATCAAGCAGCAATAATTTAACCCATATGCCGTAGAAGAAAACATCTAGTACAGTCCTATCCTTGATAAACTGCATTTACGATGCTAATGTAGATAACTGCCTTATCGATGAAATACGACTATCAAGTACCTATGGCCAACGTACCCCAAACAGTGGCAGCACAGTCACCGACCCTTCACCGACAGCAAAGCTAACCTTAAAAGCACAATTATGCAAGGTGAATAATGCGTAAAATTGAAAAATTAGGTAGCACTAAGTAAGAAAAATACGCACCGCCGTGAGCACGCATCAAAGTAAAATGCGTACTGCACGGAAACGTCGAAGCACTCAGCAAAAGATGAGCAGCAGTCAATGCCAATCCTATGAGAGATGGAGACAGCACTAATGAAGGTTCATCTGCAATCCAAGTCCAGCCAAAGATCCACGCACACTCCTACACTGCTCCACTCCTCTCAATGGACAAAAAAGTACACGAAAAAAAAAATGAAATAAGCAGTTTTCTGGTAGTTTGAGAGAGAGAGAGAGAGAGAGAGAGAGAGAGAGAGAGAGAGAGAGAGAGAGAGAGAGAGAGAGAGAGAGAGAGAGAGAGAGAGGGAGAGAGATAAAGAAAGAGAAAGAGACTATAGCGGGCAAAGTATAAGGTAGGTAAATGAGAAAACGAAACACCCGGTTTTTCTAAATTTGATAATTCGCTCATACAAACCGAATATTGGCCCAATAATCATAGGACACGTATATGACCTTTCTGCAGACATCCTCTATCAGATGAAAAAAATTTTTATCGAATCGGTCTAGAAATGACATAGTTATGAGGTAACAGACATATAGAAAAAAAAAATAAAATTCAATCGAATTGAGAACTTTCTCCTTTTTTAAGTCGGTTAAAAAATGCATAGATCCGTAAGAGCCAAGAACTGTAGTAAAAGGTAGTTTCAGTTTAATATATAATCACCAGTGATTATATAGGAACCAATAGAGAAGGCAAATCTCATCACAAGAAAAATGACACACACCCTTAGAGCATATATACTATGGAGAAAGCTTGCCATGTTAAAAAGTGGTGGCGACTTTAGGTAGAGAGTAAAAAAATATTAACTTAAATCCTATCTCTCTCGCGTAACGCTCCCGTAAACGCTGCACCATAGGGATAGTATGTAAGTAGTTATTTTCTTCTTCTCTCACATCATTGTTAAAATAGCCACCACTTTTCAATGTAACATGTTGCCTCCATGTATATATGTTTTAAGCACATACCTAAAAAATGCTCGAATCTGAAGAACCGGAGATTCGGAAAAAGTTGGTAAATATTTTGATTATAATAATATTTAAAATTCACTAAAGAGTGAATTAACTTTTAAACATTGAATTTAAATATACGTTATTGTATATTTAAACAAATATTAAAGAAAAGCTTAAGGTTATTACACATGCAATATGAGGCTAAGTTTAAATATGTCAAATATGGAATGTCATGTAGTTCTGTTCGATTACATGTATATAATTAACTTCACCAATTTTTAATAACAAGCAAATATATGTAATTTAATATTTAAAATTAAATTAGCAAAAACAAAAACGAAAAATAAATTTCAAACATAAATTTACTTTATGCTAAAAATAAGTGAAACTAATTAATATAAAGTAATGGAAAAGAATCAGAAACATTAAAAAAAAATAGAAAACTTAAGCTTTATTTCCAAGAATATTTCACTTTAAATAGTATATTTTTGACCTAGGGTAAAAAGTAAAGAATGTCCTAAATCGTATGTAAATTGTAAGGCACAATTCACAAAAGTCGAAAATTAATCTCGACTTTATAGGTGACTGTAAGTATCACGTGGAATTTCGAACTTGAGTATCGTTTAGATATTGAATTCAGTAAACATCGGACAGCAAAATTTTACAACTTATAACGAATTACGTTTAACTTGTACCATTGAAGAACAGCTCTTATGTTTAGATTCTTGACCTTAATATATGACTATGAATTTGAACGATGAAATTAAAAATAACCTTTTTACGTGAAACATGATTAAAAACCAATTTTGTGTTTATTTATAATTATATTATCTTCACATATGTATTTTAAACATACGAAATACTGAATTTAAATACATAATTATAAGGTTAAAGTATTTTGGTTATTTTACAATTCGAATATTTCAAAATAATAAATCTTTTTGTATCAAATGTGAATTCTTAATGAAATATAAAAATTAAGAAGTGTATCACACGTGAGGTTATATTATATTCAATTTTATATTTATATTTTTTATTATTCTTATATCATTGATATTATAATTTATGAATGAGCTCTTAATATTAATGAAGAATTATTATTTAAACAATTCAAATATCTTTTATTGATGACAAGTAACTTTTTAAATATAGTTATATTTGTATTAAAACACAACTAAAAATGTCAATCAAATAACGTTTTTATCAAAATAAATCTATTGCAATTATTATTTGTGCAATATATATCTAAAAATAATGTATTTAATGAATAATCATTCTATCTGATGTACAGTTCAATAAATTTATATATTTATAATTGTATAACATAATTCATTCGATCAAAGTTTTATTTAGTAATCATTTAGAGAATAAAGTACTTAAATTGATTTCATGAAAATACATTAGCATTTAAAAATTTACTTGTAAAAAATTCTTCATGAATAACATTTATGTAACCTTAATTACATATTCATATGTACGTGTATTCGTATTCATACCCACACAGCATGGAAGATTTGACTGAAATATTTCGAAATCTTTCACTGGAATATTTTAATGAAACCTTGCATGCAAATTCTAGGAAGTCTTTACGTAATATTCTCAAATATTCCAATGGAATCTTCCATTGAAAGCTTCCAGGAATATTTTTAGAATATTTTAAAGAAATATTTAAAAACTTCTTCGAAACATTTAATAAAATATTCACAAAAGAGTTCTAGAATATTTCATGGAATATTCCATGGAAGATTCGAGGAAGGTTCCATAAACATTTCACTGGAAGATTTCGAAAAACTTGAAAATCGTACAGCAAAATGATGAATGAATCTTCCGGAAACACTCCAAGAAATATTTCACACAAGGATTTAAGTAATTTTCCAGTAAAATGTTGCATGAAAGATTTAGATTCCATAAATATTTTGCTGGAAGATTCCGAAAAACTTTAAATTGTACAGCGGAATATTACATAAATCTTCCAGAAATATTCGACGAAATATTTCAAAGAAAGATTTAAGTAATCTTCCAATGAAATATTGCATAAAATATTTCAGGAAGATTCCATAAATATTTTGCTGGAAGATTCCGAAAAACATTAAAATCGTACAGCGGAATATTACATAAATCTTCCAGAAATAATCCACTAAATATTTTACAGAAAGATTTAAGTAATCTTTCAGTGAAATATTGCAAAAAAGATTCTAGATGAAATCCATGAAGTTTTCATTGAAAGGTTGTGAGGAATGTTACGGGAGATTTTCAGTGACGCCGATAGAAGGATGTTTGTTGAATGGGATTTTTATCCCCAAGCAGTTGAACAATACCTTACATACTATATAGGCAAAAGACGTATATGTATTGATATATAAGTATAATATATTATTATTTAATATATATACTATTCTCTCACAGGATTTCAAAACCTTTCATGAAATATTCCAGAAATATTTCGTTGTAGATCTGAAACTCTGAATCTTTTATTGAAATCTTCCAAAAATCGTCCAGGAACATTTCATGGAAGATGAGAAATTACCCAAACTTCTATCGAAATATCCTAATGTAAGAAGAATCAAGGATATACGAATATTAGACGAATATTTTATGGAAGATTTCTGAAATTTTCCAAATCTCCCGTGCCAATATTTCACGAATCTTTTATAAATATTCCATCGAATATTTGACGATGCATATCTAAAATTTTCCATAAATATTTTATGGAATATTTCATTAAAGATTCTCTAAATCTTTCATGCATATTTCATCAAAGTTTCATGAAATATTCCTGCAAGATTCCTAAAATGTTTCAACGAAAGATCTGTGATGACCCAAATCTTTTAATGAAACATTCTTGGAATCTTCCAACAATATTGCATGGAATATTTTAATGTAAGAAGAATCAAAGACATACGAATATAAAAGGAATATTCCATAGAAGATTCCTAAAATATTTTAAATCTTTTATGCTAACATTCCAAGAAGCTTCCATAAATATTCCATGTTGTGTGGGTACACAGCAAAAAAGTTCGTAATAATAGTTGTTCGGTACCTCTAACAACTATTCTTATTTGCAAGCTCGGAACAACCGCGGTCTAAAATATGTAACGCACATATTTAGATGGGTATAGTAACAGAGCGGTTCACTGTAAATACAGCAATAGTTCTAGCGCTGAATGTTGGCTGGTGGGGGTCAATTAAATAAGATCCGTTAAAATACACGAACACGCGACCGTTGCGAACTTGGCGAAATGAAATGGATTAAAAGAAAAAATAAATATCCAAAAAAATTGCGTTTTTTTTGCAGATTTTGCAATTTCTAAAAAGAAAATTGCGTATTTACTCGTTTTTTGCAAAATTAAAAAATTATTCATTGTAGCGAATTAAGTAATAAATAATTTTTTTTACATGAAATAAACATTTATTGTATAATAAAAAAGTACAAATCGTTTGCAAATTTATTGCGGATGAGCCCAAGATTTCGCAAATTTGTAAATTTGTATTATTTTATGAATTACTAAATGCAAAACATATTGATCGCAGCGAATTTTGATAAAAAAATCGTTTTGTTCATAAATTATAAAAATAACGTATAAATAAATTATACTAATCATTTGCAATTTTATTGCGGGTGAAGAATTAAATTTGAGAACTTAAACATTCGTTTGATTAATGTAAATAATAATTATTTTATGAATTAACTGACTTTGATAATTTCTCCAGTGCATTTGCGCATGCGCAAATATTAGATTTAAGCGCGTATTTTAAATGTATAATATATAAATGCTTGGTACTTTTATTTGATCCGATAAAAAGAAATGTTTTTTTGAGATTGTACTCCATTTATTAATAAATTAAACGGGATAAATCTTTTTTATGTTAATAATTTCGAATGATTTTTTTTTAAATTATAACGATAAAAAAATTTGTATGAATTATTGAGAAACAATCTTTACTTTTCATATATTATAATGATCGGTAAAAAAACTCTAAAAAAAATTAATCCAGTATAAAAAATATTAATAAAATCGCATCCAATGATCTAGCGGACATGGATTTTTTACATGGGCTGCTTAATCTTTTCTTCAAATAATCTGAAACTATAAAAAAAAGCCAAATAATTCTAGTTTCTTTTTTTATTTAATGCATTTCATCAATGCAATTGAAAACAAAGCAATAGTCTCATTGGAAATTATTATGTGCAAAATCTTCTACATAGATACATTATGAGCAAATTTTATTTAGTCAAACTTTTTATCAGCAATAGATTTAATGATGATATATATTATTATATTTATATTTATCATTTATATATTATACATTTAAAATACGCGCTTAAATCTAATATTTGCGCATGCGCAAATGCACTGGGGAAATCATCAAAGTCAGTTAATTCATAAAATAATTATTATTTACATTAATCAAACGAATGTTTAAGTTCTCAAATTTAATTCTTCACCCGCAATAAAATTGCAAATGATTAGTATAATTTATTTATACGTTATTTTTATAATTTATGAACAAAACGATTTTTTTATCAAAATTCGCTGCGATCAATATGTTTTGCATTTAGTAATTCATAAAATAATACAAATTTACAAATTTGCGAAATCTTGGGCTCATCCGCAATAAATTTGCAAACGATTAGTACTTTTTTATTATACAATAAATGTTTATTTCATGTAAAAAAAATTATTTATTACTTAATTCGCTACAATGAATAATTTTTTAATTTTGCAAAAAAACGAGTAAATACGCAATTTTCTTTTTAGAAATTGAAAAATCTGCAAAAAAAACGCAATTTTTTTGGATATTTATTTTTTCTTTTAATCCATTTCATTTCGCCAAGTTCGCAACGGTGAACACGCGCGATTTTGGACTTGAATGGCATAGCGTCGATGTATTAACATGTCAACCTCATCAACGCACATTCGTGAATTCTGACGGATCGTATTTCATTAACTCCGACCAGTCAACGTTCAGCGCTGAAACTATTGCTGTATTTACAGTGGACCGCTCTAACTACGTGCGTCGCATATTTTAGACCGCTGTAGTTCTGACCTTGCAAACAATAATAGTTCTAAGAGGTATGGAACCACTGTCATTACGGATTTTTTTCTGTGTATAAATTGTCATTTATGTAAAAATTGTTAGGAATTGAATGTATTAATAATAATTTTATTAAAGCAATAATATTTTTATTAAGAGAAACATATTAATTTATAGAATATATCTAATGACCTTATTTAAAAAATTATCATAGCATAATATAAAAATATTCTTTGCAGTATCTTTTTAACATACATTTTATAAAATACAATCTTAAAAAGTTATTTTTTTAATATCAAATTTTTTTTAATATTCAATTATAAAGATAGGAAAATTTATGAAATATGGATAAATTTTCCTAACTATGTCTATATTTATGAATTCATATTTATGATCTGTCTAGATGAAAGTAAAATTTCCCATAAAAAAGTGAACATTTCAAAGAAAATTTAGCTATGATTTGTAAGACATTTATTAAGAATGCGGGAAATAAATAATATTCTTAAATACCACTCTAAAATTTGTATTGAATATAATGATTAAAAATTACAATTATTCTATTAGATTAGATTTATTGTCGAAATTACATTATATTTCACTCTAAATAATTTATACTTATGAAATTTACATAATATTTCAAATAAACTATAAAAATGATAATCACATATTTAACATTATTATAATTATGAATAAAAAGTTTACATAATTATTATAATTAATAACTTGTAAATTGTAAATTGATAAAAGAATAAATAATAAATAATTGATAATATTTGTAAATTGATCTATATCGAAAATATATATATATATATATATATATATATATTATTAACATAAATATATATTGAATATGAAACTTTGATCCATGAATAATTTTTAAAAATCTCAACCGATACTTTAAATTCTTTTGAGTAGTCGAAAACTTGATTTCCTAAATTTTGGTACTTGTCACAAACTTTCTCAGCTAATTTTTAACTAATTGAATTCTAAATTTCCAGAGATCTTTAGTTCATGTATCTTCACAAAATAACAGTTTTAGTTTTTTTAAAAAAAAGAGAATTTAAAAGTTTAGTTTAAAAAGTTGATAAAAATACAAATTTTTGTGAATTTCATATAAGTAATTTATTTCAATATTTACTTCAACTTATCAAAATTCCAGAACTGTTATTTTGTAAAGATATATATACTTAAGATCTCTGGAACATTTTGAAGTTAATTAGTTGAAAATTGGCTGGAAAAGTCTACGTCAAGTATATAATATATAAAATATTATAACCACTGGTGATTTTAATATTAATCTTTTAAAAATTTTTTATTCGTCTGACACGCTCAGATCTTATTTTGATTTTCTTCTTCTGTTTATTGTTCCTTCAGATGCTATTCAACATGCAATTACATCGGATCATAAATCTCATACTTAGTTAGACTTATTTGTCATAAATGATAGCTCTTCTTTACTATCATATGAAATGTCTGCTGCTCCATTCATAGCAGGTCATGATTTAATCAAGCTTAGACTTAAGCTTTCCAGGTCTGAAAAGATTACTAAATCTTTTGTGACTAAGAAATTTTCAAACTGAAACATTGATGCACTCAATGCTGCTGTGAGTTCTAATCTTTCTTCTTATTCTCCTGCGAGTCTTTCTTATTTGTGTTCTTCTTCTTTAAACTTGTTATCTAGTTGTGCATTTAATCCTAGTTATAGTTCAGTTGACTTTTTGCAGTCACCTCAGATCTCGAGTGCTCATACTATTGATTACAAGGTTGTTTTGTTCTCTTCTGGTGTAGTTAAAGTTGGGTCAATCATGATATCAGGGTACTCATGAAAAATCGTGATAAGTGCTATAAACTGGCTATGAGAACTGGGTCAGATGACGCTTATGCTCGTTTTAAGTTGCTTAGAAATAAGGTCTCCAATCCTCTTAGCAAACTAAAAAACGACTACATAGCTAGTAAAGTTTTCTCGGCCTCTACAGTCAAGAGCAAATGGTCTAAATTACGTAAGCTTGGCTTAGCTATTAGTGTTCTGCCTTCTCCTCTCAAGTACTTCTCTTCATCAGTGCTCGTAAAGCATTATACTTCTGTTTCTTCTCAGAGCCCAGCTTTGACCGATGTTGATGTTAATCGGGTTCTTGATTTACCGCTAAGAACAGATCTTCCGGTCTTTAATTTTACCACAGTTGACCCCTCTAATCTTGTAAATTTTCTTCGTGCATCCAGATCTAAGGCGGTTGGTCCTGATCACATATCAGCTGATATGCTCAAAATGATTAGAGGTTCTGTGTCTATAAGTTAAGCTCCTATCGTGAATGACTCTTTGACTCTTGGTCATTTTCCTGAGTCCTGGAAAAAGGCATTTCTTTTACCACTGGCGAAACGAACTAAGATGGATGATCCTTCCCAAACCCGTCCTATAACAAAGTTATGTGAAGTCTCTAAGGTTCTAGAAAGGGTTGTACACAGACAGCCAACGGCTCATCTTGAGTCTAACTCTTTACTGGATTGTCACCAGGCTGGCTTTAAAAGAGGTCACAGTACATAGACGGCTCTTTTACATCTACTTGATGACTGGAAGTCTGCCATTGATCGCAGAATGATCACCTTATTGCTTTTGTTTGATTTCTCAAAGGCTTTTGATAGAGTTCCACATAATAGACTGCTCATTAAGCTTCGGTAAATGAATCGCTCAGATGTTGTCATTAGATGATTTGTGACGTACTTGAGAAGCCGGGCCTATTCTGTTGTAGATGAAAGTAATCAATCATCTGTTTGGTCTCAGGTGACTGCTGGTGTTCCACAAGGCAGTGTGCTTGGCCCACTCTTGTTTTTAGTTTACATAAATGATGCTCCGCTTGCCTTATCAACGTCAAAACATATTTTTTTTTGCTGATGACCTTCAGGTCTATAAATCTTTTTTGCCTGTAAATCTGAAAGATGAGATTAATCTCATCAACTATGATGCTGTATCTGTTATTAAGTGGGCAGAGGACAATGGGCTGCTTTTGAATGCAGCTAAAACTGAGGCGATTTTCATCGGCAGTGAGAAATTTATTTCTCGCTTGAATGATATTGCATCTATTTCATCTATATGTTGGAAATACCATTATCTAATACTTCTCTGTTGTTAAAAATCTTGGTTTGTGGATTTCTTCTACACTAGATTGGAGCAAGCATGTTTCTTTTACTGTACGAAAGATTCATGGCACCTTGAGATCTGTTAAGTTCTACAAACATTCACTGGCCTTGGACACGAGAAACCAATTAGTGGAGTCTCTTATTTTTCCAATTCTTGATTATGCTTCAGTTGCCTATGATGATCTGCCTCAAACGCAAAATTTACGTCTGCACAGAGCCTTCAATGCCTGTATCAGATTTGTTTATGGCCATATTGGTTGGCATAGCAGAGTTACACCTTATAGACTTGATTACAGGTGGTTGTCTGTTCAAAACAGACGTTTATACCTTAAGATGTTTCTTGCTTTTAATGTGATTTCACATAATTCTCCATCTTACTTAACCTCAAGGTTCCTAAGGCAACATGTTGATGCATCAGTGCGTTCATCAACAAGACTACCACCCAGGTTGTTCATCTGTCCAAATGTACGTACTGCTGCTTTTTAACACTAATTTGCTTTCTTGGCAGCAGAGTATTTTAATAAGGAGTTATCCTCTTCGGAGTCTTTTCCTCCTGAGGCTCCACTTTCTTTTAAGCGTTTCTTGTATGATAGACTTCTATTGAGTGAATGTGAGTCATGGCAACTGGAGACTGGTACAAGCTAAGTTTCATTGTAGTTATAATTGGTTGAAGTTTAATTTTGAATTCTTAATTTTGTTGATGTACTAGTGCATTTAACTTAATTTAACTTGGGCACGAGATTAGTTAATAATGATTATACTCACTTAATTAATTAATTTTTAATTGTTATTGCATATGCAACTAAAACTGTTAAATCAATGTTATTTTTATTTCAATATTATTTCTTTTGTATATCATTAGAAAAATGTATTTTATGCTTTCAAATAGATTTATTACTTGTTATTATTATTTTAAATTGTTATACGTCGTTGTAACTGATTCCTTAGTGCGAGACAAGGTTCTACCCCAAGGTTAAATAAATAAGTCAAAGTCAAAGTCTCTCTCTTATGGATGGCTGTTTGTTATGGATGGCTGTTTGTCATTCAGCTTCACAGGCCAGAGGGTTTGATGCTGTTCCCCAATCTTTCGTCCGTGCGACATTTCCGGTCATTGGGCCTTTGTTATGTCGCATTTATAACGACTCATTGCGTGAGTCCTTATTTCCTTCATGCTGGAAGATCTCGCTGGTTACTACAATAAACAAAATCTCCTCTCCTCAAGCTTTTGGTGACTTTAGGCCAATTTCTTTATTATCTTTTATGTCAAAGGTTCTTGAACGTCTAGTCTATGATCAACTCTACCATTACTTGTCTACGCGACAGCTACTGGATCCTTATCAGACTGGATTTAGAACTGGACATAGTACATAGACCGTACTACTGAAACTAACTAAGAACATTAGACGCAATATGGACAGACGCTACGTGACATTGTTGTTGTTATTTGACTTCAGCAAGGCATTCGATACGGCATGCCATGTCTCTCTGCTCAGAAAAATGTTTTCTCTTGACATCTCGCATTCAGTTGTGCAATGGTTTGCGTCTTATTTATATAATAACAGCAGGCTGTTATTGATGCAGATGGTAATGCATCTGACTATGTAACATTAAATACTGGTGTTCCTCAGCGCTCCGTCCTTGGTCCACTGTTCTTTTCTATATACATGAATGATGTGGCTGCTGACTTCCATGCCGATGTGCAGCATCTTATTTATGCTGATGATCTTCAGGTGTACATTCACTTTCCAGTTGTTAAGTTAGCTTTTGTAACTGCTCTCATGAGTGATCAAGCTGTCGGTATTGTTAACTGGGCGACAAATAATCATCTAAAATTGAATGTGAACAAAACAAAAGCTATTATTATTGGATCTCATTTCTATGTCAATATGCTGCCCTCATTACACATCACTGGTGTGCCAATAAATGGGCATCTTATTAAGTTTGAATCTCCTGTTCGTAGTCTTGGTGTATGGCTTGATAGTAAGTTGAACTGGAAGGATCGAATTGCGCATGTGTGCAGTAAAAGCCACTCATTGCTCTATAGATTAAATTTCTTTCGAAAAAGTACCACCATTGCACTGCGTAAGCATCTTATCCATTCCTTGCTGTTTCCTTTACTTGATTACTGCTGTTTGGTCTATATTGACCTTTCCGCTGAACTCGATCTGAGGCTTCGAAGGGTCGTAAGCTCTGGTATTCGTTACATCTATGGTGTAAGTAGGCGCGAGCACATCTCTGCTTATAGGTCCTCTCTAGGCTGGTTATCCACTTTGGGTAGAAGAAACTACTTCACTACTAACTTCTTGTACAAAATGTTTTTGTCATGCTCACCTTCATATCTTTATTTTAGATATTTGTGGAGCCGGCCTGTGAGGACACTAAGTGGTGATGTGAGACCGTTAACCATTCCTTCTTTATCTACCGAGTATCACCAAAGATCATTCCTGGTTGTGTCATCGCAACTATGGAACGGTCTACCATCATCATTAAGAAATTCTTCATCATTGGCATTACTCAAGGCATTAACATACTCGCACTACCTTTCCCTTGAGAATAAGCCTCTTCTCTGAGCTAGACTTTAATTACCTTTAATTACTGTATCTTTGTTTTAATTATATTTTTACTTAGTATCTCATTTCATATTTATATATACTTACGAATTTGTATTATTTTTGTTGTACAACGTAATGTACAGTTAATAAATTTAGTTATCTCTCTCTCTCTCTCTCTCTCTCTCTCTCTCTCTCTCTCTCTCTCTCTCTCTCTCTCTCTCTCTCTCTTCAATGCCTGTATCAGATTTGTGCATGGCCACATTGGTTGGCGAAACAGAGTTACACCTTTTAGACTTGATTACCGATGGTTGTCTGTTCAAAATAGACGTCTATACCTTAAGATGTCTCTTGCTTTTAATGTGATTTCACACAATTCCCCATCTTACCTAGCCTCAAGATTCGTAAGGCAACATGTTAATGCATCAGTGCGTTCATCAACGAGACTACCTCCCAGGCTGTTCATTTGTCCAAATGTACGTACTGCTGCTTTTCAACACTCATTTGCCTTTTCGGCAGCTGAGTATTTTAATAAGGAGTTATCCTCTTTGGAGTCTTTTTCTCCTGAGGCTTCACTTTCTTTTAAGCGTTTCTTGTATGATAGACTTTTATTGAGCGAATGTGAGTCGGGGCAACGAGAAATTGGTACAGGCTGAGTTTCATTGTAGTTAAATTTAGTTAAACTTAATTTCCAATTTCTTAATTTTTGATATACAAACGCATTAAACTTAATTTACTTTGAGCATGAGATAATTTCGAAATGACTATACTTGCTTAAATTAATTATTAATTGTTACTGCAAACAAAACTAATATTGATATTGGCAAAATAATTATTTATTTTCTTATGTTCTACTAGAAATATTACTATTTGATCTGCGTTTGAACTACTTTTTAAGACTACTTTTTGAAATCTTATTGTTTTGTTTTTTTACTTAGATACTATATTGTAATAATTATGCAATGTTGATATTGTTACTTTATACATAAGATATTTTATTTTTATTTTCTATATGTCTATTACCTTTATTATTGTTGTGATTCTTACTTTGAATATCATTAGAAAAATGTATTTTATATTTTCAATTGGAATTCTTATTTGATATTATTATTAAAAATTGTGATACGTCGTTGTAACTGATTCTTTAGTGCCAGACAGGGTTCTACCCCAAGGCCAAATAAATAAGTCTAAGTCTAAGTCTAAGTCTCTCTCTCTCCTCTCTCTCTCTCTCTCTCTCTCTCTCTCTCTCTCTCTCTCTCTCTCTCTCTCTCTCTCTCTCTCTCTCGGTCGGTAAGTAATGACCACACCCAAAAATTTTCTTGCTACCTTTTTTCGTTTATTAATTGCATTTTTTCACTCTGGCGAGTGAATCTTTTTGCAGAAGGTCGTCCATTTCTGGGTCTTGAAGCTTCTGCTACATTTGCCTGCATGTCGGACCCAGGACGACTTTTTATGCATTTGCTGTGTTTCTTCATTGTGTGCTTTTGATCGTTGCATTCGAGAGCTGATTTGGAGTACTCCTGAGAATATAGATTGTTACTCATAGTGTGATTTGGTGCCATGTATTAAGTGCATTTTCTATTCTTGGTGCCTCATTACATTAATGTATCTTGTGCATTAGAGTAACCTAACCTTAATTTTTTGTTCTTGCATACTAATTTGCGCAGAATCTTTGCTGATTTTTGGTACAAGTGGCGTCATCTCTTGTTTCCTTCATGTACTTAGTTATCTTGTACTGTTAGGATAACTTATCAGTCTCATAGTAGGCTTTTCTTATTAAGGTTGGTTTCCACCTGCACTTTCTCTAATTCTCATCAGCACTTATCTAGTGCTTTACAAAATTGTTATGTTTTTCTACTATCTTAAATCTTACTTTTGGTGTTTTTACTTCTGTAAATATTTCTTCTTATATCTTTAAGCTTTACAAAATTGTGGTGTTTTTCCACTATCTTAAACCTTACTTTCGGTGTTTTTACTTTTGTGAATATTTCTTCTTATATCTTTTTTTTTCTAATTTTGCACTATTATTAAGGTTTTTCTACACTGCACCTTTATATCTTTATACCATTATAGGTCTCACTTTCTTAACACTTTACTTCGCTACTAATTAAGTAGTGACTTATTCATTTCTTCTTCTCTATCATGGCTCAGAAGTGCTCTATCAGCCTCAAAAAGTTCAATTCTACATCTAAGCCACTTGGGTGTAATAGATGTGGTAATCACTTTCACACTACGTGTGCCACTGGGTTGGCCAAGCTTATGTCAGTGCGCAAGGAGGATGGTACCTTGTTAACGGTTTGTCAACCTTGTCTTAAAGAAGCAAACACCCCTATTAATCGCTCACGATCTAGTTCGGTGGGTTCTAACCAATCGTTTACTCGACCTGAGTCTCTGTCAGGAGTCTTAACGCCGGTATCAGCTGGTTCTCAGCAGCATACTCTTAATACTATTCTCGAGAAATTGAATAAGCTCGATTCGGTTCCTACATCATTGTCGTCTATTGATTCACGGCTTTCTTCTTTGGAGACTCAAATGATGGACATTAATGTTACCTTGGGAAGGCGCATAGACGCTGGTGAGGCGCGTCTCGATGCCCTTCAGAGGGACCATTCAGACTTGGTAAGGAGGGTAGATCAACTGTTGTCCACTCCACCACTTACTGCTTTAACCACTTCAACATCTGCTTTTCCAGCTTCTGATGCAGCTAATTTGTCAAGACTTGACAAACTCAGTAAGACTCTTAATCAGCAATGCAAGGAGCTTGCTGCCCAGCAACAGCGTCTTGAGCGTTCTGCTGATCTTGTGTTGAGTGGACTTATACCGTCTGAGTTCGAGGATCTGAAGCGTGCGGTCTATGCCGTTTTTGCCACGCTTGACTCTTCTATTTTGCTGGAGGATATAGTCTCTGTTAGACCACTACGACGCTCTCCTGTCCCTGTTTCTGCTTTGCCAACTGCAGGTGACTCTGCTCAGGGGACTGCCACTGCTGCGTGTGATACTCCGGTCGTGCTTTCTACGTCTGTGTCTGTGCCAAGGGAATTAGTTCCACTCTTAGTTTCTCTTTAAAGCCCTAACTTGGTTCGAGTGCTTATTCTTGCCAAAATTGGTGTCAAGAAATTACATACCTCCCAAATTAAGTCGGATCTGCTGAATGCTGCTAAACCAACTCATACAATAACATCTGGGTTGATTGTTATTAATGAGTACTTGCCTCCTGCACTTTATCAGCTTAAGCTGCGTGTCTTGGCCAAGACAAAGGACAAGGAGAATGGTTTCATTACTTTTGTGAGAAATGGTCGCATCTTTGTCCGTAGGAAGAAGAGCAACACAAGCACTCTTATTACATCTGATGAGGATTCGGAAGATTTTTTAAGGAAGATTACAGCCAAGCTCTCACTGGTGTCTGCCTACAACAGTACAACTCCACTGGTATCTACCGTCAACGAGACAACTCCACTGGTGTCTACCGACAACGAGACAACTCCATAACTTGCGTTTCTGTGGTAAGTCCACTCTTTACTCCTGTCCTAAATAATTCACTGATTCATGCTAACTGTCCAACATCATCATCCATTAATAATCATTTTACTACTACGGATGGTCTCCGGGTCTGTCATTTCAATGCTAATTCGATACGAGCACACATTGAGATGATTAGGCTTTTTTTGGCTTCTCGCCCCTATTTTCATGTGATAGCTGTTACTGAGACCAAACTGGGTCAGATTTTTTGTGACTATCTAATAGCATTTGATGAATATGTACTGTATAGGTAGGATCGAAACACTAGAGGTGGTGGTGTGGCTCTGTAAGTCCATTGTTCTCTTAGCTCCATGTGTCTTTGTTCGTCGAATGGCAGTTGGACGGGTAAGCCAGGATTACCTGAATATCTCTTCTGTGAGGTCAAGTCACTGGAGTTGACCTCTTCTGTTTTCGTTGGAGTGGTTTACAGACCGCCTCCTGCTCCTTTCCTGGCTAACACGAAATTGATTCCTGATCTAACTTCTCATATGCATGATTATAGTTCTAAGGTTGTTCTGGGCGACTTCAATACAAACCTGTTGGGCGATACTGATGACTCATTATTTCTCAAGAGCTTTATTAAGGAGAATTCACTTTACTCTGTACCTTATGGTGCAACATAACACACATCTTCTTCGGATACGATGCTTGACTTGTGCCTCGTTGACTCTAATGACGTTTTACTTGACTACTGGAAGACTGACGTACCATTCATTGACGGATATGACTTTATTGCTGCGACTGTGAGGTCTTCTCTCTCTAAGCCAGAGCTTCATGATTTTACTTATCATGACTACAAAGCGGTTGATATTTTAGCTGAGGTGTACTGTCTGTAGGGGTGATTCACCATTGTCGGCTCGTCTGCAATGTCTCTATGGTCATCTTAATGAGGCAATTGCACTTTTTGTGCATGTTAGGAGGGTCCGGCAGGGTGTGGGTCGTCGTCGTCCGTGGTTCACTGAAGAGCATCATCAAATGATTCTAGAGAGGGATCGACTTTACAAACGCTACAAACGTTCTCGACTACATACTGATCTTCTTTGCTACAGAGCTGCTCGAGAACGGGCACATGAGGGCATTGAGTCAGCCAAGCTGCTATATTACCACGATCGACTGTCTAAACTTACTGACTCTCGACAGATTTGGAAGGAGCTTAGGAATCTTGGGATTTGTTCTAGTGGAAGTGGTTCGCGTCATCCCTTCTCAATCGATGAGCTAAATAGTTATTTAGGCAGTGTCTCGTCTAATCCTCATATCTCTTCAACTTCTGACTACATGGAGACGCTCACGGAAGACTTACCATTTAAGCCTATGTTTGGGTTTGATAAAGTTACTTTGGAGGAGGTTTGGCAGGTGGTTTGTAATTTTACTACGCAGGCTAGGGGATCTGATGGGATACCTCTATCTATTATACACTCTGCTTTTCCTGTGATTGGTCCTGTGTTATGTAGAATATACGACTCGCTTAAAAAGAGTATCTTCCCTTCATGTTGGAAGGACTCCTTAGTAATTACTGTTAATAAAGTCCCTTCTCCACGTGCTATGAGTGATATACGGCCGATTTCTTTATTGTCGTGTATGTCCAAGATTCTTGAGCGTCTTGTCCACGAACAGCTTTACAATTACTTATTAACCAGACAGTTACATGACCCTTTACAAACTGGTTTTAGACCTGGACATGGAACGCTTTACTAAAGTTGACGGAGGACATTAGACTGAACATGGACAAACGTTACGTTACTATGCTACTACTGTTTGATTTCAGCAAGACATTTGATACTGTATGTCATGCTACACTTCTTAGTAAGCTGTTCACTCTTGATATTTCTTGTGCCACTATCAGGTGGTTTGCTTCCTATCTTTCCGATCGGCGGCAGGCTATTATTGATGAGGATGGCAACAGGTCTGGATATGTTGCTTTGAACACCGGGGTGCCTCAGGGTTCTGTACTGGGGCCTTTACTATTCTTGATTTATGTTAATGATATTGCTGCTAGTTTTGGTTCTGATGTTCAACATATTATGTATGCTGATGACTTACAGATTTACGTGCATTTTCCTTTGGAGAAACTCGAGGACATTATCTTGCTTATGAGCGAACATGCTGAACTCATAGCAACGTGGGCTTCCAATAATTACCCCAATCTAAATGTTAGTAAGACTAAAGCCGTAGTCATCGGCTCTTACTATTACATAAATAAGCTGCAATCCTTGCCCTCCATTGGTGTTCCAATGAATGATATCATTATCAGATTTGAAACTACTGTTCGTAGTCTGGGAGTGTGGCTCGATAGTAAGCTGAATTGGAAGAAGCACATTACACAGGTGTGTAATAGATCTTTTTCACTGCTTTATAGACTAAATTTCTTTAGAAAAAGTACTACCATTATTCTTCGTAAACACCTTATTCAAATGCTGCTCTTTCCACTCTTAGACTATTGTTGTCTTGTGTATAGTGATCTTTCTGCTGAACTCGACTTGAGGCTTCAGAGAGTCATAAACTCTGGCATTCGTTACATCTATGGTGTAAGTAGGCGTGAGTACATTTCAACTTATAGGTTCTGATTGGGCTGGCTATCCACAGCAAGTAGGAAAAAGTACTTTACTACTTCTTTTTTGTTTAAAATGTTCTTTACGCGCTCACCATCATATTTATATTCTAGGTATCTATGGAGCCGTCCTGTAAGGGCACTGAGGGGTGATGTGAGGCCATTGGCCATTCCGTTTTCATCCACTGAATATCATCAAAGGTCATTCCTGGTCACTTCATCAAGACTATGGAATGATCTTCCGAATGCACTTCGCGAGTCATCTTCATTCCTCACATTTAAAGCATTGTCATTCTTTCATTGCCTATCCTTGGAGAGTAGGCTCTTGCCGCCTAATTAAAGTGCTAAATTTAAATGTAAATTTATTTTTTATTTTTATGTACTTGTTTATACATTGAGATTTTTTATTATTAATTTATATTCACATTTTATGTATATATATATATATATATATATATATATATATATACTTGTTTTATTTTATTTATGTGTTTTTACTCATTGTTTTTGTACAACATACTGTACAGTAATAAATTAACTATCTTTCTATCTCTCTCTCTCTCTCTCTCTCTCTCTCTCTCTCTCTCTCTCTCTCAGTAAGTAGACAAGCATCGTGTTTTTGTCGCTCTTCATAAATTTGTCTTTGTATACTGCATTTCTTGCTCACTAAGTGTTGTGATATCTCTTGGTATCTTAGCGAGGGTATTATTGTTTGCTGTGTACAAAAAAAGATTTGAAAGAGAAAACCAGTGTAAGAGTGCTCGCGTGCGATAGCCACTGAGGACATTGTTTCATCCTCATCGCAGCTTTTTGACTCTCCGTTACCCAATCAGGGCTCTCAAAAAAGAGATGCAGTTTCTCCATTTTACTCCCTTGAGCCGTCACCAGGAAGACGTTGTCGTTCAGAGTCAGGCTCCTCCTCTTCCTCTGTGAATAGTAGTGTACTGGGCGTTAACTTGAGTCAGATTGCTACCTACAGTCCCTATCGATTGGCTCCTCTAACTTCTAAGACTAATCTCATTTCTCTTAATCAATTAGTTGATATGTTACCACCTGAATATTTTGTGGCTTTTGCAGCTGATTGCAACAGTCGATTCGATAAGCAAATAGGGATGACTAATCAGTTGTTACAAACGACAGGTAAACTCTTGGAAACCAACAATAATCTCGCGGCTGAAGTTAGTGCTCTTAGGACTGAATTGGGGGAGGTTAAACTTTCTTTTTCGGATCTGGAGAAGCGTTATGATGCTCTGTCCGATCGCCTTGACAACCATATTGCCTCATGTACATCATCTGGAGTCTCATTGTTGCGTGACTCGTACGAGATTCTTTTTTCGGGTATACCGACTAGTGTCTCGTTAGGCAACAAAGAGATAATCAAAATCATTTTTAGGGCTGTAGGGCTTGATTTTGGAACTAAATTTCTTGTTGATACTCATGAGTGGCTCCCTGTTACCACGGTAGATTTTGAAATACCTGAATGTTCTCAAACACATAAATTAAGATCTTTTGTTAGTCGCTTTACATCAGATGCAGTTAGTGACTGCATTATAGAGGCGTCACCTAAACTGCGAGGATTTTCTTCTTTAAAATTGTTTGGTGTTGATGGGAATATATTCGCTCGTCCAATATGGCCTAAACCAGTATATACACTGCTTAAAAAGGCTTTAGCTGTTTATGAAAAACTCAACTATCAACGCCCGATAGTACGCAACTTAACGGTCTGCATGCGTCCGTATAAGAAAGGTGAGTTAATTCCCATTACTGATGAGTCACAATTGGCCTCTCTTAAGCCAGTTGAAACTAAAAAATGAGGACTCCATGGCTCTTTAGCGGTAAGCTCACTCACCTCCTTAAATGCATCGGTAAACCGTTGTTCTAACAGCGCATGTTCTAAATTAAGTTCAAATTCTTCCATTTTATCTCCACACTGCATTTCTGATAATAGTCACAATTCCTCAACTCATCATAATTCTGATTTTCCACATAACCTTGTTATTTCACATGCCAATGTCAATAGAATTAGGACTCATTTCTCAGCTATTGAAAACCACATTACGTTGAATAAAACTGATATTTTTGCAGCTACAGAAACATTCTTAACAAAGCTCGATGAGAGCTCCGTGATCTCTATAGATCACTACAACTTCTTTAGGTTAGATAGAATGGGCAAATCAGTTGGTGGAGTAGGGTTTTATGCTCGTGATTTTCTAAAGGTCAATATCTTGGCACAATCAGACCCTGTCTTTAATAACACTGTAGAGTATATTATAGCTGAGATATCTTTTGGCATGGAAAAACTTTTATTTTCAGTGGTTTACTTACGTCCAAAGGCGATTTTTCCTGAGGAATTTCTTAATTTATTTTCTACATATTTACCTTCTTATAAAAATGTTGTCATAACTGGTGATTTTAATATAAATTTGTTAACTAATAGTTACTCTGCTGACACTTTCCGCTCAGCTATTGATTCGTTGGTTCTTTATGTGGTTCCATTTGAACCTACTCATCACACTTTAACTTCTGATTATTCTTCCCATACATGGATTGATTTATTCATCATCAATGATGACAGCTCTCTGTTATCATATAGCAAAACATCAGCACCTTTTATTGCAGGTCATGATCTCATTTCAATCACATTTAGAGCATATAAACCACCAAATACAACGAGAAAAATCTTCTATAGAAACTTTTCTAATCTAAATCGTGTTAGCTTAAATGAAAATATTTCATGTAATCTATTACTGAAATCGCAAGTGAGCCATGCGACTTCTAGTTCAAAAAATGAACTCATTAATGGTCTGGTAAATGGTTTGTCTTCTGTCCTTGTTTCATCGTTCGATAAATGTGCACTTCTTAAATCTTGTTATCTAATGATTAAGAAAAAACCCTGGGTAACTATTCATATACTTATATATATTTATACATTTTTCATATTTCAATAACTAATAATGTACACATAATATGAAATATAACCTATGATATAAATATTTATTTATACAGCGCATATTAGACGCCGTTATAGTCACCATCTCCAACAGATCTTTCTTCCGCATTATGCTTCAAAAATCACCTCCTAACTTTTAAAGGCTCAATTCTTATTTTATTTATCTGGCATAAACAAATGTTTTTTTTTGGAAATTTCTAAAATCTTATATAATATAAAAAGAAAAATAAATCTTATGATAATTTAAATCAAATTGACCAAATTTATCAGATTTTGAGTGTAAAAATTAAAATTTTAAATAAAATTCACAATAAATTAGCTAAACTTAGCTGAGAAATTAAATTTTTAGCTAAAATTCTAAATAAATAAGCTAGAATTAGCTAAAAACAAGATCTTATGATATTTAAAATCATAATTGACCTGATTTATCAGATTTTAAGTAGAAAATTGAAATTTTTACTAAAATTTCCGCACCTGGACTACTGCTCAGTAGTTCTGCTTGATGCTTCGCAGGGGTTGAGAAGACAATTACAAAGACTACAAAATCCATGTGTGAGATATGTATTAGGCGTAGGATTGGGCGGTCATATCTCTCCTCATAGAGCTGCGCTTGGTTGGCTGCGTACTGATTCAAGGAGACAGTATTTTATGGCTGTACTTATGTACAAAATCGTGCGCATGAATACTCCCGAGTATCTAGTGAGTCTCTTCACTAGATATGTACCTAGGGTAGCCACTAGGGGAGAGATCAAGGACTTCGCGGTGCCCTTCATGCGTACTGAGACTGGAAGAAATTCCTTTCAAGTTCAAGGTGCGCATTTTTGGAACTCCCTGCCTGCTTATATAAAAAATCTTCCATCGCTCGGCAGGTTTAAGTCGGCTTTGAGGACGTACTTACTCGACCTCGAGTGAAATTAATTTTAAGTATTTTAATTTTTGTGTTAATTTATTTTGTTTTGTCCTATATATAGATTTAAGGTGTAAATGTATTTATTAGCGTGAATGATGGATGAATGTATGCGGAAAGTATGAGTGGTTCTGTATTTATTAGAAGTCATGACATCTTCGGTATTGTTTTTAAATGTAATTATTATTTTATTTTTTAATTATTTACTATTATTTTGTTATTGTATTGTTCAATTTTATTTTTATAGTATTGTCCAATTTTATTTTTATTGATGTCATGACAGTGATTCCTCTTTTAAATTATGTATTTTAATTCAATGACTGATAGATATTTAAGACTGTTTTTTATTGTAATTTATGTTTTCTGCGTGTATTTAGAATAGTCTGTGATATCACTTTTACATGGTGACTTACTGATACAGTATTATATATTAATTTTAATAATTGACTGTGATATCTTATCTTATTATGTGCAATACTTTTTATAGAATTATTACTTACTATTTCATGTATTACACGCCTTTTTGTACTCTTATTACAAAATAAATAAATATCTATATCTATATCTATTTACAATAGATTAGCTAAAATTAGCTAAAAAAAAGATCTTATGATATTTAAAATCCAATTGACCTGATTTATCAGATTTTAAGTAGAAAATTAGAATTTTAGCTAAAATTCACAATGAATCAGCTAAACTTAGCTAAAAAATTAAAATTTTAGCTAAAATTAATATAAATTCGCTAAAATTTTCAATAAATTAGCCAAACTTAGCTAAAATATTAATATTTTAGCTAAAATTCTTAATAAATCAGCTAAAATCAGCTGAAAAATGATAGTTTTAGCTAAAATTCACGAAAAATTAGCTGAAATTTACGATAGTAGTATAGGTACTACTATGGCGCGTCACAACAAACCCCCACTCCTCACCCTCCCCAGAGGTGAATGACCTCTGATTGGTATCAGGAGTTGAGTGAGTCATTATGACGTCACGTGGATATATATACATATAATTTAATCTAGAGATGACAAACTTTTTCAATAATATTTATGAAAAATTTATTAATTAAATTTTATTAAACTATTCAAATTAATCAAGAAAAAATTAGAATTAATTTAATTGAACAATAAAATATTTTGCAAATTTAAAAAAAAACGACTTTATTAGGATGAGGTGTAATATTGGTCAAGAAAGAAGAAGATGGTGAGTATACTTTATATTTTTTCGTTTATTGTTTTATAAAATATATAGTGGATACAATTATAGTATATGTATAGTGAACAATACTTATTTTATAAGTATAGTGTAAAATATTATTTTATAAATATAGTGAATATACGCTTATAATTATTTTACAACTACAAGATAATTTAACGCAGCTACAATTGAATCAACATGAAGCGCTGTGATTTCGTGAAATACACGAATAATTTCGGTTTTAAAAATACAATTTTCAGGTTCTTTTATTTTATTTTCCACACTTGTAATTAACGACGCAATTATATCATCACACTCTAGTACAGCTCGTTTCACAAAGCCCGCACAATATTCATCTATTTGAGATCCATATCGAACACCGCACAATTTTTCTATAAGATCAACAATCTCTCCTGCACACACACTAACACCTTTAACAAGCGTGGTTAAATATTTAATCCTATCATCTACGCAGGATGCAACGCCTTGTAAATACTCGAAAGTCACCTTTTTCACAACAATGCTTTGTCGATACCTTTTGACCAGACCAGAAGTAGGGGTGAAATTTTCTTCAATTTCAATGGCTCTATCAGTTTGGCTTCTAGTATACCTCAGAATCCAACCAGTTCCGTACACTTTTTGCTCCATCAAATCATCAGCATTACCATCAAAATATTTTTCAGTATCACCAAACGTAAGCTTAAACTCGTTCCACGTAGCTGTAGTGAGAGCTATTCCTTGAAAATCGTGTGAGAGTAAACGTACCATTGGATAAAATTCGCCATCTCGTAGTTTATTATATTCAAGACCAACTAAAATTTTTTTCGTAAATGAATTGTTCAAACCGTAGAAAGAATTAAAGATGGGCTGTGTAAAGTTCTTCTTCTGATGCGCCATTTTTTTCCTTTTTTCCTAATAGCTTTCTACGATACGAACGTCGACTGAATGACTGTCATCTTGATGAATATAATCTCGTTATATAAAGGCTTAACACAAGAGACAGTGGAGGGGATAAGGTGATGACTAAGAAAATACACTCTCGCTACTTCTTTGTAACGAACGTGCTTTTACGGCAAGAAAGTAACAATGATTCCCAGAAAAGCTATCGTCAGCATTATTAATGAACACGTGTCTTGCAGCTGCAGTATTATTTTCTACCGAATCAGCAAAAAAAATTGTTATTGAATTCCTCGAACTCTGACCTCATTATTTCTTTGGTGAGCGTTACTTTACGAGAAGAAAGTAACAATCATTCCTAGAAAAGTTATCATCAACATGTCTGATCGACACGTGGCTTGCAGCTGCAGTATTGTTTTCTAAGAAACCAACAATAGAATTATTAAATTCCACGAACACTGATCTCACTATATTATTGGTAACGAACATGACTTTATGACAAGAAAGTATCAGGTTACAATAACGACAGCTTACCACAACACTTTTGAAAACATCTTATCATACAACAACCATTTCCAGAAAAGTTGTCGTCAGCATGTTTGAACGGTACATAATTTCTGGCTACAGCATCGTTTTTTACTAAATCAGTAGAAAAATTTTTAAGAAATTTCTCGAAACCCAATCCAGATGTCATGTAATCCAAGAACATAATACAAAATTGGCCGCACACATCAGATGTTTCACTCTGTAATTGTACCGTATTCCAACGGAATCTATTACAATTACGACGTAGACGGTTAATATAATCTGGTATCAAAGGCGGCATTCCATAACTATCAAAATACCAAGCTGTACCACTACGGTTAACATACATACACACCCAATGCGTTCCGGGTTTTGTATGGCCATCAGTGTTCACTACAATTGCTGTCGGTTTCGTCCACACCGTCGGAATTCGATCTGCTGGGTACACTCCTACAGAGTGGGACGGTATAACCTTCAAAATTTCCATTATCTCCAGGCTGTTCATCGCAAAGAAGTGTCGGTGGTTGAAACACAAATTCAGAATCACGCTCCAAATCTCGTAAAGATAACCACTTTTTTAAACGGTACGCATTGTTTAAAGCGCACGTATATTTTAGATGAGGTGTCTTTACAGCGTGATTGAGACAATACTTATTCAACCAGGGTAGCTGATTAAATGACGGGCAATCTTTATTTGATTCTAAATTTATAATTTCTCGCGCTGTAATACCGTATAAAATTGACCACTTTTGTTTACCTCTCACGTAAATTTTTTTAACTTTCCGAGTAAGATCGCGCAACGTTTGGTAGAGAGCTTTCTCCGTGACATCACCGTCAAAATAGTCAAAACCATGATGATGCAGAACATGCAAGCCAATTATTTTCTCTTCTTATGCCTCTGCTAAAAGCGTTTAAACGATTTTTCGATGCGATAATCCAATGACCGCTAAAATCATCGTTCAAAGCTACGATGGCGACTTCTTTTGGAACAACTCTGTTATTGCTATCTTTTAAGCACTGAATATCCACGACTACATCCATGATTCAACTTTTTGTCTGACCAATGCAACGATTACAGCTATACTGAGGAGTGACGGTGATGTCTTTTCATCCGATAAAATTTGTAAGCGCCATCTATTGATAGCTTTACCCATTAAAATCTACAATTGTTTGTCGTGATGCGTTGAATCTCTAAAATGTTATCGTATTCTGCATAAATTATACAATTGACGGTGTCTGTCAGAGGTTCGCTAAATCTGACATCGAGTCTAACACTTCCATGTTTTATTAAATTCCAATGAGTACATTCATTTACCGATAAACCAGGTGATATATCAAACGCAAACAGACAGAAACCGTTTGGATACGACTCACGAGTAATTTTATTTCCCTCATTGAGAAAATGGACACCTGTACCGCTGAATAAAGTATGATATGCATCAACGTATAACTTTTTTACTTTGAAATCAGGTTGTAATAGTTTTGAAGGTATTTGAACACCATCAACAAACAAACATAGAAAATTGATGTTAAAATGATCAAAATTGAACGGATTGAGCATTCGGTCTCCGTTAAACGCCTTGTTTTGAACCAACCCTATGATTATTCTTTTAGGTAACTGTCCTAAAATAATATTATCCAGAGTTTCACCATGTATACCGCTATGCATTGTTACAGCTTTGACTTCAACTCTTGTGAGAGGGTATTTCGCTGTAGCTTTAGAAAGTGCTTTTGCGTGTGCTAATAGCACACCTGGGTTAATTTTTACCCGTCTAACTAAAAGATTAGCTTCTTCTATATCTACGGCAAAGTATCCTGAAGGATCCATGAGGCAAAATCCATCTCGAGAGCGCACTAACCGAACTCTTACTTCAACGCCGTTTAGTAATAACTTTTCTTGATTAAACACATCGGCATGTAAATGCCCGACAAGATCTACATTTTTTTTTGCGCCCAAATATTCACGCCGCTTAACAAGTCCTTGGTTGTCACTACCCACATCGTCTATTTTCCCAGCTGTATCGTCACACCACAAAACGGTTGATAAATGAGAATTTTTAGCAGCAGGGCCATAGTTGAGCAGTGTCTCGATGTATGCTCTGTATGCGTAAGCATTATTTGGAGCTGTCACAGGTTTCTGGTTAAATAGTACATCTAATTGGCTGAATAGTGAGTGCATAAAATTATTTACCGGTGCCACTTTATTGAGTAGTTCTGCAGTCACATTTCCAGGATACTCATCGACAGTGGTGTATAAGCTAACGCGCAAGCTAAGCATAGTATGTGCTAAATCTAAATAATCTTCACCATTTCCAGATATTACAAATTCTATAGGTGCGTCATCAGTCTACGAGGAGATAGGCTTATACTGGACCCAATAAGAGCTCTCGATAGTAGTCTGTGTCGGAGGAATGTCAAATAGGAGCAATTCCGATTTCATGCACTCACAGGACTGTGTGTGTAAAAACGCCATTTTTTAATCGAAAATATCTCTTGTCGTTCGTGCTTTTTTACTTTTTCGAGAATTTTTCTTTTTTTTTCTGGTTCTATTTATTTTCTTCTTTACTACTTTATTCCTTTTATTTTTTGTGCTGCGACGTTTAATCTTTCTTCGAGTGCTTTTAACACTGACACGGCCGTCATCCAACTGCAAAGCAGACAAATAACGCTGTTTCTTATATCCAGATCCTTCCATCAATTTATCCAGTTTCTCTTCAGCCTTTCTTTTAAGATTTGTGCCAAACTCTTTTATACGATTTCGTAGAGATTCTTTGATTGGAGTATTCTGTGTTGCAACGTCAGATAAAACGTTCACACCGGTACGTAATGCCTCCTTTCCCACAGCTTTAGCACCACGGGTGAGTAGCGGTAGTACACGACGAAACAACCCAGATAGAAAACTTCCTACACCACCATGCCCTCTTTGATAGGGGGCTCCAACGTAAATACGTCCGATACCCCTACCATTTTTACCACCACCACCGATCTACATGTCAAAGTATGCCTCGTAATAATTCATCTTTTTTCTTATTAATCAATACGATGAAAGTGCAACGTCACTGTCAAGGTGCCAAAATCAAATAGTATTGGCTGACCTTGTTGATCTCTTATATCTATTTCAATAGTTTGAAAAGAGTTAAACAATAGCGGTATGTACATAGATGGTGAAAAGTTTTTTATTTTTGTACACCATTAGAGTTGTTGGTAACCTATTAGAAAGATTAGCAGGGTAATTAGGTAAAGTAGGTTCTTCTTTATCGACCTTGATAGCTTCATTTTTTCCAGTTTCAAACCCGAGAATTTTTCTCAAATTCCTTGACAAATTTAAAACGTGATCAGTTGGCGTACATTCCTCTGTTAAACAAACGCGTCTAATTGATACGTATCCACCACGCTCTATCTGGAAACGTAGATGGTCTTTTACACAGCTCAGATTGTTCACCTCCTCCACGAGACTTTCTAAATGTTTGTAAACACCTGGACGTATAAAATTAATGGATGAAACGACCGGTGCAATTTTATTAGTCCCCAGCGACGATGGTGGTATATTTTTTACACAGACAAATCTTTCGTCCTCGTTTGGTGGAACATGTTGAAATGTCATAGGAATTTGGATCTCCGAAAGTGCAACGCTCCAATATCCTTGCAGTCGTATTTGTTGTGGTAGATGAGTAACGAACCGTGTTGTAGTATTTTCAGGGAAATAATGCATACTACTATTACTAGGTAGTATAATGTAAAATTGATCCTTCATGATGTTTTCTCGATTTGGCTGGCTGCAACCCAGGAATTAAATTTATCGGGGTAACCTTTCCATTTAACAAAATATTTTTTATTCCGGCCACTTCCAGTACTTTTGAAAATTTTTTCAACCTCGAAACTCGCGTTATTTAAATCCTTTTTTACTCTACTCAACTCGTGCTCGTAGAAACACCCTTCAATATCCTCATCAGCTAAATCTTTTAGAAAGTATACCGGTGGCGGGCGCGCTACTGAAATACGAGTAATTTTAAACAGTTCTAATGTCCATCCACCCTCGTATCCTTTCGCAAACACGTTTCTTGCTCGACTGACCCGTACTAGGTCACCGATGGTGTATTTAGGTTTTCGGTACTTGGAGCAACTATATCGAGATTCTAAATTTTTTCAAGCTTTGTGAACGTTGTAAATCGTAACAGATGCTAGCTCCATCTTGATGGATGAGTGTTTGCTATGATTGTAAGACTCTAATATTTCTTCTAGAATATCAACGTATCGACGAGTGTTTTTATGCGTAAAATATCGCCACATCCGTTCCTTTATAGTTCTTATTAACCTTTCGGCTACAGCTGCTTTAATATCAGGACTTCGCACTATTCTAAATGAAATTTCATTTTTCTTCAGCATTTCTTTCAGTTCCTTTCCTAGAAATTCTTTCCCCTTGTCCGTTTGAAAAATCACAGGTTTTCGATTAGCACTGTTTTTCAAAATGTTTTCAAATGCTTTGGCAACACTTTTTGAAGTTTTATCCATGAGTGGTAAAGCCCATGCGTATTTACTCAAAACGTCGATGACAACGAGGATATAAGTGTAATTATCGTTATAAGTTTTGACCGCTCTCATATCCATCAAATCTGCCTCTCAGACGTCATCACGATTTCGAACATTGTAATGGCGTCTAGGAAACCTGTGTCGTACAGGTCTGTGCAGATTGTAAACATCCTGACTCTCGAGCCAGTCGATTACTTTTCGAGCTGGGTATTTCTTTCGTACAGAGGTTATAATTTTATTAGCCCCCGCATATGCTTCTGGTCTTGGTGGACCAAAATAAAGCTTACTTAATTGTTTCTGCATTATTCTTGTTTTTTTCCTTTTGCTTGCTTCTTCGTCGGAATCATAGACGTTTTTGTCTTCTTTATTTTCTTATCCCTGCATTTTATAGCCTTCTTAATACGCGAAAAAAATTTTTCAAAAGTAATTTTACTAACCATACAACAAGCAGTCATCATTGCAACTGTACGTTCATCGGGTGGGGTTTCACTACCAAGCATCCGAGAAAAAGCTTTCTCTGCTAGTATTTCGTCAGCTCGACGACGATCTGTCGACTTCTTATTGGCATAGGCTATGTCATGTTCACGACACGCTTCATCAAGCGGGTTAATTCCAACATCACCACGTTTAAGACGATCAGCCAGTTTTGTTCCGGGTCCGCAAAATTTGTATCCTGGTACGTGCATCTCAAAAGGCATTAAATCAATTATAGAATCTAGAACAGACTTTTCCCCTTCATCGTCTTTCTCTAATTCCAGAATTTCGTGCCCAGACGACTCCATGTTTCCCCTGATTTCGGTGATCTGGCGACTTTCTTTCTTCTCTTTCTCTTTCTACACCCTTGTTCTTCCTCGCTGAGTTTGTTACTACCACCGGATTTTGATTTGCTACTACCAGACTCTGGAGAAGCGAAAGGAGAAGCCTCGTCGATTATCTGTAACACACGATCGTTCCCAATAAAAAGCCGAGGCGTCACGACACGTCGAAGTGCCAGAGCAAACTGACGAGCACCTGCCGGATTCACGTGTCGTCTTTTCCTCATAGCGTCGTTAACCAAGTCGATAATATTTGCGCCACAGATAGGAATGCCATCTATACATGTTGCACCATTACCATCCCAAGTGACGATACCTGTGCCACGTAAATGTTGTAAAAGACCCGCTGCATTGGACCGGTATTTTAAAGGTACACTTTCCACAATTCGTGCATCCACACGATCTTCTAATTCTTTGACGACTCGTGTTGACTCAGCCTCAGCATCATCATTATTATCATCGTTGATAATATCAGCATCTTGCACATCATCGTTTTTCTTTGTAGTTTCTGTCTTCTTGTTACTAATATCTTTAAAATGTAGATAACGTTGTAATGCTTGAGAATATCGTTGCCATTTATCCCGCTCGCTCAAAACGTCCGTAGAATTCAAAATATCACTCATCTCTGCATCCAGCCTGCTAACAGCAGTTCCTGGTGTTTGTACCGACTTTAACCCAGCGTTGGTGAAAAGTTTTTGTTGTAAGCGTTCCACACTCTCTTGTGGTAACAAAATCATTTTTTTGGTGTGTTCCATTTTTTTTTAATTTTTTTATTTTGATATAAGACTTGACAATACTGTACCAATGAGTGGTGCCAACAATATTGGCAAGAATCCGCCGTGCTGTACGATAATTTTCTTTTTCGTAGCTAGATTCTTTTGAGGATTTGCCAATCGTCTAAGAATGCCTGCGTGTTTACGTAATCGAATTTTGTGCGTTCTGTTGAGAGAAACGTTACCGCGCAACACGTTGAAAGCACACTCACAAATATATCTGACCAATTTGGGATCGGCCTTACGGAGCACGGCAGCGCGTTGTTCCCTGTTAAAATGGTAAAGCGCTCTTAAAATATCTGTATGCTTTTACCCGATAGGACCTCTAGTTTTCTGCTCCATCACAAAGATACGACTGGAAGGTGATTACTCAAATCAACGCCTTTAAACTGCTTTCGAGGTACGTAAACGTACTGATATTCGTCATCGGGGAAGATGCAAGCACGAAAACGACAATTATCTGGAGTATTTTGTTTTAAATCTAGAAAAAGGTATCCAAATGGCCGTGAGGTGGCGTCCCAGTACTCCTCTTGTAAGAATCGTGGATCTTCAGGACAGAGCTGGCGCGAAAGATGTTGTATTTGTGTACGATCGCGTAAATTTCTAAACACGATCATGTATTGTGCGTTGAGCGAAATGTCTCGTTGGCCTTTTCGTTGATGAAATATATTCTGTGTAATAAATATGACGCTTAGGTTATTGTGATGACTCCCCTTTGTGAATAAGTTGACAATGGCGTTACTTGAGGATGATTCACGCATCAGATCATCCAATATTAATAACTTTGGGCGTGAGTCACCAGCGTAGTCCGCACTTTGTGGAAGCCCCTCGCGAAATTCTATGTCTCCCAAGCTCTTTGTAACCAGCCTGCCATTCAGCATAGTAAACGATCACGCGGTCAAAACGTGTGTCACTCATACGATCGATGTATTTTAGAAATTTTTTTACAAACACTGTTTTGCCACAACCGGTAGGTCCGCAAAGCATAGATGTCCACGGGTGTTTCCATCTAATATCCATGACTTACTGCTATACCAACTACTATTCTTCTTTGAAACTGTTAGCACACAAAACGTTCCAACAAAAAACACTGATAGTTATAGTTTATGACTTTGTAAAATCCATGTACTTTTTCACCAACACAGCTTCAATAATTTTACCAATTCTCTCGATCCTCCATCTAAACTGTATCCAATCTCGTGCCGCTTGTTCCCAGTCGCCACGCCGTGCAGCACGACTGGCGTAATTCCACACGTGTAATATACGAATACTTGGTGAGTTGGGATCAAATCTCACACTTTTTTTCTCCATATTACCAGAGCTGTCTGCTGACAAAGCTAAAGTTTTTCTGGAGTCTACGACAATCTTGTGATCGCGGTGGGGCCCCCGCGCGGTCGCTCGCGTATCCGCGAGAGCGTTGAAAAAGAGCTCGTCCCCCCACTGTCGTAATATTAACGCACGCCGCTTGCGAGCGCTACAGAACAGCTAGCTTTTTAGTGCATGCGCGATTGGCTCCCACAACCGTGAGCGCGTTAGAGACGAGCTCGTCCCCCCCACCACTGCAATATTACCTCTCTCCCCCTACCACTCACGGTCTCACGAGCGTTTAGGATTGGAAATTGTTCTGCGCATGCGTTCTTATCATTGTATACCTGCTCAGACGATGTAGAGTTCAGTCGTTAACTGTGTCTGTATCCGTACGGGTAGCTTTTTTTCAACCCGACAAATCTTCTTTTACCATATACGGTTTTACAAGTTTTCGTCTCCGTAAGTGATAATACTTCGTGAAAATCTGTCCTTCTTATTGCCGATGAAGATATAATAATTTCGTCCGTGTTACCCGATATTAACTCGCGTATACTTTCATAATTAATTTTTTGACTATTTGAATGATTTAGTCTTATACCTTTAATTTTACATACTGTTTGTTCAGAATCATCTGGAAGTTTACACTTGTACGCGTAAAATTTCGGCCCACCAGAGGCAAAAGATGATATGTATGTACCAACACCTTTCTCCGCTAGTTCATCAGTAAGTTCACCAAGCAGTGTACCGATCGGCAAATCGTGTTCGTCGTTCTTACTGACATAGAAAACGGAGTCTGTGTCGTAGTACAGTACACGCGATCCTAGTTTGTTCAAATAATCAAAAAGTTTAAGCCGGGCTTGTGCTGTTGTGAAAACTGCAATTACAACACTTGTCGTGCGTGACTGCAAGAGAGCTTCATCCTGATACTGCCAGTTCACGTACAATACCTGATCGTTGACTGGGATGATACTGTTTACAACCACTTCAGCATTGGTAAGTAGTTCTGTCAATCTTGCTGGCTCTGTAACAACCTCTGTTTTAGCCATATTCTCTCGTTGCGCGAGCTTCCCCCATAACGAGTTTAAACATAGTTTAGCAACCGATCTCAAACCCGCATTAAAATTTATATCAGTTTTACTTAGACGAATACCCTCTTCACGTTCAAAGTTCTCTATATATCGGTCCTTATGATCTTCGGTAATACACTCTAACGGGTAACCAGAAGCCTCGGTTCTTTGTTTAAAGAATTCATCGATGTACTCGGTAAAAATACCACCTGTTCGCGCGACAGGATTATATTGTACCATCTCATATTGCCATATTCCGTAAACGTTTTGAATCACGCATCCTATTTCTACAGCTTTTTTAAGCTCTTCCGACACCCATGTTCCGTGTAATACCCGATCTATCGTATTATCGTGTATACAATCCATTTGAATCATTTGTTCACAGCACGTACGGCAAAGAGGAAAAATTAATTTTCCATGCATTTTAACTGGTAAAACAGGGTGATACAAATTTCTGGGCGGGAGTACATCACACATGATAAGACCTTCAACGTTACTGATGTCGTTGTTAACCCCTATGAGAGTTTGAGTTTCATTACCCACATATAACGTTGGATGACCCACAGGATATTTACCTCGTTTACAAATGTATGGATATAATGAACATACATCAACGTATTTAATTTTTTCATCACCCTCACACTCGTATAATTTTATCGTGTTACCAGTTCTACCACCGAAAAATGCATCACGGGGGTCCAGCGGTTTACGATAAACAATATCGATATTCGCATCTATATATTCTCTCAATTCCTGGTTACGTGAAATTTCCCGCTCAAATTCGCAACCCCATATTTCAATGAGTGTATTATTGCCTGTTTTAATTTTTAAGGATATAGCACATGTTCTTTCATATCTGTCGTCAAGCGATTCGCCTGATGATAATGTTTCATTTCTATTTATTCTGTAACATCGTGGACATCCATGCCAGTAGCACCCGTAAAATTGAAGAACTGTACCATTATGATTCTCATCTGTCCGTCGTAGAGCGTATCCATCAACAAGAATACCTTCAATAAGTCTTCTCTCGCGTCCATGCCCTGCATGCTCGATTCGACACTGTAGAACCTTTTGTTCCATCCAATAAAGCCATTGTATAGCTTTAATGGATTGATTATCAGCCATTCTGTACCCTCTCACAGGCATAACACCTATTTGATTTTTTTTTAAAAACTTTTTCCTGTAAACACGCATACACGATGAAGCTATGGTTGTGCACTCTTCGAATGGGTCTACATTGAACTTCATGAAATTTTTTCGAAATTCTAAACAGGCCTCTCTCAGTATTTTAACATCTTATTTACAACATTTTACGATTTCTTCTTGGAAATTAAATATGTATTCTGTATCTGTCTGTCGAGTATACCATTCTATAAATTTTTCTCTTTCTTTACTGTTCATACCATCGACACCGTACATATCTAGGCTCGGTAAAGGACCGATATATGATTGGTTTTCTTCTGTGTTAAATAAATGTGGAAAAGTTCCTTTTTCTATATTTGACAACCCGTAAGCTTTCGGTAAATTACATAGTGGCATATGAAAATAATTTAGACTATCGATAAATTTAACGCTTGAAATTTGCATCAGAATTATTTTGGAACCGTTTAAAATCACCGTTGGTTTCTCCCGTGAACAATGGTTTTCTACGATATACTTGAATACAAATTGACAATTAAACCCTTGCGAATTGTGTGCTATACAAATAACTTTTTTAAACTTTTCACGTCGTGATAGAGCTAACCCGACAAATTGTTTTACTGGATCTTTTTGAAATACAAATTCACGAATACCACACTCTTCACACATATTTGATATATTAGTATCCTCTAGACAAAAACTACAAACTTGTTGTACAACACACAGGTTAGGTACATGTATTTTTTTATTTTCATCACCTAACACAGAAAGAGTTTGTTGTGTTTCAAAATCATAAAATAAATATAATATTTTAGATCTTTCCTTACCTTGCTCTATAGGTTGAATATAGCAAAAGTGGTTGGTCGGTAGCCGTTTGTTACAAATGTCACAAAATACAACTCCGCATTCATGTTTTTCACCGCGGTTTTTTACACGGATAGTTTTACAACAAATTTGACAAATTTTCACCGCTTTACAAACACTTACGTTTCTTTTAAACGATCCTGATTTCAAATGGTTTTCGAAACATGTATTACCAAAAAACTCTCTAAAGCAATTTAAGCACTTTTTTATATCCGCACTGTTGTCACAAACTGGTGATTGCATGCACTTAAAACATCTATTAGAACATCTATGATCCATAGCGAACTTGTAACTTTTATTACATGGTATGCAATATCCTCTACTACCGGCTGCACCAGTCAAGTTTAGAATAGGTTGATAATGTCCTTGGTTTTCATAATACATTATACGTAGTGTATAAGATACGTTTTGGTAGGCATCAATTACAACTTTTGTATCATCATAAAGAGGTATATCCCCACGCCCAAAATTTCGGAAAGAGTAAACCACAATAGCTGTGCTTTTTGTGGCAAGAAAAATTTGAAACTGATGAATTTCTTGTAAACCACACCCTGTTGATGGTATAGTAACCTGTGCTTGATCAATGAGATCAAGAGCTGCTCTTTTTTGCTCCCTACTATTGTGCTGTCTAATACTATTCCAGTAATCGTGTAGTGTACCAGAGCGAATTTGTCTTCTTACAGCATAGGCGAGTGCCGTAACTAATGATCTCGGAAAGCAAAGATTATCGTCGTTGCGTATAGTTAAAATTGATTTTTTGTACACGTGATCATCACTTAATCGAACACGGCCGTTTCCCCTCATGTCCGGCACTATAACACACTTGATCACAAAGTTTTCATCTATGTCAAAGTCTTGAGAACTCTGTGCGACACTAAATATCATTTCCCACAAATCTTGAGTAGTGAAATTTCTAATACGTCTGAAAGATAGCCATAATGGTCCATGAACAAAATGATCAGATAGTATCGTTACACCTATAAAATCGGAAGGACTACGCCCATTCACTAATTGATTACGCAGATCATCTAAAGAATTATTTAACCACTCAAAAATGTTTGCTCCTGCTGGTGGTGATGATATTCTTCCCGAAATCTCTACACCTTCTGCATTAAACCTTTGGTAAAATCGGGAAGTTTGGTTTTCAATTAAGAATATTGGTCTTTCTTATGGTTCCTCCACTTCTCGCTCCATACCTTCACCGCTCTGTAACAGATCAACTATATTTTTCTTTTAATCTTAATATATATCTATATGTATTACTAAAAACATAGAAGTAATAATATATATCGATTATACTTACGCTCCATTTCAACATCATTGGAAGACCATAAAGAGTTATCAGTAGATGATGATGACGATGAAGATGAAGATGAAGATGATGACGATGATGATGATGATGATAACCTTCTGGATGACACTCTTCTTGATGATGATGATGGAATGACGGGGTTATCATCATCTTCTTATTCCACAACACTTGTACTTGTAGGTTCTAGAAATACGAGAAAAATAAATTATAAAAAGTTAAAAAATATTCTTCTGTAAAAAACTTCTAGCTTTTTTAAAGATCTCTCTCACTCACCAAACACGTATTCACAACCAGCGATAACCTCGTCACCTTCAATATCGTCTGCCATCCGTCTTAGTGCTAAAATGATTAATATATATGAAAGATTCCTTTGTCGTATGACACTGTCCACCATATCAAGTATAAATCTATTGGAAAATAATCCTCGTCGTTGTAAATAAATTATTATTCGTACGGTACAATGTAATAGAATAAAACGTAATCTACTTAATAACGCTTTTGTCGGTAAATTTCTTAAATTGCCACGCTGTATATTTTGACAAATTGTGCGTATCATCGGTTTGTGTGCAATAGCTAAAGGTAGCAGACAATTGAGCACACTAAAAGCGTGAAATCTAGATACGTTTTCCATGATTATCTATCAAGCCTTCAAGTACAACTATGGAGCAAGCACTGTTTCGAGCGCATTTTATAGCTGTCAGAATAAAAGAAATGAGGAGCAGCGGTGGCGCAAATAAAGAGACAATACAATTTTATATACCAAGAAACAATGAGATACCAATAGTGAGCATTCTAAAAATTGCAAGCACACGTGTGATGATGATATGTAGCGAACACGAGTTATACTAAGAAACTATGAAATACCAATAGTAAGCATTCTGAAAAATATAGCCACACGTGTGATGATGAACACGTGTTATACCAAGAAATAATAAAATAGCAATAGTTAGCATTCTGAGAAATGCAAGCACACGTGTGATGATGATATGTGATGAACACGTGTTATACTAAGAAACAATGAAAGAATAATAGTAAGCATTCTGAGAATTGCAAGCACACGTGTTATACCAAGAAACTATAAAATATCAATAGTAAGAATTCTGAAAATTGCAAGCTACACATGGTACTTTCATTTAAATCATTTTCTAATTAAGCAGTATTAAAATAAAAAATAAAATCTTTAAGAGTAAATGATGCGGGTAATATAACTAACCTGTAATTACAATTTTAATGATGCAATTGCATTTCTTATATTAAAATTAGTATAATTTCTAAAAATCAGCTTTCTAGGATCAATAGATGAAGAATCGATACGTGATCGATTATCTATTGATCTAATAAAGATATCAAGGTGGTTTTTGGTAGATATGTTATTTGAATAGCAAAAAATCGAATGGTACCATAAAATTTTTTAATTTTCCAAAATTCGTGAATTTTAAAATTTGTAATTCGTGTATGAATCATCAGATAAGATAAGGATGTTCGTATGCTTTTAGTACAGTGTATGATGACTAATACCGTAATTACAATTTTTAAAATCGATCAATTTTTAATATAAATGATTTCTTATGATGCCATTTGATTTATTATGTCCAGATTAGTATATGTTCAAAAAATCAGCTTTCTAGGATCAATAGATCAAGAATCGATACATGATCGATTATCTATTGATCTAATAAAGATATCAAGATGATTTTTGGTACATATGTTATTTGAATAGCAAAAAATCGAATGGCATCATAAAATTTTTTAATTTTCCAAAATTCGTGAATTTTAAAATTTGTAATTTGTGTATGAATCATCAGATAAGATAAGGATGTTCGTATGTTTTTAGTACAGTGTATGATGACTAATACCGTAATTACAATTTTTAAAATCGATCAATTTTTAATATAAATGGTTTTTTATGATGCCATTTGATTTATTATGTTCAGATTAGTATATGTTCAACAAATCAGCTTTCTAGGATCAATAGATCAAGAATCGATACATAATTGATTATCTATTGATCTAATAAAGATATCAAGATGATTTTTGGTACATATGTTATTTGAATAGCAAAAAATCGAATGGCATCATAAAATTTTTTAATTTTCCAAAATTCGTGAATTTTAAAATTTGTAATTTGTGTATGAATCATCAGATAAGATAAGGATGTTCGTGTGCTTTTAGTACAGTGTATGATGACTAATACCGTAATTACGATTTTTAAAATCGATCAATTTTTAATATAATTGATTTCTTATGATGCTATTTGATTTCTTATGTTCAGATTAGTATTTGTTCAAAAAATCAGCTTTCTAGGATCAATAAATCAATAATCGATACATGATCGATTATCTATTGATCTAATAAAAATATCAAGGTGATTTTTGGTACATATGTTATTTGAATAGGAAAAAATCGAATGGCATCGTAAAATTTTTTATTTTTCCAAAATTCGTGAATTTTAAAATTTGTAATTTGTGTATGATTCATCAGATAAGATAAGGATGTTCGTGTGCTTTCAGTAGCATGTATGATGACTTATACCGTAATTACAATTTTTAAAATCAATCAATTTTTAATATAATTGATTAATTAGGATGCCATTTGATTTCTTATGTTCAGATTATTATATGTTCAAAAAAATCAGCTTTCTAGGATCAACAGATCAAGAATCGATACATGATCGATTATCCATTGATCTAATAAAAATATCAAGGTGATTTTTGATACATATTCCTATCCTTGAAGATGATACCAAAATGCAGACTTATCTTTTATCCACATGCGGATTTCAACTCTGCAATTTTTACGAGAATTTTAAATGTATTTTTTTAATTTTCCATAGACTAACCACAGCTGCATTGTAACAATATTGTCTTAAAAGTGCTGATGTAGATGTTTTATAGAATCATGACGGCCTATTGCAGCTGTGTATTTTTGTTTTGATTTTTAGCAGAAAACTACACGTGTGAAAGAAACTTTCTTTCACACGTCAAATTTTGATGTTATTAGATCATCGGTATATGATTAAGATAGGAGGATGACACTAAGATCAAGACAATGATTTTAGTGTTCAAGATGTTGCCGGACGATAAAGAGCCTCGCGAGGTTGATGGAGAGGACCCTAATCCTCTCCTCGCGCTAGAGCCGGCAACTGTACCGCGGGAACCGATCGGATACATACATCTTGTGATGATCCGACGGATGCGGATGTGCTCGCAATTCCGCAATTTTGACTTTAATTTTGGTTTCGGCGATAATACGCTGGTGGTCCTCCTATTATGGGCGGACCACTGGCGTTTTTATTCCTATGAACACCCGATGGTGTTGGACGATTTTTGTCGGCGGCGAAGCCGTGAGCCAAGCTCACTGGAGTAGCGTCCACGACCATTTATTAACGTCGCGCTAAACACCGCCGTTACCTCGGACCCGGTGTATCAAGAAATATTCTTGACAGCAACACACTGGGTGAGGATGTTTTGTTGTCGGTATGAAGTGGCCGTGCGACTTCGCCGTCGACGGTTTGAATATTAAATTTGTGTGTTAGTGTAAAAAACTGTGTTGTGTAAAGTGAAAAACTGTGAAACTCAAAAAAAAAAAAAAAACAGTGGTTAAAAATAAAAAAGTGTTTTAAAAAACTAATAGAGTGCAAAAACTCATGGAAGTGCAAGGCGTCCAAAAAAACTGTTGATGCTGATAAAAAAAAAATGGTAAGTACCTTTTTTTTTAATTTATAAATTTTTAAAATATGTGTGTGTGTGTGTGTGTTTTAAAATCAGGGTACCACTATGGAGTGTCATAACAAACTCCTCCGACCCTTCCGCACATGACATCATAATAATATATATATATATTATATATATTTATATATATATGTATATTACGGTGTCATAGTGGGTCATCCCGCTCCTGATGTCGCTCGGAGGTCATTCACCTCTGCGGAGGGTCAGGAGTGGGGGTTTGTTGTGACGCGCCATAGTGGTACCTATACTACTTACGATAAATTAGGTAAAATTCACCATAAATTAGCTGAATTTATCAGTAAAAACAACGGAGATAGACGCTTATAGAAGCGTACTTTAAATGGGCGGACAAGGGCTCAAAATCTAAAGCTTATGTCCTCCAGCCGCGTGGTGGCGCTGCTAAAATGCCATGTATTTCTATATCTACGATGTTTTCATATATATAGATATACACGTAATTTTAAAGTGTCCTCCAAAAGCTGGGCCCCCAAAGTTAACCCAGAAGTACGCTTCTATAAGCGTCTATTTTCGTTGGTAAAAAGGAAAAGTAAAGGGAGGTTTTGGAGAGACTGACAGTGGCAGCGGCGAAAATCTTTTATAATATACAAAGATATATATATATATATATATATCTTTCCATACTATAAAAGATTTTCGCCGCTGCCGCTGCCGCTGTCAGTCTCTCAACTTCCTACCTTAACTCTTCCTTCTCACTGATAAATTTAGCTAATTTATGGTGAATTTTATTTGAAATTTTTATTTTTTTACTCAAAATCTGATAAATTAGGTCAATTTCATTTAAATTATCATAAGATTTATTTTTCTTTTTATATTATAAAAGATTTTAGAAATTTACAAAAATGAAAATATTTGTTTATGCCAGATAAATGAAAAAAGAATTGAGCCTTTAGAAGTTGGGAGGTGATTCTCGAAGCATAATGCGAAATAAAGATCTGTTGGAGATGGTGACCATAACAGCGTCTAATATGCGCTGTATAAATAAATATTTATATCATATGTTATATTTTATATTATGTGCACATTATTAATTATTGAAATATAAAAAATGCATAAATGTATATGAGTATATGGATGTAAAATTTTTACAAGTGATTATATACATTATGAAATCTATGTATCAAATTCAAAAGGGGGGTTGACGAGCGAAGCGAGCAGGGGGTATATATTATGAAAAGGTTTCGTCGCCGCCGCTGTTGCTGTCACTGCCGCTGTGTATAAGAATTCGATTTGTCTTTGGTTAGCTAGAATTTGGCTAGAATCAAGCTAATATCAAGCTTAAAGTTAGCTGGAAATTAGCTAAAAGTTACCTAAGAGTTAAATAAAAATCAACTAAAATTTATGTTAATTTTAAGCAATTTTAGATAAATTTTGGTTTGATTTCAGCTGAATTTAAGCTGCATTTTAGATCTATTTATATTTATTCTCTCTGTACTATTAAAAGTATATCGCCACTGTCGTCGCTGTCATCGTCAGAAATGTGCCTCTTATTTTTGGACTTACATTACAGCGTTGAATTTAGAATCTTTCTACTACTAGACTGACATTTAATAAAACATTTATAAATCAATTACTGACTTTATTCTTTATTTAATATTATAATAAAACATATACACGTAGTCCTCATAACACATAACATTTAATTATTAATTCTGTCCTGGTATAAAGTTAGGACTTCACAGATGATTAGATTCATTAAAAGATCATTAAAGATTCACCTCCAGAAAACTTTTAAATAATTAATATTATTTAGTATTTTAAATAAAAGTTATTAAAAAAAATGCAAATTCTTAAATTTTTTCAAAGCTATAAAAGCAAGATGGGGGTTGGCGCGTTTGCCCCCTAGTATATATAAAATAAAGTGTTCTCTTTGGTGTTAGAATATATATATATATATATATATATATATATATATAGATTGCACCCAATATATACATATATATGGTCGGTTCTCTGTGAAATCGAAGGACCAAAAATTTTTTTTCGCTCAAAATTGGTAAGATGGTTTTTTTTTTTGCGTAATGAACCACTCAGAATTTTTTCAGACCTTTTTAGTACGTATTAATGGAGCTAGAAAACTTCAAAGTTGGGTGAAAACCATATTTTTGACATTTTTGAATTTTTTGAGGCTTAAATCATTCCTTTGGATTGCATTTTAGGAATATGTTACTGAGGAACTTTTTTTTAAATATATTATAGATTTTCAGAAAAAAGTAATTTCAATGTGCTAATGTAGCTATTCGTTGAGCTAAAACCATTTAAATCACTGAAATACAAGTTTTGGGGTTTCGATCGAAGATATCTGGTTAGGGAAGATCATCGGAGTGGGTTATATATGTACAAATATACCTTAAAAATTTCAGAGTGGTGCGGCTTCTTGTTTTATTTAAAACAATGAAAATCTAACTGAAAATCATGAAAAATGGAATTTTTAACTACAGTCACTTATTCTAATGTCAACTTGCACTCATCGGTTGCAGATGTCCCTTCGCAAGCATTCATAGAAATAGTTGTAAACTTTATAAATATTAAAAAATATGGAAAAATATTTTCTGAAAGGTTCGGAGTAGACCAAATCTTTGATATATGCCTATACCTTTTTCTTAGATGTATCAGTTACAGGATACAAAACTAAAAATGCAGTTTTACTTATACGTCAGAATTATTTCTGTTGATTCATGAGAATATTGTTTATTATGATTTAATTTAAGTCCAACTGATTTTATCCACTGACTATAAGAAAAAATAAATTCAATATTAATATATATCAATCCTTAAGAGGAGGTCACGTATCTCTGTCCTTTTCTAATCAAAGAAATGATTTTTTTACAAAAACTAATAACTTTAACAAAAAATGAAGAGAAAGCCGCATCTTGTATCAAAAAAAGCAATATTTTCTTTGATAAGAAAGAATTAATTTGATTGCTTCGTTCTCAAGAAAACCTTGAAAAACCAAATTGTCCACCCTAACCTCTATGATTTAAGTTTTTCAAGGTTTTCTTGAAAACAAAGCAATCAAATTAATTCTTTCTTATCAAAGAAAATATTCCTTTTTTTATTACGAGATGCGGCTTTCTCTTCATTTTTTGCTAAAGTTATTAGTTTCTATAAAAAACTCAATTCTTTGATTAGAAAAGGACAGAGATACGTGACCTCCTCTTAATATATATTGATTGTAATTATTTGTTGAAATTAATTCCAAATTTTTATACATAATTACAGTTAATTATTGCTGTCACATCATTAGATTCAATGACAAACTGTCAGAAAATGCAAATTATGATAATCAATTTCCATAGAATTATAATCTTTGGTACTAATATAAAAATAATAAAATACATTCAAAAAATATAACAAGAATTAGAATTAATCATTTTCTGAAACTAAACTTAATAATATACATCAGTAGATATTTTAATCTTAACAAATCTCATTCAATGGAATTTAAGTGAGTGAGTGTTATACGCTAAATCTATAGAAGAATATCATCATTTACCTGTTATATACATCCATATTATAATATTATATGGATACACACTCACTTAAATTCCGTTGAATGAGATTTGTTAAGATTAAAGTATCTACTGATGTATATTATTAAGTTTAGTTTCAGAAAATGATTAATTCTAATTCTTGTTATATTTTTTGAATGTATTTTATTATTTTTATATTAGTACCAAAGATTATAATTCTATGGAAATTGATTATCATAATTTGCATTTTCTAACAGTTTGTCATTGAATCTAATGATGTGACAGCAATAATTAAATGTAATTATGTATAAAAATTTGGAATTAGTTTAAACAAATAATTAGAATGAATATAATAGAGGTTGATATATATTTATATTCAATTTATTTTTTCTTATTGTCAGTGATATATAACTCTTTGTATCTCAGTACATTGAAAATCAGTCTAATGTAATTTATGAATCAATATCCTAGTAGATAAAATCAGTTCGATTTAAATTAAATCATAATAAACAATATTCTCATGAATTAACAGAAATAATTCTGACGTATAAGTAAAACTGCATTTTTAGTTTTCTATCGTGTAACTGATACATCTAAGAAAAAGGTATAGGCATATATCAAAGGTTTGGTCCACTCCGAACCTTTCAGAAAATATTTTTCCATATTTTTTAATATTTATAAAGTTTACAACTATTTCTATGAATGCGTGCGAAGGGACATCTGCAACCGATGAGTGCAAGTTGACATTAGAATAAGTAACTGTAGTTAAAAATTCCATTTTTCATGATTTTCAGTTAGATTTTCATTGTTTTAAATAAAACAAGAAGCCGCACCACTCTGAAATTTTTAAGGTATATTTGTACATGTATAACCTACTCCGATGATCTTCATTGACCAGATATCTTGGATCGAAACCCCAAAACTTGTATTTTAATGATTGAAATGGTTTTAGCTCAACGAATAGCTACATTAGCACATTAAAATTACTTTTTTCTAAAAATCTATAATATATTTAAAAAAAAAGTTTCTCAGTAACATATTCCTAGAATGCAACCCATATGAATGATTTAAGCCTGAAAACATTCAAAAATGTCAAAAATATGGTTTTCACCCAACTTTGAAGTTTTCTAGCTCCGTTAATACGTACTAAGGGTCTGAAAAAATTCTGAGTGGTTCATAACACAAAAAAGAACCATTTTACCAATTTTGAGCGAAAAAAAATTTTTGGTCCTTCGATTTCACAGAGAACCGACCATTATATATATATATATATATATATATATATATATATATATAAATATATATATTAGGGTGTCCCTTATTTCCCAAAGTTAAAAAAACCTTGCTCCCGACCCTTGCATCATTAATGTGTCACTAAAAACTAAGAAATATATTGATATATTCCTCTTGAATAGAGTGTAACCAACCGCACTTTTCAAAAAACCATTTTTTAAAATTTTTTTGCTATTTTTCAGTGTTGTCATTTATTGGACATCCCTAACATTTTTCAATCTCTACCAGACTGTTCAAGCAGTTGACTATGCTTATATATAAGCTATTGAAATTCTATTTAGACCTAAAAAAATTTTTTTAGGATAGCTGCAAAGTCGAATTATGAATGAAAAATTAAAAAAATGTACCTAAAATTTAATATTTTTTAATTTTTAATGGCCTTATCGTATATTTGAGTATTTCGCACTCATATGATATTAAAGTAAAGATGTAGCCCTTTAATTTAGATTTTTTCAAATATTTTTAGCTACACTAGAACCAGAGATATTGTCGTTTAAATTTGATAAAAAATTTGAACCATCAAATTAGTGAATATGTTGATTTGAATCTATAAATTTTTTCTGCTTTTTTTGTATAAACATGGATTATAAAGTATCATCAAAAGAAAACTCTTTAGATTTTTATATTGTTTGTAAAAAAAGTACATACAATATAAATACTTATAAAAAATTTTCTGTATCAACGGCATGTCGCAGTTTCCCCTCTCCTGAAAATATTTTCATTCAAAGTTTGTGAATACACGATGCGTCAAATCAAAATCTTCTATTATAGTAAGAAAATTCATAAGATTAATCCTGAGCGTAGACAACTTAAGGGATTCCCTAAAACACTATGTATGAAATGTTATAAACAAACATTCGATGTATAGTATTTTGAGGTTAGGTTTACCGATCGCGATATCTAATTTTCATTTATACACTTCGCAACAAAATTATCGCAACAAAATTTTTCATCGAAAAATTGCCAATTTTCAAATGCTTGGAACTCGGTCAATTTCCATCGTATTGAGATTATTTTTTATAGTTTTGTAGGGAATCATGTGTACTTTTAGGAATGAATGATGCCCAATAGCTGCGAGATAATGCCACATTTCTACGTCTTAATCAGGCCTACCAACTTTTTTTTCTTAAATAACGCAATAGTTTGCACGTTTGCCTGGATTACCAAAAATTTCTTTAAAAATATCACAAATACCATCATTAAGTACATTTTCCAACGAGTATTTAAAAAAAAAAATTGACCATCTACGTTTTTTTCTGACCGAGTTATGCCATGTTAAAGATATCCCAATGTTTTAGCTGAATACCGCCAACATCAGCATTACCCGATGCGTACCGCGAGGAGGTTGTTGGTCGGGCTTACGCATCATTGTGACCCTGAAAAGGGTCCATTGTGTGAACCGTTTTTTACATTAGGGACCCCACGACTCGTCACTTCCGCAGTATTTTTTTACTCCAAACTCTATGTGCCTGAGACCTTTAATACCGTGTAATGCCACCTCGCTGACGAATTACCTCTCCTAAATGTTCTTGAGAAAATATCAGGTTACATTTTAAAAAGTTTGTGCCCCGGGAACTATCCTGAACCCCCATAAACAAAGAAAACCACATTGATATTCGTTTTTTTTTAAATCAACCCATGAAAAGTGTAACTTTACTTAAAATTACATCACTACGTTTTCGGTACATTTAACATTGCATCTTCACACTTACTATAAAATTATCAACTCTATCAACAAATCATATTAAAAAAAAAATAAAGTGGAAGTTTAAGGCGGCATACTGGCCAAGAGTGAAAGCGAAGGATCATTCAACATTATACACAAAGTACATAGGAACTTAAAATTATAATAACATATTCTTAATTAAAATGCCTCGGCTTATTGAAATCCAATCTGCTCAAATTGTTGCTCTGCTAGAAGCGGGACTGAGTCAAAGCAATATATTCAGAAGAATGGGGATTCATCGCTCAACGGTGTCACGTGTTTTTAGTCGGTATGAAGAAACAGGTTCTTATCGCCGGAGGCCTGGTCAAGAACGACATAGGACTACTACGAATCGAGAGGATCGCCACATTGTTAATGAAACCCTGCGCAATCCAAGGCAGGTTGCGCGACGAATTGGGAAGAATGCTTTACCAGGCAGACGAATTAGCGCTCAGACGATAAGAAGACGCCTTCACGAAAGGGGTTTAAGATCACGAATCCGTGATAGAGTGCCTAATTTATCAGCAGTTCACCGACGAGCTCGTCAAAATTACGCCCGTTATTATCGACACTGGACACCTAGAGAGTGGAGACATGTGTTTTTTACAGATAAATCTCGATTTTGTCTTTACAGAAACGATGCTAGGATTCGAATTTTGCGCCGTGGGCGAGAACGTTTCGCACCAAATCACGTTGATCCAACTCGAGCATTTGATAGAGGATCCGTTATGGTATGGGGTGGAATATCTATGAACCATCGATCAGACTTAGTGATTATCCCACCCCCAGGATTAACAGAGGGACGTTACATGAACGAAGTTTTACGCCCTTACATAATTCGCATAAGTCGGCAAATGGACCATAATTTCATCTTGGTGCAGGATAATGCACGTCCCCATACTGCAAAGGTAACTCGTACTTACTTGGAAGAAAACAACGTAGAGGTATTGCCTCATCCTGCTAATAGCCTAGATCTCAATCCTATAGAGCATGTGTGGGACATGATGAGCAGGCGATTACGTAACTTAGAGAGACCTCCTGCTAACTTCCAAGAGCTTGAGAGAATTCCTAATGAAATTTGGCATAAGATACCTTAAGATTCAATAAGAGCATGCATTAATATGCAACAGCATTTACACGGAGAAGGTTTTGCATCATAAACGATGGTGCGTTTTGAAAACGGGCCACACGGTGGCTCGCATCAACGATAAATATCAATGCGTGTCTAAACAAGCATGGAATTTTTCGATGCGACGCGCCACCTCGCGCACTGTATTTCAACTTATGCACGAGAAAAAGTGATGCAAGAATTATGAAATGTGAAGCAGTATGCGCGATTTACGATGCGAAATGCATCCCTTTTTCTAGTGCGTCGCGCATCATGTTTGTTGAGGCAAAACTCTCTCGGTGTAGGAGAAGTTATTCGTCAGCAAGGTGGCAATACACAGTATTAAAGATCTTGGGCGCATAGGGTTTGGAGTCAAAAAATACTGCGGAAGTGACGAGCCGCGGGGTCCCTAATGTAAGAAACTATTCACACAATGGGCCCTTTTTAGGGCCACAATGATGCGTAAGTCCGACCAACAACCTCCTCGCGGTACGCATCGGGTAATGCTGATGTTGGCGGTATCTAGCTAAAACATTGTGGATATCTTTAAAATGGCATAACTTGGTCAAAAAAAATCGTAGAGGGTCGATTTTTTTTTAAATACTCGTTGGAAAATGTACTTAATGATGGTATTTGTGACTTTTTAAAAAAAAATTTTTGGTAATCCAGGCAAACGTGCAAACTATTGCGTTTTTTGAGTAAAAAAAGTTGGTAGGCCTGATTGAGACGTAGAAATGTGGCATTATCTCGCAGCTATTGGACATCATTTATTCCTAAAAGTACACATGATTCCCTACAAAACTATAAAAAATAATCTCAATACGATGGAAATTGACCGAGTTCCAAGCATTTGAAAAATGGCAATTTTTCGATGAAAAATTTTGTTGCGATAATTTTGTTGCGAAGTGTATAAATGAAAATTAGATATCGCGATCGGTAAACCTAACCTCAAAATACTATACATCGAATGTTTGTTTATAACATTTCATACATAGTGTTTTAGGGAATCCCTTGAGTTGTCTACGCTCAGGATTAATCTTATGAATTTTCTTACTATAATAGAAGATTTTGATTTGACGCATCGTGTATTCACAAACTTTGAATGAAAATATTTTCAGGGGAGGGGAAACTACTACATGCCGTTAATACAGAAAATTCTTTATAAGTATTTATATTGTATGTACTTTTTTTACATACAATATGAAAATCTAATGAGTTTTCTTTTGATGATACTTTATAATCCATGTTTATACAAAAAAAGCAGAAAAAATTTATAGATTCAAATAAACATATTCACTAATTTGATGGTTCAAATTTTTTATCAAATTTAAACAACGATATCTCTGGTTCTAGTGTAGCTAACAATATTTAAAAAAAAGTAATTTAAAGGTCTTCATCTTCACTTTAATATCAGATAAGTGCGAAATACTCAACTATACGATTAGGCTATTAAAAATTAAAAAATATTAAATTTTAGGTACATTTTTTTAATTTTTTATCCATAATTCGACTTTGCAGCTATCCTGAAAAAATTTTTTTGGGTCTGAATAGAATTTTAATAGCTTATATATAAGCATAATTAACTGTTTAAACAGTCTGGTAGAGATTGAAAAATGTTAGGGGTGTCAAATAAATGACAACACTGAAAAACAACAAAAAAATTTTTAAAATGGTTTTTTGAAAAGTGTGGGTGGTTACACTCTATTCAAGAGGGGTATATCAATATATTTCTTAGTTTTTAGTGACACATTAATGATTTAAGAGGAGGTCACGTATCTCTGTCCTTTTCTAATCAAAGAAATGATTTTTTTACAAAAACTAATAACTTTATCAAAAAATGAAGAGAAAGCCGCATCTTGCATCAAAAAAAGCAATATTTTCTTTGATAAGAAAAAATTAATTTTATCGCTTCGTTTTCAAGAAAACCTTGAAAAACCAAATTGTCTACCATAACCTCTATGATTTGAGTTTTTCAAGGTTTTCTTGAAAACGAAGCAATTAAATTAATTCTTTCTTATCAAAGAAAATATTGCTTCTATAATTACGAGATGCGGCTTTCTCTTCATTTTTTTAAAAAGTTATTAGTTTTTTTAAAAAACTCAATTCTTTGATTAGAAAAGGACAAAGATACGTGACCTCCTCTTAAGGGTTGGGAACAAGGTTTTTTCAACTTTGGGAAATAAGGGACACCCTAATATATATATATATATATATCTATATATATATATTGGGTGATACATTAGTGGTGCAAGATTTGTTGCTGAGGATTAGAGAAAACCCAATCAAAAATCCAATCAAACCACTGTGTCCGCAATTATAGATAATAAAAATTTTATGAAAAAAATATTTTTAAACTAACTAGGAGAGTGTCACACTTCCGGATCACGGATTTTGCTCAAACTTGAGGATAAGTTTTGAGATGATAAAATATGAAAAAAGCTGAAGTTATAGTCATAAACACTCAATATTTCCCTAGTTACAGGCAATTGAAGAAAATCACTAAAAAAGTTACTAGATTTTCAAACGCATATAGTTATTTAGCATTGATAGCTAGAAGCTTAAACCTTTTTTTAAATTGCAGCTGAGCTCAGATCCTTCCGAAATAGTAGTTATAGGATGTAAAAATATTATTTTTTCCCAAATTATAGCATAATAAAGATTGGACCTGAATTTTTATTTAAAAATATTAATTAATAATAAAAGCTAAAATTAGGTCCAATCTTTATTACGCTATAACTTTAGGAAAAAATAATATTTTGATATGTTGTATCTACTGTTTCGAAAGGATTTGAGCTCAGCTTTAATTTTAAAAAAGGTTTAAGCTTCTAGCTATCAATGCTAAAGAACTATATGCGCTTAAAAATCTAGTAACTTTTTTAGTGATTTTCTTCAATTGCTTGTAACTAGGGAAATATTGAGTGTTTATGACTATAACTTTAGCTTATTTCATATGTTATCATCTGAAAACTTATTCCGAAGTTTGAGCTAAATCCGTGATCCGGAGGTGTGACACTCTCCTAGTAAGTAAAAACAAATTAAAAATATTAATTGAATCTTAACTTATAAATTAGACGTTGATGAAAATTTTAAATTTTAATGAAATTTGTTTATTTTATTCAGATTGGTCCAATCCTATTTGCTTGCGAATATGCGTAAATTGCTTTTAGTAATGGCTTTGTAAATGCATCAGCTAACTGCTTATTAGTGGAAATATTTTTTCTTTCTGAAATGATATTTTACATCAATATGTTTTGATCGTTTATGATCTGTTGGATCATTTGTAATAGCAACACTAACATTATTATCCTCGAAAAAGCTTATTGGTTTTTGAAAATCAATTTCGATACTTTGCAAAAGAGATTTTAACCAGCAAGCTTCTTCAGCTGCTTCTTATAATACCATATATTCGGCTTCTGTTAAGAAAGCTGCAACTAAATTTTGTCTTTTCAAATAGATCGTATTACAATCAAACATTTTAAATATATAACTAGTTGTATTTTTTCGGCCGACTTAATTACCTGCTCAATCAGAGTTTAAGTAATCAATTCATAAATTTTAATAATTTTTATTTCGTATGCAAACTAAATGAAGTTTTAATAATCCTTTTTCGCCATTCTAACCCTAAAATCGCAACTTCGTTGCTCTTTTTTGGCTCTCATGGCGAAAAATACACTACGCAACTAGTATGGGAAGGCTTTTTTACGAAACTCGTTACGACGCTCACCTTCGGCTCAGGTCATAAATTTCTCGTTTCGTAAATAAAACCTTTCCATACCCGTTACGTAATGTACTATTATGTATCTCAAAACTTTTTTTAAATTTTGCCTTAATTCTTTGTTATTTTCATTAATTTCTAAGAAAATCAATAGCAAGGCATAGATCAGGCTTCGTACATAACATAGAGTACATTAAAGAGCCTTTAATATTTCTGGATGAAACATTATAATACTCGTTATCATTTGAAGCATAGAAGTTTAATGGAGTGTTTAAAATATTAACAGTTAATCATATTGTATTTATGTCAAATATTATTTAAATAGACGTTTTGATATAATGAAATTGTATCGTCTTTTCTTATTATATTTGTTGAGGGAGCAAGTTAAGGAGCTCTCGTGTTCCTTTTCAAGTGACACAGTAAGCGCATTTGTATTTTATCTAAGCACCTCATTATGTGCTTTCGCGGGTAATAATTTTTTGTAAGTGATTCATGAGCGAAGTGATTGTGAAATTTTACACCTTTGTTTTGAAAGAAAAAGCAAGAACCTGAGTCTGATAAAAGATATCGCTCATCAATTTACTGTACCTGATATTCAAACGGGAAACAAAGTGTAATTTATTAATCTTATCTTAAACTTACATAGAAAGGATCATCTCGCGGTAAGTTGATTTTCTATTATTCCAATATTTAGAAGGAAAGTGTTATACTGAGAGACAAATTTTAGATGACAGAATATTTCAAGGGGTTTATATTATAAGATAAATTTAAAAAAAAGATAAAAAAAAACACAAAAAAAGTTAAATATTAAGAATGTCCGTCGAATTCTTATTTGAATAACTAAAATTTTATTAAATTAATATAACGTGTATTAAAGGAAATAAAGTAAATAATCAAAGAGAATAGAAATAGAGCGAGTTTTATTCTTGTATTCCGAAAAGTTTTTATACAACGGATTTCGGCTTCTTGAAATTTCAGAAAAAGGGAGGTAGTTAACATGAAAAAACAAACCGGTTAGAACATGAGAATATGGCGTGAGGGCGCGCGTGACCTATAGTGCCGTAAGAGTAAGAGAGACAGTACACTGAATATACTCAAGAAACACATAAAAGGAAGAAAACTCTTTTTTTTTATTGAAATTTATAGTCGTATCCCCCATAATGGGTATTAACGACTTATCTTTATTAATAAATTACAATAGATTATACATAATTTTTAGTTATTTACATATAAAAACATTGTTAAAATGTTGTTGTTTAAATATAGTTGTGTAGATCAATGGCTTTAATATACTTGATTACTTTGGTACAGTTGTGTGCGTTATTGAGTAGGTCTTTGATGTTTGTTATTTTATTAATTTTACAGTAACTGCGAGCTCCTTTATATTTATTACAATGGATTAGAATGTGTTTAATATAGAGTGTTACGTTGCATGTGTTACATTTGAGTGGTTCTGTTTTATTTATTAAGTGTTCGCATGTAAGTTTTTTGTGTCCAATTCTCATTCGGTTGGTTATTGTTTGATTTTTCCTGTTTAGTTTGGATACTGGATTATGTTTAAATATGTTTGTTCTAATTTTAGATAGCGATCTGATGTTATGTGTGATCCAATATTCATTTCAATCTGTTTTGATTCTGCCCTTAGCCAGGTTGTTGATGTCTTCCTGGGTGTATTTCCTGGTTTGAATTCGATAGTTGAGTTTGCTGGCCTGTATAGCCGCTTCTTTTGTAATACTGTTAATGTCATTACTTGTGGGTTTATTGTAAATTATGATTTGTTGACTGGTTACTAAAATTTTGCTCTCTATTGCGTTGATTATTGAATTTTTGACTTTTGTTTTGTTGTTTTTATCGAATTGGTTAATGTCTGCTAAGATGACAGTTGATTTCTTGGTTGTGGAGGCGTAATCTATGGCTTTGTTTATTGTTTCTTGTATACACGATGCAGTTGAAAACCAGTTAGGAGCTTGAAATAGAATTAGTTCGTTGTTTGTGACTATTGCACATCCGTGATTTTCTTTGTTGTGATGTATGTCGGTATTTAATAACTGGCTGATTCCATTCAGATTCATGCAGGCCGTCACTGATCGAATTTTTTTTTTCTTCTAACTAGGAGAGTGTCACACCTCCGGATCACGGATTTTGCTCAAACTTCGGGATAAGTTTTCAGATGATAAAATATGAAAAAAGCTAAAGTTATAGTCATAAATACTCAATATTTCCCTAGTTACAGGCAATTAAAGAAAATCTCGAAAAAAGTTACTAGATTTTTAAACGCATATAGTTCTTCAGCGTCGATAGCTACAAGCTTAAAACTTTTTTTAAATTAAAGCTGAGCTCAAATCCTTTCGAATTAGTAGTTACAGCATGTGAAAATATTATTTTTTCCCAAAGTTAGAGCGTAATAAGGATTGGACCTAATTTCAGCTTTTATTATTAATTACTGTTTTTAAAAGAAAAATCAGGTCCAATGTTTATCACGCTCTAACTTTGGAAAGAAATAATATTTTCACAAGCTATAACTACTAATTCGAAAGGATTTGAGCTGAGCTTTAATTTAAAAAAAGTTTCAAGCTTGTAGCTATCAATGCTAAAGAACTATATGCGTTTAAAAATCTAGTAACTTTTTAGTGATTTTCTTTAATTGCCTGTAACTAGAGAAATATTGAGTATTTATGACTATAACTTTAGCTTTCTTCATATTTTATCATCTGGAAACTTATCCCGAAGTTTGAGCAAAATCCGTGATCCGGAGGTGTGACACTCTCCTAGTAAGTAATAAAAATACCTTCTATTATGTATATGAAGATAAAATTTACCTGATAGAACGCTCAAAAATTTTTTTTTTTACTACAGCAATTTTAGTGTTGGATGTAAAAACGAAAATTCAAAAATTGAAAATGAACCTCTACTTTTAAATGACCATAGCTCCGTCAATTTTTAACCTTTTCGGACGTTCTTTTAACGAAAGTGTGCGAAATTTGGTCTAGTTTTGAATGCGATCTCGATTTTTGTAATACAATTTGATCTTGCTGAGTTATTTACGAAAAACCAAAAAAAAGCGATTTTTTTTAAACACGATTTTCTCAATAACTATATTTTTTTTTTTTTTTAATTTTTATATGATTTTATACATAAAAAATACTAACTTTTAGGGTAGGTGAGAATATGCGATTTTGCCTTATTTTTTTTAAACAGATTTTTAAACGTTTTTTTTATATTTTCGATTTTAAAACATTGATACCATGGCGCATCGTACTATTTTTCCAACTTTACGTGTTTTTACAACTATTTTCATGCTTTTATTTATTAATATATCAAAAATATCAACAATAATCTTTAAAATAAACCCCGGATCGAATATTTTGATCAATTAGAACAAAAGTTATGACGATTTAAAGTTTAAAAAAAAATGCTGAAACTTTAAATAAATATATTTACTTTGAATTTTGAATTTTGAATTTTGAATTTGAATTTCAAATTTTGAAAAGGTGAATTTTTTAAATACTAAAATATATTATTTGGTCATTCCCAATGAACAAATAATATGTGATACAATTAAGAAATAAACACTAATGAATTGAGAACTAATGTGAATAAAAAAATCTGAATTTGAATAAAACCTTTCAATTTACTTCTTGCCACTCATGTCTCGAAGTTTTGGCAGTGTAGATTTGGTTTCGTTTACTTTTTCTACAGTGAATCTTTTGAATACCTTTAATTTCTTTTGCATTTCCTAACTATTCCATTTTTTTTGTCTGTCGAAAAACTTCTAACTCATCCTTGCGGATAACAAGAATGTTAATCGACGGAGTATATTTTGATACGTGAGTGGCGAAATTTTCAGCGTTTCTAATAAAATCTGCATTCTTCTTGGACAGATTATGCGTGGTAGCATTATGTATAACTAAACCACCAATACCATCACAAGCGCCTTTGCCATGACCTGTTGCAGAAAAAAGCCATTTTCTGTTTACTTTTGAGTTTTGAAACTCATAGCATTGATATCTATTTTTAAAATGACTGGCAGCTCCATCAGAAATGGTTATGATTTCATCAAGATCTTGCGCAATATGTTTTTGTTTTAAGTTGTCGATAATTAAATTTATAGTCATTAGGGCATGAGACGAATCATGTTTAATGTCGTCAGAGACGGTGACATAACTGACTGTCTTATCATTTCCAAAATAGCATACTGACGTAAATATTGATATTTGGTTTTTACTCTAATGATAGCTTTGAATTTCATTTTAAAGCAGAACTGTCCAATTTTCTGCAAAATCGACATGAATAACTAATTGGAAGTCATTATTTTTCGCTAAAAGTTCAACCTCTTTAATTGCTATACGTTGAATTTCTTTGACCAATTTATGAGCTCTTACAGTGAGAGCACGCTCTCTTAACTCTATTAAGAAATTTTCAATTGTGCTAGTTTTATTCAGTAAATTTGATTTTTCTGAATAAAATCTGCAATGTCTTGTTTATTCTCTTTTTTATAATTATTCAAAGCATCTGTAAATATCATATTTATTTAAAGTTTCAGCATTTTTTTTTAAACTTTAAATCATCATAACTTTTGTTCTAATTGATCAAAATATTCGATCCGGGGTTTATTTTAAAGATTATTGTTGATATTTTTGATATATTAATAAATAAAAGCATAAAAATAGTTGTAAGAACACGTGAAGTTGGAAAAATAGTGCGATGCGTCATGGTATCAATGTTTTAAAATCGAAAATATAAAAAAAACGTTTAAAAATCTGTTTAAAAAAAATAAGGCAAAATCGCATATTCTCACCTACCCTAAAAGTTGGTATTTTTTATGTATAAAATCATATAAAAATTTCAAAAAAAAAAAAATATAGTTTTTGAGAAAATCGTGTTTGAAAAAAATCGCTTTTTTTCGGTTTTTCGTAAATAACTCAGCGAGATCAAATTGTATTACAAAAATCACACACTTTCGTTAAAAGAACGTCCAAAAAGGTTAAAAATTGACGGAGCTATAGTCATTTAAAAGTAGAGGTTCATTTTCAATTTTTGAATTTTCGTTTTTACATCCAACACTAAAACTGTTGTAGTAAAAAAAAAAAAAATTTTGAGCATTTTATGAGGTAAATTTCATCTTCATATACATAATAGAAGGTATTTTTATTACTTAGAACAAAAAAAAAATTCGATCAGTGACGGCCTGCATGAATCTGAATGGAATCAGCCAACTTTATAATTAAGGTATTCTTTTTTAATTGATTCTAGAGTTTTATTTAATTAATTAAATATTATTTTTGGGTGATTTAGTTTGTACCAAGGACATTCTTTAGGTAATTCTTCTATTTGAATGACGTATTTAATTTGCTTTTTTTGGATATTTTTTGTTTAATAGGTAATAATTTTGGTTGTTAGGCGAACTAAGTATTTTAATTGCATAATTTAGTAAAGTTTTTTTTTTCTTTTATAGTTTAGCGGCATAGCTTTCGTTTCTGTGAAAATGCTGTGAGTCAGGCTAATAGTGAAAGCCCCTAAGGTGATTTTCATAGCTTGGTTTAATATTGTATCTATTTTTGCCAAGATGTGATTTTTTGCTGATCCGTAGGCAATCGATCCATAGTCTAGTTTGCTTTGAATAAGGGCTTTGTATGTATTGGCTATTGTGTTCATATTGGCTCCCCAGTTCCTTGCCACTAGTGTTTTTAGAATATTAATTCGGTTGATACAGTTTGTTTTTAGTTTAGTGATGTGGGTATTCCTCGTTAGACAAGAGTCGAAGGTTAATCCAAGTATTTTCACTACATTCACAGTTTTGAGAGTTTCGTCGCCTAACGTGAGTTTAACTTCGTGATTGATTTTATTATTTCTATTAAATAATATTGCTTGACTTTTGCTTTTGGAGAATTTAAAACCTGCTTTAAATGAAAATTGTTCCAAATTGTCTAAGGCTGTTTGCATTATGGATTCGCTTGTTTTGGTGTTTTGCCCATTACGGTGATAGTGATGTCGTCGGTGAACATTATTGTTTTGATGGGAGCTGAAATGAATTTGACTATGTCGTTGATTGCTATTAAAAAAAAGGTGACGCTAATAAATGATCCCTGGGGGACACCGTTATCGGTGAAAACTGTGTTTGATAAAATATTATTGATTCTTACTTGACAACTTCTATTCGTAAGGAAATTTTTAATGAAGTTAAACATGTTTCCTGTGATGTTGTGTTTTCCTAATATGGATAGTACTCTCTTTCTCCATATCAGACAGTATGCCTTCTCGAGGTCTAAGCAAACTGCTAATATGTGACTCTTATCATTGAAGGCGTCACCTATGGTAGCCTCTAGCCAAGCCAAACTGTCAGCTATGGAACGATTATTCCTGAATTTATTTTGATAGTTGCTTATTATCTTGTTTGTTTCTAGATGCCATTTTAATCTACTATTAACTATTTTTTCGAATATTTTCCCAAGGCAACAGGTTAGTGAAGTCGGTCTATAGTTTTCTTTGTTGCTGGAGTCTTTGCTGGGTTTAGGGATTGGAATAACGATAGCGTGATTCCAGATGTTTGGGAATACATTATGTGTCCAGATTATGTTGAATATTTCTAATATGCATTGTAGAGATTCGTCGTCTAATTTTTTTATGAAAATATTCGGGATCGTGCCTGGGCCTGGGTTGATGTTCTTACTATTATGTGTTGTATCTCTCAATTCATCTACTGTAATGGGTAGGTTGATTTTGCTGTTGTCTTCGTTGTTCATATTACTTGTTTCTTCTCCTGATTCTGTTTCTTTTTTTATCTTGTATTGTAGAAATTCTTGTTTAAGATTGTTATTGCTTGGGTTTTCTGCAAATTGAGTAACTAATATATTTGCTATTTGTAGTGGGTCATTAATTATTATATTATTTTCTTTTAAATTTGTAACTTTAATCTGTCTATTTCTTCCTTCTATAATTTTAATTTTTTTCTAACTGACCCTTGACGATGTACTAAAATTAACCGACTGTAAAAATTCGCACCATGAGTTACGTTTGCTTCTCTTGATTGTTCTTTTGGCTATGGCTTTGTGTTTTTTTGATTTAGAAGTAGGAGTATAATTCCTCTAATACAACTATATCGGTGAGATGTGTAAAGTTATTGGTGCATAGTGTTAAGTCTATTGTACTTTTTTTTCCTAAATGTTGATTGAAATAGGTGGGCTCTTGATTATTGAGTACGACAAGGTTGTTTTTAAAAAAGAGTTGCTTCTTAATTTTTCTATATTTGTCGTTTTTATTAGAACCCCATAAGAAGTTATGGCTGTTAAAGTCGCCTACGATGATGAAAGGATGTGGTATCTGCTTGATAACGTCCTCGAGCTCGTCATAGTTGAGATCCTCTTTGTAACTTAAATACACGTTACAGATGTTAATGTCTCTGTTTCCAACATAAGTTTTAATTGCTATAGCTTCCAGTTTCGTGTTTACTATGATTTCTTCGCTATATAGGTAGTATTTGATTAGAATGCCCACGCCTCCGCTGGCAGCAGAACAGTTTATTCAGTTTTTGTAGTTGCATGTAAAATTTTTGACTTGAAATAACTTATTGTCTTTAAGATTGGTTTCTCGTAAACAAATGACGTTGGTTCTTCGCGAGATAAATAACTGTTGTAGCATTCCGTAGTTATTTTTGAGTTCGTTAATATTCAATTGAGTAATGTTTTCTATAATTTAATTGATTTAATCATAAATACATTCTTGTTCTTCGTCGGAATTTACTGGAGTTTCGTTGGGTGTTTAGAGTGCCGTTTTGTTTTTTAGTTGAACAATTTTGTTCAATAGTTTTGTGCATCTACTTTTTGTATTGCTATCTATTAGGTTAGGATAAATTTCGTTTTTAATAAATTTATGAAAATTTTGGAGGTTGTGAGTATATTGCATAATTATGTCTGTAAGATTCTTGATTTTGATTGTTGTTTCTAGAATACTTTTGAATTAATTATAGTTAAATAGAGAGCCTTTTAAATTCAAATAGTCTTTTAAGAGCATGACGAAACTGTCCGCCTTCTAATAATATTTCTAATCTTAACTTATGAATAAACGATGCGTTCAATCGAGTTTCTTTGCTACAAAGAAAAAATTTGTAAGATTAAACTCTAGTGCGGACAACTCAAGAAATCCACCAAAATATTATACATACAAAGTTATAATACAAACTTTCAATATGTCGTATTTTAAAGTTAGGTTTGTCGAGTTTGATATCTAATTTCCAATCCAAGCTCATAAAAAAATAACAAGTCCAAATGATTTTTTATTTTAACAAAAATTATTGTATGAATATAGCTTTAGTGCGGACAAGACATTATATTTGTTTAATTTAAGAATTCAAAAAGATATTGATAAAATAAAAAAAAACAAAACTCGATTGCTGCAGCTCCGACATGCCATTAAGTGTATTATTTTTTATCTAGATCATCTATTTGGCTATTAGGGTTTTCATTATTCTTACTTTGAGAGCTCTGTTTTCTGCATCTTTTATTTGGTACTTTGATTTTCGTGTCAGAGTTTGAGCTGTTACTTGTATTTTCTTCTGTATTTGAAATTTCATTTGAAGAGCTTATCTGTGATCTCGTACTTTCATTATCTTTTGTTTTGTTGATATCTATAATTTGTTGAAGACTATTAGACATGTTTTCTTCCAAACTACTAATTTCTACAACTGTATTATTATTGTCATGGCTCTCTGTATTGTCCGTTGTGTGTGTCTCTTCAGTGGTTATATCCATTTGTGTTGAAAAATCTTTTGCTACTGTTTGCCATTGCTTGACTGAATGGCCTTCTATGTTGCATATAAAACTTTTGGTCGAGTCTGTACTAACATATATAAAGTAATTATAGTTGTCATAATTAATTTTGAAAGAATCTGGAATTTTAGAAACGTCCTCCGGGCTAATAAAACATTGTTTTTAGAAACTTGTTACGTGGCTGTAATCTTGGTTTAACATTGATGCTTTGATAGGCGTAATGGGCAAGACTCTATTTACTTTAAATTTTTTTAGAATTTTTTCGAATATATAAATCGGTAGGTTAGATGATACGTTTGATAGTGTAATTTTTTTATTGCGGGCCTCGAGCGGTCTTAAGGTAACTGTAAGTTAATTGATAGAGATAGTTTTCAATTTTTTTTTCAGTTTGTCAACTAATTCTTTTGATGCTAAAAATATACATATCCTGTTCTTGGAAATTCTTGATACAGAAATCACATTTTTTGGTTCAACTGCATGACCGATTGCTACTATATAGATCATCGTCAGTCCTTCTACACAGTCCAATATTATGCCTTAATCTCTTCCAGGCTTCTTATTAATTGCTGCTGCATAATTTGGTAATGCAGAACTTTTAAAGGTGAACATTTTTATCTCCCGTGCCAGGCCCAGGCCTGCACTGGACTCCTCCATTTCAATTTACACCTCAATTTAATTTATAAGCTTTTATATTATTTCCTAGTCGGTTAGTACCCACAATCAAAACAAACTCGCAACACTCAACAAACGACCAGAGCGAAGCCAAAACACGTCCGGCTACGATCAAGCTTCGACGAGAACTGAGAAAACTCTTCTTTGCCTTTAAACATATTGGAAAGAGTGCGCGTGTACTTGGCAACTATAGTAAAAAGAGGGAGAGCGCCTCTAACATATATATGTAGGCCAGCATGAGGGTGCGTGCAAGGACTTGGATGTTTGGTTATGTGTGTTTGCGTATATATCTTCTTATATTATAAAATTATAATATAAAAAATTTAGTCAACATCCCTCCATGGAGTACCCATGTCCTCCCCATACTTTATTTATCCCCATTCATTTATTTAATGACGTAAAGTTACGTTATTTTATTCATATATTTTACAAGAAGAAGTTTTCCTACATCTCCCCCCATATTTCACTCGTGGCCCACTCATGATCCCCCCACGATCCCTCCATGTCCCACCCAGAAATCCCTCCATGGTCCCCCCAATGTACCTATTTTTATTTATTTTATTTTTTTTAAAAGAATAATTTAAAAGAATTAGTTAATATATGAGGATATTGTCCTCTATATGTTGACTTTTTTAATATGATCATATTAAAGGGAATGCGACCCGGTGTTAGTTAAATAATCACAGGCTAGCCACAATATACCGAAAACTGTGACTACCGATAAATGGTCAATCACTTCTGTGACTAAAAATCAACCGATAATCAATGAGGATGAATTTTTTAAGAGTCGTTATACAAATTATATTCCATGTTTAATGTTCTTAATATATTTTATTTTAAGTATTGTATATGAATAAAAATATTGAATGTTTTAACCGACTTCAAAAAGGAGGAGGTTCTCAATTCGATTCAAATTTTTTTTTATTTTTCTTTTTTTTCTTTTTTTTATGTCTGTCACGTCATAACTCCGTCATTTCTGAACCGATTCGGAAGAACTTTTTTTTATCTGATAGAGGATGTCTGCAGAAAGGTCTCATACGCGTTTTATAATTATTGGGCCAATATTCGGTTTGTATAGGCAAATTATCAAATTAAGAAAAACCGAATGTTTTGTTTTCTCATTTAACTCCCTTATACTCTCTCTCTCTCTCTCTCTCTCTCTCTCTCTCTCTCTCTCTCTCTCTCTCTCTCTATCTCTCTCCTGGTTTTGCTCTCAGTGACATTGTTTCGGTTCGACCTTTGTCGCGACCTGCTACAGCTCGTGGTACTAATGATAGTACTGCTCCTTCTGCAACAACATCTCAAGGTGGTCCTCCGCTGCTTACGACGCCATTGCTCGTCACTATGAAGAGTGCCTCGTTGGCGCGATCTGTCATCGGAGCAAAGATCAGGATGGGTAGCCTTCATACCTCAAAGATCAGGAGTGACCTTTTGCAGGGAACTTTATCAGTGGAAACACTTACTCCTTCCTTGATCAACATCAATGAATATCTGCCACACTCATTGCACCAACTGAAGTTGAGAGTGCTCAGGAAGGCCAAAGATAAGAGGTACAACTTCCTTACATTTGTGCGTAATGGTAAGATCTTCGTCAGAAGGAAGAAGGAGGATGCAGCCATTCGTGTTGCATCGGATGACGACTTGGATGCTTTTTTAGCAAAGCTCTCATTGATATCAGCCAACGACGATGTAACCACTTAACATCTGACACTGGGGTAAGCTCATTCTCTCTTCCTTCTCACTCTAACACACTTCTTCCTTCTAACAATACTATTTCATCGGTCATTCATGATCATTTCACTACTAAGGATGGTCTCAGAGTTTGTCATTTCAATGCCAACTCTATTAGAGCGCCCATTGAGATGATTAGACTCTTTTTGGCTTCTCGCCCTTATTTCCACGTAATAGCTGTTACTGAGACCAAACTGGGCCAGATAGTTTGTGATTCTTTGATTGCTCTTGATGGGTATGTGCTTTATAGACAGGATCGTAACACCAGGGGAGGTGGTGTTGCTTTATTTGTACACTGCTCTCTCACTTCTGTGCGTCTCTGTTCATCCTCTGGAAGCTGGAGTGGTAAGCCTGGTTTACCTGAGTATCTCTTCTGTGAGGTCAACTCATCTGACTTGGCTTCACCCATTTTCGTTGGTGTTGTTTATAGACCACCTCACGCTCCATTTTTGGCCAACACGGACTTTATTCCTGATTTGACCACTCATATGCACAATTATAGTACTAAGGTAGTTTTAGGAGATTTCAACACTAATTTGTGTTCTGAATCTGATGATTCTGTGTTCCTGAAGAGCCTTATTAAGGAAAATGCACTTTTTCAGTGCCTTATGGACCTACGCATCATACTTATTCCTCTGATACGTGGCTCGACTTGTGCCTTGTCGATGCCAATGACTTACTGCTTGATTATTGGAAGACTGATGTACCATTTATTGACGGACATGATTTTATTGCTGCGACTGTGAAGTCGTCTCTCTCTAGGCCTACACTTAATAATTTTACTTATCATGATTATAAAGCGGTTGATGAGGCTGTTATTCTTGATTATTTTCGATCGCTGAATTGTGCTGTGTGTAACGGTGACTCTTCTCTTTTGGCTCGCCTTGAATGTCTTTACACTCATCTTAATGAAGCTATCTCACGGTTTGTGCCTGTTAGGCGTGTTCGACAGAGCAAGAGTCATCGTCCGTGGTTTACCTCTGAGCATCACCGCTTAATCTCTGAGAGAGATAGGCATTACAGACGCTTCAAACGTACTAGGCTGCGTGCTGATCTTATATGTTATAGAGATGCTCGAGATCGGGCCCATTCATGCATCGAATCAGCTAAATTACTGTATTACCACGACAGACTATCTAAGATTACTGACGCAAGACAGATCTGGAAAGAACTCAAGAACCTGGGCGTATGTTCCAGCAGTAGTGACTCTCGACATTCTTTTTCAATTAATGATTTGAATCGGTATTTTGGTGGTGTTGCGTTTGATCCTCTGGTCCCCTCCATTTCTGATTACATGAATACACTTGCTCTAGATGAACCACTTAAACCCATGTTTAAGTTTAATCCAGTTACTTTGGAGGAGGTATGGATGGCTGTTTGTCATTCAACTTCACAGGCCAGAGGGTTTGATGCTGTTCCTCAATCTTTTGTCCGTGCGGCATTTTCGGTCATTGGGCCTTTGTTATGTCGTATTTATAACGACTCATTGCGTGAATCCTTATTTCCTTCATGCTGGAAGATCTCACTGGTCACTACAATAAACAAAATCTCCTCTCCTCAAGCTTTTGGTGACATTAGGCCAATTTCTTTATTATCTTTTATGTCCAAGGTTCTTGAACGTCTAGTCCATGATCAACTCTACAATTACCTGACTACACGACAGCTACTGGACCCTTATCAGACTGGGTTTCGAACTGGACATAGTACTCAGACCGCACTACTGAAACTAACTGAGGACATTAGACGCAATATGGACAGACGCTATGTGACGTTGCTGTTGCTATTTGATTTCAGCAAGGCATTTGATACGGTATGCCATGTCTCTCTGCTCAGAAAAATGTCTTCTCTTGACATCTCGCATTCAGTTGTGCGTTGGTTTGCGTCTTATCTCTCTGAGAGACAGCAGGCTGTTATTGATGCAGATGGTAATGCATCTGACTATGTAACATTAAATACTGGTGTTCCCCAGGGCTCTGTCCTTGGTCCACTGTTGTTTTCTATATACATCAATGATGTGGCTGCTGACTTCCATGCCGATGTGCAGCATCTTATCTATGCTGATGATCTTCAGGTGTACATTCACTTCCCAATTGCTAAGTTGGCTTCTGTTACTGCTCTCATGAGTGATCAAGCTGTCAGTATTGTTAACTGGGCGACAAAAAATCATCTGAAATTAAATGTGAGCAAAACAAAGGCTATTATTATTGGATCTTATTTCTATGTCAATATGCTGCCCTCATTACACATCACTGGTGTTCCAATAAACGGTGATCTTATTAAGTTTGAATCTTCTGTTCGTAGTCTTGGTGTATGGCTTGATAGTAAGTTGAACTGGAAGGACCAAATTGCGCATGTGTGTAACAGGAGTCACTCATTGCTCTATAGATTAAATTTCTTTCGAAAAAGTACCACCATTGCACTACGTAAGCATCTTATCCGTTCTTTGCTGTTTCCTTTACTTGATTACTGTTGTTTGGTCTATATTGACCTTTCTGCTGAACTCGATCTGAGGCTTCAAAGGGTTGTAAACTCTGGTATTCGTTACATCTATGGTGTAAGTAGGCGCGAGCACATCTCTGTTTATAGGTCCTCTCTAGGCTGGTTATCCACTTTGGGTAGAAGAAACTACTTCGCTACTACCTTCTTATACAAAATGTTTTTGTCATGCTCACCTTCATATCTTTATTCTAGATATTTGTGGAGCCGGCCTGTGAGGATACTGAGGGGTGATGTGAGACCATTAACCATTCCTTTTTCATCTACCGAGTATCACCAAAGATCGTTCCTGGTTGTGTCATCGCAACTATGGAACGGTCTACCATCATCTTTAAGAGATTCTTCATCGTTGGCATTATTCAAGGCATCAACATATTCGCACTACCTTTCCCTTGAGAATGAGCCTCTGCTCCGAGCGAGGCTTTAATTATTTAATTACTGTATCATTATTTTAATTATATTTTTACTTAGTATCTCATTTTATATAAATATACTTACGAATTTGTATTATTTTTGTTGTACAACATAATGTACAGTTAATAAATTTAAATATCTAAAATATCTATCTCCTTCTCTTACCTAAGCTTAAATATGGATACATGCACGCACAACGACACTGTGCCGTTGAGCCTTCTCTCTTTCCTCCTATACATTGCTTGATATAGTGTACTAATGCATGCGCTATGAATTAATAATGAAAGTTAGGCGTAATTAGTGGGTCCACTTATATTTGCGCTTTTAGTAAGGGGATTCCATAAAAAAATTTTTTAACAAAAAACAAAACTGACTTAAAAAAAATGCATTATAATATATTTGCTACACATGTGTTAAGTTAGATGCGTAGTATGCGTATAATTATTGAAGATAATAAATTATTTGTAACTGTTTATTGCATTTTTTTGAAGTCGGTTTTGTTTCTTGTTAAAAAATTTTTTTAATTGGAAAAAATTAGAGGTATTTGACTGGGATTCGAATCCATGCCCTTCACTATGGAAAGCAAGAGCCTCGTCTGTTACACCACCCTCTTTTCTATTGTTTATGTTAACTGAAATTAATAAATATAGATTGAAATTTCTTTTATTAGGATTCCTTAACACTATGATTAAGCTATTTTAAAAAAATAAAAATATAATTTTTAATGATCCCTAGTGGAAATCGAATCTGTGAATAAGTGGGAATTACGGAAAATAACTGTGAATAACAGTGATAAATTATTAAGTTTAAGACAGAAATAACAGTTAGTACCAAATATTCCTAGTTATTTACAGTTATTTCCAGTTATTCACAGACATTCTCAGTTATTTCCATTTAGGTTGAAAAATAATTTTAAAAATTAGGGATACAAATAATAGTTATTTCCAGTTATTCCCAGTAATATTCAGTTAAGTAAAAAAATAATATAAATATCAGAGGTACTAAGAATAGTAATTTCAAGTTTTTTTCCTTGCATTGTAACTACTTATAATAAAAAATACTATGTAAGTTCTATTATAAAAGGAGCGATGGGTCGTTGTATCAATTGAGCTTCATTTAAAATATATAGTCAATTTTAGTATTAGTTATATCTAACTAACTTTTGTAATTTTTTAATAAATATTATTATAAACATATTATTATATAATTTAATTTTTGTAATTACATACTTTAATAACAACATGATAGACATAAATATGAGCAAGCATGCGCGTGATTGTTTGTATGTGTGTGTGCTTGTGTATATGTGAGGTTGTGCGCATATATATAAACGCGCGTTTGTGCTCGCAATTTATTCACAAGCAAATAAGGAAATTGTTAATAATTTAAAATAATTTGTAAAAAAATTACTTCTATTCGCAATTTTATAATATTTTTTTTTTAAACTGGAAATAGCTACTATTAGTAGTTCTGATTTTTAAAACTTTCTAACTAAAGTAAAAATAACTTTTGATATAAAAAAATAACTGGTAATTACTATTATTAGTACTTCTGATATTTTATAGTATATTACGATACGGGCGACTTAAATCACCTATTATTATACGGCAAAGTTAGGGCCCGAGCGTCAGCAAGGGTCCTGAACGCCGTGTAATAATAGGTGAATTTAAGTCGCGAGTATCGTATACTATTTTATAGCTCGAGTGATTTAAATCCGCCACACTACATCTATACTCTCAAAATTCAATAACAAACAAAGGCTATGCACTCCACGAATGATAATTCATTAAAATAACGAATTCTATTTACCAGCAAAACTAGGCATTCTACTAATGATAAATCGTAAAAGAAAAGCGAAAACTGCAAAAAAGCAAAATCTAAGCACTTCGCGAATAATAAATAGAAAAAAAATAAAAAAAATATATAAAACATGAAATAACATTATGTCAAACTGTTGAAATTAATTCTGTAATAATAAAAATCTAAATTTCCTTTCATATATGTATTAGGGCCGTAGGAGCAACAATTGGTAACTTATATATTGTATTAGCAATTACGTTTAGGGGAATCACAGACGCGACGGAGTCTTAGAGCGTCGAAATGACTACCTCTTCGCTTCACATGTTACACTGATATTAACTTTGGTCTTACACGTATTGAACACGCTTATAATTGTTATTTATTTTTAAAAATATCGATATAAAAGAGTTGCAATAATCTACACCTCATTATTATCGATGAATAAACTCTTAAAAATAATCCAAATGTCAAAATATCGCTTATTATAAGTGCGTGATTTAAGTGAATTCAGCGTTATATTCATTATCGAACAGCGTAAAAATTTATCGTTTAACTATCGGCTCAGCGGGATTTAAGCGCGGATTTAAATCACGCAGTGCTATAAAATTATTTTTTAAATAAGCTAGAAGTAGCTGGGAATATCTATAAATAACTAGGAATAAGTGGGAAACACTGTTATTAATACCTCTGATTTCTAAAATAATTTATAAAGTAAACTGGAAATAACTGGGAATAACTGTGAATAACTGTTATTAGTATCTCTGATTTTTTAAATTATATTTTAACCAAACTGGAAATAACTGAGAATATCTGTAAATAACTAGGAATAACTGGAAATAACTGGGAACAACTGGGAATAACTGTTATTGGTATCTTTGACTTTTCAAATTAGATTTTAACCAAACTGGAAATAACTGGGAATATCTGTAAATGATTAGGAATAACTGGTAATAACTGTGAATAACTGTTATTAGTATCTCTGATTTTTTAAATTATATTTTGACCAAACTGGAAATAACTGGAAATATCTGTAAATAACTGGGAATAGTTGTTATTAGTATCTCTGATTTTTCGAATTATATTTTTACCAAACTGAAAATAACTGGGAATATCTGTAAATGACTGGGAATAATTGGGAATAACTGGAAATAACTGGTGCTAACTGTTATTCCTGTTTCAAACTGAACAGTTTATAACAGTTATTTTCATTAATTCCCACTTGTTTTTAATTGTTTCCAGATATTTCCAGTTACTTACAATTTTTTATTTCCGCTAGGGATTCTATTAATATTATATGCATTATATTATATTAAAATAAGAATAGGCATGTAGTGTTGAGTGTTCGGGTTTCCACACCACCTTACATTTGAAACCTTTATAAACAATATTAATAAGTATTTTTTAAGCTTGAGTTTATATAACCTTCATGATTATTTAGTATTAATATTTATTTATCGAATTTAAGTTTATGTATGTATATATATCACCAATTCTCTGTCAAATCGAAGGACGAAAAATTTTTTTTGCTTAAAATTGGTAAAATAGTTCTTTTCTATAATATGAACCACTCAGAATTTTTTTTTATTCCTTTAGTACATATTTTTAGAGCTACAAAGATTCAAAGTTGGACAAAAACTATATTTTTGACATTTTTGACTAATTTTAAGCTTAAATTGCTCAGTTGGATTGCGTTTTAAAAATTTATTACTGGAAAATTTTTTTCTTTGAAATATTCTAAATTTTAAGAGAAAATTAATTTATAGGTGCTAATGTAGCCATTTGCTGACCTAAAGTCATTTAAAGCATTGAAATACCACTTTTCAAGGTTTCAAACCATGATTCCATGTCCAAAAAAATCATCGAAGTTGGAAATATATGTATAAATATGGCCTAAAAATCTCAGAGTAGACATCCTGGGCGATCCCTTGGAAAAAATAAAAATGTAATTAAAAATAATGAAAAATGTGATTTTTAGCTACATTTACTCATTTCAATGCTTGTTTCCATTCGAACGCCACATACTCATCGGCTGCAGATGTCCCTTGACAAACATTCATAGAAATAGTTGTATACTTTACAAATATTAAAATCTATTAAAAAATATCTTCTGAAAGCTTTTAGTGAATCAGACCTTGAGACTTTTTTAACGAATCATGTGTCACCGTAGCTTATAAAAAATATACTTAAATACTAAATTTGAAAAATTTTTTTTTTATTTCATAGTTCAAGGTTATATAATACTGCTAATATTTCGAATAACACATGGCGACAGGTAACTTTATGTAAAATTCTCTTCCTGTAAGATTCAGAATGAATTTTTTTATTAGAAAAAAATTGATTGTCATTAAATTTCTTGAAAATTATGATTGTTAACTGAAATATCCTTTGTTTATTTGATTGAAAAGATTTGGAAAATTATTTTTCCTTTATTTCTTTCACAATTTAAACGTTATCCATCTTAAGATACAATAGCACTTTAAAGAATAATTAATTTAATTTTTAGTCAAGAAATAATTTTACATATTGAATAATGTTAACAGTCCAAGAGATAATAAGACACGATCCGCTTTGTACTGATAATTCATCACATTTGTTATTGCATTTTTACAGTAAAAATAACCCAAATTTATAACTAACCACTATTTAAATTCAATTTCTTATATACTGAATACAAAACTTATATGCCTGTACCTTTTTCTTATATGTATCAGTTACAAGATACAAAACTAAAAATGCACTTCTATTTATATGTTAGAACTTTTTGTGTAAATTCATTAGAATATTGTTAATTATTATTCAATTTAGGTCCAACTGATTCCACACGGAGAAAAATATATAATTAAAAATTACTATATTTTTCACTAATGAGGAGACAAACTCCACATATAAAGGAAATTTAACATACTTTTATAAAAATTTATTATACTTCTACGAGTTTACGATATACGCACTCACAAAAATTGTTATTCAGTATCGTAAAAATTATGAATACAGAGAATGACACAACGAGACTGCTGTTGCCGCGCTTAATCACTAGGTGGCGTTTCATATTTTCAACCTGCGAGCGGTAAGAGAAGTACTTGGTTGATATATAAGAGAATTTGAAACAGAGGCATTTAAATAATTTCGCGTTCGTGATAATACGCTTTAGGTAGAATATTCGTTAGGTGTACCGTGTGACTGCGATTAGCTTGTTGTAATGTGTGTAATTTAGGATAAATGTAATATATACAACTTCGAAAAGAGCATTTCATAATTTGCGAAAAGTGACTTTCTAACAATAACACACAAACAAAATAATTCTTCCTTAACTGAATATGAAAACACGAGAAAAATTCTCAGAACGTCAACGAGCATTGAAAATAATATTTTTAGGTTAAAAAAAAATTGATATCCATAATATTTAATACATGATATTTATAAAATCTAATATCCCGAGTAACCTTTTCACTTCGGCGTGCAGGGGGCCCAATGTTGGTGCCGAACCACCCTTAGTGGCACCGAAACTCTTGCCGAATTGTCGCCGCAGTGGCTCCGAATCGGCGTGAGGCGTGGCGGTGAAAGGGGGGCCTCAGAGGGCAGCCGAATCTAGCTTATAAAATCGTAGAATTTGTCTACAGTTATTTGTATAAACAAACAGCTGATTTCCAATGGTGACCAATCGATTGACTGTTCAAGCAACTGTCTACTTTTTAAAATACTTTTAGTGAAAAAATTCAAGTGACTCGAGTTATTCGAGTAACACTGGTTATTCGAGTTTATATTTTTGTTGAGTACTTGATAGTTTCGAGTACTCAGTTTAAACTCTAAGAAAAAACTTGACTCGATAATTGAGTACTTGCACTTGAGGGTTACTCGAATTTTCGTTCCGAGCACTCGAAAAAATATGAATCACTCGAATTACTCGAGTACTCGAAAAAAATATGAATTACTCAATTTCCTCGAGTACCAGAAAAAATATTAATTAATCGAATAAATTGAGTACTCGAAAAAATACAAATTACTCGAGAAAATATAAGTTACTCGACAGAATATGAATAGCTCGAGTTACTTAAATAACTAGATTATATTATCTATGGTAATTAGTTCTCATTTACACGAAAAAAATTAGTTTTTTACTACACTGAAAAAAATTTTGCCTTTGGAGATGTCGATGACTTAAGGGATAAAGACTTTTCAATAATTGTGTTAAATTGATTCGCTAGCGTCGGAGTCTCTTATTCAAAGGTATTGCAGAAATCGAGAATCTCGGCTCTCGGGGTCGCAGACGCCGAGAGCCGAGTTAAGTTAGCTCGGCCGTGCGCTTGCGCTATTGCGAGGACTCATCGAATTCCATATTTACGAATTTCGAGTAAGATCAAGTTCAGTTTCGTTTTGCATGTATTCGAGGATTCTTAGAGTTTATTTATACGCTTGTACGAATTGAAATAATACGAAATGTAGAGTTATGAAATGTTGTTTCTTTCATGAAATCAATAGACTCTAAATATCGAGATACCCAAAGACGAAATTTCTTTCAGTGTATGTTTTTATTGATTGGTTTCAGGTTGTATTTGTCCGTGTATTTGGGCAGAATTTTAGAATTAATTTTAAACGAGTTCAAGCCAAGTCGAAAGTAAATTATTTTTATTAATTTATTTACTTATTATTAATTGTCAATTAAAAACAGTGTTTACATCGTATGATAATACAATAAAAAATATTTTGGGGTTATGTAAGATACACATCGACGTTATGACAAAATCTATACAATTTTCGGCTAGCCGTTGTAGGGCCACGCTCGCTACCACGCCTCACCCATATAGCGGCCCGACTTCGGCAGCCGAAGATGGCCCAATTAAGAGAAGGTGGTTGCCGTAACGAAAAGGTTACTCGGGATAGTAAAATTTGCTAAGAGGTATAGAAAAATTTGATATATAGTATAGTAAAATTTGGTGCTTTAAAATTTTACTATATACATATACTAAAATTTAACACATATCGAGTTTGTCTCTCCGTTGGTATACAGTACAGTAATTTTTTCATTGTACTAATATTTAATCATACATTTCTCTCCGTGCATTCACTAGGATATTTTGATTCACAAATTGCCTTATACTGATCTTCGCCGTACTGAGATACAAAGAGACATGAATTCAGTTATATATTTCTGCCCTGTTGAAAATAATCAGGTGATAAATTATCTGATTTTTTCACCAAGGTGACTATAAGAGAAAGTAAATTGAATATTTATATGTATGAATCTCTATTATATGCTGATTTAATTATTTGTTTAAATTAATTCTAAGTTTTTATACGTAATTAAATATAATTATTGCTATCTCATCATTAGATTCAATGACAAATTTTCAGAAAATTTTGATTACGATAACCAATTTCCATAGACTCATAATGTTTATTACCAATATAAAAATAATCAAATACATTTAAAAGATATAAAAAGAATGAGAATCAATCATTTTCTAAAACTGGACTTAATAATAACATCAGTAGATACTTTAATCTTAACAAAACTGATTAAATAAAATCCAATCGAAGATGGCAATGTGAAATGCAAATTATTTTCTTGTTCTGTAGACTTCATTAAAGGAAAATTTACTGTAGATAAAAAATTTAAGTATAAAAAAGTTGTAATTCAAAAAGACTAACCAGTTCGTTTAAAAGGTTTTTTTATTATAATTAGTTGTTTTTGAGTTATTGCAAAAACAGATTGAAAATTCGTATTTTTTTTTTATCTTTTTTTTGCATGGTAATATTAACAAAATTTTTCAGCAAAATGTGTTTCAAATAAAATAAGTTCGTAATAATATGTTATACATTTTCATGCTGCAAATTTTTGTAAGAAATGGTTTCTGTGGACATTAAGCGCAAAAAGCATTTTTTTAAATCGTAAATCACACTTATCTTGAAAATAGAACATAATTGGAAAATTATTTTTAATTAGCTTTTAAAAGTTTACGTTTTTGTAGCAGAAATGCATGTCTTTCATGCATTTTTAATTCCATATATTGGACGATTCTAAAAAATAGGAAAAATACCTATTTTGATTTTTAATGTAACAAATACAATCTATTTTGTTTTATCCTCTTACAACAAAAACTATCAGAGAAAAAGATGGTATGCCCTTTTTGCGATAGTAAAAATACAAGGCATTCCGAGTAATGGTTGTGCCTAAAAACATTTAATTTATAAAATATTTTGTTTTCTTCTAAGTTTCAATAAAAAATGATTATTAATTTTTCATAATTATAAGGAAAATTAAACAACAAAAGTATGTAAGACTATTAACTATAGTATAGAGTTATAAGTTTATATACTTATTTCAAATACCTGTTGCTTGCGGAAAGATTACACGCACTATGACTGCTATGGTCAATCTATCTATATAAATTATATTTTTGAAACACTGCACGCTAAAAAAAGAGAGAACAGCTTCACATATTCTTGGTGGCACCACTCTACGCCTTTTTGAATTGGCTGCGCTCTCATAAGTTTCTTATTGCAGTTTCCCCGACTATTTTCCATATCAAGTTGAGCAGAAAAAGTTCTGATTATTTATTTTGTCTATATGAAACAGGCCTAGAAAATAAAATTTTTCTCATAGTGTTGTGAAAAAATTTTGAATTTCCTTAATTTTTATAGTTGTTATGAATGAACTATTATCATATTAATGTTAATGTTAATTTTAAAACTCATTTATAATGCATTTTCTGAATACAGGATATTTCTAAAGAAGTTGAAAAAAATTTATCTCCAAAACAATGTGCAGTGCTGGATGTCGCATTGGACACTATTAAAACTTACTTTCATGCAGGAGGTAGCGGATTAAAAAAGAATTTTCTGGAGAAATCACCAGAGCTTCAAAGTTTGCGATATGCTCTTAGTTTATATACGCAAACAACTGACACGCTCATCCAAACGTTTGTTACATCACAAGTTATGCAAGGTAAATATATTAAGTACTATTCACTAATATACTTTATTTAAAGATTATACCTATTAAATTATTACCTATTAAAAAAATTAGTAGAACATGTTTGTCGAATGAAAAATTTAAAAAGTTTTATTATGTCAGCTCTTGAAACAAAGGCATTTTTTCAACTTAAGTTGTTACAATTTTGTATGTTTTTATCTCTCCTAACAAACGTAAAATAACAATCAGTTAGAAAAAACGATTCTAAATAAAAAAAATTATCGATTCTATTAATTATATTAATGCTTACTAAATGTATTATCTTTAACTAATGAGTCTTTTTAATATAATGATCTGTTATATTAGTTGAATCAATAGAGTATATAAGATTGTGACATTGATTAAATAGTTCTTTTAGTAAAGCTTTTAGTAGAGCAATAGATTTAGAATTTGTTGAGTTGAATTCGGATTTTGGTCCTACCTGACTTACACAAGCACCTTAATATGCGTCTTATTTACCTTAAGATACACTGAGAGCCTCCATCACTAAATAGCATGACCAAGGTAGTAAAACAATATTTAAAAAAATTAAGATGAGAATTGAAAATTTTTAATAATGACTAATTAAAAATTTATATTTTATGAATTTGAAAGATGTCCCATACTAATCTCTGGTCTAATTATTTATTGAAATAACATTACAAAATTACAGTAATTAACTGTAGTTATGTTATTCTTGAAAACCATCTAAATATGTTTGTACGAGCATATATTGATACTTAAGTGAATTCGTAAGTATGTGTGTGTGAAAGTATGTATGTGCACACATACACAGGGTCTCGCAAACCATTCACCCAGATCTATTAAAATAAAGGTAACTTGTTGTAAGCAAAGAAAAGAATCGGATATTTTTTTTTGTTACTTTCAAACGCTGGAGTTGCAAAAATCATTTTTTGACCAAAACATGCAAAATAATCAAAAAAATAGCAGAAAGTCGATTTTTTCGCAATTTTCCTGTTTTGTTTCCTCAGAGGGAGCATTGTATGAGGAAGATCTCGAAAATTACTCGATGGATTTGCTTCTAGTTTTGCATACAATTCATTTTTAGGTATAACTAGGAGGGGGGAGGAGGAAGCTATTGAAAAATGGTTTTCTTAGCGTAGTTTCAATTTTAGACCCATTTTAAGAATTTTTAAAAAATTTTGATTTTTCATTTATTTTTATTTTACGTTAAAAGCATGACGAAGCTGTCTGCCTTCTAATAATATTTCTAATCCTAACTTATGAATAAACGATGCGTTTAATCGAGTTTTTTTAGTAAAAGAAAAAATTTGTAAGATTAAACTCTAGTGCGGACAACTCAAGAAATCCATCAAAATATTATACATACAAAGTTATAATAAAAACTTTCAATGTATCGTATTTTAAGGTTAGGTTTGTCAAGTTTGATATCTAATTTCCAATTCAAGCTCATAAAAAATAACAAGTCTAAATGATTTTTTATTTTAACAAAAATTATTGTATTAATATAGCTTTAGTGCGGACAAGTCATTATATTTATTTAATTTATGAATTTAAAAAGATATTGATAAAATAAAAAAAGCAAAACTCGATTGCTGCAGCTCCGACATCCCGTTAAGTACTCGATGGATTGCTTTAAAATTTGAATGCAAATTATTTACGGTTGCCAAAAAAGAAAAACTTTTGCAAACTGATTTTCTTAGAGTAGTTTTAATTTTGAAGCATTTTGAAAATTTTGAAAAAAAAATTTTTTTTTATTTTTCTTATTTATTATATGTAAATTACTCTATGAATTCGTTTTGAAATTTGCATGGTAATTCTTTACAACAGCCAAAACTCTTTCCTTCTATCTCACCCTGATGCTCATTTAAAGACTATTTTCATATATTCCTCTCTCTCTTTCTATTTTATTATCACTCTTACTCACTCTCACTCTTTCTTTCTCTTTTCAATTTTTCTCGAATAGAAATTATGTTTTTTACATTGAAATCACATATAAAAAAAACGCTATCAAGCGCTTTAGCGGAATGCTTTCTCATAGAGCTCATTGAGTTAGTTAATTTGATTTTTTTCTTAAATATGATTTCAATTTAAAAACATAATTTCTGTTCAAGAAAAATTGAGAAGCGAAAGAATAAAAGTGAGTGTGAGAGGGTAAAAATGAGGACCAATGTGAGTTAGAAGGTCAGAGAAAAAATGAGAAAATAAGAAAAAAGTACACTTTTGTTTCATTAATTCCATTGCATCCAGCGTCATAAAATCAATTCACTCCCGTATAATTTTTTTTTGTACATTGCTTATGGGAGGTGTTTACTTTCGGCAAAGAAGTTTTACTTTAAAAAACGAAAAGATATAAGCATGTTTTGCCTGTTTTGGACTATAATCTTGCCCAACAGGTAGAACCGCGCACCCAAAGTCACTGTCAAGCAGCACGCCCGCTGGAAAAGTTTCAATATCATCTGCTATAGTAAGTAACTTCCCTCAAAAGTGTCTAGTAGTTTGCCTAAACACCGTGGTGGCGCGCCAGTACTGCTTTTGGGTCAGTTGCTTATCCACAGTTTTTTCAGTGCAGGTAATTAAAGAAAATCACTGAAAAAGTTACTAGATTTTGAAACGCTTATAGTTCTTTAACATTGATATTTAAAAACATACAATTTTTTTAACGAAAGCTGAGCTCAAATCCTTTCGAAGTAGTACTTATAGAATACGAAAACATCATTTTTCCCAAAAATATAGCGTAGTAAAGATTTGGCCGAATTTCAGCTTTTATTATTAATCAATGTTTTGAAAATAAAATTCAGGCTCAATTCTTATTACGTTATAATATTAGGAAAAATGATGTTTTTGTATTCTATAAGTTCTATTTCGAAAGGATTTGAGCTCAGCTTTCATTTAAAGAAAGTTACATGCTTCTAAGCAAATGCTGAAGAACTATAAACATTTAACAATCTATTAGCTTTTTTAGTGATTTTTTTTATTACCTGTATCTAGAGAAATATTGAGCGTTGGGGTCTAAAATTCAGTTTCCTTTCATATTTCGTCATCAAAAAATAGATAGTATACAAAATTTGAAGTAAATCCATCGAGTAGTTTTCGAGACCTAATTGGCTAAATGAATACAATATTTGTTTAGTATTTCTCGAGTACTATAGGTAAAATAAAAAAAAAATAAAAAAAAGAATCAAAATTATTTTTAGAATCTTTAAAATTCTCTAAAATCGTAACTATGTAAGGAGAATTGGTTTTCAAAAGCTTGTTTTCTTCAGAAAGTAGCGAATTAATCGTATACGAATATAGGAGCAAATCCATCGAATAGTTTGTGTAAAACAAAAAAAAAATGAAAAATAAAAATTAAAAAAAAAATTTTTAAATGCTCTGAAATTAAAACTATGCTAAGAAAATCAGTTTTTAAAAGTTTTACTTCTTTTGACAGTTGTGAAAAATTCCTATGTAAATTTCTAAGCAAATTCATCGAGTAGTTTGCGTAAAATACGAAAAAAAATTTTTTTTTAATGGCTCTAAACAAAACTATGCTAAGAAAACCAATTTAGCAAACCTTTCCCCCAAATCAGACAAATAAATAAATTGTATGCAAAACAGGTACACTAAAAAACTTAGAGAGTTGCATTCACTCCCTATCAGCGTAAATCCAACTCTCAGTAGGGGAGTAGAGGGGTAGGAGTTACATTAACGCTGCCTTGGAGAGTAGAAGATACTCCCCAACTTTTGAAGTATGATTTACTTGCAATTCGCGATGTAAACATAAGTATTTTAGGTTAGAAAATTATGCAAAATGTAAGTTTACGAGCGAGATTTGTATCTAATGTATTTAAAAAACTATATTGAAAAATAATTGTAAAAAGTAACCTACAAACAAGCAATATATTGATTGTTTAAAGGTTGTTATTCTTAATATAAGCCCCTGAAATTTAAGGTTAGGATTTTTTAATCACGCAAAATTTTGTACAGTATAATTTAATTGATAGTCTTAAATAAAGATTCTACTTGTAGTGTTACGTCATGTAAACTTTTCTAAGCTAAAATAATTGAGCTCACATCGTTGATTTCAGGTAAATCATACTTTAAAAGTTTGGGAGTATCTCCTACTCTCCAAGGCAGCGTTACTCTGACTCCTACCTATCTACTCTTCTACTGAGAGTTGGATTTACGCCGATAGGGAGTGAATGCAACTCTCCAAGTCTTTCAGTGTAGCAAATCAATTGAGTAGATTTTGAGGTTGGATCGGCGTAACGGACACACGCATACACACACATACATACAGACATTTCTAGGAACCACTTTTTCTACTACCTGAGTCCAAATACGTACAAATTAATGAAAAAATAGAAAACAATTTTTTTTATTGATGCAATGCTTTCTTTATGAGGAAGCATGGCGCCAAAGTACTTAGCAGCGTTTTTTCAATCATAATCTCAAAAACACTTAGATGTATCATGCTTTTAGTCATATAAATACCTCATTTTTTACAACCAAGTTGAATTACACCTCAGCTATATAGGCCCAGAAAGCTAAAGCAAACATGAAATTTGTAGAGTGTTCCCGTTTTCTTTGGACCAAGCTTTGTGGAACTTTTACCAAAGGCCAATGCGTTAACTAAACTCTCCGCTTATTTATAATCTCTATAATCTAACCGCACACGCCCACTAATTCTACGAATTGACAGCACACGCTTATAACCTGTGCGGTCCTACTATGCATTGCGCCAACCCGAGCAGAGTCTTTGCGCAGCATATAACCAGTAGAGATCTACTTCACATATTTACAACTCCTATAGACTGGCAGCACAGCATCACATCCATACATGTATACATTTTGACTCTTAACGCAGCTGTGAGATAACGCCATCATCCAGTAACGAAGATCCAGTAACGAAGCTTCGTCTCCTTCAATGTTAATAAAACACAAAGAATGTAAAGTTGAAAAAAAATAACATAATAAGCAAGATAAATGATAAAGCAGCATCCTGTTAAAGTGATGAGACTGGATTTATATATTGAGCTGAATTAGAGGGCATTCCAGATAGATTTTCGAATGGGTTTCCAAGTCGAAACCGCGGTAGAATATCGATTTTAATACAATAAACATATGAAGGGAGAGTTGAAGGGGGGTCTACTCATGCACAACAGATTGAAACAGCGTAGGAGGATGCACAGCCAGTTTGTTAGGGGTATGATGCTGTACAGTCAGTCTTTAAGAGTTGTAAATATGTGCAGTAGATCTCTACTACATATAGGCTGGGCAGACGCTCTGCTCAGATTGTAAAAATGCACAGTAGTGTTACGTCACGACGTATCTATTACTTCAAAAATATGCAGTTATTAATCAATCAGCCAATTTAAAATAAGAACAATTACGAAGACTACATGAACCAGATTTACCACGTTAACCATATGATTTAATAAGAGTCAAAATGAATAATAAGCATTGCTCCACCGGTTGACACCGATTCAAATTTTTAAACAAGGCAGGGATCATCAATATAAAAAGACAGATTAAATTTAGATTAAGAGACGCACTTTAAAACAGAATACTTTAAAACTTTTTCAAAGCACTTTATCAAAGAACTTCTACAAGCACTTCAAAAGATACAATCATCATAACTATATTTCTCGCACTTTAAAATTATACAATTATTTGCGCAATATATTGAATTGCACTATATTTAGTTTATTATAAGACTAACAAATAAAATCTCTATAATTAAAATATTAAAACGAGTGTACTTATATACTGTCTGCCTGTATCTACTTAGCTGAATCAAGGTAAGATTCTTACAATTATATTTTTATGTATTTCTTTAAAAATTCAAGTATATTTATTCGTGACAACGATTCAAATCAATTAAAATTGATAGTCTTTCTACCACTAGTCTAACATTTATTAAAACATTTCAAAATTAATCACTCACTTAATTTTTTTATTTAATATTATAATAAAACATATTTTCCTCATAACAACAACATAAATAATTATTAATTCTATCCTTGTGTGAAGCCAGGACTTAAAAGTAGAACCGCACAGGTTATAAGCATGCGCTGTCAGTTTGTAGGGTTAATAGGCGTGTGCAGTCAATTTGTAGAGATTATGAATAAGCAGAGAGTTTAGTTCTGTGGTGTTAAGGAAAACGGGCATAAGTCACATTTTTTCGAAAATAAAGATAACATTATTTTTATAAATTTTTAGATGTTATTTTAAGAGTTAGAAAACGATTTGTTTACTTACAATTATTTTTTTTTTGTGAAAAAATATATTTGAAAAAGGGCATATGACCATTTTCAGATCATAAATTTACATAAAGACATAAGTTCAAATTATAATATCTCGAAAACTTTTTGAAGTGACTTACGCCTTTCTTTCTTAATGCCACAAAGTTAAGGAGATGTAAAATAGATACTACACCTGTTTCATAAATATTTACTATCTTTTTATTTTATTACAAAATTTTAAGAAAATAAATGCTTTAGCTTGTAGTATGTACCATGAAGATTATTTAGTTAAATTTTGATATAAATGCTTTCATTAGTTTTTAGAATTTTAGATTTCTTGTACAAAATCTAAAAATTTTAATATATAATATTGGAATCCAAAATTCTGAAAAACTAATAAATGAATTTATTTGAAAATTTAACTGAATAATCTTCATGGTAAATATTACAAGCTAAAGCATTTCTTTTCCTTAAGTTCTGCAATGTAATGAAAAGATAGGCCAAATTCATAAGTACAGGTGTAGTGTCCGTTTCAGATCCCCTTAACATATTAGCCTTTGATAAAGGTTTCACAAAGCTTGATCTAAAGAAAACAGAAGAACTCGTGTTGTTTTGAGTTTCCTGGACCTCTACAGCTTGCCGAGGAGTAATTCAACTTGCTTATAAGTCATGACGTATTATATCACAAAACACTTAGTACATCAAAGGTTTTTGGGATCATAATTGAAAAAAAAAACACGAGAAAATCGCGAAAAATCGAATTTTTGTTGTTTTTTCGATTTTTGTGCATGTTCTGGTGAAAAAATGATTCTTGCAATCTTGGCGTTTAAAAGTATGGAAAAAGTACACAAAATATGCTATTTAGGTTCAAGCTAAATTTGATCTTTATAGTTAAGAAAACAATCAAAAACTTCATATATCTTTAAAATTTTGAATTTTGCGCAAAAGAATATGAAAAAAATCTGGGAAATTTTGAATACAATTATACACCTATAGACGATTGGTAGTTGTTGAAGCGTGTTTGTCCACTTAATTATTGTGTAAGATATCAATGTGCCCGTCTATGGAGGCACGCGTGTAAAGGATTGGAAGGAATCTAGGCAGAAGAGAAAAACCAAGATTAACTACTGTTACAATATTACGCCGGGACTACCGGCTATAAGTCTTTATTGGGTTTACAGTGCTGAGGCTCTAGCACGACTGACTAACGACGCTGACGCGTCCCGCAACGAGGCCCAAAAGCCCTCTACAGTAGATTTTGACATGTGCACTGAGGCGCTTAGCGTGTAGACACCTACACTACTCTTCCTCAAAAGGAAAAAAAGGAAAAAAATATTAATTGCAAACGATTACATTCTTAATAAAGTTGGCGATGAAATATATATTTCCCTCCAATTATATTTCTTTTCTTTTTTTTACATTACATTTATCTATTCATTTATCTTGCCAGTCGTGATGCCTTTTACAAAATAACAAATCGCTTTTACAGAACATATTATATTCAAAACGCATATTTCATGTCTGGTTTATAATGATTTACAAAATTATAATTTTTTAAAGTCTACAACTAAGCTTTTTTCCAAACTTTTTATATTTACATTTTTTCTTTTTAGTTCACCCCAAATGTAACTATTACCGGGAACATAGCAATTATATAAAACGACTTGCAATTGATTTGACCATTTAATCATATTTACTAAAAAGTTAAGCGATAAAGCTTTAGTTTTTTTCTTACCTAAACAATTAACTACTCGAATATTGCTAATTTTGACGCTTCTAATAGAGTTTAAAGTTTCATTCGCTTGTAAGCTATAATCAACCGAAAATTCTTGAAGTTGCAAGAGTCGTGACAAGTTCAACGGCTCCTGAAACCTCAAGCCTAACACGTTCAATTCTGTTACACCTGGAATGCATGGAAGCATAAAACGCACCAAATGCTCGAGTTTACCATTATTAGAGAGATTCAGGCGCTTAATTCTTTCGTTCAGTTTTAGCGAAGGCTGATACAGCCATTCAACTTGTGAATCTACTCTATAATCAAATGAATACTGAAATGATTCCAGTACGTTTTTACCAGAAAAAACTGCTTTAATGATAGTGAAGTCCACTCTATCAATGTCTATATTACTACAATTAACTAGCTGAAGCTCTTTAAGCGTCTGATTCTCTTTTTCAATATCAAATAATGCCTCCATAAGAAGTTTTTTACAATTGGTTAACGATAAAGTCGTCAGGCTTTTAAAGTTTGGTTCATACAAAAATTTTAAACGCGCATTAACGCAATTAACAAAACATAATTTGCTCAACCCTAACAACCTAAATTCTCTATCGAACAGCGCCCGGGTAGTCCCAACACGCAGTTCTTGCACGTCGAAGTGCTCGGATAAACTAACAAAAACTCGATTAGACGCTTCGACGCCTGTCAAATCTATCAATTCTATCTTACACCTATCCTTAGATTTATTTACATACACGAATTGTCTTTCAAATAACATATTTACATTAACCATATAAGCTTCGTGCAAATTTAATGGAAAACTTACACTAGAGAATCTAAAAGTTTTAGCATCTTTATACATAAGTTCTACTCCCTGAGCTCCTCTATACCTGTTGATCGACGCGTCAAAATGTACGCTCAACTTGTGGAAAACTGGATGGAAACCTGTCACTTTATAAAAATTAAAGAAATCACCGGGACCCAGATTCGAGCAAATAATGCTGACCGCGTCTCCACATGCTAAAAGTTGGGCGAGCTCAGGTGAAAAACACCGAAGGCTTGGCTGCTTGCCTGCGACGGTCTGCTTACACTTAAAATCGGGTTTTACCCTTACATATTTTTCAGATCCGTCTTTATACTTCCAAATAAGCTGTTTCAGGCAGGATTCACACTGAAGCAAACACGAAGCCTTGATGTGGTCAGCCTGAACTATCGCAGACGTACGGTCCTTTCCTTTGAAAATCCTAGTTACGGCGAAATCCTTACATCCAGATGCTTTTAGAAATTTATCAATATCTTTACCAGTGACTTGGTCGAACAAATTAAACAGGAAGAGCTTCAACACAGGTTTACCATTTACAACCAACACAGGGTGACGCAAGATGTTCGGGTTAAAATCTCGCATAACTGTGCGTCCTTGACCTCGGGTAAGATGCCTATGATGGTGATCGAAAAGCAGTGAGATCTCCTGCTTGTAAGCCTGTAGATGTATTTCAGCATTAAAGCATTTGGAGCGGAAGTATGCATCGTCACTGGCAGTTTTCATCTGCTCAAGCTGTTTAAACACCTCATCCAACTGCTCCATAGTGCAACTGGCCAGGTTACCTTCAAGAACAGAGTAAGAGATGCTGATAATAGCAGATAGATTTACTGCAATTATTATAATTATTATTCTTATTTCCTACGCTACTAACTATATCACATGTTTACATTACGGTGTTACAGTGAGATCTCTATTTAGTTAACCTACGCTCGTCTTACTGACGAAATTGTCGGTTATACTTTCATATATTCACAGCTGTTTTTTTTTATATTACATTTTATTACGTATACAAAACAAAACTTCTTCCATAAGGATCAGTCTAAATTTCTCTTTATACAGGTACCGTTTTTTATAGCTTTTGTTCTCAAGTGCGGTGTCTTTGGGCTCGCAGTTGCAAGTATACCAAGTGCTAAAGTTTAGTTGTCTCTATTGACGTATTTCATAAACTTCAGCCTGAAACGTGACTTTCTTAGCACTTTGAGATGGTTGAGTATTCACAGACGCTTGCTCTGCTTCGTCAGTTTGCACTCGTCGTGTTCTCTTTGATATATTTGGCACAAATTTCTTTTTTCTTGGTGCCTCTTGCCGCTCAGTATCCATCGAAACGTCGGGAACTGAATTTTCAGGCATAAACTGACCATTGCTTTCGTCCTCCGGCTCATGGTGAGACAACTGAGGATCGATCAGGTCATCTCCGTTTGCACTATAATTATCATTATCATTAGTAACGTTGTACTCGTCGCGAGCACTATCTACGTCCTGGACAGGAATTTCAGCTTCCGGTGTTTCCACCACTGGCCGTGACTGCTCAACGGTAACTTCTTCCTCCGGTTCCTCACGAATAAAGTAGGCTGGTTTAATCAGCTCTATATTGACTATTTTATGAGTGCCATTAACTTCTATTGTGAAGTTTCTACCATTAGCATGGCGCTCAATTACCTTGTGAGGACCAGTATATGGTCTTCCCAAAGCTGGTTCTATTGCCTTGATTCTGTACATCACGTGCGTACAGTGAGAGATGTCTTTATACATAAACGGTTTGATAGCGTGTTTGTGTTTAACTGGCACAGGTCTCACTTCACGCATATAATTTCTGAACTCCTCCAGAAAGTAAGCTCTGCCGGGTCCGGTGTCTTGAAAAGCGCAGAATTTGCCAGGAACTCGAAGACTAAAACCAAACAGAAAATCAGCTGGGCTAGCATTCGTATTTAAACGAACACTTGTACGTAGGCCCAAAAGCACAGTAGATAAGGAGAAAGCCCAGTCTCTGTTGTTCTCTGCGTGAGTTTTAAGAGCAGCTTTAAGTGTCCTATGCCAGCGCTCGATCATTCCATTCGATTGAGGGTGGTATGCTGATGTATGGATACGTTTACATCCAATTAGCTGTAAAAAGGCTGCGAATAGCTGAGACTCAAATTGTCTTCCTTGATCAGTGGTGATAGTCACCGGTGCGCCGTAGCGGGCTATCCAATTATCGTAGAAGGCTTGTGCTACGGTAGCAGCTGACATATCGTACAAAGGAATGGTTTCAGGCCATCTCGTGTATCTGTCTATCATAGTTAATAGAATACCATCACTTCGTGGAATTGGTCTAACTAAATCTATATGTACATGGTCAAATCGACTATCGGGAGCTACAAAATGCTCAGGTAACATTCTATTATACCGAGTTACCTTAGCTCTCTGGTAGGGTAAGCAAGCTTTACATCATTTCGCTATGTCCCTGCTAACTTTCGGCCATATATAAGTCATTCTTATAATTCGGTCGGTTGCCTTTGCGCCAGGATGCGCGAGAGAATGAGCAGAGTCAAATGCAGCCTTTCTTAAGGTCTTAGGTAAATAAGGTCTAATTACATGAGCATACAAGTCACAATAAATAGGCAACCTGTCTGATCCCCATGCTAGCTTCTGCAACTTCAACGGGTGATCAGGATTTTGTAAAATTTCATCTAATTGTTCATCTTTTTGCTGCTCATCACTGAGTAATTAATATTCAAATAGTATTGGAAGACTAAATGCATCAATTTTATTGATAACATTTATAAACTGTGGATGATTCTGCAATTCTGGATTAGTCCAGTCAATAGCTGTAGCAGAGCTGACTGATTCGATTCGCGACAACGAATCAGCGACTCTATTCTCATCGCCCTCGATATAACATATTTAAGTATTAAATTCTGAAATATATGACAATTGACAGATTTTCCTTGCACTTGCCTTCTCATCATTATGCGTCAAGGCATAGATCAGAGACTTGTGATCTGTAAGTATCTTGAAGCTACGTGCTTCTACATAATGGTAAAAGTAACGCAGAGCCTCATAGATAGCCGTCAATTCTCTATCATGGACAGAGTATCTTTTTTGTGTTGGCGAAAACTTTCTAGAAAAGAAAGCTATTGGTTGTCAAGAATCATCACATCTTTGCTCCAACGCTGCTCCCATTGCTACATCTGATGCATCTGAAACAATTCTTAACTCAGCATTCTCTTTAGGAAAATCTAAGTACGAAGCACTGCGGAGCTCATCTTTTGCTTTCTAAAAGGCCTGCTCGGCCTGTAAAGTCCATTTAATTAACCTCTTATCGTTCTTTTTTGAATCTTTCAGGTAGTCGTTAAGGACTATTTGAGTCTCTGCCGCTTTAGGGACACATCTTCTGTAGAAATTGAACATTCCCAAAAACCTACGCAACTGCTGGATGGTGTTTGGTTTAGGAAATTCAGCGATGGCTTTGACCTTATCAGCTGAAGGTTGAAGTCCATTGGACGAGATGTTGTGTCCTAAAAATGTAAGTTCGCTTACACCAAATATGTATTGATATTCTTACTACACCATATTTATTGATAACTGTATTGTTTGCTGCGTACAACTTCAATTCTGATAACTCCAAATTCTGATCGCCTCTGGGCAGCAAGGAAATCTCTGCACCTGTATCAACAAGAAACAGAGTGCAGGAATTATAATCCCAAACATGGAGACGTACAGTTGTTTTGTCCAAGTTTGCAGCCTCCTCACAAACAGGACTTACCCATTTTTTTCATTACTACTATTTGAGTTTCGCTTGGGTAACCGTTGAATAGTATGGTTTCGCCAACTACATGGCTGTGTACATCTTACTGCAGCATTACGATAGGTGTAATGGTCGTAACACAAGACGTTGTTGTTACGGTTTGGAGATTTAGCTATCTGTTGGGTAGGCTTTGACCTATTAAAATTATTTCTACGCCAGCTGCCTCTACCTGACGTTTTAAATGAATTATTTTTGTTACGTTTATCACTATTTACGTTACTATTTTCTTTGTATGCAGCAACCTGTTTTTCCAGCGCATCTATACGCTTATTTAATTCATTTGAGACATCCTCCTGGACTACCTGAACTGCAGAAACAATGTTATTTTTTCTTTTATTTTGTAACCTGTAAACCTCGCCTGCTATTTCTAATTTGCTTGCGAGTGTTTGCCCAGGAAGCTCAGGACCCATGCCAACAGCAACCTCACCAGGCAACCGTTCCTTCCACATTTCAAGTACAGTCTCTTGAGGAATTTGTGCACCAACTAGGTTGGTCAATTGCTTAAAAAATATTGAAGGTTTGTTTCCCTCCATCTGCAAGTTTACGAATTTATCCAATCTTTGCTGTGGAGTTTCTTCGAATTCCTTGATCAATTCAGCTTTTACTGCTCCATATCTAGTACCTTCGGGTGCTTGCTTGATGGTTGTTGCTACCACCAACGTCTCATCCGGTTTCAAATTATATAGAAAACTCCATTGTTTGTCTGCATCAGTTGATATTTGTGAACTCACGAATTGGCTTTCCAGCAGCATAAACCATGAAGTAGGGTCGTGCTTCCAGAAGCTTTGAAACTTTAGCTGTTTAGGCCTGTTGGTGTTACTTGTAGCTTGCGTTTCATAAGCATTGCGAGAAGTAGGATTTTGCACACCAGGAAAATTTCCTGGCAAAGTGCTTCCAGTATTAACCACTGCGGCAGCTCTTTCTGCAGACTGCCACAATATCAGCCTTGTCAAGCTTTCAACTTGATTCTTCAGCTCTCGCAATTTCATGACTGAAGTTAAATTGCTACTAAAACTACCAAGCACGTTATTCCCCGTCACATTAAGATTTCCTGGATTGATAATCGGCGGTGTATAAACTACACTATTGCCACTATTTACTGGGTTACCTCCCCCTAACGAGCTAGGTGCAGTATTATTTTCCGAACTTACTGAAATAATTCCTTCTGCTGTACCGGTTACCTGCGGTATACCGTCTTTACGCGCCTGATTATTATCTACATTATCTACCTTATTTTTCGGTAACGTTCCTGTACTATTATTATTTTTCGCTTTATCCGTTTCACTCACTTGCCCTGAGGCATTCTCATTCTCGTTTTCATTCATACCTGGCAGGAAGGTTTTACCACTTGTCGTCGTACCACGTGGCGGGGTACGTGCCAGTCTATTCGCTGCACCGAATGGGTCACTTGTTTCCTTATTAAAATCGCCCATCAACGCTCTTTTGGACTTACAAAAACGCAACGGCAAAGGCACTTGCCACAAAGAGATAGCTGTCCAAAACACACAGTACACACACTACATACATTGCAGCCGAGATGTACGCGCGGTCGAAGGACTGGGTCGTGGGCGCCCTCGGGTTAACACCGCGTTACTATCTCTAAAGCCTAGGACCGACGACTGGCGCTTTGCTCAGGAGTATCTACACGGCAACGCAAAATTGATACTCGTCGCAGCTGTTGTCTTAATACAAACCAGCCGCAATCCTGGCGGTTTGCAATGATCGACATAACAAAAAGGTATGATGCAAGAGCGCCCTCAACGCGTCGTTCGGCCGCACGCACAGCTGGGCAGCCAAAAGAATCTTAAAAACGATGCACACACATACACGGAACCCGGACGTTGCACGCTCACTGTTCTAATCTAACTGATAATATCAAAAAATTCCTTTAAAACGGCTACGTTAAACCAGACATGAATTTACTAATGACTACAAGCAGGTGACAAGAAAAGTTTTTCATTTGTTAAATTATTAAAGATGATATTTAAAATAAAGATTTTTTTTTTTTTTAATGCATTAAAGTTTTTATTACAATAAATAAAACGTTTCGACTCACCCGCTTGCAACACTCGACGCTCGCCGATAAAAAATTTTTGCTTTATTATTTTATTATTATTTTTTTTAAAGAGTTTAAGAAATCGCAAAAAGGAAAAAGAAAGAAAATCGCATTAATAAACAATTCTATCCGAGAAAAATCTTCAATTCATGTAAAATTTTATGTTTTCAAAATGGCGGTCGAGCGTCGGTTCTTATGTAACGCAGTACGTTATAAGCACAAAATGGCTACACGAATACAGGACCCAAACCTCATACTGATATTCAACCTCCTTTTCCTTTTCTTTTATTTATTTAATTAAAATGCAAAATTGACATATAAAAAAAAACTTTCTTTAAAAAATTAATCAGTTGTCGTATGAAGGTTAGGTCGCGCATTAAATAAATAACCCTCCGCCTCAACGAATGTTAGTGAAAAAAGAAAATTCGCCGATACAGAACGCGCGTCCCGGAAACACGTCATCAAAAAACTTTGTTACGTCACGCTTCTTTCTCGAACCTTCGTTCGCCCATGCACATCTATATGTATATATATATATATATATATATATATCTCTCTATATAATAAAGATATATCGCCTACGCCGCCGCCGCCGCCGCCGCCGCCGCCGCCGTGTATAAGAATTTTATGTGCCCTCAGTTAGCTGAAATTCAGCTAAAATTTAGCTGAAAGTTAGCTAAAAGTTAGCTGAAATTCAGATAAAATTTAGCTGAAAGTTAGCTGAGAGATAGCTGAAATTCAGATAAAATTTAGCTGAAAGTTAGCTGAGAGATAGCTGAAATTCAGATAAAATTTAGCTGAAAGTTAGCTTAAAGTTGGCTGAAATTCAGATAAAATTCAGCTGAAAGTTAGCTGAGAGATAGCTGAAAGGTAGTTAATTGTTAGCTAATTTAATTAATTGTTATCTAATTTAAGAACGTTCTCTTGGAAATTGATATTGATTTGATAATTGATATTGACAATGGGGGGTTGGCGAGCGAAGCGAGCAGGGGGGAACCCCCCTAGTATATATATATATATATAAATATATATATATATATGTATATATATGTGCGTTGCGACGCCAAGATGGCTGCCAAAAACGCTTTTTTTTCCTTTTTTTTTTCTTTTGGATTTTTTTTCTTTTTTTTAACACAATTTTTCGTTTACAATCTTGTATTTGATTAACACTTTTTTTACTTTGCGCAAGAACTAAGAACGCTTTTAAGGTTAGTACGAAAATAATACGCGCACGCACTTAATAAATACCTTTTACTAATGTGCAGCGGGGCTAAACGAAGACAAGCAGGCAGGCTGATGATGTTACCACGACGATGCTCTGCCGATGCCGTTGACGATGACATTGCTCAGAAGCCCCAATGGCCTCGAGATCCTGCTGAATAATCCGGGTGCGACCTCTCTCTTTTACTCTTGTAACAAGGAGGCGCAGCGTCAAATTATGACGCAAATTGCTTGACGGTTGATGAGGAGAAGAAACAAAAAACCTCTACTATTTTCTTGTGAGTAGCAGGTATAGCGCCAAACTGCGACGCAAATCAATTTTTCGCTGTCTAAACCTCTCCCTTTTACCTTTGTAACAAGGAGGCGACAAGCAGGCAGCAGCAAGAACAGCAACTGCGAAGTTTCGTGTAGAGCCGAAATGGACGCTGTCGTTGTGTAATGGACTCGTCCGCTTCCTTCAAAATGGAGCACTCCTCTTCCTTCAAACTTGCCAAAATCAGAGACAAAGAAAAATCCTCCTTCCTTCAAGTTTTCGGGGTCACCAGTATAGACAATTGGTAGTTGTTGAAGCGTGTTTGTCCACTTAATTATTGTGTAAGATATCAATGTGCCTACATATGGAGGCATGCGTGTAAAGGATTGGAAGGAATCTAGGCAGAAGAGAAAAACCAAGATTAACTACTGTTACAATATTACGCCGGGACTGCCGGCTATAAGTCTTTATTTGGTTTACAGTGCTGAGGCTCTAGCACGACTGACTAACGACGCCGACGCGTCCCGCAATGAGGCCCGAAAGCCCTCTACAGTAGATTTTGACATGCGCACTTAGGCGCTTAGCGTGTAGACACCTACACGCATTTACATACACACCTATTTGCATATTTTAAAATTTTGCGGCCAAAAATTGTGTTTGGTGAAAATTTTTCTTAAAAAATAAATTTTTTGCGTTTTTTGGTCCTCTGTGGCAGCTTGGAGGCTGAAATTTTGCATTGAAACATTTTTTAACATACTTTATCGTATAAGCAACAAGCCGTAGCAATCCTGGCTAGAGCAATTTCACTCCCCTTATCCTGCTATAGATTTTGAGTACATTTTGCAACTACATGCACAGACCACTTTATGGTCCCTTCATATACTGCCCCCTTCCTCCCCAATGCAGGACTTCATTTAAATTAACGTCCCTACTTATAATAAGAAATTTCACACAAGTCGTATTGGCATACATAAAAAATGTGCATCATGTCCTATACTCTTAATACCTGCAAGGCTTACAATTTTATTATTAATTATATTACAGCTTGTTTCTGTAAATCTCGCATTACAGATCTTACAAATAGAATAACAATATTTGCCCATTTTATTTTACAGTTTTATTACTTACAACTTAATACAAAAATAATGTTTATATTCCTTGAACATTTGTTGAACGAACTTAATTGTACTTGATTTAGAGAATATTTGTTGTGATGTCAACTGTAATAATATACACAATCAATCAGTTATAAATATCACTTATATAATTGAAGCATTACAAAAATATAAGTATGTGCACGTAATTATGGTAAAAATCCTATTTACAACAATAAGTTATATTATTAATTAAAAACAATACTTATGTGGACTAAAAAATAAATAAGTTGGAGAATATTTGAAGAGTTCAATAAATCAAGGATTTTTGGTGGTGGAGGCAGTCAGATTGTCCTTCAATTAATTAATTAATTTTATTTTTAGGATTCAAAGGAGTTAATTTTTAAGTTTTACATTTTAGATTCTTCGAGGGTGATTATAAACAGGGGCATTCTGACTGCCCATCTTTATTTATTATTATTTTTTTATATTTTTTTTCATTTTATATTTATTTATTTATTTATTTTAATTTTAACTGTAACCTGACTATTTTTATTTTGACTGTAAAACCGATAGAAATATTCTTCAATTTACAATAAGTTATAAAAATATTATTCGCTCATGTGAATATCCAGTTGTTATACGCTTAAGGTAATAAACATCATTATTGTTGCTAAGCATTACGAATTTTCTTAAAAGTGAACATTGTAAGCAAGAATGATATAAAACATTTAGTGTTAGCTAGGTCTTATTATTCACATACAATCCGTATATAAAAACCTTTACGAAATTTAACGCACGTGAGTGTAACGTTCTTCATATTTTTTTTTTTCAAACATTATAAAAATTATAATTCTGCAAACATAATAATATCAGAGGTTGCGTACTGCGTTAGATTTATTAACTTTTGGTCAATTAAAAGTTGTTTACAAACAATAAAAATAATCAAACTTTATACCTAATAACAGCGTGGTGCCCTTATGAAAAATCGTGTAGGAAAAACTAGATGCAACTACAGGGATTCCTGTGAATATTCCTGCAGTTTTTTCGCCTACACGATTTCCTGCAGGCAGGTTATTCACTAACTTTTTAACGATAACGATTGACTTAACGTTTCGACGTCGGAAAGCGTTAAGGACTCTACTTTTTCAAGTAATCAATAAACACATATGAAAAAATGTTTTAGCTTATTATTAAATCTTTGACAACAGACATTTACAAAATAAATATTCAAAATTAAAAGAATTTCAAACAATTATTACATCAAAATAAACATGATTACAAAAAAAATTGTTTAAGTTTTTGACATATTTATACGCAAATAAATTATAATTTTACTAGTTTTTTTGTAGATTTATATTAGATCTTGTATTATGAAAACTTAAGTAATATTTTATTACTTATTTAATTTTATATGCTACTAATTATATATCCAAAATAATAATTAGAAAAAATATCATGATCCACTCATTTTAAATCCCAATACAGAAAAAAAGGAATTTTAACAACATTTGCCTTAAAACACACAACACGTAACATTCATATTAGAAATATATCTGTATTCATGTTTCTATTATATATTCTTCTAACTCAACATTATCCAAGCCAACATTTTTATTTTGAAAGACGAAATTTTAAAAACTAATATTTTTAAGTTCAGCAGCAAACTGAACAATTCAATCGAGAAACTGTAGTTGATGCTATAGAATATAAAATGCAAATTTAGATTAATATATAATTTTATTGAAAAACGTTTTTTATTGGTGATAAGATAAGTTTATTTAAAACAATATTTATATTATTTTTTCTGTTCGTTTTTATTAAAGTACATATAAGTCACTTTAAAACCTGCAGATCCAATTGAATTTTAAATTATACACAATTTACCATTTAACCATGTATGATTACAAATAATTTTTATGATTACTAATGTAAATAATAATAAAATAATGTTCCCTTTATATATATATATATATATATATATATATATATATATATATATATATATATATATAGGTATATACATACACTGACAGTAAAGATATCTCGATTCTCTTAGATATAACTTAAAATCTGTGAAGCAAGAAATTAATTCAAACATCTAGTTACCTACATCTAAGAAATTATTATTCCATTTGAATAATCAAATCAAGTCGGAGTAATTCTTTTGTTTCTAGAAATCTTTTCTGTCAATGCATTTACATATGTTATGCATAATATAACGTTTTACAATTTAACGTACGATTTACAACCGAGCTTCAATTTGGTTGTAAAATTTGTCGATAAAATCGACTTAGCGCTTCAGTTTAGAACATTTTCGTCGTTACGTCAACATGATCTCTGATAACGTTCGCGATATTCGATAGTATTTGCTGAAAAATGATTACTGCGCATGCGCGCGTCGGCGTTAAGCTTGCCGTTAGACGTTACGATATTACTGAATAAGCCCCCAGGGTTTCTTAAGAGCATGACGAAGCTGTCCGCCGTCTAATAATATTTCCAATCTTAACTTATGAATAAACGATGCGTTTAACCGAGTTTCTTTGCTACAAAGAAAAAATTTGTAAGATTAAACTCTAGTCCGGACAACTCAAGAAATCTACCAAAATATTATACATACAAAGTTATAATAAAAACTTTCAATGTGTCGTATTTTAAGGTTAGGTTTGTCGAGTTTGATATCTAATTTCCAATCCAAGCTCATAAAAAAATAACAAGCCCAAATGATTTTTTATTTTAACAAAAATTATTGTATAAATATAGCTTTAGTGCGGACAAGTCATTATATTTGTTTAATTGAAGAATTTAAAAAGATATTGATAAAATAAAAAACGCAAAACTCGATTGCTGCAGCTCTGACATGCCGTTAAGGGTTCTTGTTTAGAAATGTATAAGATTTTCTGTGGGGTAGCCTTAAGAAAATTTTACAGTATTTCTTTAAGGTGCTCTTGAATGTCACCGCTTCAGAAAATGAGCCTGTAGAACAATTTATAGGAAAATCAACAAATACTGTAGAAGATTATATAGATTATCCTGCAGAAAAATATGAAGATAAGTTTACAAATATTTTAATGAAAAATTAAACCATTGTTGTTATAGAATAAATAAATATATAAATATTCTCAGATGTTTGTGAGTATTTATTGTACAGACAAAAAAAGAACACTATGCTCAGAATGGTATGCACTATGATATGCAGAAAAAGTATATTAAGCAACGACGCACGTGCAAGTACAAAAGAATTTCACGATACACGCTCGTTGCCTTCTGTTCTTCTTATAGAGCACGCGAACCAATCAAGCGCACACTGTCGGTAATATTCTTATGTTCAGAGATCTACATTATTAACAGATCGCAGAATATACGATTGTATTCAATCCAACCTGACAAAACTCTCACTCAATCTAATATTTTGCACGTTATAATTTATACATTCATATCAAGTTTATACATTAATGATTTAAATTTTTTATTACGTTATGTTTATGTAAAGGAATGAGCCGGGCTGTGGCACAGTCGGTAAGAGCATTGGATTCGTATTCTTGGGGGACCGTGGATCGAATCCCGCTCGCGGCTGTTTTTCAAGCAAGCACCTCATTTACATGTGCTTTGTTCTTATGAACACACTTTCGAGCTCCATCGTTAAAGGACGAAAAGTAACTCAGTTGCTTGAGGCAGCTGGCTTGCGTCCTAGCGGATCGGGGTTTGACTCCCTGGGAAAATTGGGAAAAACAATTTTCGTAGTTTTCCGTGGGGAAGAGAACCCGAAGAACGCAAAAAAACTACAAAATAGAGAGTTCCTCGGAACAAAAAAAAAAAAAAAATTGATGATGGCCTATGACGAAAAGTCCAAAGGCCAATAAAAGATGTAAAGGAATCAGCCAACTGTTCAGTCGTTGACATATATAATACATTAATTTCACTTCAAATTTGTTTTGTCCTATTGGCATTAGTTTCAATTCCCAATGCCTTTTATGAATAGAAATTGCAGTACGCTCTTTGTGTTCTAGTAAAACTGGCACTTGATAAAAACTTGAGGCCACGTAAATGCAGAAAACTATCTCTGGTAGAAAATAGACCATTCAAGAATGGTCATTCATCATTTACAAATAAGTTTTTTTTGGTCAATAAATATAATCAAAAACTGATCGAAAGATAGTGAAATAATGGATATATATTTTCGTATATTCACATATATCCATGCACATATTCTAGTGCGTTGATAATTAATATTAACATATAATAAATAGATTGTTTAAACTTTCAAAATTTCGTTTAATTTAGCTACATAATATTTATTTGAAAATTTATATTGAGGCATTTACGCCTGAATACGCATGAATGTATTAGGAGAGAAAGAGAGAGAGACGTTTGCGAACATGTAACTGCGCGTGTTTCCTAAACCTAAAACGCAGAAAACATCATAAAAACTAATTCTAAAATTTTATAAAAACGAAAAAAATCGTTCCATTACTGTTATAATTGATGATAGCACCAATATTTCGGGTATTATAATATATTTTATAATGAATTTACTTAAATTGAAACTACTATTAGTAGCATTATTTGTTTAAATAAGTGCGTTTATTTTACGTGTCATAACGGTTAATTTTTCTGACGCTAGTTAAATACTAGCTGCACTTTCTCGTAAATCATGTTTCGTTAACCTGAAGGCCACTTTAGCCTCAGGACGTCACCTACTGAAAATAAATAGATTATCTAAATTTTCAATTACGATTCTAATTGCGCTTCCTTGTAGATGATGTTACGTCATTCTACAGATCACCTTAGGGACCTGGCCATCATCTACAGGACGTGACTGATACTTTCTCTGAGAGCATACATCGCTTTGGATGAAAAGTACAAGTGCTGGGAAGGGATATAGAAGAGAACCGAACGCGCGTTCTCGTACACGCAGCTACGCCCATGCTCCTTACCGTTACCAGCACTCGTACATACATGCGACGCGCGATGGACATTACACATGTAAGTAATAATCCATTTATCTCTCTCTTTCCACAGCATTGATAAGTGTTTTAACTATGAGAAGTGGGAGCGGGTAGATGCTGTGTGGGAGAGAAGCGGCAAAGAGAGCGTCGGCGGCTCGAATGAGAGCTGACCTGTAAAGGCCGAATTTGTAAGAAGATCACTCTTCTGCTTTCCTTCAACAATAAAGTGTATTAAAATTAAATCGCGTGTTAAAATGTGTTTTATTGCGAATGGCAGATAGTGCGACAGCGAAGCTATCTAACTAACGTTAGATAGCAAACCCGTTCATTTGCCATCAGCGTTGATTGCCTTTGTTGCCGCGTTTTAAAGTAATGTGTTCATCATTTTAAAGTTAAATTGTTTGGAGTTAATTTTATAAATAATAATTTACTTTTGCGGTTTTAATTATTGTTTACTTGAATTGAAATTACTTATAATACGATTATGATAGAAATTAATTAGAGGCATAGCTTTATAAAAACCTATATTCCTTATACCTTGTTCCTTCATTGAGCATACGATCCCGAAGCAGTCAGGCATGGCATCCTGGCTGCAAACAGATTAGCTTTTATCCTATACATATGAACATTACAAATTACACATAAGAATTAGTAGATTGTTTTTCCCGTGATGGCTTCACCGCACTATTCAACCTTGTTATAATTTTTGTCAAATTCACGTTATAAGTATATTAATAAAATTAAGAACATCATGTTTCTCAAATTGAATTTCATTTATCAAATTAAAAGAGGCCCAACGTATCGTTCTCTTACTAAAAGAGAAACGACGTTTCTACTCACACAGTAAACATAACAAGTGACTGCTTAGTTTTTCCTTAATAAAAACTAAGTATCATAACAAATAATTGAGGTAGAGTAATATCCCTAAATATCAACTGTAATTTTTTAATCATAAACTTAAGTAAAGATTTACTCAAATATTTCTGCATTGAGTCAACGTTTCAAATACGCGTGAATTTGACAAAATATAATTAAGCTTGCGATAGCAGCAGCTTACATTCCTAATTTTCAATTATAATACCAGCTGCACTTACCTGTGGATGATGTTATGCCAACCTAGAGGTCACTTTAGCCACCTGGACATCGTCTATAGGAAGTGACTAAAATTTCTGAATATTAAATTTCATTATTAGCTGTACTTCTTCGTAGATGATATTACGTCAACCTAGATCATCTTTGACACTTGAACATTGTCTGTAGGAAGTGACTCATATTTCTGAATACTTAATTATAATATTAATTTACCTAGTATTATGCACACCTAGTATTATAAACGAAAATTCGAAATATTATTATCTTCCTGGACTGATGTTTAGGTGACGAGACCAACCTCCAGCTCAACGAGACATTAACTACAGAGAAGTGCATCTAGTATTATAGTTGAAAATATGTAAATTTTAGTCACTTACAGGAGATGACCTCTAGGTCAAGGAAAGATTATTCACGAGTACAATATAAAGATATACGTTACAATATAAAAATATATCTGGTCAAGAAAGAAATATATTATTCCGATGCCGCAAGAAATACACAATCAATTTGATTTTTTTTATTGAAGTATATATTTAGTAAAGGATGGCCGTAATGGCTGCCCTTGTTAATGGGGCCTTGTTTTGTTGTTGTGTGAATTATGAGTGTTTTTTTGTGAATTTGGTAGAGAATTAATTGTGAGAAAGTGTTTTAGAGAAGGGAAAATAAGGTGTGATTAATTATTTGATATAAGAAGAGCGGAAGGTGAGAGAGAGTGCTAAGAAAGGAGTGTGTAAGGAAGCGTGTTAATTTGGAGGTTAAGTTTGGTGTGTGCGGTGAAAACAGAAGGTGAGTAGATATAGTGTGCGTGTATAGAATGGATAGCAAGGATAGTGGAATAATAGTCCTAGATTTATTAGCACAAAAAGCGAAGACAATATTGTGGTGATAAAGAGAGAGAGAAAAGATAGTATAAAGAAGTCAAAGGATATAGAAAGAGTACAAGTAGAGAGACCTGAAGTAGAAGAAGTCGAAGTAGAAGAGAGTGCAAAGAAAAAAAGATTGAGAGAAAGCCCAGAGGAGAGAGAAAGAAAAAAGGCAGTTAGAGAAGCAGAAAGAGATAAGGTGTGTGAAACTGACAGCGAGGAGGAAGATTTAGACATTACGGCGAAAGAGGCAAGTGAAAAGGAAATGGAGAAAGAAAAGCTGGACAAGATAATGAATATGCTGGCGGGTATGGAATTAGAGTCTAAAAAATTTAGAGAAGAAATGAGAAAGGATGTTGAAGAGTTCAAGGAAGGATTAGGAAGGGAAATTAAAGGTGTGGAAGAGAGAATGGATATAAATATGAGGAGATTAGAAGAGGAAAGAAAAAGAGAAGTAGACTTATTTAAAGAGAAATTTGAAATGATCAGTAAGGAGAGAAATGATAGAAAAGCATGGGAGGAAAAGAATTTGTTGGAAAAAGAAAGGATAAAGAAAGAGGTGGAAGAAAATAAAAAGAAGATAGAGGACATAGAAAGGAGGCTTGGGAGGGAGAATGAAGGTACAGGGGAGCAGATAGTGGGTGGAGGAGGTGAGTCAAAGAAAAGAGAAGAAAAAGAATTATTATGGTTGGCAGAAATAGAAGAGAGAAAAAGGAAGAGAAATAATATTGTAGCAAAAGGGGGAAAGATAGAGGAAATGGATACAAAAGAGAAAATGGTCAATTGGATAAGTAAGAATATGGAAGTGGAGGCCAAAATAAGAAAAGTTTGGAAAATAAGAGGAAAAGAAGATTGTATGATTATGCAATGTGAAGATTGGGAGAGTAAAGAGAAGATATTGGAGAAAAAAAGTAAACTGAAAGGTACTAATACATATTTAGAGCACAATTCTACTTGGAGAGAAAGAAAAAATAAATATATTATAAAGTGTAAGGCAGAAGAACTAAAAGCGGAAGGTAAAAGCGAAAGAAGGGGAAAGAGTTGGAAAAAGAAATGAAGGGATATGATATTATTTGTATGCAGGAAACATGGATGGAAGAAAAAGGGAAGGAGACATTAGATAGGATTTTGAAGGATTATGAATATGAAGCAAGGTGGGCAAAGAGAGAGAGAAGAAAAGAGGAAGACCTAAAGGAGGATTAGTGCTAGCGATAAAAAAGGATAGAGGGATCAAGGTTGAGTGGGGAAAAAAGGAGACAGAAGAAGTAATATGGTGTGTGATATCGGATAGGAGCTGTAAATTAGTGCCCTATTAAAAAAAAACACGTGTTTGTTGCACGTGAAAAAACACGTGTAAAATACACGTATTTTTTACACGTGTTTTTTACATGTAAAATTTGCGTGTTTTTTCACGCATATTTTTCACGTGTTTTTTTCACGTGTATTTTTCAGGTGTATTTTTCACATATTGTTTTATAGCTTTTCGAAGAGCTTCTACTGTCCGGCCTCTTATATCTGCGTTTCCCAAATTTGTGTAAGGGATGACAAAATTTAGAAAAACGCCACCTAGCGACTCAAAGTCAAACTTGACTAGTTTGACTTCAAGTCGCTAGGTGGCGTTTTTCTAAGTTTTGTCATCCCTTACACAAATTTGAGAGACGCAGATATAAGAGGCCGGACAGTAGAAGCTCTTCGAAAAGCTATAAAACAATATGTGAAAAATACACCTGAAAAATACACGTGAAAAAAACACGTGAAAAATATGCGTGAAAAAACACGCAAATTTTACATGTAAAAAACACGTGTAAAAAATACGTGTATTTTACACGTGTTTTTTTCACGTGCAACAAACACGTGTTTTTTTTTAATAGGGTGATAGCTGGAGTGTACATGAGAGATACAAGAAAGAAGAACAAAGAAGTGCTTGAAAGAATCAATGAAGAGAATAAAGAAAAAGGAATTTTGATGATAGGAGACTGGAACGCAAGAGTTGCGGAGGAAGGTGGGAAGATAGATGTATTAAAAAATGAAAAGGGTAGAAAATCGAAAGATAAGGTATTTAATAAGGATGGAGAGGATCTGGTTGAATGGTTGAGTGAGCAGGGGCTATATATAGGGAATGGTTGTATTTCAGGAGATGAGGGAGGGGAATGGACCTTTGTGAGTGGGGTAGGAATGTCAGTCATTGATTTTATGATAATAAATGAAAAGATGGAAGGGTGCATGGAAAAGATGAAAATAAAGAGGAGTGAGTTGTCAGACCATATGCCAATGGAATGTGTGATTAGAGCAAGGGGTTTGATAATAGAAAGGAAGGAGGAAGAGAAAAGGTGGGAAGCAGTCTGAGGAGAGAAGGAAGTTGAATGGTATAGAAACAATTTAGACAAGTTGGAAGTAACAGATGATTGGTTAGAATTAAAAGAAGGGATCAGAAAATCAATGAAATGGAGGCTTATAGGGGTAAAAAATGAGGAGGATATAGAAGATTGGTGGGACGAGGAATGTTCTATGAGAAAAATGTTGCTGAAAGTGAAACTAAATGAAGTCATGTCAGGAAGAGCAGATAGAAAGGGATATGCAATGGAAAGAAAAAAGTATAAGGAGTTTATAAGAAGGAAGAAGGAATGGAAAGGAGAAGAAATTATTGAAAAGATAAAAAATGATAAGTCAGGTTGTGAATTTTGGAAAAGAATTAATAGAAATAGTAGGAAAAGAGTGGGTATATCTGAGAAAATAAGGGAGGAAGACTGGTATAGGTTTTTTGGCAATAGTGAAAATAATAGAAGCATGCAGGGGGAAGAGGAGTACAGAAAGGAGAATGGTAAGGAGGAGACATTAAAAGAGGAAGAAGAGGTAAAGAGAGAGGAGATAAGAGATATTTTAAGCAGTCTCAAGAGAAAGAAAGCACCTGGATTGGACAGTATCCCGAATGAAGCTTGGCTGGAAGGTAATGAGGTAGTAGAAGAAAGTATTTTCAATATAATTAGGAAGATATGGAGAGGGGGTGGACTGCCGCAAGAGTGGAGAACGGGAGTGATTACGCCTGTATTTAAGAAAGGAGACAGGGACAATGTTGAGAATTATAGAGGTATTACATTAATGGATACAGGGTATAAAATATATGCGGAGGTTTTGAAAAGAAGATTGGAAAAAGAATTGGAGGAGAAGAAAGGCTTGAGTGATACGCAATTTGGATTTAGAAAGGGGTGTGGAACCATGGAGAGTATTTTTTGTCTTAAGACGATAATGAATAACCAGATAAAGAAGGATAAGTTAAGGTGATGGTGTTTTTTGCTGATCTGAAAGCGGCGTTCAATAGAATAAAAAGAGATACAATATGGAAGGAAATGGAAAGGCTAGGAATAAGTAATCGTTTGAGAAAAAGAATTGAAGAAATATATAAATGTACGAGTGCAAGAGTTAGGGTGAAAAACAAGCTTTCAGAAGAATTTACAGTGGATCAAGGTGTAAGGCAGGGGTGCCCGTTGAGCGCGATGCTTTTTAACATTGCATTCTCAAATTTGGAGGATGAGTTGAAAGGAGGGCAGATAGGAGGTGTTAAAATTGGAGAAAGGAGAGTGTATAGCCTGGCGTATGCAGACGATATTGTGCTTATGGCGAATGATGGGAAGAAGATGAAAAGCATGCTAAAAAAATTCAGGAAATTTATAATGAATAGAGGTTTAGAACTAAATGTGGAGAAATCAAAAATGATGGAGGTAAGAAAAGCGGGGGGAAAAAGGAAAAAGGATTGTTATGTATGGAATGGGGAAGAGATAGAAGAAGTAAAGATGTACAAGTACCTAGGTTTTGTAGTACAAAGAAATGGAAATGACAGAGAGCATATCAAAGATATAATTAGAAAAGCCAACGTAAAATTAGGCAAAATATGGAGCATTGGGGAGAGACTGTTTAGGAATGAATGGAAAAGCAGGATGAGGCTATTTGATGCAACAATAGAAAGCATGGTGTTATATGGTGCTGAGTTATGGGGTTGGCATGGATGGGAGGAAATAGAAAGGATTCAAAAAAAGTACAAAAAATAGGTATTAGGATTATAAAGATCAACTCCAGACTGCATCTTAAAAATAGAAACGAAAAGATTTAGTACGGAGATAAATGCGTACGGAGATAAGAGCGGTAAGGTTTGAATATAAAATAAGCGAAAAACTGGAAGGCTCGATAACGAGAGTTTTCTGGGAGGAGAGTAAGAAAGAAAGCAAAAGGGAGGAAAGGCTGGAAAATATCAAAAGAAGGAGAGGAAGGAATACGGAAGCGGAAACAACAAGGAAGAGGATGCAAAGAGAAGAGCTGAAAAGAAGAGGTTTAGAGAAAAGAGGTTATTCTATTAAAGAATATTATAGAAGAATGGATAATGAGGAGTGCGTAGAAATTGATGTAGGTGAGAAAAGTAAAGAAATTGAATGGGCCGAGATGTGGGACAGACTAGAGAAATCAAAATATGCTTTAGAATATAAAATTATAGCGAATGGATGGACCGAAGGACAAGGATACCTAAATGATAGAAAAGGTGAAGAAAGCAAGGATATAAAAAAGATTGCAAGGTTTAGAATGGGAAACGAATGCAGAGCAAATAAATTCTGGATGAAAAGAGAAGATAGATTATGCAGGGTGTGTGAAAAGGAAGAAGAAACTATGAAACATATAGTGGAGAGTTATAATGGAACAAAATCTAGGGACAAGGATTGGGTTAGAGGATTGTCAGAGGCGGAAGGAAGAGAAGCTTTGCTGTGCAAAATAATATGGGCTCGAAAGGAAGCAGAAAAAAGGAAAGCAGAAGCCTAGAGAAACTTACAAGAGCATGATGTAAAAGGAAAAAAAAAAAAAAAAAAAAAAAGAGTTACTAGTTATAGGTTTTTTCTCAGGAGAGTAAAGGTAGTTGGTAAGGAAAGCTAGAACTGAAGAGAGATAATGAAGGGGAGAGAAGAGGGCAGCAGCTGAGAAATGAGAGAAAGGTAAGGTTAGATGCTGAAAGCAACACGTGGCAGTGGATAATTAGGAGCTTGAGTTTAGATAAGTTTTGAAGAATAGAGTAGAAAGAGAAAGTGAAAAGGAGTGCAAAAGGTGATAAGTGGAGAAAAATAAGATAAAGATTGCAGGTGTCATGTGTAATTTTAAAGGAGATAGGGATAAGTTGAAAGTAGTGGAAAAAAGTATGAAACAAGTAAAGGAAAGCATTGAGAAAATGAGTAGAAAATGGGAGAAGAATAAAGCATGGTGTAAGAAGGTGGGAAAAAGATTAAGGAAAATAGAAGAGAAGAACGAAAAAGTTAAAGAACTGGAAGAATTAATTAGCGACTTGATTAAGGAGAATCAATGTCGAAGAGTGGAGATTAAAAAGTTAAGAAAAATAATGAGTGACTCAAAAAAGGCGGATACAGAAGCAGAAGAAGAATCAGAGATGGAGGTGTACGATGAGAGAGAAAGTAATGATAGTGAAGAAGAGAAAGAGGAGAGAATGTGTGATGTTAAGAAAGGAAAGGGAATAATGTATATGTGTAAAATGTATGGAAAAGGTAGGGTGTTATTTTTGAAAAGAGGAGAGAAAAGTATGGAAGAATTAGAAGCATGGATTGAGAAAGGGATAGGTAAGGCGAATTGGGCTGTTGAATCTTTAGGAGATGGAAAAAACGCAGAGTGGTTAATATTTGAAGAGAAGATGGAGAGAGATTTGCTATTAAAGAAATTTAGGAAAGAAATACTAGAGAAAGGATGCATGGTTGACGAGCCGCTAATGGTGTGGGAAAGGGAAGAGAGAGCGAGAAAAGAAAGAGAAATGAGGGAGAGAAAGAGAAACAGATTAGCAAGAGAACAGAGAGGTGAGGAGAAGAAAGCAAGGGATAGGTCTGTACAAGATAGATTGTGGAGAAGGAGAAGATTTGAGGAGTAGTAGGAGAAGAGGTTTGAGATAGAAAAGAAAGAAGGAGAGAGAGTAGCTGTGGGGTTTCAGCTGAAGAAGAATAGAAGGAGAATAAATGGTTTTTTTGTATTAAATAAAATGAAATAGAATGATTTGTAATTTTTTCAATACACTAATGTAAGACACGAATAAATAAACAATGACACTTACACACAGACACATTAAGTAAACAATGTAAAGATTCAGAACAACTGTATAGTGATTGAAAATAAAGATATATTATTATTATTATTATTATTATTATTAATATAATAATTTTTAAAACTATATTTAGTAAAATTATAATTTGGTATTTAACTTTATTTTACTAGTTTTTGACCATTAACCGTCGTCTGTTAGCAGATGAACTGATCATTTTCTAGTGATTGTTGGTCAATTATTAACCGATTTTGAAAAAAATGGTTGGAATATGACCAGTTTATAATAAAAATTTCTACCAGGGATCTTATTCCTCCTAATTGGTCAAGGATTTCATTTATTGACGGCAATATAGTTCGGGTTTCCTCCTACACTACCAGTCAATTGCTTTTGTCTACCCTAGAGTAAAATTTATTAATATAAAAAGTTTTATATCTTCGAAACTAATGATTACATCCTCAAAACCCAAGCATTCTAGACTAGAAATAAAACATTTTTTCTTCAATATAAAATTTTATATCTTTCTAAGTTTATGAGACAATCATGATTGAAAAAGCACTTTATTGAAAGCGAAAAAATCAGCAGAGTGTTACACGAAGAGCGTCGTTTAGTTGCGAGGTACAAGAAGCAAGTCCCGATCTATTAGTCAATCGAACCGCCCATCTATCTGAGCTATGCACCGCTTGCGGGTTTTATTTATACGGCCGTGAAGAGCGCCGTATGAATACAAAGCTTTAAGAGAACGCGATATCAGGTCAAGTTACCGTTGCGAGGAACATAAGGCTGCCAATCGCCTCTTTATATGGAACGTTACTCGCGGAGTTTTCACTGGTAATAACATAACGAAAATATGCTCAGATCGGCTATAACTTTAACAAGTTAAGCATCTTGCAGGCGAAATTTATTTACAATCTTTTCTGCATACATTTTTTGATGCAAGAAAATTGACTTATTTTCTAAGTATTCTATTTCTATGCCTAAGAACATTTTCTAAGTATTCTATTTCTATACCTATTCAAATCACTCGAAGTTTCTTTCAAAATTTTCTTTAGGATGTTTAATCAACTCATTTACACGACATTCACTTTTTGATGCGACGGCGCCATCATCAACGTAAATTATTAATATTAATAGCTCTTTAGAGCCTTTGCTTACAAAGACACACGGATCTGAGACAGTGGGGTACAAATTAAACTTTTTTAAACAATTTAGAAATTTTGTGTTCCAGCATCGCGCTGATTGCCTAAGTATAAACTTTTCTTTAAAAGACATACTCTATCTGTTCCGTCTTTATAACCTTCCGGTTGTTGCATATACACTGTTTCACACAGGCCTTTTTTTAAAAATCCGGACTTTACGTCGAACTGTTTACAGAACATATCTTTAGACACAATGATCGCAAGGAAAACGCGAATAGGTGTGTAGCGAGCGACCGAACTAAACATTTCTTAATAATCAATGTTTTCTTTCTGTAGAAACCCACGGATCAGAAGGCTAGCATGATATCTAATATCCCCACTGCTCGAATTTGACTTGACTTTATAAACCCACCGGTTAGAGAGCATTTTTGCGTTCGGGGGAGGATCTACTAAAGACCACGTATTATTTTTAAATAAAGCATCAATTTCCTCGTTCACTGCTGCTTGCCATGCTAATGAGTTTTCATTTTTAATAGCTTTGTTGTAACAAATAGGCTCATCGTATAAAGCAATAAATAGATTTTCTAAATTATTAATATCGTCGTCGTAAACAAAATTAGTAACTATATCACCACGATCAGGTACTTGAATATTTCTACAATTTCTTAAGTTATATCTTAAGAGCAGGCTGAACTATATGTCCTTGTCTAATAGCGTTTTTCATCATTTATATAAATACCATTGGCTTTAACACAAAAAAATGGCAGTCCTCGTTAGATACTCGTATAATAGATAATTTTTATAATAACAACAATATGATTTTATCACATAGTTTTCAAATAATATGAGACCTATTAACAATCTATAATGTAACCTATCTTTTTTGGTAGGTCTCATATTATTCAAAAACTACGTAATTAAATTATTTTATTGTTATTATAAAACTTACTTATTACACTAATATCTAGCGGGGCCTGCCATTTTTTTCATGTTATAACCAATGGTGTTTATATAAATTATGAAAAACACTATAAGACAAAGACAGATAGTTTGGCCTCTTCTTAAAGGTACAGTATTTACTTCTTGATCGTCAGTAATTTGTTCATTTTCATTATTAAAATTCTCAACGTTATTATTTGGTACGGTATTATTATTATTTACTTGAGCTTCTACATTGTTAACTATCTCGATTTCACGCTGTCCTTTTTCAAAATTTTCAAAAGTCTCATCATCAAAAGAAATTTGAAAATTATAAAAGACGTAATCGTCATTATTTTCAATAACTATATTTCTCGTGCCTTAATTTTAAACAAAACATTTCTATATTTTTTAACCTTTTTTGAATTATTTATTAAAATTTGATAACCTTCGGTGCAGTCGTCGTAACCGACTAAAATGCCCTTTTTTGCTTTGGCATCCCACTTTTTCCTACGGTTTTTAGCTATATGCGCGTATTCTTCTGTGCCAAAAATTTTAAAAGATTAAAAATCACTTTTTCTATTGTACCAAATATCAAACAGAGTCTTATTTTTAAAATGCGTTCTTCTACTCCGATTCAAGACGTAACAGGCTATATTTAGAGCTTTTGCCCATAAGTTGTTATCAAGATTTTTTGATAACAACATCGTTCGCGCAGCTTCAACCAAAGTACGATTTTCGCGCTCCGCTTTTTCATTTTGCTGAGTATCGATTACAGTGCGCTGATGCTTAATACCGTGTTCATACAAAATATCACTTAGATCCTCGTTTACATACTCCAGCCCGTTATCAGTTCGCAGAATATTTATTTTATTATTCATTTCATTTTCAATACGTTTAATGAAATTTACAAAATAATCTTTTACTTCACATTTACTATCAATAAAATAAAGCACTATGAAATTTGTATAATCATCCTTAAATAATAAAAAATATCGTGAATTACCAATTGAATTTATTTCTATAGGGCCATGAAGATTTGAGTATATTATATCGCCAACCCTTGTTGATTTACACTCGCTCAACGGAAAAGGAATTCTATGAATTTTACCGAGCACGCACCCATCAGAAAACGAACTCGATTCTTTGATCACAACATCGTTTTTATTAAAACATTTCTTTACGTCTTTGAAATTTTGGTGCACGAATCCCTCATGCCAAACTTGTAATTGACTTTTAGATTCATTCGACTTTTCAGCTATAAAAGGTTTTTCAATGTTTTTAATTACCTTTATTTTTATAATAAATAAATTACGATTTACAGATTTTTTACCGACCACAATCGTTTTATTATTACGCGTGAATTTAAAATTACAATAATCTGATACAAGTTTTATGCTTTTTGCAAACGCCGCATTCATTGAAAATAGATTGAATTTTGATCCTGGTACATACAGTACGTCAGATAAGTATTTTTTATTCCATGTGTTTCCGTCAAAACCATTACATTTATATTACCTATACCAGTTGCGTATATAATACTTTCATCGCCTAAGCGAATAGGTAGCTCCTTGATGGCTCGATGTATTGAAAAATAATTCAAATAGCCACTCATGTGTTGCAATGCGCCAGAATCAAAAAATTAATACTTCTCCCAAAACCACTTCGTCTTCGAATTTTTTCTTATAATTTAATAATTTTTACCACGTCACTTTCCATTTTTAAACACTTCAGCACTTTTTAAATTTATTTTTTAATAAGGCTTCGAATTCACTTGCCTGTGCCCATAACCTCTTAAATATAATGGTTAACGTAGTGGAAGATTATTGATATAATATACAAGCACTTCATTGAAAATGAAAAAATCAGCAGAGTGTTACACGAAGAGCGTCGTTTGGTTGCGAGGTACAAAAAGCAAGTCCCGATCTATTAGTCAATCGGACCACCCATCTATCTGAGCTTCACACCGCTTGCACGATTTATTTATACGACCGTGAGGAGCGCCCTCTTACATACAAAGCTTTACATAAATATAAAGCAACCAGTTAAATTACAAAAAGCATGCTCGTGATTTCTATTTCTTAACATAAGTGTTTCTGTACAAAAATTGTTTTATAAATATTTTATTTCTGTCCTCAAAATTCTTCTATTTCTATCTCAGTAGCTATTTTTATTTCTTCTTCTGATTTACTGACGATGTTGAGCGTAGTAGTTTTATTTTGTACCGTATATATTGCAGATGTTATGATATCTTTTGAATCGGTTATTATGTATTCTCCATCTGGTATGTCTATATTTATTTGTATAAGATTGACTCCTTGATTTACATAAACAGACTTCTTATTAAATTTGAATTGTAAAGGGTTATTTTGTAAATCAAAAATTCTTATATTTCGTTTTTCTGTATTTATTAATGCTCTATAATTTTGCAGCCATCCTTGGCCCAATAGCCAATCGGCATCAAGGAGTTATTTTATTGCTTGAAACGTGGTATATATAGTTTTTTTCAACAACATTCAATTTGCAGTTACCAAGCATTGTATGATTCCCGTGAACTATCTGTACTTTTTGCCTTGCTTTTGGTTGTTGTTTTATAAAAATATTATTAAGATCAGGCCGGACTCGCTGTCCTTGTCTAATTGAGATTTTAGTTATTTACTCAAGTATTAATCGGTGTATCTGCAAATTGAAGGTTGAGTGCGATAGATATTATTATTATGAACATCCATGCACAAGAAATAAAGATTCTACCGCTTTGTTTTTGAGTAAAGTAAGGAACGCCGAAGTAAAAGTTTATATTTATAATATTTTTGCGTTCCTTACTTTTCTCAAAAACAAAGCGATAGAATTTTTTCTCTTGTGCATAGATGTTCATAATAATATCTATCGCGCTCAACCTTCAATTTGCAGATACACCGATTAATACTGGAGTAAATAACAAAAAACTCAATTGTTACTCGGTCGGTATCAGATTTTACTCCGGCCTGGTCTTAATAGATAGCTTATAAATAAAATTTTACAGAAAGTTAGACTCGCCTTTATTTTACAGCTTGTCCTGCGGTGTGCTTAAGATTATTGTACGATTTACTTTAGATTTTTAGGAGTTGATGTTCTTTAAGATCTGGATGACTGCGTCTCTTTTAACAGCTGGCAATGCGAAAGTCCTCTTTTATTGTAAAGATGATCCTCTCTATATCCCTGGGGATGCAGACGTAGCTCGGTAAACCCTTCCACTACTGGTAATTTACACTTGAGAGTGAGAACTATTGTCATTAGATTCAAGAGGTACTCCAAGCAACGAATAAAATGTTTCTATCTAAAGATTTACAAATAAAAAAATGGTGAATGAAAAATGTTGATGTCCATCACAGTGGACATTAGGCTCATAAGGAAATTTTTTATTGAAATGTATACACTTTAGTTTTGCTTATTATAAATTTATTGTTTACACAAATTCTCGAGCATCATTTCAAAATATTCAACTTGTATTTGTGAAACATATATATGAATAGTACCTTTACGATATATTAACCATCTTATTCACAAATAGTGCTTATGAGCAAAGAAATGTAATTTAATAATATGTGTAATATCATAGATATAAATATGAAGTTGAGATTTCGTGAAATTATAAATTCAATAAATAAAGATGTTTCTGAAATAAAAGACGTTTCTGAAGTAAATGAAAATAAAGAATTTGGTGAATTCTGACGATAAAGTTGATTTATGTTTTGATATAGATTGTAATTATGGTTTTGAATTTATTGAAAAATCACATGAAGTGACTAGAAAAAAAGTCAATTGCATGGAAAAAACTCATATTTATTGTATTAAATGCTATATTTAATGCTATGTACATTTGTGTTTTGTAAAAGGAAGAAACTGTTTTCTAGTGTTTCATGTAGAACAGCTAAATAGATATTGAAAAAATTTTTTCTTATTACTTTGAATAATAAAATTTAAATGTATAAACTTAAAAATTATGTATACAATTCTAATAAATATATTTGGTTAATTACGATATAAAGATGAAAAACTCATGTTTATTGTATCTGTTACGACCGGATTTGGTTCGGTCGTTGAGTTCACAAAAAGAAATAAATTTCTTTTTATTGGGAACCAGTTTGTAGTCCCAGGACTTACCTGTCACCTTTTAATTAAATATTTATTAAAATTAAATTTTTATTTAGTTTTAAAATAATCAAATTTTTATAAAAAGTTAATAACAAGTTTTAATTACTTAAATAAATTCCTCTTTTTGTATTTTCTTTTATTTTTAATTTAATAATTAATAAACATGCTATTTATTATATATAATAATTTTCCTTACGATTAAATATTCCAAGAAGAGAAGGAGAAGATATATAAATGTATCCCTTGAAGTTCCGTCCTTTAATCTCCGCTTAGATTAACTTATTCCTACACGGTTAAGTTATCCGTGGCCAGATTAGTTTAGATTCTTGAACTCTCGGTCGTCCAGCGCTCAGCTACTTTATACGTTTACGTCGTCATTTGCACTTGTTTGTCCTTTTTTCACTAAATATTTACTGATTTAATTTTTGCCAAAATATTTATTTGTTTAAATGCAAAAATTGTAGTTTTATATTTTCTATACTATAATTTTTTTTTCTATTAGCGAAGTAGGTTTCTAAGCTACTTCCTAATGAATTTTATGATAAATAAAATTGATTCAGAAAAAAACTAACACTGACTTTATCTCAGAGGGCCAGCAGAGCCGACTTTAGCGGTTGCTATCGTATTATGACAAAAGGCCAAGAGTGACGTAGGGGGCTGTTTTTATTGCCTTGAGCCGGGCGATCGAGAGATGGGAAATCCAATCAAAACCTGACATGCAGCTGAAATTTCTAGGACAGAAAATCGTCCGATTGTTTTAGAGTTCATTGGCTTGCTTACCAATGAATTCTTGTACCTTCTTCTCCGTCTCTTCTTTACATTTGAAGTTTTCGCAATTTTTAAGAATGCTGACTCGGGACATCGCATGGAACTACTTTTTGTTTGAATTGAAAAAAAAAATAGGTTAATGAAAAATTCCAATCTTTAATATAATTCATTTAATAATTTATAAGGCTTTAGTTCCATGGGATGTCACACCTTCCCCCTCAGGTCGATTGTCGTCCCGACAATCAGCGTGAGAGTTGCAGAACGGACCGAATCTTACAGATGTAATATATATAAACAAAAACGATTTTCGAGACATTGAGTCATAATTTGGCTGTTTTATTTTAGTTACCCTATAATTATAGTTTCTATAATAAAAAAAATACATTGGTTAAATATGGATGTATAGGTAGTAGTATTTATTTTTTTTTTTTTTTTTTTTTTTTTCTTTTTTTTTGTAATTGTTAAATTAAAATTATATACATCGATTGGAAACAATTTTAATATTGTATTTGTTTCAGTAGAAAAGAAGAAGTAAATTGAAGATGAGAAAATTTTTAAAATAAATGTAATAATTGCAAAAAAAATTTTTTTCTTTTTTTTGTTTGTATAGGTCACTGAAAGAAATACACTATTAATTACAAGAAAATATACCATTCAATTGTTTTATAATTATTTTGATTTTAGATTGTCGTTAATTTGTAAGGTTTTGGAATGTATATAGTATCGGTGTTTATAATATTACAAAACTTCATGTGAGTTAAACTAAAAAAAGAAATATTGTTATAGTATATAAAATATTAAATTTAATGTTTCAAGTTAATGATTTAAGTTCTTGAATGTTTATTTGAAATCTTCTTTGAAAAGTGATGATTGAATCGTTACGTGGTTGCTTCTATTAAGGTCAGGCGTAGGTGATGTTTTGCAGTGGTAAATCAGCATCCAGGGAGGCTGCAGAGAAAGATCGTTCTAGAGTTCGATTTTCATGAGGTGTGACTTCTGTGTTTTAATTGCACAGGTTAGAAAGTTCGGAGATTTCCAGTATCTGATGGTTGGAGTGGTTTTGTTGAAGAGGTTGTAAGGTCACGTAAGTACTATGGCGATTTGATTCTGGTTGCTTTAAAGAATATTCTTGCAATTCTATACTATTTATTTTTCGATTGTGTTTAGTTCGTTGTTTACATTTCAAGGATTTACATTTCCAGATGAGAATGAATATTGATGTTCCTATTATTAAGTTTGTAAAAAAAAAATCCTGTGGCTATGTATATGTAAGTACGGTTCCGTTCGTGGTGGCGTGTGGCTATTTCTTTAAATTTTGTTTCTATTTCCTTTAGTGAAATTATGTCGTTATTTTGTGTTGATTTCTTCAATTCAATAGTGGTTTCTGAATCTAATTCCTTGGATAGTGTGAAGAAGGTATTCACAAGTTGGGGTATTTGAAGATGAAGATATCAGGAAAGCATAGGAGTGTTTTCTTATTCGAATTACTATTTGTTTAATCCATATGATAATAATTAGTTCATTATTATAAAGACTCGTTCTAAAATGTTGTTAATTGTACAAGTTTACTCGTATGTATTATACTCGTATGTATGTATTTACATGTATGTATATATAAACATATACATACATGTGCGTTTAAATGTATACGCATATATATTGTATTCTATTTCTTCAGCATTAATAAAAAAAAATTGTTGTTTTATTAAAACAATTAAATTTGTTAAGTTTGATGATCATCTGGTTAATCTCAACTTGAGTTATGAGTAAATTCAGTTTAATCAATACATAAAGGATTTAGTTCAGTATTTGTTTTAATCGAAGGAAAATTATTGTCCTAATGTTTCAATTTATTTTGACTTGAAAAATAAAAATCTTAGAATTATAATTTATTATTTACTAGAATGAAAATAGTAAATAATAAAAATTTAGCATATTTACTTTAAAAGTAACTATTAAAATTACAAAATGCTTTTCTACTATATATATTTATATAGTAAAATTGTGTTTTGAGCTAAGTATCAGATTGATTTTGACAACTTAATTTTTGTAAAATTAACTTGTCAATTACTCAACAAATTACTTGAAATTAAGTAAAATTAAAGTCATACTAGTACTATTGTAGAATAAAGAAAAGAAAATTTAGGATGTCATTGCGTAAATAATTACTTACTATTGTTAGTTAATGAATCATTCAAATATTCATATATTTTATATCAAACCAATAATTTGTTTAAATCTGTTTATTGATGATTAATAGTGAGGATAATACAAAGATATGAGTTTTGCATCAAGAAATTACTCTTTAACATGATAAAACAAGTTCACGATTTATGATTGAAAATTCTATTTTATTAAATTTCATTTCTACTTATGTCCAAGAACAACCCAAAATAAAGAATTTTAAAACAAAAAGAGTTCTGGAAAAGAAAATCATAAATTTTACACAATTAATTTTTATTAAAATTTGCAAATAAATAATTAAATCTAACTTTCATTGTATTAGATTTAATAATTTTTGAATTTAAAAATTTTATTTAAATATATTATATTTTGCAACAATCAAATTAAATGAATATCTATTTTATATGACTATCTCATGTATGTATAAGTGAAGGTATATACGTATATGTACAGTGTTAGATTTTATGAAGAATAAAAAAAAAAAAAAATAAAGGATTTCAAATGAATTATTTTTATTAAGAAATTAATTGTCGATGCAGTAGGTTGTGCTATTAAAAATCGAACTCCTTGACTGCAATCTATTGTCTGTTTTTGTTTACGTCCAAGAGAAAAAAAAATTGATGAATATACTCTTATTATATTAAGAAAAACATTGATTTTTCAAATAATTTAATAAGTAGATTAAAATTAAATTTAAAATATATGACCATAACCTTAGTATAAAATAGTAGTGTTGATGATGAAGCGTTAGTCTTAAGAGTGTAATATTTTAATCATAGGGGGAGGAAAAATTATTTGTAATCTATGTTTAACCCTTTGTTTATACCCATAAGTAATTATGTATATCTCACATACAAAGACTTTATATATATAATTTTATATTTATATGCATAAAATCTTTGTTAAGTATACCATCAAAAATATAAAAGAATTATTTTAGTAAAAATAACAGAGATTATAAAAAAAAACTTCACGTTATTCAGAATAAAATCTATGCTAAAGTGATTTTTGTATATTCTTAAAACATAATTTAAAATAAAATTAGACGTTTCAAAATTACGAATAAATAATAAATTTAAAATAAAAAATGAAATTATGCAATTTGAGGTTCAACGTATTAATAAAAGGTTAATAAATGAGTGGGATGGCTATTCTCCAATCACAGGCCATACGATTGATGTTGTATTTTACAAATGAGATGTATGGTAGTATTTTTGTTAATCCCGTTAGTGTTAGGCGAGTTTTTAATACCCTTCTGTATTTTTCCTTACCTTGCATCTCAAGAGACTCTCCTTCGTTGACATTTTTTCTTGAAAAGAGAGAAGTATTTTCTTGAGGGTTTTCGAAATGTATAGCACTATTTGTTTCTTTCAGCGTCAGGTAAAGCTTGTATTTTATCTTGTTGTCTGTTGAATCGATGAAGGCGAGTTGATAGTTATTCCATTCGGAGTGTTTAATTTCGTATTCTCTGCCTTCCCCCTCAGGTTTTCGGTAAAATTCTAAATAGGTTTTAAAACCATTTTTTTGACTCATATAAGAAAATTTTGATATTTTGTGGCCTGAGTTTGATGTTTCCAAGGAGTCTGATAGTCTTTCAGAGGCCGTGGGTTCGGCTTGACCGGACCTGGTACATTTTTCCTTATAGACTGGTTTTGAACTCACGTAATTGGTTCTTCGGTCCTTAAGTAAACTCTTTAATTTTAGTAAATTTAACCGACAATTAATTATATTGCGCTTATGAACGTTTTTTGATATAATTTTAATTTTATTAAGGTTATTTTTAGTTTTAATGATTCTTTTAATAGTAAAAGATTTTATAATTCTAGTCGAAAATTTTTGGTTGACATCTTTGTATTTAAAAAAATTTTTTAATTTATTATGAGTTTTCAGGCCAACTTTTAAGCATGCGCTAACGTTTGAATTAGTTGAAATTTTTAATTTTTCTAATGTTTGAGGTTGCATGAATTGGATAGTAGTATCATCGACAACATTCGCGTAATGTACTTCTGCGCTCTTCAGATCTTCTGTTTCAGTAATGTTTTCTATACGTTCAAAATTACGATCAGATACATAAAATATTTCCGTTGTTTCATATTGTATCTGAGATTCTTGTGCAGACCTTACTATAAATGTATCGTTTAATAAATTAGCTGATTTTTTGTTGATTACCTTATAATTCTTTAGTTTTTCTGAATAATATGTCAGGGCTTTCTGTTCTTTTGAATCAGAGCAATTGCAGAAAGTTTCTATGTCTTCATAATTCAATTGGGATTCGTGCGTAAAATTTATTCGTGGTTTTATTATCTTTACCTTTCTTCGTTTGGTATCGGTGTCAGTTTGTGTTACACAAGAATTTCGGTTTTTAATTTCTCCCATGCGCTTGTTATCAAACTGTAATTGGGTTCCTTCGAGGAAAGGTATTGGATCAATCGGACTGCTATTTATTATGAGAGTTCTAGATCTGTAGCAAATCGCGGGACGTTCCTTTTCGAAATATGGTAAGCCCAGTATGGCATGTTGTGAGAATGATGTTGTAGGTGGTAAGACGTGAAATACATGGATAAATCTGAGTATTTCTAATTCTACAGTGCCTAGTGTTTCTATAGGTGTTGAAGATATATCTGATACTGTTGTTGCCTTTTTGGAGTTGATGATAATGTTATCCTTAAGAGCACTACCTTTTACGGCGTTGATACTAGCAGCCGAGTATAGTGCGAAGGTTCCTTCTTCGTTCTTTAGAGCTGAGACTTTTAAACATATTACAGGACGTATAGATTTCTGTACACGGTGTGCGCTTTTGTTTCCGTACATAGAACTTTTCTTCGTTGAATCGATTAGATATTTTTCATCGATACGTTCTCTTTGCGAGCATTTATAACTTAGGTTACTCTCGTGATGGTACGATTGTTGGGTTGTAAGTAAATCTTCAGTGTCGTAAGTTTGTGATTGATAGGTATTCGATACTTCGGATAGAATTTTAGGACTTATTGGATAAGGAGGATAAATTGGATAAGGAGGGTAATAAGGAAACCTAGGAGGATAGAAATAAGGTTGAGGTGATAGAAATTGTTGATGTCCGAATGGGTACGGCCTTTGTGAGTCCGAGATAGTGTACGGAAAATTGATGTTATTCAAATCTTGGTAATAGGCCATGTTTCGATTCTGAATAATTTCTATTCATGCATTTCGTTGATTCTTTTACCCTATTTTCCCATTCGTAGAATTTGGAAGTAGTTAATTTAAATGATTAAATATCTTTCTCCAGAGGCTTGAATTTCCATTATCTCTTGCTTATTTGTCATGATGAAAATTTTGATTATTGTATATTATTAGATATCTTAAGATGAGATGCAAAAAAAAATTAAATTTTTATTTGATATTTAAATTTTTCGTTACCACAGAGTTTAACTTAATAATAATATGTTATATTATATGTATATAATCTTATAACGCAATATAATAATATGTGTCGAATAATAACTGTTGTAATATAATATAATTATTTGCTCGCTTTATCTGTATTAAACTTTAAATTTATATTAATTATTATATTGTAATTTTTATTTGGTTGTCATAAAGGTTATATTTTATTAAAGTTTAATATGAATTCCGTCAAAAGAATTTTTATTCAAGTTACTTTATGAATCTGGGTCAGTGAAACGCTGACTTAGCGTTTTGCTGTTTGACTTTTAACGTCGTGAAGTCGTACGTATGTAATTTTTTTTATTTGTAGTATCTGTTATAAATTTCGAGTTATAATAATAAAAAAAACACATTAGAGTTAGTTATTAATTATTAAAATATCAAGTTTATTAAATTAAATGTTTTAAAAGATTTTAAAGTTTTATTAAAAAGGAAACAAAAATTTACTTTATTAATTTAAAGGTAAACGATAGAAACACACAAATTGGTAAGGTCTTGCTGACTCTTAACTTTTGACTTGTAGATGGTCGTTGACCGTACAATTGAAACAAAATGTTTTATTAATATTTTGTAATTTTGAATATTGAATTCATTTATTTTATGAAACCTTTCTTTATCGTCAATACCCTTTTCTTACCTTTCGGCAATTAAGGCATTTATAAGTTCAGCCTTGCAGCTAGAAATCTTATAAATTTTGACTCAAAGGAAAGGAAATCCAGATTTTTGGATGCTAATAAACTGTTCATGCCTTGCAGCGCTCCAAGTATTTCATAAATGTAGCCTTTCAGCTATATAATTTATGAATTTAGCCAAAAATTCGGATTGATTCATAATGTTAAGAGTGTGCGCATATTTTAGGTGTAAATTTAGTTAAGGCTGTCGTGGACAGAAGCGCCCTCTTTTCTTCTCTCTCTCTGTATATGCGACGGTCGACCAGTGTGTGCTTGTCAAGCGACTCGTCGTGAGGTTTCCAAACAGTGTCTGAGTCAATCAACCTTTTTTTATTATTGAACTTTAATACGAGCGTGTTTTATAAGGAGTGTGTGTTGAACAATAAATACTTTAAATACAGCTTGTGTGTAATTTGTTGCAGTGTCTGCTTATTGTAATTTTGATTACCTCGCCCCTTAAAGAATAAAACTCAATAGGTTATGGAAGCCCAGCAAGCTTCAGCTGCGCAAGGCCCGGCAACAGGGGAGATGGAGCGAGGTAAGAAATTAAAAGAAAATGAAATGCATTATGTACGGGAAAGGAAGATGAGGAGGAATTTCGTTTTGCTGCGAGAAAACGTAAAAACGGTTAGTGCGCGTTTCTCGGTGTCGTGGAATGGAGAAAGCCATGAGCGTGGCACACATGTGCATCGGTATATGTGTGGATATGCATGCACACGTATATGTGTGTGTATGTATGTGAATCGAAATGATTATTGGCAAAGCGAGGTTCGCGTTAAAATTGGAGTTGACATGTCGGTTGGGTTTTTCTTTCTCGAGATTGGCGTTCTTTCTGGACTCTTTGTTTCGAGGCAAATCAATATGGCGGATTTGCGTCGATCTAGGAAAGAGACAGAAAGAGACAGAGAAAGAAGAACAGTGTAAAGATGGCGCGAGGCGTCAAGCACGCGCGAGAACGATGCCGCGCTTGTACGAGAAACGAGGAACGAGGAACGCGAACGCGAATAAAAGATGGCGATACATGATATGGCTATACGAGTACGACATGTATATATATGTGCTATATGAAAACTATGGGACGCCGTAGCATATAAAACATATATATCGAAAGTAAAAGTAACAAAGCTATTAGCAAAATTAATAAAATAAATAAATCTAGATTTATTAAAATTAATAAATTAAAAAGGAAATTATATTTATATACATACGCAATATAAAAAGGTTAATTTCTTTGAATTCTGTACAGAAAGGAAAAATCTGCTTCTTTTCTTGAAAACTCAAGAAGAAGCTTTTGGATTTAAGGACAGGCACGGCAACGAGGAAATGAGAGTTCTTATAAAGAAGAAATGAGTGTACTTCGAGACGGAGTCTGGAGTTTCATACACTCTAGGTATGTATGTATGCGTGTATGGATATATGTATCAGTGCAAAAGATTTAGGTGTGAGTGATGATACAAGTATACGTACGAAAATGCAAGTGTGTGAATGTGAACGTATATATGTATAGGAGAAAACAGGTGTATATATACATAGATGTATGTATGTATATACATATATGCAATTGAATTTAAACTTAATGAAGTTTAATATAATTGATTACAAAATAATTAATTACAAAACTAGTCAAAACTTCGCGAGTGAATACTTGAGTTCGGTATCTCACATCGAAGTAAACTAGTGACAATTTTAATGTGCTAAACAAAAAAAAAAAAAATTCTTAAAGTTTTGATTCTGATACGACTTGTGTTCTGTCTGTCAGAGACTTAACGAAATAAGGAACAAAATGTTGATTTGATCTGAGTTAGTCAAAGCTCACTGATGAAAAGAAATTGAACTAATATTTAAATTCGTATATTACTTGTGTTCAGTAATGTTGAATTTTCTATTTATTATAAAACTGATTTATAGATAAGGAGTTCGTCACTGAGGAGCAATTGGAGGCTTTGGCTAAAGAGATAGCCAAAGAAAACGAGAGAGGTATGCCGTTGCTGATGCCTTACTGTCGAGGTGGAAAGAAAAGCAGCTGCGAAAAAGGAATAGAGGAGAAATCTGGAGGCAAGGAGGCAACCAAGGAGAAAACTAAGGAGAACGAGGACAATGAGGTCGAACAAGCCAACGAACGAGCAGAAGATGCTTCTGCGTCGGTATTGGGAGGTAAACAAAATCTAAAAATCAAAAGTATTGCAAATTGCAATTTCAATCTTAAGAAAATATTTTTGAACAGAGATAAAATTAAATTTGAACGAGAAATAGATAAAACAAGTCTTATACCAGATAAATATCTCACCTCTAACCATTTTACAGAAATTTTGAATCAGCTGACCGCTCTCTCAACCAGGTTCGACAGAGTCGAACATCGACTCGAAGAGTACGAGCAACGACTCGACACCTTCGAGAGAACGATGTCAAGACGAGAAGGAAGGTTCAGAGATTGGGCGAGGGAGAAGTTCAGCAATGACCTGAAGGAGCTGAGAGAAAAACAGGATGACGAGTTTGACCATCTCAGGACTCAGGTTTATAATGTTGATCATGATTTCAATTCAAATAGCTGCTCGAGTGAAAACGAGCGAGAACGTTGCTATAGAGGTTGTTTTAATTCTACGGAGATCGAAGGAGGACGAGTAACTAAAGCTGAAATATCTCGGATGGTAAGAGAGGAAGTGAAGGCGATGAGCGGAAATAACTCAGCTAATTATTCCTCAATTGAGTTAAAAGAAACCTTGAAGGCTGGTTTGATGAATAAATCCGTTCTTCGCAAATACCAATTGACTGAATCAATGAAGATGGATTATTTCATGGACTATCTTACATCCGAGTTACAAGCTAACGATCTTTTGTACGTGATTGATGAGTCTAAACAGCCAAACGATGATCTAAACGAGAGTGTAAAAGAAAAACACAAATTTCGGGTTCGAGACATTATCATCAACCACATTGATACGAATTATCATAGTAAAGTGGTGGACATTAAGGATCCGGTAAAATTGCTGAACAGACTTAAGGAGATAAAATTACGAGAACGAAATGTAACAACGGCCACAATCAAACGACAACTTTACGGTCTGCAATATAACCCGAACAAGGAGAAAGCAAGCGCGTTCCTAGATCGTTTTGACGAGTTAGTTAGGAATTACAACAACCTACCAGATGTAAAATCTCTGTCTGATGAAGATATACGAGATGCCTTTTTTAATGCTATCGTAGCAAACGTACCTCAGATTCAAAATATTGATTTTATGTACAAAACTACAACTGAAAAGGATTTAAACTATGATAAACTGAGAATGTACATTTTGCAGATGGAGAGTATTCAGAATCAGCTGAAAGGAGGGACGAGTGGAGGAGCTGCCGCTATGACAGCCACGAGTGATGTACGCTGTTACAGGTGCAACAAAACGGGCCACTGGAGTAAGGAGTGTCCCAGTGGAAACCTTCGTCTTTGTTACGAGTGTAACAAAATGGCGGACCACATTGGTGACAATTGCCCAATAAGGAGGCAGAGACGAGGAGATAACAGGTATGAAATTCGAAATAATAGTAATAATAAATTTCGAGGTGACGGGCATTACGGACGCGTACGTGGTTTTAAGAGAAAAACTAACAATACCGGAGACGAGTCTCGAGCAAAAAGAACTAAATTTCATGAAAAGAATAGTCATCACAATAATACTAATAAGTCAGTATATAACAATAAGAAAAGGAGTAACGAGTCTCGTAAAGGGAAGGAAGCTCATAAAGAGAACGGTAAGTGCTCGGGACTAAACGAGATAAAACGAGTAATCGATACAAAAGTCGAAAGTGCATGTAAAATTGCGCGACTAAATTCGAACGATAGGGGTTTGAATAATATCACGCAATTTCTTGCAGACTCCGGAGCAACTCAGCATTTAACTAATTCAAAATTAATATTCAAAACTTTTAACGAGAATTTCAGCGAGGTTAAATGCGCAAATAAAGATAGCGGCGCAAACTTAAAATCGGAGGGAGCAGGAGTAGTTCTAGGTACCACAGGTCAAAACAAAAAAATTATGTTGGATAATGTATTGTATGCAGACAGATTGTCAGATAATCTGCTTTCGTTACGAAAATTCGCTGATCAAGGCTTGAGCATCTATCTGGATAACGAAAGGATAGATATCTATGATCCAATGTCAAATGAATTATTTATTTCTGGAATATATCAAAAGCCTTATTGGATAGTAGAACTAGAGACGATTGAAAGGAGTGACGATATAAATTCTGCAACAAACAAAACTGTGGCATACGTAATCACGAGGAGTATGTCAGATGAAGAAGATACGGGTAACAAGGAGAATAAAGAAGAAAAAAAAAAATAAGGAGAAACAAACAAAGACCAAAAGGATCTCAGACTTCAATAACACTCTGCGAGACAGAGTTATAAATAATACTGAGGAAATGGAAGAAACTGATGAGATTGTTTTGGATATGGAGCATTCAAAAACTACTAAGGTTGTTTCTCCCTACAGTAAAGCTATGATCTGGCACGCTAGACTGGGACACGCGTCCCTTAAATATCTAAAGGAGTTACAAAGAAAATATAAGGAGATTAAGGACTTAAAGGAGACAAACTTCGATGAATCCATACTAGATTGCGAAGTATGCATGATATCGAAGCTCAACAGACAACCATTCAATTCGACTAGACAACGAGCATCTGAACCACTCCAGATAATACACTCAGATGTAATGGGTGTAATAAGTCCAAGTACCTATCCAAAAGGATACAGATTTATATCTGTATTTATAGATGATTACTCCCGCCTGGCCATGGCATACCCAATGAAAACCAAGGACGAAACTGGTCAATGCTTGGAATCTTTTGTCAAGAGTGCTCGAAATTTATTGGGAAAAGATGCTAAGGTTTGTTACCTCAGAACAGACCAAGGCACCGAGTACACAGAAGGACACACCGTGGAAGTACTGCAAAAACTAGGAGCGGAGAATCAACTGGCTTGTCCTGATACACCTCAACATAACGGTGTTGCCGAAAGATTCAACCAAACCATTCAAAGGAAGGTACGAGTAATGATCTACGACTCAGGACTGCCAGAAAACATGTGGGATGTGGCTCTGGGATCTGCTGTGTTCGCATATAACAGATTGCCACATGCCTCTAATGATATGATGTCACCGTTAGAGAAATTTGCTCCTCATCACAAGATAGACATCACTCAACTGAAACGTTTTGGCTGCCTAGCTTACATGAAGGTGCAAAGGAAAACTGGTCCTAAATTTCGAGGTATTGGAAGTAGAACTGTCTTGGTTGGATACAAGGAAACAGGCTACGTTGTGTTCAAACCTGAAGAAGGAAAGTTCTACGAGAGTCGAGACGTCAGGTTCAACGAGAAGCTAGTCTTTGCTGATAAGTATAAACGTAGAGAACTAAATAACTGGGAGACAATGGACAGCGAGGTAAATCGTGATACATGGTTTACTGGATTCGAGAATGAAAAGGAGAATCAGACAACGAGAACGGAGGGAGTGCCTAAAAGAAGAAGAGGTCGTCCAAGGAAAGTGAAGGAAAATATCAATAATGAAGAAACTTTAACTGAAGAAACTACTGCAGTTTTGATTGCTAAACTAAATGGAGACCCTGCCACGTATCAAGAAGCTATGTCATCAACTGATAAACAACGATGGAAGGAGGCTATCGAGGTCGAATTAAATTCCATGCATAAAAACAACGTTTGGAGAACAGTTGATAGACCAGAGACGAGAAATGGCAAGAAACCCAACATCATTGATTCTAGATGGGTTCTGAAGAAAAAGGAGGACCCAGATGGTAAACCAAAATACAAAGCTAGGCTTGTTATCAGAGGCTTTAAAGATAGGAACGTTTATGACTTGCAGGAAACATACGCACCAGTTTCACGTCTGCCTTTAATCAGATCTGTGCTAGCCATCGCAAATCGATTCAATATGGACATCTGTCAAATGGATGTTAAAACAGCGTTCTTGAATGGCATTCTCAACAACGAAGTCTACATGGAGATACCTGATGGAGTAAACTGCACAGCAGAAACGAGACGAGACAAGGTGTGCAAACTTGAAAAGGCTTTATACGGACTGAAAGTCAGTCCCAAGTGCTGGAATGAAAGATTTCGTGCTACTGCTCTCAAACTTAATTTAAAGGTCTACGACGATGAGCCATGTCTATTTACTTGGTGCGAAAACAACAGACTTTTGATTCTTGTGCTTTATGTAGACGATGTGATGCTGGTCAGTAACGACATAGGAAAATTGAACGAGATAAAGCAAAATTTAATGAAGGAGTTTGAAATGACGGTCATTGGAGAACCAAAAGTATTTCTAGGACTGGAGATACACAGAGACCGAAAAGAGAAGAATCTTAGTATCAAACAAGAGAAATACATTGATAAAATGCTGATTAAGTTCGGATTTGATAAGGAACATCCTCAAAGGACACCTATGGTCACAAATCAAGTAGCCAACAGAGATAGGAAAGATCACGAGGAAAACGAGGATTTAAACACAATTATAAACACAGAAAATAGTTCAAATCGACCTTATCGAGAAGCTGTTGGCACTTTGCTCTACTTGGCTAACACTTGCAGACCAGACATTGCTTACGCAGTTAATGTTCTCAGTCGACATCAAATCAACCCATCTGAAAAGGAATGGAAAATGTTAGAGCGAATCTTCAGATATCTGAAAGGCACAAAAGATATAGGCTTAAATTACTTTGGTAAAGGTGACTCTTTGCAAGGCTTTTCAGATGCGAGTTTTGGAGATTGTAAAGGATCTCTGACAACGAGTGGATACGTCATAAAGCTGTATGGAGACACTGTAGCTTGGAGAACGAAGAAACAGCAGTATGTTGCTCTATCAACTTGTCAGGCCGAATACGTAGCTATGAGCGACTGCTGCCAGGAGCTGATTTCCTTGTATAACTCTTTAAAAAGATTCCTTAAGAACGAGTTCACACCCATGGCTTTATGGTGCGATAATCGAGCTGCGGAAGCAAGTGTTAAAACTGGAGGAGGAGGAAAATTGAGACACATGACTGAGATCAAGGAGCATTACGTTCGAGAATGTGTCACGAGAGATCTGGTTAAAGTAAATTGGTTGGCTTCGAAAGAACAAATAGCGGATGTATTGACCCTTATCGTTCGATTTGCACGCTAAATTGATGAAATTAATCTTAAATATATAATATGTTTTATATAATCTATAAACTGGTTCTCTGTTGCAGGAAGTAAAAATTTGAAGAAGTGATTGGGAGTGATGGACGGTCGGAGGTTTTCTTTTAATTTCCTTTCATTTATTTTAAAAAATATGCGGGAGGTAGTGTTAAGAGTGTGCGCATATTTTAGGTGTAAATTTAGTTAAGGCTGTCGTGGACAGAAGCGCCCTCTTTTCTTCTCTCTCTCTGTATATGCGACGGTCGACCAGTGTGTGCTTGTCAAGCGACTCGTCGTGAGGTTTCCAAGCAGTGTCTGAGTCAATCAACCTTTTTTTATTATTGAACTTTAATACGAGCGTGTTTTATAAGGAGTGTGTGTTGAACAATAAATACTTTAAATACAGCTTGTGTGTAATTTGTTGCAGTGTCTGCTTATTGTAATTTTGATTACCTCGCCCCTTAAAGAATAAAACTCAATACATAAAAAGAAAAATTTTTATCTCAAATAAAATAATAATGTATATATTTTTTTTAAATATATATAACTTGTTATTTCTTTATTTTATATTTTTATATTATATTATTTATAGAAATTTATTTATCTATTATGATAATTACCTATTATTATCAAGAATAAATTATTAATAAATATAATCAGAAATAAATTATAAATTGTTAAATAATGCGTATAATAATGATATCCAGGTCACAAAATAAAAATATTTGATGACGCAGCGGTCGTTGACCGAAGTTGATCGTTTATTAAAGAAATTTAGATATTAACGATATTTATTGAAATTGTTTTTATTTAATTATTTAAAATAATAATGTTTCAATAATAAATTATTTATATACTTATATAATGCCTTAAAAATCTAACTACTTTATGGTAGTGCAAATTTTATTTTAAATATAATAATAATGTATTTTTTTTTAAACTATATATCTTGTTATTTCTTCATATAACAAGTTATATAAGGCGCAATTATAAATTTTAATAAAGTATTATTTATTGAAATTAAATTATAGTTTATAAAATTTTATTAACAGGTGAAAGGTCTTACTGGCTCCCCACAAGGGATGCCATTTGTTACGACCGGATTCGGTTCGGTCGTTGAGTTCACAAAAAGAAATAAATTTCTTTTTATTGGGAACCAGTTTGTAGTCCCAGGACTTACCTGTCACCTTTTAATTAAATATTTATTAAAATTAAATTTTTATTTAGTTTTAAAATAATCAAATTTTTATAAAAAGTTAATAACAAGTTTTAATTACTTAAATAAATTCCTCTTTTTGTATTTTCTTTTATTTTTAATTTAATAATTAATACACATGCTATTTATTATATATAATAATTTTCCTTACGATTAAATATTCCAAGAAGAGAAGGAGAAGATATATAAATGTATCCCTTGAAGTTCCGTCCTTTAATATCCGCTTAGATTAACTTATTCCTACACGGTTAAGTTATCCGTGGCCAGATTAGTTTAGATTCTTGAACTCTCGGTCGTCCAGCGCTCAGCTACTTTATACGTTTACGTCGTCACTTGCACTTGTTTGTCCTTTTTTTCACTAAATATTTACTGATTTAATTTTTGCAAAAATATTTATTTGTTTGAATGCAAAAATTGTAGTTTTATATTTTCTATACTATAATTTTTCTTTCTATTAGCGAAGTAGGTTTCTAAGCTACTTCCTAATGAATTTTATGATAAATAAAATTGATTCAGAAAAAAACTAACACTGACTTTATCTCAGAGGGCCAGCAGAGCCGACTTTAGCGGTTGCTATCGTATTATGACAAAAGGCTAAGAGTGACGTAGGGGGCTGTTTTTATTGCCTTGAGCCGGGCGATCGAGAGATGGGACATCCAATCAAAACCTGACATGCAGCTGAAATTTCTAGGACAGAAAATCGTCCGATTGTTTTAGAGTTCATTGGCTTGCTTACCAATGAATTCTTGTACCTTCTTCTCCGTCTCTTCTTTACATTTGAAGTTTTCGCAATTTTTAAGAATGCTGACTCGGGACATCGCATGGAACTACTTTTTGTTTGAATTGAAAAAAAAAATAGGTTAATGAAAAATTCCAATCTTTAATATAATTCATTTAATAATTTATAAGGGTTTAGTTCCATGGGATGTCACATATCAAATGCTATGTATACATTTATATTTTGTGAAAGAAAAAAATTGTTTTTCTGTGTTTTATGTAGAACATCTAAATAGATGATTAAAAACTTTTCTTTATATGTTATTAATACTTTAGATAATAACATTTCAATATATAAACTTCATAATTATTTTAAAAATTATAATAAATATGTCAATTAGAGATGAAGGTATGTCCCTTGCAATGGACATACCTCTGTCTTTAATTGTAAGCTCCAAAAATATCAGAAAAAAAATCAAAGTTCTTGGTTGGAATATTAAAAATAAACATCCGTTAAAAAAAAATTTTTATCAGCGCTAGTTCTGAAAGGGTTAAAAGGAGGTCGTAGAGTTCTGTCTTTGTCTAACCTCAATTTTCGTTATTATTTACAAATTAAATATTTTTATGGAAAAGTAAGAACAAAGTGCAATAGATTTAAGAATAAGCAAACGATTCTATTCTACAAAAAAATATAAAATTTTCATTTATTGAAGTCTGAAGCGGAAAACTTGACTTAAAAACAAATAAAAATTTAATATTCATACACAGAATAGAATCGTTTGCTCATCCTTAAATCAATTGGGCTCTTAGAGCATATATAAGAGAGAGTAAGGTAGCTTAGGGTGGAGTGCTTTCTCTCTCGCGCAGATTCTCATTGGCTGTTGCTCTCCCCCTAAAGCATATACTAAATATGAGCATCAAGTATGAGATACCCACTCTGGGAGAAAGCCACAATTCCCCGAACCTCCGAGTGAATTCCCGAAGCCACGAACTTACCTTCACAAAATTTATAGTTATTTTTAATTGAGTGCCAGTGAACTCTACTCAGCTAGCTGCGTAGAGCAACTGCAGAGGGTGTCGATACTTACTGGCCTGCCTCGGGTTGCAGGCTGGTTCTAACAATCGGAGTGGTCCAGAAAATTTTAATGCAATTTATGATTCAATAAAGAAGAAGAATGAGAAGTTAATAAAAAACAATTTTTAATATAAAAAACGCTGCCAAGTGCTTTGGCGCAATGCTTTCTCATAGAGCTCTTTGAGTTTCATTAATCTTTTTATATTTATTTAAATGTGATTTTAATATTAAAAAATTGTCTAACATTAATATTTACTCATATTTTACTTTATAAATTTCGAATATATATGCTAGCTGTTTGCTTTTTCAACATTTATAATTTATTTTAATCATCAAGTAAAACAAAAAAATTTATTCTATTGAAAAAATGATATAATGTAGTAATAAAAATAATGATGACAACAAAATTTCTAATCTTTATAAAATGCAATCATATTTATATATAAATACAGTTCATGTTTATGGCTCTATAAAAAAAACTACTCTATGAATACCAATTTTCAATAGCTTCCCGTCTACTTATACAAAAACATAGATAGTATGCGAAATTTGAAGCAAATCCATCGAGTAATTTTCGAGATCTAATTGGCTGAATAAATAACATTTTCTTTTCAAAATTTTTTTTTCAAAATTTTAAAAATGCTCTAAAATTAAAACTATCCTATGATAATCAATTTTTGAAATTTTCCCTTTTTCCGGCAGTTGTAAATGATTTCCCTGCAAATTTTAGAACAAATCTATCGAGTACTTTACGTAAAATAAAAAAAATAAGAAATAAAAAATCGAATTTTTTTTTTTTAATCTTTAAAATTCTCTAAAATTGTAACCACTCTAAGAAAATTAGTTTTTAAAAGCTTATATTTTTCAGACAATATCGAATTGATTGTACAAAAATTTTAGAGAAAATTTATAGTATGGTTTACACAAAATAAAAGATAAATAAAAAATAAAAATTTTTTTTAATTTTAAAAATGCTCTGAAATTAAAACTGCTCTAAGAAAATATGTTTTCCAAAGCTTGTTTTTTTCAGACAGTAGCGAATAACTTGTATTTAAATTATGGAGCAAATCTATCAAATGGTTTTCGTAAAGTAGAAAAAAATTAAAAATAAAAATTTTTTAAAAAATTTTAAAAATGCTCTCAAATTAAAAGTGTGCTAAGAAAATCAGTTTTCAAAAGTTTTTCTACTTTTGGCAGTCAAAATTAGGTTCCATACACTGAGAATTCTTTCGCTCAGCCATTACCCTCACCCAAGACCAGTAACACGCCCGTGAAAAGGCGGCGCTTCTAGCCTTTCGGGCTCCCTGACGAACTCTTTTGAGTTCGACGACTGTGCCCACGCGGGAATCTTCCCTTTACACTCGTCTATGGCACTGCTATCGAGCTCTCGGGCCTTCTCAGTGCGCCGGAGGGACTAGCTACTAATCCCTTTTACGGCGCGCATACTATAGTGCGTTTAGGCGCTCTGGCTAAACTTCAAGTCTAGTAGCTAGTCCTTTTAGTTTTCAGTGTACGAATTCTCAAACAAATTCTTCAAGTAGTTTACGTAAAATACAAAAAAAATGAAAAATCGAAAGTTTTTTAAAATTCTTAAAATGACTCTAAAAAAAAACTACGCTTAGAAAACCAATTCTCAATAGCTTCCGCACCAGTTGATCAAAAATTGAATTGTATGGAAAATTTGAAGTAAATCCATCGAGTAGTTTTTAGGATTTTATTGACCTAATGAATAGAAACATTTTTCTCAAAAATTTCAAAATGCTTTAAAATTGAAACTGAGCTAAGAAAATCAGTTTCTTAAAATTTATTTTATTTGGGCAATTACAAATAATTTCCGTGCAAATTTTGAAGCAAATTCATCGAGTCGTAAAAAAAAACAGAAAATGAAAACAATAATTTTTTTTTTTAAACAACTCTAAAATGAAAACTACGCTAGAAGAACCAATTATCAATAGCTTCCCAGCAAGTTAGTCAAAAAACTAAATTCCATGCAAAATTAGAAGCAAATCTATCGAGTAGTTCTCGAGATACAATTTACTAACTAAACTCACACACACACACACACACACACACACACACACACACACACACACACACACACACACACACACACACACGTGCGCGCGCACACGAACACGCACACGCACACGCACACCCACACACACACACAATTTCTGGAAACCACTTTTTTCGACTCACCGAGTTCAAATATGTACAAATTAATGAAAAAATAGAAAAAAAAATTTTTATCGATACAACGCTTTCTCTATGAGAAAGCAAAAAGCAAAATAAATTTTAAATTTATAAAGAAACACTATTAATATTAAACAACTCTAATTACCCTTAAAAAAAATGAATGATTTAATTAATTTTATTCAACTAAAATTCTTGTCCTGAAAAGAGGGAAAAGAAAAATAACTATTTAACTCTCTATTTAAACTTTAAATCTGACTTTTTATATTTTTAACTTAAAAGGAAACTTCGCTTATAATTAAAAATAAAAATAAAGGAAAGAAGAATGCTGCTCTCATTAATTTACCACACTTAGGCTGTATGCATGTGCAGAAGACCAAGAATTTATAATTCCGTGACACGCGCAATCAATTTAATCATTTATTAGTTTAAAACCGTATGAAAATAATTATTTGAAACTTAAATTACGCGACGCTCGATTTCCTTACCACGCAGTCGCACAACTCTACACTTACAATTCGTACTTCAATAAATATTAAAAGAAATAATATTAATATCACTCTCGCTACTCTACAGAATAAAGAAAGAACTTTGAATTTTAATTAATAACTACGTATAGCTATCTCGCTCGCACTCCTTCAACAATGGCCACCGCGTCGTCTCTTTCTTATAATTTAAATATTTTCTACAATAATATAGATATATAAAAAGATTTATAATGAGAATACGATAAGAGCATTTTTTATTTAACTTTACTATTCACGATTTTCGCATTTATTTATAAACGAAATGGTGTCGCATCGCCATGCGTATGTATAATCAAATATAATTCCGACCATTTCTATACTTCTGCGTCACGCACTGATTCTACTCTCTTTAAACACTCGCACTTCATACAAATAAAGGAAATTTTATTAACAAAGAAAAAAGAAGATTGAAGACTTGAGAACACTAATAGGAAAAACCAACAGAACTAAAGTTTATTATTTCTTACTTGCTGAACTCGCTTCAAAAACTCCACTTACTGTCGCGTCGTTAGCCTCTCAAAAAAAAGAAAGCGACGAAGAGTCGAGGACTTAGGAAGACTCTGTAGATGGATGCTGTTATGGCTGGAGGTAGTGAGATGGTCGCTGAACTTGTGGTCGGTGGCTGGACACTCGCTCCTTTCTTTCCGCTCGTGAACAGGCTTACAACTCTCCTTGCCTTCTCAATTTTCTCTCCCTTAAACGGCTTACAATTCCTTTCTGAAGGCCCAAGGATGCACGAAAGAAAAAGGTAATAGTTCTGCTGTGTTGATCTAAAAGGAAAAAACTCTTGACTTCTGATCGAAGAATCTTAAGAAAACTCTGCACGTGTGCTTCCAATGCCAGCTCAGTCAAGAACCACTTATACGTGCGCTCTCAATGACGGCTTATGCAAGAATCTCCTCTTTGAAAAAAAGGAAGATAGACTTCACTACTTCTTGCTATCTATCCTTGTTAGACTTAGCTGATCCTTATCTTCTTGCCTTGTTTCGTACCGCCTTTTAGTTTTTACTTTGATTTATTCAGTTTCGAGTCGCTATCGATTGCTTAATCGACTCTTGGTTGCGAACCTCCTATCTCTGTCACTCTAGTATTTTCCACACTGTTCTTGAAATTATTATGTTGCTTTACGTAATAGAAACATCGATTATCGAAGAGTTCTACTCATAGCTATCTCTCATTGGTTGATCTCATCGATGTGTGTACAACTATAAATAAACGTGGTGCGTCGCTTGAATCCTTAATTGTATGCACGTATATTCCTTTTATTTTCCTCATTTCTTCATAGCCTAAATGTTATAGTACGCTTCTATGTGTTTTACATATGTTCTTCACTATATGCCGCTCCCCTCCATCGCGACTGTGCACATATACTATACGTGCTCATACTTCTTGCGTGTATAGCTTTAAGTCATCTGTTCCTTTCATCTCTTTCACTCTCGTAGCGCCGCCATGTTAATTTCTGCTTTGTCACGTCGTTTCCAACTTCGTGTTGCCGCTTCGTTGTAGTTCCTCCCCTACTGAAAAAGATCAGATGATAATCAAATGATAATCAAGTGAATATCATCTGAAAATCATGCCAAAATGTCAGATGATTATCAGATGATTTTCACTTGAAAATCATTCATAAAAATTATCAGGTGATTTTCAGTTGATAATCAGCTGATTTTCATTTGAAAATCAGGTTGATATTTTTATTCTAAAAAATATGAATTTTCAATGTAAAAGGAAAATTAATTTATTCTGTAATTAGAAAATCAGAGTAATTTTACAACTTCAGCCAAAATACTTAAAAAAACTTATTACTATACTTAATATCATAAATATAAAACATTTTTTTATTAACAGTATGTATTTAGCAAAAAATAAAAAATAACATTTTTGTGGTAAAGAAAAGTATTACGTACTTAATTTATAAAAATATTTTATTATGAAAGTATCAATAATATCCATATACATTAAGTTATTGAAGATATATATATATATATATATATATATATATACTAAACCTTATAAAAATAATCAATAATGCCATAAATTCGGTAATGGAATGATGTACTTAATTCCAAGAATGTTCATGACAATGCAAATGGTTTGTATTTGACTTGTAGCAATAACAATAGGATTCACCTCAATTTCTTCTATTATTTGTAGCATTTTATAATATTTAGAATATTAACAATTCCTTGTTTTTATTACATTGCAGATAGTAAGTTCTTCTTGTTTTTCTTCATCTACAATGAATTTGTCAATTTCTGCAAATACATTATTTTTCAATAATACAAATGAATTATTAGATCTCCGTTTTGAAATCGAAGATGACTTATATAAACAACCATCTTTTATGGTTTTAAAATATAACTTGGCTTGAGATACATTACAATTCACATTATTAGCTTTACCAAAATAGATAATATTAGATATTTTACAAAAATTTTGTACTGTTAAATTTCCAAGTATGTCATCACAATACATCTTTATTGTTTCATTTATATGTGGATTCGAACGTTCTGTTAAAATTTTTGCACTATGATTAATATTAATATATCTAATAATTTTAGACGTAACACCCTTTGAACATTTTATTGCTTTTAGTAAGTCATGATTTCCTGACTCAAATCCAAACGTAGAATGACACCACAATGATCTCCATTCATGACGCTTTCGGATAAATGTAACAATTGGTGTACGTTATAGGTCATAGCTTTTCTTCCAAAATACATTTCAGTTTTTGCTACGAATTTATACATCAACTCATCAGCTCGATTTAATTCTGTAGCGGATATATCATTTTGTAATAATATATATAAACCTTCTACAAAGAGAAGCCAGTGATAATAATAATCTCTTTTCAAATATTCTCGTAAAACTGCAACGCTATAATATAAAATATAATTTTCTCATTCTCGGGCTTTCCAGTCATTTCTGGCACTAATTGGTCAACTTAATTTAGAGAATTAATGAGGAGCCTTAATACTACTTATTTTAAAATCTATTTCTATGATGTCATCCTTACTGATAGATGCTATGTGATATTCTGTAATTTGTTTTGCGACTCCTTCCAAACAACAATACATGTAATCGGGTACGAACCCGGTAATAATATTAAAAGACCGTAAATTTATAAAAGGAGATGGATATTTAACACCTTTGATCGGATTTTTACGAGTTGCAAGCAGCATATCACGAATAGTTCTATCATGCTGTCTGAATTTAATAGGCTACGTTAATAATATATATTTAATGCAATCCTCAACCCATTGTCCAGAATGTAGGCACTAACTGCAGCCAAAATGTCCATTGAACTGTTTTATATTTTTTGGAGTTTCATAGTTTACTCGAATTCTTCTGAATACGATAAGGTCAACAATATTGAACAGAATTCATCATTGGATCAAGTATGTTACTGTTTATAGTTATCAATTTTAACAAATTAACTTTTTTTATTAAGAAATAAATAAATCATTTGAAATGTCTATTCGCTTTCTTAGAATTTATAATTTTTTTATTAGTAATTTTGTGTTTTCTTTGATATTCTAAAATATTAAATAAAAAATGAAAATATAAAAAATTATGATAACATAATTATTTGAAATACAATAATAATAGAATATAGGAAATACATTTACAATTTTAAGGTAGCTCGTACCGCGCAACTAAAGTCGAATGAGTATAAGTGAAACTCTATTGACTTTTGTTGTTGCGACTGCATAAAATTTCGTGCGTATATACATATATATTACATGCTAGTAGATGTTATTTATCAATTATAATACCTAAAAATAAATAATCTTCATTTTTTATTTGATTAACTTTATTTTTATTTTTTATATAAATATTTATATGAATGTTTTAAAAAATTACATTCTGTAAATATTTTTAAAATTTTAATAACAAATTGTCATTCTAATATTTTGAATTTCGCGCTAGCTAACCTCCAAAAACAGACTTTTGTTTCAAGAAAATTTCTCCTATGAAAATCAATAAATTTTCAGATTCTTTTCGTAATATTTTTGAAAAATCCCTGGATACACATAACATCTAATATACCATTGGAAAGCTTGTTACATAAAGTATTTATGTTTAGTTTTTCAAAGTGGTAGTAAATCTTTAGATGCAAATGTTCGATTATAACTGTAGTAAAATCGAATATCTACCATATGAGCAATGTTAAAATGTCAGTGAACGCAGCATTTTCAAAAGACTTTTTCTTGAAATTTTCCCTGGAAACCAGGTCTGATTTTTTGCGTACAGATTCATTTTAACTCAAAGAGCGACCTCCTACATTTTGGTTTCATTCGTAAATTTTTCATTTTTGGTACGAGCTACCTTAATCAATCAATAATATTTAAAATCCTACTTTTATAATAGTTATATTTTTTGGAGTTTCATAGTTTACTATAGACATAAATAATACGTATTTTGCCCATTACATAAATATACGTAATCTCAAATTTCATGCATTGTGAAAATTCTATTTTATGCTATGACCTATTTAATTTTTTTGAATTTTTTATGTGGAAAGCCATAAACGATTGATTAAAGTTTTGTGAAATGCAAGGCAATAAATAAAATTATTATTTAAAATAAATAGAAATATTAATTACCAGTTAATTTGATGTAGTCATTTCCATTATATCTACATTTCTTATAAATTCATTTGAATTTTCTTCAAGGGATTTTTTTTTTGTCTAAACTATTTAATACTTTTTATCTTATTTATATAAAATTTAGTATATTTCATAGTTTTGTAATTTATTTTACGATATTTTCCATTAAATTTAACGTTTTTAAATTATTTTTACGATAGATATCTGAAAATAAACATCTGTCGTAAGTTTAACAACGGCCTTTCTTCAATAGACTGAGAAGCTACATTGTATTTCTAAAAATATAATTTTCAAAATTACTATATTTCTGAATGAATATTAAATTAGTTTAATATATAACTTATCTCAAAAGGATTAGTAGTTGGAGATATAACATTTTTATATCTATAAACAGTGTTTTTTGTATAACTTCATCACCTTTATCTATAAATTGTCTGTATCTCTTATTCGTCTTCATAATTATTGCAGGTATTATAATTACATAAATATTATGACAATGGGAAAAATATTACAAATCATATACAAAATTTCCTGAGTGCACGTAAATCTTATATTAGCGTAGTATCAGTACTAGAACGATCTCTGTCTCATTCTTTCTCTTGATAGAATTTACTGAGTTTTAGTTAACCTCAACCAATAATACAAATATAACATAAATATATAAAATATAAAAAATATTAAAATATCGAAACTTTACTAATACTTGTTTGCTCTTATTCTTACTTATTGTATTATTAAATATTTTTAAATATCATAAAACACAAAATATGTGGCTTCATGTTCCAAATGCATGTGCTGTGGGTGTATCCCGTAAGGGAGTAGCCACAAATAGACCGTGTCATGTCGTGTCGACGAAAAATGAGTTTGAAATCTATTAAATTGAGACTCTATGCTCATTGACCATTGGTTCAAAAGGCATTCATAGAGTCTCAATTTAATAGATGTCAAACTCATTTTTCGTCGTCACGACACGACACGGTCTATTTGTAGCAACTCCCTAAGTCGTACGTATTAACGACAAATTCTTGACTCCAAGACGTTTAATTAATTTTGGAACGTTCCAAAACGTAAGTCTTTCAACAGCTCGGTAAATGCTGAAAACATACACATTTTGCATATCCCTTTTTTAAATTTTGGAATAACCATCTGAATAATTTTAGAACTTTTCATAACGAACATATCGTACGAGCGCACCTACGACTTATGAAATACGCCTCGGGGGGTGATTCTGTAAGTGTCTCATGAGTGACAAACTTCACTTTACTTGTGGATTCTTTACAAATCACAATAATCAAAAGTGGGTTTTATTGTTACTATTATAAGGAGTAGACGATCTTATTTTCTTTTAATTACAATGTGTAAAATGGAAGGATTATTATCAGAAAGAGAAATATCACCTGCCCACACAAATTCGCCATCATCGAATGGTTATCTTACCCCAGTAAAATCTAAAATTAATCGTTCTCGGAAACAGCTTTTTGAAAATGAGGATCGAAAAAGAAGTCGTTATAGGTCACCATTGGCTAGAACTTCGAACGACCTACCTTCAGATTATGCAGAAAGATTAAATACTTCACCAAATGTGCAAGAAGAACAATTTCAAGATAAAGGTTGTAATAATTTTCAGAAACGGCTTTTTCAAAATAAGGATCCAAAAAGAAGTTGTTATAGGTCACCATTGGCTAGAACTTGGGACAACCTACCTCCAGATTCTGCAGAAAGATTAAATACTTCACCAAATGTGCAAGAAGAACAATTTCAATTGGTTGAATTTTAAAATTTCCAAGGTTTTTTTTATAATATTAGAATATTAATGAAGTATTAAATATTTTTTAGATTTTAATAATATTACAGTATGCAAATATTTATATGACTATAAACCAAAACTGTACGCTATGTATAAAAAAAATGGAGTTTGATATTAGTACAGATACTTTTCGAAATTGGTTAACAGTATTGTATATCTGTATTGTATATGTGTATTAAGAAAAGATCAATCCTTCACATTAATTACACAGGCCCACAAAATGAAAAAAAATGTCTGAACTTTTGACCGGACATACATATTCCCATGTATTTTTCGACGCTGAATCCGAATCTGTAATAAAAATATAGGGTTTTCCTACCTTTTCTCAGAGTTTTATTGAAAAAACCTCATTTTTTACGGTTTTTTTGCGGTTTTTCGAGTCTAGAAAAGACAAATCATGAGATACGGTTAATTGGACTTCAAAATCGAATTCTACGGGAAAAAATACACGGGAAACCATACCTTCAAATTATTTTAACGCGATTCTAGTCCTCTGTATGGGGCTGAAAAGATGAGGAAATCGGTAAAAGTCGAAATTTTGCCTAAAATGGATTTAAACAATATTGAAATTTAATCATGCGTCTTTTGAAGAGTCGATAAACATTGGAAATACTATCCTGGGGGTTTTTCAGATTGCTGATCATGAATTTGAAGTCAGATTGTGTAAAAACTACTTCTAGAGGGCGGTGACAAGAACTGTATATGGTAAATTTATCGATTTTTTAAAAATTTTACGTCTGAAATACTAATTTTAGAGTCTTTCACAGCATTGACTGTAAATTCAAGATATTAACTTAGCCTATTGTGTACGTTAAACTTAACATTTTGTCTATGTTTGTCTTTCTCTCTCTCTCTCTCTCTCTCTCTTCCGATGTTTTTTTTTAAATTGGCTTACGCTTACGTACACGTTTCTCTTCAAATGACCGATGTAGTGGATTTCTGACACGTTTTTGTCCTTTTTTCGCAGCTGTTTCTCTTTTTATCATCCAGCAGTAATCTGCTAACATGTTAATACCCCAGTTTCCTTGAAATCTACGTTCAAACTCCTTTAAATCTTGGTGAAATCGTTCACCATGCTCTTCACTAAAGTCTCCGTTATTTTCAGGAAACTGATCAACGTGTGAATCAAGAAAATGAAGTTTTAAGTTCATTAGACAACCCAATTTTTCAAAATTACGTACCATTCTTTTCACAATAGCTTTATAATTCGTGTCTTTGGCATTACCCAAAAATTTCGTCGATACCTCTTTAAAACTTAACCATGCTGCCTTTTCAACATCAGTCATGCTTTGTTCAAAGTTTTCGTCTCTAAATAAAGTTCGGATTTCAGGACCATCAAAAATACCTTCATTTAATTTAAAGTTTTAAAGAGGTATCGACGAAATTTTTGGGTAATGCCAAAGACACGAATTATAAAGCTATTGTGAAAAGAATGGTACGTAATTTTGAAAAATTGGGTTGTCTAATGAACTTAAAACTTTATTTTCTTGATTCACACGTTGATCAGTTTCCTGAAAATAACGGAGACTTTAGTGAAGAGCATGGTGAACGATTTCACCAAGATTTAAAGGAGTTTGAACGTAGATTTCAAGGAAACTGGGGTATCAACATGTTAGCAGATTACTGCTGGATGATAAAAAGAGAAACAGCTGCGAAAAAAGGACAAAAACGTGTCAGAAATCCACTACATCGGTCATTCGAAGAGAAACGTGTACGTAAGCGTAAGCCAATTTAAAAAAAACATCGGAAGAGAGAGAGAGAGAGAGAGAGAGAGAAAGACAAACATAGACAAAATATTAAGTTTAACGTACACAATAGGCTAAGTTAATATCTTGAATTTACAGTCAATGCTGTGAAAGACTCTAAAATTAGTATTTCAGACGTAAAATTTTTAAAAAATCGATAAATTTACCATGTACAGTTCTTGTCACCGCCCTCTAGAAGTAGTTTTTACACAATCTGACTTCAAATTCATGATCAGCAATCTGAAAAACCCCCAGGATAGTATTTCCAATGTTTATCGACTCTTCAAAAGACGCATGATTAAATTTCAATATTGTTTAAATCCATTTTAGGCAAAATTTCGACTTTTACCGATTTCCTCATCTTTTCAGCCCCATACAGAGGACTAGAATCGCGTTAAAATAATTTGAAGGTATGGTTTCCCGTGTATTTTTTCCCGTAGAATTCGATTTTGAAGTCCAATTAACCGTATCTCATGATTTGTCTTTTCTAGACTCGAAAAACCGCAAAAAAACCGTAAAAAATGAGGTTTTTTCAATAAAACTCTGAGAAAAGGTAGGAAAACCCTATATTTTTATTACAGATTCGGATTCAGCGTCGAAAAATACATGGGAATATGTATGTCCGGTCAAAAGTTCAGACATTTTTTTTCATTTTGTGGGCCTGTGTTATTTTAATATTTTTACAGAGATTAAAGAACAGCATGAAAGATACGCAAATATAGAAGATAAGGTATTTTCATATATTTTAATGTACTTTGTATATTTGTTATTATTTAACAAATTTTTCAGTAAAAGTAATTTTTTATTATGATTTTAAAATTTTAGGTGTACCTCAATTGCGGCGTTAAAATAGGTGAAAAATCATGGTGGATCGCCAGATCTCAAAAAAAATACACAGCTATTTTAAGGTATTTAGGAAATATCTTATGGTCCAAAAACCAACTGGCTCGTCGATGTCTTGATCGAAAAAAAAACTAAATTTACGGTTCCCGATGGAGATCCTATTCAACTGTGTTCACCGCGTAAAGTGGATTTATTTTTAAGTATGTAAACCAGAAATTTAAAAATAATATCTATTGTTGATTTTGCTGCCACAAATTTTAAACATTAAATGCTTTTGTAGGTTTGTTTGACGATTACTTGAAAGATCATAAAAAATATAAGGACTTCACAGGTGAACAAAGAGATATAAAGATAAAAAATTCTATAGAAACTCTTAGTGCAATAATAAGAGACGAGAGAGACGTCGCAAGAAAAGAAAAAACTAGCTTTGCATAGAAACCCTAGCGAAAAAGATTTTAAATAATAAATAATAAAAATGAATAAAAACTATTTGTAAGTAATAAAAAATGAAAAAAGGTAATATAAATAGATAAAAATAGATGAAAGTGGATAAAAATGGATAAAATACAATAATAAGTAATAAAATTAAATAAAAGGGAATAAAATTGGCATGAATTCGGACATTTTATTAGATTTTATCCCTTTTTATCCGATTTCATCTATTATTATTACAAAATAATATTTTTAATCCATTTATATTAGTTTTTAATTTTTTTTATTAATTATTAATATTTTTTATTAGTTTTTATTTAGATATTAAATATATTATAAACAAAATTTTTAAAAGAACATACTGTTAAGCATGGGGACATACTGTTAAATATAGAGAATACTGTTAAATATATGTACATTTGTATTTATTAAACATAGATGGCGTTACGTGTGTGCGCTCACTAGATAGGTTTGGTAGACACAAAAAGATGAGCAGAGCTTTGTAGAGTTTTGTCGATGAAAGACGTATTGTAATAAAGAGAAAGATAAAATCGTTTGTAGTACGTTTGTAACATGAAGAAAGTGCTATTATAATAAAATACATTTATTATATAATATACAATAAAACAGGAAAGTCTATTTATTGACCTTATAACCTAACATGGTAGCAAGAATTAGTGGTTACCTATTGTAATAAAAAAAAAAAAAAAAACATAAAGAAAGATAAAGGAAGGCTGTCGGTAAAAGGAAAAGAAGAAAAGGAATAAGATGACTTCAGTAAAGTTGGATGATATAGTTATACCGATTTTTGATGGATCGGAACATTCTCGCTGGAAAAAGAGAGTATCGAAATTCTTAGAATATAAAGGATGTAAAAAAGTTATTGATGCACAAAAGACCGCAGCCGATAAAAATGAAGAATGGAATCCGTTAGAACTGAACGCTACAAATTACATATACAGTGCTATATCGAATAAACAATTAGAATTTATAGGTGGAGAGGAGTCTGCTTAGAAAATAATTAAAAAATTCGATGAATTATATTTAAAGGAATCGACGGCTCTACAGATGGTACGTCGAAGTAAAGTTGAGAGTATTAAGTTAAAAAATTATACAGATGTGAACGATTACTTCGACGAATTTGAAAAGTCAATAAATGTTCCAAAAGACGCGGGAGACAAAGTTTCCGAGAAAGGGAAATTCACGTATATGATCAGATCGTTGCCACCATCATATAGCCACATAGGAGATTTGACGGACATTTTGCCACCAGAAGAAAGAACAGTTGAATATTTAAAAAGTAAAATAGAAATGAAAAACCTGGAAGAAAAAGATGCAGAACGAAATGAAACATTAGGAAGGTCCAGTGCTTTTGCTGTAAAGACGAATAAAATGAAACCTTTTGACAAAAGTAAAGTTAAGTGCTATACATGTGGTGAAGTCGGACCCTGCGAAATTTTGTAATAAAAATAAGATAGTGCTAGGTAATGAAGGAAGAAATTATATTCGAGGAAGATCTCAAGCGTCCTCTAGAGGAGGAAGAGGATACTATCAAAGCAATAGAGGTAATAGAGGTGGTCAAGGAGGTCAGCCAAACAGGCAGTAATCGGACTATAATGAGAGTAAGGAAAACCAAGGAGTATTCTATGTAAATATAGATGACGAAAAAAATGAGACTAAAGACATATGCAATAGTGCAAACAATAATAAGACATTAATAGAATTCTTACTGGACATTGGCTGTACTAGTCACATTATAAATGATGACTCGTATTTTGATGAATACATTGACCTGAATTAACCTAACGTAGTAAAAATCGGTGATGGTCGCACCCTCTCAGCAACAAAAATAGGAACGATTAATGGTAAATTTAATGTTTATGGTGATTCAAAGTACACTAACTTCAAAATATTTTCTTTGTTAAAGAAAGGAAAGTAAACTTAATTAGTTATGGTAAGGTAACTGAAAAGAACAGGATTGTGTCAGAAGAGGATACATCTAAAATTTATAATAAAGCAACAAATAAATTGTTAGCTATATCAATCAAGGAAAACAATTTATATAAAATGAGTTGTTTTGGAAAAGGTGAATGTAATAAAATTATAGTAAATGTTGCTGAGAGTAATAAAAGCGAAAAGATGTTGAAAGAAAAATGGCATAGGAAACTGCGGTATATAAATTTTAAAAATTTAAATATCATATGCAAAGAAGAATTATTAGAAGGTATGCCAAAAGTGTTAGAAAAAGATTTTATGAAATGTGCCATTTGTATTGAAAATAAAATGTGTAACAAACCATTTAAGGGGATGTAAAATGGACACTACACCTGTACTCATAAATATTCACTATCTTTACATTTTATTGCAAAATTTTCAATAAAAAAATGCATTAGCTTGTAGTATGTACCATAAAGATTATTCGGTTAAATTTTTAAATAAATTCATTCATTAATTATTGAGAATTTTGGGTTTCAAAATTATTTATTAAAATTTTTAAATTTTATACAGGAATCCAAATATCTTAAAAACTAATGAATTGATTTATTTGAAAATTTATCTAAATAATCATCATGGCACATACTACAAGCTAATGCATTTCTTTTCTGTAAATTCAGCAATAAAATGGAAAGGAAGCTAATATCTATAAGTACAGGTGTAGTGTCCGTTTTACATCTCCTTAATAATAATCGTACTAAAGCTACAGATACTCTAAAAATCATACATACGGATGTGAATGTGACTAACACAACTGGAACAAAGGGAGAGAAGTATTTTGTGACCTTTACTGATGATTATAGTAAACTAACACAGTTATTTTGTATAAAGTCCAAGGAAGAAGTATATGCTTGTATAGTAGAATACATAAATCAGGTAGAAACACTAACAGGAAAGAAAGTAAAAAAAATTAGATACGACAATGGCACAGAATATATTAATTCAAGAGTTTTTCAATTTCTAAGAGAAAAAGGCATAATTCTAAATAGATGTCCACCCTATGCCCATGAATTGAATGGTATTTCAGAAAGAGTAAACAGATCGGTGATGGATATAGCTCGGTGTTTACTAGATGAGGCAAAACTAAATTTACGTTTATGGCCAGAAGCTATGAAGACAGCTGGTTACTTGAAAAATAGATGCTTAACAAACACTGAAGAAATGAAAACGCCGTATGAAATATTTTTTGAAAAGAAACCTTGTGTAAATAATTTGTATTTATATGGAAGTAAAGTGTTCGTAAGAAATCCAGAAGAAAAAAGAAATTCTAAATTTGATAAAAAGGACTATTAGGAATTTTAATAGGATATGCTGATGTAGGCTACAGAGTTCTGATAGGAAATTAAGTAGCTGTGGCTAGACATATTAAAATAATAGAAGAAGATCAAATATGCATTGGCCTTGATGATAAAATAAAAGATAATGAAAGAAAGAAGATGAAAGCTTGAACTTGTCAACTGAAGAAGATGACATTGTAAACACAGAGCAAGAAAAAGAAAAAAATGGAATTGAAAAAAAGAGCCTAATATTGCTGATAATGAAAGAAATTTAAGAAGATCGAGCAGAGTAAGAAATCCATCACAAAGATACAAGGAAGATGAATATATATGTGATTTTATATATGTAAATTATTGGGTATGATAGTGTTATATTAATAATATAATACTATCATACCCAATACATTTCAGGAGGTGATAAATTGTGCAGAAAAACTTAAATGGATGAAAGCTATGGACAATGAGATGAGTTGTTTAAAGAAAAATGAAACTTGGATTTTGACTAATAAACCTGAAAATTAAGTTTTGGATGTTAAATGGATATATTCAATGAAACCAAATAATAAATTTAAAGCAAGATTAGTAGTCAGAGGATACCAACAAGAAGGATTGAATGAAAATACCTATGCACCAGTGATTAGAATGCCAACCTTGAACTTACTATTATCCTTTTGTTGTAAACATGGTTTATATATAGAACAAATGGGCGTAGAAACTGCGTTTCTTAATGGCAAAATTAGAATAGTTGTATATGTAAATCAGCTAGAAGGCTATAACAATGAAACTGACCAAGTATGTTTATTAAAAAAGGCGTTGTATGGTTCAAGGGAGAGTCCCAGATCCTGGTACGAATGCTTTGACAAATTTATGTCTGAGATGGAATTTAAAAGAAGTGCCTATGACTATTGTCTTTATACGAAGAATGAAGAAAATGTTATTATATATGCTTTACTTTTTGTAGATGACTTATTGATATGATGCACAAATATGTTTAAAATAAAAAATTTAAATCTAAAACTTTCAAACAAATTCAAAATGAAAGATATGGGCCAAGTGGAAAATTATATAGGAATAGAAATTACTCAAGACTATGAAAACAAGGAAATGAAACTGAGTCAAGAAAGGTTTATTGAATCATTAGCTGAAAGTTATAATGTAAAATGTGCAAAACTGTATGATATGCCTATGGAGATCAACTTAAAACTAGAGAAATCTGAAAATCCTGATTGCAACTATAACTACAGGAATCTGATTGGTGCATTACTATTCATAAGTTCTGGCACACGGCAAGATGTTGCATTTTGTGTAAACTACCTGTCTAGATTTCAAAATTCTTATGATGGGAGTCACTATAATTACGCTTTAAGAGTACTAAAATATTTGTACAAAACTAAAAATCACAAATTAACATATAAAGGTGAGAATCATACTAATGTATTAAATTGTTATATCGATGCTGATTGGGCAGGCAATATTTGTGATGGAAAATCGACGTCAGGATAAGTACTAAGAGTATATGGAAATCCGGTATTCTGGAGATCAAGGAAACAGAATATAGTCACAAAATCGTCCACTGCAGCCGAATATGTATCATTATCAGAAGCTACTTCGGAAGTATTATTTTTGAAAGGAATCTTGAAGTCATTTAATATTAATTTGAGAGAACCTGTTATGATATATGAAGACAACAGCGGTGCGAAGACTATAGCAGAAAATGGAAATTTTCCGAAAATATCAAAGAATATAGGAGTTCATTATTACTATGTTCATGAAAAGGTTTTGAAAAAGGAAGTTTAAATAATTAAGGTTAATACAGAAGAGAATATTGCGGACATATTTACCGAGTCATTATTTTGAAGTGTGATAAATAATGTAAAAACAAAGTATATAAATAAATAATAAATAAAATAATAATTGCAAAAATCCAAATGTAAGGAGGCGTGTTAAGTATAGGGACATATATGTACATTTGTATTTATTAAACATAGATGGCGTTACATGTGTGCGCTCACTAGATAGGTTTGGTAGACACAAAAAGATGAGCAAAGCTTTGTAGAGTCTTGTCAATGAAAGACGTGTTGTAATAAAAAGAAAGATAAAATCGTTTGTAGTACGTTTGTAACATGAAGAAAGTGCTATTATAATACAATACATTTATTATATGATATACACTATTCATTGACTTTATAACCTAACACATACAAGTAAGAAAATATATAGATAAATTGTATTATGTTTTTGAAAATGTCTATATTTATTCGATCGTTGTAAATTAATCTGACCTATATCATATCGAACCTAATATAAACGTAACGCCGGAGAGGTCGCTAGTATACATGCGCGCATTTTAGTAATGGTCAGATGGATCGGACTTATATACGAAGTGTACTGAACTCTCACCACTTGTGGGAGTTGGACACAAATTTGAACGTCAAGTAACAGGATTTTTTGGTTTAAAATATGCTGGTATCGTTAGTTGTCGGGATCGCATACGCAAGGGGTATTTTATCAAGAAGCTATCAGATTTCTCGAATGTATGACAAAAATTACTATGTGAACTAATAAAAATTTGTAGGTGTTATTGGAATGATTAAAAGGTTCAAAATTTTACTATGGTAACATAGTAATTATTTTAAGATTGTTTTGTATTAGTTCTAAAATGTCTTCCCGGTCAAAAAAAAAACATCTATAAATATAGCTAAAAATATATGTGAAGAAAATACAGCTATATTGATGTGTACTATAGCTATATCTATGTGTTTTTTTAGCTGTATACCTATGAGAAAAATAGCTAGATTTTTAGCTATATTTCTAGGTATAATAGCCTGGCTAAAATAGGGATTGTACCTATAAAGATAGGTATAAATATAACTAAAAATCTAGCTATATTTTTCATATATATATACAGCTAAAAAAACACGTAAATATAGCTATAATACACAATGTAGTTGTATTTTTACCTATATTTTTAGCTATATTTATAGATGTTTTTATTTTTGCAGGGCTAGCATTTTTTGCTGCTCATCTTGTAAATAGTTTTAGAAACCTAATAAAATTTACTACAATGCAAGAAAAAAGAGCACGTTTTCATGTGAGGGCGTTATAATGCTAAAAGTAATTTTTAGAATTTTCTCTTAATATACTTATATATTTTTCCTGCAGGATTTAGAGATTGATACATTGAAATAAAATTTTTATTTTACATTAGTAAACATACGAATATATATTAACCTATAATTGTTTTAAAAAATTTGCAAATGAATTAGAACAATGGAATTTTTGAAAACCTACTTTACCTATTTTACATGCTATTTATAAGACTTGAAAGATTTTTAAAATTTATTATATAAACTGATAAAAACTGATAAAGAATAATAAAAATTAATTTAAGAGGATGTAAAATGGATACTACACCTGTACTCATTAATATTCAATATCTTTTTATTTTATTTCAAAATTTTAAGAAAATAAATGCTTTAGCTTGTAGTATTTACCATGAAGATTATTCAGTTAAATTTTTAAATAAATTCATCCATTAGTTTCTCAGAATTTTAGATTTCTTGTACAATATCTAAAAATTTTAAAATGTAATATTGGAACCCAAAATTCTGAAAAACTAATGAATGAATTTATTTGAAAATTAAACTGAATAATATTCATGTTAAATACTACAAACTAAAGAATTTTTTTTCCTCAAGTTTTGCAATATGATGAAAAGATAGGCCAAATTCATGAGTACAGGTGTAGTGTTACGGACGTTTTACATCCCCTTAATGTGATAAATAATAATAATAATAACCGATAGAAATGGATAAAAACGGATAAAATGTCCGAATTTCTACACTTTTTATACATTTTTATCTATTTTTATCTATTTTTTTTTATTTTTATCACTTATTATCAAGATTTACCCATTTTAATCACTTTTTATTCATGATTATCATGTTTTATCATTTTTTATTACAAATCTCTTTCGCCAGAGAATATATAAAAATAATTTTAAATATTCTTAGCGCATGAATAAGAGACGAGAGAGATGTTACAAGGAATAAAACTACCTTTGTAAATAAATATATGAAAATAATTTAAAATATTCTATATTTTGTATTTTTATAATAAAAATTGCTTTCAAGTTTGTTTTTATTAATTTACAATCTCTATTTTAAGTCATTTGAAGATTTTTTTATTTTAGTATGAATTACAATATAAACGTTAACACATTATATAATTAAATGAATAACAATATTAACATGATTTTCAGCTGAAAATCATTTGGCAATCACCTGAAAATCAACTTTATATTTTTATGTTAAATTAATATATCAACGTGATTTTCAACTGAAAATCATCTGATAATCACCTGACATTTTGGCATGACTTTCAGATGATATTCACTTGATTATCAATTGATTATCATCTGATCTTTTTCAGTAGGGTCGTGATTTATTTATGTTGTAGAAGTTGTAAGGGTGTTGATTAGTGTGTTCACATCTTTAGTATCGTATGCATCTCTGAGTTGGTCGTGGTGTAGTGTGTGCCATGTATGTACACTTATCTAGAGCTACTGTTGCGCCCTAACCTAGTACCTTGTTGACTTTTCCTTCTCGTTATTAATTTAAATTTGTGCTTTTGGAAGGTGTTTCTTCTAATTGTTAACCTGAGCAATTGGTGCATCTACTGTGTGTGTGTCCTTCCGTATATGGATCGCGTCCGTAAAACCTTCCTCACTTGCTGTTCGTATGATCAAGATTTTCCTTCTTTTCCTCTCTTGTGTGCATCACTATAGCTGATCCTTCTTGCTGTGTTTCTGTTTTTGCGTCTACTGTTACTTTTAGCTTACAATGAATATTTTCTTTCTTCAAGTATTTATTTTTTTCTATTTGAATTATTTAACCCTTTCGCTCTCATTTTAATCAATTATTTTTTTAATAACTAACAATTACTTTATTTTTATTACCGGTTTTTCCCTATAGTATTTTCAACCCTCCTTTACATTTGTTAGTTTCTTACGCTTGAAGAAAAATCATTTTAAAGAACCTTAAAAATAAAACCTAAGATTTCAAAATTAAAAATAAGCACGCTTGTTTGTTATAAATTAATTTTTTTATACTTAATAAATAATCTATTTAAATTTTATTACTTGTGATGTATTTTATACATCACAAAACTTTGAATGAAAATTAGATATCAAGCTCGATGAACTTAATCTCAAAATAGTATACATCAAAAGTTTGTTTATAACTTTTCATGTATAGTTTTTTGGTAAATTTCTTGACTCGTCCGCGCTAAGGATTAATCTTAGAAATTTTATTACTAAAGTGAAAGAATTTGATTTGACGCACTGTTTACTTATAAACTTTAAATAAAAATATTATTAAGAGAAACAGAACTACGATATCCTCTTAATATTTTTCAATAAAACGAATTTGAGCTCAGTTTTTATTTTAAAAACATTCAAAGCTTCCAGTTATTAATGCCAAAGAATTATGAGCGTTTGAAAATCTAGTGACTTTTAAATTGATTTTCTTTCATTTCCTGTAACTCGGAAAATATTGAGCGTTGGGGTCTAATATTCAGTCTCCTTTTATATTTTCTACCATATTTTACTATTTGGAAAATCATTTCAAAGTTTTAGCAATATTGGTGATCTGAAAGTCTGATACTTTCTTAGTAATGTTACTATCAATGCCTATCCATCGACGTCAATATCATTAATTAGGGTATTGACAATCCATTAATGAGCGATGACAGAATGCACCATCTCGTTGTTGCCATAATCATCGTCTTGTATTTAACAAGGAAAGTCCCCCAACCCAACCTTACCGATTTCATCAATTCTGTGATACGTTGTAATACTCAAAAAAATAAAAAAACACTTGTTTTTTTTTTGTGCCGACATCCACTTTAAAGGGGTGAAAAACACCCCTAAATTTTACCTTGAATAATCGTTTTTTTGTCATATTTCGGCTTCTAATTCATATTTTTTGAGAAAACAAAGTGCAAAGTATTTGTAATGAGAATCATAAAATATTACATATATTTATGACCCCACGGGTTGCAGCCCTTATGAGATAATTTTAAAAAACTAGATTTTCCATGCTTTTTTCTCTATAAAAACTACGATGTGAGCTCAAAAAAATAAAATCAAGCATTTTTGTTTATTTTATCGAATATTTCAATTGCGAGTTTTAGCATTTTTTATGTTACCACCCTAAACATCGTTAACTACTCCGTAAAATGATTGACCGCATTAAATGATGAAAAATTAATTTTCTTCTCGAGATTCGTTACATTTCTTGTTTATTCATTGTTAAAGGAAGATATCTCATTAACAATACGTTAATCTCTGAGAAATAAAACAATCATTATCTTTAACTACTGACTACTGAAAACATTTAATCTTTCATAATTAATTTTCTAAAATAAATCTATATCGAATAAGTTCTACAGTAATTTTTACAATTAATCTTCTAATTTCTAAGTATTTACGTAAGTATTTTATATTTCATATTTCCAAACTCATTAATTATTGATCTTAATAAATTGTTATTATTTGATGCTTGCATTTTCAAGATTTGCAAATACCAAATAACGAGAGATAAATTTTGAAGGAATTGAGTTGTCAGAAAGATTAAAACAAATATGAATCGATGCAACAAATAAGTTCTATTTCGTTGATATGGTTGATGACGAAACCCTGGATTTCCAGGAAGATTGTAAGGATTGTGATGTTAAAATAGTTGAGGATGAAGTTTTACATCATTTTCCTGATCCCAACTTTGCATCAACAAATCTATGTATGCTTGATACTGAAAGACGTTGATTTTGATCATAATCAAAAAGTTATAGCATATTGGAGAAGTGAGAAAAAAAGAAACTAAAGAATTAAAACAGTGCAAAAATGATTCAGGAAAGTCTTATCAAAGAGTCAGTTCAAACGTTGTGCTCACACTATTAATATAGGTAGTACGTATAGAGAAAGAATTGCACGAAACTGTCAATATACACTTGATAATTTAAACTGCAGTTGGAAGTGGTTTAATAATTCACGATCGCGATTTACGTAGATGAGCGTTACAAGCTCAGAAAGAAATTGGTTCTAAAGATAGTCTTAAAGCTTCTAAAAGTTGGTTAAGAAAATTTGAAGAGGCTCATGGAATACTGCCTAGAACAATAACTAAATTTATTACTCGGAAAAAATTACTATTACTACTATTATATTGAAGTAAAGGAGTCGGTCTGTGGCTCATTCGGTAGAGCGTTGGATTCGTAATCTCGAGGTTCCGAGTTCGAATCCCGCTCTCGGTCGATTGATACAAGCACCACTGTACGTTACATGGGCTTTGTTCACAAACACACTTACGAGCTCCGTCACTGATTAGCATAGCAATAATAGCATAGCATAAATATAGCGACGTTAAAAAAAAAAAAAAAAAAAAAAAATATTGAAGTGAAGAATTAAGACTTTTTTTTCTCACGTGAATATCTTTTGCATTATTGTCACATACATACAGATACACACGTGCATCTTTAACATACACGTACACACATACACATACATACATACACATAAACACATACACACATATATATAAACACATAAACACATACACACATACACATTAACACCTACACACATATCCATACACATACACACATACACAATATCCGTCTCTCCGTCACCTTCTGTCTGTCTCAGTCTTTCCGTCTTTGTCTCTCCATCTTCGTCTTTTCATCTCCGTATTTTCGTCTCTGTCTCTCCGTCACCGACTCTCCATCTCTGTCTCTGTCTCTCCGTCTCTCCGTTTTCGTCTCTCCGTGTCCGTTTTTCCGTCTCCGTGTCTCCATCTTCGTCTCTCCGTCACTGTCTCTCTGTCTCTGTCTCCATCTCTCCGTCTCCGTGTCTCCATCTTCGTCTCTCCGTTACTGTCTCTCTGTCTCTGTCTCCGTCCCTCCGTCTCCGTCTTAATTACACAACGCTTACAATAGCAGTCTCGTTTTTTTAACCACACAGCGCTCAAAATAGCAACCGTGAATTTTTAATTACACAGCCCTTACAAAAGCAGCCGCGTTTTTTAACCGCATAGTGCTCAAAATAGCTGTCACGAATTTTCAATCACACAGCGCTTACAATAGTTGTTGCGTTTTTCATCTTTAGCACTTAAAATAGCAGCCGCGTTTTTTAAACCAGATAGTGCTCTGAAAAGCAGTCGCGTATTTGTAATTACACAGCGCTTACAGTAGTTTTAGCTTTTTTCCCCATCACAGTACTTACAATAGCAGCCATGTTTTTTTTAACCATACAGTATTTAAAAAAGCAATCGCGCTTTTTCAATGGCACAGAACTAAAAATAGCAGCCGTGATTTTAAACCACACAGCGCTAAACCCTACTTCATAATTTTTAATTTTATTATATTTAATATTATATTAGGATTTTATGTTTGATTTCATTTTCTTATTCATTATAAATAATTTTTGTATTGTGGTTTTATAATATTTCTTTGTAAACGATGTTTTTGGTATAGACCATTTCATCTTTAACTTTTCTTGATTTTTCTGTTAATAATATTTTTAATTCTTTCTTATTAGTTGTCCTTGAAAATTCCACGTATAATTGCCCATGACTACAAATTGGTGTTGGTAAATACACTCCTTCTTTTTTAAATGATTGTCCTTGTTACTTATTAATAGTAATTGCATAAGCAAGTTTTACAGGAAATTTTTTTCTGGTCACCTGGAATGGTAGTCCATCATTTGCTGATAAGGGGCTGTTCACAAATTACGTAACGCACTTTTTTACAAAAATGGACCCCCTCCTCCCCCTATGTAACAGAATTATTTTACTCCCCCATCCCTGTATAGTAATTACGTAACATAAATATTTAAAATATAGTTGAGAATTGTATAATTTATAGTATGATTCATTAAATTTATTATAATCAAAAAAATTAATATAATAAAAAGATTTACGTTAATTAATTATAAATAATTAGTAAATATTATTTAACTCAAATTTGCATATACATAAATTTTAAAATTAATATAATAATTATAAATAGCGACACCATCATTAATAATATCAAATAAATACTGTCTTCACTATACATAAATCTACATTAATATCTTGAAGAAGAATGATATCTCAAAGCAAATAGAATCAACTTGCTTCTAGAGGAAATAACCTTATTTTTATATTCATTGAAGAAAATATCTGGTTAAAAATATAAACTAATTTTTTTCCAGTGATATCTAAAATATACTATAAAGAAAATATACTTCAAGAATTTAAAAAGATTTTCAATCAATAATAAATCCACTAGCATCAAGTAGATTTATTTCGAATAAAGACATTTTGATGATTGAAACAAGAACCTCACAATTTCGATTTAAACATTTAGTCACTTAAATCTAAAAAATTTTATTTTGCATTAAAACGATCACATCACATTGGAGTTTTCCCTTGTTTCAAGAAATCTTTTTTCTCAGTGTACTTATTAGTAAAAAATTTTTAAATTTTATTCCTTGACAACTTACACCTTTAATTCAATATAATATTGGATTTATTATTCCCGCAAAAATTAGTTCATGAAAGTAAAAGCTCTCATAAATATCATCAACACTATAGAACGAAAAAGTTTTTGAAAAAGCATGTCTTATTTATATTGCGAGGTGTACACGTACACGTATCAAAATAGAGTTATAAAATCAAAAAAAAATTCAAAATAATCAAAAATAATTAAAAATTCATCGAAAATAAACGCAGGTGGTAGTGGGATGTTAGCAAGCTTTGTTAAGAACTAATTAAATTTTACATTGAAAATTTTTTTATGTTTCGTAACACGCATCTATGACCCCCTATAACCCAGCATAATATTTAAGCAACACCCATACCCCCTTCCCCCCTCATAGTGTTACGTAATTTGTGAACGACCCCTAAGGTCATACGTTGTAAGAATATAGTGCTCCCTTTTTTACTTTCTGTTAATATTTGTGCAGTAATAGTAAATTGTTTTATTTTCGTTGATCGGGTTGCGTTACAAAGTCGTTTATTCAAATTAACATTTTTTAGAAGCATTACTACAGCTCCTTTTTTTTAATGTAATCTATGTGGGGGTAATCCGTTGGGCGTTAAAGAATTTGAAAATTCTGTTGGTTAAATTGCGTCTATACTTTTGTCATTTACATCTTTTGCAGAGTTAATGCTCAAGTACTCTATTATTAGTTCATTTATTTTTGATAAAATTTTTTCATTCATTTCTGTTACATCTACGTTTTTCGGTATTAATATAATATTTCCGTTATAGTCACAATTTTCAATATTTATATTATGCCCTTAAATTTCATCAAGTAGATCACCCTTTGACAATATTTCTTTTGGAATTTGTATAACTTTATTTTTTTTCATATTTTGAATGATAATTACCATTTCCTATATTAAACAACCAATTTTTACATTTATCATCTGATTTCGATCAACGTTTATTTTCTTTCAAAGACATACATCGAAAATGTTCCCATAAATAGCTTTTTTTGACACAATTTTCCACTATCTGTGCTCTATTACCATGTTTTTATATTGGTAATGTTTGTCTAAAATCACCTGATATGATAAATGTTTTCCCTCCAAACTCGCATGTTTAAAGATGTATCACATACATCTTTGAACATGCGATCGACGGCTTCAAAAGCGTATTTTGATGTCATTGTGATTTCATCCGAGATAACAATTGATACATTTTTCATTTTTGTACCTATTTCGCTGTTTGCACTTATATTGTATATTACGACTTCAGATATGTTCAACGGTAATTTAAATGCTGTATGTACTGTCACACCAATGTCTTGTAATAAATTAGCCGCTGTACCTGTCCATGATACAACTAAATAGTTGATTCCATGAATTTTTAGATAAGTTTTAATTGTATTTAATAAGTAGTTTTTATCACTTCCACCTGGACCGTCTATATATATATATATATACTTTTCAGTGCAGTTTGTATTTAATGAATTTATTACTGTAATAAGAATAGCCGTTTGAGAATTTGTTAGACTATCAATAATTGACCGAATATTATTAACATTATTTACTGTACTATATTCAATTTTGTTATTTTTAATATAGTATTCTAAAGTAGGTAAATTAAAGGCCCTTAATTGGAATCTATTATTAGTTAAAATATCATTAATTATGCTTAATGCATATTCTTCACCTTGTTGTTGATTCATTTTTGGTCATAAGATAAAAATAAATTTTATATTTCTCATATAATTCTCGAGCATTAAGTGGATTGTAAAATGTATAAATGTAACTAAATCATTGACAAAGAGATTTTAAAATCGAGATTTACATGATTCTTCCAAGCATTTATCCCATTCATCATCTATTTCAACTAAATTTCTTGCTTTTGCTGCTTCAAAGAATGTTAGGTATGTAATTTCATCAAAAGTTTCTAAGCTTTCGAAAGATGTTGCAGCTTTAACGTGAAGCAGAAGTAATCTAAAAAAGAATCTTCCTCTTTGTTTTGGATTAACTTAGTACATTCTGGTTAGAATAGGTTACATAGTTTTTATTTTTTTCTTCCATGTTTTATGTATTCGATTGAAAACCGAATGTTGCGGTATACCAGAATAAAAGTAATTATGTGTCTCTGGGTCACTTTTATTAAGTTCAAACCACGCTGTTAGTGTTGTATTTACATTTTTTTAATCAATTTTGTGTTCGAATTCTTCTTTAAGAGTCCGCTGTATCTCTGTTCTTTTCTAATTAAAAAATTAACTTTTTTCCCAAAATTAGCAACAAGGGGAAAAAATAAAGAGATGGTTTCGATGTGTTTAATAAAATGTAATATTTTCTTTGATTAGTATGAATTAATTTTATTGCTTCGTTTTTAAGAAAAGTTGAAATAACTTAAAAAATTAGAAATTAGTGTCAAATAATGGAATTTTCAAGTTATTCCAACTTTTCTTGAAAATAAAGCGGTGGAATTAAATTATTCTTATCAGAGAAAATATTTCTTTTTATTACACGAATCGAAACCATCTCTTTTTTTCTGCCTGAAGCTATTAGTTTTTATAAAAAATAAATTTTAAATAGATTCGGTAAAACAGTTAACTGTGTCGGTATACAGCTGACTCTTAAAAAACACATATTGTTCATTTTCATTATGAACAGCTTATCTATAAATTGTATGTGAAAGTTCACTAATATTATATTCCAATATGCGATGCATAGCTTCTGGCGGGCAAACGCATCTTGTGTTTATATATTATTTAATTTTATCATTAAACATATCCAAATCATTCGTTTTATCTGTTTCATCATTAGTATTACTTTCAGTATTTATTTCACTTGCTTTTACTTCTATGAATGCACAATCATGTTCTTTGAAGCAGTATTTAAATAAGTATTTTATAACTCCCATTGTTGAACATAATTTATTATTGATATAACAATTAAATTTTAGTAATAAATACAGGTTATACAGAACAACAAATCTATTGTCTGCCTACTTGTTTTTATGTATAATATCTCATTTTTATCATTTCTTCGTCAATAAATAGGGTAACCATTTGTCATTATTATAGTTTCATTAAATCGTTTCGGAAAATTTTTCGTACACTTTCCTGATTCTTTATCCGTACAAGGTGAGTTTTTATTCTGATATCCACAAGGACCATGAATCATAAATTGTTTAACTATTTCATATAATCTGGGATTCTCATTTTTATTTGGAATTTCAGCTACTATAAATTTATTAACGTCATCACTATTGTAAATTTTATCATCTTTACTCAAAAATATTAGCATATGTGCATGCGGTAATCCTCTCTTTTGAAATTCTACTACGTATCAATATGCAATGCATTTTCCCAAAATATGTTTTTTAGTTATTAGCTCCATTAATATTTTTAATTTTTGATGAAATACGTTAATAATAATATCTGGTTTATCTATTATATATACTTCTTTACTTTGTCCTATATTATTTGTGATTTCTTCCTATTTCGGATTGCATGTCATAGTAATGAAAAAATCTGGTTTTTCAATTCTTTGTACTAATGTCATGAAATCAAGAAAATTTTGACGCAAGGAACGTGGACTTCCCGTAAAAGTTGATGGTAATATAAACATTTTTCCAATTTTTAAACTATCATTGATTTCGTTTTTTTTTTATTTTTTAAGAAATCCATTACGCCTTGATAAAGTTCTGCTCTTAAGAGCAGGTCGTATATCTCTGTCCTTTTCTAATCAAAGAATTAATTTTTTTGCAAAAACTAATAATTGTAGCAAAAAATAAGGAGATAGCCCCATCTCGTATAATAAAAAGCAAGATTTTCTTCGATGAGGAAAAATTATTTCTATCGATTCGTTTTGAAGAAAACCTTGAAAAACTTAAAAAATAGAGGTTAGGATGGACAATCCAGTTTTTCAAGGTTTTCTTAAAAACGAAGCGATAAAAATAATTTTTCCTCATAAAAGAGAATCTTGCTTTTTATTAAACGAGATGGGACTTTCTTCTTATTTTTTGCTACAATTATTAATTTTTGTGAAAAAATCAATCCTTTGATTAGAAAAGGACAGATATACTCGACCTCCTCTTAAAGAATCTTTATTTTTCTTTATAAAATATAATCTTGAATTTTTTATTTGAACCCATGAATATAAGTGGATATATAGTCATAAGATCTACGTGTTCACTTATATATAGGAGGCTCATTGGTTCTATTGCTTTCGAATAAATATATATGTCTCTTCCAATAGCTTATTCATTTCCTACAAAAACTACTGCTACTTCATTACATTTAGCTTCATTATATCGATACTTATCAAAGTTATCGTTTCGTCTTATGAACATTTTAACATCCCTAGGCATAGTTCCATTTTTAATAAAACGATTATTTTCTTCAATTTCTACTTCGTGCATCATTTTATAAGCTGCTGCGTAAGGATTATTTCTACTAATTATAGAATCTAATGTATTCAATAATACACACATACACTTACACACATACACTTACACACATACACTTACACACATACACTTACTCACATACACTTACACACATACACTTACTCACATACACTTACACACATACACTTACACACATACACTTACACACATACACTTACACACATACACATAAATGCATCTATCCTAGGTTTTGAGGACCTTTGATAGATACAAGGTAGACTTTGGGGACCTTTGTAGAGATTGAGGACCAGGTCCTCAATCTCTCAATGTTATTTGTATATCTATATATATAGAAATTAAGATTCTTACACGAAATAAGAAAGATTATTTCTTTAGGTGAATTTAAAAAATTCTTATATATTTCAAAATTTTGTTGTGAAATGACCTTAAGGTCCTTTATTTTTAAGGTTACATACGTTTATATAAGAAAAGAGAAATTATTTCTTTAGTTAAAATTGAAAAATTTTCGTATTTAAAAAAAATGTACTGTGAAATAACCTCAAGGTCCCCAATCTCTACGTTACAGACGTTTTATATATATATATATATATATATATATATATATATATATATATATATACATATATTTTTATGAATGAGGTATTATGCAGACAAAATCATAGATGAATGGTGACTTATGCAGACATTAGCGTACTTATGCTGACGTCCGCATAATGCCACCCGTTTTTCATTTATTTATTGATACTTGTGCTGACAATTCCATACAGTAGATTTTTCTTGAGTTGAGTTACGAAAAAATTCTACAAAACAAAAACGCGCCCACCAATCAAATTTCGAGAACAAATGTGCCCACCAATCAAAGTTTTAACAAATTCGTATTTAACATATGCGTAAGTAACAAAGGAAGGGATAACATAGGAGACTGCCACACACCCGCGACGTGTGCAGGATACTAAACAAAGGCTGTACTGTATGAGTCAGCATAATGCCGCGTACATACGTTTATATATATATATATATATATATATATATATATATATATATATATATATATATATATTTATATATATATATACATATATTTCCATGTACATTTTAACATATACATGTCACACTCATATACATAAACACATACCCATTCACATATACACATATGCACATACACATAGAGAACATTTGTCTCTCCGTTTCCGTCACGTCGTCTCTCTTTCTCTGTTTCTATCTCTCCATCTCTCCGTTCCTGTTTCTTCATCTTCGTCTCTCCGTCTCCGTCCCTCCATCTATGTCTCTCCGTCTATGTCTCTCTGTCTTCGGTCCTAGGGCTCCTATTTTTCATCTTTGTTTCTCTGTCTTTGCCTCTCCGTTTTCGTCACTTTGTACCTCTGTCTATGTCTCTTCGTCTTTGTCTCTCCATTTTCGTCTTTCCATCCATATCTCTCCGTTTCCGTCTCTCTGTTTTCTTCTCTCTGTCTCTCCGCCTCCGTCTCTGTATCTATGTCTCTACTTCATCGTTCCTACGTTTCCGTTTTTTTATTTCCGTCCCTCTGTCTGAAACACATGATTAAAAAGAATGAATTCTTATAATATTTTTTCATTGATTTGAATAAAATTGAGTAAAACAAATTTTGAATTCATCATGATGATATGATTTGTATTTAAACAATTTTTATGCATATTGGAACTCTAATTAATCCTTTTTTTCAATTATATAAAAACTAAATTTTAAACAGGACTGCAATAAAACAATTTATAAATTAAGGCAATTTTTCCGACTTTTAAATTGGCTAATTTATTGTATTAATATAATGTATGAAAATTTAACCGAGCGACGTTAGGAACAAGGTAAATTAAGCTCATTAGAAAATAATTCAGAGCTTCAAACGAAAGCTGAAGTATTTGTTGTTGAAGTGAAATCTCGCATGTTATCAATTGGGATCGAAAATAAGTATAATTCAGATCAGAGTGGGTTCTAATTGAAAATGCATTCTGGAAGTACATTAGCAGTCAAAGGAGAAAAATAAGTACAATGCTCAGTACAGTCAATATCGTGCAGCTCATAGCTAGACGATAGAACCACTTATATCAGCTACTAGACAACTTCTCTCGCCACTTTTGCTCTTGTTTTAAAAGAATCATCTAGTCAATTCGGTCCTGTTGTAGAACGAACCTTATTTAGACCAGAAAACGTGCACGCAGAAGCATCGAAGTCGGAAAAATTAACTATAGGTTATTCATTTATTGTTTATTACAATGCAATCACAAAAAAAAAGTTGATGAATATGTTCTTTAATTGTAGACCTCTTCAAAATTTGGTTAGCAAAAGTATTCTATCTAAATTTAGGGCCACAGTCTATATTATTAATCGATTCCTGGAGAGAGCACTGTGATAAAGTCATTGAAAAAATAATGTCGGAAAATAAAATTGTTAACGTAAAAAAATACCAACAGAAACAACAGGAAAGATTCAACCACTTGATGTATATGGATTTCGTATTTGGAAAAACTTCATAAGATACTTTTCAAATCAAGTGACTTTGATAGATTATGACTTAAATTTACATTTAAGAAATAGCATCGTAAAATCACAATCTCTAGTTTATAACCAGCTTTCTCCACCGAGATATAAAAATATGCTTAAATATTCGTGGTAAAAAAGTGGTTGCATTAATGAAAAACCAGATAACTTTGAAAATCCTGTTAAGTTCTCTTTTGGAGATTTTTGCAATACATAGTGCAATATAGAAGGATGTAATGATATTGCTATTATAAGATGTGGTTGGTGTGAGAAGTCTTTATGATTTCAGCACTTTCTTGAAGAAAATAATTATTGTAAACAATATAAATAATAAAATACTGTAATTTTGCCAAGAAAACAGAATAAGGATAAAAAAATCTTCTAATGAAAAATGTATTTGAATCAGTTCCATTAAAGAATGTTAATAAAGTTATTATCAAACATCATAAATGACAAGTTATTAAATAAATTACTTTTTGAGGTGACTTTGATGACGCTTTTCACTAGTTCATTTATTACTTCTTTTTTTATGACTACACTGAAAAAAATAGAATCTAGGAGTAAGAAGAAAAATCTATTTGATTCTTAATTCTTGAATCAAATAGAAATCTAGTTGTACTTAATAACTATAATCATCCTGCAAAATCGCAGTAATCTAGATTCTAGCAGAAAATCCTCTATCTTTAAGAAGAATTCTATTAGAATTTAGAGGATATATATTTATTAATAAAAACCACAAAGAAATTTTTTACATTAGAATGTATTTACCAAGGGGTTAATAACTCTTAAAATCATTGAAGCACCCAATTTTGAATCGATTTCAATCTGTTATGAAATCAATGAATTCAAAACGAAATCTTAAAATCGTAATATTTTGAAAATTTTTAGTAATTTTTTAAAAGTTGAAGAAAATATAAAAGATGGAGTTTTTTGTTCATGGTATACGTTATAATAAAAAATAGCGCTATTTTGAAGTTGGCACCCATGGGCATATCTATGTAAAAAATCATATAACTACAATACCACCTCCGATTAAAGAGAATAAAAGTTTAATTTTAAGCCTAAATGTAATCAATAAAGAAAAGAATTATTTCTAACTTCAAATTGTAATTATTTTTATATTATAAAAGCGGTTTTTTATTAAAAATTATTGATTCGAAAATAGTATCTTAATTAATTTATAATAGTTACATGAAAATTATTCACATTCTTATTATCATAATTATACATAATTTTCTTTTTCTATATTAACTGTCTGTAGTCCTACAGACTATCTTTTGTTTATAATTAATTCATTCAATATATATAATTTATAATTAAATTTAGACTTTTTCATTTATAATTTTTATGTTTAATTTTTAGTTAATAAAATAAAATACCCAGTAATGACATAAACTTCGTGAAATTACACGAATCCACTTGAAATAGCTTCATTTTTTAGTAAAGTGACTACACTTGAAATCAATTTAAAATCATAATGAAATCATCTAAATTTGAAATCATTCAAGCACTCTTTCTTAGAGTCGTTAATCTCTTAGTATTTGCATGATTTAGAATTCGTTACATCAGAATGTATTTTTAATATTTTAGATAATTATCATGTTACTGAGAATATGAGTGCAGATATTATGTATGACATTTTAAATGGTATTCTCATATATGATATGTCTTTATTATTTAACAATATAATAGAAGTAACAGGTATTACATTAGAAACAATTAATTCTAGAATTAACAATTTTAATTACGGCACGCATGAAAATGACAGACGTCGTCCAATAGCAGAGGCTCATTTAATAAACAATAGTATAAATATGTACGCTTCGGAAATGTTTACTTTAATTTTGTATTTATTGTTGTTAATAGGTGATCTTATACCAGAAGATACGGAAAGCTGGAAATGGTTTTTAATGATGAGAGAAATTATAGATATAATTTTCTCAAAACAAATTCAAATTGAGCTGCTACCGTATTTAAAATCATTGATAAAAGAATATTTAGATTTAAGATTAGAATTATTTCCAAACGATCCTTTGGAACCGAAACACCAGTATTTATTAAATTAAGTAGATTTATTTATAAAAATAGGACCAATAATTAACACTTGGTGTATGCGCTTCGAAGCAAAACATAGAGTTTTTATTTCTTACGGTAGATTCTCAAAAAATAAAGTTAATTTACCTCTATCTTTATGTAAAAAAAGATCAATTATCTCTTGCTTATACTTTTTTGGTTAAGAATTCAATTTTAAAAAAACATTGCTTATGGACCTTTAAAGACACAATCTTTGAGTTCTTTACCTAAATTTCAAAAATTCAAATCAACTTCTAATTCTCGAGATAAATATCGTACATCGACGTTTATATTAAAATGGTTTGAGGAAAACGGAATCGTATTTAAACAAGGTCTCTTTTTATGTTGGGAAAATATTGATGTTCTACCTGGTTTCGTAGAAATAATTCCCACATAGCACGGAAGCTTCCAGGAAGCTTCCACACTAATATCCCACATAGCATGAAAGCTTCCGGGAAGCTTCCATGCTATGAGGGGATGAAAATGAAAATATTTATTTAATATGTAAAAAATGGCATTCTTTAGATTTCAATGAGCATGTTCATGCGCATTGGATGGAAACGAAAAATGAATATGTTACATGCTGCTTTAAAGAATTGTACAGCGAGAAAATAATGCATAAGATTCAATTTGTTGATGGAAAAAATTATATTATGTTTTATATGTAAATATATATTATTAATAATTGTAGTAATAAATTTTTTTTAAATGATTAATTTTTTTACTTGAATCATATGAATAAGAACATGTAAGCTAATGTTTACGTAGTTAAAGATATATATATTCAATAATTTCAAATAAAAATTAGATTAAAAAATTTCAAATGGAATTTTTGGATTATTATTTATATACAATATACTACTTTTCCTCTTGGTGGATGCAGATTTAATTTTTTTAAAAGTTTAGTTGCTTCAAAAATATTTCTGCTAGGTGGTAGCAGAATATCTATTAGAAGGAAGTCGATATCATTGAAGCAGATTTTTCTCTTGAGTCAAGCGGAATTCTACTATGGCTTAAAACAAAACGAAAATCTTCTATCACCAAGCGGATACTCATTGGTTCTAGATTCTATTTTTTTCAGTGTACGTTTTAAAAATTATATAACATGGTGGCTTTTGATGTAATTAACATTCCGCTTGCACGTGTAATGAATCTTTAAAAAAAATAATTTTTCGTCATTTCAACCTCAAAACGACGACTTTGATATCAGTTATGAGGTTCTTATGATAATAAATATTATTCCAACCTGGTGCAAGACGTGTTTTTTTATTTTGTTCAAAGTTATTTTTTCAATGATGAAAAAGTACCATTTGGTCATTTACATGCGGTCAATTATTTTAAGAGGTGGTTTACAATATTTGGGGTAATAACTTAAAAAATGCTTAAACGGGTCAATTGAAATATTTAATAAAGTAAACAAAAATGCCTTATTTTATTCATTTGAGCTCATATCCTGGTTTTTATAAAGAAAAATCGCTGCCAAGTGCTTTGGCGCAATGCTTTCTTATAGATCTCATTGAGTTGGAGTAATTTGATTTCATTTTTAAAAATGTGATTACAATGTAAAAAAACATAATTTCTATTCAAGAAAAATTAGTGAGTGTGAGAAAGTGATTAGGAAATAGGAAGAGAGTTAGGAATGGATAAAAATAGGATAAAAACGCTGTCCAGTCCTTTGACGCAATTCTTTCTCATAGAGCTCATTGAGATAGAGGAATTTGATTCTATTTTTTTTTAATGTGATTCCAATGTAAGAGACATAATATCTATCCAAGAAAAATTAGTGAGTGTGAGAGAGTGATTAAGAAATAGGAAAAGAGAGACAAGGATGGATGAAAATAGAGTAAAAATGTGGATTAAGGAGATGTAAAACGGAAACTACACCTGTAATCATGAATTTGGCCCACTTTATTAAAAAATTTGAGGAAAAAAATGCTTTAGCTTGTAGTATTTACCACGAAGATTATTTAGTTAAATTTTATAATAAATTCAGTCATTAGTTTATCAGAATTTTAGGTTTCAATACTATATATTAAAATCTTTGGATTTTGTACAACAAACCTTATATTATGAAAAACTAATGATTGAATTTATTTGAAAATTTAACTGAATAATCTTCGTGATAAATACTACAAGCTAATGCATTTATTTTCTAAAAATTTAGCAATAAAATAAAAAGATAGTCAATATTTAAGATTACAGGTGTAGTATCCGTTTTACATCTCCTTAATCTGAGATAGAAGGACAGAGAGAAAGTGAGCAAGTAAGAAGAGAGTTAGTAAAAGCGTTAAATCAGAAATAAAAAGAAGAGATCAAAAAGCTAAGCTAAGAAAATTATTCTGTAAAAGCTTGTTTTATAAAGACAGTAGCAAATAACTTGCATAAAAATTTTAGAGCAAATCTATCGAATAATTTACGTAAAATAGAAAAAAATTTTTTTTAATTTCTAAAATTAAAACTACGTTAAGAAAATCGGTTTTTAAAAGTCATCCTTCTTCTGGCAGTTGCAAATGATTCCCATGCAAATTTCAAAGCAAATTCATCGAGTAATTTACGTGACATACTAAAAAAATGAAAAATCAAAAATTTTTTTTAAATTCTTAAAATGGCTTTGTAACAAAAACTACTCTATAAAAACCAATTTTCAATAGCTTCCCGCCTACTTAGACAAAATAATAGATAGTATGCAAAATTTGAAGCAAATTTATTAATTAATTTTCTAGATTTTTGTTACGAGTGCCGTATAATAGCGAATATAGAAAAAATGCAAGTGTGCAGTTTATAGAAAATAAAGCGACCAAAGCGATGAAAATGCATCGGTGGGAATGGCTCAACGTTTATGCGCTTGTCTGTCGTGCAAGAGATCCGGGGTTCGAGACACGTCACCGGTGCTTTCTCGCCTTTTTTATAATTTAATATCATATTAGTCGCTTAGTAATAAAATTAAATTCGTAACAAAACTGGTGTCAGCTAATGGGATGTTACCCAATCGCCTAGAAGAAGACTGTGTGTTTCCAGTTGCCGCCTACCTTACCTACTCCCAAATAATTAATATAAATGGATTAATAATAATGAAGTCAATTAATAAATGAAATACGTGCTATGTCCCGTGAAGTCAGAAGTTCCACGAAAGGATCCGAATAGCGCGGTCGATAAATGAAGAAGATTTCTACAATAACTATGGGAGTTAATATATAAAACATCGGGGACGACGTTACCACGGCCTCAGACGTGTTATGAGTACCGTATAATAGCGAATATAGAAAAAATGCAAGTGTGCAGTTTATAGAATATGAAGCGACCAAAGCGATGAAAATGCATTGGTGGGAATGGCTCAACGTTTGAGCGCTTGTCTGTCGTGCAAGAGGCCTGGGGTTTGAGACACGTCACGGATGCTTTCTCGCCTTTTTTTATAATTTAATATTATATTAGTCGCTTAGTAATAAAATTAAATTCGTAACAATCTTATTTTCTAAATAAATAACATTTTCTTCTCAAAATTTTCAAAATGCTCTAAAATTAAAACCTCGCTAAGAAAATCAATTTTTGAAAATTTTCCTTCTATTGGCAGTTGCAAATATTTTTCATAATAGACAATAGTTAATTGATTGTATGAAATTTTTGGAAAATATTTATTGTATGGTTTACGTAAAATAAAAAATAAATGAAAAATGAAAATTTTTTTGAAAATGTTCAAAATGCTCTAGAATTAACCTTTAGATGGCGGGGGGGGGGGGTACTATAGTACCCCACGCTCTCTCTTATCAAATTTTGAAACCGTTTCATTTTTCTTCTTATAAACTATGCTACCCTTTGGAGTAACCTCTGAAGATCCCTCCAGAATGTTTTTGAGTTGAGATAACCAATACTTTAGTTTTTAAGACAATTTTTCGCGCTGGGGTACTATAGTACCCCATAGGCCAGCTATAATCGGCTGGAGAGGCATGCCAGCTAAAGGTTAAAACTGCACTGATATAATTAGTTCTTCAAAGCTTGCTTTTTTCAGACAGTAGCAAATAACTTGCATACAAATTTTGGAGCAAATCTATCGAATGTTTTCATAAAATAGAAAAAAAAATAAAAAATAAGAATTCTTAAAAAAATTTTAATGATGCTCCAAAATTAAAAGTGCGCTAAGAAAATCAGTTTTTGATAGTTTTTCTTTTTTGGCAGTCAAAAATAAATTCTATACAAATTTTTAAGCAAATTCTTCGGGTAGTTCATGTAAAATACAAAAAAAATAAATAATCAAAATTTTTTTAAAATTCTTAAAATGGCTCTAAAAAAAAACTACGATAAGGAAACCAATTTTTAATAGCTTCCCCGCCTTTCCCCAGTCAGACAAATTAATAAATTGTATGCAAAACTGGAAGCGAATCCATCGAGTAGTTCACAAGATTTTATTTACTAACAGAATACAAAAAATTTTTTCAAAAATTTAAAAATGCTCTATAATTAGAACTAATTTAAGAAAATTAATTTTCCAAAGTTTTCCTTTTTTGGACAATCTCAAATAATTTCCATGCAAATTTTAGAGCCAATTCATCGAGTAGTTTGCGTAAAATTAAAAAATAAAGGAAAATCAAAATTTTTTCTTAATTTTTGAAATGGCTTCGAAATTAAGAAAACGCTAAGAAAACCAATTTTAAATATTTTCCGCACAAGTTAGAAAAAAAGATCAATTGTATGCAAAATTTGAAGCATATCCATCAAGTAGTTTTCGAGATTCAATAGGGTAAATAAATACACACACACTCACACACACATGCATACAGACATTTTCTAAAAACCACTTTTTTCAACTCCCTGAGTATAAATATGCACAAATCAGTGAAAAATAGAAAAATATTTTTTTTATATATACAATGCTTTCTCTATGAGAAAGCAGAAAGAGAATCAATCTAAGATAGAAAGACAGAAGGGAAGTGAGGAAGTAAGCAAAGAGTTAGTGAAAGCGTTGAATCAGAAATCGAAAGAAGTGATCAAAGATCAAAAGAACTACACAAAGAAAATTATTTTTGAAAAGCTTGTTTTATAAAGGCAGTAGCAAATTACTTGTATACAAATTTTAGACCAAATCTATCGAGTAGTTTACGTAGAATGGAAAGAAAATGAGAAATGAAAATTTTTTTTCAAAATTTTAAAAATTTTCCTAATTTAAACTATGCTAAGAAAATTGGTTTTTAAAAGTCATACTTCTTTTGACAAATGCAAATAATTCTCATGTAATCAGTAATTTACGAAAATTAAAAGAAAATTTATTTTTTGAAGTAATTTGATTTTATTTTTAAAAATGTGATTACAATGTAAAAAAACATAATTTCTATTCAAGAAAAATTAGTGAGTGTGAGAAAGTGATTAGGAAATAGGAAGAGAGTTAGAAATGGATAAAAATAGGGTAAAAACGCTGCCAAGTGCTTTGGCGCAATTCTTTCTCATAGAGCTCATTGAGATAGAGTAATTTGATTCTATTTTTTTAATGTGATTTCAATGTAAGAGACATAATATCTATCCAAGAAAAATTAGTGAGTGTGAGAGAGTGATTAAGAAATAGGAAAAGAGAGACAAGGATGGATGAAAATAGAGTAAAAATATGGATTAATCTGAGATAGAAGGAAAGAGAGAAAGTGAGCAAGTAAGAAGAGAGTTAGTAAAAGCGTTAAATCAGGAATAAAAAAAAGAGATCGAAAAGCTAAGCTAAGAAAATTATACTATCAAAGCTTGTTTCATAAAGACAGTAGCAAATAACTTTCATACAAATTTGAGAGCAAATCTATCGAATGGTTTTCGTAAAATAGAAATAAAATAAGAAATGAAAATTTTTGAAAAAGTTAAAAAAAAGTTCTAAAATTAAAAGTTTGCTAAGAAAATCAGTTTTTAAAAGTTTTTTTTTGGTAGTAAAAATAATTTTTATGCAAATTTTTAAGCAAATTCTTTGAGTAGTTTACGTAAAATACAAAAAATCGAAATTTTTTTTAGATTCTCAAAATGACTGAAATGAAAACTACACAAAGAAAACAATTTTCAATAGCTTTCCGCCTAGTTAGACAAAAAAATAAATTGTATGGAAAATTTGAAGCAAATTCATCGAGTAGTTTGCGAGATCTAACTGACGTACTGAATTCATACATACACACATACATACATACAGACATTTCCTGGAAACCACTTTTTTCGACTTCTTGAGTAAAAATATGTACAAATTAAAAAAAAATTTCAATAATACGATGCTTTTTCTATAAGAAAGCAAAAAGCATGAAAAATCTAATTTTTTTTTTAAATATAACATAAGGGTTGTAACCCTTTGGGTCATTAGTATCTTATGTTTCTCATGACAAATATTTTCATTTTTTTTTTCATATTAATTAGAAGTCAAAATATGACAAAAAAAAACGATTTTTTTGGGTAAAATTTGGGGATGTTTTCCACCCCTTTAAAGTGCATTTCGGCACAAAAAAAATACGTGTCTCTTATTTTTTCGAGTACTACAACATATCGCAGAATGGTTGAACTCGATGAGGTCGGGTTTAGGGGCCTTCCTTGTTAGATACAAGACGACGAATATGGCAACAACGAGATAATGCACTCTATCATCACTCACTAATCGATGGTCGATATCCTAACGAACGATATCGAGGTCGATGGATAATCATTGATTGTAATATTACTGACTGAGAGAGTGTCAGACCTCCAGATCATGGATTTTGCTAAAACTTTAGGATGAATTTTGAAATGCCAAAATAGAAGAGGAAATATAAAAGGAAACTGAATATAAGAACCGACTATTCAATTTTTTCTAAGTTACAGGCAATTAAAAAAATTACTTAAAAAGTTATTAGATATTCAAACGCTCATAGTTCTTTGGCATTAATAACTGGAAGCTGTGAATGTTTTTAAAATAAAAACTGACGACGGGAGTGCATTGCATTTGGGTCTTGGAGTTCCTTCTAGCTTTGGGATATTTTTTCTCACATAAAATTATAAAAAAAAGCCACGTTCATTCGGCCCAACACTTGATTTTTTCCGGGTTATGAGCAGTTTTGTCTGTTTTGTTAAAAAATTTGCATCTGCTTTATAGTTTTACAGTTTTTGAACTACTTTTTCTATAAGGTTTTTACTAATTGCATATAAAAGTTGAGATTAAAACTTTTTGATTAGAAAAAAACGTGTTCAGAAAGCTCAAACTGTTTAAAAGTTATGAGGGAATAAAAATGTACTGCAAGTGTTATTTCAAAAAAATTTAGCTCAACTTTTATTTTAAAAAATTTTAAGCTTCTAGCTACCTATGCTAAAGATCTATAAACGTTGGAAAATCTAGTAATTTTTTTAATGATTTCTGTTGATTGTCTGTAATTTGGAAAATATTGAGCGTTTGGATCTAATGCTCTGTTGCCTTCCATATTTTGACATTCATAAACTTAACCTTAAGTTCAAGCAAACTTCGTTATTTAGAAGTCTGATACTCTTCTAGTAAGTGGTGCCCAAGATTACCGGGTTTAATAAGTTCAGATTTCTTTTTATGGGCTACTTAAAAAATTTTGTTTATGCACAACAACTAACATGGCAGGATATTTTGCAACACATTACACAAGTTTGTGAACCCATTCTGTGTTACATTCTGTTGACCACAGTTGAAAACTTTGAACGTAGGATTTGACATTGCATAAATTTGAACGAGGGTATTTTTGAACATCTGATGGAATCAATATTCGTTTTACGACCTTGACTACCAATTTTTTAGATAATCAATGTCGTGCCTTGATAAGCACGACATTCTTGCCTTTTTTTCATTGGCTAGACATTCCTATCTTGCCTTTATCGGTTGGATAATCAAAACCTCACTTCCATAAGCTGGAAAGTTGATGTCTTGCTTTGATTAGCTGGACGTTCTAACCTTGCCTTTATTGACTAACTAGGAGAGGACCCAATTTCGTAGATATATATTATAAAAACATGATATAATAATGACCACAAACGTTGAAATATTCGCTTTGTAAACGTTTATTATTTCATCTAAATTTTTTACAATTTTGTTGATGATGTTGTAAATGTTGTGGAATTCGCGGTGGCTTATCAAGACTATCAAAGTACGCACATGTACTATTCTTATCTACGTATATGGCAAGCTAGTGCGCACCACGCTGATTATAACTTTGCGTATTAAGGGCAAATGCACAAGTTTTTACCCACAACCGAGGAATTCGATTCGCTGGATAAACGCTTACTATGTGGAACTTAATCAGATATCGAACAATCTCTTTTAAATACATCGCAGAGAATTAAAAAAATTTCTTCCAAAATTAGCGATTTTACGTTGGCTCCAAGTTTTAGTAGCCAATTTTTGAGATATGCAATGTTATTCAGTGCACACGCGCAATTTGAATAAAGTGATTTTATGTAATAATACATACATTGTGCACTTTTGAAATTAAAATTCTTAAAAGCTGGACAATCTTGTTCTTCTTCTAAATTTATAATCTCACAAGTTATCAGTTTGCACCTTTTTCACCTCTCGACCAATAAACTCCTTATCCTTATTAATTTGTAGGTAGATAGGATGTCTACCGTTACATCGTGACAAAATTTTGTCTAATGTTTCAACGGCGCTTTGGCTGGTTTTGTCAAAAAGAGGCTCCACCCAGGCAAACTTTGTAAGTGCATTAATCACAATGAGAACATAGGTGTACCCATTTTTGTAGGTCTTAAGTGATCTTAAATCTGCCAAGTCAGCTTCCAATACTTCAAAGAGGCTGGAAATGTTGTAATGTTGACAAAGAAAACGATGTTTTACTAGTTTGTGTAAAGTATGTGCATCCTAACTCTCCAACCATTTGGCAATCGTATTGTTATCAAATATGTTAGGTTTCACGTGTTTTAGTTGATGAGCACCAGCGTATACCGATGGTGCAGAAAGTTTATAGCAATAATGCTCAAGATCGTCTGGCTATGCCGTCTCCTCCTTTTTCTTCTTCTTCCTCTTTGCTCCTCCTTATACAAACCAGCTTTTTCTCTCTCTTTCGTTGTCTTTCAAATATATTTTTAACGTGTTTCGAAAATTTATTAAACGCAATTTTGCTAATCATTCACAAAACAGTGATACCAGTTGTAATCTTTTCATTATTATCCGATGTCTCTGAGAGCATGCGTAAAATGGTCCTTCAGCCAACAGTCTGTCGACTTTTATGAGCTCCATTCTTTTTATATTCAAATATTAAATATCGTACTATAGACAGGCATTATGAAGAGGATTTTTTCCTCTCTGACCACGTCTGAGACGCTCTTCAAAGTTCGTGCTAGATTAGGCTAGTAGTGGTTATAGAATAATAACCTTCGTTTTCCGATGATGGCAGCAATAATTTACAGGTACGAGATGCAATTTTTTGCCAAAGTTGATCGTTACCAATAAATTCTCGAGGTATACTAAATTGTCGCAAAACGCGTGCAAACTGTTCGTATCAGTGAGTTGGCGTCTTTTTCTACTTCTTATAGCCTTGTTCACTAAATCGACAATATTAGTGACCTTGACAATAGCGCCATATAGTTTGATTATTCCATGACTATTTTATTTAATATTACTAGCTTTTTGCAAGTATCTAACGAGAGGTCTCGCATTGGTTCGAAATTTATGTAGTACTGACTTGACAAGGTGTTCGTCACCAATATCGTCATTATTATCTGTATTATACCCCCACTGTCATTCTTCTCTTCCTCTTTTAGATGTGAAAAACGCTGCAAGATTTGTTGATATTGCAAAGATTTTTGGCGCTTATCACCTGCAAAATGTAAAATTTTACTTATTTCTTCGTCAAGACGTGTCATTGCTGTACCAGGTATCTGAACACTGAATGGTGGTAGTGTACGATTGGTAGAGGTTATGTCATGCTACTGCTTTTGCTCCACTCTTGTGGTATTCAAATCCTTTTTCTGCATACTTGATGCCAATCAAAGAGGTTTTATAATTAGTAGCAGTAAATATGCTGATTTTATCAACAATTTCCTTTTTACCGAAAAACTTCCTGATCCAGCGAGTTTTTACAACAAAGGTGCACATTGTCTTACTCCCTCGTAATACTTGCTAAGTGGAATATTTCTTCGTAAAATGTTCAAAGCAGTACTCTTCCTCGTGTTTTCTTGTCTTTTTTTACTCAATCTCGCTCTTCCTTGCTTTCTCCTATTTACTTTAAGATTTGTAATTCTAAAGGGTCATACGAAGTAAAACCCCATATTCCCAAATAAATGAGCTCAATCAATCAATCTTTCGCTCTCTGTAGCTTTATCTCGCTTTCTCTACCTCTCATTTATTTTACTCTACATTTTTATGCATAGGTACTCACAATTCATCGTGGATATGTACTTTATAATTACATATATTTACTTGGATCTTCATATTTACATTACTTTTACGGTTATAATTAACAAAGCGTTTCATCCAAACTTGTTATTTTTAATAGGATGCATCAGTGGAGCGCATTTTCCTAATAGTCGAGGCGAAATTGGCGGGTGAGCAAAAAAAATTTTCGAAGCGGAAATTTTTACGGGATGACCTTTGTAGAGGGTCCCAGAATAAGGATCTGCAGTTTGCCCGGCGAAAAAGTGGTCCCAATTTCTTTAAATTGATTTTATTTTAACAAATTCAACAAGTTGTTCATTTTGATTCAGATAAAGTTTTTTTAAATTCTTTGAGTGATTCTAAACAAAAAAGTATTTCTATTGTTTTTTTCTAGAGTTGACGGTTTTCGAGTTATTAATAAATAAGGATGTTAAAAATCACAAAAATGCCCATTTTCGAAGCTCTGAAACGATACTAAAATTTAAATTTTTTTATGTTAGTAAAGTTTTAAGGTAAAATTTAGATGCTCTTTAATAGAATTCCGAAGAGTAATTTTAAATTATTTAATTTTTAAGTGTTATTTGTCAATTGTTAATTAAGCGCGTATACGCAGTATCTTTGAGTGCAAGCGCACAGCATAACAATACACAATTTACGTTATCACTTTTACACCGTTTTCTTTCGATAATCAGCAACAAAAACGACACATTACTCAATATAATCAACGAGAACGTTATGAAACTTAAAAAATAAACGATGCGCTCTGCTCGTGTTCAGATATAAACTTTAGTGGATGACATACTCAGCTGTGTGCGCTTGCACTCAAAGATACTGCATATACGCGCTTAATTAACAATTGAAAAATAACACTTAAAAATAAAATAATTTAAAAGTACTCTTCAGAATTCTATTAAAGAGCATCTAAATTTTACCTTAAAATTTTACTAACATAAAAAAATTTAAATTTTAGTATCGTTTCAGAGCTTCGAATATGGGCATTTTTATGATTTTTAACATCCTTATTTATTAATAACTCGAAAATCGTCAACTCTAGAAAAAAACAATAGAAATACTTTTTTGTTTAGAATCACTCAAAGAGTCTAAAAAAACTTTATATAAATCAAAATGAACAACTTGTTGAATTTGTTAAAATAAAATCAATTTAAACAAATTGGGACCACTTTTTCGCTGGGCAAACTGCAGATCCTTATTCTAGGACCCTCTACAACGGTCATCCCGTAAAAATTTCCCCTTCGAAAATTTTTTTTGCTCACCCGCTAATTTTGCCTCGACTATAATGTTTTTTTAACAAGCTCTGCTCCAGACGCTTATTTATACAATATTTAGCAAGCTTTAGAATATATTTTTATTTGAATTGCGAATTTATATATATGCAGCTGTTTGAGCAGTGCATGCCTAATATGCAGCCTATTCATCAGCGCATTCTCATATGCAGCTGATTCAATGGCGCATCCCCAAATATACTGCCGATTCATCAGCGCATCCCCATATTCATCTAATTCAACAGTGCATCTCCATTTGCAGCCTCTCCAACATCGTATCCACATATACAACTTATTGAACAACGCATTCAACTATCAATTATGATAGCGTTAGTTGATATATATTTGAGTAAATATTATATTTTTGATTATGGATTCATATTCAACGATTTCACAAACACATAAATATATTTAAATTTACAATATCTCTTCATAAACAACGTTTTTTTCATAAATTGTGTTCCCATCATTTTTAGTTTCTCTGTTGACAATAGCGTTGTTGCTTAAAAATATTTTAAAATTATTTTTATGTTTTGTCCTTGAAAGAGCAATATATAATTGTCCATGACTGAAAACAGGTATCAACAAATAAATACCAACTCTCCCATAAGATTGTCCTTGGGATTTATTAACAGTCATTGCAAAACTTAATCTAATAGGAAACTGTTTTCATTGCATATTGAGAGGAATTTCTTCCTCGGATGGAAATAAAGTTATTTTTGTAATAAAACCTAATTCACCTTTATTTTTACTACTTGCCGACTCCCCTTGAATAGAATATTTCAGCAATTTTATTACCTTGTTCCGTTACAAAGACCGTCATTGACATTTAAATTTCTTTTAAGAATTATGATAGCCCCTACTTTAAAATGTAATTTATGTGGTGAAAGTTCAATAGAAATTAACTTATTTAAAAATTCTGCAGGTAACATAATATCTAAATTTTCTTTGTTATCATCTTCAGCTGTATCAATTTTTAAATATTCAACATAGTCTCCTTCCATTATATTCAGAACATCGTTATTAGTTTGAATAAAATCATTATTTTTAGGAGCCAAAATAACTTCCTTCGTTAAATTTATATTATTTATTTTCATTGCATCTCCAAATATTTCTTCGACAAGATCTTCTTTAGTTATAAAATTATCAGGAATAGCACTTAATTTATTATTATCTACAAAAAGATTATGACGTTTTTTTTCTTCTATATCTAATAACCATATTTTAAAATTATTATTATTATCTGAAATTTGCAGATTTTCACTTAACGTCATAGTAGAGTCGAATATTTTTCTTTGTTTCTTTTTTAAATGATTTATTTTCATTAATAATTTATTAGAAATACGGTTATCATTATTTAATATTGTTTTATCATTATTTTCTTCTATATATGTGCTTATGCTGGGTAAATTAAAATCGTGTTATGAAAATCCGTTAGAATGTAAATTATTTCAAAAACATTTGTTGAATAATTGTTAAGCTTAAGCTGCCTCATAAATGAAGCGTATCCCTATATACTAACAAGGAGAGCACCCCACCCCCGGAAAATGGAATCGGCTGAAACTGTAGGTTATGATTGTTTGATGAAAATAAATGACCCCGTGTTTTTTCTTTTCGTCTAATAGGCCCCCTAGACAAGAATATAGAAATTTTTAAAAAAATATGGTGAATAAAAGCCTTTATAAGAACTTGAATAACCAAAGAACTAAGACTCTTACAAAAAAATGCATAGAAGATAAAATGAAGCACGAATTGAATGCTTCAATTTAGGCTTTGTTGCATTAAAAAAGCATTTCTTGTTCAAAAGTTATTCTTAATTAAATATTACCACGTATTTACTTAATATTATTAGCATATAAAATATAATCAATTTTTCACGTTATTTCATCAACATATTTTAATCACCTGTAACTTTTGAACCACTAAAGATTTTCTAATGCAATGAAGCTTAAATTAAAGCATTTAATTCATGCTTCATTTTATTTTATATGCATTATTTCCGTAAGAGTCTTAGTTCTTAGGTTATTCAAGCTCTTATAAAGGCTCTTAATGACCATATTTTTAAAAAAATGTCTATATCCTTGTCTAGGGGACCTATTCGACGAAAATAAAAAACACGGGTTCATTTCTTTTCATCAAAAAATCATATCTTGCAGTTTTAACCAAATCCGTTTCCCGGAGGGTGCTCTTCTTGTAAGAGAGAATGTAATGGGTCACCATGAGTCTGTCACAAGTTGCGTGTCACACTTTGCCTGTTACACCATTAGAATAAGAATAGAATTAGATGTATAGTAAAGTAATAGTAAAAGTAACTGTAATTTTTTTTTTTTTTTTGGTGGTCAAAAAACGGGTAAATCTGCTAACAGACCTACAGTGGCATATGCTATGACTGACTTTTAAGGTCACAGTGCAGGCCACTGGTGTGACGGGATTCTAGCACTGCAGCAGCTTGGAGAGAGAAAAGGGCCTGGCAGGCTCACGTTCGCCCTCAAAGCATCTACGATAAGAGACCGCCTAAACCCCCTTCACCCTGGCTGCGGAAGAAAAGCAAGAAAATGCTCCAGATACGCGGACGAGGATTCATAACGTCCACCATTCTTATCCGCAACGTGGGACTGCGTTAGCATTACTTCACCTTGCGGATCTAGTCCGTGGTCGTTCGTCTTGTCTGTCCGTCTAAGCACCGGGCTCTCTCCATTCATACGTCCAGCCATGCATATCTCTGCCTCTCATTCTATTTTGCTCTCCCTCATTCATACGTAGCTCGGGTTCGTGGGGTCGCTATGCCCAAAGACCTTATAGTCCCCCTGCGTAGTTTAATATACTTTTTCTATTCATCCATGCACTCAACCTACCATTCGCTCAGCTCAGGTACGTGGGGTCGCTATGCCCATAGACCTTACAGCTCCCTGCGTAGTTGTACACACCTTTCACCCCATCCATTCGCTCAACTCACCATTCACACAGCTCGGGTACGTGGGGTCCCTATGCCCAAGGACCTTACGATCTCCCTGCGTAGTTGCATACACCTTTCACTTCATCCATGCACTCAACCTACCGTTCACTCTGCTCAAGTACGTAGGATCGCTACGCCCAAAGACATTTATCTCCCTGCGTGTCTGTATTTCACTTTCATTTAAACCAAACATCCTTCCTCTTTCTTTCTTTTAAGAACGACCGTGACAAAAGTCGCTACCGCAGCCCATTTTTCTGCGTTTTTCAGCATCCTGTCTATGATGTTGTCTGGCGTAACGTCACCTATCTGTCTTTCTAACGTACGTCTGTCAGAGTCCCACCGGGAGCATTCAAAGAACGTATGCTTTGCATCGCCCCTGTCATGTCCGCAGTAAGTGTGACCCGCATGCTGCACCTTTCCTATTATGTGCAGGAAGGCGTCTGAAGTAGCCGTGTCCGGTCAGAAGTTGGGTGAGGTAGAAATCCACCTTCCCAAAAGGCCGTTCCGTCCATCGTCTCAGGTTCCTGATCAGTCATCTAGTCCACGCGCCTGTTCCGTCTCTCGTCCAGCGTTAGTTTCATAGCATCATGGTCCGTTCTCTTTCCCGAACTGCCGCCTCTGTCCGTCCTGTATCAGCACTCTTTTTGTAGATCCACAGTTATTGAAATGAGCGTAGGTATACGCCTTCCAGTCAGTAGCAACAGTTCTGTCTTGTTCAGTGCTAGCGTCAGTCCGTGCTCTGTCATCCATCTGCCGACCCGTCTCATGACTCCGTTTAGCGTCAGTTGAGCTGATTCCAGAGTCCTCTGGACGATCACCACAGCCACGTTATCTGCGTATAGTAAACGATGCGCCTTCAGGCATCTCCAGTCTCAGCAAGCCGTCATAGTCCACGTTTCAAAAGTCTGGTCCAAGGATATAACCCTGTGCGATCTCCGCTGTTATCGATCTGCGTACCTGTCCTTTCCAAGAGACCTATATGCCTTGAGGGTATCGGAGAACCTGGCGCTATTGAAGGCGTTTTTGGCGTCTAGCGTGGCAATCAGTACAATGGGTCTCCGTCTATGATTCATCAGTGTTGTTCTTTCGGAAAGCACGAGAACCTCCCGTATAGCGACCACCGTCGATCGGCCCTTGCGGAAACCATACTGGTTGTCCGCAAAACCTCCTACCCTGTCTACTGCGTCCGTCAGTCTGTTTTTTAGTAACAGTTCGTAAATTTTTCCTGCCATATCTACAAGGCACAACGACCTGTAGGAATTAGGTGCATCCAGCTCTCCCTCTCCTTTATACAAAAGAACAAGTTTGGCCTTTTTACAACGCGTGCTGAAGATTCCTGTCTGTAGGCATTTGTTATACATGTCCAGGAGCAGACTCGGCCTGCCCAAAGCAACCTGCCAGAGAATCTCCCTTGGAATGCCGTCAGGTCCTGGCGCCTTTCCGGGTCTCAGAGAGACAGTTGCTACCAGCAATTACGCCTCCGTGGACTCCAAAACTGCTAGGCTGCAATAGTCGACTGGCCCCTCCGTCACCGGATGGTTCGGAAACAGTCCGTCCACCAACGCCACCATCGACTGTTTGTCTCTGTGCCCTGAAGGGTCAAACACCCCGAGTTTCTGGGTAACCAGCTTATAACCCAGACCCCAGGGATCGGGTTCACCTCTTCGCACAACCGTCTCCAGCATCGCCTTTTGCTGTTTTTTATGGCGTTCGTAAAGGTCTTCCGTGCGTCTTTATACGTCTTCGAAAGCGTCATGACGTCATCATGTCCCCTTCTTCGCGCTCTGTGCAGTCTTCGTCTGTGTTCTATGCACGTTCTCCGTAGCCAACTAATCTCGTTTGTTTGCCAGTATGCTGCCGTTTTTTTATGTCTGAGTCCAGTGCGTGGCATGGTAGCCTCGCAGAGGCGCACTATAGTGGTCATCGTCTTGTCCACAATCCTCTCCGTTCTCTGTTCTTCAGTCAGGTCAGTCGGGATGCTTTCAGAAGGAGCGTCTGTTTCCAGTAACATTCTCCAAAACAGAGCCTTGTCCTGTTTGTTAAGGTTTCACCGTGGGGGTCTCACCATGATGTTTCGTGACGTATCCGTCCGTTTTGACACTTTGAAGACGATGTACTGGTGATCGCTGGCCGTATAGTCCTCGAGCACCTGCCATCCCCTTATCCGTGTCTCCAGGTCTTCTGCAACCATTGTCACGTTGGGTATCGAGTAGCCGTAACCCGGTCGTCCATACGTCCAAGTCTGTTTCCTGTTGACACCGTCAGTCCTAGCCTTGCGGCTATTTCCAGTACAAGCCGTCTGCGTCTGTCCATTGTTGGCATGCCCCTCTCGATCGCCCTGAAGTTGAAATCACCAGCAACTACAAGATGTCCCGGAAGATCCCTGAGACAATCCTCCAGAGCCTTGACCTTCAACTCGAACTCCCTGGATGTACAATTTGGTGAGAGGTATATGCTAACGAAAGTAACGTCACCTACCCTCGCCCACACGTAATCCTCTCCAACATCGAAAATCAAGGGATTCCCTGCGCACGTGCCCCTGATCCAAATAGTTGACGAGCCAGACGCGTTAGAGAGCCATGTCCGTTGGTGCTAGTCGCGATGCGCGCACCCCGTGAGCTTAGCCTCCGCGCAGAGATAGCACGTCAGGTCTTTCGTGGTACACCCCCACTCATGCGTCCTGTCATACCGCACCTACGACATAATCTGCTTCTGTCCTTACCCTTACAGTCTCGTTGCTTGTGTCCAAAGCCAAAACATCTATAGCACCTCGGCACCATCAGTCTCGTCCGTATGCGGCAGTTCATCCAGCCTATCTTGATGCGACCCTTCCGGATTAGGATTTGAGTAGCACTCTCCTCCACGCCACAAACGGCCATACATACGTTCTGTTCATTGGGATCAAAGATATGCGGCTTCGGGTCCCACACTGTCCCTGTCTCGCATCTTATTGCGTCAGTGATGTCCTGTCTCTCTGTAACACAGTCCAGATCAAGAATTTCGATCTGCACCTCTGGCGTCAAGTCACGTACTGTCCCGTTGTCACCCAGTACGCGCTTAATCTGCTGTCCAAGTTGCAGTCGGTTTTCCGTCTTGCATCGCAGCTTAATAAGCATACCGTCATTCTTCGTCCTGCGGCAGCCTTGCACCTGCACTTTAGTCTCGTCAGGCTTCACGTCCTGTATGCGTTTGCGTAAAGCGTCAGCGTACGTAACACTTGCAGGCAGCCCTACCAAAACAGCACCGATGTCACTGCTTAAGCTCGGTTTCCGCTTGGACTTTCTGTGGCCAGTCTTTTTCCTTCGTTTTTTCTGGTCTTTCTCAGTCCCCTAGTCCTTCTGTTCGTTCGTGCCGTTATTAAATGTGCTAGCAGTTCTGGGTTTACGCTTGGCATCGACCTTTTTCCATCCAAAGCCTTCTTCTACCCTCTGAAAGGCCACAGACTGCTCCGGACTGGCAATAGTCGGCTCTCTTTTGCGCATCTGGGCCTCAGTAGCGGCTCCCACCACAGCCGTCCGCTGCGCGGTAGGCAGAATAGTAATAGTAATGAGTAATAAAGTAATAGTAATAGTAATAAGTATTATACTAATATAGTAATATAGTAATAGTAATAGTAATGAGTAGTATAGTAATAGTAATAGTAATAAGTAATATAATAATAGTAATAGTAATAATAATAGTAATAGTAATAATAATAATAATAGTAATAGTAATAATAATAGTAATAGTAATAATAATAGTAATAGTAATAATAATAGTAATAGTAATAATAATAGTAATAGTAATAATAATAGTAATAGTAATAATAATAGTAATATTAACAGTAATATAAATTGAATTAAATTGAATTAAATATAAATATTGAATATTGAAAGGGGGAGAGGGGGAAAGGAAGAAAGTATAGTTAAGAAACGAGGAGGTCGAGAAAATTGGAGATAGTGAGGGTGGGGGGAGTGAAGGAAACAGTGAAGGAACGGCAATGTTTTAGAGAAAGATAAAGCAAGACAGAGATTAATAACTTATTTATTATATCAAGGTCTAACTTGAACGTATGGCAAAAACAATACAATTTAAAATACAATATTTTATAATATTTGAAACATTAGAGCAAAACATTTTCATTATAAACGCAAACTTGTGGATCAGTACATTCAACGCTCTCTTATACTATACTTTAGAATATAACACTAAACAATGACACTAATTTTATAGTTAAACCCAACCTTACTAATAAAATACATTACAATTTTTATTGCGCCCTTATCAAATAATTATATAGTTCTAATTTGAACGCTGATTTCGAGGCTTTTAACCTAATTTTTACTGGAAGATAATCCCAGAGTTTCATCGCCTGGATTGTAAATGAATTTTTATAAGCCGGTGTTGATGTTAATAGCAATATAAGTCACTTTGTTATGCTCCGTCTTTTTTTTAAAGAGAATCTTTTTTCGAGAAAAAGATTTATTAAAAGGGTCAGTTACACTTCCTCTTCTTATTTTAAAAAAGAGAACTTTTATTTGAAGAAGATATACGAGGCTTCACTCTATTGAAAAAAGGAAAATACTTTCTTCGGAAATGTTTCTTTTTTTTACAGGTGTATGTCAGTTTTCTTCAGAAAAAAAGTATTTTGCAGGTAGTCAAAGATTTCACGTGCGGAATTTTTTTTAGAATAAAGGAATATTTATTGAAAGGGACCGTCGTATTCTTTTTTCATGTTAAAAAAAAATGAATGCTTGAAGAAGACATACGAGACTCACCTCTGTAAAAAAAATCTTTTTCTTTTAAAAAATATTTTTTTCCTAACGCGGTGAGCAAAAAACGATTTTCGGCGTCTGTTTTGAGTGAGCAAATTACCACATTCCTTTACTCAGTGGGGGATCATAGTCACGGGTTCTGGCCATCTTAAGACTCTAAATTTTTAGCGAGAAGTGATTTTAGAGACTAAATAGAAACATTCTCACAGCTTTTGGATGCTTTGAAAAGAAAAAAAATTTATCCCTCCCTACAAAACTTTTCCTTCTTTTTTTTCTAAACTTTTCTCGTTACTATTGATCAAATCTGAAAATTTGTATTCCTTCTTAAATTTTCATTTTACAATTAATAGAATATTCAAATTCGTATCTCTTCTTACGTTGCCTTTACCTATAAAAAAGGAAGCTATTTCTTGGATGACTTCAATTCTAATATTCAGTAAATTGGATTATACTTAAAGATATTCCAGAATTCAAAAAATTGAATAATGTTTCAATAAATTTATACATGTTGAAGAAGTATGGTTCAAAGTTTGAAGTATCACCTTGTCATATTACGTCCGAAAAAAGGCACATGTCAATTTGCTCATTATTCAAGATTTTCACATTGATAAATACGAAGAAAATAATAATGCTGATGATGAAAGCATGCCTTAATATCATTATGTTTGGACTAGGAGCTTGTGTTAACTGCTGGATACTCGATTGTCTAAAAGCCATATCAAATCTTACCATTGAAAGAGGTGTTAACAAAATTTTTATAGTGAAGAAAGATTGGTGATTCATAAAAATAATTGTAAAAACTTAAATCAATGTCGAATAAAACAGCCCGACCCTAAGAATAACATTCTCAAATTCAAAGGTTTCAGCCAGGGTGAAAAAAATTCTTTTTGTTATTTATGCCGATTTTGAATGTTTATTGAAACCTACTGACAGTAAGATAGATTTTCAACTTCATAAAGCATACAGTATTGGATACTATATAAAGTGTAGTTTTAATGATAAATTATCTAGCTATAGATTATACAGAAAAATAATGAACGTGAAGAGTAACCTGCAGAATGGTTTATTGAAAAATTAAAATTAATCGGCATAGCGGAAAAAATTGAATTAGAAAGATATTTTATTAGAGTATGGATCAAACATGTAAATATATCTTTTACCTTGTTTGCAATGCGTATACGCACCAATACTTGTAGCATATTCGATAAAACTTAAAGAGAGCTATAAAGATATGAAGTTAGTTTTAAATGAAATAAAATCTGCAGAATTTTAAAGTTATTTTATTCACTTGACATCTGTAACGCCTTGGGTGGCGATGTATAAGTAATAAGCAGAAGGAGAATGGGATCTGAAAAGTAAAACACATTGTATAAATTAAGGTGTTTCTTTATTAAGGAGCCAATGCGACTAAGCGCATTGACTGGCGGGGCAAGATTGAAGTACAAGCAAGCAGTCTCTAAGCTGCATCTTCCTTGTCTGATATGAGCCTGCACAAAGGCGTTCTCATGTGTATGCTGACATGTGTGTTGGTGTGCTTGCAGCGCCGTACGCATACATACAAATGTGAGTGTCCCCACATCGCCCCTCCCCCAACAATTAAATTTTGTTGAGGGTAATTTTATTTATTTACAAAAGCGAAAAAAAGTGCATGTTCTACATTACAGATAGATTAACAATTAGAGTCATTTTATTTAAATAACAACAATATATATATATAAAAGTTATAAATTGCAATAACAATAGATCAAAGAGATTGCAATAAAATTTGGATTAAAAGTCTTATAAAAATAAGCATAAAAGATCGCAGTAGCATTACAAATATCGCAGTTATACAGCCTAAAGTTTAAAGTACATACGTAGTTATTTAATAATCATTAAGGATTTACAAAAGGTTTTTTATTACAGTGATAACTGTTAATACTTATTATGCGATTAGAAATCTACTTAGATAAGCGGTTTATGATCGGTGAAAACTTTAAAATTACGAACCTCAAAAAAATGGCTGAAATACTTTAAGGCTTCATATATTGCCATTAATTCGCGATTGTAAGCACTATATTTTAATTGCGTGGGAGTGAACTTTTTGGAGAAAAATGCTAGTGGCTGCCAACTTCCGTTTACATATTGCTCCAAGAAAGCACCCATGGCGCAATTTGAGGCATCCGTGGTTACGCGTATCTCTGCGTCTGTGCACGGATAAGCTAAGCTAGTAATATTGGTTATATCTGTCTTCGTCTTTTTGAAAGCCTCTAGTACGTCTGGGGTCCAAACTATCGGTGTTCTGTCTTTTTTTATTGCTTTTAATGAGCGCATGTAGATGACGCTGCGTTTCTGCTGTCTGCGGTGTCGCTTTTCTGTAGAAGTTACGTTATTCATTCACGGTACGCGGTTGTGGACAATTTTTGATTGAATCGATCAGCTTTGGATCAGGATTAAGGCCTTCTTTATCGATTGTAAACCCGAGAAAAACTAGACTTTCAGCCCCAAAGATGCATTTTTTAACATCAAGGTGCAAATAAAAGTTCTGCAATCTTTTAAGTACTATATTTAAGTGCTCTTCATGTTCCTTGGGTGAGGCGGACGCCACTAGGATGTTGTCGATGTAGGCAAAGACGAAATCTAAATTTTCCAGCGTTAGATTAACATACCTTTGAAATGTTTGCGACATGTTTCTAAAACCGAAGGTCATGACGAGAAATTTATATAGACTTGACGGTGTAATTACTGCCGTTTTAGGGATGTCATCTGGAAAGATAGGTATCTGTAAAAACGCGCTTTCCAGGTCTAGAACGGAGAAAATATTTTTACCATATAAATAACTCGAAAAATCGTGTAAGTTCGGTATGGGATACTTATCCGGTACCATTACTTCATTTAATTTTCAATAGTAGCAGACTTTCCATCCCCGTTTTTTTAGACACTATGTGAAAGGGTGTAGCCCAAGGACTTTTCGAGTGTCCACACACACCTAACCTACACCACTCTTGAAACGCTGCTTTAGCTATTTTTAATTTTCCAGGGTTCAAGCGTCGCGGTTTCTGCGCACAGGGAGGACCTGTGGTCTTGATGTAATGATAGATGCCTTTCTTCTTAATGGATTTTGGCCTATCAGTGCCTATCACCGTGGCAAATTTGTTTAAAATTTGTGCTTAATTGATCTTGGAGTCAATTAAAGAAATTTGCAAGTTACAAACGGCTTTGCTAGATCCATTAGTCATTTCGTTAGTATTTGCATTAGTCAATAATTTTTTCTTAAGATCTGGTAAAAGATGAAAATGGTTTAAAACATCCCTTCCCAATAAAGAGTAAGGGATATCTGCAATAATAAAAAGCCATAGCAGTTCCTGAGTGAACTCAAAATTAAGTTTCTTATGTAATAAGAAATATGTGTTTATTTTAGTGTCATTAGTAGCGTTTAGGTTTAAATTTATCTTTTTCTGGTGAAATCCTTAGGGATTACGGTATTTTCTGCGCCTGAGTCAATTAAGAACACCTCATTGGTAGTTCTATCCTTCACGTGGAGACGTACTGAATTAGATCCGGCTAAGCTGGTCTCCATGATGCACCGAGTTTCTAGTTTAACAACTCTTTAGCGTTTCCTTTATTAACATCCAAGTTTGTCCTATCTTTATTTTTCGTGTTTTGTTGATTCAGCTTAATTGAGTTATCCACCCAGTCGCACGGCTTAGTACATTTATACGCGTTTTGACCGCATTTGCTATGATGGTAACAATAATGTTTTCGGTCTCTGCTTTTACTACGTCCACGCCCTCCTGATTTGTTACCTTCAAGCCAAGTTTTATCTTGTGAGCGTTTTTTATCTATGTTACGTTGGCTCACGAGCACGTCAACTTTAGCGTGCAGCATTTGTTCTCCCGCAAGATTAATCAGCTCGTATAAATATTCCGATGGCTCTCTCGTTCCCATTTGACAACCTCGAAATAATGTTTGTAATTTAGAATCTTGCGGTTGTATATATTTCTTTATTAGAATATCTTTTATAGCGGTATAACGATGATTAGACCTCAATAATTTAATACTGTTAGATATTTTGTTGACAATGCTGTTACTAAGGTTAGGCATAGTGTTACGAATTTAATATTATCATCCGTTGTATTTTGTATTGTTAATTGATATTCAAACATTGTGAAACATGTTACCGGATCATGTTGCCAGAAGGGCATTTTTATTGGCTTAAATTTTATATTAGCTACGACCGACGGTTGAGTGTTATGATTCGGTGTGTTTACGTTGGGCGTATTTGTTGTGTACGCAGGAGAAGTTACAGGATAATTAAAATACGAGAAAATTCGGTTATTCATTATTGTTGGCTGTGTTTTTTGGGTGTTTTGAATGTTTGATGTTAAATTGAAGGTCGAGCTTTGTTCTGTAGGAAAAATGTGATGTTTGTTTATGTATTGCTGTAGAGGCTGATGGAAGGTTATAACGACTTTGAGTATTTCTTGTATTTTCGAAAAATCTAGAATTTGAATTTTGCAGAGTCTCTAACGGATTTTCATTTTTCGCTTGATTTAATACAAGTGCTTTTAACAACTCTACTAGCTCTGTCAAATTGTGAATTTGTTCGATATGCAAATTTTGCATTAGCTTGATTTTATTACTCAAAGTTTTTTCTATCCTTTCATAAGCCTCGCGTGAAACTGTTTTTTTGTTTGATTTGTTATGATTAGGTGGTCTAATGGATAAAAGCCTACTCTGATGAAAACTATGCGCGATCCTTTGTCTATTCGTTAATAAGGGTTTTTCAAACGTTTTCTGATTTTTATTAATATTTGAGTTTGTCCAATTTAAATGAGACCCGGTGGGCAAACTATCAGAAACGATTGGTCCTATAGCATCGTCTAGAGTTCCCAGGACGTCCCCATCAGCCGAGTACATGCTCTCTGAAGGAGAGCTGTTCTGTTGCAGGCGTAACACGTTTTCCGTATGTTGTGTGTTGCTGGGCTCGTTCTTTTTAGGAGGTGTATGGATTACTTTGGGAGGCATTTTTGCGGACAAGCGGTCACAAAAGAGGTAATAACGCTTTTTTAGTTTATGTATAGGGAGCAGTCCGAGAAAATCTTCTCTAGATTTTATAGGAGATGTAATTCTATACTCAAAGAAAAAAAAGAGGCGTCTTGTGTAATCGGATTGACCTCCACGTGCTCAGCGTAAGACACCCCATGGAGTCGATGACTGTTGCACACAAAGGCTCTCCGATGCACAAGCGCAAATAATTAACAATACGCGCATTCGAAGTGCGAGTGAAAAATCAGAGACAACCTCTCACGCGACCAACTGCCCGATAAAAGCAATTGTGGGCTTCTTGTCTTTTACCAAAGTTAAAATAAGATAAAAAAAACTCTTGGCACTCGCACTACTCTCGATAGTCCCCGTAAGAGATCCAGAGGAATCAATGAAGGAACTTTCTTAAGCAATGTCAGTGCCTCGAGTTAGAGTGAGATTTTCTGATAATGATACAAAAAAAAATATGTATGATATTTTAAAGTGCCTTAAAATTTTAAGACGAGAAATCCCCAATTATATACAATTCAAATTCATATATGTATACAGATTAAAAAATATATGTATAAAAAATAAGAATATATGTGTATATGAACGAAAATATAACAAAATAGATGATGTAACTATGAATTTCGACCGTTTAGCTTATTAAATGTACGCGTTTGCTAGAGTTGAAACTAGCCGTTTCTTTGTTTCTTAAGGCAATTCCGCGTAGCTACCGGTCAAAAAAAATTTATATGCTAGACAAAATGCGCACATAACCTATGATGCGTGTCTTGGGGCATAAAATTTGCTACAAAAGAATGACTTTTTGTGTTACAGGTAAAGCTATACACGCAAGAAAAGAATTTTTCCAACGCTAGGCACAATGTGTACATAACCTACACGCGTGTCAACGGCGTGCTTTTTCACAAACGTGACGAATAAATTCCACTTGTTATTTACTTTGATATAACGTTCACAACACGCACTGCCGTGGAAAAAGAAATATTCACTTGATTAGGCGTGTTGAAAATTAAATGGCGCCACGTGACCAAAATTCTCCAAGAAAAGAGTTTTTGCACGAGTTTATTGCACGTTAACAATTTACTTGCGCACTCGTGCACGATTTTCTGATAGAGAACGTAAAATATAAAAAAGAGAGTGCTCTTCAGCAACTCTTTCTACCTTCAAAAGAAGAGCTGCCATGCTCAGAACGAAGTTGAGACAAAGGCCGCAGGAGAAAAGTCTTCCATTTAGAGTTTGCAGAGGTTGTGCAGTGCGTGGATGTGATGCTTTGCTGCTCCAGTCTCAGCAAGAAAGAAAAGAACTCCTAGTGCGTGCAAGTCAGCGACGAATGGTGTCAAGAAGTAAGTGCTTAGTCAGCGCAAAGAAAGTCCAAAATGGCGGAATGTCGAGTCGTCTCCATTCGTCCGTTGTTTAGCTATATAAGATGGCTGCCTAGTCACCGCTTAATGCTTAGACGGGGTCACCAGATGTAACGCCTTGGGTAGCGATGTATAAGTAATAAGCAGAAGGAGAATGGGATCTGGAAAGTAAGACACACTGTATAAATTGAGTTGTTTTTTTATTAAGGAGTCAATACGACTAAGCGGAGTGGCTGGCGGAGCAAGATTAAAGTACAAGCAAGCAGTTTCTCAGCTGCTTCTTCCTCGTCTGATATGAGCCTGCTCAGAGGCGTTCTCATATATACGCTGACATGTGGATTGGTGCGCTTACAGCGCCGTACGCATACATACAATTGTGAGTGTCCCCACACATCTTACCATTCACACCAGTGCAGAAAAGCCACCATTCAATGTTTACATTTATCGATTGTGGTAGAGCGTATTTCAGATAAAGTATGAAAAGTACACTCAATGAACGTTCAATAAATCATGATACTTAGTGCGCTCATCGACAAGGAATTTTTTCATCAATCACATTTTGACAACCTGGGTTAGCCCTACTCCAAAACACGTAAATAAGTCGACATTAATGTTAATGAAAGTAGATGCTGAAAACACAAAATAAATAAGCATCGCAGCAGTGAAGCAATCTATTTTTGACTGATATCAATCCCAGCTTAAGGCGAAAAGCAGTGACCCTGTCCTGCCTTCCAATATTGCCAAACACGAATCTAACACAAGCGTTAAGAGCATGATTAAGTTTGAGATTCGAGGTTTGAGGCAGATCATTGTAAACTATGCAACAATAATCGAGAATAGGAAAGATCAAAGTCTCAACTACCTCTTTTCTAACCTTTCTGGACAACGCATGCCTATAAAACTTAAGAGTCTGGAGAGTATCAAATATATGACCAACAACCGAATTAACCTGTTTCTTCTAATTTAGTGTGCTATCTATCCAGACTCCCAAATTTCTATCAACATCTGTGTAAGGAATAGATATTATTTACAAGAATAGAAGGGCATGACAATAGATTAAATCTTGCTATATATTGTTCACTACTCAGGAAAATAACCTGCATCTTAGTAGGATTCAAAGTGAGCTCATTATCATTTGCCCACTTGACCACCGCAGCAACCTTGTGATTCATAAAGTCAATTTCTTACTCTAATTTTACAGACAGAAAAGAGTGATATAACTGAAGATCATTAGCAAAAAGAATATGTTGAGCCTTGGTCAAAATCAAAGGAAGATCATTGATATGGATTGAGGAGAGCAAAGAACCTATGACACTACCTTGTTGTACACCAGCTGTGCAAGAGACCCATTCACCAACTCCATTCTCTAAATCAGGAACAGCATAATATCTATTCCTTAAATAGGATGCAAAATAGCTTATAATAGTGTCTGAACAATTGAAAGAACGGAATTTATGAAGGAGACGCGAATGAGGTACTGTCTGGAACGCCTTCGAAAAATCAGTAAGAAGCAACACAGTTATTATTCTCTTGTCAATTGCAAGACGAGCATCTTCTAAAAGTTTTAGAAGAGCTGTTTGCGTACTATTAGACCTTCAAAAACCTGTCTGTAAACAGTCAAGCAGAGCATTGGCCTCAATATGAGCATAGAATTGTGTATGCGCCACCCTTTCTAAGACCTTTAAAACCTCGCAGAGTTTAGCAAATCGTTGCTAATGGTAGAAGAAATGCTCTCTTTCACGCATCAGAAAAAATTCCAGAAGACAAAGATAAGTTAGCTATTGAAGTTAGGCGTAGAGCTACGGAATCCTGTGTAATCTTCAACATGTCTGTTGAAAAATCATCAAGCTTTACTGCTTTTTTGGAAGCAAGTCGTAAAATAGACTCAATAACAGAACGATCGATCTCAGCGAACTCAAAGACCGGAAAATTACTGCGTAGTGGTACAGCAAGCACCTTATTAATCTCACTATCAGATAAAGCAGCAGATGATGATGTGATAGAAGTATAGTGAGTTAATAGAGCTTTAGATGAGAAATACTGTAGTGGTGAAAGTAAAATTTTGTTAGAAAGCCCGATCTTATGTGAAGTTGTCCAACGATTAGCTGGATTCGGAGAGGCAGACGATTCGATATGAATTGGTTTTTAGTCGTATCTAAGGCGTTTGAGACTTCCCCACGAAATCTTATAATACGAGCAATAGACAGAATAAAGCCTGAACGAACGGCATTCTGATAGGCTCTATTACGTTCTTTCATTTTAATACGAACGTCAAGAGTAACACAGCGTTTTTTCTTAATCGCTAGATTGCGAGATCGGAAATGTGAACATTTATCAAAAGACAAAACAAGAACAGAATACAAACCATGTACAAAACCATTGATAAGTTTGATAAGTTGAACCAGAAGATACAAGGCTCACTTGCGATTTAAGAAAAAGATTCCGTAAAATTGATTTATTTAACCTAACACTATTTAAATTAGAAAAATGTTGATCAAAAGTTTTTTTGATGTATTTGGTGGCTTATACAATCTAAAGGTGATTGAGATAAGGTCGTGACTTGTTATGAGATAACGAGAAGTTCTCATCATTAATGATGAATAAGTCAATTCAAGAGTGCAAAAGAATAGTCAGAAGTAGGAGTGTGATATGTTGGTTCAGATGGAACCACATAAAAAGCATACAAATCAATAACTGAGCGGAAAGTATCAGTACAGTAACTGCTAGATAATAAATTTATATTGAAATCACTTCTTATAATAACGTTTTTATATAAAGGTAAAAATGTAGAGAATATATTAAAAAATTTATCCTGAAAAAGGGCTTTCGGATGCAAATAAACAACTGCAAAAATCAGTTTTTTAGTATCTAGCGAAATGTCGGCTATGCTATACTTTGCAGTATTGTCAAATACAGGGTCTGATTGTGACAAAATCTTGACTGTAAAAAGTCACGAGCATAGAAGCCGACTCCACCATCACCTTTGCCCATTCGGTCTAACCTAAAGAAGTTATAGTGGTTCAAAGAGATCACTGAACTATTGTTAAGCTCTGTCAAGAACGTCTCAGTAACCGCAAAAATATCCGTCTTATTAGAAGTTATATGATTTTCAATAACTGAGAAATACGTCTTAATACAATTTACATTTGCATGAGAAATAACAAGATTTTAAAAAAAATCGGAATTAGATTGAATAGAAAAATCATGATTAATATTAGAATTTGAAAGAGAATTAATAATTAAATTGGAACACGCGCCGTTTGAATTATAATTAGAAGAAGTGTTTGAAAAAGAGCAAGTGCTCATCACAAGGGAGCAACGGAGTCCTTAAGCCTTATAGCTTCTAAGACAGTATTTACAATTTCTTTATTACTCAGAGAAACAGAAGAAGGAATACCCATGAAGAGTATTTCGTAAGAATCACGCAATAAAGATACACCTGATGTTAAGCAGGAGGCAATATGCTGATCTGATCGATCAGAAAAAACGTCATACCGCTTTTCCAACTCTGAAAATAGGAGCTTTATGTCTCCAAGTTCAGTCCTAAGGGCACCAACTTCAGCTACAACCTTATTATTAGATTTCAACAATTCATTTGTCGCCTGTAACAGCTGCTTTGACACTGCCATTGGCTGTTCAAATTTCTTGTTGTAGTCGGCTGCGAAAGCCGCAAAATATTTAGGTGACGAAATATCTACGGATTTGCTAAGGGAATCAGGAGACTCAACTTGAGTAGACGGAGAATCAATAGTAACCAGTCGAGAAGGACTGGAGGTGGCAACCTGATGCCAGTCTACGTCCAAAGCAGTAATGCTATTGAAAAAGGACGGGAAGGAGCTCGACTCCTAATGACAGCGTCTCCTTGGCGACGGTTTAAGCGAGTAGTATAAAGAGGTCGTGCCCCTTTTTTGCGTGCGTTGATTGGAAGGAGTTGACTCTAGTGGCCGAGAGGAGGCTGAAACTATATCGTCAGTGGCCACCCTAATAACACAAAAACGTTTCAAAAACGTTTTGGAAACGTTTTCTGGTAAACTTATATACGTTTGTAAATTTCAACAAAAATACGTATTTAAAACGTTTTTAAAACGTAAAATATGTCCGCATATTTTAGATTCTCAAGAATAATGTATCGTTTATGGGACGTTTAAGAAACGTTTAGAAAACATTTTCTCGATGAAAATTTACGTAAGCTCAAATATTCAAATGTTTCCTTAACGTTTAAAAAACGATTTATTTAGTATAATTTTTTTCTCTATATAATAATTTTTTGGAATGACAAAATAAAACTTTTAAAAAACGTTTTAGAAACGTTTGGGCATATAAGCCAATGTAAGTTTTCACCAAGAAAACGTTTTCTAAACGTTTCTTAAACGTTCCATAAACGTTATATTACTCTTGAGAATCTAAAATATGCGGACATATATTACATTTTAAAAACGTTTTAAATACGTGTTTTTGTCGATATTTACAAACGTATATAAGTTCACCAAAAAACGTTTTTAAAACGTTTTTTGAACGTTTTGTGCTGTTAGGGCAATGCTCGCGAGAACTCATCAGTTGGCTTCTTTTTATAAAGCCTTTTTTTAACGCAGCAAATTATCATATTCTTACTAAGGAACCAGGAATTATCACAACACTTTGTCAGTATGGTTAATCAGCGTACAGTTTCTACAGAGAAGAGCTGTATCTGTACGCAAGACTGCTAATTTACAAGAAGAACAAAATACTATAATCACTGAGCGCACCGAGAGCTATCTTACGTTAAACACTAACCTCAACAAGTATACATTTACTGCTCTGCTGAGAAATAGGCAGATATCGGCAGACAATTCAGTCACTGAAGTAGTAGCTACAGTCGATAAAGTAAAAGCCACTTGAGCGATGGTTGATAAACACAGTTGTAGCTTGATCTATGGTTTGAGATATAGCTACCAGGAGACAAAACAGCGGCAAACATAACCTCCAAATCTTGAGAACACTTAACCTCAAAAAGTATTGGTAAGAAAAAGAAAACCAATGGATTGTAGTTGCAGAGCTGATAAAAATGCTGATTAATATATCAGTAGAAGCTCTGCAGATTGCGTATGTAGAATATCTGCAACAAAAAGCCCATGAGCAAAAAATATAGTACACACAGACAAGTTTAAGTGGAGCTTAGTGAATGCGATGTTTGTCTACTCACGGAGAGAGAAAGAGAGATATAGATAGATAGATATATAGATAAGTCTTTTATTTATAGAATATGTTGTACAATATAAATTCAATTAGAAAAAAACAATGAATGATAAAAATATAAAATTAAAAAATAAAAATAAAAATAATAATGTACAGGAAAATATTGATTTTACAGTTCAAATTAAGATAAAAATAAATAAAATGAAAACAAAATGGTATTAAAGACGTGGTGGCAGCATAAGGGCCTGTCCACTCTCAAGTGCAATGAAATGATTGTAGGCGGATGATTTGAATAAGTGAGATGACGTCGAAGATTGAATGTTGTGAAGCAAACTATTTCAAATGCGCGAGGACATAGAGACTAATGAGTTTTTATAATATTCGGTAGATGAATGAGGAATGATCAGTAGTCTCATATCGCCCCTCTGAGGCCTCCCAAGCAGGTTCAAACGGTATCTATCTAAAATATAAGATGGTGCATTAAAACTAAAAACAGAGTACAGTGCAGTGAAGTATTTTCTTCTATTACCAGTCGAAAGCCAGACCAAAGAGTACCTAAGAGGAGAGACATGCTAATACCTCCTTACACCATAGATGTAACGTATACTAGAGTTGATGAGTTGCTGGAGCTTAACGGCATGTCGGAGCTGCAGCAATTGAGTTTTGCTTTTTTTATTTCATCAATATCTTTTTTAATTCACAAATTAAACAAATATAATGACTTGTCCGCACTAAAGCTATATTAGTACAATAATTTTTGTTACAATAAAAAATCATTTGGACTTGTTATTTTTTTATGAGCTTTGATTGGAAATTAGATATTAAACTCGACAAACCTAACCTTAAAATACGATACATTGAAAGTTTTTATTATAACTTTGTATGTATAATATTTTGGTGGATTTCTTGGGTTGTCCGCACTAGAGTTTAATCTTACAAATTTTTTCTTTGTAGTAAAAAAACTCGATTAAACGCATCGTTTATTCATAAGTTAGGATTGGAAATATTATTAGAAGGCAGACAGCTTCGTCATGCTCTTAAGGTCAAGGACTCCAGAGAGATCACACTAGTCTAAGCAGCAGTAATCAATCAGTGAGAACGAAAGAGCCTGGATCAAATACTTGCGCAAAAGAAAGATAGTACTCCTTCTAAAATATTTAAGATGATAAAAAATGGTTTTAGCCTTTTTGTACACGTGACTGATACGCTCCTTTCAATTCAACTTCGCATCCAGCCAAATGCCAAGATTACGGGCAATGATTCAAAAGGAATCAGTGTACCATTGAGAGGCACGCTAGTTGAAGAGATATAGGACAATTTATAGATGTAGTAATATGAACCAAACAGAATAGCCTTGGTCTTATAAACATTAAGGTTTGATATATTGAAGGTAGCCCATTTAGAGACACGCTCTGCCTGCTCACCCATTAATGCAGAGAAATGAGCCAATTCAGAAAAAAAGGAAACAGCAAGAGCAATGTGATCAGCCGCGTATCCATAGCCCGTCAAAAGTCATCCGTCAGTCTGCGTACTGTGAAAGGTCATGTAGACAGTCTGAAAAGGACCTAGTAACTGTAGAGAGTATAAATAATCTGATAGCTGCTGGTGCATCAGTCGCTCAAGAACCTCAGACAAGAAGGAAAGAAGAGGAATCGGTCTCATATCATTTACTGTGCGAGGAAAAGGAGTTTTATTTGAAACAGTGACTAAAGACTTTTTCCACACTGTTTGAAACTCAGAAAGCTTGAAGGAATCATTAAATATACCACGGATAAGCGAACCAACAGCAGGAAAAGCAGAAAAAATGAATGATTCAGGAATTTATATTGAAGTGTTGTTAACAATTTATTTAATTTCAGATGATATAACCGACTGTTTCATCATTTCCAAAATAGCATACTGATGTGAATATTGATAATTAGTTTTTATTCCAATGGTAGCTTTGAATTTCATTTTAAAGTAGGACTGTCTAATTTTCTGCAAAATCAACATAAATAACTAATTGGGGTTGAATCTTTTTTGTTAAAAGTTTAACCTCTTGAATTGCAACACGTTGAATTTTTTTAACCATTTTATGAGTACTTACAGTGAGAGCGTGCTCTCTGAACTAAATTAAGAAATCTTTAATTGTACTAATTTTATTCAGTAAATCTGATTTTTCCCAAACACCGTAGGTCATTTCTTCATATAAATCTTCTTCTGTCAAAGAAATCACTTTTAAATTAATACTATCTCCAATTAGGCATTCTTTACATTCTCATAGTACACATTTCATATCATCTTTTTAAAAAAAAGTGAAAAATATATTTTCAATTCCAAATCCGCAATGTCATGTTTATTCTCTTTTTTATATTTATTCAAAGCATCCAACATAAGTTTCAGGTTCTCGCAATAAACGCAAGGACATGAATCGTTGGGTGGATGGGGTATAACACACTTTGGTCTTAAGGCACATAATATTGATTTACCGATTTTTGTTTCACTTTCAGGATTTTCTTCTGTAAATAAATCATATTTTTCTTTTATGCTTCGCGTAAGAAAGAATTTAACTTTTTTAGTTTTTATACTATTTTCTTTAACAGATATTGTGTCACTTTTATTTGCACTTTGACGAGAACAATTGAAATCATCGTTCGAATAATAATTTTTTACTTTCGTTATAATTTCAATATCCAAAGAATGGCCACAATGATTCTCAGGCTTTTTGTAAATATCTTAATTATTGAGCAATGATCTTGCTTGATCAATCATATGAATAATTACATTTGGTAAAACTGATAGTAAATAATTTTTGAAAATGTTGCTTGATATAAGACTTAATAACCACACTTTCTTAGGAAAATTTGAACAATCATCCAAAGCAATTTTAATATTTTCGAGCCATTTATCACATGTTTCACATTCGTTATTTTAATTTAATGTGGGAAAATCCATTTTATCGTAGACTTTCATAATTTTACTTGCTATTTGTAAATCAAATGCATCGTTTATTTGTTCTCTTTTTCGAAGAGCATAGGATTTTCGCATTTCTATATTAATACTCTAAGTAATTTTGATTGGTAAAAGTTTTAATTTCAAATTACTTGAAGTCTGATTGAACTGTTTTACCACAGCTTCACTATAGAGGAAAAAATGGCATGATGCGCCATGGTATCAATGCTTTGAAATGGAAAATATAAAAAAAAAACGTTAAAAAAAATAAGGCAAAATCGCATATTTTCACTCATTCTAAAAGTTAGTATTTTTATGTATAAAAACATATAAAATTTTTAGAAAAATATAGTTTTTGAGAAAATCCTATTGAAAAACAATAGCTTTTTTCGGTTTTTCATGAATAACTCATAGAAATCAACTCGTATCGCAAAAATCAAAACAGCATATAAAATTAGACTAAATTCCGTACATTTCATCGTAAGAACGTCCAAAAAGGTGGAAAATTGACGGAGCTACGGCAATTTGAAAATTGAGATTCATTTTCAATTTTTAAATTTTCATTTTCATACCCAACACTAAGTACGCTGTAGCAAGGAAAAAACATATTTTTGAGGGTTCTATGAGGTAAATTTTATGTTTACATACGTATTGGAAGGTATTTTTATCACTTAGAAGAGAAAAAAAATTCGATCAATGACGGCCTGCATGAATTTAAATGGAATCAGTCATTTTTATATATATATCTCCCTATATTATATAGTTATATGAACCAAAATTCAGTCAGTGCCCCCCCACATCCCCCCCACGCCCCCCCACAGCCCCCCACATGATTTTTATTAATTAAATAACGTAAATTTACGTTATTTCATGTTATAGATCATTACCCCCCCCACAATCCCTTCAACAACCTTTTAGAACCATCAAATATTGCATAATATAGTTTTATATTTTTTTATTATATTTTAAGTATAATATTACATAAAAATATAAAAATTTTAATTTTTTTTTGTTGAAAACTCGAAAGTAGTTGCATAAAATTACAATTTATTATATTTAAAATGAAAAACATGTGCCTCATCAGATATCTTATTACCATTTTTTACATAGTTTATCTGAAATTAATAAATATAAATTTAAATTAATTCTATTACAATTCCTCAACACTATAATTAATTCATTTGTTGAAAACATAATGATTTTTAATAATTTGTTCATATTATAAATATTTTATTGTATTAAAATAAAAATAAGCGTATAGTGTTGAGGATTCAGATTTCCACACCACCTTACATTATAAACCTTTAATAGTATTGATTTATACCACTTTTAAAATTAATTGATATTAATATTTATGTTTAAATTTATATAACTTTCAAGATTAATAACTATTTATATTTGTTTTACAAAGGTGTAGATCAAACGGATGATAATATTCATTTGAATTATTCAATAGAAATGTTAAATAACATAACAGAAGGATTACCTCCACACGAACTGAAATTAAAAGTAAATACCATAATTATGTTAATTCGAAATTTAAGTATAAAAAATGGATTATGTAATGAAACGCGATTAAAAATAACTAAATTATTCAAATATAACATAGAAGCACAAATAACTCTTTCACGTTGTAAAAATGTAAATAAAATATATATTCAAAATGAATCGAAAAACAGAGATATTGTACCTAACATAGTTTAGAAAGAAATATTAAAAAATAATACGCGAACCAATAGCAGAATATTACTTTAATCAAAGTCATGAAATTTATTCTAAATATTTATTAAGATTAGCTAACATTATTAATAAAATATGAAAAATTAAAATAAATCATAAATATTTCAATATATAATAATAAATTTAAAAAAAATTTTTAAACATTATCAATATTATTAAAAATAAAAAAAAAATAAAATATTTAAAAATTAACTAAAATATTTAAAAGTTATGATTATTTAAAATTTATAAATCGAAATTTTAATAAATAAATAATTTAACTACTAACAACAATAAATAAAAAAAACATATTCATAACTTTTATACAGGTAAATGTAATATAAGTAAGTATAAAATAATTTAAAATTATTTTATTTATTTATTTGTTATATAAATAACTAAATTTTAAATAAAATATGATATAATGATCATGTAATAATTTCATTTACAATATCATAATAAATTTATAAATTTTAGTATGAATTTTTGATATATCTCATAAAATGTTTAAAATGAGAAAAAAGATATAAAAAAGGAATTATAACAAAATAATCCTATAAATCTTATAAAACTCAAAATCATTACGATATATCAAATAATATACTAAATTATCAACGAAACTAAAAAAAATGATTTAAAAATTTAAAAATGATTTAATTGTTTAATATATAATTATATTTATAGCACAACTGGGGGTTGGCGAGCAGTGCGAGCAGGGGGGTACCCCCCCTAGTATACAGGAAGTTTTAATAATTAACGCATTAGAATAAAAACCATTAAGTGGCCGTTGAAGATGTATCTGCGTATGAGTGCGCGCTTTCTATATACTGAACGCTCATGTGGTAACTCAATACCTAAACAGCATATACACAACGATTTGTACGCTGATGTGCCGATGTGCCTTCTCTCTCCCCTCCAATACTTAGCTTATGTAGTGCGTATTCACTTGCTATACTCTCTTTCTCTCTATCTCTCTCGAACCTAGGCTTGAATATACATTACTTGGTATAGTATAGTGTTCCCTCTCTCTCTTATTCTTATAAATTAGTTGTACATGTGCGCACAGATAGGGTCATACGCACACAACACATATTAAAATATAACGTGACGGCAACTTGGATTTTTATGCCCAGCAAATTTTCGAGGCGCGCCAAAAAAAATATTAACTTCAAAAAATAATCGAATCAATCAATTACTCACTTTAGCACGTTTACTCAATCGGCGTTATATTGCATATTAAATCAAATAGGATCAAAGTCCCCTGTAGTCAGCGAGCTAAACAATTTTTATTTTGGCATGACTACCAGAAAAGCAAGGCGTGCGCATTTTATATATATATATATATATATATATATATATATATATATATATATATATATATATATAAAATTGGCAGCAACTTTTTCATTCTATTGCAATAGAATTTCGGGAATGAATAAAAATGACAATTTAAACTCCTTAAGAGGAGGCCGTATCATTCTGTCCTTGTCTGATCTAAATTTTCGTTATTATAAATAAATAAAATATTTTCATAGAAAAGTAAAACAACCACCCAATAGAGCAAAAGACAAGCAAACGATTCTTTTTTATCAAAAAATATGAAATTTTCATTATTTTTCGAGTGAAGTCTGAAACGGAAAAACAATCGAACTTGATTGAGTTGATTGAACTGTTTTTTCGTTTCAGACTTCACTCGAAAAATAATCAAAATTTCATATTTTTTCATAAAAAAGAATCGTTTGCTTGTCTTTTGCTCTTTTGGGCGGTTGTTTTACTTTTCTATGAAAATATTTTATTTATTTATAATAACGAAAATTTAGATCAGACAAGGACAGAATGATACGGCCGCCTCTTAATTAAGTCCTAATTAATTCCTTAAGAGGAGGTCGAGTGTATCTGTCCTTTTTTAATCAAAGAATTGATCTTTTCACAAAAATTAATAATTGTAACAAAAAATAAGGAGAAAGCCCCATCTCGTATAATAAAAAGCAAGATTCTCTTTTATGAGAAAAAATTATTTTTATCACTTCGTTTTTAAGAAAACCTTGAAAAACTGAATTGTCCGTCCTAACCTCTATTTTTTAAGTTTTTCAAGGTTTTCTTCAAAATGAATCGATAAAAATAATTTTTCCTCATTAAAGAAAATTTTGCTTTTTATTATACGAGTTTTTGCAAAAAAATTAATTCTTTGATTAGAAAAGGACAGAGATATACGACCTGCTCTTAACTGGCTATATATCATATATGCACATATTTTTCATTGTGAAAATAATGATCGGAATGGAATCAGCGTGACCAAAAACCTCTATTTTTGTACACCTAAACATAGTGTTTTTGGTTACCAATTTTGGCACAAAAAGTTGTAAAAGTCGTACTAGTTAAGAGCAGGTCATATATCTTTGTCCTTTTCTAATAAAAGAATTGATTTATTTAAAAAACTAATAATTGTAGCAAAAAATAAGGAGATAGCCTTATCTTGTATCATAAAGAGCAATATTTTCTTTGATGAGGGAAAATTATTTTTATCGATTCGTTTTGAAGAAAACCTTGGAAAATTTCAAAAATAGAGGTTAGGATGGACAATTCAGTTTTTCAAAGTTATCTTAAAAACGAAGCGATAAAAATAATTTTTCCTCATTAAAGGAAATTCTGCTTTTTATTATACGAGATGGGGCTTTCTTCTTATTTTTTGCTACAATTATTAGATTTTGCAGAAAAATGAATTTTTTGTTCGAAAACCACTCATTTCATTAGTTTAAAATGGTACGTAGTAGAAAAGTCATGTCTCGGCAAAACAGATTATATTCACGGTGCTTAAACGTAATAATATGAATTATTTTTCTTTAAAGTTTTCCTTTTCCGTATAAAATATTTTAAATTTTTTAATTCAAGCTTTTTAAAAATTTTTTTTTTTCGCACACAGAATTGTTGAATATGTTTGTTGTTTTTATAAAGTTATTATGCATTCATAATTTAAATTTCAATATTTTTTTTAATGAGATGGAATTCAATCTCAAAAAAAAATATTTTACTTTCCAGAAAATGAAAAATTTTGAGTTTTTTTGCGGACTCTTTGAATAATTATGATGAGGTCAAGTAAAAAAGGTATAAAAGAATTCATATTAAAAATCGTATTTTTAGTTTATAATTTCAAAAACAACTTAAGTTTGTAATGCCAAATTCTTACATCACCGCAACACAAAAATGTCGTGTAATAATATGCTCCCTACTCTTTGATATAGGATTCAGATATAGACACCTTCTATTAATTTATGATTTTGAATCAAAATAAATAATCTTTCTTTTATATTAAAATGCTTTGGATCAAACAAAAATCTGCTTATAATATATTCATTCTGCATATAAACTTGTGATATAACATTTTTTTTATATGAATATCAGAAGATATATATATATTTATAATCAACGGGAAACCAGTTGCCTATATAAAAACGTGTCACAACTTTAGATTTTTTATTCAAAGCATTCGTATTTTATTGATCTTAATATCTTTCCAAATTATATGTAGCAGAAATCATGAAATGCATTAATCAAATATTAATTAAGTAAGTTTATATTTTTGTGAAATTTTTTTTTCTAGATACTACAGGATCACACGATGAAATTGTAGGAGAGGTGAATGTACAAGTCGATCTGTTCACGAATCCAGGAACAGGAGAACAAAAAGTCAGCGTAAAAGGTATTATCTTTTGATAAAAAATTTGATGTTTTTTTAAAGTAATATAAAACAGATTTTCATCAGTACTTTGAAATATTTACCATCTTTTTAATTTACTGCAAAATTTCAGAAAAAGTAATACATTAATTTCTACTAAATATCGTAATTATTGAATTCAATTTTGAAGTTAATTCATTAATTTTTTATTAAAAATTTTGGGTTCCAGTAATAATTATTATTTTAATGACCTCAAATATTAAATCCCGAAATTCTCAATAATTAATCAATCAATTTATTAAAAATTTAACTAAACAAATTCCATGATACATGCTACAAGCTAATGTTTATCTGTTTCGTTTTCTAAAACTTCGCAATCAAACAAGAAGATGGTGAATATTCTGGAGTACAGGTGAAGTGCCTGTATTATCACCTTAATTAATTAACTTCAATATTGTTTTTCATAATATTATTGAATCTGTTGCAAAAAAATATTTTACTGACTTGAAACAACTCATACAGCATGAATTTATTTTGAAAGGATTCTGAAAGAATACATATAAGGATTGTAATCTTTAAAAAATGTTTAATGTAAGGATTCTGAAATAATTGTATATCTGTGGTATTATTCTTTTAAAAATAATACATTAAAATATTTTATAAAGAATTTACACAATATTACAAAATCCTTTCAATGAAAGAATTCTGTATGAATGATATGAATTATTTCTAAAATATTTCATTGTATTATTCCTAAAAGGAATATACCTCGGACATAGAATTATTACGGAATTCTTACCATAGAAGAATCTTAAAATGATTCATGAATTATTTTGGTAATAATCCATAAATCTTTTTATAAATCTTCTGCTGCAAGGATTCTGTAAGGATGATATTAATTATTTCCAAAATATTTCATTGTATTATTTCTGAAAGAAATATACCCTGGACATAGAATTATTACAGAATCCTTTCCATGGAAGAATTTTAAAAGGATTCATGAATTCTTTTGGTAATAATTCATAAATCTTTTCATACATCTTCTGTTGAAAGGATTCTGTAGAAACTTTATTCTTTTATGTATTATTTGCGTTAAAATCAATTTAGAAATAATACGTTCACATATACATACATATATATAATAATGAATATAAGGATATAATTATTGATAGGATTACAAATAATATTAAATAATTCTATGATTCGAATCGTAAGAAAGTTTCTGTAATGTTCCTTTTTTTTCTTTTCGGAAGTCCTTTCAAAGTCCTTACAGTAAGAATTCATGTAATAACTTTTTTTCTCATCATAAGTTATTTCATGAAATATTTCAAAAAGATTTCAAAATTATTTCATATGAGATTTTGTGCGACTTAACCATAACATTGCATGAATTATTGCATGAAAGATTTTTGAAAGAATCTTGAAATGATTTGGTGAAAGAATACCTTAGATGATCCCGAAAATCTTTCTAAATTATTTTATAATTGAGATCGTTGGAAGATTTCTGAGTTGTTTCTTGTTTTCTTTTAATAAGTCCTTTCAAAATCCTTTCAGTAAGGATTGATGTAATATTTTATAACTTATCTTTCGATTCCTCTTTGGTATTATTTTTGTAATGACTTTGTGATCTTTGCATGTATTATTTTATTAATTCATTTTGAAAGAATGTGGTTATTTTTTTAAGTTCTTTTTGGATCATTTCAACGTATTATTTCTTAAAATATTTCATGAAATTATTTAAAATTTCTTTCATGCTGAGTGGAAACAAACTAATAGAAAATTAAATTTAATGAAAAAATATAATAATTCTATCAATTATTACAGTTATCTCAGCAAATAATCTGAAATGGCCACTTGCTAGTGGAACGTTTAAACCATTTGCTGAAGTAAATCTCATAGGACCACATCTTGCTGATAAAAAAAGGAAACATGCTACAAAATCAAAAAATAATACTTTATCACCGAAATTTAACGAAACATTTCATTTGTAAGTAAATTCTTTTTTTCTAATTTTTAAAAATATTACTACTTTTTCATAAATTTTATATTCACATTATTTTTCTACAGATGTTTTATATTATTCACGTATTTATGACAACTTTATGATCTATAGATGTATTATAAATTCTGATATTGTATTATCATTATTTCAACTAGTTTAAATTTTCATTAAATTCAAGAAATTAGTAAAATAGAGTATTTCTTAAACCAAAATATTTAGAAAAAAATGATTAATGGCCGTAATAATTGATTTACAAATGATGTTTTGAAATTTGGGGTCTACTTTTAAAGAGTATAGCTGGATAAGTGCGTTAAAATGGCCTGTCCTTCGATTTTTTTAGAATTTAACCTATTTATTCATTATGTCAAAGAATTCCGATCCTGAAAGTTACAGCTCGCTAGACTCAAAATTCGCTTCCTAACCTCAAAAAATGTGATTTTCAGTTTTTTAAGCATATCTCTGCGAATTTTTAACCGATTCGGGTGATTCGAAATCGAGATTAAAGGAAATCATAATGCGCACATAAGCTTATTACTTTTAGAGGTTTTTAAAACCAAAACATAACCTAAAAATGGGTTTGAAAATTTCAAAGTTGCGTAGAAAAAAACTATTGTGTGGATTTTTTTTTATTTCATCTCAAAGTCTTCTTTTTATTTGAATTTAGTACCATAAATTTTTTCAGAATTTTTAAAAGGGTGGAAAGTAGTTAAAATGATAGAAAACTCTAATTTCCACTAATTTTTTGGATTTTTAGAGTATTTAAACAATTTTTTCCGGAGGCGACTCCGGATTTTAGGTTAGGTTTTATTTTTGAGTTTACAAATTACTTTTTCAATATGTAAAATTTTTCAGATTTTTTAATTTTCCACCATTCTACGGATTATAATAAATGGTGGAAAATTGAAAAATCCAAAAAATTTTAGAAACTGAAAGAGTAATTTGTAAACTACAAAATAAAATTCAACCGAACTTCCGCAGTCGCCTTAATATTATTTGTAATATCGTTGTATGTTCTATCAATACAAATTTCCTTGACCACAATCAAAACTCATTAATTGTCATTAAATAATTTTTATAAGTAAAGAATTAAAATAGTTTTGATTTTTTTTTTCCTTTTTTTTATTTTACGTGAAATACTCGATGTATATGTTCCAAAATTTGCACGATCTATTGATTTGCTTTTTCATTTATCAAATAAGCTTTTTTTTCATTATATTATTATTTTTTTTTAATGCCAAATTTAATTATGAAACTTTATTAAGATGAGCTTTATAAAAATATTAGGAAATATTACTGGTAAATCATTTTTTATATTAGAATTAAATTTTAAAAAATAAAGTCCAATTACTCGAACTTAAAGAACTCTAAAGCACTGCGCTAAGGCAGTTGACAGCGTTTTTTATTGTATTTTTTTTTTGCGCATATACTCTCACTTATCCAACAGAAAAGTGACTCACCATTATATCTAAACGAATTTGTTGGTAGATAACTTATTTTAAAAGTTAGTGTTTAGCTTAACATCAAAAGCACTGTGTCAAATATGGAAAATGTGAGTTTTCATGTCATTAATAATATAGCACTTTTGAAAAAAAAAATGATGTTTTCAATAAACATTAAGTCAACACTTTGGATCATTACCGAGATAACGTGAGTTTTTACGTCGTATGCAATATCCAAATGCGTTTTTTGAGGTTAGTTTTCGACATTTGAGCAATTTATTGTGGAAAAATGTATCAAAAACTTATATTAAAGGGTATTTTGGGTCGCTGAACTCATTTTTCATCATAAATTGTACTTTGAAATTGTTTAAATACTCTAAAAATCCCAAAAATTAATGGAAATTAGAGTTTTTCATCATTTTAACTACTTTCCACCCTTTTAAAAAATCTGAAAAAATTTATGGTACTAAATTCAAATAAAAAGAAGACTTTGAGGTGAACTAAAAAAAAATCCACACAATAGTTTTTTTCTACGCAACTTTGAAATTTTCAAACCCATTTTTAGGTTATGTTTTGATTTCAAAAACCTCTAAAAATAATAAGCTTATGTGCGCATTATGATTTCCTTTGATCTTGATTTCGAATCACCCAAATCGGTCAAAAATTCGCAAAGATATACTTAAAAAACTGAAAATCACATTTTTTGAGGTTAGGAAGCGAATTTTTAGTCGAGCGAGCTGTAACTTTCAGGATCGGGGTTTTTTGACATGATAAATAAATAGGCCAAATTCTAAAAAAATCGAAGGACAGGCCATTTTAACGTACTTATCCAGCTATACTCCTTATGACTATAGGGTTTAGAGCCCAATAATTTCAAAACTGAAAAGAAATTTAATTTAAAGAGTTTGAGATTTTGGAATTAAAATCAATAGAATGATGAATTTCGTAAATTATTTGTTGGATTTTTCATCAGAGTTTGATTGTGTTCCGCTGACTGTTTTGTTAACATTAGATAACGAGCAGAATTTATTACATGAAGTGTACATTTAAATAAATATAAAAAAAAAAATTTCACTTTTCACATTTAAATATTTTATTACGGGATTCAATACACGAGCTACAATAGGAATATTCTCTCGAAGTTATAATGGAAATTTGTTTACAATTAGTTTATAATCGTTTTTCACAAGTAAATTAATGAAAACTATGTATTCCTGAAAATATTGATCACAAAGCACGAAAAGTATAGAGCATTTTCTTCAAAATAAATGTTTTAATTATCATAAAATTTATTATTTCGAATCGCAACAGATGTTTTCATAAAATATAGCTAAAAACAAAAGAAAATCTCATATATATGACGTGAAAGTCAATACTTTAAAAGTTATTAGCATTTTAATGTTTAAATATAGCTCCTTTAGTCCATTTTTCAACATCTTTTAGAAGAATTAATATTTTTACAAAAATAAAATTGCTTCATGTTCTTTGGACCTTCCTCTTCCAACCAGTGTATATTGAGACACTTTTTAAACTATTTAAGTTTATCAAACGACATTATAGATCGCGATTTGATTATATTCATTTCAATGGTATAATCCGAGCGAACGATGTTTCATCATTGTCTATATGCATACAACTATTTTTACGTAGAAGAATATTTACTCAATCATTCATAAATAACAATATAATCGTGTAAACGAAATAAATAATAGAATGTTTTAGATTTTATTAGTGCAATTGGAGGAAAAAAAAAACGAATTCTAGTAAAATTAGAAATGATATGTGATTAGATTATTTTTTTTAAACATTTTATTTTCTGTAGAAATTTAATTTAATTGTGTTAGTAATAGGATAATCAATATTCGTATTTAGCGCTTCTGTATTATACTCCTGATGTATTATACTCATGTAAGTTTTGTTAACGCGCTATATTATTGCTCCTGCCTCGTGGCATGTGCGCGCTCACTTCCGTTGCGATACTTGAAGAGTAAAGATCTCTGTAATATTGTAAAAGAGCTTTATTCTGTATTAAGTAAATTAGAATCTCTTTGTATGTTAAATAAAGTGTTTCTGTATAAATCGTATCTGCTCATTGTTTTAACCTAACAAGGGTTATGGGCCCAGGTGCTGTCGTAAAATAAAATAAAAAAAAAATAAAATAATTGTCGCACAGACCACGTGCTCAAATTTTTTTTTTGAGGTTAACTTGTGTACAAGTGAAAGAAGAAAAAGTTTTTTTTTTGTTTCTTGTATTTAGCTAAGTAAAATGACGAACATTGTAAATTCTACAAGAATAGAACTATTAACTAAAGACAACTACGACACGTGGTGTATTCAAGTGCAGGCTTTGTTAATAAAGCATGATGAATGGGGTTACGTAGCAGGTACGATTGTTAAGCCGAGCGCAAAGTCAGGAGAGACTGAACCGACTGCTGCGCAATTGATTTGGGTACAAAACGACCTAAAGGCCAAGTCAGATTTAATTTTATCGATAAGTCCCTCCGAACTGCAAAATGTGCGAGGCTGTGATACATCGCAGGAAGTCTGGGAAAAGCTGAAAAAGAGTATGCATCAAAGGGCCCTGCCCGTAAAGCCACGCTTCTTAAGCATTTAATGCTGCATAAGTTAAAAGAAGATGGCGATGTACGACAACACATAATGAAATTTTTTGAAGCTGTTGATAAACTCACGTCGATGAATATAAGTATTAACAAGGACCTATTAGCTATCATGTTGTTATATAGTTTACCGCCGTCATACGAAAATTTTCGCTGTGCTATAGAAACGCGCGACGAGTTGCCAGAACCCGAGACTTTGAAAATTAAAATAATTGAAGAAAGTGAATCACGTCAGCAAAGTCGAGAAAGTGTAAATACGTCTGGCGCATTAGCGGCCAAATACAGAAGCAACATTCAAGGCATGTATAAAGGAGGACCAAGTTTAAGTAATACTGGAAATTGGAATCAACGTTACAACTTAGGTGCTGGAAATTCTCAAAGCAATAACAATAAACCTTTTAAATTTAAGTGTTACCGATGCAAGAAGTCAGGCCACAAAGGAGCTCAATGTCCAACAAAAATAAATGAGCAGAAATATCATGGTTTGATGTCTGAGGATGTATTCTTGGTAATATACGATCAAAATTCATATGCAATGCATACTGAACAGGTAAATACTGATATGTGGTGTCTTGATAGTGGTTGTACCACTCATTTATGTAAAGATAAAAATCAATTTGTTGAGATTTTTGATACTTATAATGATAGAGTAAATTTAGCAAATGATGTATCTACAGAAGTTAATGTTAAAGGTACAGTAAAGTTTGTAAGTTCGAACGGATCTGAAAATAGACAAATTAGTTTGAATAATACGTTATATGTACCTGATTTGCGATATAATTTAATGTCTGTTTCAAAAATCACTGACACCGATCATGATGTTGTTTTTAGTAAGACTAAAGCGTCTGTTATTGACAAAGGTGGTAATGTGAAGTTATTAGCAAAGAGAATGGGTGATTTATATTACATATGCCCAATCACTGAACAATGTAATAACGTATTAACGAATAAGTATTCTGATTTAGTTTTGTGGCATTATAGGTTAGGCCATCTCAACTATAAGGATATGTACACTCTGATTCAACGTGGACTGATACACGTAGATAAGCCTATTCAAACCCCATCTTCAACAAGCTGCTCAACGTGTCTGCAAGGAAAAATTACGGTACAACCCTTTCCTAAGAGAGAACAGCTGTCAAACAACAAGCTTGAAATTGTTCATGCTGACGTATGGGGACCAAGCAGGGCTGCATCTCAAGGAGGAGCTAAATACTTCGTTGTATTTACAGATGACTGTACTCGTTGGGGTGAAATCTATTTTATGTCAAATAAAAATTATGTATTTCAAAATTTCAAAATTTATAAAAGCTATGTTGAAAGGTTAACTGATTCGAAGATTAAATATCTACAGTCTGATAACGGCAGGGAATTTTGCAATAATGAGTTTAATTCTTTTCTGGAATCTAATGGTATAAGAAGGCGATTAACGGTACCTTACAGTCCCCAGCAGGATGGAGTTGCCGAGCGACGTCATCGAACACTTGTTGACATGGCACGCTGTATGCTATTAGGATCTGACTTGCCTGCATCGTTTTGGGCTGAAGCAGTATCAACTGCAAATTATATACGTAATCGATGCCCTACCAAGGCATTGAATTTAAAAATTCCTTTTGAAGAGTGGACTGGCAGGAAGGTTAACTTAAAAAATTTAAGAGTGTTCGGCACTGATGTTGTCATCTTGGACAAAACTCCAAACAAAGATAAATTTTCACCGAGAGGACTTCAAGGAAAGTTTGTAGGTTACTCTGAAACGTCGAAAGCCTACAGAATATGGTTAAAAAATGAGCACAAGATAGTAGTTGCTCGGGATGTCAAATTCTTAAGTAAATTTGACGACAAGGGGGAGCACATATGCTCAGATCGAAAGCATGCAAGAGATTTGAATACAAATGATACCCTTCTACAAGACACTGATACGATGACTGATGTTGCTCCAAGTCAGCTGATCGTTGGTACCGAATTAACTGAAGAGGCAAGACCACCAAATGCTATGGAACTTGATGTTCTACCTCCAGGTACTTCTAATATGAAAAAGGGACCAGGGAGACCACGTTTAGAATCTACCGGCAAACGAGGAAGGCCTCGTAAGGTATATTCAATGGTTCCTACTAACCAAGATGAAGAAAATGATAAGGTTGATTCAGGTGAAGAAGAATACGAAGATGTTTTTGAAGATGTTGAAGATATGAATCACGCTTGTACAGTAGAGCGTATTATGCCTCTTATAGCCAATGTAGCGGAAATCCCATTCAATCTTGCAATTAATGGATCAACCGGTCTCGAGTGGAAGGATGCTATTCTTGTAGAAATATCAGGCTTAATTGAAAATGATGTTTGGGATGTTGTTGAAAGGCCCAAGAGCCACAACGTTATTGGTTGTCGAACAGTATTAACAAATAAATTCGGTCCAAATGGAGAATTGATTAAAAGAAAGGCACGCGTTGTCGCTCAAGGATTCTCTCAGAGACCAAATATAGACTATAAAGAGACTTTTGCACCTGTTGCCCGATTAAGTTCTTTAAGAATGGTTATGGCCATATCTGCAAGGTTTGATTTGCGCATTCATCAAATTGATATAGAAGCTGCCTATCTAAATGGTAACATTCAGGAAGAGCTATACATGGAACTACCTAAGTTACTAAAAGAAATGTTAAAACGTATAATAGAAGAAGGTCAGGAAAATAATCACCTTGTCGTACGTGCTCGGAAGATGTTAATGGATTTAAAAATTAACGACCCCGTTTGTAGATTAAAACGAGCACTCTATGGTTTACGACAAGCAGGTCGAGAATGGAATAAAACGATAGACCTCAAACTGAGAGAAATGAGTTTGCAGCCTACGGCAGCTGATCCATGCGTCTATTGGTTACAAGAAGAGAACAACATGGTATTAGTATTGTTATATGTCGACGATTTCCTTATCTGTAGCAAAAATCAGTTAATAATTAATAAAATAAAAGAAAGTTTGGCTAAAGACTTCAAGATTAAAGATTTGGGTCTCGCACGTTACTGTCTAGGTTTTGAGATTGAACAAAACAAGTGTAAAATAATGATTTCCCAGAGTGGATATATACATGAAATCTTACATCGATTCGATATGCAATCAGCAAATCCAGTACATACACCGTTAGAAGTTTCTTGTCATTTTACCACAGAATCCGATGCATCACAGTCGAAGTAAACACATAGATCTTCGATATCATTTTGTTCGCGAAGCTATTAAGGAAAAACGCTTAAGTTTATGTCATTTACCAACTGATAAAATGATTGCTGATATCTTAACGAAAGCGTTGACAAAAGAGAAACATTATTTTTGCCTATCAAATTTGGGATTCATAGTTTTTCAAGCAAGGAGAGACATAATTAGTTTAAGTTGTATACATACTCATATTGAGGGGGAGTGTTAGTAATAGGATAATCAATATTCGTATTTAGCGCTTCTGTATTATACTCCTGATGTATTATACTCATGTAAGTTTTGTTAACGCGCTATATTATTGCTCCTGCCTCGTGGCATGTGCGCGCTCACTTCCGTTGCGATACTTGAAGAGTAAAGATCTCTGTAATATTGTAAAAGAGCTTTATTCTGTATTAAGTAAATTAGAATCTCTTTGTATGTTAAATAAAGTGTTTCTGTATAAATCGTATCTGCTCATTGTTTTAACCTAACAAATTGAAACTGTAGTGGATTTTAAATGTTGCGCACATTGTTGAGCTGACTCGAGATTGCAAAATTCACGTGCACTGTACGTAAACGTATCTACTATAATAAACTTATTATTTAGGAAGTAGAAATTTGTGTCGATGCTACTAAATAGAGTCAAAATCACGTAAATTGCACAGCCCCACAAAAAATAAAGTGTCAAGACCCACGGACCAGACCATATACATCTTATGCTTTTGGGATCGCTGAATCCGAATCCGTGGTCAGTTTGACCATATCACCTCAGGGTCAAGGTCATTTAAAGGTAAAATCTACGAAATTAGTAGGAACCATATTTTAACAGTAGATATTTATGTTTTTGGGGTCGCTGAATCCAAATCCGTGGTCAGTTTGACCATACCACCTCAGGGTCAAGGTCATTTAAAGGTAAAATCTACGAAATTAGTGGGAACCATATCTTAACAATATGTATAAATGTATTTGGGGTCGCAGAATCCGAATCCGTGGTCCGTTTGACCCCATGACCACAGGGTCAAGGTCATTTAAAGGTCGAATCTACAAAATTAGTGGGAACCATATTTTCACCGTATATATTTATGTTTTCGGGGTCGCTGAATCAGAATCCGTGGTCCGTTTGACCCCATGACCTCCGGGTCAAGGTCATTTAAAGGTCAAATCTACAAAATTAGTGGGAACCATGTTTTAACAGTTTATATTTATGTTTTTGGGGTTGCTGTATCCGATTCCAAGGTCCGCTTGACCCCATCACCTCAAACTAAAGGTCATTTTGAGGTAAAATATACATAATTCGCCTAAAACAAACCTAAATTCATGCCATTTATTTTTTCTTACTATATGTCATACGTTTCTCGTCAAATAATCGGTGCAAAGGTTTCCCTTTCCATTTTTTCCCAGTGGTTTTACAATCTCTTTTCAACATCTTGCAGTAATCAGCCAGCATACTAGTATCCCATCCACCTCGATAACGCTTCTCCATTACTTTAATGTCTTGGTGAAAACGCTCTTCCTGTTCTTTACTATAATCTCCACAGTTGTCAGGAAAACTATCCAAGTGATTGTGTAGAAAATGTAATTAATAGCTCATTAGGCAACTTATTTTCCCAAAGTTCTTAACCATTTTAGATACAATTTCTTTGTAATTTGGGCTTCTACGATTACCCAAAAAGTTTTCGGTAACTTCGTGAAAGCTAAGCCATGCAGCTCTTTTAATGTTTGTCATGAAACTAATAAACTGATCATCAGACATCATTTTTCTAATTTCTGGACCATCAAAAATACCTTCCTTAAATTTCGCATCTGATTTATTTGGAAACTTGCTTTCCAAGTATTTGAAGCACTGACCATCTTTATTTAAAGCCTTAACGAATTGTTTTATTACACCAAGTTTTATATGTATTGGCGGAATGAGAACTTTTTTCGGGTCAACCAATGGAGTAGCTATAACGTTACTTTTTCCGACTTCGAGAGATTTTCTTTCAGGCCATTTATGATTTGTATAGTGCTTTTCACGGTCTCTACTATCCCATAAGCACAAGAAACATGGCGTCTTTGTTAATCCAGACTGCTGTCCTATCACTATTCCAGAAACTTTTAAATCGCCACATATAAGCAATTTATGCTTGTCATACTGAATTTTTCGTATTATAATTTTCAGATTGTCATATGTTTTCTTCATTGTAGTGGAGCACGCTATTGGAACTGAGGCACAGTAGCTGCTGTTGTGTAGTAATACAGCTTTTAAACTTTTTTTGTCGAACATTCTTATCAATTGTATCTTCATAAATGCCGTCATGGATTTCGTTGTTATCTTTATCATCATGTTTTTCATCGTCGGAATCTGATTCAATTGATAACCTTTCAAGAAAATCTAATTCTTCATCTCTTCTCGTTTTTTCAATAGGTATGTTTACAGAAATAACATCAGCATAATTTACATTTGTTTTATGTTTACTATTAATTCGAATAATTTCGGTGTGGCAGCAGTAACAATCCTCCCTTCCATCTGCTCGATACCATTCCATTCGGCTATCAAATTTAACTTTGTCATCTTCTTCTTCGTCATAATCTCCGTCATCATGTTGACTAGACCATGGACAGCTTATGTTTTTGAGGTCGCTGAATCAGAATTCGTAGTCCGTTCGATCCATCACATCAGGATCAAGGTCATTTCAAAGTCAAATCTATAAAATTGATTTCAAAGTCAAATCTACAAAGGTAATGTTAAGGTCGAATATATTAATTTCATGCAAAATAAACCTAATCCACGGTATCTTAGGGTTGTTGTAAAATATTTAATAATTTCAATTGAATACAAGGTTACTTTAAAGAATAAAAGATCATATTTAATTTTCTTTTACTTGTGAGATCGTACATTATACAATTTCAAAATGCATTAGAGTTTTCTGTGATACGTGAAGAATTTCATAAAAAATTAGCGTGTCTTTTTTAATTGTATAAATATACGTTTAAATAAATAAGAAAAATTTAAACATGAATTTTTTTCGTTAAAATATCCTTTACCTGTTGTCTCGACAAAAACTGTGACGGTGACACTGACCCAAAAGGGAATGTGTGAAATGATCTGCACATAAGTTTGTCGAGGTTACGATGCCAGTCGTGGCTCACTGCCTTGCAGGGGGACGTTAGGGTGTGAGGATGAAGCTATAGTGTGTCCGACAACAAGTTGACATTGTCCTTGTCAAAGTCGGAAAGCTCTTATACTTAGCTCCGGAGAGGTATAAGAGTTGTTACATCCGGAACAGCAGACTCACCTGCGATCAAACCAGGATCCCTAACGTGCGGGGTTATATTAAAGACCATGGATCATTCAAATTCTACATCTCGAGGGCATATTTGTCCAAAGAACAGTAATCTTTTTTGTTTTGTCTGTGGAGTATTCACTCCGCTAAAATATCGAAGATATTTCAATGAAAATCTTTAAAACATTTACAAAACTTGCTTTAAATTAAAAACAGATGTAAATATAGAAAAGTGGACTCCTTGTAGTATCTGCGAACAATGTCGCAAAATGCTTTGCATGTGGGATAAAACAAAAGAAGATGACAAAGTTAAATTTGAAAGCCCAATGGAATGGTATCAACCAGATAGAATAGAGGATTGTTACTTCTGTAACACCGAAATTATTGGAATGAATAGTAAAAACAAAACTACTGTGAATTATGCTGATGTCATTTCTGTAAACATACCTATCGAAAAAACGAGAAGAGATGAAGAATTAGATTTTCTTGAGAGGTTATCAATTGAATCAAATTCCGACGATGAAAAACATGATGATAAAGATAACAACGAAGTCCATGACGGCATTCATGGAGATACAATTGATAAAAATGATTTAAAAGATGAATCCTATCAAAGCGATGGTTATGAAGAAACTGAAAATTACGATGATGATGATGATGATGATGATGATAACGACGATGACAACCTTTTTCTTCCAGTGGGCCAAAAAGACAAAAGCGTTAAGTTATGGACTCAAAATAAACTAAACGACTTAGTTAAAGAGCTTAACTTACCTAAAGATAAAGCAGAACATTTAGCTTTAGCATTAAAGAGCACGAATCAGTTGGCAAATTCTACTGAAGTATTTTTTTACAGAACAAGAAGCGATAGTTTCGAACCATATTTTGAAGAAATGAAACACGATGCTAATAAAATTGTATATTGTAATGATGTGAAAGGTTTGATGAATGAAATTAAGCCTAATGTACATAAAGTCGAAGAATGGAGATTGTTCATAGATTCATCAAACAAAAGTTTAAGAGCTGTATTACTACACAACAGCAACTACTATGCCTCAGTTCTAATAGCGTACTCGACTACTATGAAGAAAACTTATGACAACCTGAAAATTATAATACAAAAAATTCAGTATGACAAGCATAAATGGCTTATATGCGGCGATTTAAAAGTTTCTGGAATATTGTTAGGAAAGCAATCTGGATTTACAAAGACGCCATGTTTCTTGTGCTTATGGGATAGTAGAGACCGTGCAAAACACTATAATCATGAATGGCCTGAAAGAAAATCTCTTAAAGTCGGAAAAAGTAACGTTATAGCTACTCCATTGGTTGAACCGAAAAAAGTTCTCATCCCGCCATTACACATAAAACTTGGTGTAATGAAACAATTCGTTAAGGCTTCAAATAAAGATGGTCAGTACTTCAAATACTTGGAAAGCAAGTTTTCAAATAAATCAGATGCGAAATTTAAGGAAGGTATTTTTGATGGTCCAGAAATTAGAAAAATGATGTCTGATGATCAGTTTATTAGTTTCATGACAAACATTAAAAGAGCTGCATGGCTTAGCTTTCACGAAGTTACCGAAAACTTTTTGGGTAATCGTAGAAGCCCAAATTACAAAGAAATTGTATCCAAAATGGTTAAGAACTTTGGGAAAATAAGTTGCCTAATGAGCTATTAATTACATTTTCTACACAATCACTTGGATAGTTTTCCTGACAACTGTGGAGATTATAGTAAAGAACAGGAAGAGCGTTTTCACCAAGACATTAAAGTAATGGAGAAGCGTTATCAAGGTAGATGGGATACTAGTATGCTGGCTGATTACTGCCGGATGTTGAAAAGAGATTGTAAAACCACTGGGAAAAAACGGAAAGGGAAACCTTTGCACCGATTATTTGACGAGAAACGTATGACATATAGTAAGAAAAAATAAATGGCATGAATTTAGGTTTGTTTTAGGCGAATTATGTATATTTTACCTCAAAATGACCTTTAGTTTGAGGTGATGGGGTCAAGCGGACCTTGGAATCGGATACAGCAACCCCAAAAACATAAATATAAACTGTTAAAACATGGTTCCCACTAATTTTGTAGATTTGACCTTTAAATGACCTTGACCCGGAGGTCATGGGGTCAAACGGACCACGGATTCTGATTCAGCGATCCCAAAAACATAAGATGTATATGGTCTGGTCCGTGGGTTTTGACACTTTTTTTTGTGGGGCTGTGTTGTTATTGTTATAAATAATGAAAATGAAAGAAATAAAGCTATTAAATTAATCATAAGTTAATGTAAATTTGTGTAAAATTAGTTAAAGAAGCCAACATTTCCGTATGAAAAAATCCTAAGGACATCCTGTAGGACATCCTGCAGAACATCTTGTGGGATCCTATAGAATTATGTAGGATATCCTGTAAAACATCCTGTAGAACATCATGTAGGATATTCTATAGAACATTCTATAGGACATCCCGTAGACATCCTGCATGCATTTTGCGCTAAAATTCTGTAGGATCATCTTGAAGGATGTCCTGCAAGACCTTATACATTTTTAATAATAAATTAAACCTATCAGAAAAATGGATAAAAGTTTGAAATTATTTTTATTTTTAATAATTTCACAAGTTAATAACTTGATAATTATTTTCTTCTTAAGGAAAGATCTAAAAACATGATAAATGTGAACTCTCCACAGATCGAAGAGTTTTTGCAAACAAACACAAAATACTATAATCTTATATATCTGCGTCTCCGAAATTTGGGCAAGGGATCGCAAAATTAAAAAATATGCCACTTAACAGTCAAAAACGGAATTATAAATCGATTTGAATAATTTTTTTAGTACCTACGTTCTTAACAGTTAAGTAATGTTTTTCTCAATTTTGTGATCCCTTATCTAAATTTCAAAAAAGCAGGTATAAAAGGTTATAATATTCCATGTTTGTTTGCAGACGCCCTCCGATCTACGAAGAACCAATGCTTATATTTTCAAATCTTCTTTCAGAAAAAAAATAATCATCAAGTTATTAACATGTAGAATTATAATAAATAAAACGAATTTAAAACTTCTACCGATTTTTCCGGAAAACTTGATCTATTATAAAAAATGTTGGACATCCTGGTAGACATCTCGCAGCATAATCCTACCTACTTCTGTCGGATGTCCTGCAGAATATCCTACAGGATTTTTTTCATAAAGGTTCAAATGTTGTGACTAAAGCAATTGGTCCTAAAAACAATCAAAAAGTAGTTGATTTTAAAAACGAAAAATTTTACGAACGAATACTTGGTTAACCTTTAGAGGGCCGGGACTGACGCCTGGAGGCGTCATTCCCCGATCTGCCAGAGACTTGGACTTAGTTTAATCTTTTGTGCATGGCCCAAACTCAGTTTTTCATAGGAAAACGGGGCTTTTCAAATTTCTCGGATCCCGGCACTCTACAGGTTAAGGAACTAAAAGTAAGTATATCAGTTTGGTTAAATTTCTATTCATCAACAAAACTTGTTAATTTTCTTCAATACTTTGGTGATAGTATGTTAAAGAACGCTGCTAATTGCTTTGACACAATACTTTCTTATAAAGCTCATTGAGCTAGATTAATTTGATTTTATTTTTTTAAATATGCCTTTTTATAATACGTTTTTTATTTCTTATTCATTCAAGTATTAATCGATGTATCTGCAAATTGGAGGTTGAACGCAATAGATATTATTATTATAAATATTTATACACAGTAAAAAAAAATTCTACCACATTGTATCTGAGAAAAGTAAAGAACACTGAAGTAAAAGGTTATGTTTATAATATTTTTGCGTTCCTTACTTCTCTTCAAAACAATGTGGTGGAATTTTTTTTCATTGTGCATAAATATTCATAATAATAATATATATTGCGCTCAATCTTTAATTTGCAGATACATCGATTAATACTTGAGTAAATAACAAAAAGCTCAATTAGACAAGGACAGCAAATCTGGCCTGCTCTTAAATTTGAAGTGACTGTTAACTGGCCTTGGTGCCCATAGTGCTTGTTATATATTTAGTTTTCTTTTACTTTTCATAGCGGTGTATCTCTGAATAAGGAATACCTACAACCAAACATCTACCATCATTATTTCCTTACAGAACTCATCTCCCAACGCCCTCGGATCAACACAAACACCACACCAAATGCTTCGTTTGCAAGAATCGTCACTCAGGGAACTTTTCCCATCGAAGATCAAGCAATTATAGTTAACTCAGTTGAAGATCGAACTATTCAGGAGTATGCAGTTGCTTTTGGCTCTCCCATTGAACCAGCAAACATTTATTATGTCCCTCGCATTTCACATGGTCGAGTGTGCCTTTATTCAAGCAACAAAGAACTGGCAGACAAATTTATCGATGGAAAGCTGAAGATAAAAGTTGGAGACCATCTTTTAGTATTAGTAGATCGTATATTAAAAAGACAAAAAGAAGAATAATTTCAAATGTATGCCTTATTATTTCTAACATCGTCATAGAAAACGAGCTTAAAAAAATAAATATTGTACCAGTGTCGCATATTTCCTTTATTACGACCTCAATAAACACTCCTGGATACTCACATATCTTAAGTTTTCGACGGCAAGTGTTCGTCAACCCCAAAGATATTTCGAAAATCCCTCAGAATATGGAGATTTATTATGACGATACGAAGCATTGGATATACTTGTTTACAGGAAAGCTGATTTGCTATTTGTGAAAACAAGAAGGCCTTTTGGCGAAGTTTTGTAAAAACCCCAAATTAATCATAGAAACACTAAATTTAACTCGAATTTAGCTTCAAGCCTACTTCCAAATTTGCGAAAAAATATGCAAGAGAACAACCTTAATATTCCTTCGAAGCCAGCAAATACCAATGATCAAAAAAACAAAGAAAAAGCTGAGAAGCCAGAAAACATAAATTCCACAAGTAATAAACGTGCACATTCGAGTAATAGCTTCCCGATTTCTTAGAACAGCTAGCAATTAAATAAAAGCTTAAATGGAAATTAAACTAAAATAGTACAAGTGGAAAAGAATGGTAAAATAAGTCAAACAACAAATACAAATTAAAACTTGCAAAATCTTTTACTGGCTGCGGAGGAATATCCAAACAAAGCCGAAAATTTCTATTTCATTAATTTCGTAAACCTCGTTGATTTTATATCTAATACATACGGGAAAACAAATATATACGCCTTTCGCATACCAAGCCTCCACTTGACATCATAGTTTGTTACAGAGTTCCGGGTATCAATAGAGCACAGACATAATGAGACTCTATCGTCCAAAACATAGGTATAACCCGTTCAGCTATTTTAGTTCGCGATTTTAATTCCCATAACATCATATGGAATCGTAAGAGTACAGATAGTAACGGTATAAAAACTAGCTAAAAGCATTAATGAACATGGCTTGATTCTTTACTATCGTGGCACCATCACTTACTATAACTTTTACATCAACTCACAATCTAATATTGATCTTTTATTCTAAACTTCTTAAATTGCCCAACAAGTAAATGTTCAGGTGCTAGATGAAATCTTCGGCTCTGACCACTACCCATATACTGTAAAATTCATTTCGAACAAAATATTTATAAAAAAAAAACGTTTAACATCATAATTATAAATAAAAAAACTGGTCAAATTTTTCAGATGATCTAAAAATAAAATATGGAACCTTTTTGTTTCACGGATACGTTAACTCTACTCCTCAACAAAAATATAATACTTTTATTGATATCATTACCTCAGCCTTAAAAAATAACACCCCAGTTAATAACTACTTTAATTCTAAAGATCACAAAAATCCTATATACTGGTGGGATGAAACATACAATAATATTAAAAGAGAGAGAAAAAACACCTTGAAAAATGGAAGTCTAGCTATGATCTAGCTGACTTAATGAATTGTATAAAAATTAGCGCACAAATCAAAAAGGTTTTTAAACAAAAGAAATAAGAATGCATCGAAAGGTTTGCAGAAACTATTAATCTACATACAAGCTTTTCTTATGTTTGGAAAAAATGTAAACTTTTTGAAACTAAATGGTCTAATACAATCCTTTCTAATTCTAATAGTAATTTACAAAAAGATGTTTCTATTCAAAATCGATTATTAAAAATAAGCCCTTCATGGGTAAATACAAACCCAGAGTGGATCTCTAACTGTGACTAAAATGAATTTTCAGGCTCTGCATTTAATTTCTTAGAATTTAATACAGTTTTAAATGCCACTAATACAAAATCTTCTCTCGGTATGGATGGTATAGATTACCAAGTTATTAAGCAGCTTCCGATTAAATTCAAACTGATTTTACTCGATTTATCCAATGAAATGTATAGCAAAGGCCTACATCCTGATAGTTGGCTCATACCATATATTAATTATGTAGATAAACTGGATAACAATGATGTGAGACCTATAGCTCTCACCTCTTGTATGTGCAAACTTTTTAACACATTAATTAAAAACAAATTACAATGATTCTGTAAATACTTTAACATATTATATAAAACCCAGTCTAGCTTTAAAAAAGGTCGCTTGTGCACTAATAACTTAACCGACTTCACTTTACTAATTGATCAATCGTTAGAAAATAAAAAAGATGTTCTTGCCCTTTTTTAGACGCAGTCAGAGATAATGTATTCGATGATGTATTATGCGATATGCTTATCCAAAAGCACTCAGATATTGGTTGCCCCAAAAACTTGATTATGTTTGTTAAATTTTTAATTCACGACAAAAAAATATTTACTGTCCCCAAGGAGGAGTTTCAAGTCCTCTCTTATATTTTATATATGTCAAAGACATTACGGTCGGCATTCAGAAAAGTGTTTCAGTGTCACAGTTTGCTGATGATATCGCTCTATACTGTAAAGTTTCTCCTCCTCGTAGATATATCAATTTGTTACCAAAAGCCATTCAAACTGTCAAAAAAAACTTGTTTAATTTAGGTTTAGAGTTAGTGCCTTATGAGATTAAATTTATGCACTTCAATAAAAATAATGTTGAAGCTGGTAAAACTGAAGTTTCAATAGACGATATGAAAATTAAATCAAGTGAGATTGTACGCTTTTTGGGCATTATCTTTGATTATAAGCTTTCTTTTACTTCGCATGTAAACTTCTCAAAAGCGAAATGTGCCAGAAGAATGAACATTATCAAGTTTTTGTATGGCGTCAAATGTGTAGGTTAGAATGAGAGTAGCATGAGTCACATTGACAAAACATTTTAGATTGTGGTATATTTATATATTTTTTATTATTAACCTTTTGACTGCGGGAAAATTTTAGTACTAAACGACCTTTTATAAAGTGCAAAATGTATACATGAGATCATTGGATTTTTCAGGTAGAGTCCCCACCCTGACTACTGGTCGATAAATCGACCACCCCCGCAGGCTAAAGGTTAAAAACGCTTCCAAGTACTTTGGTGCAATTCTTTCTTGTAGAAAATTTTCTTATTATAAATGCTGTCGGCTAAGTAGTTCTGTACAGTGGTGAAAGTGAAAATTTATCAATTTTATTAGTTAGATGAGTTCAAAATTATATTCTCTCATATCTTTTTCTTTTATAGAAACATGTCCATTATTATGTGAAATATTATTATTATGTTCATGTATCATTCCGTTTAATTATCACGTTTGTGTAAAGTCCTAATATTTTTAAAGCAAAATTTTTATACAGAAATTAATAAGTTTAATTTTAATGCTAGTATATGAGATGCCGCACTAATCAATTGAAAAACGCTGCCAAGTGCTTTAGCGGAATGCTTTCTCATAGAGCTCTTTGAGTTTATTAATTTTTTTATATTTATTCAAATGTGATTTTAATATGAAAAAATTATCTAACATTAATATTTATTTATAAATTTGTACTTAAAAAGAACGATGACAACGAAATTTCTAATCGTAACCACACTAAGAAAGAAGATAAATGAAAAATAAAAATTTGTATGAAAATTTTCAAAATTCTCTTAAATTAAAACTGCACTGAGAAAATTAGTTTTCCAAAACTTGTTTTCTTCAGACAGTAGCAAATAACTTGCATACAGATTTTGGAGTAAATCTATCGAATGGTTTCCGTGAAATAGAAAAATAATAGAATTAATGGTGTGCCAAAAAAATCAGTTCTCAAATGTTTTTATTATTTTAACAGTATCAAATAATTTCTATACACATTTTTAAGCAAATTCTTAGAGTAGTTTACGTAAAACCCAAAAAAAATGAAAAATTTAAAATAAATTTTTTTCAAAATTTTTAAAGTGCTTTAAAATTATAACTGCGCTAAGTAAATAAGTTTTCCAAAGCTTGCTTCATTAAGGCAATAACGAATAATTTTCATAATAATTTTATAGCAAATCTATCGAATGGTTTTAGTGTAATATAAAAAAAAATGAAAAATAAACATTTTTTCAAAATTTTCAAAGTGCTTTAAAATTATAACTGCGCTAAGAAAATAAGTTTTCCAAAGCTTGCTTCATTAAGGCAATAACAAATAATTTTCATAATAATTTTATAGCAAATCTATCGAATGGTTTTAGTGTAATATAAAAAAAAAATGATAAATAAACTCTTTTCAAAATTTTTAAAATTCTCTTAAATTAAATCTGCACTAAGAAAATAAGTTTTCCAGAGCTAATTTTCTTTAGACAATAGCGAAAAACTTGCATACAAATTTTGGAGCAAATCTATTGAATGGTTTTCGTAAAATAGAAAAATAATAAAAAATAACAACTTTTTAAAAAATTTTCAAAATGTTCTAAAATTAATAGTATGCCAAGAAAATCAGTTTTCAAATGTCTTTATTATTTTAACAGTACCAAATAATTACCATACTAATTTTTAATCAAAATCTTATAGTAGTTTACGTAAGACCCAAAAAAAAATAAAAATTTTTTTAAAAAATTTTCAAAATTTTCTTAAATTAAAACTGCGCTAAGAAAATAAGTTTTCCAAAGCTTGTTTTATTAAGACAATAACGAATAATTTGCATAATGATTTTAGAGCAAATCTAACGAATGGTTTTTGTGTAATATATAAAAAAAATGAAAAATATACATTTTTTCAAAAATTTTCTAAATGCTCTAAAATTAAAACTGCGCTAAGAAAATCAGTCAGTAAAAGCTTTTCTTCTTTTGGCAGTCGCAAATAATGTCCATACAAATTTTCAAGAAAATTCTTCGAATAGTTTACGTAAAATACCAAAAAAATGAAAAATCAAAATTTTTTTAAAATTCTTAAAATGGCTCTAAAAAAAACTGAGCTAAGAAGATCAATTTTCAATAGCTTCCCCCCCCCCTCCCCCCCCCCCCCAGTTGAACGAAAATATTAATTGCATGCAAAATTTGAAGCAAAACCATCGAGTAGTTCTCGAGATATTTTTGGCGTACTGAAATCATACACACACACACACACACATACATACAGACATTTTCTGGAAACCACACACACACATACATACAGACATTTTCTGAAAACCACTTTTTTCGACTCCCTGAGTCTAAATATGTACAAATTAATGAAAAAATTGAAAAAAATTTTTTTTATTGATACAATGCTTTCTCTATGAGAAAGCAAAAATAAATGGATGGGAAATTGGATGCAAATCAATTGAGTACTTTTCGACATCCAAGTAACAAAATAAAAACAAACATAGTAGATAAACAAGAAAGATTCTAGCTCATGGGGATTCTAGCCCACTACATTTTTAACCCACTAAATTTGTAGCCCACTACTTGTCGCGACAGGTTAGAATTTTAATAACTCAAGTTTGTAGCAACTTCAATAACTCAAGTTTATCACCGCATTCGTAGCCCACTACTTCTGGAGAAATGATATTAAACGCGTAGATTAACTCATTTTTATTCTATCTTCTCACGAGAGCACACTGCGCGCACATTGTTGTATGCAAAATTTTCTATTATGCAACCACCAGAGCATCACGATCTAACGCATGCATTAATGAAATTCTTATCGGTCCTTTTCAGAACCACAAATTTTTTAACGTATAGCAAAATATTCTAAAATATAAAAATTATTTCTACCCTTATAATCAATCGGCCCTTTTAAGAGCCACAAATTTTTTTTAATGTAGAGCAAACTGTTTTAAAATATTTTTATCGAAAAAAAATTGACTTAACGTGGAATCGAATTCACGATCTTTTGGACGCGAAACTTTTACTTATTCCTCTAGACCACGAAGTCATACTTTGAAATTTCATGTTTAACTTCGCATACATATATAATTAGAAAACAAATAGTTTTCTACGTTTAAAATATTTTAGTTCTGAGAAGAACTGGTTTACAAAATATGTAATTATGAAAAGATTTTTAAATATCAGTAATAAACTTTGAAAGCCACGCGTCAACTCAGAGGTGTTATGAGAGCACGCGTGAATAGCAAACAACTATCCCGCACCAATGGGAGCGCAGCGCAATGAATCCGAATTCTCTGCAAGCAGCTACGCCGCACCAATGAGCGCGAAGTATGTCCGGTTATAATAGGATGTACTCGACCGTTTTCGTCTCAAAAAGAAATACAGCCAAGTCTGAAGTGAGTCCCGACCAGCTATGCTGCACCAATGAGCGCTATGAATGCAAGTTCTTTGCAAAGAGCTATGTCACACCAACGAAGCCATTATCGTCTTAACAACGAATACAGAGAAGTCCGAAGAACTTTCTTTTATAATGTTGCTATAAACTTAATAATTTGCAACATTACTTACGAAAATAATTTATATACTTATAATAAGTATTAAATCGGCCCTTTTAAGAGCCACAAATTTATTTAAAGTAGAGCAAACTTCTTTGAAATGTTATTTGTCCTTTTCAGAGCCACATATCTTTAACTTTAGAACATGTTCTTACGCTTTAAATAATTGTTGTCTTCAAAAGGACAGATTACTTTACCATACGCATTTTCGTATTTCAGAAAATGTCTGGTTCGCTTACGTTTCCTTACTTACCACTCACGTTTTCTCAAATAACCCTATTTCGAAAAATGTCTAATCTCTCTCTTTAGTTCGCTAACTTTTCCAAGACTTTGCCACTCGCGTTTTCTCGAATGACTCTATTTTGAAACGTAGTCTCTCTTTTGGTTCGCTAACTTTCCCAAGACTTTGCCACGCACGTTTTGCTAAAACATGTTCTTACGTTTAAAAAAATTATTATCCTTAAAAGGATATATTATTTTACGACACGTGAATTTTAGAACCTAAAGTTATGTAAGAAAACGTGAGTGGCAAAGATATGGGAAAAATTAGTGAACGCGGACCAAATATAGAGACTAGGCATTTTTCAAAATAGGGTTATTTGAGAAAACGCGAGTGGCAAGTAAGGAAACGTAAACTAGGCATTTCTTAAAATACTAAAACGCATATGGTAAAGTAATCTGTCCTTTTAAGGACAGTAATTTTTTTAAAAGCGTAAGAATATATTCTAAGTTAAAAATATGTGGCTCTAAAAACGACTAATAAGAAATATTTTTCAAAGCAGTTTGCTCTACGTTAAAAATATTTTGTGGCTCTGAAAAGAGCCGATTAGTGGTGGCTCTGAAAGAACCGAATTAAAATGAAATCGGATTTAAAAATTCAAAATAGTTTTCTACGTTTAAAAATATTTTGTGGCCCTGAAAAGGGCCGATTAGTAGTGGCCCTGAAAAGGACCGATTGATCGAATGAAAATAAACGTCGCCGCACATTCCTAAGCTTTTCGTCATCTTCATCATCTCTCCTAGGTCTTCTCTCATACTGAATTTCACACACCACCTGTGGTGATGGTGATGGTGATGCTGTAATATCTATGATCTCCGGTTCATGAACCGGAGACGAAATGTCCATAGCCACATCCCACGGGCTGACACGGACTTCCAATAACTCTCCCGGTACCTCAACGTACTGTTGTACAAGTGGGTCGTACAAATATGTTGGTGGCAAAGGAGGTAAGGCTGACGAAGGTGGTGGCGGTGGCGGTGGCGAGGGAGGCGAAGGTGGCGAAGGAGGCAACGGTGACGCTGGTGACGGTGGTGAAGTCTCAATCAAGTTGAGATTGAAATTATCCCAATTGGTATCAGCCATATGTTCCTCCACAAGTTGAAGTATTCTTGCAACTTCTTCTTCTCCTAATCCAAAATCCATTGCGAATAGCTGATTAGAAATGAATCATTGAATCTGCCAAACACTAGCTAATTTATATTATCTAAATAAGGTCGCGCGGACCTCTTCGCAATGTATGAGGTGGATGCGTGGGAGGGGGTTAAAGTCAAATGAAGGTTATAAATATGGGCGCGCGAGCAATTAGCACTTATTATCACGTCAATCAATTCGGAGAAAGGAAGGAAGCACCATCGGAGAAGTCAAAGAAGAAGATACAAGCCAAGCAATCAGCACTTATTATCACATCAATCAATTCGAAGGAAGAAAGCATCATCGGAGAAGTTAAAGAAGATACAAGCTGATCAAAGGACTTTAGAAAAAAGTCAGCCAAGAAAAAAAAATTGTGATCTGTTCTTTTAAGAACATAATAAATTATCAATATCGGAACAAAATATTCATTTTAACAGTCCTTTTTAGGACTTAGAAAAATTTATTTAACTGTCCTTTTAAGGATAAAGATATTTTTTTACGTAGCATCAACTATTTAATATATTTATTAAAATATTTTTTTCAGGTTTAGAAACAAGAGTTATATTTTAATAGCTCTTTACAATATTAAAAGAAATCTTTCAAATATTATTAAATCAGTGAATAATTTTAAAATGAATTCAAAAGTGCGGTGTGGAAAAAGTGTTGTGAAAGTGAATTATTAAAAGTGCAACTTGTTATATGTAATTATCTTTTAAAATAAAATAATAATTTAAAATAAAATTTAGTGAAAGTGTTTGTGAAAGTGTAGTATTGAAAATTATTACCAAATTTAGATAACCTTTGAAGTTTATGAAGTTAAAAGATATTTAAAAGTTGTTTATTGTAAATATTAATTAATAATATAAATTGATGGACTTAAAATAATTTAATAAAAGTGTTTAAATGTGAATTGTAAAAAGTGATTTTTGAAAAGTGCATTAAATCAAGTTCTTTTTTTTCAACTTCTAGTTCAAAAAATTTTTTATTTTTAGCTTTATTTTATTAATAATGCTTAATTAATTATATTTTAATAATTTATATCTAAATTTTAGTAAATGATGCATGGGAAATAACTCATGATTTATATTTTTCAATTTAACACAATTATGAGCACTCGGTCTTTTTTACCTAATTTTCATATCTCAGCAACTAAAAGAGCTAGACACTTGAAAATTGGTGTGTAGCTTTGTTGTGTTGATAGAAAAAAGGAAATAAGGTTTCAAGTCTATATGTCATTATTTCTTCATCCGATGATAAAAAAGTTGATATAAAAAAAGTGAAGTTTGTTCGTCTAAATCTAAGTTTGAATTATTTGATTTTTATAAATTAATACTTATAAAATTTAACTTGATTCATAAGTAAAAGTTGATTAGCTGTCAAATCAAGAAAAAATCTAAAAAAAAAATCTGAAAAATCTGTGAAAAAAAAAATATAAGTTCAGAATATTTGAGAATGTTCTGACATTAAAATATTATTCAATGTGAAATGGAGTGATTAGTGCGCATTCATTTTGCTATTTTAAAGGTTTCAAATTTTCAAAGAGTTATTGAAGTGCACATCCCCACCAAAGCGATTAAGTGGGAATTAAGGATATAAATAACCCGTTACGCAACGAGTTATCTCATTCTTCACAATGGAACGACATCTTCCGGTTCTACCAGCTCCATCCTTACCAGTGCTGTGGGGAGGTCTACCGCCAACGCCACCACTTACACCTCCTTCGCCATCTTTGCTCACGAAATTTTCGTGGCCAAGACCTTTTCTACAACCACCATCACCACTTCCATCAATCGCTGAGGCCTTGGGTAAGGATCAATAAATTTATCATAAACTTATGATCTCTCCATTTAAGAATTATTTTTTTTTTTTTTTAAGTGTCCATAGAATGTAATAAATCTTTATTTATCATACAATAATTTTTATTACATAGACATTCTTCTTCTTCTGATACCATCAAAAAATTGAATGTGGTAAAACTACAGTTACCATCTACTTCATCAACACCTTTTTCACTCCCGAGAAGCCATTTCTTCAGCATTTGAACATTCCTAAATGCACAAGCGGGGTTTGAATACTGATGGATGGAGCATAACAGAGTTTCATCATTCTCTGTAAGTGTTGAGAAAGATGGACAGTCGCTATGCTCAATATTACAGATTAATCTGACAAAAAAATTTATTAGTAAAAAAAAAATATTTTTAGTTTTAAATAATTTACTTACTTGTCGCGTAATATTTCGGCTACCCATTTCCTCTTCTCTTCTTCTTTCACCCAAATTCTCGCATCTTTACAACATTCTTTTGAAGTATCTGTAAGTCTTTCGTAAGGAATGTCTCCAGAATTCCAAGGTATACCGTGCCAATATTTTTCCAACCATTTGTTAACACTTTTGTATTCGCTTAGAAGATATTTCCAAAGATATGGTGATTGGAAATTGATTGGTACCGAATCATCTTCGAGAGTGATTATAGCAACTTCTTTGAATACAAATTTATTCAAAGACCTTTTGAAGCCTTGGACGTCCAGTACGATCTCCATCTCGGTAATGAATGATACTTTTATAATATCGTTCACGCTTTTATATTATCACTAATATTTCCGATAAACCAATCACGACACTTTACCCCTCCTCCACTACGTAACTCTAATTTCCCCTACTCCGCTACTCCCACTCCGCCATCTCCCACGCTCAACTAAGAGTGCATATAAGCAGCTGCAGACTCGCGGATAGATCATTATTCATCAAGCATCATCAAGTAACATTAAAATCAACAAGTGAAAATTAAAAGTGGACTTAAAAAATTAAAAGTAAAAGTGGACTTAGAAAAATTTAAGTGAAAATGGACTTGGAAATATTTAAAGTGGACTTTAAAGATTTTATAGTGAACAATAAAGTGGATATATGTAGTGAATTTTTAGTTAATTATAAAACTGAGTTCATCATGTCAGAGTACTACATAAATATAGTGGAGAATTTGTGGAAATCTTTGCATTACGCGGAAAGTGGTACAGCTGATAGCGAGGATATTAGAAGGTCGTTAGAGTTGGTAGATAAAGTGATCGAAGACTTACAAGTTGTATTAAGTGAATCATCGTTGACACGAGCAGAAAAACAAAAAAATGAAACGTCACTGAAACATCTTATAATCATTCGCGAAAGACTATTAGAGTTTGTTGAGAAAGGTGGTCAGCTTCAGGCTGATATTTGAATGCCAAGTGTAGAATGGAAAGATTTTCAATCAGCCTTCGCTTCTCGAATGTTGTCAGGTGTGATTATTAATCTAGGACATTTAGGACTAGAAGCATTCATGAAAGATGTTCTTCCTATTTTTGAGGAAAAAGTGAAAGATGCTCTAGCTCTACACAACGCTATCTCTGTTAACCTTGAACTTGCAGCAGAGTATATTTTACAGAAGAATGATTCGGAAATAATTGAGGTTAAATACTTTAATACAAAGAATACCTCTATTTTTGAAAGCAGTGATTTGAAAAAGTGGTTCCAATTCAATGCAGTGGAATCAATTCAAGCGGCAATGGAAGATTTTCAAGAGCGCGACTCTGGCTGGACACTTTGTCAGATTTTAAGTTTAAGTGTGAACATAAATAAACTTAATCCTATGAGAGGAAGTTCTTACATTAACTTACCTGAAGTGATGGAAAAAAAGAAAGCTTGTGTCAATGTGCAAAATACGGATAACCAATGCTTTAAATGGGCAGTTCTTTCTGGATTACATCCTGTAGGACTTAATGCTCAACGCGTATCGAAATATAGGCAATACGAGCAAGAACTTGATTTCACTGGGATAGAATTACCTGTAACGCCAAAACAAATTCCTAGATTCGAGCGGCAAAACGATGTTTCTGTCAATCTTTTTATCTTGAAAAAGAATGGTAAGTAAATTTTTTTTTTTTTTTTTTTATTTAAATTATTATTATAAGATTAAGAAATCAATGTATACTCACAGGTGAAAGATTTGACGTCTCACTTTGCCATGTAACAGCAAATAAAAAAGAGAAGCATGTCAATCTTCTGTTTCTGCAGGATAAATATTTCGATGAGGAAGACGAAGACGAAAACAAGACTCTTGACGATGATTTCGACGTAGTGCCTAGATTTCACTACATTTGGATAAAAAATTTATCCCGATTCGTGCGCTCCCAACTAACGAATCACAGAGCAAGAATGTATATTTGTGATCGTTGCCTTCACTTTTTTAGAACAGAGGATCAATTAAAAGAGCACGAGATTGATTGGGTTTTAGTTAATAAGTGCGAGATTGAACTTCCTTCAGTGAAAGATAACATTTTGAAATTTGAAAATCATAAACATAGTGAAAGAGTGCCATTTATTGTGTATGCCGATTTTGAATGTCTGCTAAAACCAGTGCAAGATGCGCGCGCATTTTAAGAACATCAGGCTTACAGTATTGGTTACTACGTCAAGTGTAGTTTTAACGATACTTACTCAAAATATAGGAGTTACAGACAGCTAGAAGAGAATGATGTGACTCTTGCTCAATGGTTTGTAGTGGAATTAGATCTTCTGAGATGTAAGTTAGAGCGAAGGTATGGTAATCCTAAACCATTAGATCTCACAAAACAGGAGCAATTTCAGTTTGAAAGAGCGAAATTTTGTCACATCTGTAGAAAATCTTTCACAGACAAAGATGTTAAGGTTCGAGACCATTGTCATCTCACTGTAAGGTATGTTTTATTGGGAAAAAATTTTATTGCTAAATTTATCTTTTTCTAATTTATCTTTTTTTCTTTTAGATATCGTGGAGCAGCTCATCAATCGTGTAATATGAATTACAAGGATTCACGATTTATTCCAGTTGTATTTCACAACCTAACGGGACATGATTCTCACTTCATAGTGAAGGAGATTGCTACAGCACCAAACTTCAAGGGTCGTGTTAGTCTTATCCCTGAAAACAAAGAACGCTACATCTCTTTTATTAAACACGTTGAGGAAAGTGATGTCAATTTTAGATTTATAGATTCTTTTCGCTTTATGGCATCTTCCCTTGAGAAGTTAGCATCTTACTTGGGTAAAATGGATATTGTTCTCAAGGAATTCCAAGCCGACGGATACACAAATGAGCAAATGGAATTGTTAAAGTGAAAAGGAGTATTTCCTTATGATTACGTCACTAAATTCGAAAAGCTGAAGGATGCATATCTCCCCTTCAAAGAGGCCTTTTACAATCAGCTAATGGATCGTGAAATCAGTGATAGTGACTACAAGCATGCGCAGAATGTCTGGAATACGTTTAACATCGAGACGCTTGGTGAGTACTCAGATCTTTATCTCAAGACTGACGTTCTCCTCTTGGCTGATGTATTCGAGAATTTTCGCTCGACTTGTATCGAAGCCTACGGTCTAGATCCTGCCCATTATTATACAATACCTGGTCTCACGTGGGATGCTATACTTAAGTATACAGGAGTACAGCTTGAACTCCTTACAGACATTGACATGATCATGCTTGTAGAGAGAGGAATCAGGGGTGGTGTGAGTCAATGTTGTAATCGCTATGCTAAATCGAACAACGAGTACATGTAAGAGGAGTGGATTTTAGATGAGGAGTCAAAGTACTTGATGTACTTTGACGTCAATAACCTCTATGGATGGGCCATGACTCAGTCATTACCTTATCAAGGTTTTAAATGGAAGGAAGAGCCTGAAAAATTGAATGTTATGGCTGTTGATGATGACGGTTCTATTAGCTACATTCTAGAGGTGGATCTTGAGTACCCTGAGTCTCTACATGATGCACACAAGGACTTACCGCTCTGCCCAGAACATCGAACTGCTCCAGATTCGAAACAGAAGAAATTAATGACTACTCTCTATGGAAAAGAGCGATACGTTATTTATTTTCGTGCTTTAAAGCAAGCACTTGGTAATGGATTAGTGCTTACAAAAATCTATAGAGTCTTATGTTTCGAGCAAAAACCATGGCTCAAGTTATATGCAGACTTGAATACTGAGAAGAGAAAACAAGCCAAGAACGAGTTTAAAAAACTCTTCTTCAAGCTTCTCATTAATGCGGTCTACGGAAAGACTATGGAAAATGAGTACAAGCGTGTAGATGTTAAGCTTGTAAACAAGTGTTAAGGACGCTACGGAGCTGAGGTTTCGATAGCTAAACCCAATTTTCATAGTCAAAGCCTCTTCGATGAGAATCTTGTAGCGATACAGCTTTCTCGTACAGAAATCAACATCAGGAAGCCGTTGGTCTCAGCGTTCTCGATCTATCAAAGACATGTGTGTACGATTTTCATTATTCTTACATGATGGAACGACTCGGTAATAAGTGTAAACTTCTTTACATTGATACCGATAGTCTCATATACGAAGTAAGAGGTCAAAACGTGTATGAGATGATGAAACGAGACATCGAAAAGTTTGATACATCTGATTACGCCGAGGATAATCAGTTTGGTTTACCTCGTGTCAACAAGAAAGTCATCGGTGTAATGATAGACGAATGCAACGGTGAAATAATGACAGAGTTCATTGGCCTAAGGAGCAAAATGTATTGCGTCAAGATCCAGAATGAAAACCCTATCAAGAAGGCGAAAGGGGTTAAAGCCATGATTGTGAAGAACGTCATACAGTTTGATGACTATCGACGTTGCCTGTTTGAACAAGAAACTATAGCTTGTCAACAGTGCAATATTTGATCAAGACAACATGTCATTCGGACTGAGAAGAAGAAAAAGGTGGCGCTCAGCTCCAATAATGACAAGCGTTATCTGCTGGAGGGAAGCACAGATACCTTGCCGTGGAGGCATTACCAAATACCTGTAGAGGGGGTGGCAGAAGAGGGGATCGCTGCTCGAGTAGAAGGGAAACCACTACTTATATAAGACAACAAGCCTGAAGAAGTCATTCCTTCATCTCAAGAGCCACCAAGCAAGAGGCAGAGAACTCAGTGAAAATTTTACATATTTTAAAAAGGATTTTTTGAAATTTTATCAAGAAAAAATTAAGGTAAGTTAAAATTTTTATACTTAATAAATATCATACTCTAAAGAACTTAGAAAATTGATATCATTTCAGATGGATCTTGCTCAATTGAATGAGATTGCTCGTGGAGGCTTTTTACCCACTAAGAAGGTAGCTGAGTTGGAGAAAAATAAAGATTACATGGTGACTGAACTAAAATCAGTTAAAACACGGTATGGTGACCGTTTTGTTGCAGATAAAGATGGTAAATTCCGCATTTTTCCGCCAACTCGAGTTTCCTTGGCCTTAGAGAAGGACGAGAACTTCTATTATAAGTTATTGGATGACATTCAACACTACAAGTTGTTTGTAAAGTATTTGGGCAAGACCAAGAGTGATCTCGAGTTCTCCTTTGCTTAGGCGTATGGAAGTTAACGGAGAGGTATACGAGTCACAGGTGCACCTCCTACTTCGAGTTTACTCGGAGTAAGGGGTTCACAAGTGGCGATTCTTGGTTGTACCTCACAGATGGGAGCGAAGGTTGGGGCTCCCATCACTTCCTAAACAAAAAGTTTTCTCTATGGAGGGGGAGATCTACGCAAATGCTATTTAAGAGAACTCCTGAGCCATTTCTTCAATAGTCTCTGTTGAGAAGAAGCCGTGATCAGAGAAATATGAATCTTGATAAATTCAACGAGGCAGCTCGTGGATGCGTCCATTGTACCATTGGGAATATATTCCCCTTGAAGAAAGATTAGACTTATTATGTGAGTGAGTTTAGACCAGTTAAATGTAAGGATAAGTTTAGATTGATGGCAACTCTAGATCACGAATGGCGCATTTTTATTCCATCTTGCGCATGCAGAGCCTTACAGGAGAATAAGGAATTTTATTTCGAGTTGCAAGAGGCCATTAAAAATTTTTAAGTTGTTTGTAAAGTATTTAGATGATGAAAAGGTCTCGAGTTCTCCTTGTCTTAAGCGCTCGGAAGTTAACGGAGAGGTATACGAGTCACGGGTGTACTTCTTATTTTTCGGAGTAAGGGGTTCGCAAGTGGCGATTCTTGGTTGTACCTCACAGATGGGAGCGAAGGTTGGGGCTCCCATCACTTTCTAAACAAAAAATGTTGTTGTTTGAAGCGCTTAAGATATAAATACCCTTGCTCTAAAGTTAATGTTTCTTCTACAGATTACGTATTTTTCAACTTTACTTGCGCATTGGTAACAACAGCAACAATGTCCGCATGGTAAAAATGCTATCTCTATTCCTTTATCGAAGCAAACTTTACATTTATATTGTAAAGAATTATCTGTAGAAATTATATTTCGAAGGAAACGGCAGCGACTATTCCATTTCTTATGTTCTGATAATGGATCCTCACTAATTTCCCACCTACAGATCTCTGTAGAGCATTCAAAACAACGGACTTTGTCAATTCCACCTGTATAATAAAATCCTGCGGTGGCCAGATCTTTGGGTTTTAAAAAAATCAAAGGCCAGTTTTTAAAACTGTCATGACGACTTTGCTCCGTATGATACATGAGTACTTATTGGACTGATGTTTTGTCTATCCAACTATTATGAGTACTATCAAAGCCGAGCCACTTTACGTATACTTGATTCCCACGTCTCTTTAGAACTTTTTCTACAAGATAAACGTCTGGATACTTGACTTTCTGAAGTTCTTCTCCGTAGAAGCCACCAGCGATTGATTGATCTTGATAGTCTTTGAAACGGTACGTTGTCGGCTGCATTGCTTTAACTTGTTCAATCGTGTATATTTCAGCAGACCAATTAGGTGTGTATCCTTTTTTTAATACTTGTTTCAATTTGCTTACTCGTACTTTATCAGCAACTTTAAATTTTGCTTTTTTGCCACAACTTTTTGAGCAAATCGTGCGCGAAACTGAGATGCATTTGCAACTGTTATATCTTTTGGTTTAGCACCAATCGTTCGATGTTTTGTATTGTTGTAAGATTTTATCAGATCAGGTAAAATATCGATCCATTTATAGCTACCACGTGAGCTGAACTTCATCCACATTTTGTGTTTGAGAGTACGATTGAAGCATTCACAAATGGATGCTTTGAGATTACTATACGTTGAGTATAAGTTAATCTTGTATTGTTGCATAAGATTTTTAAAATTAGTATTATAAAACTCTTTGCCTTTATCTGTTTGTAAATTTTTTGGAACTCGTCCTTGACGTAATATAGATTTCATCGCAGCAAAGACTTCTGCTCCAGTTTTTTGTTTTACAGGAACGACCCATGTAACTGTAAGCATGTATTTGTAGCCTTTGTTATCTCGAGAATAAGGTTGTATCTCCACTAAATCAGCTTGCCACGTCTCATCTAAGCCTCGCACATCAAATTGTCGACGTGGATAGCGACGTCTGGCTGGTTTATGAAGCTCTTCTACAACTCTTTCGTATCCCATGGTCACGGAGTTAATGATTGCTTAATTACAGCAAATTGGCTTTTATACTATTTGTTTTAATTTCAGCATCTTGCATCTAATTTTTAATTAACTCGTATAGATTTTCAGTGTTTACATTAATTTTTATTATCTTCTCATCATACTCATCCTTTAACTTTTGCAGTTCTAATTCTTATGTGCTAAGATCATCTCTTAATCTAGCAGTGACTATGTATATATTCTGGACTTCAGATATAATCAAACTTTGCAGTGTATTAAAATTAACGGCATCATTCGATTGCTGAGGAGTGGCAACATTGCATGACCTCTTATTTTCTACATCGAAACGTCCATCTTTTGTCAATTTATAGCCAATTCCGGGAGGTCCTCGATTACCCTTGCTTCGTTTAAGATTACGTCCGAATACATCGACGCTCATTTTGATACTGTAACGAGTTTTAACTTGCAGCTTAATATATATAGCCAGCTTCACGTAACTCTTCGATGATGGAATGAATCTCGTTAGTATGACTAGGATTACTAGCTGCTTTTTCAGCAACCAATAAACGCAGTCGATCAACTAGCTCGTTTGGATCATCCCAGTAGACATAATCAAACTTGGTACTTTTTCTTGTAATTTTATATCTAGGTAGCGAACCTCCTTTTTTACCGAATAGAGGAGCAATAATGCTGGCGAACTTTTTACTAGTACGCGAACGAATTTCTTCATCGCTTCTGAAACGTTTTCTATGAGCATTTGTCAGTTCCAGGATCTTTTGGTAGTTATCTAAATCTTTTTGAGTTACTAATTTTTAAGATGGATGCTTCTCAACAAGCAATTCGTACAATCCTCGAGTTTTTGGGAAGTTCTCAGTCCCTAATTGCACATAAGTTTTTTTAATATATATTGGCGTATTACCGAGAAAAAGTTTATCACCCTCCCTACGTGCACCATAAACTTTATCCAATTCTCTATATTGTAAATCTTCTGTAAAATCTTCGCTAGTAGATTCAAACGAGGTCTCGAGAGAATGCGAGGAATCATTTTGTATAGTATTCTCCAATTCTTTATTGGATTCAGATTTTTTAACTTCAGGTAGAATAATTTCTTCTTCAGGAATGAGTTTTCTTCTTTTTCTCTTGCTTTCAAAAGCAATCTCTTTAAGTGGGCCAATGATGGGTTTAAGAGTTTGTTGAACAACTCTTTCCGTAATCTCTTTTCCATATTTTAACATGTCATACTTGCGTTTTACAGCATTTCGCGCTTGAATAAGTTGCTGGAGTAAGGCTTTCTTTTGTTTAAGGTCTGCCATGTTATCTCTTTGAGTTTCAAAGATAGATTGATGAATCTCTGCTAAATATGAGTTATATTTATAGCAAAACAATCAAAACCCTTTCGATATCTACCAGCATTTAGTGGACTATTTTTGTCAATCATTAGAAATCCATATTTATCATCTATCCAACATTTAGAACACAATTCTTTGAAACGTAAAAAAGTCATGTCAGAGTTAACATGATCGTCGTATAAATGTCTCAGATTAACATCATCTTGCCGAAAGATAACTAAGAGATTATCTCTTATGAGATGTTCTGGGATTCGAGCATAAGACTGGCAGAGGTAGAAACAATTAACATTCTTGTGTCTATCCATACAAAAGTATGCCCTGATGTGTTCTTGTTTTTCACAAGCTACATCGCCGAAAATCATTATAGAATTTGGAAGAGCGTTATCCAGAGATATTACTGATGCGTGTTCGCTAAATGGAAAGTATTGCATACCTTTCTCTAAAAGCTCTTTTAAAAACTTATATTTTGCTTGATTAAGAGATTTCGAATAGACGTAGACATTCTCAAATCTTAGACCATTAGGATGTGTTATAAGTGCGAGTAGGCTATTAGTTTTACCACAATGAGATGGTCCGCAAAATACACCTCTTGTACTATCTGGAAGTAAATTTCCATATTTCTTTGATTTATTTTCTTGCTCCAAAATAGCATCAAAATTTGCTATCGGAAGTTTTACAGACTGCTTTTTGAAATTCATCTCGACAGACACAAACTGCGACCGTTCGATTAACTATAAATACGCTGCTTATATACCCGATGAGTTAGTTATCCTTTGAACTTCAAAGTGGTATGATCATACATCGACGACAACGCGGGCGAGGTTTGCTTGATAAAATCATTAATAATTTTCCACTGAAACTTCATCTACCAGGATATCAATATTGTCGATCAGCGACGAAATCAGCCAAACGTTTAGCTAGAGGTGATCCAGGAATCAATCCACTCGACAAAGCCTGCAAGGAGTACGATATAGCTTATTCACAGAATCGTGAAAATATTGAGGTTAGGAATAGCGTTAATAAGATTTTAGGAGAAAAAGCTTGGGAAAGAGTTTCATCGAAAGACGCTAGTATTGGGAAGAAAGCAGCTGCATTCACTATTGCAAACGCTATGAGGGTAAAATCTAAACTTGGGATGGGAGCAAAAAAGAAGAAGACTCCCTCTGTTTCTCTTATTAAAATAATTAGAGCCGCTTCCAAATCTATGAAACCTAGAAAGTGTGCTCGTGAAGCTACCTTCTCTGCTTTAGAGGTTGCTCGAAGTGCTGTGAGAAAAGCAGGTGGTAAACATAAAGTTAGAGTACCTCGCAGATTATCAATTCCAACTAAAGTAGGAGGATTCTTACCATTCCTCATACCTATTTTTGCAGGTCTAGGTGCAATTGGTAGTTGAGCAGGTGGTGCGGCTGGTATAACTAAAGCAGTTAATGATTCAAAAGCTGCTCAAAAACAATTAGAAGAAAAACAAAGACATAATCAAAAGATGAAAGAAATAGCTGTGGGTAAAGGTCTTTATTTAAAACCTTACAAGACAGGACTTGGTTTTTATATAAAGTCTTGTTTAAAAAAAAAAGATCCTCAAAGTAAGGTTACCGCGAAGAGCTTTGACAGATTATGATCTCATAAAGTATGCTAAAATACTAAAAATTCCAAATTTTTGAAGAGTTTTCATGCGAAATGCTTTACCAAAAAGTGGACCTCATTATCACGAAACAGCAATCGTTAATCTCGATGATGTAGATGGTCCAGGTACACATTGGGTAGCTTATCGAAAACGAGGCAAAAACGTTGTTTATTTCGATTCTTTCGGAGACCTTCAACCACCATTGGATTTAATGCTATACTTGGGAGTAGATGAGGTCAAATATAACTATGAGAGGTATTGAGACTATGATACATTTAATTGTGGTCATTTATGTTTGAAGTTTTTGAGTAAAAAACTTATAAAAGGAAAGTCAAATTAGCTATCTCTCATTATCCATTGAACAATCATGGAAGATTGATTGAAGCTAAGTTTTTCTAGTGCATCATCAGTGCTCGAAGCTGAGTATTTTCCTCCGATCAAACTTTAACCCGATAAGAACTATGTTTTTGGATTAATTGGTCTTTTGACCTTCAACTCAATACCCAACATTAATAGTGGAAATAATAAGTTCTACGTTGGTGAGAAAGAAATTTTATTACCGACTGGAAGTTACGAAATTAAAGATATAAAAAATTATCTTCGTGAGGCACTAGCATCAAAAGGAATTTCAATCGATATAAAACCCAAGAACAGCACACTACGTTGTGTTATAACCTGCAGTCATCCTATTGATTTCCGACCGTAAGATTCTATAGGTTCATTGTTGGGTTTTACTTAACGTGTTCTTACAGAAAAAATCGCTCACGATTCTGATTCACCAGTAGCTATTTTGAAAGTTAATGCACTCTGAGTTGAGTGCAACATAACCTCTGGCGCCTATATAAACAATCGACGAGTGCATACCATACACGAGTTCTTTCCTGCAGTCCTACCGGGATATAAGATCATCGAAGTTCCATCTCCAGTCATTTACCTTCCGATCAGCGTTAAGAGCATAGATCACATTCAAGTACAGATAGTCGATCAAGACGGACACTTGATTAATTTTCGAGGAGAAATTATTACAATAAGATTACATCTTAAACAAAGGTAATGGGTATTGTTTACAACACTAAAGTTGGTAGAGGCTATATAAGTAAGTCAATATGTTGACCAGTCATCAGTCGTTGAACGACAAAGAAAGCGCTAACACGGCAAAACATTCAGTTCCTAAGAAGTCTCGGACTAAGAATCCGTGATGGAAAGTAACTTGTATATTCTTTTGTTGTTTACAAAAATATGGAAGGAATTCTGAGCATACACTCGGGAGTAAAGTTTGATGAATCTGTTGAACATTATGAGGTACATGCTCATCAATCTTATTCTGCATCTTCATTCAATAATAGTGATGAGATTCGTATATCTATTCAACATAGAGATTTATATTTTTTATTATCCCGTAGTTTACTCTATATTTGTGGTAGAATCGTAAAAGCTGACGGAACTGCGGTAGTTAATACGGTCCTAGTCAATAGCGCCATCTGTCACATGTTTGAAGTAATCCGATATGAAATCAATACTGTGGAGATTGACAAATGTAAAAATGTTGGTTTAACTACACTTATAAAAGGATGGCTTTCCTTTTGTTCTAGTCAAGAGTCAATTCTTGAGAACGCTGGTTGGGTTGATGTAGAGGAGAATCTAAAAGTAAACGACGAGGCAGGTTACTTTGACTTATCTATTCCTCTGAGTATGATTTTCGGTTCCACTGAAGACTATCGTACAATTGTAGTTAATGTAAAATATGAACTTATACTGACAAGATCTAGGAATGATTCGAATGCGGTAGTTCAGACGCATCATGAAAATAGATACGAAGATTTTCAGATCAATTAGCAAAGAATAGAATGGCTTATACCCTATGTAATATTATCGAATGCCTACAAACTCCGCTTACTTAATCATGTTGAAAAAGATAAACCGATTGCAATGAGTTTCCGCAGTTGGGACTTGTACCAGTATCCGCTACTTCAAACCACATCAAAACACATTCGGACTGTTAAAACTGCTAACCAATTGGAAAAGCCACGTTTTGTTATTCTAGCTTTTCAAACGAATCGAAAAAATCTAAAAACAGCCAATTCAAGTTGCTTTGATCACTGCAACATAAGTAATGTTAAGCTTTTCCTTAATTCGCAATACTATCCATGTGGAAATCTAAATTTAAATATCGAACGTAATCAATTTGCTATGTTATACGATATGTATGCTAATTTTCAACCTGCGTACTATGAGAAAGATGCCAAACCGCTCTTAAAAAAGCAAGATTTCATTGACTATGTGCTGTTGATTGTAATCGATTGCTCGAAACAAAACGAGTCACTGAAAAGCGCTCCTGTGGATGTTCGCTTGGAATTTGAATCAAGAAATAATATTCTTGCTGGAACATCAGCTTACTGTTTGATCATACACGATCGCGTAGTCGAGTACAATCCTGTCAATGGTAATGTACGAAAACTTGTCTAAGTGGTGGGGGAATAGTTATAAATTGGATGTTTATCATCAAAAGAGTCATTCACGATGGAGTACTTGGTCGATATGCAAGGCTTCAAACAGCCTGGTAATGACTATGTTTCAAAAGAATTGGCTATAGTTCCATTGAACGACGATTCTGATCCGGTCGTACTACTTTTTAAAGAACCGTTTGCTTGGCGAAGACTCACAGATAAATATAAGACATAAAACAAATGGTTTGAACAATATTATCATGGTTTGTCTTGGCGTTCTGGTACGATTCCCTACACCGAAATACGAAACATTTTTAAAGAAGCTCTACAAGATGGGAATACAAATTTTAGTGATGGGAAGTATAAAGAAAAGATGGTTAGAACGTTTCAAGTTCAACGTTACCGATGTTACAGAGATGGGTTATCCGCCACTGGATAAGATAAAGCTAGTGACTGTTTGCCCCCATCACAATGGAATGTATAAAACTTGTTGTGCTCTACACAACGTAAGACTCATGAAAAAATATTTTACTGAGAGTCGTTTGCCATTAAAAATACCTATGGAGTGTAAGTAAATGATTACATAGATGAGAGCACTCATCACTATAAAAGTAGAAGCGTATCATGACTTGTATTATTTCATCATGGGACAAAGTCCGAGCATCACCGCTAAACCTAACGAGTATACTCCTCTTATTGATTTTTCTAAAAAAGAGAAGATGTCATGGAAGGAGCATTACGAAAAATATAAATCACAAATACCACCCCCAAATATTAAATATAAAAAACTTTACATCGGCCCTTTTAAGAGCCACAAAAAATTTAAACGTAATAAACTGTTTAAAAATTATAAGAGCATAAACTTGGGTTATTAAAGTAGCTACAAACTGGTGTTATTAAAATTCTAACCTGTCGCGACAAGTAGTGGGCTACAAATGCAGTGGAGTAAAAATGTAGTGGGCTAGAATTCCCATGGGCTAGAATCTTCCATGTTTATCTAATAAACATTTTTTTCTAAAATTAAAACAAATAAACAGCAAATTCATCGAGTAGTTTTCATGAAATAACAAAAGAATGAAAAATCTGAAATTAAAAAAATTTTCTCAAATGGCTTTATTATTAAAACTACCGTAAGAAAATCAATTCTCAACAGCTCTATCCCCTCAAAAAAATTCTACACAAAATTTAAAGCTCATCCATCGAGTAGTTTTGGAGATCCAGTTGGCTTACTGAATATACACACACACATACACATACATATAGACATTTTCCGAAAATCACTTTTTTTAACTCCCTGAGTCCAAATATACACAAATAAGTAAAGAAATAGGGAAATAATTTTCTTCCCGATACAATGCTTTCTTTATGAGAAAGCAAAAGAGAAATTTTCTGAAATATTATGCTTCCTTCGCTCTTGTTCTTCAATATTAAAAGAAAAGAAGGCTCAACATCCTAGAAAATTAATTTATTCAACGCTAATAACATCTAAAAATAAAACTAATTAAATTTTTTTGTCAATGTGATTATGCCACTAGTTAAAGAAATTTAACTAGCGTAATAAATACAAAAATTTTTTTCAAATTTTTTAAAATGATCTAGTTATAAAACTACGCTAAGAAAATCAATTTTCAAAAGTTTCTTTTTTTTGGCAGTTGCAAGGAATTTCTATGTTAATTTTTAAGCAAATTCATCGAGTAGTTTTCGATATTAAATTAGCGTAATAAATACAAAAATTTTATTTCATAATTTTTAAAATGATCTCTAACCTAGGATTAATAATTTGTTTTATTTAACAATTCAAATAAATAAAATGTGTAGAAAAACAAAAAAATACGTGTAAGAATATGAATATTTAAGTATTTTATTTGTATTTTTATTTTTGAAGTGTCTAAAAGCGTGCTGTGAGTGTCATGAAAAAAATATCGTGAGTTGAAAAAAAATTGTGTATATATGGAAGAAATGTGAGAAAACCAAATATGTGTGTCCTATAGCTGCTAACATAGGATACACAGTAAATATTTAAATGATGATTCACATAAAAAAGAAAATGTGTAATTATGATGTGTGTGTGTATTTCAAAATTTTAACATTTATAAGTCTAACAATGTAAGATGTATAACAACAGAGGTTAGATATACTGAGTATATATAGATACACTCGGAACATACAGCAGACAGTAAAGCGACCAAAATGCTGTAGTATGGAAATACACAGTGGCTTCTGAGCGTGTAAATGTAAGGAAAAACATGAATGTAATTTGCCCGTTCCCTGCCGTACAAGAGGCACTTTTAGGCGAAATTCCGGTCCGGGTATGAAGAAAACTAATTTTTAATAGCTTCCCGTCTACTTAGACAAAAAAAGATACAATGTAAAATTTAGAGCAAATTTATTAAGTGGTTCTCGAGATCTAATTGGCTAAATTAATACAATATTTGTTTCCGAAATTTCTTTCATCAAAATTTTCAAATTGCTCAAAAATTAAATCTACGCTAGGATAATCAATTTTCGAAAATTTCCTTTTTTGTCAGTCACAAACAATTTCCCTGCAAATTTAGAACAAATCTATTGAGTACTTTACGTAAGATAAAATTCAAAAAATGAAAAAAGAGGAATCAAAATTATTTTCAAAATCTTTAAAATTCTCTGAAACCGTAAATACAACAAAAATTATTTTTTAAAAGCTTATATTCTTCAGAAAGTAGCGAATTGATTGTATTCGAATTGTATAAGAAAATCCATCGAATAGTTTACATAAAATACAAAATAAATAAAAAGTAAAAATTTTTTTTTCTAGGCCGCAAAATGACCATTTTGCGTCTTGTTGAAAAACCTTGAATGTCTCGGCCTTGCGACAAAAAAATAGTATATTATACCATAGATGCATATTGATCATTCTGGCACGTGCAACTTTCGAGGCCTCGCTGCGCTCGGCCCCCAAAGTTCGCACTCGCCGAGAATGATCAATATTCATCTTCGGTTAATAATGTACTATTTTTTTAAATTTTCAAAATGCTCTAAAATTAAAACCGCACTGTGTAAATTAATTTTTAAAAGATTGCTTCTTTTGGCAGTCACAAAGAATTTGCATGCAAATTTTAGAGCAAATCCATCAAATAGTTTACGTAAAACAGAACAAAAATGAAAACTAAAACTTTAAAAAACAATTTTTCAAATGCTCTAAATTTAAAACTAGACTAAGAAGGTCAATTTTCAAAGTTTTTTCCTTTTGACAATCGCAAAGAATTCCTACGCAAATTTTTAAGCAAATCCATCGTGTATTTTTCGATATAAAATTGGCGTAACGAACACATGCACCAACACACACACACGCACGCACGCACGCACACACACACACACACGCACACACGCGCATACACACACACAAAAACGCACACCCGCATACATTCAGACATTTTCTGAAAATCACTTTTTTTACTCCCTGATTCCAAATATGTACTGTAACGGTATTCTACCGTGTTTGAATCTTGTGCGCTTAGGTATTATAATAGGACAGACGCCTGGTCATATATCTCGTCTAAGACGAGTAAAAAAGCGCGTATCTTGACGACCAGCACACGAAAGAGAAGCACGTCAGCCGCTAGGTGCTTTAAAGAGTTTCCGGCTACTGTTGCGTTAACACGAAACCTGAGCTGCGCTGTGCCCATTTAAGGATTTCGCTACTTGGTCTTATAATACGTTAGACTAAGTTCGCAATTGATAGCACGAAACATTGTCTTGAGTAAAAGCCGTTAGTTTATATCGACTAGCGTATCATACTGCATTTGCTAATTGCAACTCCTAGAAATTTTTTTTGTAGAGTTTCACTTGACCGCGACTCGCGCATCTTAGCGGTCAGTCATTAAGTGCTAGCAAATACGTTGATCAGCGTGTAAAGGGTTACACCAATATACGCTAAGGCAACCACGTTGGCAGAGTTCAGCTGAATTCAACGATCGGGAAGAGTCATATTTCAACGATCTACTCTAGAGCACCTAAGTATTGTTTACATACGAGGAAGAAGCTACGGTAATAGGCGAGCGGCATCTACATGCAAGTAAGTAATTAGTGTAAGCTGGCCAGTGCGTTACTGTAAGTACAATTATACGGCGTGATATCCAAGAGTCTCTTCCTCTAGAGATAGCATCATAAGCGAATTGTATTTAATTCGCGTTGTTTGTATACAAATTATTCGCTATTATGTGAAGAAAAAAAGCTTTAGAAAACTATTTTTCTTCATGCAGTTTTAATTTTAAAGCACTTTGAAAATTATGAAAAAATTTTTCATTTTCCATGCTTGTTTGCCAGGTTTCCACGTTCGTCAATGAGCAAGAACGTAATAATCAATATATAAAATGCATGTGGGTGAAAAAAAAAGAAAAATTTCGTAATGTAAACGGCAAAAGTAAGAAAGAATAAAATTTATATAGTTTTCGTAGATCTTAAGGCAGTTTTCGATGCAGCGGATAAAAAGATTTACATTAAAATCATATTAAAGAAAATAAAATAAAATTACTCAAACTCAATGTGCTCTACGAAAAAGCATTGCACCGTTTTTCTTGATTGAATTGTAATCTTTATTAAAAAATCGATATCCCTCTAGGTTTTCATAAAAAATGTTAGCGTGGAAATTGAATTACTATAACATCTGTGGTGCGATCATGCCTTTTTTACATAAGGCCTGTGTATAAAAACAATGATTTCACACATAGATTCCTTTTAATTTTGATGATTTACTGTACATTTTTTTCAAAGAAACGAAAAGATGGGAGTCAATGAATTTTTTTTTAAAGTTTTATAAAAATTTATTTAGTTTAAAAAATAACATTGGAGACTGAGGAGCCATTAAGTTATCCAATCCTTAGCTATGAGAAATAAATATTAATTCTAAATGTTTTTTACTATAATTTGACTGCTATTTTAATTTTTAACAGAAAGTACAGCTAAATTCCTGTTCTATGACATATGCCAATACTTTTTTAATAAAAAAAGATATCCTTGTGGATTTTTCGGTGTTGGTTCAAATGATTAATCTATAAAATTTCTTAGCTACACTAAGAAAGAAAAGCATGTAAAATAGCGTGGTGCCCACCGTCTTGAGACTCTCCGGCTCTGTCATAGTACATGGTGGTCCGAAACGGACCATATATGCAACAAAAAAGCACCTCCGATTTTATTGATGGAATTGATTAAGTAATACTTGAGAAGAGTAAATGTCAGATTTGAGCCAAATTCGTGAAGCTGTTTCTGAAATAAATTGTTTTAAAGATTAATAATTTGAAAATTCCGATTTTTATGAATGTACGATCAAACCCATCACTTGTATCATAAGTGAAGTAAATAATATCGGAATTCACCTCACGTTCAGTTGAGGTATAATAAATTTATTTTATTTTATAAAATAAACTATAAAATCAAAATGAAAATGAGCAAGTTTTTCCTTATTTAGAATGAAGAAATATTATTTATGTGAATAATTCGCAAAATAAAAATAGCAATAAACAAAACAGTGCTTTTGTTTGAAGCTTCAGGCTGAACCTGAAAACATCTTATATTCATCAAAAGAATAGAAAAATTGTGTAATTATTTACGTAGCAAGTGAAACATTATTTGTTAATCTAACAGGAGACGCCGCTTCCATCGAAATAAAAGAAAAAATAGTCAATATTAGACCACTAGTAAATAAATTTAAAAGGATTATATTTTCTAATACCAGGATATATTTTTTAAACTATTCTAGATAAATTGAATGTAAATAGAAACTATCAAATCTAATCCATAAAGACTAGTATCGACGACAACAAATATAAACACATTTACAGTTCCAGAAGGCAAGTTTATGTAAAAGCAGATGACATTCTTAAAATCCCTAGCATACTTAAGTTAAAGCACGCAAATATAAATTACTACATTTATGTAAGCACGGACTCATCAAAATGTTTTAACTTTAAATTGGAAGGCCATATCGCGAAGCACTGCCTAAAAGCAAATAATACAAATTCAGAAATATTTCCTAACATAATACCAGCAATAGCATAAATCAAGAGCTAACATTATAGGTTTTTATAAGCTTGGGATTAAATTAAAAAATAATCCTGATCGAGTCGTTAATCTAAACAATTTGATTTACGACTTCTTAAATGTAATGAATTCGCTTGCGTTGTAGACAGATAGAAGCAAGGGCCTTGAGAGGTCTGCGAGAATTGCCTGTCACTATCCAGCTGGAAACATTAATATGGGTTTTTTGATTGACCCAACCACATCAGTTTTTACATCAGAGTGTATTGCAATGTAACGTTGAACTATTAATTCAACACTACAAATGACGCTAAGTTGCTTAGGTAGAGTCTAGTTTTTACTGGGAAAAACAATCGCGGATAGAGTCTACGAAGCCTATCCAAAGATTAAAGTGTATTTATTTTTCTTTTTATTTTATTGAAAAAAATAAGGGAGGTTCTAGCGCATTCGCGAGATTTAAACGGTTTTTAAACCCTCACCACCAGAATGTGGCCACTTTTAGCTGCTTGCTGTGGGTCGTTCTGGCTTCACAGACGTTAGAGGACTTTCCAGATACGGGTAATTGATTATTTTAAAATTTTTGTATATAAGTTCTTTTTATGTTATATATATATATATTATTAAAAATATATCGCCGCTGTCGTCGTCTGAAATACGCCGCTCATTTTTGGCTCCTAATTTTTATTTAAAATTTAGCTAAAATTCAGCCGAAATTCAGCTAAAATTCAGCTAAAATCAGCTAAAAGACAGCTAAAATTTTGATAAATTTAGCTATAATTTAGCTAAAAGCAAGCTAAAAGTCAGCAAAAAGTTACCTATAAGTTAGTTAGAAGTTAGCTAAAAGTTAGCTGAAAATCTAGATATATTTAGCTGTAATTTAGCTAAAAGCTAGCTATATCTCTCTGTATTATAAAAAGATTCCGCCGCCGCCGTTGCCGCTGTGTGTAAGAATTCGATTTGTTCTTGGTTAGCTAGAATTTAGCTAGAATCTAACTGAAATTTCGCTAAAAGTTAATTAAAAATTAGCTAAAAGGTAGCTAAAAGTTAGCTTAAAGTTAGCTAAAGTCAGATAAAATTACATAAAAGTTAACTACATTAAATCAAAAGTTAGCTAAATTTAATGTTAAAATTAGCTAAATTCATGCAAAATTTAGATGGAAATTAGCTGAAATTTAGCTAACAGTTAACTAAAATTTATAGTAATTTTAAGCAATTTTAAATATTGATTTGTTTTTAACTAAATTTTAGCTGTATTTTAGATCTATTTATATTATATACTCTCTATTTGGCGATATACTATTGAAAGTATATCGCCGCTGTCATCGCTGTTATCGTCAGAAATGTGCCCCTCATTTTTGGACCTGCATTACAGCGTTAAATTTAGCTGGATTTAAGCTTGTAATTAGCTAGGAAATAACTAAATTAAGCCATATTTGAGCTTCAAAATAACTGAAAATTAGCTGATTTCAAGCTTGTAGTCAACTTGGTAACAGCTAATTTGAAGTTTTGTATATAAGGATATATGATAACATATAAGTTTAAGATTTATAATAGATGAAAAATAGGTGACAATATTTTTTTCACAATTAGCTAATTATCCTGTAATCATCGTGAAGTTTAATCATATAAATAATTATTAATTTTATGATTTTATTTAAAGTATAGGGTTGAAAATATCATTTTGAAAAAAGCTAAATTGAAGTTTAATAATAAAATGATGAAATTTAAATTTTATTAAGTCAAAATCAATATCTAACACTTAAATATTCAATTTTTATTTAATTTTGTAAAAAAACACCGACATTACAGTTTTCCAAATTTTTTGTTCTTAATTTAAAAATGTTTCAAATATCTATTACTGCTTTCCATTTTTAGTTCATTATAAAACTATCACTATATTAGTTCATTATAAAAGTATCAAATAAAATCTCTATAATTAAATTATTAAATCAAGTGTACTTATTCACTGTCTGCCTGTATTTACTTAGCTGAATAATAGTAAGATTATTACAATTATATTTCTATATATTTCTTTCAAAATTTCGAATTCTCGGATATTTTTTTAAAATTATAAAAGCAAGATGGGGTTGGCGCGCTTGCGCGCAGGGGGCATGCCTCCTAGTACACATGAAGATGTAAAATAATATAAAATAGAAAATTAAAAGAATGTAAAACTATGTTAAAATGTGAAATAAAATTTTATGAATTAATTTCTAAGAATGAAAATAAAATTAAGAAATGAAATAGAATAAAAAGGAAACAAATGATTATAATAAGCAAATTCAATTTATATTTTAATTTTTAGATTTATTAAAAAAAACTTCATCTTACCTTTTCCAATTGGAATGAAGAGAGAGGGATGTACTTGGATTTAGTTTTAACTTGTAGAAGAACTTGTAGAATTTGTAAATAATTTGAACTTGTAGATTTTGTGAATAATTTGAATTTGTCGCATGCTCATCGGTCCAAGCTGAACTTGAAGAAAGCTTGGCGAGTGCCCAAGCGGGACTGACTGTCAGTACTCCGTTGGGGTATTTTATACCATTAAAATTGGGTGGTTACTATTCACCCCCGTTTGGGTAAATTTTGGTGTACTGAAATTTTCTTATTGGTTGATGAATTTTTTCAGAAGAGTTTTGCAAACTGTCGCTTAGCTGTGTTGACATCGATTTCTTCCTTCTCTCTCTTTCCAATGGAACTCTCTATCTTTCCGGTAAGTAAGGCAGGAGTGTTTTTTTTTCTGCTCCTCTTACTTTGTTGATTTTAGCCGGCATTGCACTTCTTTGCAAGTGTTTTTTTGTTTTAGGCAGACGGAGATCTTGCTGGCTCTAGTTTTTGCGGGCATAAACAGCCCGGCTCGCTTATTGAGTCAGGGATCCTTCAGTTTTGCCTTGTGCTTGTGAAAATTTTTTCGGTTGGAGTGATTTCAGCCATTTTTTATCTCTGTCTTGATCGACTGCTTTTGACTGGGAATCTGACAAGCACATTTCAGTGACTATAACCTACGTATAATCCAGTGTCAACAGTGCTAATTTGTTCTGTAAGTTGATGCGTTTCAGTGTCAACATACTTTCTTATAACAAACTGTGTATAACGCCCATTTTTATATGTGTTAGTGATAAACTTATTTTATCGTTTAAAGTGCCAAATCTCATGTGTTTTTAACTGATTTTATCTGATAACGACTCAAGACTGTGCTATTTTTTGCTTTATCACACACAATTAACTCACATTCAGAGTCGACGAATATCGATGTATATAAATATTTATTTGTGTGTTTCATAAGTATAAGTTGTTGTGCATAGACCATATATGTGTGTGAATTACCAGGACCAAGCCCTATCTTGAGTCATTGCATACTTGCGCATGCGCACTCATACATCAAGGCTATATAGCAGACGCACCAACACTTACACGTACAGCCGCGTGTTTCACCGTCTACCGAGACTTGTGTAGCTGATTGCCAGGTTGCATAGCTTTGGGCGCTACAGTCTGGTTCCACGGAGATTAGTGGTATATCGGAAAGTATATTTCAGGGGCGCACTGAGCTCTTGTCTATTTTGTGTGCTGGGCTGCATCTTTTAGGTGCACATACTAATATCACAGACCTTTGACTGTCATTGAGTAGTTGTAACGGTGTTCATCAAGGAATAATGAGTCTTTAACTCATGATGATGACTTTCTTTTAAATGTGTCAACTAATGCGCAGGATGTAACTCATGCTTCTACTCTCTCAAGTGGTGTTACCGAGGCTCAAATGGCACTGAACTCTAGCACACAGTCTGGCCTTATACTGGAGAAGCTTGAGAAGCTCAGTATGCTGGATAAACTTGATAGCAGAATAAATGGTTTTCAGTCTACTCTCAAGGAGTTTGATGATAGAATGGAAGCTCTGGACAGACGTGTCGCCCTCCTAGACCATTTACTTACTCTTATCAAGCGAGTTAAGACCAATGAGAGCCAAATTGAATGTATCTTGAAGGAGCAGCAAACGCTTGGTTCTCAAGTTATGGAGCTCTCTGAGAAGTGCCATGGTCCTCCTGATTTCTCTTTAGCATCGAGGGTGCAGGAGTGAAAGGCAACCAATCCCTCTCTGAATACCAAAATAAATCAAATGGTCTCTGAGCATCTTCATTCCTCATCTGATTTGGTCATCGGTGGTATTGACCCTGGTGGCACTACTGATTATGAGACCATTGCACTTGCTGTCTTAAGGACTTTTCGGCCTGCTTCCTTGTCTTCTAATATTATATCAGCTCGTGCTATGGTATTTCATCCTGATGCTGCATCTTCCAAGGAATCTGATCGGCTACCCAAGATAGTTGCTACACTTGCAACACCTGCTTCAGTCAAAAACCTTATTCAGCTGAAGATCCGTAGGGGTAAGTCAGGTGTTCAGAGTTGGACAAGGGCCTGTTGTCAAGGGCTGGCTGCGTGCTACATATTAAAAAGGCCCTTATGAACTACAATGAATTTCTCCCTGGTGAGGTATATTGTCTGAGATCTGAAATTTGACGTCGGAGCAAGGACCCCGAGAGAGGATTCATCTCTTTCGTCAGGAATGGCAGTATTTATGTCAAGTGGAAGAAGGATGACAAGCTTATTCGCATCAACTCTACCTGTGATCTTGATTCTTTTTTAGGAGGGAAATAGCAGGTGACTATCTCTCTCTCGATTGTAATCTTTCCTATCATCCGGTTCCTCATCACAGTTCACATGACCCCTTGCATGACTCAGCTCCTATTTCATCCTTACCTTCTCCTGCATCAACATACTCTCTCCTCACTATTTGCCACAGTAATGCTAACTCACTGGGGCCTTGTTATCAAGAAATTCAATACTATCTCAATTGTCACTCTATTGTTCACATATTTGCAATTTCCGAATCCAAACTATCTCCTGGAGTTGAATACCCCTTTCTCAATATTGATAACTATAAATTACTGCGCCATGATCGGAATGGACGTGGTGGGGGAATAGATCTATATGTCTATCAATCGTTATCTGTTGACGTTATCTGCTGCTCCTCGACCGTCTGGTCTAGCAGGCCTGGTCACCCTGAGTATATGTTTTGTGAGGTCTTATTTAAGGGGTGCAGTCTCATTTTTGTAGCCGTTGTTTATCGGCTTCCTCTTGCTCCGTTTCTTGAAGGCAGTGATTTCGTTAACAAGCTTTAAAATCTAATGCACACGTATTCCTTCAAGACAATTATGGGCGATTTTAATGCAAATCAATTATCTGAGTCTGATGACGCTTTATTTATACGCTCACTAATTGAGGAAAACTGTCTCTATTCTATCCCTTTTAGGGCCACTCGTCACTCCCCGCCCTCTCATACTTAGTTGGATATGTGCGTCGTTGATTTTAATGACATTCTTATTTCTTACTCTAAGTCTCAGTCACCTTTTACTGATGGTCATGACTAATCACTGCTACACTCCAAATTCCAGTCTCCACAGTAGCGCAGCAGAAGTACTCGTATCGTGACTACAGAAATATCGATCTTCCTAGTTTTCTCTCTTATCTTAATAGCTGTAATTAGTCCCCATTTTATAATGATACTGATACTGATATATCAATTGATAATGCACTTGATTCTCTCAATGCGAATCTTACTTCAGCTATTAATTTATATGTACCCTTAAGGACCGTCAAACCTTCAAAAAAACGCCACACTTGGTTGACTTCTTATCATAGTTCGCTCATTAAGAATCGTGACAGATTGTATAGACGTTTTAAACGCACACGATATCCGCTTGATCTTCATTATTATCGTCTTGCGAGAGATCTTGCTCATGAATTATTATCAAGTGCTAAGCTGGATTATTTCTACGACAGGTTGAAGAGCCTTTTAGAACTGAAACATCTTTGGAGGGAGCTAAGGCATCTCGGGATAGCTACTGGCTCTGACAACACTGCCTCTCCTTTTTCAGCTGATGAACTATCAATGGCTACTTTGCAGGTGTCTGCCTTGATCCGCTGACTGCGTCTGTATCCGATTTTTCATCCTCTTTGCCATCTAATGCGACGGATGCCTTCTCTTTCTCGCCTGTTACTCTCGAAGAGGTGCAAAGGGTGGTTCGACATGTCTCATCTCATATATGTATGTATATTTTTGTATCAAGTTTGTTTCTCAGCTTGGTGTGGGTCATAAAGACTGTCACCAATTTTTATTGTGTCTAAGGGTTTGTCCAAATTTTTCCATTTTTATAGATTTTATGACGTCATAATGAAAAAAAATGAAAATTTTTTTTTCAGAACTTTGATGCGATTTCTTTTTATGGGTGATTGTTGTATTAAAACATTACAACTACCATTTGAAAGCTCTTTCAAAAAACTACAAAATAAATGGTCAATACATTTTTTTAAACATTTATTTTAAGAGCTATATGCGGTTTTACACAAAAATAATGGTTTTTGTAAAAGTAGTTCTTGCTCTGTAGGTTTTGAGTTTACAAAAAAATTGTAATAAGAAAAAATGATGCAGTTTGTCAAAGCAATCAATGTATCAGGTTCTAAAATGAAATTAAAAAAAATTTTTTTTCTTAATTTTTTTATTATAAAAAACATTTTCTGTTATAACATATACATATGACAAAACGTTTTTTTATTCTTATTTTTTAATTTTATTTAATTTTGCCTGAATACAGATTTTTTTATGAAATAAAAAAATTTTTTATAATAAAAAGATTTAAAAAAAATTTTTTTTCAATTATATTTTAGAATGTTATACATTGATAGTTTTCACAAAATGCAACATTTTTTCTTAATACAATTTTTCTGTTAACTCAAAACCTGCAGAGCTAGAACTACTTTTATAAAACCCATTATTTTTGTGTAAAACCGCATATAGCTCTTAAAATAAATGTTTAAAAAAAAATTATGGACCATTGATTTTGTAGTTTTTTGAAAGAGCTTTCAAATGTTAATGTTACCTCTTCCATTTTGAAGGTTTCTACAAAATCTTCAAGATTTGACCTTGTAAAGCTCCGTAGGATAATTTTTTATTGGGATACAAAACTTGAAATTTTTCATAATTTTAGTTAAGGGTGGGCAAAAGTACCTGAACTGCAGTGTTTGTCAAAAATAAATTTTGTATTAATATAAATTGATGAGACATTGGTATTATTTAATATTAATTGTTGTTACACTCATATAAAACATCAATTAATTAAGAACTTAAGGTATCAGGCCCAAATTGAAGCCTAAAATGAAAATTATATTTGAATGTCATATTAATTTTTTTTTTAATGTTATTATTTAATAAAATTTTTTTACCTTAGATATAAAAAATACTAGACTTTGGCCCATGTATAATTTTAAGTTATCTCATCAAATGATTGAAATCCTTTCCTTTATTCGAACACTTGATTTTGGTGGTCACTGCAAGCTTTCTCAGCCAATTTTCAACGAATTGACTTCAAAATTTCCAGAGATTTTTAATTTATATATATTTACAAAATAGAACTTTTATCGAAAAAAAAAGAAGAATTTAAAAGATTGTCGAGCAATTTGTTGAAAATTAACTGGGAAAGCTTAAGACAACCACCAAATAAAAAAATCACATTTTTGACTAATCAAAGGGAATTTAAGCATCGAATGAGATATTTTAAAATTATGAATAGACTTTGTAAATGGGTGAATCTATTCGAACGGGTCAAATTCAAATTTTGAAATAATAGAAAATAAAGGTGTTCATTTTAAAAATTTTACTCAGGTTTTTTTATGGTTATATCTAATTTTATGGTTATATTATTAGAAGAAAGTTAAAGAACAAATATATCCATACTTGAGAAAGTTTGCTTTTTCAAAATATATAATAACATTATTTTTGTGTTTGGGAGTGGAGTTAAGTGTACTTGATGATAAAGGATTAGTAGGAAGTTCGCCACGTCCACGTGTAGAAACCATTTTATTGCCAATACAATCTAAAATAATATATTATCAATTTATAGATTTTCCAATTCAGATTTTATTAAAGACTTTCATTTAAATTCAAATATCTATATACTTACTTTGATATCAACGACAAACTCTTCATCAAGGCTAATGACAAACTGATATTTTTATTTTCTGAATACTACGATGTTACATTTTATTTCGCTTTATTTATTTGTAGTATATACGTAGTATATTGTGTAGTATGTAAATATGACTACAGTGATTGTTTACAAAGAAATTTGAGAATGTGCTTACTCGGAAATTCTCCACCAATATATATATATATTCAATTTTGAATATACAAAAATTATAAGCAGTATAATATGTATTAAATTTCAAGTGTACAAATAATTTAACACTTCATGGTATGAAATTCATGAATAAAATTGTTGACTTTATTATTAAATTAGAATTTTGTGAGTGCATCTCAAAAAAGGCAGGGGAATTATATGCCAGGGGAGATCACCTGATAATTTGAATGAAATTTTTACCGAGTAAACGGTACCAACATTCACTGCTATACAAACTTTTTTAGTTTACACTACTACTTTCTTAAATGTCTATTACGTATTTGAATATGCGCTTATATCATCTGTGACAGTTAAATGTTTAGAGCCAGGGGAATTATCGTAGAAAAGGTAACTTAGCTTTCATAAGTGAAATGATGTTTGACACGTAAACAAAAATGTATTCTATGATCAACAAAGCAATTTTTTAGCGAAATAAACATATAATAACAATATTTACATGTGATAGGAATAGCTTATATTTTCAAAAGATTCAAATATAACATTTTTTATTATTATTGCTTTTTATCTATGAAAAAATATACATTTTTTTTATGATAACAGAGGGTCAAAGAAAATATTTTTTTTTCAACTATTCTGCTGAAATGTATGTACGGATGGAAAAAAATATTTTTTGATCTTTCAGAAGTATTAATTCATCTATCCTGTATCTCTACAACGTTTAAAAAAAATTTTATATATGATTACAGACAGGGGAGATTACTTTTTATACTTTCTAAGGGTCCCTACAAAAGCTACATTGAAATTAGCGATTAAAAAGTCAACGGATCATAAAGTTACAAGCTGAAAGTATATGAAAAATTTGTGGTTAATAATATTTGAACCTTGTATTGATAGTTTATTAAACGAGTACATGTGATTACCCGTTAGAATAGAATCACCCAAATAAGTTTAGAATATTCTGTCTATTATAATATCAATACAGATCCATCTAATGTGGGTTGGATTGTAATTTCACTTTAAAAAAGTTGGTGGCAAGTTTTATTATATAACGTAATATTGAGTTTTATAGTTTGAAAAGAAGTAGTCTGGTACGTATCATATAAAAGGATTCATCATAGAGTAAATCAAATATAAAACCGCTTATCCCTTGTTGAAAATGAGTACGTACTTGAAGTACCTACTTTGAGTACGTACTTCGAGTATGTACTTCAAGTATATACTTTACTTAAGTACGTACTATTTTAAAACATTTTAGTAGGTACATTTTTTTCAAAGTATATACTTTTTGAGTATATTTTGAAAAATAATATTTTTTATAGTATGTACTTTATTAGAAAATACGTATTTTTTCAAAGTATGTACTTTCAAAAACATTTCAGTCAGTACTTTTTTACAAGTATATACTTTTCAAAAAGTTCGTACCAAAGTGTTCCAAAAAAGATAACTTACTTTAGCTACAGTACATACTTCAATATGAAGGTATATACTTCGCATGAAAAAATATGTATAAAAAAGTTATAAGATATATACCCCTATATGAGTACATACTTTTATTAAAATATAGTACATTATAATTTGGTAATTTTCTTTCTAAAGGAAGATATAAAAATAAGGTGAGCATCAGCTATACGTAGATCAAAAGAGCGAACGAACTCAGAATATTATAACATTATATATTTGCCTCTATAAAATTTTGGTAGATGATTGCAGAGTTAAAAAAAATGCCGCTAAATAGTCAAAGAGAGAATTATTAGTTGATTCGAAAAATTTTTTCAGCCCTTACATTTTTAAATTTTACGTGGCGTTTTACTTAATTTTGCGATTCCTTATCCAAATTTCAGAGATGCAGATATATAAGATTATAATATCCCGTATTGTTTGCAGTTAAAAATTAGTACATACTTCAATTACTAAATTTGAATACGTACTTCAAGTATGTACTTCAAGTATATACACTTTAGCTTAAGTACGCATTTTTTTGTAATTTTTCAGTAGTTACTTTTTTGAAACATTTTAAAAAGTACTTTTTTGGAACATTTTAGTAGGTACTTTTTTGGAACATTGTGATAAGTACTTTTATAGAAAAGTATATACCAATGAATAAGTACATACTAAAGTGTTCCAAAAAAACTATTTACTCTAGCTACAGTATATGCTTCAATGCGAAGGTACACACTTCGTATAAAAAATTATGTATGAAAATGCTCTAAAAAATATATACTTTTATATATGTAAGTTCTTTTATTAAAATAGGGTATATACTTTTTAAGAAAGTATTCACTTTTAAAATAAAAATACACATAGAAATGTTTTAAAATGTGCATACTTTTAAAAACAGTACATATTGTTTAATAAAGAACATATTTAAAAAAATATTATCCATTAAACTATATTTAGAAAGTACATGATTTTCAATAATAGTACATTATTTACCTGGGGTGGAAAGGCTGGATTTACGAAACGAGAGGTTTACAGCCCGAGCCGAAGGTGAGGGCTGTATCGAATTTCGTAAAAAAGCCTTTACACCAGAGGTAAATAATGTAATTTATCTCATGAGAGCCGAAAATGAGCAAAGAAGTTGCGATTTTGAAGTTAGAATGAGATAAAAGTATATACTTTTCAAAAGAAAGTACCTACTGAAATGTTCCAATATAGTGCATACTTATGTAAAGTATATACTTAAAATATATACTTGAAGTACGTACTTATTGTCAACAGAGCCAACTTTTTTAAGCAAAATAACAGTACAATCTGAATTACATTTATAAGCATTGATACCATGTTCGAGGAATATATTGTGAAGCAGTATAAAAAGTATCAAAGCTTTGAGTACTATTATTTAAAAAAAAAAATAATCTAACTCGTATCACAAAACATTTTATTTAACATAGACTAAAAATGAAACTGGACATCAAGCTTTCCAACTAACTAACAAAACTTAAGAACCACATTAGCGCGTCTATTTTTAAAGTTTATGGTTAGGTTAAGATGTCGAATATAAAGGCATATCAGAAAATTAGATTATAATAAAAAATGAATTTTTAATTAAAATTTAAAGAATAGTAAATAAAAAAAATAATAAAGAAGAGTAGAGAAAGATCACAATTAAAGTTAAACTTTTTATACTATAAATACAAGTTTATTATAGATGTACGCACAAATTACACATTAGGATAAGTCCATATTGTGGTCAACTTATGGTGAAATTTGACAATGTAATTACACCGTACAAATATGGCCATATCTTGGTAGACACGCCATATTTTATGCTAAACTTTCTACCAGGGTCAATAAATTAAAAAACCTATATAGTCTGTGAACATATATTTTCTTTCAAAAAGCAATCTCAATACAATTTCTGAATATATTTTAATATAAGTAATAACTGACAAATACTTTCTACTTTCTTTTTTATAATAAAATTAAAATACTAAAATCAAATAAGACTATGACATGGTAAATTTATCATTTTTCTCACGCTAAAGTACTATATTTACATATCGTTTTTTTAAATGTTATAATATTAATATTAAAAATAATTTCAACAGTTATTTTTTGTAAATATATAGATATAAAATAAATTATTCATTTTTATTTTAATTAAACTGAATAACTATATTTGAAAACATCGAATATCAGCGTATACAGCACGATGTGTCGAATTTCTAGTACAATTTAATTATTCTTTAAAAATAATGACTCCAACATGAATACTGTTTTATGAGTCAAATCCACAAAAATAAACATAAAACACCATTAGATACTATTTTAACCAATGTATTTAATGAACTTTGTAATTAAAAATGACATTGAAAATCACTCAATGTCGGTAACAATTGAATAGCATAAAAATAGTTTAAACAAAGAAACCTAAATAATCGAATAAGAATTGTATTCAAATAAATACGAATGCAATTTTACTAATAATTAATTATACTACGATTCTACTATTATTTATGATTAAGGTTTTCAATTTGTTATAAACAAAGTAAAAAATCACAAAGGTGCATATAAATACACAAATCTAAACATATAACGATTACGAGAGAAAAGTAAACATTAACAAATACTTGAAAGATATATACATTCAATTCCATCATTCATCAGTTTAATTTCATTAAAAAGTCCATTCCGTCATTCCTTTCATCACGATTTAACAATCGTTTAACAATTAAAAATTTCGAGATTTTCGATTTTTGATTCAAGACTTCCAAGATGGCAGCAATCAATTTCAACATAGCGTGCTTAAAATTGGGATGCATTTTTTATACATGGATTTAAAAAATAAAACAGTGAATAAATATATACCTCTTGAATATCAGCTAAATGATCTGCATAAAAAAGTGCAGATTCAATCTAAATATCTCATCTTGTTGAAATTGGTTCAGGTGGTAATGGAGTATTTTCCAATTTTTCTTTATATTTTTCTGTACAAATTACAATTCCTAAAAATTTTTTTTATTGAAGACATCAATGTGTTGAGAAAAGGAAAATAAAGAAGAACTGCTTGTGGACGAAACATGTTAAATAAATAATGTTTTGATAAAATATTTTAAGATTTCTTCTAACTTTTAACATATATGAAGCAACATCTGTAACAAGGAAAAGAATCCTTTTTTCGTGTGATTTGTTAGGTTACAATAATTTTATATAAGAACTGACGAAATGAGCAATAGTCTCATTGCTGGTTTTCCCCAGGACTTTTGAAGAAAGCTATTTTGAAGAAAGGTATCGTCATTGTTTTTTTTGCAAAATTTGAAAGATAGTAGTGGTAATTTATAAATTAGATTCAAAATAATTGAGTATTAATTAATAAAAATGAAAGAAAAAAAACATTAGAATCAAATTTATAACTTGTCTACCAAGTTTATCTGTTGTTTTGTCGTCAAATATCCAAATGTAATGATTACCAATAACCAACCAGATATTTTCAATAATAGAATTGTAGCAAAAATTCGAATAAGTTTTTTGCAAAGTTGATTTATCTGGTATCTATTCATGTGTATTTTTAGCCAGAAAATTTTTCCATATCTTATTGTCAAGATAACGCCAGGACATCTTAACAATAATCATAGCCTTGCATAAATAATAATAAAAATTATTCAGATCTTTCATTTTATTAATTAATTAGAATATGCTAACAAAAAACTTACCAATTATTTAGATTCATGTATATATGAATCAGATAAAGGAAAGCATCTTGTTAATTGTTCATGTATGGATCTCTCTCTTTTTCATCATTTGGCTGTATTCTCTATACGTGCATGCGCGCCGCTTATAGATGTTTAACATATTGCGACAATTCACGTCATAATAATTTATGAACGATAGTTTTCGTTTTCTTGATATTTTTAATACTTCATTGAAATATTTTTATGATTTGGTCGATTTTCTATGTATTATTATGCGTGAAAGATATTTCTAAGTATTGAATATATTTATAAAGAGTAATTAAGATGCATGATTACGATATGAATACTTTTTTTAACAGTATAATAAACTGCGAGATTTCTTGTGTTAATACTTTTTTACTCAGTTAAAAATGTTGCATTTACTTTCTGCTGAAGCAAAAGCAGTTAAACTTAACTTCATTCTTTTTCGTTTCATACTATACACGGAAAATGATAAAAATTTCATATTTTTTCATAAAATAGAATCCTTTGCTCATTCTTAAATCTATTGAGCTCAACTTTTACTTTCGTATAAAAATATTTAATTTATTAATTATAATATTAATTTAGATTAGGCAAGAACAGACCTACACAGCCGATTCTTAAGATTGAATCCGATTCTTGCTGCAAGATAGTCTTTATCGATCGTTTGGGAACTTACGTATATATACTCGCTTATATACATACTAATATTTTTAGTAATCATTGTTATTTTTATATTTAACGCTTTTATTTAATTTGACTATGTCTGAATATGTCCTCAAATCTTGTACTTGAAAATTAAGATACTTCTAATAGACATAGGAAGCTGAAATTTTAACAGTATATGTATTTTAGATGACATGATTTTGTAGTTTGTTTTAAAAAAGAGATTTAGTAATGAAAAAATAATGAAAGGACTGAAAAACTAGTAATGGAAATGACAAATCAAATAAATATAGTAATTACTTATAGTAAGAAAAATCAAATTAAAAAATTATATTGAAAATAGTACTTATCACATATGTGTTTTGGAAGTTGATCATATTAAATTTACAATGGCAGTTGAATTAAGATGATACCGATCACTAAGTTACAATTAGCATCTCGCATGAAAAAATGTATTATATCCGTCAGGTAGAATACAAAAAAAGAAGAGACCCGTATTTTTTTGTTTTCCAAAATATGATAAATTGCAAAAGTTATAGCTCGTATAAGTTAGTACAATTTTGATATATATATAGATATAGCGCCATAATAAATGACGTTACGAAAGCAAATACTTTCGTGACGTCACACAGTTTCAACTGCTTCTATCTCTTTGAGTTTTAATTTTCATGAAAAAAGAAAAAATACGTGTCCTTTATTTTTTTCTTTTTCTAAATGACGGATATAATGGATTAAATAAAAAATTTTCATGCAACATCCCAATTATGCAGAATCGACTATTGAGTTACTATCATGCCGAATTGACTGGTGAGTTACAATTATGCTGAATTGACGGTTGTATTACGATTATACTGAATCGCTAGTGAGTTGAAATTGTGACGCATTGGTATCTTAGATACGAATATACCGATCGGAGGCGTCGATATCATACATTATATATAATAAAAGATTTCCGCCACTGCAGCTGTCAGGCTCTCAAAATGTGCCCTTCTTAACTCTCCCTCAACTCTCCCTCAAATCCCTCTCAACTACCCCTCATTTCTCTATATTATGAAGTATTTTTGCCTCTTGTGGGCTGCGACCCGATATACATGATATAGTACTTTTGCTCCTTGAGGGCTGCAATTCGAAATACATGATATAAAATTAGGAACAGCTAAAAAGTAATTGATTTTAACTAAAAGTAACTTAATCAGTAGCCCGTAACTTTAATATAAAACTTTCTTACAATAAATGTCAAGCATTTTAAATAAAAAAAAATAAGAAAAATCATTTTATAATTTTTAAAATCATGATGCAATATTTTATTACATTTCACAAAATTATGACAGGTTACACTCATACTGATGAAACAGTAAAATCATCTTACATAAATTTCTCAAAAATGTATAATACCACAACAAATTTTGTGCTTAAGTTAAAAATTTTTGGTCGATGTTGATATTTATTCTTAGATAACTTTCATTACTCATATCAAAAATACTATGAAAAAGGATAGAATCAGTGAAAAACAAAAAACTGATACTGTTGAAAGTATAAGTGAATGCAGAATTGGAAAACATCGAAAAAACAATGTAATTAATAATATGAAAGAGGATGAGATTGTTAAAAAACGAAAAAGTAATACTGTTGAAAATATAAATGAATACAGAATTGAAAAAGCAATGTAATTTATAGCATGCGAAAAGATAGCGAAAAAGAGATATTGCTGATTATATAATGCCAGAAAGACAGAGGAGGGAAAAAGGAAGCAAAGAAGTATTTCCGATCTCTCTGTTAAGCCCAGCAGTAAGAGGAATAGGCAAGGATCTAACCTTGCCAGGGTAGAAGGTACGTCTTACTCTGCGATCTTCACCAAGCTGCCAAGAATATTAGTGACCTTTGGAGAACAGGCTGGCTAAAGGATGGAGTTGGTGGCCTTCGACCTACTCAAGGGGACGGTCATAGATGGAATCGTGGGCATACCGGAAGATAGGTTTGTCGTTAAAAAGGATACGTTACTAAGAGAAGGGGTAGCGACTTCCATCTGTAACGATGAAGAGTCAGAAAAGTGGCATCGAAAGGCAGTACCGTCAGTTGTGCTCCAAAAAGGAACCCAGGCGACACTTGTCTATCCTAAGGAATTAGTCAAGAAAGTAAAAGTGATGGTGCTGGTACCACCACCTGAAAGAGAAGCCACCCAACTGGTCACATTTTTGGGGTGATACAACCCGGAGATAGACACATCGAGGTGGAGAATACTTAATAGTTTAGAGCGAGGCCCAAGCTGCTTTCTAATTTTGGAAATAGATGAAAGTTTGTCAGATAAGTTTAAAGCTAGGAGAGGTGGGGCCTTCTTGGGAACGGGAGAGGTCACTTTTCGGTGGGTGTTTAGAGACCTGGGAGGTGAGGGAGTAGAAGGAAGGAAGGATGATGGGTTTCTGGAGCAGCACTAAAAATAACTGACTCGTAAACAAATGTTTTCCAAATTAACTTGCAACACAGAAAGTGCCTTGGTGATTTTAACCAGGTGCATGTCTGTGAGGCACACATGCCCAGCTATGGCTTTGGCCATAGCCTGATACAAGAACCGTGAATTGTTAAAAATTGTATTAGGGGTCTAACAGAGGCGGGTAGTATCTACGCAAGCAAGGATCATGAGGCGCAAAGGGGTTGTGTGATCATTAAAAGTTTGGAGGCCAATTATGCAGGAGTTCTCTACAAGAGACCTAGCAGTTGCTAGAGTTCATAGTAGTGATGGTATGAACAGTAGCAGAGAGTTCATAGTAGCTTCTGCCTACAGCGCACACGACAGGGGATCTTCCCCTAAGAAACTAAAGGTAGAAGTAAGGTACTGTTGAAGGAAGGACCTTGGGCTATTAATAGGATATGATGCCAATGCACACAATGAGGTGTAGGGCAGTGCGGACACAAATAGGCGAGGCGAGAAATTATTAGACTTCCTGATTGAGGAAAATCTGCTTCTGCTAAGCCTTTGTAATGTCTAGCAGAAGTGAGGTACTGGATATCACCTTATGCAATGGGCGAATAGCAGACTTCATGCAGGACTGAAGAGTCTCTAATGCGCCCTCTATTTCCGATCATAGAAATATTAGGGTCACGATGAGAGGAAAGAAACCTCACGTGACATGGCATAGGGACCCCAAGAAAACAAACTGGGAAGGTTATCGGCTACCCGTCGTGGTAAGCTCAAATGGAATGCTGAGCTGAAAGCAAGACGTAAGAGGGCAGGGAAGCTCTTTAATAGAACAAGGAAGAAAAATACCGAAGAACATTGGTGTGCCTATAAGAAAAGTCAGCGAACATACAAAAAGCTTATACAGGAAGTTGAAAACAACTTTCGGAAGCAGTGGTGCTTAGACACCAGCACAATGAGTGACACAGCGAGGTTCTATAAGGTGCTTGCAGTTACACTAGGAGTTGAACTTAGGTTCATTAAGAGGCGTGATGTGAGTTTTACTAAAATCCAAAGGGAAAAATGCACCTGCTGATGGAAACCAACTTTCTTGATTTCAACTTGGAATCAATCAGTTAACGGGCTCATTTAGGGGATGTATAGCCTTTTAATATATTATTATATTATATTTATATATTATTATATTATGGCGTATAGCCTTGTACTATACGCCTAAACAATGACTCAAAAGGAGAGTTATCATCATTCCTAAACCAGGAAAGAAAAGCTATACAAAGATTAAAGATCTTGGGCCAATTAATCTTACGTTTTTCTTGTTAAAGATGTTGAAGAAGGTGGCTGATGGATACGTGAAAGAAAGGCCATTAACCTTTAGAGGACCGGTATTTGAGATTTGTGATCGCTCTAAGAAAGTGGTCCAAAAAGGTATCTGATATCACTAATTGACTTTGGGGTAAAGGTCGATCAGGGGTCACGCCACTATAGTGGTTTTCCGGTCCTCTTAAGGTTAAGGCTATATCCACTTCACAAGGAACAACACACTTACCGGAAAGGCAAGTCGGTAGAAACAGCACTCCTATCGGTTGTAGACTTCATAGAAGGTCAAATCGAGCTTAAAGGGGTGTATATAGGGGTGTTTCTGGATGTAAAGGAGGCTTTCAACTGCACATCCAGAATAGCAATTCGGAGAGGTGCCGAAGAGCACGGTATTCCTGGAAGCATCATTGACTAGTTTATGAGCTCCCTAGAAAATAGAGAGTTGTATAAATCCTGAATGGAAAACACGATTAGTGGGTCGTCTTTAAGGTAGGGTTCTCTTCCCTCTGTTATGGAGCCTGTTTGTATACGGCCTACAGCGGGTTCTCAATGGGATGGGTATCAAAGAAATAGGATATGCAGATGATATTACTTTCCTGGCTAGGGAAGCCTTCGAGGAAGTACTGGAGCTATACAGAGGGCCCTCGGGAAATTGGAAGAGTGATCTAAGGAGAGATCACTACGCATTCAGGAAGATAAAATGATGGTGGTGGTCTTTACTAGACGATATAAGATAAGATCACTGGAGAAAATAAAATTGGGTAACATGAGGATACCTTTTTTTAGAACACACTTAGTATCTTGGTGTGTTTTCGGATCAAAAGATGTCATGGAAGAAGCATCTGAAAGAGAAATGTAAAAAGGCTATCACTACATTCTGATAATGTAAATGGACGTTTGAAGCTAGATGGGGACTGGGTCTAAGACAGCTGCACTGGATCTACTCTGCCAGCATTACACCGAGGTTATCCTATACTTCGATTGCCTGGTGAAACAGAACATCAAGAAAAGGAGATTGCAAATGGCTGGATGCAGGCGCTGTTTTTCAGAGGCATTACTGTCACGACAAGAAGTACGCCTTGTGCCGCAATCAGATTCATGCTAGGCATCTCAACTCTAGAACTGTACATCAGAACGAAAGCAATGAAAACAGTCTATTGGCTTGGCTGTATAGAAGAATGGGATACAAACAGCAATAGACACAAAACGCTGTTTAGAGAAGCAGTAAAGGAGTTTTGAAAAGAACCACAGAATAGGATTTTGCCCCTAAATATTAGAGATGGTCGATACAAGGTTTATATTCCTGAGAGAAAAACGTAGGAGGAACATAGACCCAAACATAATGAAATCTGGTTCACAGATGGGTCTAAGACAAAGAAAGGGGTGGGAGCTGGTTTCTGTGGACCAAGCTATCAGGGCAGCTACTGCCTACGCCTCGAAAACTAGAACTCGTTTTTTCAGGCAGAAGTGCTTGCCATCAAAATATGCACGGAAACGCTTAATGATGGTGACATAAAAGGAGTAATCATATAAATTTTTTCGGATAACCAAGTGGCTCTGAAAGCTATTGGGAAAGTTAGTACTAGTTCGAAATTGGTGGTCAAAACAATGTCCATGCCAAAAGAACTTAGTAAGGCGAATAATCTCAATTTAACCTGGATCCCGGGACATTCTGGATGGAATGGAAATAGGAAAGCGGACGCACCAGTCAAAGAAGGGTGCAAAAGATAAGGCCCCATTGGGCAGTTAGTGAGCATGCCTTTTGAGTAGGGAAAAAAAACGCTGCCAAGTGCTTTGGCGGAATGCTTTCTCATAGAGTTCTTTGAGTTTCATTAATTTTTTTATATTTATTTAAATGTGATTTTAATATTAAAAAATTGTCTAACATTAATATTTACTCATATTGTACTTTATAAATTTCGAACATATATGCTAGCTGTTTGCTTTTTCAACATTTATAATTTATTTTAAATCATCAAGTAATACAAAAAAAGTTGTTCTATTGAAAAAATGATATAATGTAGTAATAAAAAGAATGATGACAACAAAATTTCTAATCTTTATAAAATGCAATCATATTTATATATAAATACAGTTCATGTTTATGGCTCTATAAAAAAAACTACTCTATGAATACCAATTTTCAATAGCTTCCCGTCTAGTTATACAAAAACATAGATGGTGTACAAAATTTGAAGCAAATCCATCGAGTAATTTTCGAGATCTAACTGGTTAAATAAATAACATTTTCTTTTCAAAATTTCTTTTTCAAAATTTTAAAAATGCTCTAAAATTAAAACTACGCTATGAAAATCAATTTTTGAAAATTTCCCTTCTTTTGGCAGTCGCAAATAATTTCCCTGCAATTTTTAGAACAAATCTATCGAGTACTTTACGTAGAATAAAAAAAAATAAGAAAAGAAGAATCAAAATTTTTTTTTAAATCTTTAAAATTCTCTAAAATTGTAACCACACTAAGAAAATTAGTTTCTAAAAGCTTATTTTTTTCAGACAATAGCGAATTAATTGTATGAAAATTTTGGAGAAAATTTATAGTATGGTTAACGCAAAAAAGAAAATAAATGAAAAATAAAAATTTTTTTGAAAATTTTCAAAGTGCTCTAAAATTAAAACTGTGCTGAGAAAATTAGTATTCCAAAGCTTGTTTTCTTCAGACAGTAGCGAATAAATTGCATACAAATTTTGGAGCAAATCTATCAAATGGTTTTCGTAAAATAGAAAAAAATTAAAAATAAAAATTTTTTAAAAAATTTTAAAAATGCTCTAAAATTAAAAGTGCGCTAAGAAAATTAGTTTACAAAATTTTTAATAATTTTGGCAGTCGAAATAAAGTTCCATACAAATTTTCGAACAAATTCTTCGAGTAGTTTACGTAAAATACAAAAAAAATGAAAAATCGAAATTTTTTAAAAATTCTTAAAATGATTCTAAAAAAAAACTGCGCTAAGAAAACCAATTCCCAATAGCTTCCGCACCAGTTCATCAAAAAATTGAATTGTATGGAAAATTTGAAGTAAATCCATCGAGTAGTTTTTAAGATTTTATTGGCTTAATAAATAGAAACATTTTTTTCAAAAATTTCAAAATGCTCTAAAATTAAAACTGAGCTAAGAAAATCAGTTTTTAAAAATTTATTTCATCCGGGCAATCAGAAATAAATTCCATGCAAATTTTGAAGCAAATTCATCGAGTAGTAAACAAAAAAAACCAAAAAACGAAAAATCGAATTTTTTTTTTTTTTTTAAAAACTTTAAAATGAAAACTACGCTGGAAGAACCAAATTATCAATAGCTTCCCAGCAAGTTAGTCACAAAACTAAATTCCATGCAAAATTAGAAGCAAATCCATCGAGTAGTTCTCGAGATACAGTTTACTAACTGAATTCATACATCCACACACACACACACACACACATACATACAGACATTTTCTGGAAACCACTTTTTTCGACTCACCGAGTTCAAATATGTGCAAATTAATGAAAAAATAGAAAAAAATTTTTTTTACCGATACAATGCTTTCTCTATGAGAAAGCAATAAGATAGTTAAATTCGTAAAGGACCTCTGCACGAGGGAGTGGCACTCTACTAAAGGCTGCAAAAAGGCCAAGAACCTTATGGAGAACAGTGAGGGTGGGTGGAATAATAAATTGTTTGCTCTAAGTAGGTGGAAACTCCGAACTATTGTTGAAACAGTAACTGGGCACTACAACTTGAAAGGTTTTCAGCACAAGATAGGAAGAGTAGAATCTCCTCTATGTGTTAGATTCTATGAAGACAAGGAGGAAACACTAATTCATCTGCTATGTGAGTGTCCAGCGTTAGCGGGTGCTAGGCTTAAGTGGTTTGCGAAAGGGATAATGATTGCGGAAAAATCAGAGAATACAGCATCAGGTGCATTTCAGGCTACTGTGAAGCAGTGGACTTTCCTCGGTGATGAGGATGCATATAGGAACGATATACAATGGCAACAGCTAAGTGCACTACATCGTAAGGTCCCTCCGATGATCAATGCTATTCTCTATCATCTCTACGTTTCAGAAATAAATTTTTTTCAAGCAAAGAATAAGTAGTGTTATTTATGTATAAGTAGAAAGTGACCTCCCCAGTTATTCATTAAAATGAGTTTTACCACATCCCTGGTAGAAAATTAGCCAGTTCGACTAGTCGGCTTATTAACAGTTAGCTAGATTTATTAACTGAACGAATAAGCAGTTCATCTCACTGCTGGAAACCCGTTAAGTAAAATTTCATTTTTCAAAACAAAACTAGGAAATTAATATTTTCAATTATAAATACATTGAATGTATGTAACAAAATTTTTCATACACATCTACGACTTGGTACCAAGGCATATATTAAGGTTGGCTATACAGCACAGCACTCAGCTGGCCGTCAAATTTGGAAGTTAAGTATTTATTAAATAAACTAAATACGATTTACTCGAAAAAGTGCTAAAAACGTCTAATAATAGAATGAATACGATTCAAGTATTAAAATGTAATAAAAGTATACTAACTTGTAAAAGTAATAATAATAAAAAACAAATACAAAGTGATTTTGTAATAAATGAAAAAAAAACATAAAATGTTCAAGAATAGTTTAATTTTGACAGTAAAGTATTAAATGATTCTGTAGAAAATATTCAAGTGTTGGAATGTTTGTGTGAAAGTAGTGATAACAATAAATTTAGTAATTTTACTAAAAATCTTCATGCATAAGTAAAGGGTTATGATCAAAATGAATATTTTGAGGAAATAAAAGAAATAAAAAACTGGATTATTGACAGTAAAGACCCCCATGTACATGAATGTGCCATAGAATGAATGTTTTGTTAAAAAAAATATTTTCAATAACTGACGTAATTTTTTTATCAATGCATGCTTTAATATGAATCTTCTTGCTTGTTCATTCAGTAAAAACTAAATCAAATTGATAGCTTTGCATTGAATGTTATTCATTTATACTTTATCCATTATCTGTACATATGTGATTCTTGTATTGAATGTAAGATTCAGATTTAAATTAAGTTATCTTGTTAAGAGATTATATGTATTGAAAATTATTGAACGATGTAAAAATTATGCGTATAAAATATAATATTATTGCATAATTATGATTTAAACATAAGAATTTGATTAAATAATAATAATAAACATATTTCAATTTTATCATTGAATTTCTAAATTTTATTTGCATTTGAATTGAGCTTGTTGTTCATAAGCTGTAAATAGAGTACGTAACTACTTAACCTGTTGCCTGCGGGGGTGGTCGATTTATCGACCAGCAGTCAGGGTGGGGACTCTACCTGAAAAATCCAATGATCTCATGTATACATTTTGCACTTTATAAAAGGTCGTTTAGTACTAAAATTTTCCCGCAGTCTAAAGGTTAAATAACATAATAATACTTCAAAATTGAAAATAAAACATAATTTAATTTTAACCTATTCAAATTAAGAAAAAAATGAAAACTTAATAAAAAAAATATAATTGTAAATCATTTCAAATTTTTTATACGTTTGTTGTTTGTTTGACAATTAGATCAAAAACATTTATTTATTTCATAGAAATTATCAACTACACAGATTTCTTAGCCTAACTTTTTCCAAAGCTAACAAAAATAATCAGCGATAACAAATAATCAACTCAATTTTACAAGAAATATCATTATTCATTTAACGCATAATTTTTATTACTATTTTTCGGTCAAATAATTAAATGAAGAAAGACTAAATTTCGATATTGATAATGATAAATTAAATTTCTTATCTAAATTCTATTAAATTGTCTTTAAGAAGAAGTAATGTGTTATATAATTTTTAAACAATTATTCTTCCAATATAATTTTAAAATTTATAAAAATTTTTTCCACACTCAGGGAGCAAAATTTATATTTCTATGTGGAATGTCAGAGAGCAAAATAGCTCTGATTCACCTTAAGGAGCAAAATAATTATTATTGCAAAGGACGCTACTTTTGCTTTCGGCCACAAAAAAATAAGCCGACTATGAAGAAATGAAATTTAATATACATCCAACAATTAATTTATTGAATAATAATCGTATATTTTATATAGCAAATAATTTTACATTAAAACTTAACAGAATTTTCAATTCACTATTGTTGCCCATCTTGTGTGAACAACATTTAAATACTGCACGTTAAATATATTTATGCAAACATTAGTTTGCATTTAAATATCTAACAAAATTTAATTATTATTAGATTATGAAATAAAATCGAAAATATAAATATAAAGATAAGAAAATTTCTATATAAGAATAAATTGTAGATATTAATGATTAATAAAAGTAACGCGGAACTCGCGACATAAACAAAGAATTTGTTGAAAGTCAATTCTTTGTTGTTCGATTTATTACGTGGAGAAAGAATGACAAAAGAATCGAACAAAGAATTTACTTTTAAACCACATTCTTTGTTTATTGCATGCGTCCCGCGTTATTTTTATTAAACATTATTATTTACTATTTTTTTAATACGTATAGACTGCGGAGCGAAATCTTGTATCTCGACGTCTGGAATGCTCAGCACAGAGTTGATTTTTGCTCAGCTTCGTATTAAGAGTTTTCAAGCTTTTTTAAAATTATCATCATTCGATATACGATTAAATTAGATGGATTTTAGATATATGATTTACCATTATCCTTGGATGGACCATAATCTAATTTTGACGTATTTTAAGTAATAATTCAAATCGATTCAAAACAGTGTTTTAAAAAGCCTTATTCTCTTCTTTATCTTTCTCTCTCTTAGGTGTAAGTAGCGACAACACGCACGGTTTTTGCTCTTTGCTTTTCTCGTTATTAATTTTGATTTTTTCACTTCCTCAAGTAAATATTTTTGCAAGAGGTCATCCATTACTGGGTCCTGAAGCCTTGGTTGCAATTTGCCTGCAGTTTTGCTTACATTTTCGGACTCGGGACAACTTTTCCTGCTGTGTTTGCACGGCTAAGTCTGTTTACTGCTTTGCTGCTGGCGCTGCTTGGACAATTTAGCTATGTAAAGAGAAGTGGATTTTCGTGTTCCTTGGTGCAGTGTTGTGTGGTGGTTGGCTTAGTTGCTGCTTGTGAAATGTAATTTTATTTTGGCTATTTGTGTTATCATATGATTTTGCTATCTCTAATCTAAAAACATTATTTTCTAACCTAAATTGCTGCCGATATAGTAGAATCTATAATTTATTACTAATTGTTGTTGTTACTGGATAGATAAATTATCTATTGCTAAATGGTGATTCATTATGTTGGATATGCAATTGGCTCTGTATATATGTTTCTGCTAACTTTTGCACTTTTGACTTTTGTCTAAGATATGATTGCAGTGGTATTAAGGCTTTCTTTACTGTCCTTTATTTACTCGTGTGTAAGCTTTTTTGTTTGATTATTGCTACATTGGTGGTGTACAGAACCATATTAGGGCCGCTATACATTAGTTAGTCTCGCTACATAACTCTTATAATATTTCTGAGTTTAAAGTTATTTTCCACTATTGTTGTAGACTCAGTTATGCCAGATCAGTGTAGTGTATGTTCTAAATTTTTTACTTATACTTCTAAACCATTGGTATGCGCACAGTATAAAGGTTCCTTTTACAACGGCTGTGGTAAACTTAATTCAGTTAGAGAAGGAAAAAAGATAAAACTATTCAATATTTGTATAGCAGCGTATAATTTGAATTACCTACACTCTTGCATGAATTTAATGAGCTCCACATCCAATATTTATTATTTTTATTACTCTTAAAGACCTAATCCGCCACTAACTGAGTTGCAGCTTAATGAGATGCTGTCAGTTATTTTTTCTAAACTGAATAAGTTAAACAAGCTTGACGTTATAGATAAGAAGATTACCACTATTGGCACTCAAGTAATTGCACTGGATGGTAGATTTACTGCTTTGGAAACTCAAGTTATTACTCTATCTACTTCTTTGGAGGAGCGCATTAGTGCTAATAAAGCTAAACTTAATCTGGTTTGTCTAGAACATCAACAATTATCAGCTATCATAGAGTGCTAATGGCCTAAAAGAATGAGAAGAAATGAAAAGTCTACATACCAGAAGACAAAGATATATAACTGCAAGTTATATATATATCGCCCATTCTCTGCCCAGTTGCAGGACGAAAAATTTTTTTTCGCTGAAAATTGGTAAAATGGTTCTTTTCCATATTATAGACCACTCAGAATTTTTATAAATCTTTTTAGTGCATGTTTTCAGAGCTACAAAGCTTCAAAGTTGGGCTAAAACCATATTTTTGATATTTTTGACTAAATTTAGGCTTAAATTACTCAGTTGGGCTGCGTTTTAAGAATATATTACTAACAAACTTTTTTGTTCAAAATATTCCAAATTTTGAGAAAAAAGTAATTCATGAGTGCTAATGTAGTCACCCGCTGAGCTAAAGTCATTTAAAACATTGAAATACCACTTTTCAAGGTTTTGAACCATGATCCCATGTCTAAAAAAACTCATCAAAGCAGGTAATATATGTATAAATATGGCCTTAAAATTTCAAAGTGGACATCCTTGGCGATCTCTTGAAAAAATAAATATGTAATTAAAAATAATGAAATATGTGATTTTTAGACAAATTTCTGTTTTAAACTTGAAATTATTTCAAAATAACTTGCAAAATGATACTACGCAAGTTATATTAAAATTAGTTGATTCACTTTTTTTTAATAGAATTAAACACTCAATTTCAGAATTATCAAATCTGTGTTGGTGTGAAGTGGGATAAAAGTTGAAAAAGAATAAATTGACTTCATGTGTCTATTTATGAAATCATTGTATCAATGATAAGTTGAAAAAATCTTATAATTGTTTAAGAAAGTGCATTTCCATGTTTTTAGTATACATTTATTGTAATTAAAGTGAAAATAATTTTGAAGAATGTTATGGATGAACGTAGAAGTGATAAATATATTTTACGGGGATTTCGACTAGTACAACCTCAAAAAATATGGTTTATCAATATATCCAAAACTGACATGAGTTTAATCGTATATCACTGTCAATGAAAATGAATTAATTTATTATTAATATTTACCAATGTCTGTGACATGCTGATTTTAATTATTTGTTCAAATGGCTCCTAACTTTTTATACATGATAACATGATTAGATAAATTCAAATCAAAATGAAAATCAATTTTTATAGAATGATAATATTATTTACCAATGTGAATATAATAAGCTACTCTAAAAAAATACAGCAAGAATTAGAATCAATCATTTTCTAAAACTTAACTTAAGAATATAGATGAATAGGTACTTCAATTTCAACAAGATTCGAGAAATAAAATTCAAGTCGGTGTCTATCATCTACTAAGTCTATAAAAGAATATGATCATTTACCTGTTATTCACATTTATATTTTTCATCTGTACTGTTATAAATAGAATGCTCACTCACCCTGAATCACACTATTTATAACTTGTAATAAAGAAAAAGTTATTACAAATTATCAACCATTATTTCAAACAAAATTGTCAGGATATACATTCATACATGTTTTAATGTACCCGGTTGAAAAAATTCATATGAATTTTGATATGAATTTTTAATCTTTTTTTTTATATGAATTTTTTATATATTCAATATATATTTTTGTTTCATTTTTTTACATTCAAAAATTCATATGAAAAATTCAAATGAATAATAATCATGGTGATCATCTCATTTTTTTTATGGGAAAAGTATGGAAAAACTTCAAAATCCAACCTGCAATTTTTTATATGAATTCATGTAAAAATTGATATGAATTTTTTCAACCGGGTACTTTAAAACATGTATGAATGTATATCCTGACAAATTTGTTTGAAATAATGGTTGATATTTTGTAATAACTTTTTTTTCATTACAAGTTATAAGTAGTGTGATTCAGGGTGAGTGAGCATTCTATTTATAACAGTACAAATGAATAATATAAATGTGAATAACAGGTAAATGATCATATTCTTTTATGGACTTAGCGGATGATAGACACTGACTTGAATTTTATTTCTCGACTCTTGTTGAAATTTAAGTACCTATTGATCTATATTCTTAATGGGATGTCGGAGCTGCAGCAATCAAGTTTTGCTTTTTTTATTTTATCAATATCTTTTTAAATTCATAAATTAAACAAATATAATGACTTGTCCGCACTAAAGCTATATTAATACAATAATTTTTGTTAAAATAAAAAATGATTTGGACTTGTTATTTTTTTATGAGCTTGGGTTAGAAATTAGGTATCAAACTCGACAAACCTAACCTTAAAATATGATACATTGAAAGTTTTTATTATAACTTTGTATGTATAATATTTTGGTGGATTTCTTGAGTTGTCCGCACTAGAGCTTAATCTTACAAATTTAGCAAAGAAACTCGATTAAACGCATTGTTTACTCATAAGTTAGGATTGAAAATATTACTAGAATGCGGGCAGCTTTGTCATTCACATTGGTAAATAATATTCTCATTTTATGAAAATTGATTTTCATTTTAATTTGAATTTATCCAATGATGTGACAGTAATAATTGAATCCAATCATGCATAAAAACTTAGGAGCCATTTGAACAAATAATTAAAATCAGCATGTCACAGACATTGGTAAATATTAATAATAAATTAATTCATTTTTATTGACAGTGATATACGATTAAACTCATGTCAGGTTTTGGATATATTGATAAACCATATTTTTTGAGGTTGTGCTAGTCGAAATTCCCGTAAAATATATTTATCACTTTTACGTTCATCCATAACATTCTTCAAAACTATTTTCACTTTAATTACAATAAATGTATACTAAAAACATGGAAATGCACTTTCTTAAACAATTATAAGATTTTTTCAACTTATCATTGATACAATGATTTCATAAATAGACACATGAAGTCAATTTATTCTTTTTCAACTTTTATCCCACTTCACACCAACACAGATTTGATAATTCTGAAATTGAGTGTTTAATTCTATTAAAAAAAAGTGAATCAACTAATTTTAATATAACTTGCGTAGTATCATTTTGCAAGTTATTTTGAAATAATTTCAAGTTTAAAACAGAAATTTGTCTAAAAATCACATATTTCATTATTTTTAATTACATATTTATTTTTTCAAGAGATCGCCAAGGATGTCCACTTTGAAATTTTAAGGCCATATTTATACATATATTACCTGCTTTGATGAGTTTTTTTAGACATGGGATCATGGTTCAAAACCTTGAAAAGTGGTATTTCAATGTTTTAAATGACTTTAGCTCAGCGGGTGACTACATTAGCACTCATGAATTACTTTTTTCTCAAAATTTGGAATATTTTGAACAAAAAAGTTTGTTAGTAATATATTCTTAAAACGCAGCCCAACTGAGTAATTTAAGCCTAAATTTAGTCAAAAATATCAAAAATATGGTTTTAGCCCAACTTTGAAGCTTTGTAGCTCTGAAAACATGTACTAAAAAGATTTATAAAAATTCTGAGTGGTCTATAATATGGAAAAGAACCATTTTACCAATTTTCAGCGAAAAAAAATTTTTCATCCTTCTATTTGGCAGAGAATGGGCGATATATAATGTAGGTTGGTCAGTGTGACCAGGCACAAAGATCGTTGGAGCTAGACTGTTCTACTAGCAAATGACTTGCTCGCTGCTACTTATTCCTCTGACTTGACGCCTGCGCAGAGACGTTCTCATGTATACGCTGACATGTCTTAGTGCGCTTGCAGTGACATATTAATGTATATACTATGTGTGTGTCCCCACATCAATCTCTCTCCCAAATAAAAATGTTGTGTGGGTAATTTTATATTTCATTATAAGTACAAAAAATATTTGTTGTATTGCACTCATTTATTTATCACGCGTTATGATTATTATCACACTAGAGGTCAACATTACTCTGTTTGCAGTTAATGACATTAAAATTTACAGTAAGTATTTTACAAGATTAATAACTCATTTCGTTTATTCATAAATATACAGCGTGTCGAAAAAGTAACGATACACCTAAGAAATTACCAAAGTTGATAATTTTTTCAATCAGATAAAGGTCGCTCTTGAACTACCTTTTTACGAGGTATCCGATGGTGACCTTGGATTTGACCTTGAACCTCATTTTCAAGGTTATTTTGAGGTAACCTAATTTTTTAAAATGGGAACCCCTACTTTTTATAGCGGAATCGAAAAGGGCGGAAAATTTTACGTTAATACATGTCTGGACGTAAAATTTTCCGCTCTTTTCGATTCTGCTGATCTTCAAGTTGAATCTGCAAAATCAACGGGAACCTAATTTTCAGCCATGCATTTATATGTTTTTGAGGTTGCTGAATTTGAATCTAGAATCAGTTTGACCCTTCAACGTCGGGGTCAAGGTCACCTTAAGGTCAAATCTGCAAAATCAATGGAAACAATATTTATAGTAGTACATTCTCATGGTTATTGGATCATTGAATCTGAATCTGGAGTCAGTTTAATTTTGCAAGGTCAAGTTTCAAATTATCTCAAGATCAAATTTGGAAAAGTAACAGCAACCCAATTTCAAGTCGTGCATTCTTATGCTTTTGAGGTTGCTTAATCTAAATATGAAGACAATCTCACGCCGCAAGGTCAGGGTCGTAGTCATCTGAAAGTTAAATCTGTTAAATTAATGAAAACATCATTATTAGATGTGCATTATTATGTTTTCGAGGTCGCTGAATCTGAACCTGAAGTCAGTTTGACTTTACTAAACAAGGGTTGAGGAAAACAGAAATGTAATGGTAACCTAATTTCCAGTAGCACATTCTCATATTTTCAAGGTAGAGGAACATGAATCTAAAATCAGTTTGACCCTCCAAGGTCAGGATCGAGATCACCTTAAGGTTTTTTGGGTCACTGAATCTGAATATGGAGTCAGTTTGATTTCGCCAAATCAGGTTCAAGATTATCTCAAAGTCGAATTTGAAAAAGTAACGACAACCCAATCTCTATTAGTGCATTCTTATGTAGTTTTACCCTCCATGGTCAGGGTCAAGGTCATCTTAAAGTCAAATGTGCAAAATTAGCAAAAAAAAAATTTTATAGCAGTGTATTCTCATAAATCTGAATCTTGAGTCAGTCTAACCTAACAAGGCCAGGGTCAAAGTCATCTCAAGGTTAAATCTGCAAAATAAACAGAAACCATATTTTTATTAGTGCATTTATATGGTTTTTGGGTCGCTGAATCTGAATCTGAAGTAAGTTAGACTTCGCAAGGACAAGATCAAGATTATCTGAAGGACAAATCTGGAAAAGTAAGAGCGACCCAATTTCTAGTAGTGCCTTCTTATGTTTTAGAATCAGTTTAACACTCTAAGTTCTGGGTCAAGGTAACTTTAAGGTCAAATTTGCATAATTAGCAAAAACCAAATTTTAAAGCAGTCACAAAATTTGAATCTCAAGTCCGTCTGACCTTACAAGTTCAGGGTTGAAGTCACCTTAAGGTCAAATCTGCAAAATCTTTAGAAACCATATTTTTAGCAGTGTATTCTTTTGTTTTCTGGGTAATTAAATCTGAATTCAGAGTAAGTTTGATTTCGCAAAATCAGATTCAAGATTATCTCGAAGTCAAATTTAAAAAAGTAACGATAACCCATTTTCTGGTAGTGCATTCTTATGTTTTAAATGTCACTAAACATGAATTTGGAATCAGTTTTACCCTCTATGGTCAGGGTCAAGGTCACCTTGAGGTCAAATGTGCAAAATCAACAAACACATAATTTTAGAGCAGTGTATTCTTATGGTTTTGGGGTCACTGAATCTGAATCTAAAGTCAGTTCGATTTCGCAAGGTCAGGTCCAAGATTAGCTCAAGGTCAAATTTGGAAAAGTAACGGCAACCTAATTTCAAATCGTGCATTTTTGTGTTTTTAAAGTCGCTCATCTCAATAGAAAGTCAGTTTGGCGCCACAAAGTTAGAGTCGTATTCATCTGGTAGTTTAATCTACTAAATTAACGGAAACATAATTTTTGGATGTGCATTATTACGTTTTTGGGGTCGCTGAATCTGAACCTGAAGTTAGTTTGACTTCACAAAATCCGGGTCAAGGAAAGCCCGAAAATGTAACGGCACCTTAATTACCAGTAGCGCATTCTCAAGTGTTCGAGGTCGCTCAACATTAATCTAGAATCTGTTTAAACCTCCAAGATCAGGGTCAAGGTTACCTTAAGGTCAAATTTGCAAAATTAACAAAAACCCAATTTTATAGCAGTATATTCTTATGGTTTTAGGGTCACTGAATCAGAATCTGAAGTCAGTCTGACCTCACAAGGTCTGGGTCGAATTCATCCCAAGGTTAAATCTACAATCGTATTAAGAACCCAATGTCCAGCAGTGCATTCTTATGTTTTTGATATCGCTGAATAGGAATTCGGAGTCAGTTTGATCTTTCATAGTCAGGTTCAAGGTCCCCTTGAGGTTAAACCTGCAAAATTAACAGAATTCCAATTTTTAACAGTATATTCTTTTGTTTTTTGGATCGCTGAATCAAAATCTGGAGTCATCTTGACCCTATGAAGTCAGGGTTAAGGTCGTTATAAGGTCAAATGATCTTTTGTTAAAGGTCGTCATAGGTTTAATGAGTATTTTAAATTTCATTCTATTTAATTTATTTATTTCTATTATTTCTTACACGTTTGTCAGTAAATGACCAATACGAAGGTTTTCTTTTATGTTTTTTTTCAGTTGTTCATCCCATCTACTCTGACAACTTTCCTTCACTACTTTGATACCGGCTATCTATCTATGTATAAAGACTTCCTCCCTATTTCTCATAATAATCTCTACAGTTAGTAGGAAAAGCATCTGAATAACTGTGTAGGAAATGTAGTTTATAACTCATTAGGCAACCCATTTTGTTAAAGTTCTGTGCCATTTTTGATACTATTACTTGTATCTGCGAACAATGTTGTCAAATGCTTACTAAATGGAATGAATCAAAAAAAGATAACAATTTTGAATTTAATAGTCTAGAGCGATGGTATCAAGCAGATAGAAAAGACGATTGTTCTTGCTGTAACACCAAATTTTTTGGAAAAGTAATAAATGGAAAGCAAAAATAAAATATGCTGATGTCATGTCCGTAAGAAAACCTACTGAAAAATTAATGAGTGATAAAGAACTTGAACTTTATGAGAGGTTGTCAATTGAATTAGATACCAACGATGAATAACATGATGACAAAGATAATGACGTTAGTAATCGGAAAAATAAGAAGGATAATAATGAAGTCAGTAATGTCAATGATGGTAATGAATTTGATAATAATACTTTAGAAGATGAGTCCTATGAAAGTGTCACTGATAAGGAAACTGAAGATAAAGATTATATCCGTGTTAAAAAAATTAAGTGTTAAATCACCTGATTTCTTAGATGATTTATCATGCCAAAACATCATGTAATGATATTTTTTACACGTTTCAAACCATGCTTAGTCGATTTAGAACATTTTTGAAAATTTCGAACTTAGAAAATTTTTTAGATACTATGATCTCAAAAAGTTTGACTAATTTTATAAAAAAATTTCTAAGTTGAAAAATTTTCAAAAATTGTTCTGAATCGACTAAGCATAGTTTAACCAAAAAAATCGCTACATGATGTTTCGACATGATAAACCACCTGGAAAATCAAATAATTTGTTATCTGATTTTGTTTTACCAGAGATTCACCTTTCAGTAGCCTAAAAAGACAAAAACGTTAAATTTTGGACTCAAAATGAACTGAACGACTTAGTTAGAGAGCTAAACTTAATATAAAAGCTTAACCTGAATATGGAGCAGATCATTTAGCTTCAGCTTTGAAAGGTAAAAGTCAATCAGCAGAAGGTACCAAAGTATCTTTTTTCAGAACAAGAAATGAAAGTTTCAAAGAATACTTTGCAGAAAAAGTTCATGATTATGATAATTTTGTAAAGACGTGAAAGGTTTAATGGACGAAATGAAGCTAAATATGTATAAAGACAAAGAATGGAGGTTGTTCATGAATTCATCAAACAAAAGTTTATAATCTGTATTTCTGCACGCTACCAACAACTATGCCTTGGTTCCAATAGCACACTTTACTATAATGAATAAAGTGTACGACAATCTCGAAATCATATTACACAAAATTCAGTATAGCAAGCATGAATGGCGTGCATGTGGTGATTTTAAAGTTTCTGGAATGTTGTAAGGACAGCGATCTGATTTTACATGGACACTATGTTTCTTTTGCTTATGGAATGATAAATATTGTGCAAAGCACTATTCAAATCCCAAATAGCCTAGAAGAAAATCTCTCAAAGTAGGAAAGAACAGCGTCATAAACACTTCATTGGTTAACCTAAAAAAGTTCTATATTCACCATTACACATAAAACTTAGAGTAATGAAACAATTTGTAAAGGCTTTAGATAAAGAAGGCCGATGCTTTAAATACTTGAAAAGCCAGTTTCCAGGGAAATCAGATGCGAAATTGAAGGAAGGTGTTTTTAATGGTTCACAAATTCGAAAAACAATATCGATGACTAACTTATTAGTACCATAACTAAAAATGAAAAAGCTGCATGATTTAGCTTTAAAGAAGTTGTGGAAATTTTTTGAGATTATTGCAGAAGCCAAAATTAAAAAGTAATTGTATAAGGAATAGTAGAGTACTTTAAGAAAATGAGTTGCCTAATGAGTTATAAATTACATTTCCTACACGATTGCTTTCCCTAATAAATGTGGAGATTATAGTGAGAAATAGGGAGAACACTTTCATTAAGATATCAAAGTAATGCAGGAGCGCTATCAAAGTAGATGAAATTTTTCCATGCTGGTAGACTACTGCTAAATGTTGAAAAGAGATTCTAAAACTACTGGAAAAAAACGTAGAAGGAAGCGTTTGCATCAGTTATTTACTGACAAACGTATGAGGAATAGTAGAAAGAAATAAATTAAATAGTTCGAAACTCAAAACACTCATCAAACATTGAATGACCCTGTACAAGAGATCATTTGACCGAGAGATGACCTTGACCCTGATCTTATGGGGTCATTCTGACTCCAGATTTGGATTAAGTAACCCCAGACATATAAAAATGCACTGCTAAAAATTTAACTGACGTTAATTTTGCAGGTTTGGCCTCAAGATGACCTTGCATGATCAAACTGGCTCCAGATTCTGATTTAGTAATCCCAAAAATATAAGAATGCACTCCTAAAAATTAGGTTTTCATTAATTTTGCTAATTTGACCTTGAGATGACCCTGACGTAGTGGGGCATAATTCAAATATAGAGAAAATAGAACTGTATGCCGGTATGAGGATACCCCTTAACCTTTAATTTGAAAAATTACACATTTTTTCGAAAAAACTTTATTTTCCTAGAAAATTTGGAAATTTTGGAAAATTGCACAATAATAATATTGAAAAAAATTGAATTCTCAACAACTTTTATTAAAAAAATTTTCTCTAGAGCAGCCAAGTGCTTTGGTCCAACGTTTGCTAATAGAGCTCATTAAGTGAGAGGAATTTGATTTGATTTTTTTAAATATGATGATTTCAATATAAAAAACATAATTTTTATTTAAGAGAACTTAAGAAGGGAAAGAAAGAGTGAGAGTGAGTGTGAGAATGTGATAAGGAAATAGGAAGAAAGAGAGGGAGAGATAGATGAAAATAGTGTAAAAAGAGTATCAGGGTGAGATAGAAGAAAAGAGATGGAAAACACTGTCAAATGCTTTGGCACAATGCTTTCTCATAGAGCTCATTAAGTTAGAGTAATGAATTAGAGTGTGAGAGAGCGATTAGAAAATAGGAAGAGAGAGTCAGCGTTAGATAAAAATAGGATAAAAGTAAGGATCAATCTAAGATAAAAGGACAGAAAGGAAGGAAGAAAAGAGTTAGTGAAAGCATTAAATAAAAAAATAAAAGAAATGATCAAAGAACTACACTAAGAATATTATTTTTTAAAAGCTTGTTTTATAAAGACAATAGCGAATAACTTGTATATAAATCTATCTAATGGTTTTTATAAAATAGAAAAAAAATAAGAAATAAAAATTTTTTTAATTTGAATTTTCAAATGGTTCTAAAATTAAAACTACACTAAGGAAACCAATTTTCAATAGCTTCTCACGTACTTAGACAAAATAATAGATAGTTTGCAGCATTTGAAGCAAATCCATCAAGTAATTTTTGAGATCTAATTAGCTAAATAAATATAATTTTCTTTTGAAAATTTCTTTTTCAAAATTTTCAAAATGCTCTAAAATTAAAACTACGCTAAGAAAATCAATTTTTTAAAAATTCCTTCTTTTTGGCAATTGGAAATAATTTCCTTGCAAATTTTAGAACGAATCTATCGATTACTTCACGTAAAATAAAAAAAATAAAAAAGGAAAAATCGAAATTAAAAAAAAATTTTTTAAATTCTCTAAAATTGTAACCACGCTAAGAAAATTAATTTTCTTCAGACAATAGCGAATTGATTGTATAAAAATTTTGGGGAAAATTTATCGTATGGTTTACGCAAAATAGAAGATAAATGAAAAAATGGAAATTTTTTTTAAAATGTTCAAAATGCTCTAAAATTAAGATTGCACTGAGAAAATTAGTTTTCCAAAGCTTGTTCTCTTCAGACAGTAGCGATTAACTTGCATACAAATTTCGGAGCAAAGGGTACCCCCCATTAAGATAGGTAAAATGCCCCCCATCACGGAATTCAAATTTTCGTCCAAAATTAGTTAGTGTTTGTTCAAAAATGAAATTTTAAACTGCGACCTGCTACCCCTCCCCCCTCCAGTACTCCTTACCTCAAAAAAACGTGTTTTTTTAAAAATAATTTTTTTCGGCACCTTATTGACGGTTAAGAAATTTGAAAAAATTGAGCATATTCTATATGAAAATACGCATTTACTGTAATATTTTCAGCTATTTTTGACGTCAAAAACTAACCTAAAAACCATAAAATATTCTTAAAATTGCTCTAAAAACTTTTAAAAAAGGGGTGACGCCTCAAAAATTTGTGGAAAGTTGAGGATTTGCGTCCTTAATCTGCCCTATTTTGCCCAGATTTTTTGGAGTGGTGCGCCATATTTAAAAGTCGAAAAACCCTGTTTTTTAGCTATTTTTTATCAATTTTTTGCTTTTTTTGCTTTGTCAGTAATAGTGACAACAAAACTAATGGCACCATAGGATTTTACGCCAAAAAATACATAAAAAATATGTATAATACTCCATTCTAATATTTTTGGATCACTAGCTATAAAACAAAAATGGAAAAGAGGCTGCTATGAGCATGTCGGGGCAACTCACTTTTTCCGTGGGATTTGTGAAAAGTTACTTAAAAGTATAAACAACAATAATTACATGTATTTTTTCATATTTTTTGACGAAGAATACAGTGTTGTAGCTATATTTTCTATAACTTGGCTCTGGTCGAATATCAGAGCCAAGAAAACAACTTACAATAAGTATTTTTCATTCAAATTAGTTTTAATATACATTAATGTAATTGTTTCATTTCTGGATCTACGATCCTAAAAAGATTGTGTCTTATAAATAATACATAATTTAATTAGTTTTTATGAAATCATTAAAATTATAATTTTAGTATCTTGTTATTACAAAAATTATTTACAATATATACGTATATAATTCCTAGTTACAAAAGTATTTATTTAATAAATATATCGTTTTATTAGAAAATCGTTAATCTTCATCATCACTAATTTCTCCAATTACTGGCACAACTTCTTCAAAATCAAAAAGTTTAGTCATTATTGCAGCTGGTTTGATGATTCGTGATAAATAGCGGGCGTGACTTAAATAATAAATAATAGCAGCTACATGTGAGCAGCAACCAACAGTTCTATTTCCATTCGCACATTTACAACAGTACCGTTCAATTCCATTGGTACCACTAGTTTTTGAACAATAATCTATGTAACATTTGTACTTTTTACTGTTAATATGTCTGGACTGCACCTCAAATATTAAAATATTTTGTTGTTCTTTTGCGTAACTTAAAGTTAATGAACCATTGTCTCCAACTATTTCTGCCAAATATGACACCGATTGAGATAATTGATACGAACCTGTAAGAAATACTTTCAAATCTTTCAAAGTCATTTCAGGGAAATCTGATAGATCGTTCGATGACAAATGCTGAAACGGTACAGTTTTTCTGTTCCAGTTTTTTTCTTCAACTTCAATTGCTAGGGTGTTTTCTACATTATTTGTGAGGTTAATCCTACTTATGATTTTTCCTAAATTTCCTGCATCAGAATTCAACCTCTTACCAAATAAATTTTGTAAGAAGCAAGCGATTTTACAAAATAATCCAGCTTTTGTTAAAAGACCATTATGAAGTTGGTGATGCAGAAGCTTATATTTTTGTCCTATAATTCCATGAATCGCTTCTACAACCCATCTAAGTTTCGTAACTCGTCGAGATGCGTTTGATTCTTCAGTAGTAAGTTGCGATCGTTTACCTTTCAAAGCAGGCATCAAAGTTGTGAATTCTCGCTGATTCAAGTAGTCTATCACATCTCTAAAGCCTCTATCGAGAATGAAAATATCGTGTATTTCGAGAATTTTGTTAAATCCATCGGAACTTTTTAACAAATTCTCCAAAATCTTTGCATCGTTGCAATTAGCTGTAAAAGGTCCTGCACAATCGACGATAAAACCATTTGTTGTACATATTGTGAATGGTTTACAGGGTGAAGCTTTTTCTTGACCCGAATATGATTTACGCTGATAAGCATTATTGCTGCTTTTTTGATGACGTAAATATGTTCCATCACATATTAATGCTAACTTGTTATCCATATTGTACAACATTTTTGCAATATCAGTTGTTTGTTCAAGTAAAAGTTCCCAAGAATAAGCATGAATCCCGAAATTTTTTGGCAATATTTCATTCTCAAAACATTTGAGCACTGAATTGATAGATTGTGCTACTTGCTTTTCTTCAAGACCAAAAATTGCAGAAATGCACTTGTTTGAATTCACAGACTTCATTTTAAATAAAAAAAGTACTAATGCTTGCATTATGTTTCTATTTTCAGAAGATCTCATTGATACCATCATGTTTTGTAGCTTAATAATGTTGTCCCACGTATATCCAGTGAGAGCTTTTATGCGTTTTTCCGTAATTGTGAAACTTCCAATTTGGTCATGAAGTTGTAAATGTGCACCATCTGATAATGCATCCATGAATTTTGCAAGTTCTGAAAATTTTATGCTACATTCATCTGAATAAGTTTCTATTCTCAAAACTTCATCGTCATAAAATCTTTTATTTATCAAATGAATCTTGCAGCATCTATTTCTATGAGGAATACAAATTTTCCTAGAAATAAAAACTTGTAAGCAAGCTTCAAAAGGCACATCTTGAATTTCATTTGTCAATTTACATATAAAACATAATCTATGACTTACAATTGCTCTAAGGAATGATATCGAAACGTATTCATCTGTTGGTTGAACTGTTGCAGCGTAAATCGAAAAGTCATCAGATTCTTGACTATCTGGTGACTCGGTGAACGTTTGACTACTTGTTGGTGTTACATCACTGAAATAGTTGATATTTGATGAAGGATAAGATTGCTGGCTTGTAGGAGTTTGGTTAGAATCTGATACTTCTGTCTTTGATAGCGTTGGTTTATATGGACAAAATTTTTAATTTTTACTTAATTTATTTTTTAAATGAAATATTGAGTCAGTAAAGTTTTGTGAAACATTTAAAAAAAAAGTACAACATGTCGTGTAATTTGTGTGGTTCCTGGATGCGGTAGTAAAGGTTCAGACACTAAATTAAGCTTTCATAGATTTCCTGCTCCGAATATGCAATCTGTTGAGGTTACAGATTTGTTTGATCGTGTGAAAAAAATTGATAAATTAATAGCGTGGCGAACAGCTCTTAAACTGCAAAATACACTACTAAATAAATTTGATGTTGTTTGCTCTCTTCACTTCTCTGCAGAAGCTTATCATGAACCAGGTAAAATAGATTTTTAAAAATATTTAAGTTATCTAATAACAATGTATGCTTATGTTTATGATGGATAGAGGACTGAGGCCATGGATCGGGGCATAGAATAATTAAATGCAAGCGCCCTCTGGAGTTGTTTCTTTATTTTTAGCCGAGGTCAACCTAAATTACAATTCACAATAAGAGAACAGAAGATATATAATTTTAACATTAAATTAACTAACACATAAACTTAGGTATCGAACACCCGATTAACACCACCTAATTTTAACACTAAATTAGCTAACACAGAAACTTAGGTATCGAACACACAATCAACACCACCTACCGAATTATTAAGAGAACACTAGAATAACACTATAGACCGCACCACGGAACACAGGGAAGAATGAAGAGGCTAATAATGGCACACGCGGCAAGTCCGATTTGTTCACCGCTGCACACAAACGTGAAGCGCTACCGACTACATCGTCAATCACTTCTTCTAATAGTAATGTAATAATTTCTTGAGATTCATAATTTGATGTCGATGCATTCTCTTTACTTTTTACTATTTTATTTCTTTTACTGGCTAGAAGACTTAATTGGTGATGACATTTATTACAAATCACGTCACCGCTTTGAACATAAAAATTATATCTATTGTGAAATTCCATAGCATCTTCGCGTTCATCAAACTGTCGGAAAGGACCATTTAATTTACGGATAAAGATTTTGCATCGAACACACTTTCTATTGTCTGTTTTTTTAGTCGGTGTTTCATAATCTACAGCCTCCATTTTGTTTATTATGTTGCATGGAAAATTAATAAAATTAATGAAACAGTTTTATGAAAGTTGTTGATAAGAAATCTGCCGTCCAAAGCATAAACAGTCTTAATTACATTCAAACAAAATTCGAGAAAAACAAAAAAAAATTATTTATTCTAAAATCCATACAAAAAAATTTTATTTTTGGAAAAGGTTGAATTTTATAATTTTATTTCTGAAAATTCTCATGTTTTAGAGAGAAATTCATAGGAACACTCCTTCATGATTTTTTACAGACCTAATTTTTAAGTTTTTTGATTGGTTCTTATATGTCAAACATGATAATTAAAATTATTTATTGTTCATTACTTCAGAAAATACTTATTTTCTTTCATTTTACATAAACTTTAAAATAAATTTTTTTATTAATATGGTAAAAATATAGTCATTTCCTCTAGTCATGTATGTAAAGAATAATTTAAAATAGTGAAAGCCACAAAAGTATACAAAATATTGTTATAAAGCGAAAAATCCCACCTAACAATCGACACGACAGTTTTTTGCATGCGGTATATGTCAAGTCAGTTTGATATTTGTAATAAATGCTTATAATAATTTATTTACTTATTCATATAGTAAAAATATAATCATTTCCTCTAGTCATGTATATAAAGAATAATTTGAAATAGTTGAAGTCATAAAAATATACAAAATACTATCGTAAAGCGAAAAATGTTGACTTGACATATACCGCAAGTCACCAATTTGGTTCCGACCGCCTCTTGATTATTAAATAAGAAAAACGATTTATCCTTCTTTGCTGGACGCTTCAGGTGTTACCTATTAAAAAGGACCTATTGTAAGTTGTTTTCTTGGCTCTGATATTTGACCAGAGCCAAGTTATAGAAAATATAGCTACAACACTGTATTCTTCGTCAAAAAATATGAAAAAATACATGTAATTATTGTTGTTTATACTTTTAAGTAACTTTTCACAAATCCCACGGAAAAAGTGAGTTGCCCCGACATGCTCATAGCAGCCTCTTTTCCATTTTTGTTTTATAGCTAGTGATCCAAAAATATTAGAATGGAGTATTATACATATTTTTTATGTATTTTTTGGCGTAGAATCCGATGGTGCCATTAGTTTTGTTGTCACTATTACTGACAAAGCAAAAAAAAGCAAAAAATTGATAAAAAATAGCTAAAAAACAGGGTTTTTCGACTTTTAAATATGGTGCGCCACTCCAAAAAATCTGGGCAAAATAGGGCAGATTAAGGACGCAAATCCTCAACTTTCCACAAATTTTTGAGGCGGCACCCCTTTTTTAAAAGTTTTTAGAGCAATTTTAAGAATATTTTATGGTTTTTAGGTTAGTTTTTGACGTCAAAAATAGCTGAAAATATTACAGTAAATGCGCATTTTTATATAGAATATGCTCAATTTTTTTCAAATTTCTTAACCGTCAATAAGGTGCCGAAAAAAATTATCTAAAAAAAAACACGTTTTTTTGAGGTTAGGAGTACTGGAGGGGGGAGGAGTAGCAGGTCGCAGTTAAAAATTTCATTTTTGAGCAAACACTAACTAATTTTGGACGAAAATTTGAATTCCGTGATGGGGGGCATTTTACTTATCTTAATGGGGGGTACCCTTTATCGAATAGTTTTCGAGAAATAAAAATAAAATAAAAAATGAGAATTTAAAAAAAAATGCTCTAAAATTAAAAGTGCGCTTAGAAAATCAGCTTTTAAAAGTTTCTCTTTTTTTTGCAGTCAGAAATAATTTCCATACAAATTTTTAAGCAAAATCTTTGAGCAGTTAACGTAAATACAAAAAATGAAAAACCGAAATTTTTTAAAAATACTTAAAATATCTCTTAAGAAAAACTACGTTAAGAAGACCAATTTCCAATAGCTTCCCACCTAGTTAGACAAAAAAATAAATTTTACGCAAAATTTGGAGCAAATCCATCGAATAGTTTTTGAGATCTAAGTGACGTATTGAATTCATACACACACACACATACATACATACAGACATTTTCTGCAAACCATTTTTCTCGACTCCTTGAATAAAAATATGTACAAATTAATGAAAAAAAAAAATTTTTTTATTGATACAATGCTTTTTTTATGAGAAATCAATAAGGAAGAAAGAAAAGAGTTAGTAAGAAGATAAAATCCTAAAATAATTATTATTCAAAATCTTTTTTTATATACACTGAACGAGTAACTTGTATACAAATTTTGAAGTAAATCTATTGAGTAGTTTACGTAAATGGAAGAAAATTGGAAAGTAAGACAATTTTTCAAAATTTTCAAAATGCTCTAAAATGTAAACTACACTAAGAAAATCAGTTTTCAAGAGCTTGCACACCAGTTAGACAAAAAAATAAATTGTATGCAAAATTTAAAGAAAATCCATTAAGTAGTTATCAAGATTTAATTAACGTAATAAATATATATATATATATATATATATATATATATATATATATATATATATATATATATATATTGTAACGGTTATTTTGCACACGTTATAAAATAAAGGATTAGATATTAATTGGAATTTATTTTATCTAAGTCTGAGAATTTAATTAAATGCGAAGTTGCTGAAAATTATCATAAATATGTTAAATATTATGAACAAACTCCGATTGTGCTAGCTAGACAAACCTATTGATATACGACAAGATCTTAACTAACAAAATTTAGTATTTGACCACTCGTGTTTGAAATAGTTAAAATAGTATTATAATTATAATTTAATTATTTATTTCTTTCTAACATTTTTAGTATGGCGACGGCCATCAAGTGCTGAAAATTAGAAAATTTATTTAAAACCTTCGCATCATCTACTCATTAGATACTAATTTTTATTAATAAGAGTAGTTTTACCCTCTCAAATTATTTTTTATTGATAATTCAGAAATTGAAGGATTCTATTTTTTTATTTTTTTTCAAAACATAAATGTCTGTTCAAAACAAAACTATTTTTCCACTGCAAAAATTCAATGCAATTTCTCAATTTTTCACCTATCAAAAATAGGGGTTGCAACCACCAAAAGTCAAATTCATCAGAATTTTTTATACTTTCTATAAGAAATATTACCAACTTCTACTTAAGAATATTGATTAGGAAAAAAGCTATTTAGAAAAACCTGTTTTTGAGGGTGAACTTTGAGGGTAGATTTCACCCTTCAAATATGTTTTTAGAATATTTTTATTATAATAATATTTATAAAGCCGTAAAAATTAAAAAATTTGCTTTTAAATAATTCCAATATCGAAAGTACTAATTTTCATTAATAGGGGTAGCTTTACCCTATAAAAATATTTTTTTTTTTTAAATGCTGGAAAACATAAACTTATTTTTTCTATTTTCTTTATAAATATAAAAATTTGGTTATAATTACACTATTTTAAAAGATTTTACTGCAGAAAATGATGTCAATTTTTCAATTTTATGTGTATTAAAAATAGGGGTTGCAACCCCCAAAAGTCAAACACAGCAGAGTTTTTTTTACTTTTTATAAGAAATATTACCCACTTGGTTTTACTAAAAAATATTGACTAGAAGAAAAGTTATCTGAAAAAAAATGTTTTTGGAGGTGAACTTTGAGGGTGGATTTCACCCCTTAAATATGTTTTTCCGTCGATGAAAAAAATACCAACCTCTTGCTTTTTTAATATATTACAACATATACAAAAATTATCAAAATCGGTGAGTTCGGGTTGGGGTACCTTCCTTGTGAGATATTAGTCGCTTGTAGCAATTAATGTGCCTCTCTCTCTTTCTTTCCTACCTGATCAAGAGATGTGTTGCTGGCAGCACAGTTTTCCTCGTAATGCAGATTTAAAATTACATACAATCAGACTATGCTCTTTTATGTGAATAATTAACTATGACTGCTTACGAGAACCGCGGAGGCGTCGGAGTAAGCAACGGGAAATATATTTATTATTATTATATATAAACAGGCAATATGAGTCAAATAGATAGCACTTTGTATTTAAACTTAAGACAGTTTATTAACTGAAAATAAATCAATATAAATCAAGTTCTTAATAATGAAATTTACTTAACGCCAACAAATTAAATTATATGATTTGTATTTGAAAAAGATAGTAAGTAAAGGGGGACGCGACGCAAACTAATGCTTTACTAAGCATTGACAAATACGCGCACTTTTAATACTGAAGTTTCCTCGAGGAAAGAAACTCCAGTTAACAAAATATATAGATTACTTACGACTACGCGTAAAAGCTTCTATTAAAATACATACGTCGAATGTCCTTTAACGTTGGCCAACGCAGCGCAAACACGAGACAGCCTGGTCGCTGGAACTCGCCGACAGCAGCCAAAAAGGTTGAACGCTCAAGCCGAATAATATTGGTTTAAGAAATGGTGTAGCCTGGGATGTCGATCGTCTCCAAACAGCGTTATCTCCTTTTCCCTCAAATACCAAAGAGAAACCACTTTACAAATCCACGCCAACGAACTAAACTCGGGTGCTCGTGGACTGCAGAAAAAAAATTGTCTTTTTGCACAAATGTGTGTGCTGTTGAACCGCCAGAAATGTTCTAACGCGCCTCGTGGCTTTCTTGCTCTACGCGCGCGTGCTGCTCATCGAGTTACGTACTTCTTGACGTAACTTAGACGAGGTATATGACTGAACGCGTGTCATTCAATTTTACCTAAGCGCGCAAGATTCGAACACGGTCGAATACCGTGACAAAATATATATATATATATATATATATATATATATATATATATATATATATATATATATATACTATAAAGATATAACACCGCTGCCAACGCCAACGCCGCCGCCGTGTATAAGGATGTGTTCCCAGTTAGCTAGAATAAGACTAGAATTAAGCTGAAATTTAGCTGAAAGTTAGCTAAAAATCAGCCTATAAATAGCTGAAAGTTGGCTAAAAGTTAGCTAAAAGTTAACTAAATATAATATTCAAGTTAGCTAAATGTATACAAAATTTAGATAGAAATTAGATTAACGTCAGCTACATTAAAATTAAATTTAAGCGATTTTAGATAAATTCTAATTTGACTTCAGCTGAATTTCGGATCTATATATACTATATGGGTGATTCTATTCGAACGGGTCAAATTCAAATTTTGAAATAATAGAAAATAAAGGTGTTCATTTTAAAAATTATACTCAGGTTTTTTTATAGTTATATCTAATAGAACAATATCCCAAAGTAGCCAAGCTGTCCATAGGTTATTCTCAGAAAAACTGATAGATAAAAAATATACTGATACAGAGAAATTACTTTTATTCCAGGGGAATTACTTTTTTTATTACCATCACTTGATATACTATTTTCTAATAATATTTATGTCGAACAAAGATTCTAAACTATCTGAAATACTTAAGAATTAGCTATTACCATATATGGATGAATTTTTAAAAATAAAAAACGACGCACGGAGAAAAATATATTGCATTAGTCAACAAAAAGATAGTTCCATTAGCGAAAATTTTTGCTAGTTTGAGACAGCAAAAATTTGAATTCGAAAATAGACTATCATTATTTGCTGCCATCGATGTGAATATTAGCTATTGTTTTGCGCTGACATCTTCAATGACATTTTTTATGGTTATTAAATAAATGCATATTTGAAAGTGAATGAGATTTTTTTGTATGGTTTGAATTCTCAAAAGTTTTAATATCAACTTTTAAAAAAATAAAGGTTATGACTGATCGTTTAGCTGTCAAATGGTTTACAAAGTTTTATGCTAATGTAGCGCTTACGTATAGTTGAAATGACGACAAAATCATGCTGTTTCAGTTAAGATTATGACAATAGTTGTAATATTAATCGCTGCAGAACACAAAATTGTAGAAGAAAAAAGAATGCCTTTTTTAGCTAATGATTGTTGCTATGATTACAATTTTTTTGGCTACGGAAATCATTATCTCGCGCTAAAATGTTAGCTTTTTCTTTTGTCTTTTTTAGCAAATGGCATTTAGTTGCATTAACTATGAAAATAACTAAAAAGTTAATGTTTGAAGTTCACAATGTTTAGTTTGTTTTAGCCCAAACTATCGCTGCATGTGTTTAGCGATATCCTTATTGCTGTCGATACCATACAATTTTTCTCCGTGCGAGTTACAGCAAAAATATGTATTTTTAAACATTATTAGAAGAAAGTTAAAGAACAAATATATCCATACTTGAGAAAGTTTGCTTTTTCAAAATATATAATAACATTATTTTTGTGTTTGGGAGTGGAGTTAAGTGTACTTGATGATAAAGGATTAGTAGGAAGTTCGCCACGTCCACGTGTAGAAACCATTTTATTACCAATGCAATCTAAAATAATATATTATCAATTTATAGATTTTCCAATTCAGATTTTTCAAAAACTTTCATTTAAATTCAAATAATTATATACTTACTTTGATATCAACGACAAACTCTTCATCAAGGCTAATGACAAACTGATATTTTTATTTTCTGAATACTACGATGTAACCTTTGATTTCGCTTTATTTATTTGTAGTATATACGTAGTATATAGTGCAGTATGTAAATATGACTACAGTGATTGTTTACAAAAAGATTTGAGAATGTGCTTACTCGGAGATTCTCCACAAATATATATATATATATATATATATTCAATTTCGAATATCTAAAAATTATAAGCAGTATAATATGTATTAAATTTCAAGTGTACAAATAATTTAACACTTCATGGTATGAAATTCATGAATAAAATTGTTGACTTTATTATTTAATTAGAATTTTGTGAGTGCATCTCAAAAAAGGCAGGGGAATTATATACCAGGGGAGATTACCTGATAATTTGAATAAAATTTTTACCAAGTAAACGGTCTCCAACATTCACTGCTATACAAAGTTTTTTAGTTGTACATAACTACTTTCTTAAACGTCTATTACGTATTTGAATATGCGCTTATATCATCTGTGACAGTTAAATGTTTAGAGCCAGGGGAATTATCGTAGAAAAGGTAACTTAGCTTTCATAAGTGAAATGATGTTTACACGTAAACAAAAATGTATTCTATGATCAACAAAGCAATTTTTTAGCGAAATAAACATATAATAACAATATTTCCATATGATAGAAATAGCTTATATTTTCATAAGATTCAAATATAACATTTTTTATTATTATTGTTTTTTATCTATGAAAAAATATACATTTTTTTTATAGTAACAAAGGGTCAAGGAAAATATTTTTTTTTCAACCATTCTGCTGAAATGTATGTACGGATGGAAAAAAATATTTTTTGATCTTTCCGAAGTATTAATTCATCTATCCTGTATCTCTACAACGTTTAAAAAAAATTTTATATATGATTACAGACAGGGGAGATTACTTTTTATACTGTCTAAGGGTCCCTATAAAAGCTACATTGAAATTAGCGATTAAAAAGTCAACGGATCATAAAGTTACAAGTTGAAAGTATATGAAAAATTTGTGGTTAATAATATTTGAACCTTGTATTGATAGTTTATTAAACGATTACATGTGATTACCCGTTAGAATAGAATCACCCATGTAGACGATCTATATATACAATTTATACTATATATACACATATAATAAATATATATATATATATATAAATATATATATATATAAATATATATATATATATATATATATATATATATATATATAATAAAGACATATATATACATATATATATTTATTATAAAGGTATATCACCGCTGCCAACGCCAACGCCAATGAATTAGGCTAAAATTTAGCTGAAAGGTAGATAAAACCTTATTTTAAAAAAACACGTGTTTTTTGCACGTGAAAAAAACACGTGTAAAATACACGTATTTTTTACACGTGTTTTTTACATGTAAAATTTGCGTGTTTTTTCATGCATATTTTTCACGTGTATTTTCCACGTGTATTTTTCAAGTGTATTTTTCACATATTTTTTCATAGCTTTTCGAAGATCTTCTACCATCTGTTCTCTTATATCTGCGTCTTCCAAATTTGTGTAAGGGATGACAAAACTTAGAAAAACGCCACCTAGTAAATTAAAATCGCTATTAATGATCGATTACGTCGGTTTGACTTTAAGTCACTAGGTGGCGTTTTTCTAAGTTTTGTCATTCCTTACACAAATTTGGAAAACGCAGATATAAGAGGCGGGATAGTAGAAGCTCTTCGAAAAGCTATACAAAAATATGTGAAAAATACACCTGAAAAATACACGTGAAAAAAACACGTGAAAAATATGCGTGAAAAAACACGTAAATTTTACATGTAAAAAATACGTGTAAAAAATACGTGTATTTTACACGTGTTTTTTTCACGTGCAAAAAACCCGTGTTTTTTTTTAATAGGGAAGTCAGCCTATAAATAGCTGAAAGTTGGCTATAAGTTAGTTAAAAATTAACTAAAGATAATATTCAAGTTAGCTAAATGTATACAAAATTTAGATAGAAATTAGATTAACTTCAGTTACATTAAAATTAAATTAAAGCGATTTTAGATAAATTCTAATTTGACTTCAGCTGTATTTCGGATCAATATATACTATATAGACGTAAGCCTCAAATCGAAATTATTTTATCACCCACCTCAGCCTCTAAGACCTTTTCATTTTGTGAGAAAAATTACTTTCTTATGATTTATGTTTAAATTATGTAAAATTCTTATTTAATGCATATGTATAATGGAATACAACTTAGGCGTAAAAAATAGTTACGTTATTTTACTTTTAAAATTTTTAACAATGATAAAAAAAATTATGTCAGGTATTTTCATTTAATTCTATTTTATTTTTTTTAAATTCAAAATTAAGATTCTATTTTAGTTAGTAGATTCAATAATTCGCTATATAGTCCAGACGGGATCTGTTGTAAAATGGGTAAATTTGGATGTTTTGTATATAGTCGCTAAGTTTTGCTTACCTGTCTGCAAAATTAAGTTAGATATGATAATTTCGATATGCGCCAGTTGGAAAAGTTGTGCTTCAATCGCTAACAAATAGTGAAAAAATCTCAAAAAATACAATTTTTTTCATCCTGTTTTTATTTAAAGCTCCTTTACATTTTAGAGAAAAATGTAGGGGAAGAAAAGTTAGGTGATAAAACTTTACATTAAATATTGAACTTTTAAAATAAAAAATTTCATTTCTTATATTAGAAAAACGACAATAATCGCAGAAAAACTGCCCAAAAATAAATGTTTTGTTGAATGATTCTTTAATTATTTAAATTTATCATATGGTTTTAATATTGGGCCACAGAAAACTTTTTGATATGATAAAACAGCCCCAGCAAATTTCATTCGATTTGTTAGTTGTTTTACAATAATTTAACAATTAAGCCTCCCGTACGAAAATGCAAAGATTTTAAAACTTTATTGCTAATAAAATAATGCTTCCACACAGAGAAAAAAAACCGTTGCGCTTACTGTGCTCAGTTTAGTAACCTTCAGTTACAGCTACTCAAGATTTCAGTTAATTTAACTTAAATAGGTTCTACTGAACTGTCACTTCAGTTGGGACAACGTAATTACTTCGGTTAGATTTACTGAACTCCTTCTTACTGATGTACTTAGGTTAAATTTACTGAAGTCTTCAGTAAGCGCAACTGTTTTTTTTTTCTCCGTGCAGATGGGTGCTGATATTGTCACATATAATAGACTATTAAAAGGAGGTCGAGTATATCTGTCCTTTTCTAATTAAAGAATTGATTTTTTTTACAAAAACTAAAAATAATTTTAGCAAAAAATAAAGAGAAAGCCCCATCTTGTATCATAAAAATCAATATTTCCTTTGATGAGGAAAAATTATTTTTATCGATTCGTTTTGAAGAAAAACTTGAAAAACTTAAAAAATCAACGAATATAGACGCTTATAGAAGCGTACTCTTAAATGGGAAATTTCTGCCAAAAATGAGTTATCCAGCTACTGAGGGTGCCACTAGATCCCATGTATTTTTATATCTATATGTATAAAATTTTTTATATGTATAGATATACAAACAATACTAAAGTGTTACCCAGCGTTTCGGACGAAAAATTTAACCCAGAAGTATCCTTCTATAAGCGTCTATCTTCTTTGAAAAAATAGAGGTTTGAATGGACAATTCAGTTATTCAAAGTGTTCTTAAAAACGAAGCGATAAATAGTACATTAAGTAACTAGTACGGGAAGTGGGTGATTTCCGTCCGAGATCACCCATTTCCCGTACGTGTTACGTATATTATTTTTCTACACAAGGTGTGGGACGTTCTATTGGTCTTTTACATAATATATGATTGTATTTTACAAATTAATAATAAAAAAAAGAATCATTATATCATTTTAAATGCATATTACAAAAAAAAGGAATTGAAAGTGGATTAGAGAATCAAGGATGTGATAATAGAAACAAATATAATATTGTAAAATTTATATTTATTAAAAGAAAACGTAAATTAAAGTACATTGTTTGTTTAAAAAAGTAAATGTAAGAATTTCTATAAATATTCAAATAAATTAATAAATTACATATTTAACCAAAACATCATTTAGCTAGATAATTTTTTTACGAATTTAAATTTTAGAATTCACATTAAAATAAATTTTCCCGCACGCTTTTTTCCGCGTGGGAATTTTTTTCCCGCGTGTTTTTTTTCGTGTGGGAATAAGGCACTTTCCGTATGGGAAATCTTGTGGGAAATCGAACTTTCCGTACGCCATGTGGAAATAGTACATTACGTAACAGGTATGGAAAGGCTTTATTTACGAAACGAGAAGTTTACGGCCTGAGCCGAAGGTGAGAGTCTTAACGAGTTTTGTAAAAAAGCCTTTCCATACTAGTTGCATAGTGTATTTTTCACCATGAGAGCCAAAAAATAGCAACGAAGTTGCGATTTTAGGGTTAGAATGGCGAAAAATAATTTTTCTTCATAAAAGGGTTGGTAAGGGTTTTAGGGTTCGGTGGCGTAGTGGCTAAGGCGTGGGACTTGTATTCTCGTTGGCGCGAGATCGATTCTCCGTCTGGTCGCTTTTTCACTGACTCTGCCGTGGGTGGATACTACGTTAAATAATATGAGAACTGTATTGTCTTTAAATATATACTTAAAATGTTATTGGGCAAAAAATGACCGTTTGGTATTAAAAAAAACAAAAAAAAGAAAATATTGCTTTTTATTATATGAGGTGGGGATTTCTTCTTATTTTTTGCTACAATTATAAGGTTTTGCAGAAAAATTAGTTTTCTGATTAGAAAAGGATAGAGGTATACTTAAAGCCTCCAAATGCACTTTGAAAAATTAAAATCGGTTAATTAGGAGAGTCTTGGAAATTTTTGAAAAAATATAGTTAAATTTATGCTTAAAAACAAATTGAATATCTTCTTCAATTTTAAATTAAATAAAACCCAAAAACTTTTATTTGAAAATACTCTGAAAGACACTCATTTTAAAAAGAAAAAAGTCCAATTCTGTTTCATAGTTTTTGAGCTATGACTCACTAAATTTAACTTGTGTTTATTATTAAACAATAAACAATAGAAAGTCAATCAAAGCATCATTAGCTTTATTTGTCCAAGCACTTTTTAGGCAAAAGTTTTCAAAACATGCGCTCTTCAGAAACACATAAAAACATCGTTTAAAATTACTCTAATCGCTAGAAAAACCGTTGAAAACGCAGAGGGTCACGTGATGGAGCAAGCTGATTGAAAAGTGAAATCAAGACTTAAAAACAGCACGCTCTAAAAATGCGATTATCTCGGCTTCTTATGGTCCAATTTTGATCTTTCTTTTTAAATCAATGTGTCGGAAGTCAAGGAATTCAAATATTTTATGATAAATATGCGTATAATTTGTTATATTAACGTATCTTGAAATCATGAGATAAAAAATGTATATATTTCTAAACATTCATCCGTCTATTTTATATGAAAAGTGCTCAATGTTATGCAATTTTATCTACTATATGAGAACTTACTTGATATAAATTTTTAATATTATTTAAGCAAATTGGAAACTTAAAAAATTGTAAATATTGAAAAAATGTAAAATAATTTTAAAAGTATCATCACTCCAATCGTTAATGTCTATGATAAACGAGTTGAGAAATTTGTACTTTTATTGATTTTTTTTTTAAATTATCAATTTATTAATTAAGGAAGTTCTTCATATAAAAGTGAAAAATTTATTTAAAAATTAGGAGTTTTCAACAGATAATATAAAAGAAGAAAAATGATGTGAAAAATAAATAAATTTATTATTATGAATAATAAAAAAGAGAAAACATACTTATGCAATTTAACATAACTTTTAATCAGATTAGATCAAATCATTGCTTTCCCTTTTGAAATATTCATCATCAAATTTTATATTATTTTTATTTGAAATCATGATATGTACTTCTGTATCGTTTTCTTCGATTTCGTCTAACAAGGAGAGTGCATTGCATTTGGGTCTCGGATTTTCTTCTAACTTTGGGATATTTTTTCTTATATAAAATCATGAAAAAAGCCGCGTCCATTCAGTCCAACGCTCGATTTTTTTCGAGTTATGAGCAGTTTTGTCTGTTTTGTTAAAAAATTTGCATTTGTTTTATAATTTTATAGTTTTTGAACTTCTTATTCTATAAGATTTTTACTATTTGTATATTAAGAGTCCGCTGTATCTCTGTCCTTGTCTAATTAAAAAATTGACTTTTTTCCCAAAATTAGCAACAAGGGGAAAAAATAAAGAGATGGTTTCGATGTGTTTAATAAAATGTAATATTTTCTTTGATTAGTATGAATTAATTTTATTGCTTCGTTTTTAAGAAAAGTTGAAATAACTTAAAAAATTAGAAATTAGTGTCAAATAATGGGATTTTCAAGTTATTCCAACTTTTCTTGAAAATAAAGCGATGGAATTAAATTATTCTTATCAGAGAAAATATTGCTTTTTATTACACGAATCGAAACCATCTCTTTATTTCTGCCTGAAGCTATTAGTTTTTATAAAAAATAAATTTTAAATAGATTCGGTAAAACAGGTAACTGTGTCGGTATACAGCTGACTCTTAAAGTTGAAATTAAAACCTACTGATTAAAAAAAAACGTGTCCAAAAATCTCAAGCTGTTTACAAGTTATAAAGGAATGAAAATAGGGCAAATATTTAGTCGAAAATATGCATAGAAAATTAATGCTGTATTTTAGTCTGAATTTCATTTTAATTTTCATCTCTTCATAACTTTTGAACAAGTTGAGATTTTTGGATACGTTTTTTTTTTAATTGATAGGTTTTAATCTCAACTTTAAAATGCAATTAGTATAAACCTTATTGAATAAGTATATCAAAAATTGTAAAACTATAAAACAGATGCAATTTTTTTCATAAAACAGACAAAACTGCTCATGACTCGGAAAAAATCGAGCGTTGGACCGAATGGATGCGGTTTTTTTCATGATTTTATGTAAGAAAAAATATCCCAAAGTTAGGAGAAAATCCGAGACCCAAATGCAATGCACTCTCCTTGTAAGCCTATGTCTGTATCTATATCATCTATCATAAGTATTTTATTTTCCACATTCTTATAATCATGGCCATGATAATTAGAACAATAATCAGTGGATTTTAAAACGTGCTTAACACAACTACATGATTTTATTTAATCTTTTAAGCAACTGCAGCTTATGCTTCTTAACAGTTGGTATGGTAATAATGGTTCTATTGTTTGAATATGTTCTAACCCATATGTTTCTAATTTCCAACTCTATTCCTTTGGATCCAAGTCGTTTCCAAGCCACTGTTACACTTAATAGTAAACTCGCAAGTAATGTTGTGCCGTTGTCGATTCGGTGGGTGGAAGAATTGATTAATATTCTTTTTAATGCAGCCTTTTTTAAAAAAGAAAACGTTTATTTAATCCAATTATATTTGCTTTCCCCATATAAATTGCTGATATTATTTTAAAACCAATATTTATTATCTTATCATAAGCTACAGTAACGGATGAGCGGCGTCTACGTGTATGTGTATGTTGTATGCGCTGTAACTCTGATAATCTTGCAATGAAAGATTGCAGAAATATTTTAGAAATATTTTCTTGAAATATTACTGTAAATATTGCTGAAATCTTTCATAAATCTTTCATGAAACATTTCTATGATAGTTTTAATTGTAACGGTATTCTACCGTGTTTGAATTTTGCGCGCTTAGGTATTAAAATAGGATGAATGCTCGGTCATATATCTCGTCTCAGACGAGTAAAGAAGTACGTATCTTGATGACCGGCACGCGAGAGAGAAGCTCGCCGGCCGCGAGACGCTTCAGAGAGTTTCCAGCTATCGTTGCGTTAGCACGAAACCTAAGCCGCGCTGTGTTTATTAGAGAATTTCGCCACGTGGTTATATAATACGGTAGACCAAGTTCGCATTTGATAGAGCGAGACATTGACTTAATTGAAAGTCGTGAGTTTATACCGACTTGCGTATTATATTATATTTGCAAGTTGCAACTCTCAGAAATTCTTTCAGTAGAGTTTTGCTTGACCGCTTTTCGCGCGTCTTAGCGGTCAGCCATTAAGTGCCAGCAAATACGTTGATCGGCGTATATAGGATTCCATCGATCTACGTCCAGGCAGCTACATTGGCAGAGCTCAGCGGAATTCAACGATCGGGAAGAGACGTATTCCACCGATCTATTTCAGAGCATCTACGTATTGGTTATGTACAAGGGGGAAGCTACAGTAACGGATGAGCGGCGTCTACGTGCACGTAGGTAATTAGTGTAAGCTGGCCAGTGCGTTATTGTAAGTATAATTATACTGTGCGATATCCAAGTATCTCTTCCTAGAGAGATACTCGTTCAGGTATATTGTATCATCGGTTATATAACCGATCAGCGTCATAAGCGAGTATCATTCAGTTCGCGACGCGCCCTTCCTTTGCTTACTCTCTCATAGACGCGTACATTACTTTTCATATATTATACAGTTTTATTCGTGTTCAATTCATATTTTCTCTTTATATTCTTATTTGTCTTATAATAAATTGATTCCGTTTTTTTATTAAACGTGCTTCTAATTGATTTATATTGCCTGAGTATATATAACATAAAATATATTTCCCGTTGTTTACTCCGACGTCTCCGCGGTCCTTGTGAGCAGTTGTAAATTAATTAGTTACGTAATATCATATAATTTAATATAACGTATTTTGGAACCTGCCTTACGAAGGAAAACTATGCTACCGGCAACGCGTCTCTCGATCAGGTAAGAAAGAGAGAGAGACGCAGTGTGTGCAGCAAGCGACAAGTGTATCACATAAGATTTTGTCGTTTATCAATAGGATTGACTAGTTAGCACAATCGGAGTTTGCTGTACAATATTAAGTGAAATTCTTACAAATTTCAGCAACTATGCATATAGTGAAATTTAAAGACATAGCTATAATTCATATTAAATTAAAAGCTTATTCTTTTTTGTAATGGGCAAAATAACCGTTACAAAAAAAGCGCCCAACGAATAGATGCGTCAACGGGATCAGGTTTTCACGCGTTGTCTAACAAATCAAAATTCGCAAATGGCGTCGAGCGTGTAGTTAACGTCGACGCAAACAGACTTCGCGTTGTTCATAAAAGACTTTATATTAAAGATGGCTTTTTGCTATATTTAAAGTTTGATATTTAAAATAGCACGTGTCACGTAGCAAGAAATTTTTTTTTCTTTTTTGAAAAGCAAAATTATTCTTGCTCGAAGACAAATAAATTTAGAATTGACGTTAAATTTTTTTCACGTTTCGTAAAATAGAATTAATATCAAATTGCCTTTTTGTCGAAAAATAAAATAGTAGAAATTTCTCGAAAAATTGCTAGGTATCAATTAAAATTTTTCGTCGTTTAGCTGTTACAAATTTGTGTCCCCACGTGTCCCAGCGCAAAATTCTATTTCTTTTCTTAAGGGAATGTAAAATACCGACATTACAAATTTTAGATTCATAATCCAAAAGTCTTAAAAATATCTCTATATTACAGCCTCCCATTTTTATTAATAAAAAGCCTAATTTAGAGATATTTTCGAAAATTTTTGAATGAAGCTTGGAAATTTGGAAAATTGCAATGTCGGTAACTATGTATAAACCATATAGCCTATTACATCCCCTTAACGCGCAGACATTCTCGCGTTTTAATAGTATAGTGACAGAGACAAAAGGTATAGCTCTGTATGCCTTATAGTTCGCTTTATGTGAAAAAGCGAACAGGCAGTTGAGGTTTCTAAGAATTAGAATAACGCGTCATTGTGTGTAACACTCTTACCGATTAGGTCGTTAATAGTATATTACAAATTTTTATGGTGAGAGAGAAACATTGATTTCAACTGTTGAGGAAGTTGAAATTAATCTAATTGAGAAATAACCCTTTAATATAGGACTAGCAAAAAATACCTCGCTCCTAACGTCACTCGGTTGAATTTTTATATATGATATTATTATTATATAAATTAGCCAATTTTAAAATAAAAAAGAATTGCCGCAACTTATGAATTTTAATATTGTCATTGTGTACTAAATTAAATTTTTATATTTTTATAAAAAAGAATAAAGTTACAATACGCATAAAAATTGTTTAAATACAAATTATATCATGATGAATTAAGAATTTGTTCTACTAAATTGCATTAGAATCAATAAAAAAATATAATAGGAATTTATTCTTTTTAATCACGTGTTTCAATAACGAACCATGAAATAAACGAAAACAGTATTTGACGTTTACTAGGACTAACAACTACACGGAGAAAGGAAAGTATTGTTAAAATAGGTTCTAAATCAAGTATATCTAATTTATGTACTAAGGTACTTGAAAAAAAAATGGCGATATAATTTCAATTAGTACTATAGCTTGAATTTTAGGGACCAATTTTGGTACTATTATATTATGAAGTAAGAGCATAAATTTGCGATGCTTACTGTCTTTTTTTTGGTACTAAGACTGATATTTCACCTACTCGATTCAAGGGCAATTTTTTGCAAGAAATGTAATTATTTATCTCTTTTCGGGCGGCTTTTCCTGTTACTAGAATTAAAAATTATTAAATATAGAATTATTTACATAATATATAACACTTCAAAATTACTAATAATTAATATTTTGATTCGTGATATTTAAGGAATAAAACGATACATGTTTATCTTCCATAATCCGTTTTGAAATAGTTACTTTTGAGTTTTAAATTAATTATTAGTAATTTAAAATTGATATATATATATATATATATATATATATATATATATATATTATATGATTTACATTATATTTATCAACTGTTGAAAATTGTTACACAATTTAATAAGTTTTACGTTAATAGGAATTAATTATATTGAAGTTTTTAGCTCCTAACGTCGCTCGGTTGAATTTTCTTTTATTATATTATTATGTATAAATGACTAATTTTAAGTAAATAAGACTTAATTAATTTAAGTTAATTTTAAGTAAATAAGACTTAATTAATTTAAGTTAATTTTAAGTAAATAAGACTTAATTAATTTAAGTTAATTTTAAGTAAATAAGACTTAATTAATTTAAGTTAATTTTAAGTAAATAAGACTTAATTAATTTAAGTTAATTTTAAGTAAATAAGACTTAATTAATTTAAGTTAATTTTAAGTAAATAAGACTTAATTAATTTAAGTTAATTTTAAGTAAATAAGACTTAATTAATTTAAGTTAATTTTAAGTACTGAATAAAATTGAAAATAATTTGATGAAACATAATATAAAAATATATGTACACATGTGCTCAAAGTAAAAAAGCGTATAATTTATTCCATCAAGTGACTATTTCTCACTCTACTGCCATAAGAAAAACAAAGATAGTACGATATTTGATATAAATAAACTGACAACTGGGAACTGAGGAACAACTTTAATTTCCAGACCTTAATATATGACCATGAATTTGATTTATGAAATTAATTTTTACGTGAAACATGCTTAAAAAAATTTTGTGTTTATTTCTAATAAAAATATCTTCACAAATGTATTTTTAGGCACGATCGCTATATTTTCGACATTGCGAAAAATGTAACTCTTTAAAATATGTTATTTTATGATGAAAAACTTATTTGTATAGCAAAATAAGACTATTACGAGGCTTCCTCAAAATGTATGTATGGATGTATGTGTGTGAGAAATCAAGTTTATGAATTTTCTCGACTAATTTTCATCCGATCTGAATAATTCAAACAGAGAATTATTTTAAATAATAACATAAGTAAACGTTCCTATTTTAAAAAAATCGTTGAAAGCGTTTTTAAATAGGCGCCTTTTAAATGGTCAAAAAAAATGGATTTTTGGTGATAACTTAAAAAATACGATTTTTTTAAAAAAAGTGTATGTCATAAAAGTTATAAAATATAAAAAAATAAATGATTTTTATATCATACATTTTTCTCTAAAGTTAATATTTTTCAAATTGTTAATGAAAAATGTTAAAAATAAAGGCTTTTTAATGATAATTTGATAAATATTATTTGAAAAAATATATATATATGAAACTAAAAAGATGAATCTTATTTTTTTCTATAAATTTTATTTAATATACTTCTTTTCAAAATTCGTTTTTTTAAAGTTATCACCAAAAAATCATTTTTTCAACTTTTAAAGGGATAACTGTTTTACAACCACTCGAACGATTTTTTTTTTCTGCCAATATTTATTTGTATTATTGTTTTGAATCATCATCCGTCGGAATGATTCAGATCAAATAAAAACTTTATACAAAACTATACTTTTAAGCTACTGAACTATAAAATAATTTTTTTTACTTGTAACTGTTGATAGATTATCCTACTCAAAACTTTAATAAGTATACATGAAAATATGTCTTTTTCACATAACATAAATTTCTTCGAAATCAATCAACTTAATTCACAAGAAAAATTTAAATAATTATAAATTTGTTTTTTTAAATAAATACAATAAATTCAAACCTCCTGTTGAAAGTTGCGGTAAAAAATACAATGAAAAAAGAAATTAGATTAACATTTAATGCTTTTGCGTTTGTAAATGTTTTGTTTTAATATTCTTTGAATATTAAATAGCGAGTGCGAAGCGCGAGCGTTTACGGTCGTGCCTTATATCCAAGAAGCAAAGCTTTTTGCATGCCTTGTATCGCTTCGCGATGCAAGGCCTGAGGTCATTCCAGAGCTGAGCGAAGCGAAGCTCTAAAAAGACCGAAGTGCGAGCCACAGCAGCCCAAAGGGCCGCTGTAGCGAGCTAGTATATATATAAAATACGAAATTTAAATTAAAAAAACCATAAGATTAAAATACACATTTTTGGTTAATTTTAAATTTAAATACTTCAGAATAATAAAATAACTATTTGCAATTACTTAACAATCCTTTTGACATCTAATATAAAATATTAATGAGATACAAATATTAAAAAGTGTATGTATCACAAGTAAGGTTTGCATATTAATATTATAATTTTTAGAAAATTCTTGATATTAATAGAATATTAATTTGGAAAATTGAATATTTTTTCATCGATGACAGGTAACTTTTCTAATATAGTTAAAGTAATACTGTAAATGTCAATCAAATAACATTTCCATCAAAATAAATTTCAACGATATAATTATTAAAATAAACATTTTTATTTGACGACAATCTATTGTAATAATTATTTTTTTAATATATATATTAAAAAAATAATAATTTTATTTGATGAACAGTCATATAAATATTATATATTTATAATTGTATAACTAAATTTAATAAATGAAAATTTTATTTAGTTATCATTCAGAAAATAAAGTATTTAAATTAGTTTTCATGAAAATATATTATTTAAAAAGTTACTTGTTAACAATTTTTTATAAATAACATACATTCAACCTTAATTACATTTTCATTTGTACACATGATAGTATTTAAATGAATTGTCATTTATATAAAAATTGTTAACAATTAAATATATTAAAATTACATATTAATATATTAAAATTATATCTACCTTAACTACATTTTCATTTGTACGAGTGTTTGTATTTAAATGAATTGTCATTTATATAAAAATTGTTAACAATTAAATATATTAAAATTTATTTCATTAAAGCAATAATATTTTTAATAAGAAAAACATTAATTTTCAAAATACATCAAATTACCTCATTTGAAAAATTATCATTACATGATATAAAAATATTTTTTTCAATATCGTTCGAACAGAAATTTTATGAAATACACTTTAAAAAAATTATTTATTTGATATTAAATTTTTTTCAATAGTCAATTATAAAGATAGGAAAATATATGAAATACTAATAAATTTTTCTGATTATGTCTATAATTATGAATTTATATTTATGAACTGTCTAGATAGAAGGAAAATTTCCCCTAAAAAAGTAAACATTTCAAAAAAAAATTTACCTATTATTTGCGAAACACTTATTATAAATGCGGAAAAAAATAATATTCTGTAATATCACTCTAAAATTTGTATTAAATATGATCATTGAAAGTACAATTATTTCATTATGTTGAATTTGTTGTCAAAGTTTAATTATATTTTACTATAAGAAGATATAAAAAATAACTATCATATTTAACTGTCTTCCCATTCTATTGTTGAATTTCCATAGAAAAAATGTATTTTCTTGTAGTATGCACCATGATAATTATTTATTCAAATTTTCAAATTTTTCTAATCATTAGTTTTCAAGATGTTTAGATTTCTGATGCCAAATAGAGCTCTTTGAGTTTCATTAATTTTTTTATATTTATTCAAATGTGATTTTAATATTAAAAAATTGTCTAACATTAATATTTACTCATATTGTACTTTATAAATTTCGAACATATATGCTAGCTGTTTGCTTTTTCAACATTTATAATTTATTTTAAATCATCAAGTAATACAAAAAAATTTGTTCTATTGAAAAAATGATATAATGTAGTAATAAAAAGAATGATGACAACAAAATTTCTAATCTTTATAAAATGCAATCATATTTATATATAAATACAGTTCATGTTTATGGCTCTATATAAAAAACTACTCTATGAATACCAATTTTCAATAGCTTCCCATCTAGTTATACAAAAACATAGATGGTATACAAAATTTGAAGCAAATCCATCGAGTAGTTTTCGAGATCTAACTGGTTAAATAAATAACATTTTCTTTTCAAAATTTCTTTTTCAAAATATTAAAAATCCTCTAAAATTAAAACTACACTATAAAAATCAATTTTTGGAAATTTCCCTTCTTTTGGCAGTCGCAAATAATTTCCCTGCAATTTTTAGAACAAATCTATCGAGTACTTTACGTAGAATAAAAAAAAATAAGAAAAGAAAAATCGAAATTTTTTTTTAAATCTTTGAAATTCTCTAAAATTGTAGCCACACTAAGAAAATTAGTTTTCAAAAGCTTATTTTTTTCAGACAACAGCGAATTAATTGTATAAAAATTTTGGAGAAAATTTATAGTATGGTTTACACAAAATAGAAAATAAATGAAAAATAAAAATTTTTTTGAAAATTTTCAAAGTGCTCTTAAATTAAAACTGCGCTAAGAAAATTAGTTTTCCAAAGCTTGTTTTCTTCAGACAGTAGCGAATTAATCGCATACAAATTTTGGAGCAAATCTATCAAATGGTTTTCGTAAAATAAAAAAAAATTAAAAATAAAAATTTTTTAAAAAATTTTAAAAATGCTCTAAAATTAAAAGTGCGCTAAGAAAATTAGTTTACAAAATTTTTTATACTTTTGGCAGTCAAAATTATGTTCCATACAAATCTTCGAACAAATTCTTTGAGTAGTTTACGTAAAATACAAAAAAAAATGAAAAATCGAAATTTTTTAAAAATGCTTAAAATAATTCTAAAAAAAAAACTACGCTAAGAAAACCAATTCTCAATAGCTTTCGCACCAGTTCATCAAAAAATTGAATTGTATGGAAAATTTGAAGTAAATCCAACGAGTAGTTTTTAAGATTTTATTGGCTTAATAAATAGAAACATTTTTTTTTTCAATTTCAAAATGCTCTAAAATTAAAACTAAGTTTAGAAAATCAGTTTTTAAAAATTTATTTTATCTGGGCAATCACAAATAAATCCCATGCAAATTTTGAAGAAAATTCATCAAGTAGTAAACAAAAAAAAACCAAAAAACGAAAAATCGAATTTTTTTTTTCTTAAGAAAACTTTAAAATGAAAACTACGCTAGAAGAACCAATTATCAATAGCTTCCCAGCAAGTTAGTCACAAAACTAAATTCCATGCAAAATTAGAAGCAAATCCATCAAGTAGTTCTCAAGATACAGTTTACTAACTGGATTCATACATCCATACACACACACACACACACACACACACACACACACACACATACATACAGACATTTTCAGGAAACCACTTTTTTCGACTCACCGAGTTCAAATATGTACAAATTAATGAAAAAATAGAAAAAAATTTTTTTTATCGATATAATGCTTTCTCTATGAGAAAGCAAAATGAGTATTGATTAATTGGTACAAATACGTGTGAATGAAGCTTCACGTAAAAAAGAAGATTATATAAAAATTAAAAAAAACAACCCAATAAATATGAAGAAAAATTAAAAATACTAAAATAAAAATAAAAGCAAAGATAAAAAAGGGTACTGATAAAATGGAATGAATACGTTTAAATGAAGCTACACGTAAGAAAAAAGCTCACATAAAAATGAGAAAACAACCAAATAAATATTAAAAAAATTAAAAATATTAAGATATAAAAAATAAAATCATTTGAAAATAGAGATACTAATAAATTGAGAAATTGCATAAAAAGGAAAATTACGCAAAAAAGAGACTCATAGAAGAGTTATTAGTAAACAATATAATGGATATGAGAGAAAGGTACAATTTAAAAATCAAAATTTGGAAAATGCCGATATTATTGAGAAAATACAAGTAAAAAATAATTGTTACTAATCAAAATAATTACGCACAAGGTGTAAACAAATAGAAATTGATGACAATAAACATGTTAATAATAATACTACAATAAATAAACCAATAGATGAAAAAAAGCGAAAACGTAAATATGATTCTTATCAATTAAAGACATTATTTATTAAGTGTAAACAATTAAAAATTAAAGACAACAATTATAATCAAAATTACAATACTAATAATTATAATAACAATCATAATATTATATTGAAAAAAGTTACTGCTAAAACAATAAAGGGCAAAGTAGAAAAAAAATTGAAGAAATCAAATAAAAAAATATTAACTGAAAAAATTAATTCGAAACTGATTGGTTGCACAGCAAACATATATAATGAAATATATACATATTATGTGTATGTTTGCTCACATATTCAATGAAAATCTCATCTGAAAATTACCATAGTTTCATGACAAATACATGTGTTTATCGTGATGCGGAAGATTTTGCTTTCGAATATACTAAAATTAACGATTTTCCCAATTGTTGTCATAAAGGTCGAGTAGAATTGTTAGAAAATCCTCCTTACCCATAACAAGCACGTAAATATGGACAATTATATATTTTAGATAATGAAATGGCAGCGATTAAACGGAATGAGTTTAATATAAATTTAACATTATCAAAACATTTAGATATCTTGATAAGAAACATTAACCCTTATGCTAAAGCCTATTAAATGATGCATAAAGTTTTTTATTTAAAAAAAAAGATTAATATATAAAGTATTTTGTCCTCTATATGATTAACCTTTTTATATGGTGAATTCGAGGGGAGTCTAGCCCGGTACCCGTTTAACAAATTACATCAGGCTAGACTGTCAGACCCACCATACCGAAAACTTTGACTACCGATGGATGGTCAAGCCACTTTTGTGACCAACAATCAACTGATACTCAATGAGGTCGGATTTTTGAAGAGTCGCGATATGGGTAGCACATACACTAATTTTCTTTCGAAAAAAAAGTCAGAGGTGCCTGGCCAGGATTCGAACCCGCGCCCACCGCGTTGAAGGCAAGAGCTCTATCCGTTACGCCACCGCGCTCCGCATGATGCATAAAGTAGAAGAAGAAGAACTACAATGACGTGCAAAAATCTATTGTCCTCCAAAAACTGTTACTATGTCTATTGTCCGCAATAATATTTTAGATAAAAATAGATATAATCTATCTACCTGTAATAAAGTTGCAATAGTATATGTTGGAGAAGACGATCAGCCTCCTATTGAACGTGATATTGTCATTTACTGTGAGTATGATGAGCCAATCAGTATACCGACAATTAGCAAACATACAGATCCTATGACATATCCGCTTATTCATCCAAATGGTGGTTTTGGATGGATGACAAATATGAAAAGTAAATTTGGAAAATGTCATATTTTAAATTTTAAATTTTATAATTATAGACTTAGTGTTAGAAATGAATTCAATCCATTCCTTAATTTGGAAAAATTATCTCGACAGTTCATTGTTGATGCATTTGAAAAAGTTAGAACCTCCAGATTATATTTCATACGAAAAAACCAAAACTTATTAAGAAGTGATTGTTATAAAGGTGTTATGGACTATTTACATAACAAAAAAAATTAGATTCTTCAAAAATTGGAAAAATTATCTCGACAGTTCATTGTTGATGCGTTTAAAAAAGTTGGAACCTCCAGTTTATATTTCATACGAAAAAACCAAAACTTATTGAGAAGTGATAGTTATAAAGTTGTTACGGACTATTTACATAACAATAAAAATTAGATTCTTCAAAAATTGGAAAAATGGTAGTATTACCGTCAAACTTTACAGGAAGTCTACGATTTTTAAAACAGAATTACATTGACTCAATGACACTTGTAAATTATCATGGTAAACCTGTCCTTTTTGTAACTATGACCTGTAACCCACATTGTAAAGAAATAACTAAAAACTTGGAAATTTATGAAAATGCAATAGTTGGTCCAGATATTATAACAAAAGTATTTTATTAAAAAGTAGAAGAATTGAAAAATGTAGTAATAAAAAAGGGAATATTAGGAAAATGAATTGCATATAGCTATGTAATTGAATTTAAAAACGAGGATCACCGCATATGCATATGTTGTTACTCTTAGATAAAAATGATAAATTTGATATTTCCGAAAAAGTTAATAAAATAATAAGTGCAGAAATTTCAAATAGAGATATTTATCTAAAATTATAAAGTAATGTTAAACCATTTATGATACGCGGTCCCTGTCGTATGCAAAATATAAATTGTCCATGTATGGATAAAAATACGAAACAATGTACAAAAAATTTTCCAAAATAATTTAATAATACAGCAACATTTAAATCAAATGGATATCCACTATACAAACGCAAAAATGATGGCGTCAACATTATTTTCAAAAATAAATTTACAGAAAGAATTGCAGATAATGGATTTGTTGTTTCTTACAATCCTTACTTATAATTGAAATTTAATGCACACATAAACGTAGAAGTTTGTTGCACTGTTCAATGCATTGAATATTTATTCGAATACTGTTATAAGGGTCATGATTGTTCATACATTAAAATACATCAAGTAAATGTAGATTTTCAATCAGAAAATAAAGACACTTTTCAAAATGACAATAGTGAAAATGTTGAATATGAATATGACGAAATCCAACAATGCATTAATACACGATATTTATGTGCACTTGAAGCAATGTACATATTATTAGAATATCCTTTACATGTCATTTTACATACTATAAAACGTCTAGGCGTTCATAAAGAAAATCAACAAAACGTATTTTTTAAAGAAGGAAGAGAAGAAATGATCATGCAAAAAAATGTGGGAACAACATTAATAGCATGTTTTGAATTGAATAGAGAAGATTTTGAAGCATGAAATTACTTGTATTCAGAAATACCAAATTTTTATACATTTGATGAAAAACTGAAAAAGTGGAATAAAAGAAAAAAAAAGAAAACCAATACTTACTAGGAGAGTGTCACACCTTCGGATCACGGATTTTGCTCAAACTTCGGGATAAATTTTCAGATGATAAAACATGAAAAAAGCTAAAGTTATAGTCATAAATACTCAATATTTCCCTAGTTACAGGCAATTGAAGAAAATCACTAAAAAAGTTACTAGATTTTTAAACGCATATAGTTATTTAGCGTCGATAGCTACAAGCTTGAAACCTTTTTTAAATTAAAGCTCAGCTCAAATCCTTTCGAAACAGTAGTTACAACATATCAAAATATTATTTTTTTCTGAAGTTATAGCGTAATAAAAATTGGACCTAATTTCAGCTTTTATTATTAATTAATATTTTTAAATAGAAATTCAGGTCCAATCTTTATTACGCTACAACTTTAGGAAAAAATAATATTTTTACATGCCATAACTACTATTTCGAAAGGATTTAAGCTCAGCTTTAATATGAAAAAAGGTTTAATCTTCTAGCTATCAATGCTAAAGAACTATACGCGTTTAAAAATCTAGTAACTTTTTTAGTGATTTTTTTTAATTGCCTGTAACTAGGGAAATATTGAGTGTTTATGACTATAACTTCAGCTTTTTTCATATTTTATCATCTGAAAACTTATCCTGAAGTTTAAGCAAAATCCGTGATCCGGAGGTGTGACACTCTTCTAGTTAGTAGAATGTACTTACTAGGAGAGTGTCACACCTCCGGATCACGGATTTTGCTCAAACTTCGGGATAAGTTTTCAGATGATAAAATATGAAAAAAGCTAAAGTTATAGTCATAAATACTCAGTATTTCCCTAGTTACAGGAAATTAAAGAAAATCACTGAAAAAGTTACTAGATTTTTAAACGCGTATAGTTCTTTAGCATTGATAGCTAGAAGATTAAACCTTTTTTCATATTAAAGCTGAGCTTAAATCCTTTCGAAATAGTAGTTATGGCATGTAAAAATATTATTTTTTCCTAAAGTTGTAGCGTAATAAAGATTGGACCTGAATTTCTATTTAAAAATATTAATTTATAATAAAAGCTGAAATTAGGTCCCATCCTTATTACGCTCTAACTTTGGGAAAAAATAATATTTTTACATGCTATAACTACTAATTCGAAAGGATTTGAGCTGAGCTTTAATTTAAAAAAGGTTTTAAGCTTGTAGCTATCGACGCTAAATAACTATATGTGTTTAAAAATCTAGTAACTTTCTCAGTGATTTTCTTTAATTGCCTGTAACTAGGGAAATATTAAGTATTTATGACTATAACTTTAGCTTTTTCCATATTTCATCATCTGTAAACTTATCCCGAAGTTTGAGCAAAATCCATGATCTGGAGGTGTGACACTCTCCTAGTTAGTAAGTCCGAAAGATAAAGAACGTTATTTTATTAAGTTATTACTATTACATGTGAAAAGAGCCACGTCTTTTGAAGCTTTGCGTACTGTTGATGATCTGATGTACAATTCGTTTTATGAGGCAGCTAAGGCAAAACAATCAATTAATGCAGATGAAGAATGGGATAGATGTTTGGAAGAAGCATCTTCAACAGAATTCCCTTATGCTCTTAGTGAATTATTTGCTTTTATTTGGGTTTTTCATAATCCTATAAATGCACGAGATTCATATGAAAAATATAAAGATAAATTTTACCACCCTGGATACAAAAAAAAATATAGGTAAAGATCATGCATTAAATGTTATTAAAAATAATTTACAAGTCAATGGATTTTCATTGAACGATTTTGATTTACCTAATATGAGCACATTTATAGAAGAAGATGATAATCAAACAATTTTAAATCATAATAATATTCTTAATGAATTAGAAATAAAACTAAATTCTTTAAATGATAAACAAAGGCAAATATTCAACTCTACTATGAAAAGTTTAAATAACTAAAGTAAAGAAAAATTTATTTTTATAGATAGACCAGGTGGAAGTGGAAAAAGTTATTTACTTAATGTTTTAAGAGGAGGTCACGTATCTCTGTCCTTTTCTAATCAAAGCATTGAGTTTTTTACAAAAACTAATAACTTTAGCAAAAAATGAAGAGAAAGCCGCATCTCGTATCAAAAAAAGCAATATTTTCTTTGATGAGAAAGAATTAATTTTATTGCTTCGTTTTCAAGAAAACCTTGAAAAACTTAAATCATAGAGGTTAGGTTGAACAATTTGGTTTTTCAAGGTTTTCTTGAGAATGAAGCAATAAAATTAATTTTTTCTTATCAAAGAAATTATTCCTTTTTTTGATACAAGATGCCGCTTTCTCTTCATTTTTTGCTAAAGTTATTAGTTTTTGTAAAAAAATCATTTCTTTGATTAGAAAAGGACAGAGATACGTGACCTCCTGTTAATAGCTTATTTTAAATATCATACCATACATTATTTATGTGTAGCTTGGACAGGTATAGTAGCGAATTCATTGGTCGATGGAAAAACCGTGCATACAACATTTGAACTACCGTTAAATATAACAGATTGTACAACTTGTAATGTTAAGTCTAATTCTGCAGAAGGCAAACAATTAAAGAAAACACAAATAATCATTTACGATGAAATATCCATGACTTCAAAATTTGCTTATGAAGCAGTTGATCGTCTTTTTCAAGATTTATGCGATGTAAACCAACCCTTTGGTGATAAAACTGTAATTGTATTAGGAGATTTCAGGCATACATTACCAATTGTACGACATGGTAGCCGTATGAACATTATTAAAAATTCAGTTAAATTCAGTTTATCATGGCAAAATTTTAAGCAAATGAAGTTAAATGAAAATCTGCGAGTTTCGGATAGTGATAATAATTTTAAACAATGATCATTAGACATCGGAGAAGGAAAACGCCGCGATGTTTTTGAAGATGATAATGAAGTAAGTGCTATACCAGATAATTTTATCATTAAAGAAAATCTTGTCGAAGAAATATTCGGAAAAACAATAAAAATAGACAATACGAATATAACGGAAAAAGTTATTTTGGCTCCTAAAAATAATGATGTTACTGAAATCAATAATAATGTTTTGAATTCAATGAAAGGAAACCATGTTAAATATTTGAGTATTGATACTGCTGAAGATGATATCGAAGAAAATTTAGATATTATATTACCTACAGAATTTTCAATAAGTTAACTCCTAATGGACTCCCACCACTTAAATTACATTTAAAAGTAGGGGCTATCATTATACTATTAAGAAATTCAAATGTCAATGAGGGACTTTGTAATGGAACAAGGTTGATAGTAAAAAAATGCTTAAATATTCCATTCAAGTGGAATTAGCAACTGGTCAAAACAAAGGTAAATTAGTTTTCATTCCAAGAATAAATTTATCTCCATCTACGGAAGAAATTCCATTCAATATGCAACGAAAACAGTTTCCTATTAGATTAGGATTTGCAATGACTATTAATAAATCACAAGGACAATCTTATAAAAAAGTTGGTGTTTATTTGCCGTCACCAGTTTTCAGTCATGGGCAATTATATTTTGCTCTTTCAAGGACGAATTTTAAAAATAATTCAAAATTATTTTCAGGTGACCACGCTATTGTCAACGGAGAAAATAAAAATGATCAGAACACAATATATACAAAAAACATTGTTTATAAAGAGATATTATAAAGAATATGTCAAGAGATGTTGTATATGTTGTTGTGTAATAGTTGAACTCGCAATATAATAAAAAATATAATATTTACTAAAATATATATATGATATCAACTGACGCTTTCAAAATAGTTTGATATGATGTTAAATCAGCTATATAAGAGGACGCGCTGTTAAATCGGCTGCATATGGGGATGCGCTGTTGAATCGGCTGCATATTGGGATGCGCTGTTAAATTGGCTGCATATTGGGGTGCACTATTTAATCGGTTGCATAATGACTCCATATTTATAGAGCTAAATAAAATATAGGACCTGAAAAATTATTGGGACCAAAAAAATATTGGGCCAAAAAAATTATTGGGCCCAAAAAAATATAAGGCCCAAGAAAATATAAGGCCCAAGAAAATATAAGGCCAAAAAATATAAAGCCCAAGAAAATATAAGGCCTAAAATAATATAAAGCTTAAAAAATATAAAGACCAAAAAAATATTGGTTCCAAAAAATTATTGGGCCCAAAAAAATATAAGGCCCAAGAAAATATAAGGCCCAAAAAAATATAAAGCCCCAAAAATATAAAGACCAAAAAAATATTAGGCCCAAAAAAATATTGAGTCCAAAAAAATTTAAGGTGCAAGAAAATATAAGGCTAAAAAAAATATAAAGCCAAAAAAAATATAGAACCAAAAAAAAAATATAGACCAAAAAAAATAAGGCTCAAAAAAATAAAGAGCCCAAGAAAATATAAGGATGAAAAAAAAGAAGGGCCCAAAAAAATTGGCATTGAATAAAAATATAGGGCCCAAAATAATATAAGACCCAAAAAAATATGGCCCAAAAAAGAAGCTTATGACTAATGAGTACTAATTATATAGGGCCCAATAAAAAATTGCTACTTTTATTACCAAAAGATTAGACACATTTCAAAAATGCGGAGAACCGGAGAACCGGAGAACTGGAGAACCGGAAAACCGGAGAAACGGAAAAAAAAGTGGTTTCACATTAATATAATATAAGATAAGAATATTACCAAAAGATTAGACACATTTAAAAAATGCGGGGAACCGGAGAACCGGAGAAACGGAAAAAAAAGTGGTTTCACTTTAATATAAGACTAGCAAAAAATACCTCGCTCCTAACGTCACTCGGTTGAATTTTCATATATTATATTATTATGTATAAATGAGCCAATTTTAAAATAAAAAAGAATCGATGCAACTTATGAATTGTGATATTGTAGTTTTGTACCAAATTAAATTTTTCTATTTTTATAAAAAAGATTAATTAAAGTTACAATGTGCATAAAAATTGTTTAAATACAAATTATATCATGATGAATTAAGAATTTGTTCTACTAAATTGCATTAGAATCAATAAAAATATATAGTAGGAATTCATTCTTTTTAATCACGTGTTTCAATAACGAACCATGAAATAATCGAAAACAGTATTTGACGTTTACTAGAACTAACAACTGCACGGAGATAAGAAAGTATTGTTTAAATAGGTTCTAAATCAAGTATATCTAATTTATGTATTAAGGTACTTAAAAAAAGAGTGACGATATAATTTCAATTAGTACTATAGCTTGAATTTTAGGGACCAATGTTGGTACTATTATATTATGAAGTAAGATAATATGAAGTAAGAAAGTGTAATTGATAATCTCTTCTCGTGTGGCTTTTTCTGTTACTAAAATTGAAAATTATTAAATATAGAATTATTTATATAATATATAATTCTTTAAAATAACTAATAATGAATATTTAAATTCGTGATATTCAAGGATTAAAACGATACATGTTTATCTTCCATATTCCGTTTTAAAATAGTTACTTTTGAGTTTTAAATTAATGATTAGAAATTTAAAATTGATATATATATATATATATATATATATATTATATGATTTACATTATATTTATCAACTGTTGAAAATCGTTACACAATTTATTGGGTTTTACGTTAACAGGTATTAATTATATTGAAGTTTTTCGCTCCTAACGTCGCTTAGTTGAATTTTCTTTTATTATATTATTATGTATAAATGACTAATTTTAAGTAAATAAGAATTGATTAATTGAATTTTGAGTACTGAATAAAATTGAAAATAATTTGATGAAACATAATATGAAAATATATGTACACATGTGCTTAAAGTAAAAAAGCGTATAATTTATTTCAAATGACTATTTCTCACTCTACTTCCATTAGAAAAACAAAGATAGTACGATGTTTGATGTAAATAAAGTCCAATTTCCAGACCTCAATATATGACCATGAATTTGAATTATGAAATTAATTTATGAGTGAAACATGCTTAAAAGAAATTCGTGTTGATTTCTAATAAAAATATCTTCACAAATGTATTTTATAAATATGAAATACGAAATTAAAATAGAAAAAATCATAAGATTAAAATACAACATTTTAGTTAATTTCAAATTCGAATATTTCAGAATAAAAAAATAACTATTTGCAATAACTTAACAATCCTTTTTGCATCTAATATAAAAATTTAATGAGATACAAATATTACAAAGTGTATGGATCACAAGTAAAGTTTGCATATCATAAATATTATAATTTTTAGAAAATTCTTGATATTAATAGATTATTAATTTGGAAAATTAAATATTTTTTTATTGATGACAAGTAACTTTTCAAAAATAGTTAAAATAATACTGTAAATGTCAATCAAATAACATTTTCATCAAAATAAATTTCAACGCTATAATTATAAAAATAAACATTTTTATTTAACTACAATCTATTGTAATAATTATTTTTTTAATATATATATAATAAAAAAATAATAATTTTATTTGATGAACAGTTATATAAATATTATATATTTATAATCGTATAACTAAATTTATTAAATTGAAATTGTATTCAGTTATCATTCAGAGAATGAGGTATTTAAATTAGTTTTCATGAAAATATATTATTTAAAAAGTTACTTGTTAACAATTTTTTATAAATAACATACATTGAACCTTAATTACATTTTCATTTGTACACTCGTTTATATTTAAATGAATTGTGATTTATATAAAAATTGTTAGCAATTCATTTCATTGAAGAAATAATATTTTTAATAAGAGAAAGATTAATTTTTAAAGAATATCAAATTACCTCATTTGAAAAATTACAATTACATGATATAAAAATATGTTTTTTAATATCGTTTGAACATAAATTTTATGAAATACAATTTAAAAAAATTATTTATTAGATATTAAATTTTTTTAATAGTCAATTATAAAGATAGGACAATATATAAAATATGAATAAATGTTTCTGATTATGTCTATAATTATGCATTTATATGTAGGAACTGTCTAGATAGAAGTAGAATTCCCCCTAAAAAAGTAAACATTTCAAAAGAAAATTTACTTATTATTTGCGAAACATTTATTATGAATGCGGAAAAAAATAATATTCTGTAATATCACTCTATAATTTGTATTAAATATGATACAAATCATTGAAAGTACAATTATTTCATTACGTTAAATTTGTCGTCAAAGTTTGATTATATTTTACTATAAGAAGATAAAAAAATTAACTGTCTTTCCATTCTATTGCTGAATTTCCATAAAAGGAATGTATTAGCTTGTAGTATGTCTCGTGATGATTATTTATTTAAATTTTTAAATTATTCCAATCATTACTTTTCAAGATATTTAAATTTCTGATTCTAAATGGAAAAATTTTAGTAAATAATATTGGAACTCAAACTTCTCAATACCTAATGAATAGATTTATATAAAAATTTAGCTGAATAACCTTCGTGATACATACTGTATGTTAATGCATCTATTTATTCAAAATTCTAAAATACAATGGAAATATAATCAATATTTATGGGTGGAAGTGTGCTGTCTATTTTACATCTCCTTAAATAATTTATATTTATAAAATTCACATAATATCATATGAAAGAGAATCATATATTCAATATAATAGTCAACTATGAATAAAAAGTTTAAAAAATTAAGTGATAACGTATAGATAGTTATATTATTTTATTGAATACATTTCCAACCTAAATAATTGACTTCATGTTAAAACTCAATTTAATTAGCATTCAATACCACAAGTTATTTAAAAAATTTACCATTGTTCAAAATTATTAAAAAGTTATTTATAAAAAATTTCAAAATTATACCAATTTATTTTTTTATTCTTTACATTAGAGAATTAGTTTTGATGTTGAAATCTTTATGTGAAATGAAACAATATATATATATATATATATATATATATATATATATATATATATATATATATATATATAATCTTATAGTAAAATATTTTATCACCTTATATGAAAATTATTTTGTAAAAGTAGAAGAATGCTGCGAATAAACAAATGATTATAAGAAAATATTGAAAATTGTAAATAACAACAAAAAAGCGTTAGGCAAGAAATAAATAATTGTTCTCATATAGCATGGAAGATTTCACTGAAATATTTCGAATTATTCCACTGGAATATTTCACTGGAACCTTTCATGCAGATTATTGAAAGTCTTCACGGAATATTTCAGAATATTCCACTTGAATCTTCCATTGAAAGCTTCCAGGAATATTTCAGGAATATTTCAAAGGAATGTTCGAAAACTTTTTTGTAATATTCCATGTAATATTCACGAAAGATTTCTGAAATATTTCATAAAATATCCCATGTAATGTTTATGAATATTCCAGTAAAATATTTCATGGAAGATTCCAGAAAGATTCCATAAACATTTCGCTGGAAGATTCCGATAAACTTTAAAATCGTACAGCGGATAATTACATAAATCTTTCAAAACTAGTCAACTAAATATTCCACAGAAAGATTCAAGTAATCTTCCAGTGGAATATTTCATGAAAGATTTCAGAAAGATTCCATAAACATTTCACTGGAAGATTTCAAAAAACTTTAAAATCGTACAGCGAAATATTAGATAAATCTTCTATAAATATTCGACGAAACATTTCACAGGAAGATTAAAGTAATTTTCCGATAAAATATTTCATGAAAGATTTCAGAAAGATTCCGATGAACATTAAAATTATACAGCGGAATATTACATAAATCTTCCATAAATATTCCACGAAATGTTCCACAGAAATATTTAAGAAACCTTCCAGTGGTATATTTTATGAAAGATTCCAGAAAGATTCCATAAACATTCCACTGGAAGATTCCAAAAAACTTTCAAATCGCACAGTGGAATATAACATAAATCTTCTATAAATAGTCAACGAAATATTCCACAAAAAGATTTAAGTAATCTTCCAGTGCAATATTTCATTGAAGATTTCAGAAAGATTCCAGAAACATTTCACTGGAAGATTCCTAAAAACTTTTAAATCGTGCAGCGAAATGTTACATAAATCTTCCGTAAATATTTTACGAAATATTTTACGCAAATATTACAGTAATCTTCCAGTGGAATATTGCTTAAAAGATTCTAGAATGATTCTATGAAGTTTTTGTTGGAAGATTGCGCGGAAAGTAACGGGAGGTTTCCAGTGACGCCGATAAGGGGATGTTTGTTAAATGGGAGTTTTATCCCCAAGCGGCTGAAAGATACCTCACTTACTATAAAAGCGAAAGGATATCAGCACTTTGATGTGCACAGTCGAAGCGAATATTTAAATGCGATTTTATAACTAAATGTTTATGTATCCGTATATGTATTAATGTATGAGTGTAATGTGTTATTATATAATATATATATACCATCCCCTCACAGCATTTCACATTTTCCAAAAATCTTCCAGGAACATTTCATGAAAGATGAGAGATTACCCAAACCTTCCATTTTTATATTCTTGAAATCTCTCAAGAGTATTCCATGGATTATTCCTATGTAGGAAGCATGAAGGACACACGAATATTACAGGAATATTTCACGGAAGATTCCTGAAATATTCCAAATCTTCCGTGCCAATATTCTGCGAATCTTCCACAAAATATTCCACGGAATATTTTACGATAGATTTCTAAACTCTTCCAGAAATATTTCATGGAATATTTCATGAAAAATTCTTTAAATCTTTTGTGCATATTTGATGAGAGATTCTTTAGATCTTTCGTTTATATTCCATGAAAGGTTCATAAAATGTTTCAAATCTATCGTTCCCATATTTCGGAAATTTTTAATGAATGTTCCAAAAGAATATTTCATGAAATATTCCTGCAAGATTCCTGAAATATTTCAATAAAAGATCTGAGATGTCCTAGATCTTCCAATGAAATATTCTTAGAATTTTCCAGCAATATTCCATGAAAGATTTCTAAAATATTTTAAATCTTCGCTGCCAATGTTCCAGGAAGCTTTCATAAATATTTCATGCTGTGTGGGTTGTTTATTATCATTTATACATTATTTAAATGTAGATACTGCAAATAACCATAAATAACTGTAAATAAATTGAAGAATACAATTATTAAAAATAATTCAAAATAATTTTGATTTTAGTTTTTTCTACAACAAACTTTTTTTAGTGGATAAATATATATATATGGAACATTTCAAACCAACTGGAAGAGCATAAAAATAAAAATCTCTGAAACTCTGGAAATTCATCCTGCCTGTTACTCAAAATGTGTAAAAAAATTTTCAAGGATTTAGATTGGAAGGATCAAGAGCCATAGATACTTGAAATTTGGAAATTTTTTAAAATTTTTGGAAAAGTCCCAACTTGATCATTTTTTTTCCTGAAAATCCTGATATTTTAGAGAAAAATTCATGAGTATACTTCTGTTGTTAATGAAAAGCAGAGTTAGCATGATTCTTTACAGACCTGAATTTTGAAGTTTTCTATTGGTTCTTATATGTATTACATGGTAATTGAAATTACTCATTGCTCCTCACTTCAGAAATTCCTTTTCGTGGGCTTATTTCCCTCTATTTCACGTGAACTTTAAAATGAATTTTCGATTATGTAAGTCAGAGCCATCAATAAGGAGTTAAAACAATTTAAAATATATATTATCATGTATGATTAATTTTTATATTGAAAATAAATTAGACATAAAAATATTTATTTTAAACTGTTATAACTCCTTATTGGTGGCTCTTTCTTACACAATCAAAAATTTATTTTTAAGTTGATAAAAAATAGAAGGAATTAAGCCCTCGGAAAGCAATTTCTGAAGTAGCAGACAATGAGTAATTTCAATTACCATGTAATACATATAAGAACCAATAGAAAACTTCAAAATTTAGCTCTGTAAAAAATAATGCTAACTCTCCTCTTTATCTAGAACAAGAAGAATCCTCATGAATTTCTCTCTAAAACATCAAGATTTTCAGAAAAAAAATCATAAAGTTGGTACTTCTACCAAAATTTTGAAAATTTCCAAATTTCAAGGATCTATGGCTCTTGATCCTTCAAATCTAAATCCTTGAATATTTTTTTACACATTTTGAGTAACAGACAGAATATATTCTCAGAGTTTCAGTGATTTTTATTTTTTTGCTCTTCCAGTTGGTGTAAAATGTCCCATATATATATATATATATATATATATATATGGATCAATCCACGTCGAACGGATAACGGCTCTGTCAAAAATTCTAGATCACTAAAAAAGTCGTGCATGGGCTAAAAATTTTCGTCCTACACTCTACTTTCTTTTGCAATGTGGCGATTTTGAAAAACCCAAAATGGCGGCCTTAGTATGGCGACTCAAACCTAGAAATTTCATAAAAAATTTTCAAAAATTAATTTTAATTCATTCAAATCTGATTCTACATATTTTTTATATCAGAAATCAATTTAGCGTTCGATTTTACATAAGAATATAGTATTGCACTTAAGGTAAAAAAATTTCACAATATCATCTGAAGGTCGTATCGCGATACAATAGTTATTTTTCGAATTAATCATTGATAAACGTTGATTAGTAAGAAAATGAAGATACTGATAAGTAACTCGAGTCACTGAATCCAAATCTGATATCCGCTTAACCCTACCAGTCTCCATCAAGGTGATTTGAAGGTCAAATCGCGAATATCTTTTATTATTTGATAAGATTAAGACAAAGTAAAAATTTGTAAGATTATACTCCAGTGCGGACAACTCAAGAAATCCACCAAAATATTAGACATATGAAGTTATAATAAAAACTTTCAATGTATCGTATTTTAAAGTTAGGTCTATCAAGTTTGATATCTAATTTCCAATCCAAGCTCATAAAAAAATAACAAGTCCAACTGATTTTTTATTTTGACAAAAATTATTGGAGTAATATAGCTTTAGTACGGACAAGTCATTATATTTGTTTAATTTATTAATTTAAAAAGATACTGATATAATAAAAAATGCAAAACTCAAGTGATGCAGCTCCAACATTCCGTTGATAGGAAAATGGTAACAGAAAAATCACATGAATATAAAAAAATTTCAGAAAAAGACATTATTATGGAAATGCGATAAACAAAAAAGTAATGATAAATTAGAACTAAGACGTTCAAGAAACTTTACGTAAGAAAAAAGCTTATATGAAAATGAAAAAAGGACAAACAAATAAATATAAACAGAAACTAGAAAATACTAAGATAACAAAATGGCAATTCAAGGAAACAATGAGTGCTGATAAATTGGAACAAATACGTGCGAATGAGGCTTTACGTAAGAAAGAAGCTCATATAAAAATGAAAGAAAAACAACCAAAAAAATATAAAGTAAAATTAGAAAATATTAAGTGTAAACGATTAAAAATTGAAGATAATAATTATAATGAAAATTAGAATAATAATAATCACAATAACAATCATAATATTGTATTAAATGAAGTTATTGATAAAACAATAAAGGGCAAAGTACAAAAAAAATTAAAGAAATTAAATGAAAAAATATTAACTGAAAAAATTAATTTGAAACTGATTGGTTGTATGGCAAATATATATTTCGATGGAAATCTCATATCTGAAAATTACATTGATTCCATGACGAATACATGTGTTTATTGTGATGCGCAACATTTTGCTTTTTAACATACTAAAAGTAACGATTTCTTCAATTTTTGTCATAAAGGTAAAGTAGAATTGTTAAAGAATCCACCTTACTCAGAACGATTAATGTTTTGAGCAACTGAATTTACGGAAGAAAGTATTGATTTTCGACGAAATGTTAGGTTGTATAACAATGCTTCAGCATTCGCAAGTTTTGATGCCAATTTTGATACATTGCCGGGTAAAGGACCACAAGTTATTAGAATATGTGGACAAATTTACCATAATGTATATGCGTTACATCCTAATAAAGATAAAGCACGTAAATATGGGCAATTATATATTTTAGATAATAAAATAGCAACGATTGAACGACATAAGTTTAATACAAACTTAACATTATTAAAACATTTAGATAACTTAATAAGAGATATTAACCCTCATGCTAAAGCCTATAAAATGATGCATGAAGCAGAAGAAGAAGAACTAGAACGATGTGCAAAAATCAATTGTCTTCTGAAAACTGTTACTATGCCTATTATCTGCAATAATAATTTCGATAAAAATAGATATAATCTACCAACCTGTATTGAAGTAGCAATAGTATACGTTGGAGAAGACAATATGACTTATTCATCCTAATGGTGGTTTCAAATGGATGTCAAATATAAAAAATTAATTTGGAAAATCTAATATAAAAAATTTGCTATTTTATAATTATAGATTTAGTGTTAGAAATAAATTTAATCCATTTCTTAATTTAGGAAAATTATCTCAACAGTTCATTGTTGATGCGTTTGTAAAAGTTAAAACCTTCAGATTATATTTCATACGAAAAAACCAAAATGTATTAGGAAGTGATTGTTACAAAGGTGTTATGGACTATTTACATAACAAAAAATAATTAGATTATTCAAAAATTGGAAAAATGGTAATATTACCATCAAACTTTACAGGAAGTCCACGATTATTCGAACAAAATCACATTGATTCAATAACACTTGTAAATTATCATGGTAAACCTGACCTTTTTGTAACTATGACCTGTAACCCACATTGGAAAGAAATAACTGAAAACTTGGAAATTTATGAAAATGCAATAGATAGACCAGATATTATAACAAAAGTATTATATCGAAAAGTAGAAGAATTCAAAAATTTAGTAATAAAAAAGGGAATATTAGGAAAATGTATTGCATATAGTTATGTAATTGAATTTCAAAAACGAGGATTACCACATATGTATATGTTGTTATTCTCAGATAAAAATGATAAATTTGACATTCCTGAAAAAGTTGATAAAATAATAAGTGCAGAAATCCCAAATAGAGATATTTATCCGAATTTATATAGTATTGTTAAACAATTTATGATACATGGTCCCTGTGGTATGCAAAATATAAATTGTCCGTATATGGATAAAAATACGAAACAATGTACGAAAAATTTTCCAAAAAAATTTAATAATACAACATCATTTAAATCAAATAGGTATCTACTACACAAACGCAAAAATGATGACGTCAAAATTATTTTAAAAAATAAATTTACAGAAAGAATTGCAGATAATGGATTCCTTGTTCCTTATAATCCTTACTTACTATTGAAATTCGATGCACACATAAACGTAGAAGTTTGTTTCACTGTACAATGCATTAAATATTTATTCAAATACTGTTATGAAGGTCATGATTGTGCATACATTAAAATACATCAAGTAAATGTTGATTTTAGATCAGAAAATAAAGACACTTTTGAAAATGACAATAGTTAAAATGTTGAATATGAATATGACGAAATCAAACAATACATTAATACACGATATTTATGTCCACCTAAAGCAATGCACAGATTATTAGAATATCCTTTACATGTTATTCCACATACTATAAAACGTCTAAGCGTTCATGAAGAGAATCAATAAAACGTATTTTTTAAAGAAGGAAAAGAAGAAATGATCATGCAAAAAAATGTTGGAACAACATTAGCAGCATATTTTGAATTGAATAGAGAAGATTTTGAAGCACGAAATTACTTATATTCAGAAATACCAAATTTTTATACATTTGATGAAAAACTGAAAAAGTAGAATAAAAGAAAAAAAAAGAAAACCAATACTCAGTAGAATGTACTTAGTAAATCCGAAAGATAGAGAAAGTTATTTTATTAGGTTATTACTATTACATGTTAAAGGAGTCACGTCTTTTGAAGCTTTGCGTACTGTTGATGATGTGATGTACAATTCATTTTATGAGGCAGCTAAGGCAGAAAAATTAATTAATGAAGATAAAGAATGGGATAGATGCTTGGAAGAAGCATCTTTAACAGAATTCCCTTATGCTCTTTGTGAATTATTTGCTTTTATTTGCGTTTTTCATAATCCGATAAATGCACGAGATTTATATGAAAAATATAAAGATAAATTTTATCACCCTAAATACGAAAAAAATGTAGATGAAAATCTTGCTTTGAATGTTATTAAAAATAATTTACAAGTCAATGGATTTTCATTAAACGATTTTAATTTACCTAACATAAGCACATTTATAGAAGTAGATAATAATGAAACAATTTTAAATCATAATAATTAGATTCTTAATGAATTACAAAAGAAAATAAATTCTTTAAATAATAAACAAAGGCAAATATTCGACTCTACACTAAAAAGTTTAAACAACCAAAGTAAAGAAAAATATATATTTATAGATGGACCGGGTGGAAGTGGAAAAAGTTATTTACTTAACGTTTTAATTGCTCATTTTAATTATCATACCATACATTATTTATGTGTAGCTTTGACAGGTATAGCAGCAAATTCATTAGTCGATAGAAAAACCGTGCATACAACATTCAAACTACCGTTAAATATAACAGATTGTACAACTTGTAATGAAGCCTAATTCTGCAGAAGGCAAACAATTAAAGGAAACACAAATAATTATTTGGGATGAAATATCCATGACTTTAAAATTTGCTTTTAAAACAATTGATCGTCTTTTTCAAGATTCATGCAATGTAAACCAACCCTTCGGTGGTAAAACTGTAATTGTATCAGGAGATTTCAGGCAAACATTACCAATTCTACGATATGGTAGCCGTATGAACATTATTGAAAATTCAGTTAAATTTAGTTTATTATGGCAAAATTTTAAGTAAATGAAGTTGAATGAAAATCTGCGAGTTTCGGATAATGATAATAATTTTAAACAATGGTTATTAGACATCGGAGAAGGAAAACGCCGCGACGTTTTTGAAGATGATAATGAAGTAAGTGCTATACCAGATAATTTTATCATTAAAGAAAATCTTGTCGAAGAAATATTCGGAAAAACAATAAAAATAGACAATACGAATATAACGGAAAAAGTTATTTTGGCTCCTAAAAATAATGATGTTACTGAAATCAATAATAATGTTTTGAATTCAATGGAAGGAAACCATGTTAAATATTTGAGTATTGATACTGCTGAAGATGATATCGAAGAAAATTTAGATATTATGTTACCTACAGAATTTTCAATAAGTTAACTCCTAATGGACTTCCACCACTTAAATTACATTTAAAAGTAGGGGCTATCATTATACTTTTAAGAAATTCAAATGTCAATGAGGGACTTTGTAATGGAACAAGGTTGATAGTAAAAAAATGCTTAAATATTCCATTCAAGTGGAATTAGCAACTGGTCAAAACAAAGGTAAATTAGTTTTCATTTCAAGCATAAATTTATCTTTATCTACGGAAGAAATTCCATTCAATATGCAACGAAAACAGTTTCCTATTAGATTAGGATTCGCAATGACTATTGATAAATCACAAAGACAATCTTATCAAAAAGTTGGTGTTTATTAGCCGTCACCAGTTTTCAGTCATGGGCTTTTATATAATGCTCTTTTAAGGACGAAATTCAAAAGCAATTTAAAATTATTTTTAGGTGACTACGCTATTGTCAACGGAGAAAATAATAATGATCAGAACACAATATATACAAAAAACATTGTTTATAAAGAGATATTATAAAGAATATGTCATTATGTATTTTATATTTATGTTTTAGATTGTGTTAATAGTTGAAATCAAAATATAATAAAATATAAGATATTTAATAAAAATAAATATCAACTGACGCTTTTAAAATAGTTTAATATGATGTTGAATCAGCTGTATAAAGGACGCGCTGTTAAATCGGCTGCATAAGGAAACGTGCTGTTGAATCGGCTGCATACGAGGATACGCTATTAAATCGACTACATTAGGGAATGCGCTGTTGAATCAGCTGCAAATAGGGATGAGCTGTTGAATCAGCTGTATAAAGGACGCGCTGTTAAATCGGCTGCATAAGGAAACGTGCTGTTGAATCGGCTGCATACGAGGATACGCTATTAAATCGACTACATTAGGAAATGCGCTGTTGAATCGGCTGCAAATAGGGATGCGCTGTTGAATCGGCTGCATATTGGAATGCGCTGTTGAATCAGCTGCATATTGGGATGCGTTGTTGAATCGACTGCATATTGGGATGCGCTGTTGAATTGGCTGCATATTAGGATGCGCTGTTAAATCGACTGCATATTGAGATGCGCTGTTGAATCGACTGCATATGGATATGCGCTGTTTGAACGGTTGCATATTGGGATGCGCTGTTTAATAGGCTGCATATGAGGACATGCTGTTAAAACAGCTGCATATGGAGATGCGCTATTAGATTTGCAATTTTTAGTCTGAGAATGAGATGTTAAAACATTGGATCTGGAATAAAAAAAAAAATTTTAGCGTCTGGAGCGGAGCTTGTATAAAATATAAAAATACGCTCCACTGAAGAATCCAATGTGAAAGTATACAGGCCTGGATAAAACGCTACGTTGGAAAACATATTAACCAAAAAAATGTAGGAGTAAAAAAAAATATAAGGCCCAAAAAATATAAGGCCCAAGAAAGTATTAGGCTCAATAAAATATAAGGCCCAAAAGAAATTAAGGCCCAAGAAAATATGAGGCCGGAAAAATATAGGGGCCAAAAAAATATTGGGCCCAAAAAAAATTAGGGCCCAAAAAATATAGACCGAAAAAATATTGGGTCCAAATAAATAATAAGCTAAAAAAATTATAAGGCCCAAAAAATATAGAGACCAAGAAAATATAAGGCCCAAAAAATACAGAACGAAAGAATATTGGGCCCAAAAAAATATTGAGTCCAAGAAATTATAAGGCCCAAAAAAATATAAGGCCCTAAAAGTATAAGGCTCAATAAAAAATGAGGCTCAATAAAATATAACGCCCAAAAAAAATAAGGCCCAAAAAATATGGAGACCGAAAAAATATTGGGCCCAAAAAAATATTCAGTCCCAAAAATTATAAGGCCCAAGAAAATATAAGGCTCAATAAAATATAAGGCCTAAAAAATATAGAGACCGAAAAAATATTGGGCCCAAAAAAATATTGGGCCTAAAAAAATATTGAGTCCAAAAAATTATAAGGCCCAAGAAAATATAAGGCTCAATAAAATATAAGGCCCAAAAAATATAGAGACCAAGAAAATATTGGGCTCGAAAAGAATTGGGGCCCAAGAAAATATAAGGCCCAAAAAATATAGAGACCGAAAAAATATTGGGCCCAAAAAAATATTGAGTCCAAAAAATTATTAGGCCCAAAAAAATATCAGGCTCAATAAAATATAAGGCCCAAAAAAATATAAGGCCCAAAAAAAATAAGGCCTAAAAAAGATAGAGACCAAAAAAATATTGGGCCCAAAAAGATATTGAGTACAAAAAAATATTAGAACTAAAAAAATATTGAGTCCAAAAAATTACAAGGCTCAATAAAATATAAGGCCTAAAAGAAATTAAGGCTTATGATAATATATTGCCCAAAAAATATAGAGACCAAGAAAATATTGGGCTCGAAAAGAATTGGGGCCCAAGAAAATATAAGGCCCAAAAAAAATAAGGCTTAAAAAAGATAGAGACCGAAAAAATATTGGGCCCAAAAAAATATTGAGTCCAAAAAAATATTAGACTTCAAAAATATTGAGTCTAAAAAATTACAAGGCCTAAGAAAATTATAATGCCCGAGAAAATTATAATGCCCAAGAAAATATAAGGCCCAAGAAAATATGAGGCCCAAGAAAATATAAGGCCCAAGAAAAAAAAAGGCCCAAGAAAATTAAAGGCCCAAGAAAATATAAGGCCCAAGAAAATATAAGGCCCAAGAAAGACACATTTAAAAAATGCGGAGAACCGGAGAACCGGAGAACTGGAGAACCGGAGAAACGGAGAAAAAAGTGGTTTCACTTTAATATAATATAAGATAATTAAATACCATTACCATTGAATTTTTTTTTAATAAAAATTAAAATTTTTTATATATATTAAAGGGCAAGAAAATTTTTTTTTTGTATAATAAGTAAAATTTAAAATTCAAATTTTTATTTTTACACATAGTGGAAATTTTTATTTTCCCTTTCTCTCTCATCAACGACTGCCAACTCGTAGCGCGGCAATAGACTTGCGCTGTATGTGTTGTGGAGAAAATTTAGAATTTTTTCAAAGACTTTAAATTAACATTGATTTCTACACTACACGTTAGATACACATGTATGATAAATAAATTGTCCCTACACAGTTAGGTGTGCATTTTTAACAAAAGTTTAAGAACGCACAGATTTTTGGATTTGGTTATTTATGTTAATACTTAGTATTTTAAATTAAATAAAATTGTAAAATATTATTTAATAGTTTATTATAATCTAATATTTTTGATTAGCTTTACTATAATTATTAGAAATTCTAGTATAAATCCAAAAATCTATATAGATCCTAAAAAATCTGTATAGATACTATCAGGCACACCGATTGTACGATAAGTTCAGATAAAACAGTGGATGTTGGTCATATAGTTCGCCGCTGGAATCTTACATTCTAAGGGGAAAAAGGACAGAGCATAGATCTCTTCCTGACCAGGGTAGAAGAATGTGGAGCACTAGCAAAAATGAGCGAGAGTGATGTGCTATCCTCATTCTCTGAACTGCTCACAGAGGTTACTGCGACCTGGTATCGAAATAACAGGCATTCGTAGCAAACCTGGTCTCAATTTAAAGAAGCTGCATTACGTTGGTATGGATATGGCAGACGTTTCCAACAGAGATTGTGAGCAGAAGCTAATGCACGTACACAAGGCAAAGATGAGCCTGTACGAGATTATATTATATGCTTACAATCTATAATTTTAAAACAAGTTCTGTTACCTGACATTAATCAACAGCTTGATTTATTGCACCGTAACCTCTTGCCAGAAATTCAACGTATGGTCAGAAGAGATGAGTTTACGGACATTGAATCTTTGTTAGAAAAAGCTGTAGAAGCTGAATTGATACTCGAGGCGGAGAGAGTCTATAGACCACCTCCTCCGCCCGAACAGTCATTGTTACCTGACGTAGCTTATAGGCCAACGAATAAGGTCAAAGACAATGATGTACAAATAGCAGCAATACAGGAGGAAGAAGCTGCTAATGTTCAGGCTAACATAGTCAGAATGATGATTGCAATAACGACTTAGTTCACTAAACTTACTGAGGCGTTCGAAAAGCAGTAGAGGTTTAGCGAGAATAACGTACAAGGACCTGCAGCGCTTAAATTGCCTCGAAGAAAGTCTGCTAAGCGTCATCGGAATTTTAAGAAGCAATCTCGAAAATCTGCCCAAGATGATAATTTGGAAAAACAAAGCCAACAGCAAAAGGATACCTCTATAAATAATAATATTGATATAAAAAATAATAATATAAAGAATGTATAATGATATTGATAATATTGGTAATATTTTCAGACTTATCTTTTTAATTAAAATGACGTTGAATTTTAATGTAATGTTTGCTGATGTGATGTTTATTCTCTTGGCACAGGCAGATAAATATTATGACTGTTATCGTCTAAGACAATGCTTATATTCTAATATAAAATGTTTGAAATGTATGAAAAATAAACATTTGTATAAAGCGAATTGAAATCATTGACTCTTGCCAAAGTCAAAGTTTCATTATCATCAAGCTTCAGCTGAGTTTTTTAATTTTATTTATTTTCGAAATACATTATAAGATTAACGATATCTAAGTGAATCTAAAGTAAATGCTTAAGCATAGGATGGTCACTTTATTTATTTTTTACGTTATAATTCTGTTATTTGGAGAAATAATTTTAAATAGCAATAATATAAAATTTGAAGATGGATATTTCGAAAAAATAAAAGCAATTATTTGATCTTGTTTGATTAAAAGTTATGTTAAATTATATAGTGGAGACGGGCTAGTCGTCATTTTTTTAAATTTGAATTCTTTGTGCGAAAACTATAAGATCTATAAAAAAAAATTTTTAACAAAAAAAAAAAACCGACTTCAAAATATGCACTGAAAAGTAACAAATAATTTATTATCTTTAGAAATCATACAAATAATTGGTAAAATACAATTTTAGAAGTCGGCGTCTAATTCCTCAATGAATGTAAACGTTATTTTTTAACAATAAATGTAAACGTTATTTTTAAACAATGAATGTGAACGTTATTTTTGAAAAAATGGATCAAGTCGTTCTGCTTACGCACCACAGATTTAGAATTAGACGCCGACTTCTAAAATTGTATTTTACCAATTATTTGTATGATTTCTGAAAGATAATAAATTAATTGTTACTTTTCAGTGCATTTTTTGAAGTCGGTTTTTTTTTGTTAAAAATTTTTTATTTGTCATTTTTTAGTGCAATGTTTTTAAAATCTTATTTTTTGTAAAAAATTTTGTTTTTATTCGATACTTTTAAAGTCGGTTTTTATTTATTAAAAATTTTTTAAATTGGTTGTTTTTGTTAAAAAATTTTTATTTTCTATCTTCTAGTGAATCCCCTTACTAAAAACGCAAATATAGGTAGACCCACTAATTACATTAAACTTTCATTATTAATTCATAACGCATGCATTAGTACACCACCAAGCAATACATAGCAGAAAGAGATGAGGCTCAACAGCACAGTGTCGTTATGTGTGCATGTATACATATTCAAGCTCAGGTAAGAGAGAGAGAGAGAGAGAGAGAGAGAGAGAGAGAGAGAGAGAGAGAGAGAGAGAGAGAGAGAGAGAGAGAGAGAGAGAGAGAGAGAGAGAGAGAGAGAGAGAGAGAGAGAGAGAGAGAGAGAGAGAGAGAGAGAGAGAGAGATAGATAGATAGATAGGTGTTTATTTTATGTACAATATGTTGTACAATTTTACAATATAGTAAATAAATATAAGGTTTCAATATAAACAGAAAAAAAAGTAAAAATTTTAACAATATAGTAAAATAAAAATAGAATATGTTTAAAAATAGATTATATAAGAAATCACAATAATTACAATTACAGTTAACAATATTAATATTAATAGTTATCGAAGTGACAGCGGTCCATTCTCCAAGGAAAGGTAGTGTGAAAATGCTAATGATTTAAATGAGTAAAGCGATTGAGAGTTACGGATAGAAACGGGAAGCTCATTCCACAGAAACGATGATGTAACCAAGAAGGATCCGTTATAATATTCCGTAGAAGCAGGAGGAACAGTTAATGGCCTTACAGCACCCCTCAACGTTCTCACCGACTGGTTCCACATGTAACCAGAGTAGAGATATGTAGGCTCATTAGATGAGAACATTTTATATAGGAAAGCAGATGTAAAGTATTTCCTTCTAGCAGAGGTAGATAACCAGCACAGTGCAGAACGATAAGCCGAAACATGCTCTCGCCTGCCAATACCATACACATATCGAACACCCGAGTTGATGACTCTCTGCAACTTTAGGTCCAGTTCCGCCGACAGATCACAATATACAAGACAACAGTAGTCTATGAGTGGAAAAAGCAAAGTCTGAACAAGATGCTTGCGTAAAGCAAAATTAGTGCTTTTCCTAAAGTAATTTAATCTGTAAAGCAGCGTAAAAGATTTGTTACAAACTTTGGTGATGTGCTCCTTCCAATTCAGTTTATTGTCCAACCAAACCCCAGATCGCGAACATTAGATTCAAACTTAATTGTGGTGCCATTTATTGGCACGCCAGTAGTGGGTAAGAAAGACAGCATGTTAATATAATAATAAGAGCCAATAATTATAGCCTTTGTCTTACCAACATTCAGCTCAAGATGATTTCTGGAAGCCCAATCAGAGATAATCTTTGCATGAGCGCTCATAATGGACGTAAAAACATCCAACTTATTCAGAGGAAAATGAATATACACCTGCAAGTCATCAGCATATATCAAGTGTTGTACACTAGAATTAAAATCAACAGCAACATCATTTATATAAATTGAGAATAATAATGGTCCCAAAACAGACCCCTGTGGAACTCCCGTGTTAAGAGGAACATAATCAGATGCGACACCATTCTCATCAATGACAGCCTGCTGTCGACATGACAGATAAGAGGCAAACCACCTGATAACTGAACTGGAAATATCAAGCGAAGACATCTTCCCAAGTAAAATAGCATGACTTACAGTGTCAAACGCCTTACTGAAATCAAACAGCAAGAGCATGGTGACATACCGTCTATCCATATTTAGCCTGATATCATCCGTCAACTTCAACAATGCCGTCTGAGTACTATGCCCAGTTCTAAAACCAGTCTGCCGAGGATCCAACAGCCGTCTAGTAGCCAAGTACTCATACAATTGCTGATGAACAAGACGCTCAAGAACCTTGGACAAAAAGGACAACAGAGAAATAGGGCGAATGTCACCCATGGATTGTGGAGAAGAGACTTTATTTATAGTCTTTATTAGTGATAGCTTCCAACATGATGGAAAGAATTCATCTTTTAGCGAATCATTGAAGATACGACACAAGAGTGGCCCAATTACAGGGAAAGCCGAAAGAATAAAAGACTGAGGAATAGCATCTGGACCCCTAGCTTGCGTAGAAAAACTACACACCGATGCCCGAACCTGACCCAACGATACTTCAGAAAACCGAAACATCAATTTAAATGGTTCATCATCAGCCAAAGTACCCAGATAATCAGGAATCGACGTAACTGATTGATCAGTTGCAACACCAGCAAAATAATGATTTAGCTCATCCACAGAAAAGGAGTGACGAGACTCATTACTACTAGAGCAAATACCAAGATTTCTAAGCTCCTTCAAAATTTGCCTAGAATCAGTGAGACTAGAAAGTCGGTCATAGTAATAAAGAAGCTTAGAGGACTCGATACACTCATGAGCACGATCACGTGCAGCTCTATATTGCAGCAAATCGAAGTGAAATCGTGTGCGTTTATAGCGCCTATAAAGACGATCCCTCTCACGAACCAAGCCATGATGCTCTGCAGTAATCCAAGGTCGACGATTTACACCTTGTCGAACTCTTTTGACAGGCACAAAGAGGGAAACTGCTTCATTTAGATGTCCATAGAGACAATCAAGGCGAGCAGGAAGAGAGAAATCACCGCTACATACAGAACAATTCAGTGAACAAAAATAATCCAGCAATTTGGCATCATCAACAGCCTTATAGTCTCGATAAGAGAAATCATTAAGTATAGGCTTTGAGAGAGAAGACTTAACAGTGGCTGCAATTAAATCATGTCCATCTATAAATGGGACGTCAGTCTTCCAATAGTCAATTAGAGAATCATTTTCATCTACAAGACATAGATCGAGGCAAGTATCTGATGATGAAGTATGATGTGTTGCACCATGAGGCACAGAGAATAGTGAATTTTCCCTAATTAAACCCTTCAGAAACATAGAGTCATCAGAATCAACAGATATGTTGGTATTGAAATCGCCCATGATGATTTTAGTACTATAGCTATGCATGAATGATGTCAAATCAGGAACGAAATCAGTGCCAGCTAAAAACGGTGCATGAGGTGGCCTGTAGACCACTCCGACAAAAATAGGAGAGACTAAATCAGGAGATTTAACCTCACAAAAGAGGTATTCAGGTAAACCCGGCTTGCCACACCAGCTACCATTAGAAGAACACAACCGTGTAAAGTTTAAGGAGGAATGTATGTACAGAGCAACACCACCACCTCTGGTGTTTCGATCCCGCCGCAAGAGCACATAATTATCCAAAGCGATAAGAGAGTCACAAACAATCTGACCCAGTTTTGTCTCTGTTACAGCTATCACATGAAAATAGGGCCGAGAAGCCAAGAAGAGTCTTATCATTTCAATATGAGCACGTATGGAGTTGGCATTAAAGTGGCAGACCCGAAAACCGTCCTCTGTGGTGAAATGATTTGTAATGGAAGATGAAATAATATTATTAGGAGATATCAGAGAATTAGCTGGGAAAGGAGTAGAGAATGGACTTACCACACCATCACACATCAGCTTGTCGCTCCGTCGTCGGATGTCATCAGTGATATCCTTGCTAAAAAAGCCTCAAGGTCGGCATCAGTGGCAATGCGAATAGGCACGTCATCCCTCTTCTTTCTTGCATATATCATGCCACTCCTCACAAACGTAAGGAAGTTGTATTTTTTATCCTTGGCCTTAGCCAAGACCCGCAGCTTCAACTGATGCAAGGAAGCAGGCAAATACTCATTAATATTTATAACAGCAGATGTCAGGGACTCAACAACCTTGACATCAGGAGACAGACAATCGCTTATCCTAGCAGAATGAAGTTTTCCCAATTTTATTTTAGCATCAATCACAGCACGAGCCAATGAGGTGCTCCTCATGGTAACAAGCAAAGGCACAGTAGATGGACGATCCCGCTTCCGCGCAGACTCCGACCCCGCATCAGCAGGAACACTCTGATCAGTGGTTACAGCCATCGAAGCACGCTTAAGTGGTCGAACCGATGCAATGTCATCCTTAGAAAAGGAAGAATCAAGCATGGACAGCACAGCAAAGACAGCAGTTTTGAGATCTTTTACCTCATCCGGCACCAATCCACCAATAACCAAATCAGAAGATCTACGAAGACACAACTGCTGGGTCTTCAAAGCGTCACACTCACGCGATAACGACTCATTACGTCTGTCCAACTCCTGAATTCTGGCAGATAATGGCTCAACAGATGATATGTTGGATTCAGCAGCACGCAGATTATCAATCTTTGACCTAAGCTCCAACTGTTCACTACAAACACGGTCAAGCCTAGCCTCACTTGCACAAATTCTAGCCTCATTCGCAGTAAAACGCTCCTCAAATTTAGCTGTGATCACGTCCATACGAGACTCAAGCGCTGAAAATCTATTATCAAGCGATGTAACTTGAGAGCCAACCGCAACAATATTAGTGTCCATAGTGTCAAGCTTAGTGTGGAGATTATCCAATTTGCTAATTCTTTCAAGAATAGAAGCAAGAGCATCACTCGATTGCACAGCAGATGGAGGTTGCGTGGGAGTGGGCGTCCTTGACAGAGATGGAGAAGAGACCGAATAATCAGGCAGAGATCCAACTGAACTGGATCGCGAGCGAACACAGGCAGTATTCGCGGCCGCCACGCAACCATTGCATACTTTAATTTTCTTATTTTCCTCATCCATAACTATAACCAACTTGGTACAGCCACTGTGAAAGGATTTATCACATCTATTACAGACTTGTGGCTTGGAAGTGTGTGAAAAAGTCTTCTGGCAGACACCACACTGAACAGGCATGATGCAGAACAGACGCAAGCGAAAACAGTACAATATAGTTGAATAATATAGCTGAATAACAGCTGAATAATTGAGTAATAAAGCACACGCTGCAGCTGACACGTTTACGGTCAGATAATAGTGGAGCAACTGGATTTATCAGCTTCGCACTATTTATCCACTAGTTAATGGCAGTACTAGTACAAAGATCACCCAAGAGATGGAGCCACTCATGCAAAATTACAGTATATTGGTTTGATAGATTCCCTGACTGATCCTTAGCAATCAAACAGCCCAACAATGACAAACGTTCACCGCATGTGAAAAACAGCAATATATAGGTTGAATAACTGAGTAATTACAACACGCACTGCGGCCAGCAAGTTTATTATAGTTATCTATTGCGTACTATTTATCCACCAGGTAATGACAGTGTTAGTACGAAGATCACCCGAAAGATGGAGCCACTTTTGTAAAATTGCAATATGTTGGAGATAGATTTTGCGCCAGAAAAAATTTTTAGGTTAGTTGCAGCAACACCAGAAAAAAATGCATAATACAGCAAAAACGGATGACAACACTCCACCACACACCACCATGCACCAAGCCGATCCAACAGCAAGACAGGAGCAGCAAAAACAGCAGTCAAAACAGCAGCAGCAAAAGATAAAAAGACAGCCGGCGACAGCAACGCAAACAAGGAAAACGTCCAGAAGTCCCAAAAAATGCAGCAACAAAGCGCATAAAATAAAGCAAAGGCCTAAGGACTCCAAGAGGACGAATTCCTGCAAAAAATTTCACTCGACAGAGTGCAAAAATATATTAAAAAAATGAAAAACAGAGGAGCAGTAGAAGCGATGCGTGTTCACACTTACCGGCCGAGAGAAAGAGAGAGAGAGAGAGAGAGAGAGAGAGAGAGAGAGAGAGAGAGAGAGAGAGAGTAGGCGAAGTATAAGGGAGGTCAATGAGAAAACAAAACACCCGGTTTTTTTCTTAATTTGATAATTGGGTCATACAAACCGAATATTGGCCCAATAATTATAGGACACGTATGGGACCTTCCTGCAGACATTCTCTATCAGATAAAAAAAAGTTTTTTTGAATCGGTTAAGAAATGACGGAGTTATGAGGTAACAGACATAAAAAAAAAAAAAAAATCCAGTCGAATTGAGAACCTCCTCCTTTTTGAAGTCGGTTAAAAATAAAAAGCACTTGTACAAGTACTCTGCTATAGCAAGATTTGACAATATTTTAAGAATTGAAAATCTAATAGCAAATGAATTCTAAAAGAGTTTTTTAAGGCACATTTTTATGCCAACTGGGAAAAATTTTGAGTTGATTGTCTGAGGGGTAAGTTGGCAAATAAATTATTAAGAGTGCTCATTGCTTTTCGCATAACTTGTAGTTGACTACAGCGTCACGAAAAATTTCTTCTGAACATATTTACCTGTTAATGTACTTAAATAAGTATAATTAAAATTTTCCCATGTATAATAAGCATTAAAGATCATTTTGAATTGAGTTTTATGAATTAATTAATAAAAAAAAAGAATGACTTATAGAGAATATTCAAACACGATGTGGCGATTATATGATCTAATTTTTATTTTTCTCTACTAACTACAGCTTTATTTATTTTCATTTAATACTGAGTTTTCTTTATAAATAAAATAAAGAATTTATTGTACGTGGGAAAACATTTTTATCTAATTTAAAATGTCTCAAAAGATGACAATTAACTAAAATACGATTTCAATAGTGGTGGCGTTCAGATCGTCGCAGTGAGCACTCTTAAGAAGAGGTCGAGTATATCTGTCCTTTTCTAATCAAAGAATTGATTTTCTTACAAGAACTAATAACTTCAGCAAAAAATAAAGAAAAAACCGCATCTCGTATCAAAAAAAGCAAAATTTTCTGTGATAAGAAAGAATTTATTTCATCACTTCGTTTTTACCTTCATTTTTAAGTTTTTCAAAGTTTTCTTGCAAGCGAAGCGATAAAATTAATTCTTTCTTATCAAAGAAAGTTTTGCTTTTCTTGATACAAGATGCGGCTTTCTCTTTATTTTTTGCTGAAGTTATTAGTTCTTGTAAGAAAATCAATTCTTTGATTAGAAAAGGACAGATGTACTCGACCTTCTCTTAATCATAAAGTATTAATTGTGACGTTAAAAAATAAGTATTCATTATTAATTTCAACAAAATTTATCATTTTTATTATAATTGTACATTGTATATTGTAAATATACAAAGCTTGATTTGATAAATATAAAAAATAGTAACGAGAATTAGAATAATTGAACATTTCGCTAAATGTGTGAAATAATCATAATGTACATAACAATTTATAGTAGCATATAAAAATTATATGTAATAATATAATAATTATTATATCTGATATGTGGATTATATATCATCATTACATTCTTTATGCAAATTGACAACGTACCCCAATCATAACCAAAAATTTAATCAATGTTCTTTTCATAGTTTTTTAAAATTATATGAAAAATACACAGTAGAAATTTAAACTAATTTGATAATTTTATTTTGAGTATGTTAAAATATTGAAAGTGACATTTCTAGTGTGTTTATCAGCAATTTTAATCAATCATTAATGTAAAATATTTAATGTAAAATAAAGACTGTTGTATATTTAAGAAGACGCTGGATCTCTTCATCCTTTTTTACTTAAAAAATGTAGATTTTTTGAAAAACTGGTAATTATTGATAGAAATTAAGAATTGTCCGCAACTTGTATAGTAAAAAGCCATATTTTTTCTGATAAAGACAAATTAATTTTGATGCTTTGTTTTCAAGAAAAGTTTGACATACCTAAACACTCATATTTTAGGCGAGAGAATATGATTTTTTAAGTATGTCAAACTTTTCTTGAAAACAAACCATCAAAATTAATTTGTCCTCATGAGAAAAAATATTACTTTTTACTGTACAAGTTGCCGACAACTCTTAATTTTTATCAATAATCACTAGTTTTCCAAAAACTTACATTTTTCAATTAGAAAAGGATAGAGAGATGGAACGTCCTCTTAAAGTCTAAGCACCGCTGCGCTATGACTTTTATTAGTAAACTTATTTGCGATTTGCCTACATAATCCCTTCTGACAAATAGCCCCAATCTCTCTTAAAAATATTTTCTTTTATCTACTATAAATAATAGTAAATATTGTTATGTCCGGTCACCTTAAATAGGTTTACTCGGACGTTATATTCAATCGTGAGATATTTCTTGTCTCATATGCAGGGTAGAGGAGCCGAATCACTTACCTTTTTATGGGTTGGCTGCGTGGTCGTAGATAACTTAAATTTTTGTTGATTAGTGTTGAAATGTGGCGTGGTGCTCCCCTCTGGTTGCCTGCTTGTAGTTGGTTGGGTTGTTAAATAAATTATGACCAAGAATCAGTTAATTAAAATCTATTTATTGAGTTGAACTTTTTCACTAGCACGATTTGAAAAATATATTTTATAATTATATTCATAAAACTTTGATTTATAGTTCATAAACAAGTCGATTGTGCGATTACTAGCGAATATTTTTTTAATTATAATTTTTGATTATTTGCGCAATTTGTTTATTTATTCTTATTGTTAAATTGATTAGTAAGCTGTAAGTTCAATCGCGCAGCTACGAAAAATTTTCAAAAAAATGTCCTTTTTCTCCGTTGATTGGTTTATTATTTACGTACAGAATGTTGGAGATTTATATTTGTTTTATTTAATTTAATCGTAAAAGAGGTGAGTCGCGCAGTTCCTTTTTTTGTTAAAATTCTCCTTTTTTATTTATTATTAGCACTTTGCGATTAAATTTTGCAGAAATATTTTAAACACAGTAAGTCGCGTATATTGAGAGATAAACCAGCGAAAAAGAAAATAACTTGTTGATCTAAGCGCGTTCCGAACTTGCGTTGCTTGATTTCCTTTTTACGTAAAAAAAGTCAATTTAAGAAGCAACAAAAAAAAATATTAGCGTAGTAGAATTCGGCGCGAGTTTACAAGTTTTTTTTTTATTGAGGTTCTCTCTTTTGCTTGTACTGTTGCTCAGGAGAACTGACTGCAGACTGACTTATTAAAATTATTTTTCTCTGCAAGAAAGGTACAAATCGAGAAATAAAATGCAAGTTTGTCAAAATTTAAAAGAGTCCCATTGGTCAGTTCGGCCGTGAGAAACTCTTTAAAATCTCACATTTGGTGACAGAAGATATCTTCTTATCACGCCTAAAAATGCTGAGGTAGCGTATACGGCGCGCAAACTTACTGCTTTTCTCTTAAGACTATTACAAGAAATTAAATTTATTTTTTAATACAGTATATTCCTTATTACTAAAAGATTCATTTATTTATCTACTTATATGTATTTATTAATGTTATTTAGGGAGAGAACTGCAAATAAATATGTTTATATGCATGCATAATGTATATGCGTATATATAATTATATATACGTACGCACATTTTTATGTATAACAAAAGGTTAAAAAAAAAATTAAAACGAAATATGATTTTTCGTACATCCGTGATTATGCGGATGTAACAATATATTTATTTTTCACATCATATTACTTCTTTTATATTATTTGTTGAAAACTCTTAATTTTTAAATTTTATATGAACAACTTACTTAATTAATAAATTAATAATTTTTATAAAAAATCAACAAAAAGTACAAATTTCTCATTTAGTTTATTATAGACATTAACGATTGAAATGATGATACTTTTAAAATTATTTTAAACATTTTTTGTTTATAAATGTTTAAAATCATCACATTTTGAAGATATTTACAATTTTTCAAGTTTCCAATTTGCTTAAATAATATTAAAAATTTATATCAAGTAAGTTCTCATCTAGTAGATAAAATTGCATAAGATTGAGCACTTTTCATGTAAAATAGACGGATGAATGTTTAGAAATATATACATTTTTATCTCATGATTTCAAGTTACGTTAATATAACAAATTATACGCATATTTACCATAAAATATTTGAATTCCTTGACTTCCGACACATTGATTTAAAAAGAAAGATCAAAATCGGACCATTAGAAGTCGAAATAATTGCAGTTTTAGAGCATGCTGTTTTTAAGTCTTGATTTCACTTTTCAATCAGCTTGCTCCATCACGTGACCCTCTGCGTTTTCAACGGCTTTTCTAGTGATTAGAGTAATTTTAAACGATGTTTTTATGTGTTTCTAAAGAGCGCATGTTTTGAAAACTTTTGCCTAAAAAGTGCTTGGACAAATAAAGCTAATGACGCTTTGATTGACTTTCTATTGTTTATTGTTTAATAATAAACACAAGATAAATTTAGTGAGTCATAGCTTAAAAACTATGAAACAGAATTGGACTTTTTTCTTTTTAAAATGAGTGTCTTTCAGAGTATTTTCAAATAAAAGTTTTTGGGTTTTATTTAATTTAAAATTGAAGAAGATATTCAATTTGTTTATAAACATTAATTTAACTATTTTTTTTTTTAATTCCTAAGACTCTCCCAATCAACTCATTTTTATTTTTCAAAGTGCATTTGAAAGCTTTAATAGTTTACTACTTATGAAAAAATCAGCACCCATCTGAAAGCATTATTTTATTTGCAATAATATTTTGAAATTTTTGCATTTTTTTATGGGACGTTAAATTATTGTGAAGCAACTTACAATCCGATGTCAATGAAGTTTGCTGGGCTGTTTTATCATATCGAAAAGTTTTCTGTAGCCCAATATTAAAACCTTATGATACATTTAAATAATTAAAAAAATCATTTAATAAAACAGTAATTTTTGGGCAGTTTTTTCACAATCGTTGCCGTTTTCCCAACATAAAAAATGAAATTTTTTTTTTCAAAAGTTTAATATTTCATGTAAAATTTTATCACCTAACTCTTTTTTTCCTCTTATATTTTTTCTAAAATATATATTTAAGGAGCTATAAATAAAAAAAGATAAAATCGTTTTTTTTGAGATTCTTTTCACTATTTGTCCAATAGCGAATTTAGCACAACTTTTTCAACTGGCACATATTGAAATTATATCTAACATAATTTCGGAGAGATTTAGGCAAAAATTAGCAATCATATACGAAACATCTGAACCAAAACAGATCCCGCCTGGACTATGAATTAACTATCGAATCAATTGTTTGAATAAAGGATACAAATTTCGCAAGTAAAAATGATTTACATAAATTTCATAAAGAAATTTTAAAAGTTATATGAGTTGGTTAAATATTATATACATTTAAGGTTATTTTTAATGTGTGTTGCATTTAATTTCTTTTATTTTTAATACATCGAAAAATCATTCATTGCATTTAGTTGTTCTAAGACGATTTGTATTTAGGGTTATAATAAAGCTACAGAGGGGCGATTCAACCTATGCTACATATGTATGTATCACGACGTTTAGTTGTGAGCAAGAGAATAAAAAGTGTGCGCGCGCATTACGTACGCGTGATACATACATATGGGTAATTCTTTCATACTTTTAAAAATCATGTTACTGCGTCATTTCTCCTAAATATGAGATAGCACATCTTGTTAGCAAATGTTCACTGATTTATTGAGTTATTAGAAACTAATTTTGTTATATTTGTAATGATAATTAGACGTGTCATTTTATGGCGGATGGGGAAAAGAGGTTTTTTTTTTGAAATTTAAATGTTACCAGGCCATGTAAAATGATAAATTACCGCTATAAAAAAAATGACTACTGCTTTTTTGATTTGAAATTCACACCAAAGCTTTATCTATACACATACTTTTGGAAAATCAAGAGCATGGGTGTGTGCCTGTTAACAAAAGTACTTTCTGAAAGGTTATTAAAATGTTACCAAAAATTTATATATTTTACTTTTTTCTGGAAAATACGATGCTGTAAAAAAAGACTATTCAGCGGTGACATTTTAAACTACATCAAAAGGTAATATTTAGAATCACAAAGAGAAATTTTTTTATTAGGAACGTGTGCCTAGTGTAGATAAAGTTCTTTGTTCGTTTGAAATTATACTTAAAAAACGTGACTCACTTTTGAAAATAGGTTTTTATCCACTAATATGAAAACCTAAGCTTTGATTCATCTTTTCTCTGTTGTGAACTTTGTAATTTACTATTTTATAATACTCAATGTAATCTTTAAGTTGCTTTTGAAGTATTATTTCGAGTATTCTGGAAATCATTGAATTTTTCCCGGCTATTAAATTTTCCAAATTTACATCGATTACCTAGTTTCTATCAATGTTTTAATTCTAAAGAGTTTAAACTTTAAAAGCTCAGTTTTAGTATGTATTTAATAGCTTACACCTAGAACGTTGAGTTGAATCATCACTGAAATTTCTAGATTTAAAATTTAAAATTTTTAGATTTAATGTTTATTAAATAAACTAAAATATTTGGTTAAAAGGAATATAAGTATTTTTATTCGAAAACATAAACTACACAAATCTATGTCAAATTTCATACCCTAAGATTGACAATTTTAGCAAAAATAAATTGATATTCCACTCACTTATGATTTGTAATCAGGAATCCCAAAAGCCATTGGGTAACTAATATCACTCAATTTTAATACCCGAATCACCAAAAATGAATTTTCCAAAAAAATTGCCATTTCTGGCATATTTTATTTATTACAAAAAATTTTGTAATTATTAATGTAAATTGCGTATTTAAATATTTTCTGTAACATATTAAACATGTAAAAATGAAAAAGCTCAATGGAAAATGATCTATTATAGCCCAAAATACTTAAAAACTGATCTGAGATAGGTAAAATATTATACCTGGGTGTGATAATAATGAATATATTTAAATGTCTTATATTAAAAAAAGCTATCTTCAAAAGTGAGTAATGCGATTTTTTCTTTTATTATCATTTTAATATATCAACATTTAAAAAAAATAAATTTGATACATGTGTCTTCAATTTTTTTTAATTTATTGAAAGTAAATTTTAACACTATGAAAAATTTACTCGAAAATCTGTCTTTTGATGTTTGTTAAAAAGACTACCCTTAAAAGTGAGTAACACGATTTTTTTCTTTCATTATAATACGTCAACATTCAGAGAAAATTAGTTTTATACGTGTGCCTGTATTTTTTTTTTTTTTAATTTGTTGCAGGTGAAATTTTAACATTATGAAAGATTTACCCATATGTAGCATTGGTTGAATCGCCCCTCAGAGATTTTTTATGGGTCAATGGATGAAAACAATTTAATAAATGAGAAATAAACTTTATAAAATTTCTAAATGGAATTGAAAAAGTTTTATATGATAGGAAAACTAGACATCAAAAAATTTTAATATACTGTTTACATTAAATCGTCGATAAAAAAAATTCTGTCCTCCATTTAAAGTTTGCTTTTATAAGTGTTCGTATATATTGCTATTATTAACAGATGTATTCTTTTTTTTTCTCACTCTCTATACTCTCTCTCCCTCCCTCTCTTTCTCTCTCTTTCTCTTATAAGCAATAGAAGAACTCGTACTCTCTCTGTTTCTTTTACAACCACCAAAAGACTCTTTGAAGCAAAACTTCTATCATTCTCTAACACTTGCCGGAACACTGAAACAACCCGATTTAGAAAAGAAATCGACAGGCTAACCTACAATAATATAAAAAAATTTAAGAACATAACTTTTGGCCGTGTTTTTTGTTATCAAATAAAACACAAGATCATTTTATATATAATTACATACAAATAATTTAAATTTAAATGTTAATGTCGGAACATACTTATTTACTCAAAGCTTTAATCTTTGAACATCATAAATTCAAAGTTAATAGGGAAAGCCGTAATGCTTCATTAACTTGCCGTTAGCTTGAACGCTACCGCGCTGATATGAAATATATAAAACTTTATTGTATCAAATCAATTATATTAAGCTAATTAGATACAATTATTTTTTTTCTATTAATAATTTTTCTTTTTCAGCATAATTGGAAACGACCAGCAATTAAACTTTTATGAACTGCATATCTGCATAAAAGATTATTGTTTTGTACGAGATAATCGATTAGTTGGATTAACAGTAATACAGCTAAAGGACGTAGTAGAACAAGGATCATATGCGAGTGCAATATTTCTTGGTAGACGTATTCAAATGGATGAGACTGGCTGGACTATCTTGCGTATATTATCTCAACGAAATAATGACGAAGTTGCTAAAGAATTTGTAAAATTAAAAAGCGATATCAGACAGGAAAATCTTTTAACAAATCTAACTTGAGGCAAATCCAAAAAAAGCAACACAGAGTGTACTAAAATTTTTAATTCTCTGAGGGAGCAAATCGTTATCATATCATTGCTCCAAATAATTACAGCTGCAGCTGTAAATTTTTTATACGAAACGCTGCCAGTTTGCAATACATTTAGTTACGTTCTTACAGTAATACTTATATAAAGAAAATTTTGGCATTGTTTTATATATATATATATATATATATATATATATATATATGAATGAATGTATGAGTGTACATATGTGTCTTTGCCTATGAAACATGAGTATATATGAGTTCAGAACAAAAAAGTGAGTGTACAATGAGTGATGATCATTATAACAATCATATTAAAAAAATTGTAGATATAAAAAACATTGTGCCAGCAGGAATTTTTTTTATAAAATGCAATATTTAATGAACTGTATTGCATGTGACCATTAATTATGTCCGCAACATGTGACGGACACAGCCTGCATTGTTTAGATAATAATAAACTATATTTCATCATCGCGATGTAAAATATACACATTCATATTGTCGTTCACAAGAATGTTAATAAAAACAAATTTGAAATTAAACATTCATGGTACATTCAAAATTATTTTTTCCTAACATATTATATATGGATTAGATCACCGAAAATTAACCAAACCTCTGCACTTTGACCAACCAATTTTATTGAAACTCTATTACGTAAAAGTATATGAGAAAATTGCTTATGTATATTTTAGTCTGATTGAACATAAAATATAACTTTAAAGCCTAAAATTTAGCTATTTTTTCGAAATTGTGTGATTTTTTATTCGTAGAATTAAAGAACTTTTTAGGATTTCTGACATCATCTATTCCAGAGCAGTTTGGATTCGCTGTCCTTGTCTAATTAAGTCTTATGTCTTTTATTCAAGTATTCATTGTTTTATCTGCAAATCAAGAGTTGAGCGCAATACGTATTATTATTATGAATATTCATATACAAGAAAAAAAATTCTACCCCATTATTTTTGATAAAAGTAAGAAATCCAAAAATATGATCAACAGAACCTTTACTTCAGCGTTTCTAACTTTTCTCTAAGATAATGCAATCAAATTTCTTTTTTTTTATGTATAAATATTCATAATAATACTTTCTATTGCGCTCAACTCTTGATTTGCAAATACAACGATTAAGGTAACATAATAGGGTATATGTTTAACACTAAGTTACCGACATAACTGTTTTACGAATTTTCATTTTTTATTCAAAAATTTTCTGAAATATCTCTATATTATGCTTTTTATTAATTGAAATAGAAGGCTGTAATAAAGAAATACTTTCAAAACTTTTAGATTAAGAGGAGGTCGAGTATATCTATCCTTTTCTAATCAAAGAATTGATTTTTTCACAAAGATTAATAATTGTAGCAAAAAATAAGAAGAAAGCCCCATCTCGTATAATAAAAAGCAAGATTTTCTTTTATGAGGAAAAATTATTTTTATCGCTTTGTTTTTAAGAAAACCTTGAAAAACTGAATTGTCCATCCTAACCTCTATTTTTTAAGTTTTTCAAGGTTTTCTTCAAAACAAATCGATAAAAATAATTTTTCCTCATCAAAGAAAATCTTGCTTTTCATTATACGAGATGGGGCTATCTCCTTATTTTTTGATACAATTATTAGTTTTTGCAAAAAAATAAATTCTTTGATTAGAAAAGGACAGAGATATACGACCTGCTCTTAAGAATAAAAAATTTGGAAAACTATAATGTTGGTATTTTACATCCCCTTAATACTTGAGTAAATAACAAAAAACTCAGCTAGACATAGCGAATCCGGTCTGCTCTTAAAGATTGTGCACGATTTGAGACAAAAAAATAGGAAACAGTTCAGGTAAAATATTTTAAAAGCAGGTAAAAGAAAATTTAATTACATATTGAGAACTTCGTACGTTATTTTATATTGATATGTATCGTGAAATTTGAAATGTTGAGATTTAGGACATCGCATGTAACCCTTAATTTAAAACAGAAGAATAATTCTGTAGTGGTTTAGGAAAAGAACATGGTCCTGTTTTTGAGAAATTGAGTTAAGAGCAGGCCGGATTTGCTGTCCTTGTCTAATTGAGATTTTTGTTATTTACTCAAGTGTTAATCGGTGTATCTGCAAATTGAAGGTTAAGCGCAATAGATATTATTATTACGAATATGTATGCACAAAAAAATCTATCGATTTGTTTTTGAGAAAAGTAAGAAACGCAAATATATTATAAAAATTAACTTTTATTTTGGCGTTCCTTACTTTTCTCAAAAACGAAGCGGTAGAATTTTTTTTTTCTTGCGCATACATATTTTTAATAATAATATCTGTTGCACTCAACCTTTAATTTGAAGATACACCGATTAAGACTTGAGTAAATAAGAAAAAACTCAATTGTCGCTTGGTCGGTATCAAATTCTACTCTGGCCTGGTCTTAAGTTAAGTTTTTAAGTTCATATACACCTAAGATTTCTTTTAAAACCGTATATAATAAGAAAACAATGTTTTATCAAGAAATACAATTGAATTGAAAAAGCGCATGTATCCGCTAAAATAATGCAAGTTAATTTTAATCTTTACCGAGTAAAAAAAAATATATTTATTTATGTCACAGAAAAATACAAATGAAATTTATTTACAAACTTAATTTGCAAAAACATTGCAAAATATGTTCATATGTGATTCTATTTAACAAAGTAATTTTTATTTTGTTATACGTTACCATAACCAAAGCTAATTATAATAGAATGAGTATCAGTTAATAACAATGAAAACAATAGATAATTATTAACAAATATAATAACATCAATGTCACTTTTTCAAATTCAAAACATTAAAGTGTAGGTACGGAAGAATGATAGATATTTTAAATATATCATTAAAATAGAATATACATACATTTCAAATACCATGAAAAATCTCGATAATAGTCTCTGTATATTATTTAAAGAGATTTTATTTTATTTTTTTGAAAAAAAAATCAGAAAAGTTCCAAATAATTTTTATAATTTATCCCATATGGTCGAGACAAAATTGGTGGATGAGCAAAAAAAATTTTCAAGGGGGAAATTTTTACAGGATGACCTTTGTAAAGGGTCCTAGAATGAGGATCTGCAGTTTGCCCGGCAAAAAAGTGATCCCAATTTGTTTTGATCGATTTTATTAAAACAAAGAGTATAGCTGAATAAGAACGTGAAAATGGCCTGTCCTTCGATTTTGCTGAAATTTGGTCTATATATTTGTCGTGTCAAGAAACTACGATCCTGAAAGTTACAGCTCCCTAGACTCAAAATTGGCTTCCTAACCTCAAAAAATGTGATTTTCAGTTCGATAAGCATATCTCTGCGAATTTTCAACCGATTTGGGCGATTTAAAATCAAGATTAAAAGAAATCAAAATGTGCACATAACTTAATCATTTTTAAAGCCTTTTGCAGCTAAAACATAACCTAAAAATAGGTTCAAAAATTTCAAAGTCACTTAGAACAAAACCTGTTGTTTTAATTTTTTTTAGTTCACTTATAAGTCTTCATTTTATTTGAATTTATTATCAAAATTTTTTTTCAGATCGTTGAAAGGGTGAAAAGTAGTTAAAATGATAAAAAACTCAAATTTTCATTAATTTTTGGGATATTCAGAGTATTTAATCAATTCCAAAGTAAAATTTATGATAAAAAATGAGCTTAGCGACTCAAAATACCCCTTATTATGAGTTTCTGGTTATATTTATGTGAATTTCATTAAAAACAAGATTCGTGCTGAAAATTGTTGCAATATATACTTAAGAGGCCGCTGTATCTCTGTCCTTTTCTAATTAAAAAATTGACTTTTTTCCCAAAATTAGTAACAAGAGGCAAAAATAAAGAGATGGTTTCGATGTGTTTAATAAAATGTAATATTTTCTTTGATTAGTATAAATTAATTTTATTGCTTCATTTTTAAGAAAAGTTGGAATAACTTAAAAAATTAGAAATTAGTGTCAAATAATGGGATTTTCAAGTTATTCCAACTTTTCTTGAAAATAAAGCGGTGGAATTAAATTATTCTTATCAGAGAAAATATTGCTTTCTATTACATGAATCGAAACCATCTCTTTATTTTTGCCTGAAGCTATTAGTTTTCATAAAAAATTAATATTAAATAGATTCGGTAAAACAGATAACTGTGTCGGTATACGGCTGACTCTTAAAATCATTTTATTTTAATTGCTAACAATAAGCAATTTGGTAACATTTATCTTAATTAATTATAAGAAAACATACCATAACACCAACACATTTATAGAAAAGAGTCAAACTTCAATAAGTAGTTTATATTAAATATGTTTGAAAGATATCCAAAGGTATTTTTTGCAAAAATTGTATTCAATAGTAACATAAAATTATAAAAATCCTTTAGATGCCCTTGTTTTGTATGGCATTCAGTACACGAGTCTCCTTAAAGGTTTTTTTTAATGAAATATTTTTTGGTTAAACTCAGGTCTGATACTACTAAATCAACGAGCAAAATAATTCAAACACTTACCTATGGTTTTTTTATTTAAAGTTTCATCCAACTACTATATAAACTCATTGACTTAATTTTGATTTCTTGTAGAATACTTTAACTTGAGCAGATCATGAAAATTTGTTTGAAATGTCTTACCTTGTGAAATGATTGGGTTGAGATTTCATTATTATATTTTAAAGTATAGAGCTGTTTTGAATGTAATTATTTTTCATTCAAATTAATTAATTAATTCTAAAAATTATTTGTAAATATATATTTAATGTATAAATATAAAATAAAAAATAATGTTACAATATAAATTAAAAAAATTTTTTTCTAGCACAACATGGAATCTCGTAAAAATGATAAGTATCCCAAATGCAGAAAAAACTTTAAAAACATGAAAAAAAAAGATAAAAAATCATTAACTATGAAGAAGATGCTACAGAATATTCCGATATTTTAAAAGTTGAAATTAACGTAGGTGACATTTTATGTATTGCATGTGTAAATGTTGTTTATAAAGAACGCCATAAGCAAAAAACTGCAAGTAATACAGCATTCACAAATAGTCAGGGTTCTACATCTTCAACAACAACTGCAACACAATCATCAGAAAATGATATTATACAATTTGATTCTCCTGAAGAGATAACATCAAAAGAATTAATAGAGTTTCCCATCGAAAGATCTATTATTTCTAATACGTACTGTTGTGTGTGTGGTAAAAAAATAAGCCAAACAAAAATTGTGCCTCATGATGCTCGCTTACAAGTTTTTAAAAATAGAAGGATATATATACCTAAAGGTAATCGATGCTGTAGAGAACATTTAATAAAAAAAAGATTTTATGAAAAAAATGTACAGAAAATACGAGTATATTCAAATACATCTGAACTTGAAGTGTCTGAAATCACTAATTTGCTTAAGCACATAACCGTGGAAAGCAATTTTGAGTTGCATGATAGAGTTGGATCTTTTGAATTATCCGATGAGAGAGTAAAAACATTTACTGGATTGGAATATGAAAATTTAATTTTTTTGGAGAAACTTTTATTATCGCTTCGGGGGACGCATAATAGAAATAGCATCCAAGCTATATTTGTATTTTTATTCAAATTAAGAAATGGAAGTTCTAATGAGTTCATAGCAGCTACTTTGGGACTCAGGAATCCTCAACAGGTATCAGAGTTTTTGAGCTCAGTTATAAGTGCTTTTAAGAAAGATATATTACCTACTTATTTCGGAGTTGATGCTATATCTCGAGAAGACTTGATAAAAAATCATACGGTACCTATTGCTAAACAATTATTTAATATTAAGGATGATCAGTTGGCATTAATATGTGATGGAACATATTTACGCCACCAAAAAAGTAAGAATAATGTATACCAAAGAGCATCATATTCTGGTCAAAAGAACATTCCTCTATGTAAACCTTTCACTATTTGCACAACAGATGGCTATGTAGTTGATGTACCGGGTCCATTTGAAGCTAATATCAATGATGCTGAAATTCAAAAGCTTGTTTTATCAGATGAAAATGGTATCCGAAAAATACTCAAGAAAGGCGATATTTTTTTTGTTGACAGGGGATTTCGAGATGCAAAAAAGTGGATGGAAGATCTAGGTTACATTGTTTATATGTCCGCTTTAAAAGGAAAACGACCTTAATTAACTGCAAAAGAAGCTAATGAGTCAAGATACGTAACGAAAGTTCGATGGCCAGTTAAAGTGGTACATGGGATGATTAGACAGAAATACCATCTTCTTAAGAAAATGGATAATAAACTTCTTCTAAAAGCCAAAGATTATTGTAAAATTGCCAATTATTTACACAACACATTTGGAAAACATCTGAATTCTGATAAAAAAAAACCAACAAGAAATAGTTAAACAAATGAAATAAAAAAAAAATGAAGAAAATACTTTGGCTGCCGAAGTGGAAACAGAAAGATGGAGCAGAAAAAAGTTACCTTTTGAAACTCTTTTGTCAGAAAATTCAATGGATTTCCCAGAAATGACTGAAAATGATCTGAAAATTTTTTTTACAGGAACTTATCAATATTCACAAGCCATCTCATATTTAGCAGAATTATTAGACGATAATGATAATTTTTACTTAGAATACGTGAGTGAAAAACCAAATATAATAAAAATTAAAGTTCAATCTCGTCAAATAAATAGAAGAACGTACATTTGTGACATTGAGCATAAGCCGAACAGTATTGGCCTTGGCAGTATCTCGCGTTACGCCTCTGACTGTGCAAATGGCCTCCGTACGATTGGGTGTTGCTCTCACGTGGCTGCAATAATCTATTACTTAACATATGCAAGATATTCTATCTAAAAAACCCGCTGAAGCATTAGTAAAATTATTTCATGTCCAAAAAGTAGAAACAGTGATTCATGAAGATAGCGATGAAGATTAGCGTAAATTACAGTCAAATAAACTTAAATGTAAAAACATTTTTCCTAAGTAATTGATATTAATAATATAGAATTTTTGAAAAAATATTGGGAAAAATTACTAATGAATCATTTTTTATATTAGAATTACATTTAAAAAAATAAAGTCAAATCACTCAAACAAAATGAGCTCTAAAGCATTGCGCTAAGGCAGTTGACAGCGTTTTTTATTTAATTTTTCTCGTGCATATACTCTCACTCTCAGCTTATTCAACAGAAACGCGATTTACCATTATATCTAAACGATTTTGTTGGTCGCTAAACTCATTTCAAAGGTTAGTTTCTAGCTTTACATCAAAAGCACTGCGTCAAATATGGAAAATGGGAGTTTTTATGTCATTCATAGTAATTGGTATTACTTAAATAGCATTCTCAAAAAAAAATTGTTTTTTTAATAAACATCAAGTCAATACCTTGGATCATAATCGAGATAGTGTGAGTTCTTATGTCGTATGTAGTATCAAAACGCGTTTTTGAGGTTAGTTTTTGACATTTAAGCAATATATTTAGAAAAAATATAACCAGAAACTCATAATAAGGGGTATTTTGAATAGCTGAACTCATTTTTTATCATAAATTTTACTTTGGAATTGATTAAATAATCTAAAAATCCCAAAAATGAATGAAAATTTGAGTTTTTTATCATTTTAACTACTTTCCACCCTTTCAAACAATCTGAAAAAATTTTCGAGTTATTAATAAATAAAGATGTTAGAAATCACAAAAATGCCCATTTTCAAAGCTCTGAAACGATACACAGCATGAAAAAAATGACTTTTTCATTATTTATTTTTTTTCTCCGCATCTGGTCGGTAAAAAAAACCCAAGAAAATCGTGCTTATAGCTTAAATGGTTACAAATCATGTAGAATTTTTTCATAAAGATTCGATGATGCTATATAACCTAAAAGGATGAAAAAAAATTCAAACCCTTCCTATTTTCACGGGAAATGCGGTACAGGGCCAATTCTTGCAAAAAGCTTCTATTTTATTCAAAATTACTTGCCTGAATTTTTCCAGATATTTCCTGTTGGTGCGCCATAGTTAAAAATGCAAAAAACTCATTTTTTCGACGTTTTTGGCTGATTGTAGCTCATTTGCAGACTTCGTATTATTATTTATATTATAAAATTGTATTCAAGAACTTTACTTATGAATTTAATTATGCAATCAAGTCAGAAAAATGAGATTTACAAATATTCGCATCATATTTTTGCACGAATCCACATTTTAGATTAGGTATTTAAACACTTCTTTCATGATTTTGTTGATATTTCACTACTTTATATGTGATAAAATCTTTTAAATATTATATTGCTTTAATAAAAGAAAATATTTTGATAAATAAGTCATTTCACAGGTACAGCTATATTAGGTACGGTCAAAATATCAACTTGAGATTATATATGAATTTATATTTCGTAAGGAAAACTTATCAATACAAACATTATCATCATGATTTAATAATATGAACCTCGAATTTGGCATTTTTAACACTATGTAATCTAAATCTGCACTCAAGTCACACTTTTGCGAGAGCTATGTGGTCTATTTTTACACTGTGTAAAAAAAATGTGAGCATGTGAGAACATTGACATCTTGTTAACATGTCTCATATTAATATTAAAATATTAAATATATTTTTGTTGTTAGCGCATATTATTCGCAATTATTTTATGACATTTGCAATCGTTTTAAAGATCATAAATAAAGTTTGCACTTATCTCATGTATTGTATTATATTATCTCCATTGACATAGGTACGAATCCAGTAACGTAACTCGAGTAACAATCGTTAGGCTGGAAGTTAGTCTTTACTTAGTTCTCAGATATCTATCTATGTTCTTACTCTTTTTCCATAAGAAGAACTAGGATAGAATATTTGAGAACTGAGTGACGACTACAACTTCTAGCCTTAGACTTGAGTTGGGTCCATGAATTGGAGCCATAAAAAACATTATGGCCCGAATCCATAGTCGTGTCTTGAATATTAAGTATGACTTAAAACTTAAGTTCCGTTACTTGAGTATCAGCTGTTTCTTCAATTGAGTGTTACATCCTTACCAAAGACTATATTATTTGTGTGATTTTGTTTTATAACTAACTGTGATAACCTCTTCATGTAGCACTCAATTGAAGTATCAGCTGATACTCAAGTAACGGAACTTAAGTTTTAAGTCATACTTAATATTCAAGACACGACTATGGATTCGGGCCATAATGTTTTTTATGGCTCCAATTCATGGACCCAACTCAAGTCTAAGGCTAGAAGTTGTAGTCGTCACTCAGTTCGCAAATATTCTATCCTAGTTCTTCTTATGGAAAAAGAGTAAGAACATAGATAGATATCTGAGAACTGAGTAAAGACTAACTTCCAGCCTAACGATTGTTACTTGAGTTACGTTACTGGATTCGTACCTATGTCAATGGAGATAATATAATACAATACATGAGATAAGTGCAAACTTTATTTATGATCTTTAAAACGATTGCAAATGTCATAAAATAATTGCGAATAATATGCGCTAACAACAAAAAGCAACTAAGCACAGTGGCTGGCGGAGTAAGACTGAAGTACAAGCAAGCAGTCTCGAAGCTGCTTCTTCCTCGTCTGATATGAGCCTTCGCCGAGGCGTTCTCATGTATACGCTGACATATGTATTGGTGCGCTTACAGTGCCGTATGCATACATACAAGTGTGAGTATCCCCACATCACTCCCCCCCCAACAATTAAATTTTTGTTAAGGGTAATAATTTGTTTACAAAAGCGCAAAAATGCATATTTTATATCACAGATAGGTTAACAATTAGAGCCAGTCTTTTTTATACAATATAAATTATAAAACGCAATAACAATTAAATTAAAAAGATCGCAGTAACATTACGAATATCGCAGTTATTATCACAGCCTAAAATTTATAGTACATATGCAATTATTTAACAATCATTGAAGATTTACAAATTTTTTATTGCAGTAAGAACTGTTAATACTTATTTATTATTTTTTTTTTATTAGAAGTCCTTTAGGATTTACATATAGTTTTGCGAAAATAAAATGCTTTATTACAGTAAATACTCTTAATATTTGTTAGCTATTTATCGCTTTTAATGATTAATTCACTTAAAAGTGCAGTGAAAAAGGAATTACTTATGAGATTGCGCTACACACAAAAATGGTACGCACGGAACAAGTTTAGTACTTGTTACATATTGCTTTAAGGTACTTGAGTATATTGTATATTGTGCACTTATGGTGCTTTACTTTCAAGTATGAGCGCTATTATGTACTACATTAAGAGCAGGTCGTATATCTCTGTCCTTTTCTAATCAAAGAATTAATTTTTTTGCAAAAACTAATAATTGAAGCAAAAAATAAGGAGATAGCCCCATCTTGTATAATAAAAAGCAAGATTTTCTTTAATGAGGAAAAATTATTTTTATCGATTCATTTTGAAGAAAACCTTGAAAAACTTAAAAAATAGAGGTTAGGATGGACAATTTAGTTTTTCAAGGTTTTCTTAAAAACGAAGCGATAAAAATAATTTTTCCTCATAAAAGAGAATCTTGCTTTTTATTATACGAGATGGGGCTTTCTTCTTATTTTTTGCTACAATTATTAATTTTTGTGAAAAAATCAATTCTTTGATTAGAAAAGGACAGATATACTCGACCTCCTCTTAAGTTCGCTGTGAAATATTACAAAAGGTTTACATAATCGCAGAATTTTGCGCATTAGTTATTGCAGTCAAATGCACTATGACGTTGCAAGTTAATGTGTACAACTCACTTGATTATAATTTGTTGATAAGAATTGTGACGTGGTTCGTCCCAATAAAATTTTTTTGTAACAATTAAAAATTTTTACCACTACGCACGCATACTCAGGCACACCATCGGTGCACTCACCGACCCGGGCGCATCTTAAAATAATTAAATAAAGTTATTAATAAAGAGATTTTTTTTTGTTTGTTTAAAATTCCCGGCATACGAGGAGAACGACGCGCAACAGCCATTACGCACACATTCACAAACCGTGTGTGTGAGCTCCAGTACTGCTAACGTAGACAGTAGGTAAAGTGAAGATGTAGAAAGAGAGGGAGACTTAAGAGACAAGAAGCAGAAAAGAGATAGAAAGATCAGCAGGCTAGAAGAATAAATTAGAAATGATGGCGCGCTGTCTTCTCGCGCACAGGCAAGATATGATAGAGAGAGATGAGAAGTACGTAGAGAGGGGATGTCACCAGTTCTTTCTCTTTGCTTAAAGAGGCACGCGGACGACATACATATTTATCTATATAGTATATCTATATATATAAGGCCCTTACATGTCTGTACTCTCTCTCTCTCAAAATTTATATATACGAAAGAGATAAAAGAGGAAGCGAAGAAAAAGCATACAAAGAGACTTGAATCTCTCTTATTAAAGGTGGCGCGCATGTCAAAGACTGGTGTTCGAAGACCGGAAACGAGATCAACCAATGAAAAAAAATAAGAAATTAGACAAGAAATTATGGATTGGATAAGAAGAACATAGAAGAAGACAGAAGATAGTAAAGAAGAAGGAAGAGGACTTGAGACGAAGGAAGCGGCCATCGTGCAACTCACTCGGTTGCTGTCCTCGTGCCGTGTCGGATCTCTCTTTAATCACTTGAAGAATATTTCAGTCTGGATATTTTTCGTGCGTTGTCTTGGAGCTGTACAGAGACCTGGAGCGTGCTGAGAGAATAGCAGAGTCGACTGTGACGATAGAGATTTCCAGAGGGGGATTTCATCGACCTGATTCCTTTGCGGTTCCTTGCAGCCGGCGTCGACTAGCTGACCAGACACAGCGAGAGAGAGAGAGAAAAAGCGAGCCAGTCTAACCGCCATTGCCGATATCGTCGACCAGCTTCCCTTCGTCTCGTCAACGACTTCTATAATGGTGAGTGGATTGTAGTCCGAATTAACTACGATTATTGTGAATTAACGGCTCTCGCCGACTAAAAAGTGTAGATTCAGTGCGGGCGTGTTAAACAAAATTAAAGTGATTGTGATAACGTTAAATAGTAAAATTAGAAAAATTAATTGTTGCGAGGCTTAGTTATAAATTCGTAAAAATTGATTGTAAAAGTTTAATTTGTAGACCGATAAAGCGAAATCAAAAATTGACCACGTGTTCAACGATTTCGTTGACCGGTTAAATTTTCTTTTGATTTAATTATATTAAAGAAATTTTCATAATAAGTTTTCTTTTGATTGACCGGGAAATAAAATTTGAGATCGGTGGACATAGTGGGGTGTATTACGTAACACATTTCATGACGCGGGCCTTAGCGGCCATCTTGTAAATTAGATTCTCTTATAACTAGTCTGCGATCAGAAATCATAATTAAAGATTTTTTTTATTACAAGATTATAATAAAATTTCGAGAGTGCGGGAGTGCAAAATTGACCACGTGTCTAACGGTTTCGTTGATCGTAAAATTAAATTAATTATAGTAGTAATTCGAATGAAAAGTTTGAATAATTATTAATTTTTTTTTTGACCGGTAATTAAATCAACAAATTGATAGACACATAGGATCAGTGTGTGAGAGAGAGAGAGAGAGAGAAATACGTGCGCGGCTTTTGGTAGCCATATTGTTGAAAGAAGAGCGAGGTTGCTTACGTCGACCATACCGTGAATTCATTTTTTTTGTTACTACTATAAAAATAGTAAATCCTTAATTCAGTAAAGGTGTTAAATAAGAATAAAATAAATGAACTTTGTGAAATTTATATTAACTGGGTGTATGGGATATGAGTGTGCGCGAGTTAACAAATAAAGTTAGATGAAATCAATAGACCGTTCATAGCAAATTAAACAAAACTTATATTTTCTTTTGTTGTAATAAATTAAAACTAAGTTCTAGATTAAAGTGTTAAAAATTTAAACCAGTTATAGTCATTTTTCTTCGTGTATGTGCATACCTCTCCCAACTTCGACTTAATAAATTTAACACCAGAGGTCGCCCACCTCCCAGCCAAGACAGCCCGAGATTCCTGCTGCTGACGAGTAAGCCGGAGGTCTGTCTGGCGCTCTCAAATAAATTAAAGATTCTTTCTTTTCGACAGACCGAATTTTGCATGCGGGGACGGGCAAAGTTATATTAACTTAATTAATAATTTATTTATTGAAATTTTAATTATAACTAAATTCTCACATCGCAGAATGGTTGATACATTATATAGTTTTTCAACTCGTCAAGATAATTATTACTTATTAAATTAAGTAGCATCAATTTATTATAATACAAATTGCTTATTGGCGTATGCTAAGTTGCATGAATCAAAAATAAGAAGTTGAGTGTACATTATGAAATCAAAGTGCATTATCAATATTATAATTAACTAATTGAAATTTTAAGTAGTGCACTTGATTGTTACGGAGATCTTACATGCGTAAATTTACTTTATATTAAAGAAGAAATGCGTTGCCTAGAACACAAAAGAATATAACATATATGACTCTACTGATAAAGAGTTAATAAAAAAGGTGTAAAAATGTAAAAAAAATTAAACAAGAAAAAATAAACTAGATAATTAACTATTGCGCATTTACAAAAGTGTTAGTAAGAGAAGCGAGAGAATAGATGGAAGAACATTTTGGTTAGTTGTACTTAAATATTTCGCAAGGAGGTGTTTAATTTCTCCCAAATCTCTAGCGGTATTTACATATTTAACCGAGACTTGATCACGGAACCTAACCTTTTTGTCTACTTCCCCAGTCTCTACTAAAATAAAATTGATTTTATTTCTTTTTAGGATGTTTGGGATAAATTTTTTCTTTTTAGGTACTTTACAGAGGGAGTTAGCTGTGGATGAATGATAAAGGAGAGGATTGTCTTATTAAAATGGGTGGAAGTCTCTAAAGCTTCTACGCATTCCGGTGCATTAATAATCTGATTACTTTAAGTTATTTCCGGAAGCGCGCTTTCATCCATTATCCTATCGCTAGCTGCTTGAATGTCGCTGCTAACGCCGCGATCATCCCCATCGGCGGTAACTCGTCCATGTCATTTCTATGTATAAGAAAAACGGGATTCGGCAACAAAATCTGATTTACCGACATGAGATAGCTCTTGGCCATGTGTTCCGATTGCACAGGGTGCAGAGTCATTTTATGGACGAGTAGTCGTAGAGGAGGAAAAAATACTTTTCCTAATTTATGTAAGGTGCAGCCCGAGAAAAATCCTCTTTTTAAATTTAAAAAGAAAAACGAATTTATATTCAAAAGGCGTCTCGCGCAATCAGGTCGACATCCGCGTGCTCAGCGTAAGAGACCTCCAGCGCTCGACGACTGATACACACAGAAGTCTCCCAATGTGCAAGCGCGAATAACTAACAAAACGCGTGCTTGATGCCATCAAGCCGACCTCCCGGCGCTGGTGTAAAGGGCCAAGCACCGAGAAGCCTCCCTTCCCGCGCGAGTGAAAAATCAGAGAGAATCTCTCACGTGACCGACTACCCGATAAGAGCAATTGTGGGCTTCTTAAGCAATGCCAGCACCTCGAGTTAGAGTGAGATTCTCTCACAATAATATTGAAGAAAAATATATATAATACCTTAAAGTGTCTTAAAATTTTAAGACGGGAAATCCCCAATCGGGTACAATTAAATTTTATATGTGTACAAAGATTCAAAAATAAAGATATATGTGTATATGGACGAAAATACAAACAAAATAGATATGAGCATATCTCCACAACTTTTAATTTTTTTATAATGTTTTTGAAAAGTCATTTTACTGCTGTTACTGGGTAGCGAATAATGCACACTATTCAAACTAGGTTTACATCTTTTGTACAATCTTGTTCCTCTATTTTTTATGTATATGGTGAATGTGCCACCAATGCTCCAGTAGATATTTCCATAAAACGAAAATTTTTACATGGATAAAATTTCCGAACTTTTATCCATGTGAAAATTTACGTTTTATAGAAATATCTACTGGAGCATTGGTGGCACATTCACTATATACATAAAAAATAGAGGAACAAGATTGTACAAAAGGTGTGAACCTAGTTTGAATAGTGTGCATCATTCGCTACCCAGTGACAGCTGTAAAATGACATATCACCAAAAGATTAAAAGTTGTGGAGATATGATCATATGTATATTAAATAAGTAAAAATTTAGATTCGACACATATATCTACGTCTAGTTTTATATTGTACTTCAGAGAAATTTAAAGAAAATTTTGTACTAACTTAAACTATACTTATGAGTCTGAAATCGGTTCTTTCGTTAAAAATTTTCGTACGCAAATATAAAATCAATGCTAGTTAGTTTAGAAAGAAAAACCGATTCCTCGCACTCCGCACTCGCTTAAAATTAAAATGATGTTCTTCCGTTGACCTTGAGGTAGTTTAGGTTATAAATTTCGACCGTTAGACTCAAAAACACGCATTTGCCCACTTTGAAAGTAGCCGTTTCTTTGTGAAGCAAAATTGCGTAGTTACCGAACGAAAAAGATTTGTATGCCGAACACAATGCGTACATAACCTGTAACGTGTGTCTTAGGGCATCAAATTTCTTGCGAAAATTTATTTTGCTATTCGAAGAGATATTGTGCGAGCGAAAATTTTCAAACGCCAGACACAATGCGTGCGTAGCCAACAACGCGTGTCAAAGGCGTGCTTATTCACTAAAGTGATAAATTAAATTTTCTCGCGATCTCATAATTTAGATGGACACGACAAGCACTGCCATAAAAAATTTTCTTTGAGGCTAGGCGTGTACTTAACAAAATGACGCCACGTGGCCAGAATTTTCTAGGAATAAAATTCTACAACGCGAATATTTGCACATACATAATTTTTGCTGGTGCGATCGCGATTTTAATAAAATATGTATAAAAGAGAGTGCATTTCAGCAACTCTCACCACCTCGTTAGGAGAATCTGCGATGCTCTGGACAAAGACGCTGAGGCGAAGGTTGCAAGAAAAGCGTCTCCTACTTGGAGCACACAAAGGTCGTACGATGATACGGGCGCGATACTCCGCTTCTCCGGTCCCAAAAACTTCTGGTGCGTGAATCAGCGACGAGAAAGGCAGCAAACTCGGTGCTTAGCCAGCACAGAGAAGAGTACAAGATGGCGGATTTTCGAGGCGTCCCCCTAGGTCCGTGACTTGTCGAGAAAATGGCTGCCATGTCGCTGTAAATACTTGTCGGGGTCACCAGTTGTAATGCCTGCGGTGGCAATGTATAAGATGTAATGCAGAAGGAGATGGGATCTGGAAGAATGAGTTACAACTATATAAGTTTAGCTATAAGTTTATTGAATAGTCAAAGCAACTAAGCGCAGTGGCTGGCGGAGTAAGACTGAATTACAAGCAAGCAGTCTCGAAGCTGCTTCTTCCTCGTCTGATATGAGCCTGCGCAGAGGCGTTCTCATGTATACGCTGACATGTGTATTGGTGCGCTTACAGCGCCATACGCATGCATACAACTGTAAGTGTCCCCACAAGTATATTTACTTTGAATTTTGAATTTTGAATTTTGAATTTTTTATTTAAATTCTGAATTTTTAGAAGGTAAATTTTTTAAATACTAAAATATGTGGGGATATATACGTGTGAAGGAGTGTGAGTAACAAATCATGTACTGTATGAACGACCCTACCCCCTAAAGACGAGTTATCGTGTGAGCATGAGAGCGTCAGCTCTCTCACTTGACTACCGACTGTATCCCTGGCTTTAGCAAATACAACGCTTAACCATATCTCTTGTGTATTCATTCAACTTAACCTTAAAACCTCTACCTTCTCTCATCTATACTGTGTGGCTTTTGGTTAGAGTCCCAGGCCCCACAATTGGTGACACCGAGTCTTCAGGACACGTTCTGCAGGATTCAAGCCGCGTCGTGAGACATCATCTCTCATCGAGCATCATCGCCACCGACCGGCAGGGTAAAGAGAGAAAGAGAAGCAGCACGCTGCCCCCTTTGGAAATATCAAAGGTGATAAAACGAGGTTTATTTTATTTTCTTCTTTAAAGAAAAGGAAACTATTTAGCGGCGCAGAGAAAAGCATCAATCTTTTTTTCTGCATAAGTCGCAAATAGTCTGGAATTTTGTGTACTGTTAGGCGCATTCTAAGTCGCGTACAGTGCACGGAAAGTTTAGAATACATAGAGTATATGATATCCTGTAACGTGCAATTAAGTCGCGTACAGGTGTCATAAGAGAGAATTGTACACAGCTCCGGAAGCAAATGCGACATAAGTACTGCGCACACGTTCTACGTAAAAATTGTATTGCGTGTGCGGGCGGAGCATGGTAAACGCGAAATAAGCGTAAAATATATTATAAGTAAAGTAAAATTCGCCTTAGCGGTCAGTTCGTAGAGTTTTTTCTCTTTTCTCATTTAATTGATACACATATAAAATATATACATATATATATATATATATATATAATAAGTGGAAAGCATAAAATATTTAGTTTTTTTTTTTTAAATATCCAATGCTGTTGTGCGACAAAGAGTCTTGGGGTACGTTTCCTACTGGCTTTTTGCCACTTTTATAGGCACGTACTTCTGGGGCATCTGAGTCTATCAGAGCAGCAAATTAATGCATATATGTTATCTTGCGCAGCTAAGGACGTCCTGGAGTTCTGTGCCTACTGGCTTTTCGCCTCTTTTATAGGTACAAGCTACTAGGGTTTACTTGGCCAAACAAGATATTTATTCTTAAAATATCAAAATTAATAGCAATTAATATCCTATTTTCCACGTATTAATAAATAATAAGTAGGGAAGAGAATGTAAAAATTGTAAGCCATTGCACGCACGAAATATTACAAGTGCAAAATATAAGTAAATGCGAAAAATTGATGTGAGTGTATCGAGGAGAGAGAAAATTCGCGAAAAATTTCAAGAACAAAGAAAATTCGCGAGGTAAATTTTAATATTAAAATCGGAAATTCTAGAATATTCGAACGAACTCGAGGTGACCGTTCAAGGTTGATAGGTGACAAAAAGCCGTTAGAACGCGACCTTTTATGTTTTGAAAAGCATAGTAGTTAGTCGAGTAACATAAACAAGGCGCGTTTAGACCTAAAGTTATCTCGTAAACAAAGCGAGAATTTTGTACGAGGGGATAGAATTATTTTATTTTATAATATTATTCGTATTCTAGATTATTTATTGTAATAAATATTCAGTTGTATATGCGAGCGTGTCCTGATAATTTATTTATTCATGTTGTTATTAATTTATTTATTCGTGTATCGTTGTTATTTATTTATTTATTCAATTGTATATAATTTATGTAAATTCGTGTCGTATTAATTTATTATGTCATAAATTGTTTTCAAATTGTAAATAATTTATGTGCTATTTTTTTTCATATTGTATATAATTTTTGTTATATTGTTTAATTTGTTAAAGTCGTGTAGCGTGAATTATTATTTCAACCGCTCGTACTGCAATTGTGTATTTAGTTAATTATTATTGGACCGATCAATTATTTTAGACAGACCGTTTTCGAAGCGCATTGCGTATCTTAATTAACGTATATTTTTCCTTTTTTAATTGTTAACACGCGCAAAACGAGTACTAACATGGAAGTCGACAATGACAGCGCGTTTAATATCACGGAAATTGCTAGGGTGAATGAGGTTATAAACGATAATTTAGACCTTCAACAGACACCAAATTCGTATAATAGATTTAAAGAACAAGTAGATAGTCGAAGAATAGGGTTAAAAAATCCGCAAAGTAGTCCGCTGCAGGCTGACGGGGGCATCTCGGAAAATGGTGCAAATAAAGCACCAATAGGAAATAGGTTCGAGGAGTTTGTAAAAGCCCAAGAGAGAACGCACCGCGAGAGAATGCATCAGTTACGCGATAAATATACAAAAGATTATAAAGTTTGGCTCGCGAAGCTAGAAGAACGCGACAAATTAGTAGAAAAAATGCGTGAAGAGATCGATGCGTTGAAAGCGAGTGTAGGTGAACCAGTAGCTATGGTCGGTAATAATAACGCGGTCGGTAATATACCAACAGGAGGCAACGTACCACCAGTAGACCCCATACCGACGCTAGATAATCAAAGGCGTATCGACGCCGCAAATACTAATCAAGAAGTTTCCATACCTACTCCGGGCGTAGGGGGCGGCAGTTACCATTACGGTACGCGAAATGTTAACTTGCCATTTTTGCAGCACGACTCGGATACGTAGTTTAGCATTTTCGAGAGCCAGATTAACTTTCCGAGGCCGATGGACGATAACGCAAAATTTTACGCGTTGATAACTAATCTCGATAAAAGCGTAATTTATGAGGCGGCCGAGATTACTAAATTATTGCTGCCGGGACAAAGATACGAAGGATTAAAAAGTCACTTACTAGAAAAATACGGAAGATCCGCCGAAAATGAATCTAAAATCCTTTTTGCTGGGTATAAAATGGGCGATAAAAAACCCTCGATGTTCCTAAACGAGATGCTGAATATAGAAAGAGGACGAATCCCTCAGCAGATGGTGCTCGAGGCATAGAGGCATAATCTCATCCCTAGTATTAAATATTATATGGCAGGATACGGCGCAGATGCGGATGAAGCGACACTCGTTAGACACGCGGATGAAGTATATAAAAATCTGCTCGAAAGTAAAAAGGAGATAAACGCGGTCGGAAAAAGTAAAGATAACGCGGAAGAAATAGCGAGAATAGAAGCAGTCGTGCAAGATCAATTAAATAAAAAACGCGACTATGCCAGTGAGAGACGAACAAGATCTCGTAGTCGCGATAATAAAGATAGAAATAGAAGTAGATCCGCGAATAAATTTTAAAAAATATCATGCTAAATACGAAAATAAAGCTTATAGATGCATAAAACCCTGTGCGTGGAAAAATTCGGACGTAAAAAATAAAAATTTCAGAAGATGTAACAGTTTTAGACCGACTAATAGCGCGAGAAGTCCGAATAGGAGAGAAGACGTTATCAAGTCTTTAAACCCCCAAATCGACGCGTAGATAAGGCGTGCGCGTCTGGTATCGAGTCAATACGTCTCCATATTAAAGATAAAGTCTCGGGTAAAACATTTTTAATTGATTCGGGCGCAGAAGTTTCGCTTGTTCCAAAAAGCGAGGGTCAACGCGAGCAACCTGTCAAGTTCCAATTATATGCCGCTAATAACACGCGAATAAGCACATACGGTACAATCCATATGCAATTAGACCTAGGTTTTAAAAATTAACGATTCGGGTGGACATTTATCGTGGCAGACGTGCCACACGCGATTTTAGACGGAGATATGCTGAAACAATACCATCTACTACCAGATCTTACGAGAAGAAGACTGGTGGATGGTGAGACGCAAGAGTCCGTCAAAGGATTCAACAAAACCGCCGCATTAGTTCAAATATCGATCGTTGACCCGGGTAATAAATACCCGAAGTTGTTAAGCTAGTATCCTTCAATAGTTGGTATAGAAGATCCCTTGCCGGCAAAACGTAGGGGCGTATACCACTACATTAAAACAACGGGACCCCCCGTCGCACAAAGGCCACGTAGACTTTCACCAGAGAAGCTCAGAGCCGCCAAGAAGGCGTTCGAGAAATGGGTCGAGGAGGGTATTTGTAGACCTTCGAAAAGTCCGTGGGCTACACCCATCCATATGGTACCCAAGAAGGACAGAAGCTGGCGTATTTGCGGTGATTATCGTAAACTTAATAACGTTACGATTCCTGACAGGTATCCCTTGCCGCATCTATACGATTTTACGAGCAACTTACACGACAAAAGTATATTCTCTGCTCTGGACCTCGAACAAGCGTTCTTGCAAATACCAATTTTCCCGGAAGACATACCCAAAACTGCGGTTGTCACGCCTTTCGGTCTCTTTGAGTATCTTGTAATGACGTTCGGGTTCAGAAATGCCGCTCAAATCTTCCAGCGGTACGTCAATTTAGCTCTGGGAGATTTAGACTTTGCATTCGCGTTCGTGGATGATATTCTCGTTGCATCTTCATTGCCAGAGGAGCACGAGGAACACCTTGAAATTGTATTTGAACGGCTCACCAAGTTTCACTTACGTTTGAACGTGGATAAATGCAAGTTCGGCGTGTCGGAGTTAATATTCCTTGGACACCAGGTAAGCAGGGAAGGATTCCGCCCGGACCCAAATAAAGTTAAAGCTATAGTAGAATTCCCTAAACCAGAGACTAAAGATGATATGCGTAGATATTTAGGTATGATTAATTTTTATAGAAAATGCTTACCGCATGCAGCTGAAACGCAGTGCCATTCAAATGCACTAATTAGTGATATTAAAAAAAAAGATAAACGTCCTGTAGCATGGACAAAAGAAGCCGAAGACGCGTTCGAAAAAACTAAAAAGGAATTGGCAGAGGTAGCTTATCTAGCGTTCCCAGCAGAAAACGCGGAAGTTAGAGTCGTAACGGTGCTTCGAACTTCGCGATGGGCGCGTCGTTGGAGCAATTAGTAGGTGACTCGTGGCAACCATTAGCATTTTTTTCTAAAAAATTCACGCCTGCGCAAAGGAATTATTGTGTTTTAGACAAAGAATTGTCAGCTATTTATGAAGCGCTTAAATATTTTAGATACTATCTTGAGGGTCGGGAGTTTAAAATTTATACCGATCATAAGCCGCTCATTTACGCACTTGCGCAGAACGTAGAAGATTGCCCAGCAATTCGTGGTAGAAGGCTATCGTATATAGCAGAATTTAATACGGAAATATGATATCTCCCAGGACAGGGTAATGCAGTAGCAGATTCCTTATCAAGGATCGAGGACGTAAGATTTCCTACGTTTTTTTCTTTGGAGGAGCTAGCAGAAAAGCAGCTAGAGGATGAGGAATTAACGGCGATTTTAGATAGTCCCGGTCATCCCCTAAATTAATCAAGCTGCAATGGGGAGCCGGTAAGACCTTCGTGTACGTAGAATTAGTAGATCAGGTTTTCCGCCCTTACGTCCCTAAAGAATTAAGACAGGATATTATTAACCTGTTTCACAATCAAAACTCGCATCCGTCGGGCAAAGTAACAGCTAAGCTGATTAGACAGCAATATGTATGGCCCAAGATGAACCAGGAGATAGCTGCATGGTGCAAGGCATGTATTAATTGCCAAAAATCCAAAATCTCTCGCGAGAATAAATTTTTACCATCGAAATTCGCCGAGCCAGATGCTCGTTTCACCCATGTTCATGTGGATCTCGTGGGCCCACTTCCATCATGTGAAGGGTACAGATATATCCTATCAATGATAGATAGATTTTCAAGGTGGCCAGAGGCAGTTCCGCTGCAAGATGTATCCGCTCCCACAGTTGCACGCGCTTTTTATGATGATTGGGTGGCGAGATTTGGCGCACCGGTGATTATTACGAGCGATCAAGGGAGGCAATTTGAGGCGCAGCTGTTCAAACAGCTGTTAAATTATATCGGGTGTAAGAAGGTCAGGACGACACCATATCATCCAGCCTCCAACGGTATTGTCGAGAGATAACACCGTGTTCTTAAAGCCGCAATCATGTGCCACACAGAGACCGCTGAATGGACCAGGGTCTTGCCTACCGTAATGCTTGGTCTGCGCACGCGCTTGAGACTGGATATGGGGGCAAGCCCAGCCGAATTTTTATACGGTACGACGCTGACTGTACCAGGTGATCTCTATGAATTCCGTGAGATTAATGCGCATGATGCAGGCGAATTCCTCGTTGAATTCAAAGATTACATAAGGCATATTAAGCCAGTGCCTGCCACGCACAACTGTGCAATAAAACCTTATGTTTTTAAAGAATTGAGTCACTGCACCCACGTTTTCGAAAGGGTGAAGGCGGTTAAACCGCCACTTACGCATCCATATACGGGACCGCATAAGGTTATAGCGAAGCATGACGGTGGTAGAAACTGTACAATCGAGAAAAACGGCAGGAATGTGGTGGTAACAGCTGATAAATTGAAACCAGCTTTCTTCCTGAGAAGTGAGGAACAGCTTACACCAGTCGAACAACGAGTGCAGGAAGATGCTCTAGACGAAAAGCAACCACCCACGCCATCGTCGCCAAACGTCGGTTGAGGTGGAAGTCCACCGTAACGCAGAAGATGCGCGGAGCGCCGTCGAAGAGCGGTTAGAGGAAGTCTCTGACGAGATTGGTCCAGTAGACGAGGCAAACCCAGCTGAAGTTGGCCAGCAAGATTACGATCAACTGACAATGTCAGTTAGCCGGATACTGCCAATAGTGTACAGAATGACGAAGGCAGGAGCATTAAAGATGCAAGTACGGTTCCCAAAGGCAAAAAAAGGAAAGATTTGTGCCCAACATCTTAAAAAGGAGAAAAAGAACTGATAGCATTCTTAAGAGAGATTGTAAAGAAACCGCTATTAAAAAAACAGTTAGGTTTGACGTTAGCGTTAACGTAGGGAACCATGCTCCGCCCGCTTTTGTAAATAGTTCTAAGTATCGTAAGGAAGTAAAGAATGATTGAAATATGAGTAAGGATGTTACACTGATTGTATTATATTAATTTATTATGTTTTTTTATGTATATATGTTGTTTATTATGTGTATTAATAATTTTTTTTTTCTTTTCTTTTTATTTAGGTAGCTTTGGCTCGTTCCTACTGGACTGCGTTCCACTTTTATAGGAACACCACTGTGACCTTATTTCTAATAAACTTTAGTGTGTTTCCTTTCTCAGTGTTAGTGTACCTGTGTTCTGCAGCGATGGAAGAAGTATCAAGAATCAAGACGGACCTCTCTCGCCGTATTACGCAAACAACTGACATGGCCTTCAAGCATGAAATGAGGATGGCGGAGATTGCTTTTGGGGAGTTCGAGGAGCAATTTCGGGTTATTTTACAACCCGCGAGAACGCCCTACGAAGGGCAGCCCAACGCAACATGATGATGGCGCACGAACGGGTGGAATACCGCGTGCCCACCCTATTTATCGAAGACCAGCCAGCCAAAGAGCTTTTTGTTTTCAATCTGCCAAAGAACTCAAGGAAGACGACTGTAGATACATTGCTGCGGGAGAGGGATCAGAAGGATTTTGATATCAAGAAGGTGTGCAACAGGGGTGGCCAGGCATCGGCTATCCTCACTTTCGGGAGGTTCGCTTCATGTGTCAGTTTCCAGGGCAGCGCGATGGTGAATAGAATTTTTTATGAGACACGGAACGCGGAGGGGAGCAAGACGCGAACCAAATATGTAAGGGTAAGACCACACCAAGAAATTGTGTGTGAGAATAAGGCTGAAATGATAGTCAACGACTCGAAAGGGTCGCCTGGTTCGCCGATTGTTGCTCTCCGTTTTCCGGTCATATTGGCAAATATATTAGGTAATTCAAGTAACGAGGACAAGTATGGTCTTATTAATGCTCTGGAAGGACACAGGGAGATCGGATACCACCTGGGCACACTGGAGTTTGACGCGGATAACGAAAGATACCGTGGCGCTGGCGGATGGAGATATGCCTGGCAGGATGCTGGAGTGTTTTACTTCTCCAGTATCCACATAAAGAAACCATTGAAGGTCAACCTCGTCGAGTTCCTGAGTGGAATCATGGAGAAACAGAAGAGGGCAGATGGAACAATACCCCATCTGGATTGTTTGGACCTCCGTGGCGTTGAGGTGACGCAACAACTGCTTGAGAGGTTTAGCCGGGCCTTCAACGCGAGCAACGTCGTCCTTGGAGCGGCCACGGGTCTTCTCGAGGTGAAATTCCAAAGGATGGAAAGTTTGAGCGTCTATGCCAACAACATGATTAGGTTGAAGGAGCTCAGCGGAGACGGGCTTAAAGGCCTGACTGTCTTGCGCCTGGTCGAGTGTAGAGCACTGGTGATCGAACACCTTTTTGAGTTCCTGAACAAGAACGACACTCTCAGGGAGTTATATGTGCACGACTGTAACAACATCGATAAGGAGGTGCACATATGGAGATTACTCGATCGGTTCTTCTTCAGTGAATGCAGGTTTTTCATTTTTCATACAGCAAGTTTCCAACGGAGGAGCTTACATGGAAATAATTTTTGTGAATAATCGTAAATAATAGTAAATAATTATAAATAACTGTTAAAAAATTTCAGAATTGAGACATAAATAATAGTTATTTACAGTTGTTTACTATTATTTACTATTACACAGGTGGACATTTTTTTATCGGGTTTCTGTTTTAATACATAAATTCTTATTCTGTGCATCAAAACACATCGAAAAATTTCATTTTCACTTCTTAAAGTTTACTTTTGTCTGTTTTACATCGAAAAGCAAGTTTTGAAGATTTTAATCAATGTTATGAAAACAGGTGGTAGCACCGTCAATAATAACAGTAGCAGTTTGCACATTACTTTGGTAGGGGGCAATAAGGAATGTTTACTTATCTATTACGACTGTGAAAATCGTTTTTGTGTATTATTAACTATAAGAAAGGCACCAAAGAAATTTGAAAATATGTTGATTCATTTTGTTTCATTAACGGTGAATTTATTAGAGTAAAAAGTAGAAAATTCTCTTCAGCAACTAATCTAAGGCTTTGTGAAGCGTATGAAGCCCATTTTAAGAGGTGGCTTTATAGTTCTGTCCTTGTTTAATCTGAATTTTCGTTATAATTACCAAACTAAATATTTTTATACAAAAGTAAGGTCAGAGCATAATAGATTTAAGGACGAGCAGACATTTTTATTTTATAGAAAATTTAAAATTTTCAATAGTTTTCAAGTTCAGTCTGACAAGGAGAGTGTTCCACCTTCGGGTCACCGTTTTTGCTTAAATTTTAGGAATATTTCCTGAATGCAGAAATATGAAGACAGCCAAAATTTTAGAGGCCGACACTCAATATTTCCCTAGTTACGGGCCATTGAAGAAAATCACTAAAAAAGTTACTAGATTTTCAAACGCTTATAGTTCCTCAGCATTATAAGCTAGAATCTTAAACCTTTTTTTTAACTGAAAGTTGAGTTAAATTCCTTTCGAAGTAGTAGTTATAGCATATTGAAGTACTATTTTTTCCCAAAGTTATATCGTAATAAAGATTGAACCCAATTTTAACTTTTATTATTAATTAATGTTTCAAACAAAATTGAGGCCCAATCTTCATTACGCTATAGCTAAAAAATAATATTTTGAGATGCTATGAGTGCTATTTTGAAAGGATGTGAGGTCAGCTTTCATTTTAGGAGGCTAGATACTATTAGAAGCTGAAAAAAACATGTATAATTTGATATAAGTAGCTGATGTTTAAAAATAACGAATTTCATTTAAATATACATTCAATTTCAAACATTTTTTGGTTTAAAACATTTTCTGTATCTCGAGAATTAAAATGGTAGTACTCTTCTTCATGAGTTTTCATTAGATTTACTTGAAATTTTATGGAGATACTCAAAATTATACTAGAATCCATATAAGTGTAAAATATTCATAAAAAATTCAAATAGTTAAAAAATTCAAAAAAATTTTCATTCGAAGTCTAATGAAAATTTTATATTTTTTCATAGAATAGAATCGCCTGCTCGTCCTTAAATCCATTGGGCTCTGCCCTTACTTTTGTATAAAAATATTTAATTTAGTAATTATAACGAAAATTTAGATTAGACAAGGACAGAACTATACAGACTCTTATTAAACTGCTAATTCGGGATCAAGATGAAAATTGGTTACCTCAGTACTCCTGCAAACTGCAAAAATACTTTAGAAAGTAAGAAACTAAAAATTGAACTTTAAAAAAAATTTTTAGATTTTAATATTCTTATAACTTGAACATTTTTCAACTGCCATCACTATACGAGAAAATCATCAAAATCAAGCTCAATTGATTTCAATATTAATAATTTTCTATGATTAGAAATATATTCGAAATATTCACATCTTTCCAATTGTTCGAATATCACAGTGTATACAGGGTGGACCATTTTAATCGCCCCACCCAAATTTCTCGGAATCTAAGCTGGCTACAAAAAAACTATTTAGACAAAAGTTGAAGGGGACAAAGGGGGCCATCTTTTGGTAAAGTTAGTTTTGACCTTGAACTTCATAATCAAGGTTATTTGAAGGTCAGAGTGTTTTTTTAAAATGGGAACACCTATTTTTAACGTCGGATTCAGAAAGAGCGGGAAATTTCACCTCTAAAATGATAGTTTATACATTTTTAAAATGAGCTTGAAACGGTCAAATGAAGGTTAAACATTGAAAATTTGTCCAAAACCTTTTTTTTCGAATTTTTGTTGGCTTACTAATGATGCAAATTACTCGCGACTAAGGTGGTCACGTAACTTTGATCTTGGAGAGTCAATTTTCGAGGTCATTTAAAGGTCAGAGTTTTTTTAAATGAGAACCCCTATTTTTGACCCTGGAATCGTATCGAGTCGAAAAAATGATGTCTAATTTGATACTTGAAATTGGCTGTTGCGACCTTGACAAGGTCAATTGAAGGTCTAATGTTCACAAACTGTTTTTTTTCGAATATTGCTGGAAATAGCAGACAGCGTTGAGCAAAAACAAAATAAATAAAAATAAAAATGAAAAATAAAAATCCTACTTAATTTTAGCGAAAAAAGAGAAGAATTAAAACTGTCTGAATTGTAATTTTTAATTAGAAAAATTAAACGTTCTAGCAACCAAACTAAATATTTGGTCATTCAAAAAGTCATAAAAAAGTTAATTAATGAGGCAGTTTTTGTCATTTTTTTATTTCTTGAAAGAAGCCTTTGAGATTTTGTTTATTCATTACTAATCAATAATAGTTTTATAAAGATGATGGGTCAAATAGTAAAGTTACATTAACAATTCGTACAGTTCATTAATTTTTTAAATTTTCTCTTCTCATAAGTTTTGAAGGTTGTAATCGACATTTTATTATCTGCATTTTATAAAAGTCGTAACACGCTTTTGATCCACAATCAGCACAGAATAAATTTATCAGCAAAACACTATTTACTGTTTTTAAAACTGTTACTCTATTAATACTATCACTTAAATTAAACTTCGGAAGCCCTTAAAACCCTTAATAAAAGTAAAAGTAAAAAACACCTTTAAAAATGGCTGACTATCAACCCAACGCTTTCCTGGCCGACGACACTCAGATCATAGAGCAATAAGTCGCTTGACCTGCCAATCATCAAGGGCGCTGGAGCATTATGGTATGGTGTGGGATCGTGAATGATTATTTGATCAGCCCTTATTTTTTCGAGGAAAATCTTGATAGGAACTCCTATTTACGTTTGATAAGAGATCAGTTTCATGAAATGATCGAAGATGTTGATCTACAAACGCGTCAAAGAATGTGGTTTCAGCACGATAGTGCACCAGCACATTTCGCTGTAATCATACGAAATTTTTTAGATCAACATCATAATGGTAGATGGATTGGACGAGAAGATCCAGTTGACTGGCCTGCTTGCTCACCCGATCTCACATCTCCAGACTTTTATTTATGAGGGTTTTTAAAAAATGTTTTTCAAGAACGGCCCACAACTAGAGCAGACATGCAAGATCGCATTCGTCAAGCATGCGCAGCTATACCAAGAGAGATATTGCTCAAAAGCATTCGCTATTTCCAAAGGCGTTTAAATTTATGCCTTGAAGCTAATGGACGCCAATTTGAACATTTGCTTCGACGTTAATTAGAATAATATTTTGAATAGTGAGAGGCAAGGGGACTCCCGTTAGTCAAGCACCCCAATCGAGAGAGGCAAGGGGACTCACGTTAATCAAGCACCCCAATCGTGAGAAGCAAGGGGACTCACGTTAATCAAGCACCCCAATCGTGAGAGGCAAGGGGAATCACGTTAATCAAGCACTCCAAAGGAAACAAAACTTACTACGTCTACGTCGTTGTTTCTGAGTAACGCTAAAAGTAAGATTAAAAACAAAAGTACAATATTTTATTTAATTAAACTGCTTTCAAATAACTTTCATATTTGTTATTTAGGTCAAAATGATCAGTCATTGGCCTCTAATCATATTTAATAATAAAATATTCGAAAAAAAACAGTTTGTGGACGAATTATCAACATTAGACCTTGAATTGACCTTGTCAAGGTCGGAACAGCCAATTTCAAGTATCAATTCAAGTATTGATTTTTTCGGCTGGATACGATTTCAGGGTTAACAAAGCGGTTCTCATTTTAAAAAACTCTGACCTTCAAATGACCTTGAAAATTGACTGCCCAAGGTCAAAGTTACATGACCACCTTAGTCGCGAGTAATTTGTATCATTAGTAAGCCAACAAAAATTCGAAAAAACAGGTTTTGGGCAAATTTTCAATGTTTAACCTTCATTCGACCGTTTCAAGGTCATTTTAAAAATGTAGTAACTATCATTTTAGAGGTGAAATTTCCCGCTCTTTCTGAATCCGACGTTGAAAATAGGTGTTCCCATTTTAAAAAAACACTATGACCTTCAAATAACCTTGAAAATGAAGTATAAGGTCAAAACTAACTTCACCAAAAGATGGCCCCCTTTGTCTCCTTCAACTTTTGTCTGAATAGTTTTTTCGTAGCCAGCTTAGATTCGGAGAAATTCGGGTGGGGCGATTAAAATGGTCCGCCCTGTATATAATTTTTTTAGGCATCGATCTTAAGTTATAATACTTGTTTTTGTTTTATTTTTAAGTGAAATCTCTAATAAACATCTAAAATAATTCACAAACAGTAAGGTAAAATAGCCTATTATGGAACGATTTTCGACAATTTTTTTTTCAACACAAAATATAAATAAATAAATTACATGAAATAGAATACCATCATAGCTCATTGGATGCGCTTTTTTCTGTAGAATAAGTACTTTTCTTAAAATTTTTAATTAATGCTATATTCAATAATTTATTTAAAAATTAGTGAAAAGGTTTCTGGAGCCTATTATTAAACGCAATTTTCTTGCTAGCACCCCTGTTTCATTTCCTATTATGAAACACTTTTCATTTTATAATTTACAAATCATTATTAATATTTAAATTAAAAATTGTTAAAAAACGTTAAAAATCGTTTAAAATTTATATTGGGAAGGTTTTTATGTCAGATTTAACCTATTTTAGCCATTTTTAAAATTTTAGATAATTGTAGAAAGTATTACTATTTTTAGGTTAGAATTTAAATTATGATTCCATGTTTTAAAATACATAGGATTTCCTATATACCATAAATAGGAGTCTATTTAAATTTTGGATCCTATTAAGAAACACACGCTTATTTTAAGATTATTGTTTTAAAACCAATAATTAACGATATCAATCAATTTTATGGTCTTTTATCTACAAAACAAATAACTGTTTGGTCAAATTATGACAAAATAGCAATAAAATTAATAAAATAGTTACGAGCTTTATTCGTCCATGATCAGTCAGTCAGTCAGTATTATTTAGTGCTTATCTTAAACAGTCTCATTATATTTATTTTTTCAATTTGTATAGTTTATATATGACTTTTATTTTAATTGTATCAAAAGAGGAGATGTAGATGAAAACGTGTATATTTTACTGTAGCTTTAAAAACATTCAAATTTTATATAAAATTACATATTACACGCGTGTTTCATAATTGGAGCCACTTTTCTTACTGTTCCATAATAGGCTACTTTACCTTAAATTAAAAATATTATATTTAAAAAAAATACTTGTTTTTATTATATCCCACATAGCATAAAATATTTATGAAATATTTGCAAGCAAGTTTTGAAATATTTCATAAATCTTTCATTGGAATGTTATTGAAAGTTTGCTATGTCCTCCTGTGCAATGACCAATAAATATTTCTCTGAAAAATTTTAACAAGATTTTCGTAAATATTTCTAAGAAATATTTTAGAAATATTGATATATTTCATTGCAACATTTAGAAAACAACACAAATCTTTAATGAAATGTTCATAAAAGATTTGAAACAAACATATAAATCTTTCATGAAATATTTATGAAATATTTTTAAGCAAGATTTGAAATATTTAAAAAATATTTTATTGGAATCTTGTTGAAAGTTTGCTATGTCCGTCTGTGCAATGGCAAATAAATATTTTTCTGAAAGATTTATGAAAGATTATATCAAGATTTTCGTAAATATTTTTAATGAATAATAAAGCAATATTGATATTATATTTCATTGTAACGTTTGGGAAATAACATAAGCTTTTCATGAAATGTTTATGAAAGATTTAAAGTTTATTTCAGGAAATATTATTTAATATTATAACGCATTACAATTTAGATTATAGATTAATTGCATATCCGCAACACTTATAAAGTCGCATTCACATAAATTAAAATTATGAAACATATTTTTATTGCATGATATTATATTATATTATATTTGATATGAGTAGGGTATTTATTGAATAAATAAACCAACAGTTTATGTGAAGTTGCGTGCGTTTATTATAAAATAAATAAAGAACAAAGTTCTAAGGCAATAGAAAAGAAACGTAACGATTCGTCTAATTAAGAGGTGCACAAAGATTGACTGGACTGAACGATGGCACGCGGCTGATCAACCCTTGAGCGTACAATCAATTAGCCCATTAAGTGGCTCCACCTAACACTTCCTCTCACTTTATGGGGTTAGTTGATTTCAGTTTCATGACTCTTCTATATCTTTATTTACACCAGCTGAGTCCTCTTTGTCTGTTAAATATGTGAACAATAAAAAAATAATTAAATTTCATTCATATTTATAATTTTAAATGTTAATTCATCATGCAACTTAAATGTTATTGCTTTAGTAAATATATTTGCTAATTGTGATTTTGACTTAATCCATTCTATATGAATATAGTCTCTCTTAACATATACTTTGACATAATTCTCCCTCCTCTCTATCATGTGTCTTAACTTATTTTTACCATCTACTTTGGCACAAGATATTGCAGACATATTATCGCAATATAGAGTAACTGGCAAAAACTTTATTTTTACAATGATTTCAATTAAGTTGTGCAATGACATAAAATCTTGACATGCTTTGCTCGTAGCTACATAGTCAGCTTGGCATGTTAACAATGCCGCACTTGGTTGTTTGTGAGTTCTCCAAGCTATTAAGCTTCCGCACAGCTGTATAAAATATCCACAAGTCGTGAGCGAATTTTTGCAGTCGAATAGACTTGTGACTGAATAAACCAATAAGTCATCTGAACAGTTCTTTATAATCAATCGATAGTATCTAGTAACGGACAAGTATTAAAACACTCTCATCACCATTTTCCACTCTGACTTCGTGGGATTAGTTTGGTGACGACTCAACAGATTTAAAACATAGGATATATCTGGTCTAGTTGAATTTGCCAGATAGAGAAGTGATCCTCTAGCTTCTCTGTATTTTCTTGACGGTACAGATTTACTGGTGCACTCATCTTCCTCTCTTTTCCTCTCTCTTGCCGCAAGTAGCGCCATACGTACTTTTTTTTGCTCCTCTTAAAACTTGTCTTAAACATCATTTTTTCACTTCGCGGAGTGGAATTTTTTTGCAGAGAATCGTCCTACTTGGAGTCCGAGAGTGTTGGCCTCATTCATTTGCATTTTGTAATTGCATTTTGGACTCTGGACGATTTTCTTGCTATTGTAGTGCAGTCTATCAACATCAACTTGATTTTATTTCTGACGTTGCTGTGGATTTTGCTGCTACCTGTAAAAGTTGCTGTGGGCCTGCTTTGGTTATTGAGTGTTGTGTTAATGCATTATATTGTGTACAATTGCATTGCAATTTGTTTTATATTTTAAGTGCAGCATAACCTCAATCTTTTTTGCGCAACCATATACTACAAAAGGAGTCATATTTATTTGGCGTTGGTGGCTCTATCTTCTGTATAATATATACACTAACTTCATTGTTCTTTTGGATAAAATCTAGTGGTAACAACGTCAAATTTGCTGCATGCCTGCTTTAGTTTCTGGGTGTTACAATAGTGCAGTATATTTTACGCAGATGCATTGCAACTTGTTTTATCTATTGTCTACAACATAACCTCCATCTTTTTTGGCGCAATCATATACTGCAAGAGAAGTCTTATTTGCTTAGCGCTGGTGGCTCCATCTCTTTGATAACCTGTATAATTAGCATCTTTGCCCGTCTAGATGATATCTAATGGTAACTTCTCCAGTTAAGGCGCTTTTCCACTATTATCTTCTGCTCTCTCTAATCGCAGTCGTACGAATCTTACTCTGTTACAAATTAAGCTGCTTTTCCACTAACAACAACTAAAACTTAGAAGCAACTCAAAGTGCATTCATTAAGCTGCTTATTCATTTATAAATATACAACTTGCACCAAATTTAAAATTTATGATTCGTTTTAATTAAGCTATTTTCTAATCTTGGAGGTCACTATGTCCAATCAATGTGGTCTCTGTTTTAAAAACTTTAGTGCTGCATCCAAGTCTCAGCTTTGTGATCCCTGTGAGAAGACTTATCACAGCTCTTGTACTAAACTGCTCATAGTCAGAGATAATAATGACCAACAAATGAAGGTATGTAACTTTTACATAGCAGCTGCAAATCCTGATTGCAATTGATCACGTTCTAGTTCTGTGGGTTCTATGAGAGATGTCTCAGCTTCTCTGTATCGCGTACTCCGACACTAGCGGCGCTACAAGCGAATGAACTTTTGTCTTCTATATTAAAGAAGATGGAAAAATTAGATAAGCTTGATGCCATGAATACTAAAATCAATAATATTAGCAATCGACTATCAACACTGGATGGGAGATTTACAAATTTGGAGACACGGGTGGATCGTATTGCTGTGACATGTGAGGAACGTTGTAGAGCAGCTGAGGCAAGACTTGACAAGGTTTGTGGGGATTATCAGGAGCTCAAGGCAAAGGTGGAAAAATCTCTCTCTGTTATGCCTGATCAGGCATTATTTGACCCTACGGCTGCTAAATTATAGGAAATGGACAAACTTAATAAATCTTTACGGCAACAGTGTGATGTTTTAGCGGATGGGCAGCAGCGTCTTGGGCGTGCATTAGACCTGGTGTTTGGAGGCTTGATTCCTAATGAATTGAATGATCTGAAGAGCGGTATCTTTGCTGTATTGGCTTCTCTGAACTCTGGTTTTGCTCTCAATGACATTGTTTCGGTTCGACCTGCATCGCGACCTGGTACAGCTCGTAGTACTGATGATAGTACTGCTCCTTCTGCAACAACACCTCAAGGTGATCCTCCACTGCTTACGACGCCGTTGCTCGTCACTATAAAGAGTGCCTTGTTGGCACGATCTGTTATCGGCGCAAAGATGAAGATCAGTAGCCTTCGTACCTCAAAGATAAAAAATGATCTTCTGCATGGAATTATATCTATGGAAACACTTACTCCTTCCTTGATCAACATCAATGAATATCTGCCGCATCCACTACACCAACTGAAGTTAATAGTGCTTAGGAAGGCCAAAGATAAGAGGTACAACTTCCTTACATTTGTACGTGATGGTAAGATCTTCGTCAGAAGGAAGAAGGAGGATGCAGCCATTTGTATTGCATCGGATGAGGACTTGGATGCTTTTTTAGTGAAGATCTCGCTAGTATCAGACAACAACGATGCAGCTACTTAATATCTGACACTGGGATAAGCTTATTTTCTCTTCCTTCTCACTCTAACACACTTCTTCCTCCTAACAATACTATCTCATCGGTCATTCATGATCATTTCACTACTAAGGATGGTCTCAAAGTTCGTCATTTCAATACCAACTCTATTAGAGCGCACATTGAGATGATTAGACTCTTTTTGGCTTCTCGCCCTTATTTCCACGTAATAGCTGTTACTGAGACCAAACTGGGCCAGATAGTTTGTAATTCTTTGATTGCTCTTGATGGGTATGTGCTTCATAGACTGGATCGTAACACCAGGGGTCTTGCTTTATTTGTACACTGCTCTCTCACTTCTGTGCGTCTCTGTTCATCCTCTGGAAGCTGGAATGGTAAACCTGGTTTACCTGAGTATCTTTTCTGTGAGGTCAACTCATCTGATTTGGCTTTACCCATTTTCGTTGGTGTTATTTATAGACCACCTCACGCTCCATTTTTGGCCAACACTGACTTTATTCCTGATTTGACATCTCATATTCACAATTATAGTACTAAGGTGGTTTTGGGAGATTTCAACACTAATCTGTATTCTGAATCCGATGATTCTGTGTTTCTTAAGAGCCTTATTAAGGAAAATGCACTTTTTTCTGTGCCATTACGCATGTAATGGCACAGAAAAAAGTGGTTCTGTGACCTACGCATTATACTTATTCCTCTGATACGTGGCTCGACTTGTGCCATGTCGATGCCAATGACTTACTGCTTGACTGTTGGAAGACTGATGTACCATTTATTGACGGACATGACTTTATTACTGCGACTGTGAAGTCGTCTCTCTCTAGGCCTATACTTAATGATTTTACTTATCGTGATTATAAAACGGTTGACGAAACTGATATTCTTGATTATTTTCGCTCGCTAAATTGTGCAATGTGTAGCGGTGACTCTTCTCTTTTGGTTCGTCTTGAATGTCTTTACACTCATCTTAATGAGGCTATCTCACGGTTTGTGCCTGTTAGGCGTGTTCGACAGAGCAAGAGTCATCGTCCGTGGTTCACCTCTAAGCATCACTGCTTTCATCTTTAGCCATGGCACACATCCGACAATTTGTTTTTCAGTATCCAACATTATTTAGTCATGGGCAGAGATAGGCTGCAAATATGCTAATTTATTTAAATTTAATCAATAAACAAATAATATTTTGAGATGTTGTTATACATGTTTTTTTTTGTAATTTTTCCTTGAAAATTGATTACCGTTGTCAAATTTTGCAAAAACTCATTTTCGCAATAATTTGTTTAAACAATTTGTTAATAAACAAATTATTTCAACAATATTTTTTCAAGTTTTCTTGAAAACACTTTTTATTTTTGGCTATTGCATACATTCCGCAATTCGCTTTTCTGCATCCCGCATTGTTTAGCCATGGGTGGAGCCAGGGTATAGATATGCTAATTTGTTTATTTCAATTTTACCAATAAACAATTTATGTTTTGAAATGCTGTTATGAATGTTTTCTATGTAATATTTTCCTATAGAATCGATTAGTGCCACCAGATTTTGACAAAACTCAATTTCGCAATAATTTTTTTCAACAATTTGTTAATTAACAATTAATAAACTAAAAAAAAAAAACACATAAAACTTATTTTTTATCAATAGCACACTTCTTACTATAGGTTTGGCTCTATCTGCACTGGTGTAGCCATGGGCTTTAAATATGTTAAAGAAAAATAAACATAAAATTAATGACTTTCAATCGATGGTAGCTTAATATTTTCAATTTTGAGACAGGGATCGAGATTTATTAAAGCATCATATATGACTGCACATAAATTAACCGTAAATTTTACAGATAATTACAATTATATACAGTCACGAAGCTTATGTGCTAAAAGTAATTTTCATAATTTTATCAACATATTGTATAATCAATGACAATTAATAAAAAGCTACTATAAGCGTCTAATAAAAAGACTTATACAAAACGTTGTCCTCATAGCTGAGATATGTATGGATATGCTTTCGAACATGCACACGATTCACCGAACATAAAAACCATTTTTGACAAAAAATTTATTGTAATTCAATGAATATCATAATCGTTGAAACAAAAAGACGAAGTCACCCTTTTTAACGTAATCGTCCTAAACAAAACGGTCACTGACATCGTTAAAACTTCCTTATTATTATAGACACAATTAACTTTATTCTAATTTGTGATATCATCAACAATGTGTCTGTATGCATGTATCAATGTCTGTGTGTGGGCGTGGGCGAGCGAGTGCTATTATCTGTCAAGGTATATGACTATGTATGATCATGTGTGATCGCATGTCAAACACGCGCACATACATACACACGCGTACGAACACGTACACATACGTACACGCACGTACGAACACGTACACAAACGTACAAACACGTATGAACACGTACACACACGCAGAAACACGTACATACACGTACGAACACATACACACACGTACACACACGTAAAAACACGAACAAGCACACGCGCAGAAACACTATAGAAAAATGATATATATAAATATTTACAGGAGACAATAGCTAACATTTTAAAATTTTCCGAAACAACATAAAAACGTTATGAATGGAAAAAATTCCAATTTTCAGAATTCAAAACGCTTAAAAACGTTTAAAATAACATCGTGGCACGTTTTTGTATATGCGATTGGTTTTCTGATGATAAAAAATATGTATCTTCTGATTTTTTTTTTTAATGTTATATCATAAGTTCATATTGAGAATATAAATATATTATAACCAAATTTTTTCTTTTAGACCTAAAGCACTTTAATATAATAGAAAGATGTTTGAAATGTATGAAAAAGAAACATTTGTATAAAGCGAATTGAAATTATTGACCCTAGCTAAAGTCAAAGTTCTATTATGATCAAGCTCTAGCTGAGTCTCTTATTTTTATTTATCTTCGAAATACATTATCACCTTAACGATATCTAAGTATCACTTTATTTATTTTTTACATTATAATTCTGCTGTTTGAAAAAATAATAATTTTAAATGGAAATAATATAGAATTTGAAGACAAACAGTCCGAAAATGAAAGCAATGATTTGATCTAGTCTGATTAAAAGTTATGTTCTATTATATAAACATGTTTTCTTTTATTCATTATACATAATAATATATTCATTTATTTTTTACATCATGTTTCTTCTTTTATATTATCCGTTGAAAACTCCTAATTTTCAAATGAATTTTTCACTTTCATACGAAGAACTTCCTTAATTAATAAATTAATAATGTTTATATAAAATTAATAAAAAGTACAGAATACTCATTATTAATAGGCATTAGCGATTGAAATGATGATACTTTTAAAATTATTTTTCATTTTTTCAATTTTTTCCAATTTTTCAAGTTTCCAATTTGTTTAAATAATACTGTTAGAAATAAAATATTGAATTTAATCTAAAATATGAAACTAGCTTCCAATCCATGTCATTAATTTTAAAAATCATTTCTTAAAATTATGATAAAATTATTAATTTTTATGTAATTTTCTGGTAAAATTAAGATAAAATTATTAATTTTCATGTAATTTTCTGGTAAAATTAAGATAAAATTATTAATTTTTATGTAATTTTCTGGTAAAATTAAGATAAAATTATTAATTTTTATGTAATTTTCTGGTAAAATTAAGATAAAATTATTAATTTTAAGAATTTATTTTTAAAATTAATAACACGAATCGGAAGCTGGTTTCATATTTTACTTTAAATTTAGTATTATTTTCAACAGTGAATATTAAAAATTAATATCAAGTAAGTTCTCATAAAATAGATAAAATAACATAAGATTGAGCACTTTTTATATAAAAAAGATGAATAAATGTTTGAAACTATAAAAATTTTTTAACTCATGATTTCAAATTATGTTAATATAAAAAATTATACGCATGATTAATTATTTATCATAAAATATTTGAATTCCTTGACTTCCGACACATAGATTTAAAAAAATAAATATCAAAATCGGACCATTAGAAGCCGAGATAATCGCAGTTTTAGAGCTGCTAGTTGTACTCTTCAAGTCTTGATTTCACTTTTCAATCAACTTGCTCCATCATGTGACCCTTTGCGTTTTCAACGAATTTTTGAGTGATCAGAGTAATTTTAATCAATGTTTTTATGTGTTTCCAAAGGGCGCATATTTTGAAAACTTTTGCCTAAAAAGTGCTTGGACAAATAAAGCTAATGACGCTTTAATTGACTTTCCATTGCTTATTGTTTAATAATAAACACAAGTTAAATTTGGAGAGTCATAGCTCAAAAACTATTAAGTAAAATTTTTTTTTCCCAAATGAGCATCTTTCAGAGTATTTTCAAACAAAAGTGTTTGGGTTTCATTAAATTTAAAATTGAAAAAGATATTCAATTTGTTTATAAACATAAATTTAACTATATATTTTGAAAAATTCCTAAGACTGTCCTAATCAACCTATTTTAATTTTTTTAAACGCATTTGAAAGCTTAAATAGTCTGGTGTATGTAAGAAAAATCAGCAGAATTTTCATTTTTAGAATGAAGGAGTCTTACAAAATAGCGCGATTCACTCTTATAATAAATTTATACAAAATAAAAAGAAATGAAATTAAATATGATTTTTGGAATAAATCAAATTTTATTTATTGTATAATATTAAAATATCATTGGATCGTGATAAATTATGACGTACCCACAGAATATATTTTACCGCAATAAATAATTCTTGTGTTTTGGTTATTTTTGTAAGTAAAGATAGATGTACACTTGGTGGAAAGAATATTTTTCCGAATGTGTACCTCAAATGGCAGCACCGTATATTTTACCACAGACATAAGAAAACTTCGAATTATGCATTGAGTTTCGCATCATGATTATTTTGTTTTTTCTTATAGGTTATTCATGCAAAATTTAAATAATAACAATTTAAATTTTATTGCTCATATAATTTAAATTCACCATATTAAATTCTATATGATTATTGAACTAAGAAATAAAAATTTTATTTAATAAAATAATAATTCGAATCATGAAAGAAGAAAGTAATATTGTTTGTTTACTAAAATTATGTCATTAAGTAATGAGTAACGATGATGCGAAATTTGCTCTATAATTTGGAATTTTCTTATGCCTGTGGTAAAATATGCGATGTTGCCATTTGAGGTTAACATTCGGAAAAATATCCTTTCCGCTAAGTGTACGTCAAGCAATTGATTTACTAATTTTAAAATAAACACACTACTGACCTCTACACGGTAAGCGTAATAATGTATATTAAAGTACAAAGTTCCGAATGGTTGCATACGGAAAAATAAATTTTCTTCCTTTACAAATATATGCGTGGTTTTTCCGAACAGAAGATCATCATCATTCATCTCAAGCACAAAAATCATATTTTAATGATATTTAATTTCATTAAACTCTGCTGAAGTTACAGAAGAAACATTTACATTGGCTTTACTATCAGGAAAATATATTTTGTGTGATAACATAAATCAATTCCCTCAAAATTATTTTATTTTATATGGTTAAGAAAAAAATTTTCAGTTAACCGTAAATAAGCTACACAGAGAAAAAATTCATGCTAATAGAGCATGCGAACTGCCATCTACGCGAGTATATAAAATATTGATACAAATATGACAGGCATGAGAAGCTCTATCAGTATTGGATTACTTTATGCTAAAAAAGATAGTATGGAGAGTAAATAAAGCATAAACGGCATTAACTGATGACTCACGTGGTATACTTAGATGACTGCTCACTCTCATATCGTTTGTTTGCTCGCGCTGTATTCTCTATTTACTTAAGTCGCCTTCTCGTTTGGGTGGCGATGCAAGCAAACACGGCTGGTCTATATCCAAAATCATGTCGCAAATTTTGCTAACGTATTTTCGTTGCGTGAATCTTTTATTCTTTCCTTTTTTTATTAGAGAAGAGACATTATAAATATAATCTGTTAAACTTTGTAACTATTAATAATTAATATTTAACTTAAAATTTAATTACTTTAAACAGCTGGGGACAGATGAGCATGTTCGATTTTACGCCTAAGATATCTCAAAGTAGCGTTGGTCTAGTGCGTAACATTCGCGCTTTTCCTTTTAAGTGCGCGAGTTAAACCCTCGGTGAGAACCACTTTTTTAAACTTTTTTTTTACTATTTCAATAGTTTTTGGAACTTTTTTTATTTATATTTTTTATATTTTCTATTTTTTAGTAATTTTAAAATCTATTTTTTCACAAGTATATGAAGTATGCTCGTTTTTTTAATTAATATTTTTATATAAATTATTTCATATTTTTACACACTTTTATTAAGCTTGCTTTCACGTCTGTCTGTCTGTCTGTAATCAAATCTTGCACGCTCGATTTGAGGCACTTTTTGTCGATGGAAATTTCTGAAATTTTACACAGACCTCGGTCTCCGATGACAATGTAATAATCCGTTGTCAGATCGGCGATGACGGGTGTGCAAAGTCATCTCCGAGGAAGTTTAAGTGGAAAGGCTATCTTTGGGTGGAGACGAGTTGATGGAATGTTGTTGAGTTGATAGTCGTAGAAAATGCATAGGGATAGCGGCTTGCATAGGGGATAGGTGAATGTACAGCTGGAAATATAGAGGATAGGAGGATCAAAAGGGATAGGGGAATAAATAGGGGGTAGAGGAATATATTGGGGATATGGTAATGTATAGAAGATACAATTAAGTACAAACTTTTGAAAAAAAATTACTCATAGAAAATTCAATTTTAACTAAAAAGTATATAATAAAAAATTTAAAAAAAACATTTTTAAAAGACGCTTTTATAACGGAGAAAATACACTAAAAAGTATTAAATAAATTAATTTACTTCCTTGAAATTACTTTTATACAGTTCATTGTGATAATTGAAAGAAAATTTTACAACAAAAATTCAAAAATAAAATTAAGGGCGCTGAATTAGATTTACTAAAATTAGCGCCCACACTCTTCTTTTTAAATCTTTTATGTAAAATTTTCTTTTGATTATCGCAATGAACTGTATAAAAGTAATTTCAAGGAAGTAAATTAATTTATTTAATACTTCTTAGTGTATTTTCTCGGTTATAAAAGCGTCTTTTAAAAATGTCTTTTTTTAATTATTTATTAAATAAATTATTCTTATCTCATAGTCCAAAAAGTACTGATGGTCCATTTTTCTTTAATATTATCACAATATGAATCATATCATGAAATTTATATTTTAGTTTTCTGTAAAGCGATATATATATATATATATATATATATATATATATATATATATATATATATATATATATAGGGGGGTACCCCCTGCTCGCACTGCTCGCCAACCCCCAGTTGTGCTATAAATATAATTATATATTAAACATTTAAATCATTTTTAAATTTTTAAATCATTTTTTTTAGTTTCGTTGATAATTTAGTATATTATTTGATGTATCGTAATGATTTTGAGTTTTATAAGATTTATAGGATTATTTTGTTATAATTCCTTTTTTATATCTTTTTTCTCATTTTAAACATTTTATGAGATATATCAAAAATTCATACTAAAATTTATAAATTTATTATGATATTGTAAATGAAATTATTACATGATCATTATATCATATTTTATTTAAAATTTAGTTATTTATATAACAAATAAATAAATAAAATAATTTTAAATTATTTTATACTTACTTATATTACATTTACCTGTATAAAAGTTATGAATATGTTTTTTTTATTTATTGTTGTTAGTAGTTAAATTATTTATTTATTAAAATTTCGATTTATAAATTTTAAATAATCATAACTTTTAAATATTTTAGTTAATTTTTAAATATTTTTTTTTTTTTATTTTTAATAATATTGATAATGTTTAAAAATTTTTTTAAATTTATTATTATATATTGAAATATTTATGATTTATTTTAATTTTTCATATTTTATTAATAATGTTAGCTAATCTTAATAAATATTTAGAATAAATTTCATGACTTTGATTAAAGTAATATTCTGCTATTGGTTCGCGTATATTTATTTTATATTTTATAATTTCATTCGCATAATATTTATAATACTCTGGTACTTCATTCCAATCTTTAAATTCAAATTGTTCATTATTTTCCTCTATATATGAATTAATAATGTTATTTAATTCAGAAATTATTGTATTGTTTATTGAACTATTATTATCTAGACTTTCTAAATAATATTCATGTTCTTCTTAAAAATTTAAATGTTCTTCAATTTGATCATTTAAATTTTTCATCAAAATGGATTTCATTTAATCATTTGTTGATCATTAACATTGTCAATTTCAACATTATTAATTGGATTCCATTCTATTTTTTTTTATTTATATATTATTAAAAATTTTTAATGTTTATAATTAATATAAATATAACCTGAAAAAAATAAAGTTTAATTAATAAAATAATTTATAAAAAATTTATTTAAATAACATTAAATTTTTGTTAAATTATAATAAAATTATTTTTTTAATATTTCTTTCCAAACTATGTTAGGTACAATATCTCTGTTTTTCGATTCATTTTGAATATATATTTTATTTACATTTTTACAACGTGAAAGAGTTATTTGTGCTTCTATGTTATATTTGAATAATTTAGTTATTTTTAATCGCGTTTCATTACATAATCCATTTTTTATACTTAAATTTCGAATTAACATAATTATGGTATTTACTTTTAATTTCAGTTCTTGTGGAGGTAATCCTTCTCTTATGTTATTTAACATTTCTATTGAATAATTCAAATGAATATTATCATCCGTTTGATCTACACCTTTGTAAAACAAATATAAATAGTTATTAATCTTGAAAGTTATATAAATTTAAACATAAATATTAATATCAATTAATTTTAAAAGTTGTATAAATCAATACTATTAAAGGTTTATAATGTAAGATGGTGTGGAAATCTGAATCCTCAACACTATATGCTTATTTTTATTTTAATACAATAAAATATTTATAATATGAACAAATTATTAAAAATCATTATGTTTTCAACAAATGAATTAATTATAGTGTTGAGGAATTGTAATAGAATTAATTTAAATTTATATTTATTAATTTCAGATAAACTATGTAAAAAATGGTAATAAGATATCTGATGAGGCACATGTTTTTCATTTTAAATATTATAAATTGTAATTTTATTCAACTACTTTCGAGTTTTCACAAAAAAAAATTAAAATTTTTATATTTTTATGTAATATTATACATAAATAGAATATAATAAAAAATATAAAACTATATTATCCAGTATTTGATGGCTCTAAAAGGTTGTAAGGGGGATTGTGGGGGGATTGTGGGGGGTTGTGGGGGGATTGTGGGGGGCAAGAGGGAGGTTAGTGGGGGTCTGTGGGGGGCGTGGGGGGTAATGATCGATAGCCTAAAATAACGTAAATTTACGTTATTTAATTAATAAAAATCATGTGGGGGGCTGTAGAGGGGCTGTGGGGGGATGTGGGGGGCACTGACTGAATTTTGGTTCATATAACTATATAATATAGGGATATATATATATATATATATATATATATATATATATATATATATATTCAGGAATGTACTTATCAAGTTAATATAAGTGTGCTCTGACGTATCTAGGTGATGTTATTATTGCTACAATTTTGCTAGATAATAAATGCAATTTCCACGTTTTCCAATAAGCAACCCAAAAAATCTTGTAGAATTTAACATTTCTGATGCCGACATCTTAAGTTTTTTTTAAATCTGTATATGTTCTTTTTTATTTCTAGAATTTTATTAGTAATTTCTTCTTGGCCATGTTCAAACGAATCAATGCTTTTAGTTAAAAACTTTAAAGTGAATAATTTTTTCTTGTAAATTGAATCCTTTAAGATTTTGACCATAACATAATTTGCAGTGCCTTCACACACGTGATGCATTAAATAAAAACTCAGTTTTTCAAAAACATGGAAACCGACAACTTTATGAAAAATGCATGGTTCTTTTATACCAGTTTCTGATGTTTTTTTTAAACAATTTTGATTTATTTTCTTTCATAGTTTGAGTGAAATCATGCACAATCACTTTACATATTCCGCAAGGTCTTCCGAACACGAAATTATGGACAAAGCCTGAATTTTCATTTAAATCCAGATTATCGTCCAAAATTAAAACCAATTGAAAATGTCTGTGGTGTTAAAGAAAAAGGGCGTTAAGTCACATTTTTTCGGAAATCGAAATAACATTATTTTTATATTATTTCGATGTTATTTTAACAGTCTGAAAACGATTTTATCATTTACAATTATTTTTTCTAGTGAAAAAATATATTTGAAAAAGGGCATATTTCCATTTTTAGATCATGAATTTACTTAAGAGGCGGTCGGGACTAGTTGCCGCATGGGGGCGTTTCGGTCAGGTGAGAGCAAAATGTAAAATAATTTTCACTCAGCGATTTTCAATTTACTGAAACAATAATATACCTCTAATGTTTTCAATAACTCTAGCCATATATATGTAGAATAATTATTGATGCTAATATTGTTTGAGAAGTCTTAACTATTGTTGTAAAGCGAAAAATGCAATGCGAGATAAAGCCGGCGTGAGCATGTGTATTCATTATTCTTTAGTGCTGCTTTCTCTGTCGCACTAAAGAAAATTACACATGTTTACATCGGCTCTATTACGCGCAGCATTTTTCGCTTCACAAAAATATTTTAGACTTTTCAAAGCAGATTAGCATCGATAATTATTCTACATACATATGGCAAGAGTTATTGACAACGTTAGAAGTATATTATTGTCTTAATAAATTGTAAATCCGTGTATAAAAAATATTTTATATTCTTCTCTCACCTGCAGCGCCACCAAACGGCAAATGCTTCCGACCACCTCTTAAAGAGATGAGTTCGAATCACGATAGTAATTATAGGGGCACCATGGACCGTCACAACAAACCCCCACTCCACCACCTCAAAGGTTACTGACCACTAGGTCAATGACCTCTGAAAAGGCGAAGTAGGGGTTGTTGAGACGGAACAAAGGTGCCCCAAGAAATAAATGCACACTCTCGCGCGCGCACGCACGCACGCACACACGCACACACACACACACACACACACATACACACACACACACACACACACACACACAAATAAATACACTTTATTTGAAATTTAAAAATTTTATATCAGCTGATCACTGTTGGAAGCACATCCTGACGTAGACTCACATTGTAAAACAACCTTTCTGCCCGGAGTTTCGATGGAGACTGACAGTGAAGCCGAATCTTCACCCTTAATAGCCTAACTCCCCCACCGAAAATAAAAATATTACATATCATTCCCACACTACGAATAGCAACTTGATACTCTTTTGCAGGAAAATATTAATAAGTGTATTTTGAGAAGAATATTTTAAAATGAAGTTAAAATAATCATAATTAATAAAAAATCACATACCATTCTCACGCTAAGATTGTTAATCTGACTCTTTTGCAATCAATTTTATGAAAAAGACGTATGTTAGGGTGCTGACGTTATAAATTTAAAATTTCAACGTAAGAAATCTCTCTCCCCAAGACGTATATGTACGGGTGCTATTTTACAAAACTTAAAATTTTAGCAATTGAGAAATGTCTCTCTCTCTCTTTCTTTCTCTTTTTACCCTATTTCATTTTTATAAAATAAATAAAAAATATGCGTATATATAAGCCTCTCTCTCCTCTCTCTCTCTCTCTCTTTCTATCTTTTCTAATCTGTATGTCTATACATACAAACATAATACATACACGTGTAAACAAAAATCTGTATAAAATATATACATTCTTATATATATATATATACAAATCATATGCAGGTGATATGCAAATGATGGACAAATAAGCCATGCATTAAAATTGATTATTATATTTTAAATATAATATATATTTATTATCATTACATTACATTACCAAGGTATCGAATCAATAAATATAGAGAAAGTGATACAAAAATGATAAAAAAGTATTAGGAGCCCAAAACATAAAAAGAAGTATAACTATTCTACCTCTTGCGATTAGTTGTTCTTGACATCCATTGTTCATACGCCCAAGTTGCGTATATAACTAAGAACAACTGTGTATATATCTCCCTATATTATATAGTTATATGAACCAAAATTCAGTCAGTGCCCCCCCACATCCCCCCCACGCCCCCCCACAGCCCCCCACATGATTTTTATTAATTAAATAACGTAAATTTACGTTGTTTTATGTTATCGATCATTACCCCCCACGTCCCCCCCACATCCCCCCATAGCCCCCCAATAACCCCCCTTGCCCCCCCCATACAGGTAAATGTAATAAAAGTAAGTATAAAATAATTTGAAATTATTTTATTTATTTATTTGTTATATAAATAACTAAATTTTAAATAAAATATGATATAATGATCATGTAATAATTTCATTTACAATATCATAATAAATTTATAAATTTTAGTATGAATTTTTGATATATCTCATAAAATGTTTAAAATGAGAAAAAAGATATAAAAAAGGAATTATAACAAAATAATCCTATAAATCTTATAAAACTCAAAATCATTACGATATATCAAATAATATACTAAATTATCAACGAAACTAAAAAAAAAATGATTTAAAAATTTAAAAATGATTTAAATGTTTAATATATAATTATATTTATAGCACAACTGGGGGTTGGCGAGCAGTGCGAGCAGGAGGTTACCCCCCCTAGTATATATATATATATATATATATATATATATATACACATACATACATATGTAAATCATATGTAAATATAAATATTTATCAAAATCGAATATATTATATTGAAAGATATTTATTATTTAAAAATTATTATTCATAAATTATCAATCATCACGCAATAAATATCGACAATTCATGATAAATATAAGAGAAAGTATCAGGTTATTATAAAAGCTATTCTTCCTCTCGTGATTAGTTATTTTTGACATTCATTGTTAATACGCCCAAGTTGCGCATATAACTAAGAACAACTATATATATATATATATGGGACGTTTCATGTCAACTCGACTGACAAAAAAATAGAATTTGCTGAAAATCCGTGAAGAGGTTCCATTTGATACCCAAAATATACAAAAAAATTTTTAGAGGCATAGGTCGAAGGGATTACGAGTAATAAGTAATAATATATTGTGATTTTTCAAATTTTTTTGTTAAATTACCAACTTAATTGTTTTTTTCCTCAAAAACTAAGGATTTTAGAGATTCACTTATGAATATATTTATTGTTGCAAATGATGAGTAGAATCTACACAAATTTTTTTAAATCTCAGAATCGCTGTCTTCTGATTGCTTCATTTTGTACTTTCATGTAATTTTGAATTTCTGGTGTTCGACCAGGTTGATTTCACTCAGGTTGCACTATGTTATGTCTTTTTATAATATCTTGAAGTGAGCTTTGTTTCATCTTAGGCATAGAACTGAGAGAAGAGCTATAAAACTTTGAATATTAAAAAATAAAATAGAATTTTCAATTTAAAACATATATACTGTAGATTTGGGTCTTCGATTATAGATAATGCAATATACGAACAAATGATTTTTAAATATCTTAAAAGAGATCTATTTTTTAATAATTTAAGTATTAATTTAGAATCTGAATTGAAATATCAACTGTTCATTATTTAGACATCCTCAAAATACACTCACAACCAAAACATATTTATGTACTTCAATAAATTGTTATTATGATTTTAAATATTTAAAATAAGATGAGTTTATCAATATATAATACATATGTATTGAAAAATTATTTACGTATTATACATTTAGGAATGATTATTTATATAATAGTTTTATGTAATCTAATAAATTAAGATTTTTATAAATATTAGATATTAAAATATTCAGATCCTTTTTCTTATTTGATTTCGATAACTATAAATTCCAATAATTGATTAAAATAATATTACAGAATTATATTACCGTTAAATTGAAAATTAGAAACGTGTTATAAGTAGAAAATGATTTTAATACTTACATGTTATGTCCCATTATATCTGTAATGTTACATAAAATGAAATTTATATGTACATATGTTATATACAAATTTCTTAACTTTAAACATTGACATAAAATATTTACCCATGGGCCTGGCAAGTAATTTTGTAAATATTTAATAAAATTTAAAAAACTTCAGAACATTTTTAAATAAATGATAAAAAAAAGATAACAAGAAATAATACAATTTTGTTACTGAAATTCAACGTTAATTTATAAAGAAAAAAAATTGAAAAATCTTTTGTTAAAAATTATGGTAAGATCTCATAGTTTTATTACCTTTATTATATACTTGATATTTATTTCGTAATTTCATGAAATTCTAATGTCAAGGTTTGATTTTATTACTAAAAATAGTTTATAATATGTTAAAGACATCAAAATGTTTAAAATCATTAATTAAAATAAATCGCCAAGCATACTTGCCCACTATATATCTTTTTAAAGGTAAGCTTTTTAAAGTATTCAATTTTGAAATATACATACAAATCTGTTTATTTCTTCACCCTCATAATTTTAAACTTTTTTGTTTAAATTTTTATTAATATAAATAATTGAATATTGTAAAAAATTTTACTCCTTTCTTATTATACAAGGTACATTTATTTTTTAATATTCAAAGTTAATTTTCATTTTTGAAACAATAATTGTACTTCTTTTTTCATACTTTGTTTGATATAAAGATAATTTTAAGCAGATATAAATATGTAATTGATTGTACATACTTGACAAATAATCTTATAATAATTATAAATGTCAAATGCTTAAAATAAAGCATGAAAAAATTTAAAAATCATGTTCGATCATTGATTTCTTATGTTCATTAAAGTTTAATGTGTATTAGTTAATATTTTTTAATAAAAAAATAATACAATTTTGGTTTGTTTAAATATAATTATAGTAACGCAAGTTTTAATTTTACTTTGTAATAATTATTACAAAAATATAAAAATCTCATGTGAAGAATGAATTATACTTATAATGTATAAAATTATTTTAAATCTAAATTTTAGTTTTAACTTTAAAATATAACTTAAATAGAAATCAACAAATTCCTTAAAAAAATAATAACATGTTACATTTTTAATCAGTTGAGAATTTGCTCTGTCAATGATTTGCAGCTTAGATGTAGATTCCATATTTTAATCTCATCAAGATTTTATCATTCCAAGACATTTCACAGTTTTTTAGTTTGTTATCACAAGTGATATTCTTTATTTATTTATATCGATTAATACAATCTTCTAAATAATTTTTAAAACTGGAACACTGTGATTTTCTCGTACCTTTTTGAACAAGCTTTTTTAAATAAAGATTATCTAAAAATAAAATTTTCATATATTTAGAGTTATTAAAATTTATAATTTAAAGTATTTACTTTTAGCTCCATATAATTCCAAAACAGCTCTTGCAACAACATAAAAATAATGTTCACTATGAGCTTCAACGCTCATTGTAAGCCATCTATCTGATGTTTCTTGACAAGCAATTCTTAAGAATGGTCGTTTAAAGAATTTTCCAATATCTACATCAACACTTTCAATAGCTTGTTTAAATTTTTTTTACAATGGAAAATAATTAAAATACTCTTTCTCGTCACTTTCTTTAATTTTGTGTTTTTAAGAGTTAATTTATGATAACAACAAGATACTAAAATAAGAAGATGGCCCATTTTCATCTCTAAATATATTTGAGATTTATATGCACTTAGATCACCACAAGCAAAAAACTAATTAGACAAACATTTTCAATTTCTTCAAATTTATGATAACAACAAGATACTAAAATAAGAAGATGGACCATTTTTACCTCCAAATATATTTGAGGTGTATACGCACTTAGATCACCACAAGCGTGAATACTAATTAGATAAACATTTTTCCTATTTCTCCAAATTCTTTTTCTATAATTAATTCTATGTTTCTTGGAACTTTTGTGTTTATGTTATAACATATATATTTCACAGGTGGTAATGAATCAGAAAACATAGTTCTTTGTCAAAGATTTGCAGTTTCAACATTTTCAGAATTTTAGTTACTGGCATTTTATACAACCATTGAATTTCTCTTAAGAATAAGATTGCTTCTTTAAAATATTGAAAGTATGATATTTCATTGCTACACGTTCTGTAATTATATAAACTATCAATTTCCATTGTATACTAATATTGCAACATTATATAATTATAAAACTAACAATTATTAGAAAATAAATTTTTTAGAAACTTATTTTATTAAACAATAAATATTTTACATAGTTATTAAAATACTAGTTTATAATTATTTTAACAGTTTAGAATTAAAAGTTTCTTTGACTTATTCATTTTTATGATAATTTTATGATAAAAGTTATTTCAGTAAAAAAGTAAATAAAGGTGAAAATCCAGATGAAAATTAATAATGATAAAGTAACAACACCCTGTTGAAAATATATACGTATTTTTGTTACGTATCTCAGATACGTAACAAAATTACGTAATCCATACGTAACTAAGCGTTCGAATTTGTTACGTATTAAGAATCGATGATACGTAGTTTCAATACATATTCCAAGGAGCCATACGTAATTAAGCAAGGTTCAATGATGCATTAATCAAACGTTCATACGTATTTTATACAAGAAATACGTAATTTCTTGCACAATATACGTATCTACAAGACAGGTTTCGTAGTAAAGGTACGTAATTTTGTTCACATAATACGTACCCTGAACACATTCCGATTGGAATACGTAATTTTCATAAATACCTGGGCAGGATATATCTATTTATAATACGTATTTCATACGCATAATACGTAACTTTCGATTTAAATTTAAGGCTTGAATACGTATAGCCTCTAAGAATACGTAATTTCAAGCACAAGATACGTATCTATGAGGCAAGATTCGTATTCAAAATACGTAATTGTAGGCCTCACACATGTCAAAAGTACGTATTTAATGCAAAAAATACGTAATTTACGATTGCAGTTTCAGGTTCGAATACGTATAACCAATAGAAATACGTAATTTTAAGCATCCTTGTTGAAAATATATACGTAACAAAATCACGTAATCCATACGTAACAAAGCGTTCGAATTTGATACGTATTTGGAATCGACGATACGTAGTTTCAATACGTATTCCAAGAAGCCATACGTAATTAAGCAAGGTTCAATGATGCATTAATCAAACGTTCATACGTATTTTATACAAGAAATACGTAATTTCTCGCACAATATACGTATCTACAAGACAGGTTTCGTAGTAAAGGTACGTAATTTTGTTCACATAATACGTACCCTTAACACATTCCGATTGGAATACGTAATTTTCATAAATACCTGGGCAGGATATATCTATTTATAATACGTATTCCATGCGCATAATACGTAACTTTCCATTCAAATTTAAGGCTTGAATACGTATAGCCTCTAAGAATACGTAATTTTGAGCGCAAGATACGTTTCTATGAGGCAAGATTCGTATTGAAAATATGTAATTGTAGACCACACACATGTCAAAATTACGTATTTAATGCAAAAAATACGTTATTTACGATTGCAGTTTCAGGTTCGAATACGTATCACCAAAAGAAATACGTAATTTTAAGCATCCTTGTTAAAAATATATACGTAACAAAACACGTAATCCATACGTAACAAAGCGTTTGAATTTGTTACGTATAATGAAATACGTATTTGATACTGACGATACGTAGTTTCAATACGTATTTCAAGCGAGTAAAATACAAATAGAAAATTACATATTTCATACAAAAAATACGCAATTATTCGCACTATATACGTAACAAAGATACGTGTTTTTTCACATGATACATATCCTGAACACATCCTCCCATTGGAATACGTAATTTTTATAAACGCTTATGCCACATATACGTATTTTTGATACGTATCTCATGCGCATCATACGTATTTTCGATTAAAATCTCGGGCTTGAATACGTATCGCCTATAGAATACGTAATTTTGACCTCAACATACGTATCTCTTAGGCAGGATTCGTATTCAGAATACGTAATTTTACCATAAAATACGCATTTAAAAATATTTTGTAATCAAAAATACGTAATTTTCATTTTATGTGCCTAATCTTTGTATCTTTGATACGTATTTCATGCGAAAATTAAGTAATTTCTATCGCAGTTTCGTGCTCGGATACGTATTGCTAGTACAATTACGTAATATTTATTACAACATACGTATCTATGAGGCAAGATATCTATTCAGGATACGTATTTTACTACAAGATACGTATTTCATTTATGGTAAAATTACGTATTCTGAATACGAATCCTACCTCAGAGATACGTATCTTGTGCTCGGATTTACGTATTTTGAAGGCAATACGTATTCAAATCCGAAATTTAAATAAAAAATTACATATGATGCGCATGAGATACGTATCAAGAATATGTATATCTGGCATAAGCATTTATAAAAATTACGTATTCCAATGGAAGGATGTGTTCAGAATGCGTATCGTGTGAAAAAATACGTAGCTTTGTTTCGTACATTGTGCGAATAACGTATTTCTTGTATGAAATACGTAATTTCTTATTTATATTTTACTCCTTTGGAACACGTATTGAAACTACGTATTATCAATATCAAATACGTATTCCATAATACGTAACAAATACGAACGCTTTGCTACGTATGGATTACGTAATTTGGTTACGTATATTACGTATCTGCGAGGCAGGTTTTAGAGTAAAGATACATAATATTTACCACATACACGGAAAGACTGACACACCGCTATATGTAATGTTCGTCACAGGTTTTAGCAGTGAACGACACCATAGTAGCAATGATTTTTCTTACCAACTTACCTGATATTATAAATATGTTGGCTGTTTTGTTAAAAATACAGATTGAATAACGCAAGGGATTTTTTGTGCAGAAAAATTAAATTTTTCTGTGTATGAAAATTAAAAGAATGAAATTATGAATATATGCTTCATATTTTTAAGTATAAATGCATATGCATAACCTATAACTGTCTAATGTTTTATGGATAGCAGCAATACATAGTACGATAAATGACAAACATATCGCATCGAAATGACATACATCGCCAAACGCTGTGAAGAGCACAACGCTCAGCGATGTATTTTTTTACACGTTCATGATGATACGTGACATTACAAATACAGGTGTGTTAGTTTTTCCGTGTATGTATCCTTTATGTCGTCGTGCCAGGTATTCGGTGTTGTATGTGCAAAGCTAGTTCAATGGGTATAGAGGTTACATACATTTCAATTCGTAGCACAACTATATTCAGTTTGCTATACTTCACATAAAAAAATATAGATAATTCCATACCTCACATGGTGACGTATGGATTCATCTATACGTCACACTATAAGGTAGTAATTAGCTATGAAGCGATCGTCGAAGTCGTAAAATTGATTAGTTTAATCGACATGTTTTGTTTTTTCTTTTGATATTTTGTTCTTTAATAAATTTGAAAAATATGAAAAAAATTTTAAAAAATGATTAATTATAAAAAAAAATTAGTTCAAATAATGAAAAAAATTAGTACAAATAACAAAAAAATAATTATTATAGTGAAAGTAAGACAGTGAAGAAAAAACATTAAATATAAAATGTGCGTGATATGCGTGGTCAGCTTGTTAAATTTGTGACATATCAATGACGGTTCCGCAGACGATCCGCGTCTACACTGTTACTCTTCGTTTATTCAAATTGAAATCAAAAGAAAGATGGATGGCGAATTTGCACATTTTTAATTTTATAGTCCCTAATACCTGCAACAACGACATTAAGTCGTCTACGCCATTTGCCTGTTCTCGCAACAAACTCGCCCCGTATTCATCCTTCTTACTTCCAAATGACGTATATAACTAGAACAGATGCTGTAATTAAAATACGTAATTTCCATTAATATGTATGCCCAATATATGGTTTTTAGATACGTATTTAGAGCGGAAATTACGTAATTTCAAATCGCAGTTCTAGGGTCAAATACGTATACCCTGTACAATTACGTAATTTCTAGCGCAAGATACGTATCCATGAGGCAAGATTCGTATTGAAAATACGTAATTGTAGACCACACACATGTCAAAATTACGTATTTCATGCAAAAAATACGTAATTTACGATCGCAGTTTCAGGCTCAAATACGCATCACCAGTAAAAATACGTAATTTAATTTTATACGTACATTAAAGGTACGTTATATTCGCAACATACGTATCTTCAACACATTTTGTCATTCGAATACGTATTTTCCATCGATATTCATAAATTAGGTATGAATTAATGATACGTACTTCACGCACATGATACGTCATTATTAATTTTAATAGCGGACTGTAATAAGTATCAGCTATGTAGATAAATAAGTAATACGAGAATGAGATACGTATCTGTGAGGTAGGATTTGCATTGAAAATACGTAATTTCGTCACAAAATACGTGTTTGCAAACATCTTATGATTAAAATACGTTATTTTCTTTGAAATATATGCATTTCCGATACGTAGTTTATGTGGAAATTAAGTATTTTTTAATCGCTGTTTTGGGCTCGTCAGTACAATAGCTTTTTTTTTACCACAAGATACGTATCTGTAAGGTAGGATTCGTATTCAGAATACGTAATTTTGCCACGAAATAGGTCTCTTGCAAACATCTTGTGATTGAAATACGTAATTTTCATTTATTTACATGCTCAATGTATGTATTTTTGATACATATTTCATGCGAAAATTACGCAATTTTCAAGTATACAAGCCAGTACAATTATGTAATTTTGAGCTAAATATATGTATCTTTGAGCCAGGTTTTGTATTCAGAATATTTTTATCAGCGATTCTCTGATTGAAATATGTAAATTTTACCTAAATTCGTAGTAGAAGTACCTAATTCAAGTATAAAAATTATAAAAAAAAATTAAATAATAAATAATAATAAATAAATAATAATAATAAATAATTATTTATAAAAAAAATTTTCATTATTCACTAGAGTGGATATATATATGTATATATTATATACGCATTTCGCATGGAAATCACATTTGTTCAGTACACTTATTATTTTGGGAAGATTGCGTGAGAAAAAATTATGTTGTGAGTAATTTACATGAAAAAAATTATGTTGGGAGTAATTTACATGAAAAAAATTATAAATTTTTGCTGGGAAATACATTAATTATAAAACATTAAGTGTCAAAATTTATAGTTTTTTATCTACATTGTAGAAAAACATTAATTTTTTCAATTTTCAGAGGACGGGTTATGTATTATAGTGGATCGACTCATGGCAAAAGATTCTTCTATGATGACATTAGTATGAATTTGATGTATTTACTTAGTGAGATCATATATTCCAATTTTCCGTCCTCTGAATATTAGTAAACTACAATATATATCCCACTACAAATGTTATCTAAGATCATATTTTTTATTTATTTGTTTTATTTTTATCCAATGTATAATAGGAATACGGACTTTATCTAAACTAGTTTTATTTTAAATAATGTTTTTATTTTATTATTTTTATTTTTATAATAATATAAACTGTAAAAAGGAAATGAATATAAAGTTAGTAACTATCTCAAGGAGTCATTATGTCTATTTCTTTTTTTATATACTATAATTATTAGTGTAGTATACGTAATTGTCAAGTATTTGATGTCCAAGTATAAAAATACACTAAATTAGAAAAGATGTAATTAAAATAATATTTATAACGAAGAACTATCATATGAATAGTATACAACGAAAAGAAATACATTCAATATTTAATATTTAACGATTTATGACATATCCATACAAGTTTTTGAATGTTTTTTTAGTTTCGTTGAACAAAATATTTTTAAAAAATCGTTCACAACTTAAACAATTCTGCATTATAATGACTTGTTTTTCTTTATGAGACAGAATCAAGTTCATTTTTGAAAAGAAACTCATGTCCAAAAATCAGCTGCTGTGCTTATATTAGTCATATCTGAAAATATACAAATATTATTCATATCAATAATAATGATGAAAATTATAAAAAGATATTGTATGATATTCATAATTATGTACCTGTATTGTGATAATCCTAATTTATCTTCTCCAAACAATACTCTAGACAGTTTTTTAAATTTATTTTTCCATGAATTTTTAATCAAGCATTTAAAAGATTATCAGAAGGGAAAAAATGAAATTATAACTACTCCACCGATTTAGAGCAAAACATAAATTATTTTAGCTGCAATGAAATTCGCCTGGATAAACAACTTAAATTTCACTGCTTTTACAAACGTATTTAAATTCAATACTAATTTGAAATGTTGTATTTTTCCGAATACCTGGTATAAACTTTGTCAAATATTTAAGTTTCGTAGTTTATCATGCTATATGTACAAATAGTAATGATGAAAAAATATCTGAATAAGATCGTACATGTCGCGTTTGTGAGATAATCATTTCATTAAAAATCTAGAATTACACTTATTATTTGGTTATCATCAACATAAATAATTGATGGATTTATTTTATTTGAAAAATTAGTTATGACTTTCAATTCGCAGCTCATAAAAGAAAGCAACAGCAAATAATTAATGAATATTTAATATTTTACAGACAGAAATTTATGCACTTAGTTTATTAGAATGCTTTAACTTGATGATGAAAAAATAATTGTAATCTCTAACAATGGTAGTGTACCTACATTTAAAAGCTCAAGCTTTTCAATATGGCCTGTACAATTCATAATTAATTTGATGATCTTTTAGAAACTGTGAAATCAATGTTTTGTACAATATACTTTATGAAAGGCAAACCAAACATAAACATATTGACTGCATATATTTAATAAATGCATGAATTAACAAACACTGCAATAAAGTGTATAATTAGCAACCATAAATACTGTATACAGACATTTACACTATATTGTTCTGTTGATACCATAGCACGGTGACCCACGTCAGGATGAGTTCATAGAAATATTATTATGGGTGCATTGATGTTAATGGTATGATAATTATATGGTACTGTATGCCAAATATTTAAACGATCTGAAACAAATATTCCATTATACATAACAAAACATTACATCTAATTCTACTGTTAACGATTTTAACATTCGATAGTTCTATTCAACAAAATTTTATGTTATTTCTGAATTTGTACCGAGTTGTATGCATTGTTTTAATTATAGAATTGAGAAAAATTCTAACTTATTATTTTGATATTCATGATCTGCCATATTCGTCGCTGAAAGACGATATCAATCATATCGATACAATACTGCTAAATCTTAAAGTTTTGAATCTATTCTCGAATATAAAAGATAATAAATGCTCAAATGTCAAAGAATAGAAAAACTGATATTTTTTTACAGCATATCAATTTTGAAGTCTTCCGTATTTTGAAGACTACGCAAATAATTGGCAAAATTTTATAAAAGCCTATAGCATATTCTTATCTAAAATCATTACTTATAAGAAATCACATTAAAACTTCAATGACTTATACAATGCACCCGTCTTTAATGATATTCTTCTGAAAATGCACTTTACATGGCAGAACGTCAGTATCTCACTTTTTTCATGGGAATAAAAAAATATTAAATTATCCTTTTACTTTTAGATCATTGTTCATTGACTAATATATGACTTGACACAATTTTTTTTTAATGATCTCGCAGACTGTAAATGGAAAGTTGGTTTATGTCGAATTTGATTCGAAAGTTCTTAATATATACATCAAAAGTAAATTCTGGGACTCACTCTTCGCGAAAAACAATAATTTCCAAAGTAGACGCACTCTACTCTTATTCCATAAAATATCATTAAATCGATAACTACACGTATTTAAACTCTACTTGTTTATACCCCTTCAGATATATAAGCATGATTAAAGATGCATTCATGTCTATGAACATCTGTATATGTGATTTTTAAGCGTGTTTTTGAAATGTGAGCGTATACACGAAAGAGCGGTACTTGCATTTTAATTAATCTGATTGCGTGTACGCATGTTCGTGACTGTATGCATGCAATTATGGGAATGAGTGATACCCTTTCAGAAACATGCACACACATGCTTATTCAAACGCACACAATTACAGACACGCACATGCAAAGACATTTAGACATAAATGCAAATACAAATCTCTATGCACTCATACACGATTACACACATTCTCACACACAGACATGCACACATGTATGCAGTTACAAACCCATGCACTCACTTACTCACTTATAGATAAACACACGCACACACATTGTTACAGTGAGGCATGCACACATATATTCAGATATTTCCCCAGTGAGCCACGTATATATATTTGCAGAGACGAACACTCATGTACTCACAAACACTTGCGTACATAAACACACACACACATGCATGCGCAAACATGTGCATTAAATCATCCATGTACTTACACACAATAGCACACATAAAAGCATACATACATACATAAAATGCAAATACCAATGCATTTACTTATATAATTACACGCACAAACACACACACATATACACACAGAAAAGCACAGAAGCACATAAATAGCCATAAACACAAGCACATATAAACGAACAATCATACACACATTGACTCACACGCACATGCACCCAGATAGACACACGGAGGCACGCGCTCATTCATGCAGATCAAATACACATACTTACAGACATAGTTACATGCCCACAGTCCTGAACACGCATGCTCATACTCACATTCAGAGACATGCAAGCATCACTCTTATATGTACACACTCACATATTAAAAAGACGTTGACATTACACATTTGCACATTTCTATGGGCACAAATACATATCCAATCATTCTCATATAGCTAAAGAGGTATTAATGTTGACATGTATTTTATGTAGAAAATACATTGAACACATACGTAGTTTAAGGCTTGAATATGTATCGAATGTTAACATTACATATATTCAGCTATGAAAAACATTTTTATCAGCAATTCTTTAATTAAAATATCTAAATTTCACCAGTATTCATAGTAGAAATGCCTAATTCAAGTATGCTGCTAGAAACAGAATATGATGTAATTTTAATAAATATTTTTGGAGAACAAACAATTATGTTCATACGTATTTTATATTGAAGATATGTTATGTTGATACGTGTTCTATGGTAAAAATACGTAATTCAGTAACGTTTCGTAGCGAAAACAATGGATTATATAGTTTAAGACTTAAATTCGTGGCTCAGCCACGTCTCATAAGGCGTGAGTAATTCGCATGGAAAAAATTCGTAATTTTTGTTGCGAAAAACATTAATTAAAATAATTCAAAAACATCATTTATGAAAACTTGCAGTTTCGTTATCTACATTATAGAAAAATACTAATTTTTTCAATTTCCAGAGGAAAGGTTGTCTACTATGGTGAATCGATTCATCGTAAACTCAAAAAATGATTGAATATATATTTGTGTCTATGAACATGTGTACGTGTAAAATGTTAGTGTGTTTTTTTATTGTGATTGTATACATGCAAGAGCGTTACTTGCATGTCTTTGTATGTGAGTACGTGCACGCATGTTTCTGACGGTATATATGTAATTATGTAAAGAAATGTCATACGCTTCGAAGCCTGCGCACACATACAAATTGAAACGCACACAATTACACAGACACTCGCGCACACACAGAGACATGTACACGGAGAAAGTTTTGCCTCAATAAAGATGATGCGCGTCGCACTAAAAAAAGTGATGCCTTTTGCACCGTGAATCACGAATAATGCTTCGCATTTCATAATTCATGCATCACTTTTTTTAGTGCATAAGCGCCGAAGCACAATGCGCGAGGAGGCGGCGCACTGTATTTCGTCGCCTACAGTGGCGCCGCATCGAAAAACTTGATGCATGTTCGATATTTATCGTGCACTTTGTGGAGCATTTTAAAAACGCACTATCTTTTATGATGTGAAACTTTCTCGGTGTAAAGATACATTCAAATTCGCACATGCACGCATACGCGATTATACACATGCATACAGGTAGGCATATACACATGTATGCAGATACAAACACTTATGCACTTACTTTCAGACAGACAAACACACACACACACACATACATACACATACCGTTACAGTGAGGCATGCGCACATACATGCAGATATAAATACACGCATGCAGTCACACATTCAAATACATAAAGACACAGATTTATGCGCACGCGCACATTAGAACACCCCTGTACTAATAAACAATCACAAACATTCAGGCATACACACAGATGCAATATAATTACTTACAGAAATTCTCGCACGTACACTCGGAGGCATACACACAGATGTAAACACTCATGCATCTACGCATATAATTACTTACAGAAATGCTCGCACGTACAAAAGCATGCATACATGAACAACCTGGCACATACTGATTCACACGCACATTTACTCACACTGAAAAAGAGGCATGCACACATACTCTGCCGCCAAGCTACTTTTGCCCCACTTCATCTAAAATCGACTTATCTAAAAAGTTTTATAACTTTGGAAAAAATGGTCGTAGCCAAAAATTCCAACGGGATTCGAAAGATTATTGTAAATTCTTTCAAAAACTATTGGTTTGATATGAAAAAAACAATCTTTTCGTATCTCTTATTCTTGTTTAAAAAGAAACTTTTTTAAACTTTGTTTTGACTTTGTAAAATAGTGTTTAATTTTAGTACAAATCGTTACATTAATACAAAATTAAATAGATTCTAAAGCTTATATTTTGACGATAAAAATGCAATGTCGAACATCTTGATTTGACCTTTTAAACCGGAGTTATAAGATTTTATATTAAAAATAAGAGTATTTTTCTATGTATGAATATCTCTGAATTTAAGAGGAATACAAAAATTTGTCAGAGAGAAAAAAATGTTCCTTTTTGGTCAAATAATAATTATATATAATAAAAAATTTATTTCGAAAAAAAAAATTTTTTTTGTTTGAACGTAATGAGATTTTGATATCTTTAAAATATTGAACAACGTGGGTAACTAAGGCAAAAAAAATTTTTTTTTCAGAAATGAATTTTTTATTATATATTATATTATTATTATTATTTGACAAAAAAGGAACATTTTTTTCTCTGACAAATTTTTCTATTCCTCTTAAATTTAGAGATATTCATACATAGAAAATAACTCTTATTTTTAATATGAAATCTTATAACTCCGGTTTAAAAGGTCGAATCGAGACGTTCGATATTGCATTTTTATCGACAAAATATAAGCTTTAAAATCTATTTAGTTTTGTATTTATGTAACGATTTGTACTAAAATTTAATACTATGTACTAAAATGAACACTATTTTACAAAGTTAAAACGAAGTTAAAAAAAATTTCTTTTTAAACAAGAATAAGAGATACGAAAAAAAGGTTTTTTTTATATCAAAGCAATGGTTTTTGAAAGAATTTCCAATAATCATTCGAATCCCGTTGGAATTTTTAGGCTACGATCATTTTTTCCACAGTTATAAAACTTTTTAGATAAGTCGATCTTGGCGGCAGTGTACACGCAGAACAACTACACACACGCACACACATGATTACATGCACACAGTCACGAACGCGCGTACACGCATCCACATTGGGGGATATGCAAGTATCACTCTAGCACACTGTGAAAAAAATTTAGTTGGATTAAGTAAGGCTTAATTGAATCAATGAAATCCCTTAGGTTCGGGCGGCACATAAAATATTTTGTTACATTAATACAAATATTTTAATTGAGTCAAATAAATATTTCATTTTTTTAAAATAAATATTTGATTCTACTAAACATCACAAATATTGGTTGAATAAAATTAATTTATTGTTTTAAAAAATTTTTTAATAATTCAAATGCATATTTGTTTTTCTAATTGCTTATTTCATTACATCAATATGCATGTAGTAACTGAATCAAATAATATTTTGTATTTTCAAATAAATATTTGACTTACTAAATGTCGCGGAGATTGATGCAATAAAATTAATTCATTGTTTTGTATAAAAAATTTTATCAATTAAAATGCCCATTTATTTTTCTAATTGATTATTTCATTACATTAATATACATTTTTTTTTTTTTTTTTTTTTAAAGATTAATATATAAAGGATATTGTCCTCTATATGATTAACCTTTTATATATGATGAAGTCGAGGAAGTCCCCCGCCCGGCATCTGTTTAACACATTACATCAGGCTAGGACTGTCAGACCCACCATACCGAAAACTTTGACTACCGATGGATGGTCAGCCACTTTTGTAACCAACAATCAACCGATACCCAATGAGGTCGGATTTTTTTAAAGAGTCGCGATATAAATGGCACATACACTTATTTTCTTTCGAAAAAGAAAGTTAGAGGTACCTGGCCAGGATTCGAACCCATGCCCTCCGCGTTGAAGGCAAGAGCTCTATCCATTACGCCACCGCGCTCTCACTATACATATTGGAATTAAATCAAATAATATTTTGTATTTTCAATTAAATATTTGACTTATTAAATGTCGCGAAGATTGATTCAATAAAATTAATTCATTGTTTTAAGAGTCAGCTGTATACCGACACAGTTACCTGTTTTACCGAATCTATTTAAAATTTATTTTTTATAAAAACTAATAGCTTCAGGCAGAAATAAAGAGATCGTTTCGATTCGTGTAATAGAAAGCAATATTTTCTCTGATAAGAATAATTTAATTCCACCGCTTTATTTTCAAGAAAAGTTGGAATAACTTGAAAATCCCATTATTAGACACTAATTTCTAATTTTTTAAGTTATTCCAACTTTTCTTAAAAACGAAGCAATAAAATTAATTCATACTAATCAAAGAAAATATTACATTTTATTAAACACATCGAAACCATCTCTTTATTTTTGCCTCTTGTTGCTAATTTTGGGAAAAAAGTCAATTTCTTAATTAGAAAAGGACAGAGATACAGCGGACTCTTAATAAAAAAAATTATCAATTAAAATGTCCATTTGTTTTTCTAATTAATTATTTCATCATATTAATGTTATATTGAAATTAAATTAGTTCAATATTTTATATTTTCAAATAAAAGTTTAATTTATTGAACATTTTAAATTTAATAAAATTTTAAGATTTAATAAAATTAATTCATTGTCTTAACAAAAAATTGATTAATTATTCGGTTTCACAAATAAAATATTTCTTCAAAGTAAAGAAATATTTAATTAATTCGATTTATAGATATTTTAATCGAACAAGTACTGTCTTTAATCAACAGTATTTGCTTTCAGTGATTTATATTTATTTATTAACATCAATGAATTGATGACTCATTAAAGGACAGGTGAATATGATTTCATTTATTTATATGATAAAGAATAACAATTATTAACATACTAACATTACACGGAGAGACTTTTTGGGGCGATAGACCTTGGTAAATCTTGAGGTGTGAGACCCTTATTGATAGAGCGATTCGATGAGGTATCATGCCTTGAGTATAAAGGCCTGAGACCTTTATCTTGAAGACTGAAGGCATAAAGACGGACAAAACTAAATCTGTGTATACATCATCCGAACGTAATAGACGCACGGCCTCGGTGACAAAGGTCTCAGACCTTTATGCTCAAGACGAGACGACTTACTTACTTTATCGAGGCGCCCGGCCCTACACTACAGAGGCCTCTTGCCCCAAAAAGTTTCTCAGTGTAGTATGCTTTATACAGTGATCGCACACGCAGTAAATCTAACATAAATTTCGCTCGCATTACAATTTACGTATTATATATCTTGGATTTTTAACTTCCTTATATATCAACTTAGAAGCCCTCTTACCGCTTGCGAGATCGACAATTAACGACGCCACCAAGCGGTAGTATCATCAAACCATCGAACTAAATGATTTTGTTAAAACAATAAATCTTTCTTTTAGTTCAAATATGTCTTATTTGAATGAAATAAATTATGTAGTTGAATCAAATAGTGGATTTACTTGATTTTAACATGTATTTAATCAGATTTCTCTGTAATTTTTATTAAATTTAGTACATATTTTGCTAAGTTATTCACTTAGCAAGACACGTATTTAAAACATGAGTTTGTTAGAGTATAAAGGATGATAACTTATATAAAAAAATATTTTTCAATAATATTAAATATTAATTTTAACATTATATTTCATTTGATTTAGTAAATATGTTATTAAATAATAACTGCTTGTTTCAATAAATATTTCATTAAGATAATCAAATAATTATTTAATCGATCTGATAAAGAAATTAATTAATACAACAAAATATTTAATTAAGACATAAATAATAAAATATTTAATTGTTAAAAATAATAATTAATTCAATTAATCACTGATTTCATAGACGCAATATAATTAAATAATAAAAGTAATAAAATAATTTTATAGAACAAAATAAATCAAATATTTGAATCAATTGAAAATTTAATTAATTTAATGCATCCAATTAATTATAATATAGCAATGAAATTATTTGAGTAAAAGACAATGAGATATTTCATAGAATCAATCATATATTTCATAAAGAGAAAAAACGCATTCATCAAAGCAACTAAATATTGAATTAAAATGATTAGGTATTTCATTGGCCAGTGAAATAATTTAATATAAGTCATACAATATTTATTTAAAACAATGAAATATCTTTTTGTTACTATTCAAAATTTATTGAAAGAATAAAACAATAATTTTGACATTATTAAATATTTCATTAATATAATTAAATATATTATTGAACAGTAAAGTAATTTAATAGAGGTGATATAATAATTAATTAAATCAATGTAATATATTCTTCTTTTAATCAAAATTTGATAAAAATACGTTAGAATTAGTAAACATTTTATTAAGGTAATTAAATATAATATTAAACATCAAAGTAATTTAGTAGAAGTATTATAATATTTAATTGAATTAGTGAAATATATTCTTATGTCAATCAAAACTTGATAGAATTAATAAAATAAATATATTTGGTTTAATAAATATTTCATTGGGATAATCAAATATATTATTGAACATTAATGTAATTCAATAGAAGTGTTAATACAATATTTAATTAAATCAGTGACATATATTCTTGATTCAATAACAATTTGATAGAAATAATAAAATAAATATATTTGGTTTAATAAATATTTCATTAAGATAATCTAATACATTATTGAACATTAAAGTAATTTAATGGAAGTGTTAATATAATATTTAATTAAATCAGTGAATTATATTCTTGTTTCAATAACAACTTGATAGAAATAATAAAATGAATATATTCGGTTTAATAAATATTTCTTTAAAAAAAATTTAATATCTGATTATACGTTGCACCTTTCTTGACTTTAAAAAAATAATTTATTGGTTTTCTTTTTGTGAATTCATTGAAATCGGATTTGTTGATTTTAAAGAACCTATTTCTTTAAATTAATTGTAATTTTTATTGAAATGCTGATCAACTTTGACAAACAAAACTTGCATAAACGCGATAGGGCGGTTACACTCAAAAAGATACAAGGTACAAGATACAAAAATTACATTGATTAGTATATCTATATATATATATGAAAAACAAATACATTGTCTCTTGTATTTATGTATAAATATACTAAATAATGTTATTTTTTTATCTTTTTAAGTGTGAAGCCTAATATACTAACAAAACTGAAAACCTCGAATACGAAAGTCAGCTGGTTAACTCGGACATGTAATGCGTATTAGAAATAACGATTAGCGCGGCGAGAGTTATATGAATCGAAGTTCCCATTGTGGTCACTTCATTTATTTACATATATCATTTTGGCGCTACCACCGTCTTCGCTCTTGAGAACATGAAACAAACAGTATACGTAGATGGGCTCAAACTTGAAAATTGGTAAGGCGTACTCAGCTCCGTGAATTGGGCGAATAACTTTTGTAAATTAATGTAAAAAATTGCTAAAATTGCGGATTTGTTTGCAATACTTGCTAATGCAAAAAGGAAAACTGCGGATGTTTTAGTTTTTTTATAATTAAATAAGTAGATAAGCAAAGAGAGTTCTGGCTACCCCCACTCCTCCGCCATCAGCTCACCTGTGCAGGTGCAAAAAATAATGACCAGTCGCGCGATATAAGAAATTCACTCCGCGCCTGCGCGCCATGTTAGCGATCATTGGCGCGCGAGCTCCGGCGCAGCGTCGATAAGCGAATCACCGCGATCCGCGCCGCGTCGATAAGCGAATCACCGCGACCCGCGCCGCGTAGATAGGCGAATCACCGCCCGCGTGGATAAGCGAGTTCCCACGATCCGCGTTGATAAGCGAATTTCCCCCGCGGCCCGCGCCCGCCCGCCACCGCTGATGAGAGTAAATGTTAAATCTTTAAAAAAATTTAACATGATTATTGAAGAGAGTCTTATTTTATATTATTGGGTATAAACTCATTTTAAACGAGTAAAAGAAGGATAGAAAAAACTATAACGTAGGTCATGCATTATATATATATATATATATATATATATATTTTCTCTATACATATGTTTCTTCTATAGGGCCTAAAGATGATAAGGGGATAGAAAGAAAGTTACTTGTTTGTGAAGGCGAGAAAGAGATAGAGAGAAAGTCAGTGGCTTTACGAAGGCAAGAAAGAGACAGAGAGAAAATCAGTTGCTTTACGATAAGCGTTCGAATTCTTAGAATCTTTCCAACTATTTTAATTCTAAATTCTCTTTTACACGCTATTCGCTACATATAGAAATTAATTTTTGTTATATAATAATGAAGTTTACTATTAAATCATTGAATATAAATAATTTTATGGGTTGATATTTGGACCTTATAGTAATCGAAAGAAATTTTTATTCTATATTGGTTTTGACTTTGACAATAATACTCATTTGTCAGTTGATACATCCGGTTAAAATTATTATTTAAATTATGCTTAGGTTCAATAAGATATAATTAACATGATGATCATTTGAAGAGAGTCTTATTTTTAGTAATACATTATTCACTTTATTGTTTCTAATATAATTAAAATAATGAAATAAAACTATTTATTGTTAATTACTGGAATAAGGAATGTAATAAAGGAAATAAAATAAAAAAGATAATTAATGAATAATCATTTATTAACCAGATACATATACAGATATTTAATATGATATATTTTTTTTACATTCATCATATTTGTATTTAAACACTTAGTACATTCTAAACAATATCTTTTCAATGTGGAAATGGAGTCTCTCCTGTGTGTTCACGACAACGCAAACAAGCTTGAATTTCAGGATCACATTTTAACTGTTCAGGAATTTTATCCCAGGCCTGTTCAATACTTTTTGCTCCAAAAGTTGTGAGAAAAGACTTGGGTAAGTAAGCTATGTCAACAGAGCTCATGAATGACAGGTGCTCAGTTTGAAAGAATATTCTGATTGATCGTTCAAGCGATGGTGTATTATCAAGAAAGTATTTTTTTAACAGAAGCACATTTCGATGAGCACAATGCACTTTGAATGAAAACTTGTGATATGGACATAACTTCTCCAATATATTATATTTCAGTTTTTGTAATGGTGGAAAACCAAGAGTTTCAAGGTTACATACGTTAAAGCCAAACTTTTCAAGCCACTGCTTTTTCTCACTACCCTTGACGTATACAATTTGCACATCACTTAATGTTTTTTGTAGAACATTTTCGAGTTCTTCGTATGGCAATTCTCCTGAACTCCAAGACAATCCATGGTAATTTCGCTCCAACCACAAGTTCGTAGATTTATACTTAGCAGAAAGACTACACCAAGGTTGTGGTGGTTTAAACATAGATACCAACGTTCTAGAATTTTCACGAAGTGGAACTATTGCCAATTCTTTTACAACGAAATCGTTGACAGGCTGCTTAAAACCTTGTAAATCCAACACGTATTCCATTGTGACTGACTACTGCTGCAGCATCATAACTTAATTTATACCGATCTCACCACCTCTAAATGAGTTTTTTAACACCCCCACTTATGGGATTATATTCAACAATACGATCGTGTAAGATCAAACAGTAGGCTGAAGTTCCAGCTGGAAAGTCTTCTTTGACCTCAAATTCAAGACGTACGTCCACTGGAGCCTGTTTCAATGACTCATTTTGTTTGGAGCAGTCTATGACGATGAGAGGAGCATGAGTTAAAAAATCTTTCTTTTTGAGCAAGGGTTCTGCTTCTTTATTGTAATATGCCATTTGGAAATTGATATACATATCATATAGTAGAGCATATTGATTATGCTCAACATCAAGATTTAAATTTCCATAAGGATAATACTGAGAATTGAGAAAAAGTTTGACGTTGCTTATATTGCAATGATCAAAACGGCTAGCATTAGCTCCTCCCTGTCCTTTACGATTGGTCTGAAAACCTATAATGACGAAACGTGGCTTCTCCAACTGGTTTGATGTTTTTACAGACCAAACGTGCTTCGTGGTGCTGGGGAGCAACGGATATTCATACATCTCCCATGAGCGAAAACTCATAGAAATAGGTTTATCCTTTTCCAAATGATTAAGTAACTGTATTTTAAACTTGTCTGATACATTTACATAAGGCATTAACCACTCTATTTTAATCAATTCAATCTTGAAACTCTCGAGATTTTGTTGACCAGTTGGCAATGTTTGTATAACAGAATTTACATCATTTCTGGACCTAGTGAGAATGAGTTCATGCTTGGTGTTCACTACAATTTTACGATAGTCTTCAGCAAAGCCTAAAATCATACTTAGAGGTATTGATACATCAAAGTAACCTTCATTGTTTGTAAGCTGTTGAGTTTCCTCAATATCAAGCCAACCAGCATTCTCTAAATGATAGCTTTGACTAGGATTGAATGACAGAAAACCTTTCATGATACTCGTCAATCCAACATTTTTACATCGGTCGATTTCAATGGCATTTAATTCATAACGAATCTCTTCAAAGAGATGACAGATGGCATTATTGACTAGTTTTGTATTCGTGACAGCAGTATTGTTAGCTTTACGCAGTCTTCCACAAATGTGTAAGGAGCTGCGTGATGGTAGAAGACAAAGATCTTGATGTTGTATTGATATGCGAATCTCATCGCTGTTATTGTACGCTGATGGAGTATATGGTTGATGAGCATGAATTTCATAATGTACCACAGACTCATCGAAAGTTACAGGTGATTGTATGCTTAGTATTTCGGCCATTTTTTTGAATACAGCAAAAGAATGTGCAAATTACTTTTTCCAGGAATGACTCTTAGACCGAGACTTTTGAGAAACTGGATGTTTTGACGTGTTAACGCTTTGAGAACTCGATGACGACTGACTGTCTGCGGACATGGTGTACTGTTTGTATAGCCTAGACCAACTTTTGCATTATACACAATACCCATAATTATGATGTGGGTTTAATATGCAGCCTAATCGTTATAGTTTCACCACGGAAATTAACCAAATCTCCGTCTTGATCTACAATACGTAGCTGTATATGTTCAATACGATTGTTGGTGACTGGAAGATAAATGACTTGCGATGGTGCTTCAATAATTTTGTAGCCAGGAGGTACAGCTGGGAAAAATTCGTGTATAGTGTGTACTTTATGTTCGTTTATGTATGCGCCGGAAGTAATATTACATTCAACACGTAAAGCGTTTACCTTTAAAATAGCTACAGGTAAATCAGAATGGTGGACTGTGTTTGCAGCTAGAATACGTTGATTGAAACCCAACAGTTTGCCAATAGAGTCTTGTGGTTGAAAATTAATCGTGTGACTACACTTTATTCTACTACGAAGAGTACTATTATTTGGTTTGAGGCTAAGAACAATGCCCTTTGGTAGAAGAATATCTTGCAAATAGCTCTCAATATCTTCAATTTCGTAACTCCCAGTCGGTAAAGTGATTACTTCCTCACCAACATAAATCTTATTGTTTCTTGAATCAATGTTGGGTACTGAGTTGAAAGTTAAAAGTTCTACTAATCCGAGAATGTAATTTTTACTCTGTGAAAGTTCAATTGGTGGAAAATATTGAGCTTCCAATATTGATGACGTTCCTGATAAACTCAGAGTCAATGAATCTTCCATGACTGCTCGAACGCTACTGACTTTGATTCACCAATGTACATTTGTTTTATAAGCTTTTACATAAAAATTTTAAACATAGATGTCCACATTCGTAAGTATCATAATTTTGATATCTCTTATAATTATACTTAATGTTCTTAACTTTGAGGTATTGCATAAGATCTATAGGTGGTTGTAAGTCCCCGAAGCTATCAAAATATACAACATTGTTACCACGTTTGCGGTAAGCTACCCAATGCGTACCTGGTCCACTCTCATCATCCAGATTAATTATTGCTGATTCCCGGTTATATGGTCCACCAATTGGTAAAGCGTTTCGCATGAAAACTCCACGGAAATGTGGAATTTTTAAGATTCGAGCATATTTCACTAAATCAACATCAGTTAGAGCCCTTTTAGGTAGTTTTACATCGAAGTTTTTTTTTTTTTATTTATGCGTCCCCCTTTGTAGGGCTTCAAATGAATACCATAGCCTTTTTTATGTGGTTTCAAATAAAGACCTTTACCAAGTGCAATAGCTTCCATTTTTTTATTATGACGTTGACTTTCTTCAAGTTGTCGTTTCGCGGCGCTAGCATCGTTCACAGCTTTTACTATACCAGCAGCGCCACCTGCTAATGCTCCTGTAGCACTCAAACCAGCAAATAGTGGTATTAAAAATGGTAAAAATCCACCGACTTTTGATGGGACTGGTAGTATGCGTTGAATTCGAATATTCTTTTTACCACCAGCCTTTTTAATGGCTCTACGAGCACCTTTTAAAGCTGTACGAATGACTTTATGAGCATCGGTATTTGGTATCAACGACTTAGATGCAGCTTTCACCACCTTCGATAGTGTCATGGTTGGCTTTTTTTGTTTCTCATTCTTTAGACCCATTCCAAGTTTTGATTTTACTTTCATGGTGTTTGAAATAGCATAGGCAGCAGCCTTTTCACCAATGCCTGAATCTTTAGCCCAAACTCGTTGCCAAGCTTTTTTGGCTAATATTCTATCGGCAGCGTTTCTCGCCTCAATGTTCTCTCGATTATGTGAGTAAGCAATATCGTGCTCTTTGCAGGCTACATCGAGTGGATTGATTCCAGGATCACCATGAGCAAGACGTTTTGCTAGTTTGGTTCCAGGTCCACAGTATTGATAACCTGGTAAATGAAGTTCAAATGGAAGCTTATTGATGAGAGTGTTTACAAGACTGCGCCCACTTTTTCGCTTGTGTTCAATCATGATCTTTACACCATGATGGTTGATTGAGTACTGAACTCACATCTATATAAATTATTTATTTATAGTATAGTGATCAGTCAGTTGTCAAAAAGCAAACAGTGAACATGGATTTCCAACCGCAAAATGTCAAATTACCAGTATCAAATTTTGATACAATTGCACAGCAACAAACGTCACAGAAACGTCATGGAGAATTATTACCAGACAGTGTACAAGCCGTGTTTTGCGGCCCTTCGAGCTGTGGTAAAACTAATACATTGCTTACTCTTATAATACACGTAAATGGATTAAAATTTGAAAACGTTTACATATATTCAAAATCGCTTTATCAGCCAAAGTATAAGTTTCTCGAGGAACTTTTAAAACCGATAAAGGGTATACAATATTTTGCATTTAGTGAGCATGAAACCGTAGTAACTCCCGAAGATGTTCTTCCAAATTCCATCATGGTGTTTGATGATGTGGCTTGTGAAAAGCAAGATAATATAAGAGCATTTTCCTGCATGGGTAGACATAAAAATGTAGATTGTTTCTATCTTTGTCAATCATATGCTCATGTACCTAAACACTTAATTCGAGACAATGTAAATTTACTGGTAATATTTAGACAAGATGATATGAATCTCAAGCACATATACAATGATCATGTGAATTCTGATATGTCATATACACAATTTAAAGATTTGTGTTTGTCATGTTGGGGAAATTATAAATTTGCATTCCTCACAATTGACAAAGAACGAGAGCTAAATGCTGGTCGTTATAGGAAAGGTTTTGACTGTTTTGTGATAAATATAGGAAAATGAGTATAAATCAAGTAGTACATTGTAGAACGTTGGATAGTCAACATGGCAGATTTTCAACGTGAAAAAAATATTCTCCATCAGATTGTAAAATCTAGAGAGGCAATCAAACGTAAACATAAGCTACTGAAACAGAGTAAAGCTGATTTCGAAAAGGTTTTCACTGAAACATTCAAACCTGTTGTTGATCCACTTGAAAAACTTGTAAGCATATCTGAAATAAATAAAAAAGACTTCAAATTGAAAGATAAAACAGAGCATGCTCCCTCCGAAAATGATCACATTTCTGAGAATGAACACACTTCTGATGATGAGTACATTTCCGATGATAAGCAGATTGTAAAGGAAAATGTTGACGATACAATACGACCATCTGATACAAGTTTTGAGACAGCTGCAGAAAGTGAAACTGATGATGATGATGGTAATGATAGAAACGAAACGGATTCGCTTACCAATAAATATCTTTGGATGTTTCAGAAAAATCAAAAATCATATCTAGATAATATCTATGGAGTTCGTAAAGTAGGTAGGATGATGATGATTGGTGATTCACCAATAAATTTCAGTAAGGATCATGTGGTTGTACTTGACACACAACATCCAAAAACTATAGGCTTACTAGAATTACTGTTTCGAAAACAGCCAGATGAAAAACTTATTATGGAAGATGATTTGAGAAATTATCGAAAAATTGTTGAAATAACGAATGCATATAGAAAAAATTACCATGCTGATGGATCACTTCGCAAATTAAATAGTAATAAATTTAAAAATTATATTGCTCCATTTTTTGATAAATCTCCAGCTCGAAAGAGGAAATCTTTTAGTGGAAAGGGTCTCTTACCACGCTACAAAATTGCTCGAAAAGGTACAGAAATGGATTACGTGTACTGGGATGACCCCAATGAACTGGTTGATCGCTTACGGCTACTAGTAGCAGAGACAGAAGCTGGAAATCCAAGTCATACCAATGAGATTCATTCGATAATCGAAGAGCTACGTGAGGCCAACATTATATATTGAAAAGTACTGCTGTTTCACTAGTTATTCGCAAGATGAGTGTTGACGTATTCGGACGACAATTACAGCAGGCTGGAGGCCGACATGGTCCTCCTGGTGTTGGGTATAAAATTACAGAAGATGGGCAGTATGATATTGAAAATAAGAGGTTATGTAATGTTGCCACACCTCAACAATCGAATGATGCAGTTAATTTGCAAACCTTACAAAGTATGGTTGCATCTGAAATTCGAAGCATATACCTCGTCACTGGAAGCTTAAGAAGTAACCTTGATGCATTAGAATTAGAAATACAAAAGTCAAAGAATGAATATGATGAAAATTTTTTTAAAAATTACGATGTAAGCATCCAAGAATTAACTGATGAATATGATGAGAAAATTAAAAAAGTTAATACAAACATCCATAAATTACGTGAGTTGATTAAGCATCTTGTCAAAACACTTCAAGATGCTAAAATCCTGACAGATATTCAGAGTATAAAACGCAAATTGCAAGAATTATAAGAATCATTAAGTCTATAGCCATGGAGCATGAAAGACTTGTAGAAGAGCTGCATAAGCCTGCTCGACGTATTTATCCACGTCGTAAATTTATAATACGCGGCTTTGATGAAACATGGCAAGCTGATTTAGTAGAAATGCAGCATTATGCTCGGGAAAATAAAGGCTTTAAGTATATGCTAACAATAATAGATATTTTTTCCAAATATGCTTGGGCTGTTCCTGTAAAACGAAAAACTGGTGAAGATGTTACTGCAGCAATGGAATCTATATTAAAGCAAGGTCGTATACCAAAAAATCTTCATACTGATAGAGGGAAAGAATTTTATAACTCTGCCTTTCAAACTCTCATGAAGCGCTATGATATTAATTTATACTCTACATATAGTAATCTTAAAGCTTCCATTTGTGAACGTTTTAATAGAACACTTAAAAATAAAATGTGGATGAAATTTAGCCTCAAAGGTAACTACTGTTGGTTGGATATTTTACCTACCCTATTGGAAGCATATAACAATAGTAAACATAGAACTATTGGAATGAAGCCAAAAGAAGTTACTCCTATAAACGAAAGAAATGTGCTCAAACGTTTTAAAAAGGATATCAAAGCATTCAAAATATCTAAATTTAAAGCTGGAGATAAAGTTCGAGTAAGTAAGAATAAACAAGTATTTGAAAAGGGTTACACTCCTAATTGGTCAACAGAAATATTTACTATATGTCGAGTAAAGGCTACTGATCCAATCACTTATAAATTGAAGGACTATCAAAATCAGCCCATCGCTGGTGGATTCTATGAACAAGAATTATCAAAAGCAAAATATCCTGATGTTTATCTTGTAGAAAAAATATTAAAAAAGCGTGGAAATAAATTTTATGTAAAGTGGTTAGGATTTGATGAGGTACATAATAGTTGGATAAATAAATCAGATTTGTAATGGAACAAATAAAGAAATCTATATATGTGAAAATTATTAAAGGACTTAAAGCTAATTTATATTGTTTTTCAGTAAACACATTATGTTTTTGAGGACGTATAATATATTGTTCTCTATGAAATACAATTTTATTTCGTATACATTGAAAGTAGTCATCAAAAGTTATTGTGTTTTTGACAACACCAGTCTTAACACCTTTAACTTTTTTTATTTCATCCTCTCCTTCAATTCGTATACAATACATTTTACTACGTAGACCTATAAATTCTGTCATAATCTTCCCATTGCACTCATCTTTCATTAAACCTACTATCTTTTTGTTCATTTGCGGTATTCCGAAAACGTTTTCAGGTGGGTAATCTGATGTATCAAAGTGTTGTAAATTATGCTTCATTGTTTCATAAATATCAATATTTCGAATTTCATATATTAAACTATCCGTGTCTGTATATAGTAACTTGCATTGATCTGCAAATTGTTTTCTCATAAAATCATAATGGAAATCATAAACTAATGTCTTTGATAAATCAAGCACGGTCAGACCTACATATATTGGTTTATTCATAGAAACTTCTGTTTTGATAATTCAATTGCCACTAGATTTTTGTCTAGAATGGTTCGACTATGAAAATTTGGTTGAGCAATGAGAGCCTCAACACCATATCTCCCATCCCATTTCGTTACAAGCTTTATATCAACTCTTTTTCTAACATTTTCCATGGTTTTGCCAAATACAGCATTATTCATAAGTTCATATAAATTTTTCTCAAACTCGTTTTTTGCTTTTTTTCTCATATTACTATTTAAATCAATGTAATCTTTTAGCCAGGGTCTTTGATTAAATTTTAAGATTCTATGAATTTTAATTAGTTTGAGTCCATTTCTAAGAGCTTGCTTTAAATTTTGGTAATGTAAAATATATCTTTCTTTGGATTTTACTGTAGTCAATAATTTTGAATATTTGGAACCTCGAGGCTTCTCATGTTCTGAACAGAATGGTAAATCTTTATGTACATCATGCAGATATTTTGGATATTCTAAGTCTACTTCAAGAATATAACCAAATGGTGAATTATCGCCAATGTTGAAATCTACTTTATCAACATCCTCAATCCATTCAAAACCACCATAGGGTAATGATTGCATCATGGCCCATCCATATAAATTGTTAACATCGTAGTACATGAGATACTTTATTTCCTCATTTTCATTATAGTTTTTACCCATATACTTATTGTTAGCCTGCGCATACCTATTGGAACACTGACTGATGCCACCTCTTATTCCACGCTCAACAAACAACACCTGATCAATGTCAGTTAACAATTCCAACTCTATTTTCGTATATTTAAGCATAGCATCCCATGTAAATCCAGGAGCTGTGTAGTAATGAGCTGGATCCAAATCGTACGTACTTAAACAATTGTTTCGAAAATTTTCAAAAACTTCAGCTAATAATAATACATCTGTTTTCAAATACAAATCTGAATATTCACCTAAATTTGATATATTGAATTCTTTCCAAACATTTTTAGCGTGTTTATAGTCTTCATCAGATATGTTACTGTTATTTAAATTACTATAAAATTCATCTTTTGATGGAAGTTTTGATTCATTTAGTTTATCTACAGAATTCAAGTATTCATATGGAAAGATACCTTTCCTTTTTAATAGATTAAACTTATTTTCCGTTAAAGGTGATTGCTTAGTAAATTCCAGTTTTAAAATATTCATTTCTGTAAGATATGAAGCTAATTTATCCAAAGATGATGACATAAATCGGAAAGAATCGATAAATCTGAAGTTAATGTTACTATTTTCTATATATTTTATAAGTGAAATAAATCGCTCTTTGTTCAATGATAGCAGTTGCACACGTCCTGGAAAACTATTGGCGACATCTTTGATGAGAAAATGAGAGTCATAACCCGTAAAATTGTGGAATACTACAGGGATACTACGAGAGTCTCTATATGATAAATTACATGATTCATGAGCTGCCCCTCGATATCTGAAACATAATATATATATATATATATATATATATATATATATATATTTTAATATAAGTAATATTACAATATTATTTTATGTATTAATCTTACCTGCCAGTAAGGTGGCAATGATCTCGAACTTTTTTTCCTCTTAAAGGTTTCTGGCAAATGTGGCAAAGAATTGCATTTTGAAATCTTTCTTCTTCTTCCAAGGTTAAAGCATTCATTGGTATTTCATGTTGGTATACAGATTCAATATTCTCAGCAAGTTTTTTAAGTTCGTTTATGAACCATGCAGCAGGATTAGGTCCTCTGTAGCTATTGTAGCATGATATAGTCTCGTCATAACTACATTTCAAATAATATCCAACACTAAATACTTCATGTTTTTGAATAATATTTTTGTCTTGAAAGGGCAACAAAAGGGCCTCAAAGTCTGCGTATACAATAAAAGGAACCTTTTCCTTATTTTTAAAATTTTTAAAATGTAATATACTGTCTTTTCCTTCTGGTAAATTTACTCTACACTTATTAATTTTAGAGCAATCTTCATGATGAAATTTTAATTGTTGTTCAGTGTTAAAGTAATGCAAACATCGATTGCATATATATTTTTGTCCTTTATGTTTTGATATCTGATTAGAAACTAATCGAGATAAATTCTTTATCCATACATAATGATATATTATCGATACATTTGTATCATAGTTTTTTTGTTGTTTTTCTTCTTCATCTATATAATAATTTTGTATCAATAAAAGATTAATATGTTTATTTTCTTCAGATGATGTTATACGTAGAGGTGAAACACTGAATTTACCAGAACGTTTCTTCAAAAAATATACATTTATTGATATATTGTTATTTTTTTCAAATTTTCCAATTTTCTCTGGTATTATTGGAAATTCCATGTCTGTGAAATTTAATTTATTTTCATATAATTTATATGAAGATACTAAATCAGTATTCGACTTAACTGGATACAATGCTGACAATACTGCCCATTTAAAACAAGCATCATCAAAATTTTTCACATTAATACATGCATGTTTTAATTCTATCACTTTTGGAAGAGGAATATATGAGCCACTATGTAATGGATTATATTTGTTTATATGAACACACAAATTAATAATAGCACGTAATGACCATCCTGAATCTTTTTGTTGGAATTCTTCCATATCTCTTTGTATAGGTTCTTGTACATTATTTAAAAACCATTCTTTCAAATCTGTTGTCTTTAGAATTGGCTTGGCTTTCGTATTAAAATATTTCATTTCACTAGTCTCAACATCAGCTTTTATAATAACATATTCGGCACCTAGCACTGTATACACTTTTACTGCATCTTGTAATTTTAAAATGTTTTTAATTCTTATTTGAAATAATGCTTGTGCATCTTTGAAAAATTTTATTATGTCTAAATTTTTTAAATTTGTAATTACACCTGTCCTAATTCGATTACTAAATGCATTTTCCAAGTCTTGCCAATTAACTCTATCACTTCGTCTTTCACGTTTTTGGATACCTTGACCACTTTTTAGTAAGCACTTTAGTTTACTCTGGATTCCTTGGAGTAATGCAATAGCAGCTAAATACTTTTGCTTCTCAGAAACATTTGTACACTTACGCAATTTATTTTTAAAAGTCTTAAATTTTCTTTATCAAGATTCAGGCATGTAATTATTTCTTCAGGATTGGTCTTCTTATTTGTTAAACGCGAATAAGCATTTAGCATCTTATTAACTAATTCTTTACAGTCAAACGTAGCCATAATTTTTACTTGAAGAGTCAAATACGAACTGAATCGTAACCTTACTTATCTTCCCTTTTAATAGGATAGTAGGTGGCGCTAATTCTTTGAAATATTTATCTTAATGTAGTCATACACATGTGTCAAAATAATTATTTTAACCGAATGTATCAACTCACAAATGAATATTATCGTTAAGTTAAAACCAATGTAGAATAAAAATTTCATTCAGTTACTATAAGATGCTAATATCAACCCATAAAATTATTTATATTCAACGATTTAATAGTATACTTCATTATTATATAACAAAATTAATTTCTATATACTTTTTTATTATTATAAAACAATAATTTTATCATTTTTCACAACACCACACACACACCCACACACACACACCACAACACACACACACACACACACACACACACACACACACACACACACACACACACACACACACACACACACACACACACACACACACACACACACACACACACACACACACACACACACACACACACACACACACACACACACACACACACACACACACACACACACACACACACACACACACACACACACACACACACACACACACAGTGTTGTCAGAGATGAGACGAAGCTGCATAGAAACTGTAATGTATATTCTTTCCAGTGTTATGTCATACTGAGATAAGAAGAAACTGCATTTTAGCTAGACAGTTGATCTGTAATGCTTATACTTATAAGAACGCAATGCATGCGACAAAGTGTAATGCTAGTGACGTCATACAGAGATAAGACGAAGTTGCGTTTTAGGGGCCCAAACAATTTTGTCCTTGACCTCCCGCCTCCACTCCCCACTCTATACATTTCAGTATGTGAGCTACAATGTTCTCATCTCCAATCTCTTACTCTGAAATATTATTATTATTATTATAAATTATTCGTACATTTCATTATAGGCAAGTGTAAACTACAATGTTTTTCCTTATCATCCTATTTTATTTAAACTCTAAAATATTCTAGATTTAATAGTAAACTTCATTATTATATAACAAAATTAATTTCTATATGTAGCGAATAGCGTGTAAAAGAGAATTTAGAATTAAAATAGTTGGAAAGATTCTAAGAATTCGAACGCTTATCGTAAAGCAACTGATTTTCTCTCTGTCTCTTTCTTGCCTTTGTAAAGCCACTGACTTTCTCTATCTCTTTCTCGCCTTCACAAACAAGTAACTTTCTTTCTATCCCCTTATCATCTTTAGGCTCTTATAGAAGAAACATATGTATATATATATAAAATATATATATATATATATATATATATATATATATATATATATATATATATATATATATAATGCATGACCTACGTTATAGTTTTTTCTATCCTTCTTTTACTCGTTTAAAATGAGTTTATACCCAATAATATAAAATAAGACTCTCTTCAATAATCATGTTAAATTTTTTTAAAGATTTAACATTTACTCTCATCAGCGGTGGCGGGCGGGCGGGCGGGCGCGGGCCGCGAGGGAAATTCGCTTATCAACGCGGATCGTGGGAACTCGCTTATCCACGCGGGCGGTGATTCGCCTATCTACGCGGCGCGGGTCGCGGTGATTCGCTTATCGACGCGGCGCGGATCGCGGTGATTCGCTTATCGACGCTGCGCCGGAGCTCGCGCGCCAATGATCGCTAACATGGCGCGCAGGCGCGGAGTGAATTTCTTATATCGCGCGACTGGTCATTATTTTTTGCACCTGCACAGGTGAGCTGATGGCGGAGGAGTGGGGGTAGCCAGAACTCTCTTTGCTTATCTACTTAAATAAAAACTTTTTACTCTGCGGAAAATGAAAAAACTTGTTTTTATTATGATTATAATATACTCTAAGATTTAAAACCAGCATCATTCGTTTGCAATTAAACTGTGGATTAAGAAAATAATTTACTTTGTTTGAAATTCTTTATAATTAGTTGATACTAAATTATTTATTTTTTTTTATTATTAATTGTATCGGAAATACTTAGACGATCCACATTTCGGATTCCACTGTTCTCTTGCAAACTTCTACAGCTGATGCGCGTAGCAACCACGCCGAATCTAACCTTAAATATAGCTTTAGAAAAATTGGCGGTTCATTTAAATACGATTAAAAAGTAAATAATATAAAATTATGTTCCTTTGATTCTGCCAGGTAAAAAATATATTCATGTAAATATTATTTGATGTTAGATTTTTTTAAAGATTTATCAAATATTGTAGATATAGTGTTTATGAGAAAATATAATTTATTTTTATGTATTTTATTTTGCTAGAAAATTCATTTGAAGAATTAATACTTTTTAAAAAATCATTAAAGCGATTTGTATTAAAATAAATATACACTCAATAACTGGTGGACATGAAATTAATTCAAGAACAGCCATTAATTACATAGAAAAATGTTTTAATAAGGTAATTAATATAATATTATAATAAACTACTAAGAATTTACCTTTCAAAATAAAAAAAATGATAAAGTAATTTTATGATATTTTAAAAATGTATGTAATTTTATTAGACTATTGATTTATATCTATAGACGAGTTGGTGTTTTATAAAAAATCTAACATCAAATAATATTTACATGAATTTTTTTTTACCTGGCAGAATCAGAGGAATATAATTTTATATTATTTACTTTCAAATCGTATTTAAATGAACCGCCAATTTTTCTAAAGCTATATTTAATGTTAGATTCAGCGTGGTTGCTACGCGCATCAGCTGTAGAAGTTATCGAGAGAACAGTGGAATGCGGAATGTGGATCGTCTAAGTATTTCCGATACAATTAATAATAAAAAAAACAGGAGTGGCAGTCGTGGGGACTGGCCGACAGAAGCTATGCTTCCAGTATATATACATAGAAATTAGGAAGTGTGACATTTGCAAAATTATAATTAATTTTTTAGTGAAAACGTTATTTTTCATTCGATGTATTATGTATTTGAAAATATATTAATAATGTAGTTTTCTATTAATATCAATTATTAAAAAAACATATATTTAGGTAAACGTAATTTTCGTCATGTGCATTGTAAACAGAAAAATACAAAAATTTTATTAAATTTTATTAAATTTTCATTTTTTGTTATTAATGTAGTAATTAATAACAACTATATAAATATACACATATTAATAAACGGAGGAAGATAATGAGAGAAAATAAAAAATTTCTTGCCAAAAAAATATATTAAGATTATAATATTATAAATACAAACGCATATTTTCATACGTATACTAATTTTAAAATTTAAATTAAATAAATATTATTTACATAATTTATTTATTTAATCATCGTATTCTACGTCTATCCTTCTCTGTCCGCCGGCTTTAAGAATTGACTCTCTCCCTCTCTCTTTCTTTCTCTTATATGTACAATAAAGGTAGCCGCGAATGGAGGGGGCTATGTCTAGCCTTCTTTGCCGGTTACAACAAGCAGTCTCTTTTTCTTTATCTTTCTTATACACATCCACTTGTGTATATACATGCATATTCTTAAGCGGAATGGGAGAGAGGGAAAGAAAGAAAGAGAAAAAAGAATGTTTGTATGTTGATAGCAATAATGGCATCCTGTGCCGTATTCGTTCATTCACGCTGGGTGACATTTGGGACTGTCGATTTTTATACATTTAGTGCCCCTGCCGTAACGTCGCGTAAGAAGCATAGCTTCAAAAATAAATAATTTAGTATCAACTAATTATAAAGAATTTCAAAAAAAGTAAATTATTTTCGTAATCCGCAGTTTAATTGCAAGTGAATGATGCTGGTTTTAAATCTTAGAGAGTATATTATAATCGTAATAAAAACAAGTTTTTTCATTTTCCGCAGAATAAAAAGTTTTTATTTAATTATAAAAAAACTAAAACATCCGCAGTTTTTCTTTTTGCATTAGCAAATATTTGCAAAAGTTATTCGCCCAATTCACGGAGCTGGCGTACTCGATGTATTTTAGGCTGACAAGGAGAGTGTTTCACTTTCGGGTCATCGATTTTGGTTAAATTTTGGAAGGATTTTAACTCAGCTTTCATTTCCAAAAAAGGTATAAGCTGCTAGCTAACATACTGAGAAACTATGAGCGTTTGAAAATCTAGTAACTTTTTTAGTAATTTTCTTTAATGGCCTGTAATTAGGGAAAAATTGAGCGTTGGCCTCTAAAATTTTGGCTTTCTTCATGTTTCTGCATCCAAAAAACATTCTCAAAATAGGAGGAAAATCGGTGTCCCGAAGTTCAAACGCTCTCCTTGTGAGTTTAGAGGGAGTACACTACACTGTAAAAAAAACTAGCGGGAAATCACGTCGTTGTTCGACGATTTCAATGCAACCATGCACCGTCGATGTTATTTAGCATTGTTGAAGCGCGACATCTACCTGATTTAACGAAAAAATCTTGTGTTCAGTTTACGTGAAATTACGCAAAGCACGTTAAAATGTCGCCGTTGAACGAAGTTAAATAACTTCGACGGTGCATGGTCGCATTGAAATCGTCGACGAGCGACGTGATTTCCCGCTAGTTTTTTTTACAGTGAACGCACTTTACATGTGGTGTGATGAAAAATTTTTTTCTTTGCTGTTAACACATAAAAATAAAAGTATTTTATCCTTACAAATCTCGTTTGGTTTATTTGTCCACGATTTTTTATTAATTAGTTATTACCCAATTCGCAAAAAATAGATACACTCTTTAAATCTTGCATATCTCCGCCATTTTTCACTGTAGAAAAAAATGCGAATTATTTTAGTTTTGAATATGTATAATAAGTTTGAAAAACATATATAAAGAAAAAAAATTTTGTCCACTTCATATTTTTTACCAATTTGGCTGATAAAAAAGTTGAAAAAAATTTTTTTTTCATCCCAGTTTTTTAAACTTTGTATATATATAAGAAACTTAAAAATACGCTCTTTTATTCTTTATTATTTTTTTCTTAAGTAAAAAATTACATTATATTAAAAATTATATTAAGTGGAGATATGCCAGATTTAAAGAATGTATATATTTTTTACGAATTGGCAAATAACTAATTAATAAAAATTCGTAGACAGATAAACCGAACGAGATTTCAAAGAAGAATAAAATACCTTAATTTTTGTGTTAATATCAGATGAAATTTTTTTTTTAATACCAAAATATTCGAAATAGGTCCAAATTTTTAAAAAATTTTCAGTTTTTAAATCTTATAAAGAACTTAAAAGAATATATTTTAAAATAAAAACGATGCCATTTTGAAGTGCTCTTCCAGACCTTTCTAAATCCATGCTGGCGATTTCTGTACGTTGATTTTTCGCAGATATATGAGATTTTGAAATTCATATAAATTTTATCCGAAAAGGTCGAAAACATATGGACGGGGGTGTACTGCATATCAAACACACACACACACTCACATATAATTACATGTACACAGTCACGAATACGCGTGCACGCACTCACATTCAGGAACATGTAAGTACTAGTCTTGCATGTACATTCTTACATCTCAAAAACACTGACATTTTACATATACACATGTTCATAGACACAAATACATTTTCAATCATGCTTACATAGCTGAAGAGGTATAAACACTTTTAGTGCAAATACACGCAGTTATCTAGCTAATGATATCTTATGAAATAACCAATACATTCCAACTATAATTGCATCTATTTAGAATATTAAAATTTTTTAAAGGGATTCATATAGACTTTCGATATACATATCAATAACTACCCAATTCAGTTTTTATTTGATTCAACCGAGACTGATTGTTTATTTATTTGCCACGAGGTCTTTATTAATAAATTTATAAAAAAATCAATTCGTTTTAACTTATTCTACCTGCAAAATAATTCAAATACTTAAATTTCCATTTTTGCATTTTAACACTTTATTAACTTAAAAGTGTAAGATCTTATGGTAAAGAAAGTCATTATAGAAAAATCCATGTATAATTGGCAATTCCCTCATCTTTATTGTACAATATATGACGTTGCCATTTCATGTGTATGTTCAAAAAAATATCCTTAATGATGAGTGTACAGCAACTACCACATATAACACTAAGCGCAATCAATTCAAGATCATTTTGAACTCATTCAATCTTTAGTTTTGAGAACAATAATGCTTTTTTTAAAACAAAGTTTATGCAACGAAAGTTATAGAACAATTCCACACCTTGATCAATATGAATTAATTAAAAAAAAACGTAATAAATAATGATCTAGTTTCAAAAGTATCTGATTTAAATTCATATTTAGATTAACATGAAACAACACACTTCAAATAAAAAAGTTTGATATTTTAGCAAAAAATTTACAACAAATTCAAAGTAGATTGATGAATTACATTTATTCAACAAGAATAGACTTAAAAAAATAGTGAAAGGTTATTGATTATATAAATCATTTCGAAAAGATTGCCTTAGTTCAAATGATTCATTTGCTGTCACATTCAAAGGCATGTATATATGATCCATGAATTTAATTATTGATCCAAAGAATAAGAAAAAATAGTTTATGTTCAATATTTCTGATATAGAAAAAAACCACATTCCAATTAAATTAATTATTAATACATGCAATACATTTTACACAAATGCATACACGATACTTTGACAGAACATGCATATTTGCAAATTTTAACCATATATATATATATATAAATAAAATAACAATTTTCCCGAACAACTTTTCAATGTTGCAGAAAGTGGTTCAAATAAGAGTTGCAGGCTGCCCATTCGATTAGTGACTTTCACTTTGACTTAAAGTTCATTTTTGTTGATTTTTTTTTATGGAAAATTTTTTTAACAGAAACCTCTATTTTCAAATACAAATAAAAGTTTTATTTAAAAAAAAGACGCTAACCACGATATAACCTTTGCAAATAACCACATTATCAAATATGGATTCTCACTTAGAAAATAATGCGCCGACTAAAAAATAATCTTCAAGAATGACCTCAAGATTCAAGCAAGGGTCAGTCATCGCATCTTTTAACCAAATCAGAAATATTTGATAAGAAACGCTTATTCGGAGGTTGCGACTCTGAAAAGTTGTTTAGAGATATTGATACTTTATTGACATCCAGTATATATGCATTTTAAAATTCTCTTTAATAATGATGTAAGTTTGGTACACTGCAAATGTACATAATATGATCGAAATTTACAAAAACGCATACTCTATCAATAGCTTCGGTTTCTATCGGTGTAAGTATATTTGATATATTAGTAATTGTTTTTAATGGACTATCATTATCTTCTATGTCAATAATATTACAAATTATATACTCTTTCGCTAACTGTGTATCAACTATGAAATTCATTAAACGAATATAGATACCTTCACGTGTTACAGCAAAGCAATTAGCTGAGCGCAGACATTCTTTTCTGCATGATGTATAAAGACAACCGTCTTTTACCATCTTTTTATAAGTCATACAATTATTTGACAATTGCAATTCTTCTGTTAAACGTGGTTTGCCAAAATATCTGGCCTTATTTGTTTTTAAAGTTTTTTTGCTCTCTTTATTATTTAAATAGGAATAGAAATCTAATACAGGTGAATCTGGAATCTTGTACATGTCTCCTTAAAATTAACTCACATTGATCCATTGATATAGCTCTACATATTTGATGCACTACACCTTTTGCCGCGTGAACTTTATTTTGTAAAATGCCATTACCGTTTTCAAAGCAATAACCAGAATGGGCCCACAATGGTCCAAAATTAACAGCAGATTGTGTTAAATGAAGCAGTTAATGGATGTTGTAAGTCATTGCTTCATGCGTATATAGCACTTCCGTCAAAACAACAAATTTCTTTAATAATTCATGTGATTTCTCTAATTCTGCAGAACTTATATTAGACCGTAACAAAATATGATAAGCATTTACAAGAAGTTCCCAGTGATTAGCATACTCTTCTAGGCGAGGAAATAACTTTAAAATTGGCAAACTATAATATAGAACCCAATTCTCTAACTCTTGAGCATTCCACCACTTGCGATCTTTTAAATTCCGACATAATCGAGTTACTTGAGTTGGCACTTTAATTTTTTGCAAATACCTTTCAATAATGATGATCTCATCTTTCATCAATGAGTATGACAAACCTTTCGTATCTACCCAATAACCCAGAAATTGTTTCGCTATACCTAAATTAACGCAGTGCATATTATCGGGTACAAATCCAGATATTACGTTAAATTTATCGGAAAGCAATAGCACTGTCAGATGTTTTACACCGTAAATGTGAGAATTTGATGTCAAAGTTTGTGTCATGTGTAATAACGTATCTGTTTCAGTTCGAGGAGATACGTCATCGTCAAGCAATATATATTTCATATTTCCACCCTTTTCATACTTTACGTATGAACCAGGGTGTAAACACCAACTGCATCCATAATGTCCATTGAACTGGTGAATTCCTTGCATAGGAGCTCAAGCAACGGAATCAACGCAACAACATAATGTGAACACTTTTATGATACGCTCTTCATTGTTAATCATACATTTTACTCCATCATTTGATAATTCATTCATGTATGCAACAAATGGAGCTAAAAATATATTCATATTTGGTTTATCCTTTCCAAACCAAATGCCGCAAACAATAGTTTTCCCAGTTCGCTTATTATATGGCATTTCATTAACAATAAACTGAATCGGCCAAACAGAAAAATTCGAGCTTTTGAACAGAGGTGAACCATCACTGTTAAAAGTTGTTGTAATACAGTTTAATTTATCATCATCGGATAAAGAATTCATAAACTGTTTATAAAGTGCTCCATCAATAAAATCTGTGACGTTTCCATCATTTTCTGCATTTTGCATTCTTTTGTTGCTTATCGATTGAAAACAATCACTGTTTTTTTCAATTAAATTAGATATCTGATTATTTACGTTAATAACTGCAAAAAAGTCTGTGTAAATAGGAGATTTTAATGAAATGGTTGTTTCACAAACATTGCATTTCACTTCTCTCTCTTCTTCGCTAAACTTTTTTATGTATCGCTTACAATTTGAACAAACAGAATGATATTCCACGGTATTTTTACAATTAAACATTTTATCAATTTTATACCGTGTATCAGGAAGAATAGAAGACGCAAAAAATGAGTTTAGCAGTTTAAATAAATCTGCAACAGCAGTTGAAGGTAAGTTGTAGACCATACAAAATTTTATAACTGCTAAAAAAATTTCTGCTATAGTGACAACTAAGGGATTATTTATAATTTCATTATTTTCATCCTTTGCTAAGGTTTCTTTTAAATGATTAAATAAATTCTCATTATAAGATAAGTTTAAAATATCTTCCCGAGTATTATTTCCTTCGATATTATGATCATTAGGAATAATATCTTCATCGCTACTTGATTCTCCAATAGCATCGTGCTATTCATCCTATAAAATATTGAATATTTTTATGATTATCGAAATACGAGATTTAATTTAATTTTTAATTTTATCAATATGTTATATATTTTGACGATGTCAATAACACTTAATGTATATACTGCATTAAGAGGAGGTCACGTATCTCTGTCCTTTTCTAATCAAAGAAATGATTTTTTTACAAAAACTAATAAATTTATCAAAAAATGAAGAGAAAGCCGCACCGTGTATCAAAAAAAGCAATATTTCCTTTGATAACAAAAAATTAATTTTATTGCTTCGTTCTCAAGAAAACCTTGAAAAACCAAATTGTCCACCCTAACCTCTATGATTTAAGTTTTTCCAGGTTTTCTTGAAAACGAAGCAATAAAATTAATTCTTTCTTATCAAAGAAAATATTGCTTTTTTATTATGAGATGAGGCTTTCTCTTCATTTTTTGCTAAAGTTATTAGTTTCTGTAAAAAACTCAATTCTTTGATTAGAAAAGGACAGAGATACGTGACCTCCTCTTAATATTTTCCCAAACATTTATTTTTCATTGCAAGGACAAATATATTTTAAAGCAGTTAGAATATAATGTTTAGATCTCAATTTTCGAAGTTGTATTCAAATATAAATATCCTATCAATATAAAAAAACCTAATTTAATACAAAATAATCATGAAACAAAAATCGAACATGATTTGCAATTTAAATTGGATTTTACACTGTTACAAATTTGCAAAATTAATTTAATGCAACTGTAAAAGAAGTTCGTTACAAGCACGTACATTAAATATTATTCATATACAAAATTACAAATAATTACATGAAGAGTAAGAGCCCTCGGGGATTTGAAATTCTGATCCAAAAAATGTGGTTTTCCATAAATTTTTTTTTGACACCTTAATCACTATTAAGCAGTCCGGACAGATTCTAACATATTTTTTGCATCACATAAAACAAAATATTCCCCTTGGATTTTCGACTTAACGACATAACCTAAAAGAGCTTCTAAAATTTTTAAAATCGCTCTCAAAACTCGTCATTTAAAGGTGTCAAAAAGATATTTGGTAAAAACTTTAGAGAAAATGGTATTAAAAAGTTGTAATTTTTACAGATCGTTCTGAGTGGTGCGCTATATCTAAAAGTAGAAAAAACTACTTTTTTAACGGTTTTTCAGTGCTTTTTTGTTACTTACGCCTTACTTAAGCCAATTACAATAAATCTGATAGCATTTTTTAATTCTGCGGTAAAAAATACGTAAAAAATATACATTACACTTGTTGAAAATATTTTTATATTATCCACTAGAAATTGAAAACGAAAAAGTAGTCTACTTTAAGCATGTCAGAAGTACTATCTTTTCTCCTTATCATTATATTACATGTATTTTTCGTGTATTCTTTTCTGTAGAAAGTAGTGGTGCTATAAGTTTTCCTTCAACTACCCTATGGAAGGGTCCAAAGAGCAGAAGAAAGTATTCTGCTTTTTTTCATAAGTTTTCGCTGTATCTAATCTTAAAATTAACAGATTTTTTTCAATAACAAGTAAATTCTGTTTAGGCATTACCATTTAGAGGACGGAGGTGGTCCCTTTTAGGGCCATCCCAAGAACATACTATTTGATAAACATTAAAACATTAAAATAAACATTTAAACAATAAATACTTTGTGTTCTCAGGTTGGTCCCTAAAGGGACCACCCCCGTCCTCTAAAGGTTAACCTTCTACATGGCTCATAAACTAATTTTCTTTTCAAAAATTCAACGGTACTTGGCTGGAATTCAAACCTAAGACAACCAGATTGGAAAGCCAGAGCCTTATCCGTTGAGCCACTACACTCTCACAAAATGAATAGATAATAGATTCATTGTATTCAATAATTGATTAATTTTATATAAACAATTAATGAAAGTTTTATCAATGAAGAAAATTACATAAAATATGTAATACAGTGGCTTAACGGATAAGGCTTTGGCTTTCCAATCTAGATGTCTTGGGTTCCAATCCCGGCCAAGTACCGTTGAATTTTTGAAAAAAAAATTAATTCATGAGCCACGTAGAAGGTTAATACGTAGAGAGCATTAATCTGTTATTGAGAAAAAAATCTGTTCATTTTAAGATTAGATAGATCGGAAATTTAAAAAAAAAAAGAAGAAAAGACTTTCTTCTGCTCTTTGCACCCTTCCACTACATTCTACAGAAAAAAATACAAAAAATATCTATAATATAGTGATAATAAGATTACAAATGGTTATTCAAACACAATAGAAGAAAAGATAGTACTTCGGACATGCTTAACTCTTTACTTAAGCAAACGCCCAAACTCGCCCGAAGACGTCCGCGTGAGGAACCAACCAGTAGCGTGCCGAATTTAGGTAGTCAACAATTGTAGACTGCTATAAGCATTGTGTGTATCTCTAAGCAGGCCCGTATACTTGTACGTTTCTCTTGAGAACCGTGAGACTTATGTCAGAGCTTCATTGAAACTGTTACTAATATTTTATTATTAACTTTCAATTAGGATTAATGAATACGTCAGTAATTAAAACTATGCTAAATTTTATTGTATAATTTTAAATATGTTATTCAGTGTAGTATTTTATGACCAATATACAATATGAATCATTTTGAGGTTATAACCTCAAAATTAATCCAAGCACATTTTTTTTAATAGCACAAAATTTATGATTATTTTTATAGTACGTGGACATAATGCCGAATAAATTGTTAGATCAATATTCAGCTCTCAAAGACATTAGTAATATCACTAGTTTCAATAAAAGAAAGACAATAAATTATTGTGATTTAACATCTTTCTAATTGAATGATTTATTAAATATAAATATTGCAAGTGTAAGGAAGTAATAAAATAATAAATTATTGATTATACTTTTAATATTAACTTTATTCTATGAAAATACAGACATCGATCGATCAGGCATCATCAGAAATTAAACTCAATTTGAATAATTCATCCAAGGACAATGTTCAATCAGATCAAATATCGTCAAAAAAAGTAAGAAAAAGAAAATATTCTTCTTCTGACATAACAAGTTTAGAAGTAAAGAAAAACGTAATCATTTTTTTTATTTAAAAAATTATTAACGAAGAAAGTGCGTATTCATGAAACTAACCTAAAATTATTATTGATAAGAAGTTTTATTCAGTGTTAGTTTTCATTACATTATAAATAATTCAAGTCAATTTAAAAATTTATTTTTCTATAGAAGTCTTCAGCGAAAAATTAAACTAATACAGTCAATTCAAAAAAAGAAGTATATCCTATGTCAGCTGTGAGTCAATGAAAGAGAAAAGTTTCTACGTATGATACTATACAAGAATGTCAAGAGCAAAAAAACAAAGACGACGGTAATAATATTTTTAATTATGATAATTTTATTTTAAAATCTTGTTTTTTCATATAACTATTATTTGCTAATAACATTGAAAATTTTTATCTGATTTAAGCAAATAAAAACATGCAAGTATTAGAAATAAAAGTAAAATAATATTAAAATATTATAATACGAAGATTCTAGTATATGTATACTTATAAGATTGATTATTTCAGGAGGATTAAAAAAAAACCAGTGATACTTTAATCACAGAAGACAAACAATGTGATTTAAAGAACTCAAACAAAAAAGAAAATATTTCAAATGAGAAAAAGACTGTTGATAAGAAAGAAAAATCAAAAAAAGAATCTCCTTTTTAATTTACAAATTTATTAAAAGACATAAATGTCGAATCGTTTATTGGGGACGCAGGTCCAAAGCATAATTTGCCGGTTGGCAGTGACGAATTGTCAATTTTTTTATTATTTATTGATGAATCAATTAATGAACACCTAGCAAAAAAGACCAACGCTTATGCTGTGTATGAAATACAAAGATTAAAGAAAGAAAAAAGTAATAAATCTAATAAACATACTGTAGAAGAGACTGAATATGATTTACAGAAGAAGTGACAGCCTACAACAGCTTCAGAGATGCGGATCTATATAGGTATGCTTATTTACATGGGGATTGTTGAACTGTCAGAAACACACTACTATTATACTAATAATTTTATTATTTGCCTTCTCATTAAAAGAGTAATGACTTTGTCACGTTATTATGAACTTACAAGATTTTGTCACTTGAACGATTAGCGTACTATGCCTGCATTTGGTAGTACTGAATATGATCCACTATACAAAGTTTCACCAATTTTAAAAGTAATTGAGAAATTTTCTGAATGTTATTATCCTAAGCGTGATCTTTCGATTGATGAAGCTGTGATTGGATTTAAAAGTAGACTAGTGTTTAAACAATATATGACTCAAAAGCCTACCAAGTGGGGCATCAAAGTATGGGTAATAGCTGATAGTGAAACAGGATACGTATTACATTGTAATGTTCATTTTGGAAAAAAAATTGAAAATAATTCTGATGTATTATTAGGAGAACAAGTCGTACTTGAAATGTCTAAGAAATATTGTGGTGTTAATCATCATATATATTTTGATAATTTCTTTTCTTCTGTCAGATTGATGCAGATGTTATTAGATAAAAAAATTTATGCTTGTGATACAGCTCGAGCTGATCGAAAAGATTGGCCTTCTGAATTAAAAAACACAAAGTCATCACAATTGCAACGTGGACAATCTAAGAAAATGCAATCAGGAATGATAACTGCACTAGTATGTCATGATAAGCGGGATGTTCGTATCCCGGTTGAAAATAAACACATAGTTTTATTACATGATTTTATCATATGGTTTTATTATGTGGTTTTATCATATGGTTTTATTACATGTTTTTTGGTTTCAATTTATCATATGATGAAAGTATTCGCAACGAGAGTTTACATAGTGAGGGTATGTAAGTCGACTGTTCTTCTCATGGTGGCAACATGTCAACAAAAAAAATAGGACGTTTCGTATATTAGGTAAATGGAAAGATTTTTAAATAATGTCATATGATGGTTGTTACAGTATAATCAATTGTAAAAACACGTAGAGTAATAGTAAAGTAAAGTTTTTTTTATTTTCCATATTAAAAAGTAATAGGAATCAAATAATTCAATAGATTAATGTAATCAAAAGTATAAAGTCGGTTAACCTCACTTTTACTTATACGTAAGTGTATATGAATCTGATCATATGTTTCATGAAAACGTATTCACTCTGACCGACGAAGATAGACGCAAGCGTCTATCTTCGTTACTCTAACGATAACATAACCCCATTATCTTATGATTATTTCAATTCATATTGATTTAGGATTATTAATTGCAATTATTGCAAATAAAAATAAAAAAATATTCAAATACTTAATTATCTTCTTCACAATTTTACATTAATAATTTATTACTTTCAGCGAAATATTAAATTATAATACAGTCTGTATTCAACTCAATAGAAAACGTCCTAAAAAATTTTGGGGACATATCACGTGACTAATAACACAGGCCCACAAAATGAAAAAAAATGTCTGAACTTTTGACTAGACATACATATTCCCATGTATTTTTCGACGCTGAATCCGAATCTGTAATAAAAATATAGGGTTTTCCTACCTTTTCTCAGAGTTTTATTGAAAAAACCTCATTTTTTACGGTTTTTTTGCGGTTTTTCGAGTCTAGAAAAAACAAATCATGAGATACGGTTAATTGGACTTCAAAATCGAATTCTACGGGAAAAAATACACGGGAAACCATATCTTCAAATTTTTTTAACGCGATTCTAGTCCTCTGTATGGGGCTGAAAAGATGAGGAAATCGGTAAAAGTCGAAATTTTGCCTAAAATGGATTTAAACAATATTAAAATTTAATCATGCGTCTTTTGAAGAGTCGATACACATTGGAAATACTATCCTGGGGGTTTTTCAGATTGCTGATCATGAATTTGAAGTCAGATTGTGTAAAAACTACTTCTAGAGGGCGGTGACAAGAACTGTATATGGTAAATTTATCGATTTTTTAAAAATTTTACGTCTAAAATACTAATTTTAGAGTCTTTCACAGCATTGACTGTAAATTCAAGATATTAACTTAGCCTATTGTGTACGTTAAACTTAACATTGTGTCTATGTTTGTCTCTCTCTCTCTCTCTCTCTCTCGTTTATTCTGATGCCTCGTTTATTCTGATTTGTCGGCTGAACTTGACTTGAGGCTTCAGAGAGTCATCAACTCTGGTATTCGCTATGTTTATGGTGTTGGCAGACGTGAGCATATTTCTGCTTATCGTACAAAATTGGGCTGGTTATCTACCTCCAGTAGAAGAAAATATTTTGCATCCTCCTTTCTTTATAAGATGTTCTCTACTAAAGTTCCTTCTTATCTTTATTCTAGATTTATTTGGAATCAATCTGTTAGAACATTGAGGGGTGCTGTGAGGCCATTGACTGTACCACCTGCAACTACTGAATTTTACAATGGATCGTTCTTGGTCACTTCATCCTTCCTATGGAATGAGCTCCCTGAGTCAATTCGAAATTCACCATCACTTCATTCATTTAAATCTTCAGCATTTACTCATTACCTCTCCTTAGAAAATGGACCTATGCCATCACAATAAAAATAAAAATAAACTGTAACTTAATTATAATCTTTAATTCAAATTATTAAGTTTTTATTATTTTCTTCTGTTTCTGTTTTAAATACTGCTTTTACTCAATATTATATTTTATTATTACTTGTATATAACTGTATAAAAATTGTACAATATAATGTACATACAATAAACATATATCTATCTATCTATCTATCTCTCTCTCTCTCTTCCGATGTTTTTTTTAAATTGGCTTACGCTTACGTACACGTTTCTCTTCGAATGACCGATGTAGTGGATTTCTGACACGTTTTTGTCCTTTTTTCGCAGCTGTTTCTCTTTTTATCATCCAGCAGTAATCTGCTAACATGTTGATACCCCAGTTTCCTTGAAATCTACGTTCAAACTCCTTTAAATCTTGGTGAAATCGTTCACCATGCTCTTCACTAAAGTCTCCATTATTTTCAGGAAACTGATCAACGTGTGAATCAAGAAAATGAAGTTTTAAGTTCATTAGACAACCCAATTTTTCAAAATTACGTACCATTCTTTTCACAATAGCTTTATAATTCGTGTCTTTGGCATTACCCAAAAATTTCGTCGATACCTCTTTAAAACTTAACCATGCTGCCTTTTCAACATCAGTCATGCTTTGTTCAAAGTTTTCGTCTCTGAATAAAGTTCGGATTTCAGGACCATCAAAAATACCTTCATTTAATTTAGCATCAGATTTATGGGGAAATACTTTGCTTATATATTGGAAGCATTGACCGTCCTTGTCCAAAGCTTTAACTAATTGCTTTATCAATCCAAGCTTTATATGCAGAGGCGGTATCAAAATTTTCGAAGGATTAACGAGTGGATCTTTTATAACATTCTGTTTTCCAGGTTCAAACGATTTTCTTGATGGCCAAATTTTCTTTTTATAGTGTTTTTCTCTATCTCTGCTATCAAACATGCATAAATAACATGGGTACTTCGTAAATCCAGATTGTTGTCCAAGTATCATAGATAAAATCTTTAAATCGCCACATATTTGCCATTTATGTTCTCTATATTTTATTTTCGTTAAAAGTAGTTCAAGATTGGAATACTCTTCTTTAAGTACTGTTGAATGTGCTAATGGTATAGGAGCATATTTATTTGTGATATTGAGGAGTACTGCTTTAAGTATGCGCTTTGATGAATCAATGAATAGTCGCCAATTTTCAGGTTTGTATATGTTGGGTTTCAATTCATCAATAAGACCTTTCACGTCCGTGCAATAAACCATATTAGAATCATTCTTGAAATAATTTCTAAAGCGCTCTTCTCGATTACGATATGCACATACTTTAGTACCCTTTGTCAACATATTTCGTCTCTTAAACTCTGAAGCCATAAACTCTGATTGTTCCTTAGATAAACCACTCTTTCTAAATAAATCGTTCAGACTTTTTTGATCAAACTTTTCAACAGTTCGTTCTTCACCCTTAGGAATATACTCTTCATCACTATCCAGAGAATGTTCTTCAGGTGAAATTAGATCTTCTTCATTTGATGAGCTTCCGTCTGCGGCAATCACATTTTCAGTTGTTTCATCTGTCGAGTTTTCATCTACATTTAGATTCCCTAAGCCTGTTGTAAAACTATCTCTCGAATCTTTATTTTCAAAAATATCTATAAAATTCTTGGATGGAAATTCTATACAAGAAGTATTAGGATATACTATTCTTTTTTTCTGTATCTTGTCTAAACCTTGTATCTTTGTTAAACAAAAATAGCAATCATTTTCATCTTTTGGTTCCTTCCACTTTGTAGGTATAGTAAATTTTAATTTGGACCTAGCCTGACTGGTGTTGTATCGATTCATCATGGCATAACATGAAGCACATATATAATGAGGAACCCAAATTTTATCCTGTTGAGAAATCTCAATATCAAAACATTTTTGATAGATAAAAGTAATATTATCTGTGATTTTTCTTTTGTTTCGTTGTCCAATATATTCTGAACATACATAACAGAAATTATCTTGAGATCCATTACACGTATGGTTAAAACTGTTATTGGATGTACCAGCGCAGTTTAAAAAAGGTTGAAAATTTGAATTAGCCATATTGTTGAATTAAACCCCACACACTAGGAATCCTGTTCCGATCGCAGGTGAGTCCGCCGTCCTAGGGGTGATAACTCTCATACCTCCCCAGGCCTAAGTATGAGAGCTTTCCGACTTTGACGAGGACAATGTCAACTCGTCGTCGGACACACTACGGCATCATTCTCACATCCTAGTGCTCCCCTGCAGGACAGCGCGCCTTCGCTGGGTTCGTTACTGCAAAGTATTGAGTACACCGAATCATTCTACACATCCCATTTTCAGGGCAGTTGTCATCGTGACCAATACTTCGCAGCAGCATTTTTTTTTAGGTACCCTTATAGATTTCTGATATATATATATATATATATATATATATATATATATATATATATATATAGCTTTGGAAAAAGATCATAAGTCCCATTCGTTTATAAACAATGCTTCAAGATCAATGACAGTGTACAACAGTGATTAACTCAACGGAGCTTTAAAATGAAACCGAATTCATTTCTAAACAACAGTACCCAGTTTTACAACAGAATAAGTATAAATAAAAATTGACAGATCAAATTGTCTCTGACACAAACACACCAAATGAAGAAGATCTAAGTTCACCTGAAGAACATTCTCTGGATAGTGATGAAGAGTATATTCCTAAGGGTGAAGAACGAACTGTTGAAAAGTTTGATCAAAAAAGTCTGAACGATTTATTTAGAAAGAGTGGTTTATCTAAGGAACAATCAGAGTTTATGGCTTCAGAGTTTAAGAGACGAAATATGTTGACAAAGGGTACTAAAGTATGTGCATATCGTAATCGAGAAGAGCGCTTTAGAAATTATTTCAAGAATGATTCTAATATGGTTTATTGCACGGACGTGAAAGGTCTTATTGATGAATTGAAACCCAACATATACAAACCTGAAAATTGGCGACTATTCATTGATTCATCAAAGCGCAGCCTTAAAGCAGTACTCCTCAATATCACAAATAAATATGCTCCTATACCATTAGCACATTCAACAGTACTTAAAGAAGAGTATTCCAATCTTGAACTACTTTTAACGAAAATAAAATATAGAGAACATAAATGGCAAATATGTGGCCATTTAAAGATTTTATCTATGATACTTGGACAACAATCTGGATTTACGAAGTACCCATGTTATTTATGCATGTTTGATAGCAGAGATAGAGAAAAACACTATAAAAAAGAAAATTTGGCCATCAAGAGAATCGTTTGAACCTGGAAAACAGAATGTTATAAAAGATCCACTCGTTAATCCTTCGAAAATTTTGATACCGCCTCTGCATATAAAGCTTGGATTGATAAAGCAATTAGTTAAAGCTTTGGACAAGGACGGTCAATGCTTCCAATATATAAGCAAAGTATTTCCCCATAAATCTGATGCTAAATTAAATGAAGGTATTTTTGATGGTCCTGAAATCCGAACTTTATTCAGAGACGAAAACTTTGAACAAAGCATGACTGATGTTGAAAAGGCAGCATGGTTAAGTTTTAAAGAGGTATCGACGAAATTTTTGGGTAATGCCAAAGACACGAATTATAAAGCTATTGTGAAAAGAATGGTACGTAATTTTGAAAAATTGGGTTGTCTAATGAACTTAAAACTTCATTTTCTTGATTCACACGTTGATCAGTTTCCTGAAAATAATGGAGACTTTAGTGAAGAGCATGGTGAACGATTTCACCAAGATTTAAAGGAGTTTGAACGTAGATTTCAAGGAAACTGGGGTATCAACATGTTAGCAGATTACTGCTGGATGATAAAAAGAGAAACAGCTGCGAAAAAAGGACAAAAACGTGTCAGAAATCCACTACATCGGTCATTCGAAGAGAAACGTGTACGTAAGCGTAAGCCAATTTAAAAAAACATCGAAGAGAGAGAGAGAGAGAGAGAGAGATAGACAAACATAGACAAAATGTTAAGTTTAACGTACACAATAGGCTAAGTTAATATCTTGAATTTACAGTCAATGCTGTGAAAGACTCTAAAATTAGTATTTTAGACGTAAAATTTTTAAAAAATCGATAAATTTACCATATACAGTTCTTGTCACCGCCCTCTAGAAGTAGTTTTTACACAATCTGACTTCAAATTCATGATCAGCAATCTGAAATACCCCCAGGATAGTATGTCCAATGTTTATCGACTCTTCAAAAGACGCATGATTAAATTTTAATATTGTTTAAATCCATTTTAGGCAAAATTTCGACTTTTACCGATTTCCTCACCTTTTCAGCCCCATACAGAGGACTAGAATCGCGTTAAAAAAATTTGAAGGTATGGTTTCCCGTGTATTTTTTCCCGTAGAATTCGATTTTGAAGTCCAATTAACCGTATCTCATGATTTGTTTTTTTTAGACTCGAAAAACCGCAAAAAAACCGTAAAAAATGAGGTTTTTTCAATAAAACTCTGAGAAAAGGTAGGAAAACCCTATATTTTTATTACAGATTCGGATTCAGCGTCGAAAAATACATGGGAATATGTATGTCCGGTCAAAAGTTCAGACATTTTTTTTCATTTTGTGGGCCTGTGTAATAATCATAAACGCTCCCAGCGAATATGATAAAATCATATAATATAACCCTATGATGAAATCGTATAGTGAAACTATATGGTGAAGACAAAATAAAACTATATTCACGGAGAGAAGAAACAGTTAACAGCTACTCAAAAAATTTGGAATCATTACTAACTTTGTTTGGCAATAATTAAAGGTAAAGGAATAAATACAAATCTATAATTTAGCGCCACGCGATAAAAGTAAGGTTATGATTTTACAAATGATCTGAGAAAACTAAGGACTGATTACTAAAGAGTTAGATAGCTAGTCATAAAAAGTTAAATGAAGAGTCAAACTGAGAATTATTGTCTGTAGTTTCATTTAACTTTTTATGACTAGCTACCTAACTCTTTAGTAATCAGAGGGGCTATTCAAGTAGTGATACACATCTATGTATTACGCGAATTCTATGCGCGCGCAGACTTTTTATTCTCTTGCCGACAACTATCGTCGCGATACATACATACATATCGTTACTTGAATATCCCCTCAGTCCTTAGTTTTCTCAGATCATTTGTAAAATCGTAACCTTACTTTTGTTGTGTGGCGCAAAAATATAGATTAGTATTTATTCCCATTCCTTTAATTATTATCGAACAAAGTTAGTAATGATTCCAAATTTTTTGAGTAGCTATTAACTGCTTTTTCTCTCCGTGTGTATGGTTTTATTTTGTCTTTACCATATAGTTTCACTGTACGATTTCATCATAGGGTTATATTATATGATTTTATCATATACTTTCATCATATGATAAATTGAAACAAAAAAACATGTAATGAAACCATATGATAAAACCACATAATAAAACCATATGATAAAATCATGTAATAAAACTATGTGTTTTTTTTTTCAACCGGGATGTTATCGACTAATTCTAGTCCTTTAGTGGATATTAAAATTGAGCGAAAAACTGGAAATAAAAATGAACGTATAACAATTTAATTTTCCTCAGCAATTCATAATTATAATAAGTACATGGGAGGCCTTGATTTAGCAGATCAATTGCGCAGTTACTACTCTGTTGGAAGAAAAAGCAAGAAATGGTGGAAATATGTATTTCATTTTGTTATAAATACATGTATTGTTAACAGTTATATTCTTTATAATTTGCGAATATGTCTAATTGTTTTAAAAAGATTAAAAGTCAGTTAGAATTTCGCTGAAATCTTGTAAAACGATTGTTAAGTCAAGCAACTCGTAAACGTAAAAATATAACGGCTAATTTAATCAATAAAGAAAATAAGTACACTCAAAAAGAAAAAGCAAAAGAGCACGTTTTGGTAAAAGTGCAAAGTCAGGGTGTATGTAAATTATGTAGCTTTACTAAAAAAACAACCTCTTCTGGTTTGATTCCAAGATCGAGGTACAAATGTAAATCTTGTAATATTTTTTTATGTCACTTTGCATGTTTTTGCATCTATCACGAGGCAATAATGACCGGAATCGACATTCAAAATTAATATAATATTTATTAGTAATATTAATTATAAAATTAATATAATATTCATTAGTAATATCAATTATAAAATTAATATAATATTTATTATTAATATTTATTATAAAATTAAAATAATTTCAAATTTTATTTCAAAATGTGATAAAAAATCTTTCAAAATGTTATAAAAAAGAAAGTATTTCAATTAACATAGTCATATGTAATTTATTAAAAATTTTATTCATAGTGAACAATAAAAAATGTATTATTTTAATAAATGAAGAATACAAAAATTTTTCAAAAATTTTGTACATTATTTAAATTATCGTGCAGGGCCCTTTACTGTAGCGCCACAGCTCTGAATTAAAGAGAGAAGACGATCTTCATATAGTGGTGGACATTTCATAGCTTAAGTAAAGGGTTAAACTAGACTACTTTTTTGTTTTAAATTTCTAGTGAATAATATAAAAATATTTTTAACAAGTATAGTACATATTTTTGACGTATTTTTTACCGTTACATTAAAAAATGCTATCAAATTTATTGTAACTGGCTCAAGTAAGGCGTAAGTAACAAAAAAGCACTAAAAACCCGCTAAAAAAGTGGTTTTTTCGTCTTTTAGATATAGCGCATTACTCAGAACGATTAATTAGATCTTTTTTTATCCATTAATCAGAGCTTTTTTTGGTTATGTCGTTACCCACACGGCATGAAAGAATTTTGAAATAATTTCATGAAATATTACAAGTAATAATACGTTTAGAGCATTTAAAAAGAACTTAAAAAGATAACTATATTCTTTTGAAAAGAATTCATGAAATAATACACAGGAAGATTATAAAGTCTTTACAAAAATAATACCAAAAAGGAAACGAAAGTTAAGACATGAAATATTACACGATACCTTACTGAAAGGACTTTGAAAAGACTTTTTGAAAGGAAACAATAAAAAACTCAGAAATCTTCCAACGATTAAAATCAGAAAATAATTTAGAAAGATTTTCGGAATGATCTAAGGTATTCTTTCACCGAATCATTTCAAGATTCATTCAAAAAGCTTTCATGAAATAATTCATGCAATATTTTAGTAAAGTCTCAAGAAATCTTACATGAAATAATTTTGAAATCTTTTTGAAATATTTCATGAAATAACTTATGATGAGAATAAAAGTTATGACATAAATCCTTACTGAAAGGACTTTGAAAAGACTTCTTGAAAGGAAACTAGAAAGAACTCAGAAATCTTCGAACGATTAAAATCAGAAAATAATTTAGAAAGATTATCGAAATGATCTAAGGTATTCTTTCACCGAATCATTTCAAGATTCATTCAAAAAGCTTTCGTGAAATAATTCATGTAATATTTTGGTAAAGTCTCAAGAAATCATACATGAAATAATTTTGAAATCTTTTTGAAATTATTCATGAAATAACTTATGATGAGAATAAAAGTTATAACATGAATCCTTACTGAAAGGACTTTAAAAAGACTTCTTGAAAGGAAACAAGAAATAACTCAGAAATCTTCCAACGATTGAAATCAGAAAATAATTTAGAAAGATTTTCGGAATGATCTAAGGTATTATTTCACCGAATCATTCGCAGATTCATTCAAAAAGCTTTCGTGAAATAATTCATGTAATATTTTGGTAAATTCTCAAGAAATCTTACATGAAATAATTTTGAAATCTTTTTGAAATATTTCATGAAATAACTTATGATGAGAATAAAAGTTATTACATAAATCCTTACTGAAAGGACTTTGAAAAGACTTTTTGAAAGGAAACAAGAGAAAACTGAAAAATCTTCCAACGATTAAAATCAGTAAATAATTTAGAAAGATGTTCGGAATGATCTGAGGTATTCTTTCACCGAATCATTTCAAGATTCATTCAAAAAGCTTTCATGAAATAATTCATGCAATATTTTGGTAAAGTCTCAAGAAATCTTACATGAAATAATTTTGAAATCTTTTTGAAATATTTCATGAAATAACTTATAATGAGAATAAAAGTTATGACATAAATCCTTACTGAAAGGACTTTGAAAAGACTTCTTGAAAGAAAACAAGAAAGAACTCAGAAATCTTCGAACGATTAAAATCAGAAAATAATTTAGAAAGATTTTCGGAATGATCTAAGGTATTCTTTCAGCGAATCATTTCAAGATTCATTCAAAAAGCTTTCGTGAAATAATTCATGTGATATTTTGGTAAAGTCTCAAGAAATCATACATGAAATAATTTTGAAATCTTTTTGAAATATTTCATGAAATAACTTATGATGGGAATAAAAGTTATAACATGAATCCTTACTGAAAGGACTTCAAAAAGACTTCTTGAAAGGAAACAAGAAAGAACTCAGAAATCTTCCAACGATTAAAATCAGAAAATATTTTAGAAAGATTTTCGGAATGATCTAAGGTATTATTTCACCGAATCATTCGAAGATTCATTCAAAAAGCTTTCGTGAAATAATTCATGTAATATTTTGGTAAATTCTCAAGAAATCTTACATGAAATAATTTTGAAATCTTTTTGAAATATTTCATGAAATAACTTATGATGAGAATAAAAGTTATTACATAAATCCTTACTGAAAGGACTTTGAAAAGACTTTTTGAAAGGAAACAAGAAAGAACTCAGAAATCTTCCAACGATTAAAATCAGTGAATAATTTAGAAAGATGTTCGGAATGATCTGAGGTATTCTTTCACCGAATCATTTCAAGATTCATTCAAAAAGCTTTCATGAAATAATTCATGCAATATTTTGGTAAAGTCTCAAGAAATCTTACATGAAATAATTTTGAAATCTTTTTGAAATATTTCATGAAATAACTTATAATGAGAATAAAAGTTATGACATAAATCCTTACTGAAAGGACTTTGAAAAGACTTCTTGAAAGGAAACAAGAAAGAACTCAGAAATCTTCGAATGATTAAAATCAGAAAATAATTTAGAAAGATTTTCGGAATGATCTAAGGTATTATTTCACCGAATCATTCGCAGATTCATTCAAAAAGCTTTCGTGAAATAATTCATGTAATATTTTGGTAAATTCTCAAGAAATCTTACATGAAATAATTTTGAAATCTTTTTGAAATATTTCATGAAATAACTTATGATGAGAATAAAAGTTATTACATAAATCCTTACTGAAAGGACTTTGAAAAGACTTTTTGAAAGGAAACAAGAGAAAACTGAAAAATCTTCCAACGATTAAAATCAGTAAATAATTTAGAAAGATGTTCGGAATGATCTGAGGTATTCTTTCACCGAATCATTTCAAGATTCATTCAAAAAGCTTTCATGAAATAATTCATGCAATATTTTGGTAAAGTCTCAAGAAATCTTACATGAAATAATTTTGAAATCTTTTTGAAATATTTCATGAAATAACTTATAATGAGAATAAAAGTTATGACATAAATCTTTACTGAAAGGACTTTGAAAAGACTTCTTGAAAGGAAACAAGAAAGAACTCAGAAATCTTCGAACGATTGAAATCAGAAAATAATTTAGAAAGATTTTCGGAATGATCTAAGGTATTCTTTCAGCGAATCATTCGAAGATTCATTCAAAAAGCTTTCGTGAAATAATTCATGTGATATTTTGGTAAAGTCTCAAGAAATCATACATGAAATAATTTTGAAATCTTTTTGAAATATTTCATGAAATAACTTATGATGGGAATAAAAGTTATAACATGAATCCTTACTGAAAGGACTTCAAAAAGACTTCTTGAAAGGAAACAAGAAAGAACTCAGAAATCTTCCAACGATTAAAATCAGAAAATATTTTAGAAAGATTTTCGGAATGATCTAAGGTATTATTTCACCGAATCATTCGAAGATTCATTCAAAAAGCTTTCGTGAAATAATTCATGTAATATTTTGGTAAATTCTCAAGAAATCTTACATGAAATAATTTTGAAATTTTTTTGAAATATTTCATGAAATAACTTATGATGGGAATAAAAGTTATAACATGAATCCTTACTGAAAGGACTTCAAAAAGACTTCTTGAAAGGAAACAAGAAAGAACTCAGAAATCTTCCAACGATTAAAATCAGAAAATATTTTAGAAAGATTTTCGGAATGATCTAAGGTATCATTTCACCGAATCATTCGAAGATTCATTCAAAAAGCTTTCGTGAAATAATTCATGTAATATTTTGGTAAAGTCTCAAGAAATCTTACATGAAATAATTTTGAAATCTTTTTGAAATATTTCATGAAATAACTTATGATGAGAATAAAAGTTATTACATAAATCCTTACTGAAAGGACTTTGAAAAGACTTTTTGAAAGGAAACAAGAGAAAACTCAAAAATCTTCCAACGATTAAAATCAGTAAATAATTTAGAAAGATGTTCGGAATGATCTGAGGTATTCTTTCACCGAATCATTTCAAGATTCATTCAAAAAGCTTTCATGAAATAATTCATGCAATATTTTGGTAAAGTCTCAAGAAATCTTACATGAAATAATTTTGAAATCTTTTTGAAATATTTCATGAAATAACTTATGATGGGAATAAAAGTTATAACATGAATCCTTACTGAAAGGACTTCAAAAAGACTTCTTGAAAGGAAACAAGAAAGAACTCAGAAATCTTCCAACGATTAAAATCAGAAAATAATTTAGAAAGATTTTCGGAATGATCTAAGGTATTATTTCACCGAATCATTCGAAGATTCATTCAAAAAGCTTTCATGAAATAATTCATGTAATATTTTGGTAAAGTCTCAAGAAATCTTACATGAAATAATTTTGAAATCTTTTTGAAATATTTCATGAAATAACTTATGATGAGAATAAAAGTTATTACATAAATCCTTACTGAAAGGACTTTGAAAAGACTTTTTGAAAGGAACCAAGAAAAAACTCAGAAATCTTCCAACGATTAAAATCAGAAAATAATTTAGAAAGATTTTCGGAATGATCTAAGGTATTCTTTCACCGAATCATTTCAAGATTCATTCAAAAAGCTTTTTATGAAATAATTCATGCAATATTTTGGTAAAGTCTCAAGAAATCTTACATGAAATAATTTTGAAATCTTTTTGAAATATTTCATGAAATAACTTATGATGGGAATAAAAGTTATAACATGAATCCTTACTGAAAGGACTTTGAAAAGACTTCTTGAAAGGAAACAAGAAAGAACTCAGAAATCTTCCAACGATTAAAATCAGAAAATAATTTAGAAAGATTTTTGGAATGATCTAAGGTATTCTTTCACCAAATCATTCGAAGATTTATTCAAAAAGCTTTCATGAAATAATTCATGCAATATTTTGGTAAAGTTTCAAGAAATCTTACATGAAATAATTTTGAAATCTTTTTGAAATATTTCATGAATTAACTTATGATAAGAATAAAAGTTATTACATGAATCCTTACTGAAAGGACTTTGAAAGGACTTTATGAAAGAAAACGTGAAAGATAAGAGAATTATTTAGAAATTTTTTCGGGATTAGTTTATAATTTATCCGCTTGATGGCGGTATCTCTTACTCTCGCAAGCGGTAAGAGTGCTTCCCGTTTCATATATAAGGAAAATAAGAATCTTAAATGGAAACTATAAATTGTTATGCGTGCGATGTCTGTGTTATGATAACTTCGATTTTAACCGCTGTAAAACTATTCGTAATCCTATGAATAATTATATCATCATGTATCCGTTATATATATATATATATATATATATATATATATATATATATATGTGTGTGTGTATTAATTCTAAATTTATTCTTAAATAATACAGGAAAGAATAAAATTTCTAGAACTTTACACGTCTCTCAACTAAAGATAGATAAAAAGATTAATGCATTATTACTAAAAGAATTCATGGATCCTTACAGAATTCTTTCATTAAAAGGATTCTGTAATAATTCTATGTCCGAGGTATATTTCTTTCAGAAATAATACAATGAAATATTTTTAAAATATTTTATATCATTCTTACAGAATACTTTCAATGAAAGATGTATGAAAAGATTTAAGAATTATTACCAACAGAATTCATGGATCCTTACAGAATTCTTTTATTGAAAGGATTCTGTAATAATTCTATGTCCGAGGTATATTCCTTTTAGAAATAATACAATGAAATATTTTAAAAATATTTCATATTATTCTTACAGAATCCTTTCAATGGAAGATGTATGAAAAGATTTACGAATTATTACCAAAAGAATTCATGGTTGCTTACAGAATTCTTCCATTGAAAGGATTTTGAAATGACTTGTGAATTCTTTATGAAATATTTTTATGTATTATTTTTAACCCGTTAAGTCCTGAATGGACACATTTTTCCGAGTTTTTTCAAGCGATGAGAAAGCTTGAAAATTGAACGCAGAAAAAATTCTAAACAATGAATTTCGATGTAAAAATCGACGAACTTTCCGAATCCACTATTAGTTTTTCGAAAAAATGGCTTTTTCTAGGTTATGTTCGCGTTTTTTGCCAAAAATCGTGTTTTTTTTTAAAATAAATTTTCAAAAAACCAAGATTTTAAGACCGAAAAACATAAGAAATAGGGTAAAATCGTGCATTTCTTGCGTCCATGGACCTTTTACTATAATGTTGACATAGTTTCCAAATAAAATTCAAGATGGCATGTTACAAAATGGCGTCTAAAAACGGAATTTTTTAGCTAAATTATATCTTTTCATATTTTTAAATAATAAAAATTACTTTGTCGTGAATAAATACGAAAACTCGTAAAAAAAGGTATTATTTGTTGTAAATTATGAATTTGAGGTTAAATGTCATATTTTCAAAATGGCGGATCCAAGATGGCGAATGAAATTTTTGAAAAATCAAGTATTTCTGGTCAAATTTTTTATGGGGGGGTTTTTTGGGTCACTGTTTACGAATCTGAAGTAATCTTTTGAAAATTTTGGAATTCAAAATGGCGGATACAAGATGGCGGACAAAAATTTTCAATATCAACTGATTTATACAAAGTTTTGTGCAAGGGTTTTTTTTTGGATCGCTGGTTATGATTCTGAAGTTATTTTTTTGGATATTCTTGAAATCAAAATGGAAAATCCAAGATGTCGGACGAAAATTTCGAATATCAATCGATTTATGTCAATTTTTGAAGAAGGAATATTTTGAAACGCTGGTTATAAATCTACAATTAGATGTTTAAAAATTTCATATTGAAGATGGCGGTCTTTACTTATAATGCTCATTTACTTTTCTAAATCTAAATGTTAGAATCTGAATGTTTTACAGTTAAAATTTTCTAAATTTTTTGTTCGTATTTTATTATGAAATTTTTTACTTTTTTAAAATTTTTAAAAACTTTTTTAAATATAATTACGAATTTTAAATTTTAAAAATCAATAAATTGATTTTTAAAAAAATATAAAAAAGGTTTGAATTTTGGTTTATTATAAATAAAATATTTTTTATAATTACTTCTCATATTCAAATTTTTCAGAGCATAAGTACATTCATTTATATATATTTTTTCCTGCCTTCGAGTTCATATTTTATATAACAATTGTTTTTTCTGCAGTTTCTCCGTTTTTTATTGGAATTTACTAATTATATTCTTTAGCAAAATTAGATTTTTCATTTCAAACAAGCTGCTTCTAAGAATCTGTGCATCGCAACTTTGCAATTTCTCATAACCTTCGCAATTTTGATCCATGCATGAGTAACACCATAATGCTTATATGGACAATGTCCGTCAATTGATTTTTGTTCTTTTGCCTTTTTCCGATTTTTGCCAAAGTATTTTCATCGATGTTCTGAACCTTCCCTAAGAGCTAAGATTATTTTATCACTTTGTGTAAAATTATTCAGGAGCAAATTTGGTATGTCGGTTTCGAAATCAAAACGTTTGTGTCGTAGAGATCAAATTTCAGATGAAGCTGTAGATGATGATAATATGTCCTCTGATGAAGAAAATTCAAATGGATCAGATTCTGATGATGGTTCAGAAAATGGTGATATTGAAGAAAACTCTGATTGGATCGTTCGAGTAACAGACATGATTCCGTCAAAATCTTATGAAAAGGTCCTTGATCAATACACAGAGGATCAAAAAAAACTCGAACCAAAACACTTGTACGAATGGCTAGAGGGTGAAAAGAAATTTGATGAGAGTCCCACAAACGAAATCATGTTATCTGAATCGACGATAACAAAAATTCGTAATGCATCTTTTACAGAAGTTTTTGAATATTTTTTTTCGAGAGATATGAAAAATTACATCATTGAAAGCACCATCATGAACGATTATGAACTTACTCTTCATGATTTGAATACTTTCATAGGAATTATTGTTATGTCGACTTTTAACAGTAGAAAGTCTCAAAAAGATTATTGGTCAAGAGACCCTTTTTTGGCCTGTCATCCAATAGCTGCAGCTATGAGTCGGGATAAATTCTTAAAAATAAAATCTAAAATAAAATTCTCTAAACCGTCTGACATTAGTCATACGGATAAAGCTTGGAGAGTACGCGCCATTTTTGAAAATTTTAGAAAAAATCTGAAACAATTTGGTTTCTTTTCCACTTCTTTATCTGTAGACGAAACAATGATCAAATTTTATGGGAGAACTGTTTTGAAACAGTATATAAAAGATAAGCCGGAACAATGGGGCATAAAGCAGTGGTCTCTATGTAATCCCGAAGGATATTTGTTTGATTGTGACATTTACTGTGGAAAAGGATCCAACCCTTTTTCAAAAGGGAACAGTGATATTCTTGACAAATGTGCTTTGGGAAGTAAAGCGGTCTTGCAGATGACTCAAGGGCTTCTTACTTCGGTTTCACCAAAAAAAATAATAAAGTATCATATCTATTTTGATAACTATTTTTCAAGTCCTGATTTATTGGTTCACCTGAGAAATATTGGAGTAAGGGCTACAGGTACTGTTCGATCAGATAGAATGAAAGGAGTTACAAACGATATTGATAAGAAATCCGATCAGGGCTCATACGGTGTAAAACATGACAAAAATAGTGGCATGAATTACATCACTATTATGGACTCGAAACCTGTATCAATTCTGTCAACAGCTGCAGGTGTTACACCCTTATCATCAATGGAAAGATACTCTAAAGAACATCGTAGTAAAATAGAATTACCATTTCCGAATGCGTTTTCAATTCATAATAAAAATATGGGAGGAGTTGACCTGCATGACTATCACTGCAGTATGTTGATGCCTTTAATTAGATGTAAGAAATGGACATGGGTTATTTTTCTAAGATTGATTCAAGCATCTATAGCCAATGCTACAGTGCTGAAAAATATGGTACGCAACGAAACTAAAAAATTAGGGACTAAAGATATTGCTATAGAAATAGCCCGTAATTATCTAAAGAAAAACTCTACTAAAAATCCAAGACCACATAAAACTGCACTGTCAGAAAAGAAAAAAAATTATACAAATTTTTCGAAGTGTTCTGTTAGAACTCAAAAAATTTGTACTTCTTGTAATATTCACATTTGTGCTGCTTGCTTTGACAGTTATCACACAAAATTTGCATGAATTCTTAAGTATTCATGCAAATTTTGCTAAAAAATAAAAACAAAAATTATAAAAATTATAAAAAAAATGAAAAAAATTTTTAAAATGTCAAAAAAAATAAAAATTATAATAAAAATAAAAAAAAATATAAAAAATGTAAAAAATTATAAAAAAAGATTTTTGTAAATGTCTACCTAAAAATGAATATAAAACAGTTGATATTTGCCATCTCCGTCCGCCATCTTGGATTTGCCATTTTGATTTCAAGAATATCCAAAAAATAACTTCAGAATCATAATCAGCGATCCAAAAAAAACCCTTGCACAAAACTTTGTATAAATCAGTTGATATTGAAAATTTTTGTCCACCATCTTGTATCCGCCATTTTGAATTCCAAAATTTTCAAAAGGTTACTTCAGATTCGTAAACAGTGACCCAAAAAACTCCCCCATAAAAAATTTGACCAGAAATACTTGATTTTTCAAAAATTTCATTCGCCATCTTGGATCCGCCATTTTGAATTCCAAAATTTTCAAAATGTAAATTCAAATTCATAAAGAGCGACCCGAAAAACCCCGCTATAAAAAATTCGACCTGAAATACATGGTTTTTCAAAAATTTCATCCGCCATCTTGGATCCGCCATGTTGAAAATATGACATTTAACCTCAAATTCATAATTTACAACAAATAATAATTTTTTTTACGAGTTTTCGTATTTATTCACGACAAAGTAATTTTTATTATTTAAAAATATGAAAAGATATAATTTAACTAAAAAATTCCGTTTTTAGACGCCATTTTGTAACATGCCATCTTGAATTTTATTTGGAAACTATGTCAACATTATAGTAAAAGGTCCATGGACGCAAGAAATGCACGATTTTACCCTTTTTCTTATGTTTTTCGGTCTTAAAATCTTGGTTTTCTGAAAATTTATTGAAAAAAAAACACAATTTTTGGCAAAAAACGCGAACATAACCTATAAAAAAGCAATTTCTTCGAAAAACTAATAGTGGATTCGGAAAGTTCGTCGATTTTTACATCGAAATTCATTGTTTAGAATTTTTTCTGCGTTCAATTTTCAAGCTTTTTCATCGCTTGAAAAAACTCGGAAAAATGTGTCCATTCAGGACTTAACGGGTTAAAAGAATAATACCTCGGACATAGAATTATTTCAGAATCCTTTCAGTGAAATATTTCTGAAAGATTGTAGTCCTTTCATGAATCCTTTCAGAATCCTTTCAAAATCCTTTCATGCTGTATGGGTAGGTCGAAAATACAAGAACATTTTTTTATGCGTATTTATGCAAAAAATATGTTAGAATTCATCCGGACTACGTGATAGTGATTAAGGTGTAAAAAAAAAATTAATGAAAAACCACGTTTTTGAAAGGTGGGGGAAATGAGAGGGAGGCAGAGGGGATTCGATGATTTAAAAATTCATTATTAGATATATGTTGACTATTCATGCAACCTAATTCCAAAACCCCGAAGGGTGTCATTTCCCCTATCTTAGGCTGGAATTCATAGACCTAACTCAAGTAAAGCTTGCATCATCTACCTTTTTTTCATCATGAGAGAGATAAAGACATAATTAGGTTTGAGTAGCAATCAGAACTTGAGTTGGGTGTATGAATTCCAGCCTTATTGTACCATACTTTTTGGTAATTTTAAACATGATTTCTCATCTATCGTTCATTACAATGAATAAATGCAAAAATTTTAAATTTATTAATTAACTCCAATTAATTAATAAATTAGTCTGCTAAAATATCAGAACAATGTAAGATAGGAAAGGAACAATTAAAGAATCCAGTAATTAAGATAGTTGGCATAGAAAACATATATAACATGGATGACAAATTACTTGAAAGTGATATAAATACAAGAAATTTTTCTAACCTAGGAACAAAAGGTAAATTATTGAACTCACAATATGATGAAAATAATAGTAAAACAACAACCATTATGGAAACAACTGCTGAAATACATAAATATATAAAGGAAAAGAAAGATAGAGTTTTTGTGGGTTTTCAAAACTGCAGGGTATTTGATGTTATAAATGTGAGACCATGTTCCAACTGCACTAGATTTGGACGCAATGGAAAAAAGTGTCATAATGCACCGGTTTGTTTAAAATATGCTGGAAACCATATGACAAAAAACTGTTGTTTAGAAAATAAAATCATATGCTGTGCAAACTGAAAGCACAGTAATTAATAAGAATGGCAGCAAGCATAGCACGGGTGACGTGGCAACTGATAGTGACTTGTGTGAGATATTAAAGCCTTAAATAAAGTCGCATATCAACTCAACTGATTACAACGCCAAGCCTTTTATACCTAGATACTTCGGTAAAGTTGATAGCTTTACAAAAAAACAACATAGGATAAACAATTTAAAAAACTGAAGAAATACAAACATAGGAGGTAGCACTGAGTCTATTTTGTCATCAAGGACCCGCAATGGAAGCAATACATCTGATGCACAAAAATAACGTGATTGAAGATATACAAACTGAAGATTTTCCGAAGGAGGTCTCTTACGGTGATCTTGGGTCTCTCAATGAGGACTTAAGTTTGAATGATAGTATTATATTATGTTAATATAAGAAGTTAAAAAGCCAATTTTGAAAAACTACAGGTTCCGGTTGAGAGTCTCAAGGTCAAGCCATGTGTGATTATGTGTGCTAAGACATGGTATTTGGAGCATTATCAGTATTATGGCTAATATAATGTATATTATAATTATAGTAATCTGAATAGGTCGGATGGAGTTGTCGTGTACGTACACAGGGATATAAATCAAGTTACTGAAATAATTGAAATTGATAAATTAAAAATATTAAATTCCTCAGTTAAACTTAGAAATAATTGTTCTTTAGAGATATTATCTTTATAGAGATCACATGATTTGAATAGTACTGAGTTTATACTAAATTTTAAAAAATACTTAGAACTGAAAAAGAATGTTAAAAATCACTTGATAATTGGTGATTATAATATAAACATATTAGAGAATAACATCTGAAACTTAGACTTTTTAAACAATTTATTAGAAAAAGGTTTTTACCCTGGTTTTACGGGCACGACCAGGCCATGTGATTTAATTACTGAAAGTGGAACATGTATTGACAACATTTTTATCAAAATTGAGTCTATCAGAACTAAAACTTTTAAGTTAAATATACCTATAACAGACCATTTTCCACTTTTTGTAAAAGTTAAAAAGAAACTTAAAAATATAGAAAGAAGTAAGACTGAGACTAAATATAACTGCGATTATAAAAAATTAATTAATTTGGTTGGTGGTGTAGATTGATCTCAATATAAATCAATAAATGATCCTACCCTGTTTAAAATAATGACGTTATAAAAAGACGTCATTATTTTCAACAGGGTAATGAAGCCATAAATTTAATGATGGGAGAAATTTTAAACTGTATCGATATGTGTAAAAATAGAAAAGTTATAGGGTCAATCAGCCGGTAAATGTACACCTCCAATAACTGGACAAAATTGAAGATAAGTCTTGAACATTCAGTTTTCTTATATGTAACTAATCTTCTGCATGTAGAGTAATTACATTGCAAAATTATAGTGCAATAAAAAATTTTTAATCATTAATACTTTTAATTTGACAAAACTTCGAAAAGTGTCCATTTACATCGATTAAGCGTCCATTTACCGGCTGACTGACCCTACATTATAAAAATTTACCGAGAAAAGAGTAGATTACCCATTCTGTAATGAAATCATGTCAAAAAAAGGAGAAACTATTGAAAGAGCTTAAAAAAATCGTTTTAATGAATTAAAAGCAAAACATAAGAACCATGTTACAGTATTAGATACGATAATAAAAGATGCCAAAGTATGATAAAAATATTATAGAACAAAATTTCAATAATACTAGGAAATTATGGTCAATAATAAATTCTAAGCTGGGCAAAAAAAAGAAAAAAATTCAATAAATGAATTAAGAAATAGTAATAACAAAATTATTACAGATCAGAAAGAGCTGATGTTATGAATTCTCATTACTATACAGTAGGCGTGAATATGAGGAAAAAGATCAAAATACCAATAAATAAGTCAATTAAAATACCGCCAATGCATTCAAAATCTATTTTTATTAAACCAACTAATAGTAGTGAAGTAAAAAAAAGTATAGAACAATTGAAAGATAAAAACGGAGGTATGGATAAAATAAGTGCTAAAATACTTAAACTAATATCTCCTTATATTGATGATACTTTGGCAACCATTTTTGACAGTTGTTTTGAAAAGTCAGTGTGTAGTACCAATATATAAGGCTGGGCAAAGACAAGATATGAATTGTTAAAAAGCGTGTAAAAATACACTAAAAAGTAATTAATTTACTTCCTTGAAATTACTTTTATATAGTTCATTGCGATAATTAAAAGAAAATTTTTGCTGTAAAATTTTCTCTTAATTATTCCAATGAACTGTATAAAAGTAATTTCAAGGAAGTAAATTAATTTATTTAATACTTTTTTGTGTATTTTTACACGCTTTTTTTTTCATTTCTGATTCTTGAAAAGCGTGTTTTTAAAATGTTTTTTTTTTATTTTTATTTTCTACTTTTTGGTTAAAATTGAATTTTCTATAAGTAATTTGTTTTTAAAAATTACAGATATTTTTTTAGTATACTGTAAACATAATAATAGTTTTTAATAGTTTTTCAAAAATCTTCTTTACAAAAAATTATTAAAGATAGTATTGAAATGATTATTAGATTTTGTACACTAAATATATCCACGTTATTAAATCGAACTAGAATTAATTATTTTAGAGAACACGTGATCGCATGCTGAGTTTCCCGCCATTTTCACGATAATGACGCCAATGGAAATTTTACCAAGATTTATTGTTTTATGCATTGTTGGACCACAAAATCGATAAAATACGGTCTTAAATTTTGCATGTGCAATGCAAAATGCTATAATTTATGTCTAATTACGGTATATGACAAGTTAAAGAATTTCAAAAATTTTCGAAGATTATCAGAGATTAATGTTAAAAGGATATCTATATATAAAATCTTCAATTTTTCAAACATTCCCGCATATAATTAAGTATATCAATATATGAATCGGTACAAATATATAAATTTGATTGTATTATCCAACAGTGTGTGTCTGTGTCTGTGTCTGCATCTGCGTGTGCGTGTGTGTGTGTTTGTATGTGTGTGCGCGCGTGTGTGTGCATTTTGTACAAGTATCAACTGAACAAGAACCTATTAACACGTCTTGACCCAGAGAAAGCCTCCCCACTTGTACTTCCTCGGAGATGAGTTTGAACACCCGTCATCGCCGACCTGGACAACAGATTATTGTATTGTTATCGGAGACCAAGGTCTATGCCAAATTTCAGAAATTTCCATCGACAAAAAGTGTCTCAAATCGAGCGTGCAAGATTTGATTACAGACAGACAGACAGACAGACATACAGACAGAGAGACAGACAAACAGACAGACAGACAAACAGACAGACAGACAGACAGACGTGAAAGCAAGCTTAAGAAAAGCGTGTAATAATTTATTAAGTAAAAAACAATATGGTTTTATTAGGAATGTTGGAACTAAGGATGCTTTAAATTTTATTACAAAAAAGATATATGATAACCTTGATAAAAGTTCTCCTATTGCGATAACTTTCCTTGACCTTGCAAAGGCTTTTGATACGGTCAATCATGAAATTCTGTTAGATACAATGTATGCGTATGGTTTCAGAGGAAGGGCACTCGACTTAATAAGAAACTACTCGAATAACAGAATACAAAAAGTAAGATTAGGGCATATTGAAAATGAATTTCAATATATAGATATCGGAGTTCCATAAGGAACAATTTTGGGACCTTTACTTTTTTTAATCTATGTTAACGATCTTTTAACCAGTATGCAGAGTCATACCATAGTGTCGTATGCTGATGATACAGCATTGATATCTACTGGTAATATCTGGAGTAAAGTCGAAATCAATATGAATAGATATCTTGAGCGGGTGTCAGATTGGTTAGCTCTAAACAAATTGACTCCTAATGCTGATCAAACTGTGTATATTACTTTTGGGAACTATTGCGATAGTGTGCCCAGGAATTTTGTTTTAAGTATAAATAATAAAGACTTATAGAGGGTAAATAGTTGCAAATACCTGGGTATAATTTTTTATTACAACTTGAAATGGAATGAACATATTAATTATATAATAAAGAAAACAAGATACTTAATATTTATTTTTTATAAGATATCTAAGTTTCTAGTAACAAAAACTCTTAGTATGATATATTACGCTTTCTTTCATAGCATTATAAGCTATGGTATAATTGCATGGGGAGAAGCCTATAAAAATAATTTAGGATCGCTTCAAAGGATACAGAATAGATTGTAAAAACTAGTTTTCAAAAATAATTTTGTGCAAAAAAAAACCCATGACTTTGCAGCAACTGTTCTCGTTAGAAAGTGTTAAATACTATTATACTGATCTAAAGAGTATTTACGTTAATCCTGTAAGTAAAACAAGACATGCCAAAGGTACACAGGACTGTGAGTGACAAAAGTAGCTATATAAAAGCAATAAGAATTTTTAATCAATTACCGAATGATCTAAAAATAATTGATATATCTAAAAAATCTTCGATTGGGAAAATAAAAAAAATGGATTTATGAAAATATTTTATTATAATTAGATGGGAAATCTATATATTTATATATAAATAATTGCCAAGGAAAGAGAATACATAAAAATTTTTGTTTTTTCTACTACTACTATATATATATATATATATATATATATATATATATAAAATTTTACGTTTGTTTACTTATGTATGTCATTGGAGATGCAAACGGCCTTTGCTAAGTTTTTTGCTATTATTTTTACTTTTTTTGTAAAATATATGAGTATGAGTGTTTGGATGTGTGTGTGGTATGGCTGGATGATTTTGGTGTGATGTACTATATAAAAATCTAACTGGCATTTTATATTATATATTTTTTTTTTGTGATTCGGACCTGCGAACAGGAAATATTATTTTCCTCTGCAGGGTTTGCGGCTTTTTTTAATTGTAAATAATTGTAAATAACCGTAAAGAAGTTTAAATAAGTGTGAAAATCTGTAAACAATTATAAACAACGATAGATAAGTGTATGTAACTGTTAATGATTGCAAATAACTAAAAATAACAGTAAATGTTTGTCGATAATTTTAAGCAACTGTAAATAATATTTATTTATATCTTAATTGTACACACTTGTTAACAACTATTTCATAGTTATTTATGATAATTCACTGTTACTTATTATTATCCACGGTTATTTACAAGAATAGTTTCCATATGGTAAATTGTTTAATTCTTTTTACGCCTATGCGAAATAATAATTATTTTCAACATTTATCCCCTAGTGGAAATATAAAATGAGGATTACCCCTAGTGGAAATCGAATCTGTAAATAACTGGGAATAACTGTTATAAACTGTTTAGTTTGAGACAGGAATAAGAGTTATTCCCAGTTATTCCCAGTTACCCCCAGTTTATTTAAGAAATAATTTAAAAAATCAGAGGTACGAATAACAGTTATTCCCAGTTATTTTCCGTTTAGTTTAGAAATAATTTTAGAAATTAGAGGCACTATAAAACTTATTCCTAGTTAATTTTAGCTATTCCATTTATTTTCAGTTATTCTTAATTTTTTTTTTTTTATTCTGCCCTAGTGGCCCCGGTTTTTCCGGCTTAAGAGTCCGCTGTATCTCTGTCCTTTTCTAATTAAAAAATTGACTTTTTTTCCCAAAATTAGCAACAAGAGGCAAAAATAAAGAGATGGTTTCGATGTGTTTAATAAAATGTAATATTTTCTTTGATTAGTATGAATTAATTTTATTGCTTCGTTTTTAAGAAAAGTTGGAATAACTTAAAAAATTAGAAATTAGTGTCAAATAATGGGATTTTCAAGTTATTCCAACTTTTCTTGAAAATAAAGCGGTGGAATTAAATTATTCTTATCAGAGAAAATATTGCTTTCTATTACACGAATCGAAACCATCTCTTTATTTCTGCCTGAAGCTATTAGTTTTTATAAAAAATAAATTTTAAATAGATTCGGTAAAACAGGTAACTGTGTCGGTATACAGCTGACTCTTAAGAGCCATTACGCCGGCACCCATACCACCTTTGTGTGTGGGTGTTCCTACAAGTCCCTGTGTTTTTACCATATTCTATTAAATTTTTGTAACTTGTATTCACACTACCAAACACTACCTAAATTTAATTCTACCCGATCCCCGAGAAAATCTTGGACTGCCGCGTTCCTAGAACAGTCGGTAAGTAGACTTCTACGGTAGATTCCTCCATTTGCCCAGGCCTAAGCCTGTGACGTAGGGAAAACTCCCCCAGGAGAAAACCTACGCCAGGAATAATTACCCATCGCGCTCAGAAGTTCTTTTTCCGATGAAAAAACGTCTGAAAAAATTTCAGGTGTTTTCACCGGGAATCGAACCTCCGACCACTCGGCGCGAATGTGTAGAGACCGTATAAGGCGTATACCTTAGCCGGTTACGCCACAGACGCTCTTTTATTCTTAATTTAGTTGAAAAATAATTTTTTTTTATGGTTATTTTTTTTATTTTTCTTTCCTCAGTTTAACTGGGAATAACTGGGAATAACTGTTATTCGTACCTCTGTTTTTTCAAATTATTTTTAAGCTTAACTGTAAATAATTGGGAATAACTGAGAATAACTGGGAATAACTGTTATTCCTGTCTCAAACTGAACAGTTTGTAACAGTTATTCGCAGTTATTCCCAGTTATTCCCAGTTATTTCCAGTTATTTCCAGTTATTCACAGATTCGATTTCCATTAGGGACTGTTTGAAATAGTTTAAAATTATTCAAAACTGTTTAAAAATGTTTAAAATTGTTTAGAACTGTTCAAAATAGTTTATAAGTGTGAAATTTGAGACAAAACAGTACAGAATAATTTGAAACTAAAGTGAACATTTTCTCGTATTTGTTATATAAATTTTAATATAGAGAAGAAAATTTTTACAAACGCAAAATTATGAAGCACTGTTTGAAATCATTTTGAATTTTTTAAAATTGTTTAAAAGTGTTTATAACTGTTTAAAAGTGTTTAAAACTGTTTAAAGTGTTTAAAATTGTTTAAAAGTGTTTAAAAGTGTTTAAAAGTGTTTAAAACTGTTCAAAATTGTTCAAGTTAATAAAAAATAGTTTATATATTGATTTAAAATTGTTTTGAAATATTTTGAATATTTAAAATAATTTATAACCTTCAAACATAAAAAATTCAAAACTATTAAACACTGTTTGAAATCATTTCGAACTTTTCAAAACTTTTTAAACATTTTATATTTCCGCTAGGGTCTTCTTAAAAAAATAGCTTGCTTGTTTTCTCAAACTATTTGACTTGTACAAATTTGCTAAGTTCAAGAAGTCATTGAAAATAGTGGAGAATAAATTTTATTCAAAGTTTTTTGTAATAAGAGTATTGCGCATGCACGGGTATATTAATATGGGACACAGTACACTGAGAAAAATGTTTAGATAAAATTTACTACAAACATAGGTTAAATCACTATATAATATAGTAACGTTATGATATACTTGTGGTATGAGGAATATTACTTTATTTAGATAAATAATTCTGATATATGTAATATTTTTTACTACAAAACACATGAAAAATTATTATTGATATTTTTATACAATTGCTACATAATATAGTAAAAATTGTGAAAATAATTTTTACTATATAAGTTCGTAAATTTTGTTGAATAGCTGATTAATTCTATCTATAAAGATACCAAAATTTACTTCCTCGATAGCAAATAATAATGTAAAATCGAATAGCAAATTAAGTCCTTGGAACACATATAGTAAAAAGTCTTCTGTAACATATGAAGACGATTCAAATTATCTCGCGTATCAAGTTAGCATGGCGCAGTCGGTAATATTCACGCTTGACGTACTCGAGGTTGGCGGTTCGATCCCAACCAAGGTAAAATTTTTTTTTTTAATTAATTTTCTTTAAAATAAAATTTAAATAATTGAATAAAAATAAAACAAATAATTTGATAGTTACAAAAAATTATTTCATGTAATAATTGAATTAAAAAAGCAGTTTCACGATCAAAACCAAACGACTAAAATTTTTTTCTATATATTATCTGCTCAATCAAAATGTACTATATAAAATAGTAATTCTTCTTACAAAGCGAGTATGTCACAACGTTACTATATTTAATACTAATTTAAAATGTTTGTAGTAAATTTTATACAGACATTTATATGAGTGTATAATTTGAATATAGTTTGGATACATGCAAATTGTCTCCATATAAGAAAACACACATGTGAGCTTTAAACTTAAATCAATATTGAAAAAAGTAAAGTTACAGCTCAAAATTAGATTTTTCATGATATGAAGAGACATGAGAATTTCTTTAAAGAGAACGGCTGCTTTGCATGCTCTGAAATTTTGAAGATACTATTGTGTACATACCCTGTTGAAAATGATAACGTTATTTAATGACGTCATTCAATAACGTCATTTAATAACGTCATTTCATCAAATGACGTTGCAAATTGAGACATTTCGCGATGTCATTTATGCAAATAACGTCATTATTCAAGTGAGCTTTGATGGCTTATTAAATTAAGAAAAAGACGTTATTTTATATTTCAAAATGACGTTGTTGTTTCCAAACGACGTCATTTATTTTGATGATATGATTTTTAGAGATGACGTTACTCGTTATGAAAAACACGGGGGTTATAGTAGGAAATTCCGTAACTTTTTCAAATGACATGATTTTCTGAAATAACGTTATTCGTTACCGAGAACAGATCTGTAGAATGACGTCATTTTTATAATACTAATAACGTCATTTTATTACGTTATTTCCCCTGTTGAAAATAATGACGTCTTTCTAGGACGTCATTTTCTCCAAATTTAGGAAAAATAACGTCATTTTTCATGAATTATGACATTGAAAAATGACTACATCATAATCATTTCCCATTTAAAGGAAAAAACAAAAACGAGGTAAATCTCGTAGTTTCAACTTTTCAAAAAACGAAGAGCATTTGCGATTAAACTGAAAACGTTCTGGCCTTATATATCTGCGTCTTTGAAATTTGTATAAGAGATCGCAAAACTTCAAAATCGCCACCTGGTGATTTAAAATTAAATTGACGCAATCGACTATCAATTCGACTGTAAGTCACTAGGTGGCGTTTTTTTAAATTTTCTGATCCTTGATGCAAATTTTGAAGATGCAGATATATAAGGCCAGAATGATCTCAGCTTAGTCGCAAATGCTCTTCGTTTTTCGAAAAGTTGAAACTACGAGGTTTACCTCGTTTTTGTTTTTTCCTTTAAGAGCAGGCCGGATTCGCTGTCCTTGTCTAATTGGCATTTTTGTTATTTACTCAAGTATTAATCGGTGTATCTGCAAATTGAAGGTTAAGCGCAATAGATATTATTATTACAAATATTTATGCACAAGAAAAAAAAAATCTATCGCTTTGTTTTTGAGAAAAGTAAGGAACGCGAAAATATTATAAACATAATCTTTTACTTCGGCGTTCCTTACTTTTCTCAAAAACAAATCGGTAGATTTTTTTTTTGTGCATAGATATTCATAATAATAATATCTATTGCGATCAACCTTTATTTTGAAGATACACCGATTAATACTTGAGTAAATAACAAACAACTCAATTGTTACTCGATCGGTATCAGGTTCTACTCCGGCCTGCCGTTAAATGGGAAATGATTATCATGTTAAGTCATTTTTCAATGAAATGATTCATGAAAAATGACGTTGATTTTCTGAAATAACGTTATTTCATAAAATCATGTCATTGAAAAAAAATAACGTCATTTTCCCACTATAAATATCACGTCTTTTTGATAACAAATAACGTCATTTATAAAAAAAACACGTCTTCATAATAAAATTACATTATTTAAAAACGTCATTTTCCACTATAACCTCCGTGTTTTTGATAACGAGTAACGTCATCTCTAAAAATCATGTCATCAAAATAAATGACGTCGTTTGGAAACAACAACGTCATTTTGAAATATAAAATAACGTATTTTCCTTAATTTGATAAGCCATCAAAGCTCACTCGAACAATGACGTTATTTGCATAAATAACGTCGCGAAATGTCTCAATTTGCAACGTCATTTCATGAAATGACGTCATTAAATGACGTTATTAAATAACGTCATCATTTTCAACAGATATAAATGGTACTTCCATGATTTTTAATAAACTCGGATATACATGTCAAAACCTCACAAATATGTATTTTAAGAGGCGGCAGTATAGTTCTGTCTTTGTTCAATCTGAATTTTCGTTATTATTAATAAATGAAATATTTTTATATAGTAAAGGCAGAGCCCACCCAAAAGATTGAAGGACAAGCAAACGATTTTATTCTATAAGAAAATATAAAATTTTCATTAGTTTTCAAGTGAAATCTGAAACGGAAAAACATTTAGACTTAATTTATCAAGTTCAACTGTTTTTCTGTTTCAAACTTCACTCGAAAACTAATGAAAATTTAATATTTTTTCATATGATGGAATCGTTTGCTCGTCCTTAATTAAATCTATTGGGTTCTTCCTTTACTTTTGTATAAAAATATTTAATTTATGAATAATAACAAAAATTTAGATTAGAAAAGGACAGAGCTATACAGTTGCCTCTTAATGTTGTAAATGACTCACACTAATCGCGAAGGTGCTTTAGTATATTTAAACCACAATTTTTTTTAAATATACTCTTTTTTAAGAAAAAACTCTTGTAGTTTTTTCCTAAAATGCAGGCCAACTAAGCAATTTAAACCTGAAAATTGTCAAAAACTAAAATGATCAAGGAAAAGGCCAACTTCGATGTTTTATAACCAAGCTTGGTTTCAGAAAAACTCTACGCTCATAGTTTATGACTGTAAGCGTATGGATTTCGCGACGCCAACGCTGTTTCGCTATTATATCAATTTCACAATAAGTCGTTGCAGCGCTGTAAGCGCGAAATCTCTACTTTTACAGTCATGAACTGCGAGCGTAAAGTTTTTCTAAAACCAACCCTGTTTATAACTCCAAAAAAAGTTCAGGAATGATCTAGAAAAATTTAAAAAAATGTAGAACATAGTAAAAGAACGTGTAAAAAAGTTTTAGAGGAAAAATAATTTTTGTCCTTTCATTAGACATAAAATCACCTATATATATAACTCTTCTAGTATTAAAAATTTTGTTGCATGGAGATCAGCCGTTCTTACTGCCGCTTTGGTCCGTAGAAGTACTTGTAACATAATTACAAATGTGTATGGCATCAAAAATGTTGCACATAATCTGAAAGCTGATGGAAAAATGTAATTAATTAAAATCTAAACTTGATGCATTATTCATTTAAGGAAACTTGCAGAGCAAATAATTGGCTTTACTGGCAACATTTCAACCAACACCTAAAGGAGATTCAGATAAAATAAATTCCTTGTGTGTGCAAATATTATGTTGTATGCTAAAAACCAAATACAGCATAGTCACATGGATCAAAAAGTAAGGAACTTTCTTTTTGTAACTTATTTAACGCAGAAGCTAAATAATAGTGATATTAGGCAGTTTGCTATGTAAGCTCGAAGCAGGTGGCGTTCTGAGCTCTAGCGCTGTCATGGCGATCACACTACGACAATTTTGCGATGTTAATATGTATGAGTGTATTCATGAGTCTATCCGTGTATATTCAATAACGTCACACCTGAAAGTAGTGGGGGAAGCCCCTTCTCTAATAGCCGCGCGTCGCTCGTCGTTGCACGCACACAGCTATACTCGTATATGCTCATCCATGCACACATACGTGGAGTGTGCCACTATGACAGCGCTAGAGATCAGAACGCCACCTACTCTGAGCTTGCATAGCAAACTGCCTAATATAATGAGGGATACCTCTTGTGATATACATTTGGGTATTGTTATTGAGCACTTAGCTTCTGCAACTAATTTATTAAAACTTGAAATGTTACAAAAACCCATATGGAAATAATTTCTGTGAGTAACTGTAAATAATAGTAAATAATTGTAAATAACTGTTAAAAAATGTTTAAATTGAGACATAAATAATAGTTATTTACAGTTATTTACTGTTATTTTCTATTAATTACTATTATTTACAGTTATTTACAGTTATTTAAAATTATTTACAATTATTTACAGTTATTTTATAGTTATTTACAATTATTTATAATTATTTATAGTTATTTACATTTTGAAAAAATTTTGTAATTAGTGAATAATTTAATGTTATTAATAATTATTAACATTTTAAAAAATTTTCGCATATATATAAAAAAATAGAATAAATTTGTGAAAATTTTCGAAAATGTTAATAACTGTAAAAAACTGTAAAAAAATATAAATAATCGTAAATAAATCTGAATACTTGTAAAAAAAAGTAAATAAATATAAATAACTGTAAATAAACGAAAATAATAGTAAATAATTGTAAATAACTGTTATTTATGTCTCAATTTCAACATTTTTTAACACTTATTTACAGTTATTTAAAGTTATTTACATTTATTTACAGTTATTAACACTTATTTACAATTATTTCCAGAAATTGTTTCCATATGGGAACAACCTACATTGTAAAAAAATAAGTTTATCTGATCTGAAGAAGATGATTAAGAGCATGACGAAGCTGTCCGCCTTCTAATAATATTTCCAATCTTAACTTATGAATAAACGATGCGTTTAATTAAGTTTTTTTGCTATAAAGAAAAAATTTGTAAGATTAAACTCTAGTGCGGACAACTCAAGAAAACCACCAAAATATTATACATACAAAGTTATAATAAAAAATTTCAATATATCGTATTTTAAGGTTAGGTTTGTCGAGTTTGATATCTAATTTCCAATCCAAGCTTATAAAAAAATAACAAGTCCAAATGATTTTTTATTTTAACAAAAATTATTGTACTAATATAACTTTAGTGCGGACAAGTCATTATATTTGTTTAATTTAAGAATTTAAAAAGATATCGATAAAATAAAAAAAGCAAAACTCGATTGCTGCAGCTCCGACATGCCGTTAATTGATCTTCTTAGTAAAAATATACATGATTTAAGAGGAGGCCGTATAGCTCTGTCCTTGTCTAATTTAAATATTCGTGATTATCAATAAATAAAATATTGTTATACAAAAGTAAGGGCATAGCCCAATAGATTTCAGGACGAGCAAACGATCCTATTCTATGAAAAAATTAGTTTTCGAGTAAAGTCTGAAACGGAACTTAAGAGGCGGTCGGAACCAAATCGGTGACTTGCGGTATATATCAAGTCAGCATTTTTCGCTTTACGATAATATTTTGTATATTTTTATGGCTTAAACTATTTCAAATTATTCTTTATATACATGACTAGAGGAAATGACTATATTTTTACCATATGAATAAGTAAATTAATTATTATAAGCATTTATTACAAATATCAAACTGACTTGACGTATACCGCATGCAAAAAACTGTCGTGTCGATTGTTAGGTGACATTTTTCGCTTCATAACAATATTTTGTATATTTTTGTGGCTTTAACTATTTTAAATTATTCTTTACATACATGACTAGAGGAAATGACTATATTTTTACCATATTAATAAATGAATAAATTATTATAAGCATTTATTACAAGCACCGAACTAAGTCACCGATTTGGTTCCGACCGCCTCTTAAATTGAACTAGATAATTTGAATTCAACTGTTTTCCCGTTTCAGAATGCACTCGAAAACTAATGAGAATTTTATTTTTTCATAGAACAGAATCGTTTGCTCGTCCTTATATCTATTGGGCCCTATTACTTTATTTTAGTCAAACATTATATGTTGTTTTATTTTTTGATATAAAGAAAACATAAAGTTAAATATTCATTCACATTTATTCTATATATGTTTGGATATTTTTTAATCAATTATTTTTTAGTAGAAGTTTATGTATAAAAATAATAATAATAAAAATAGAAATAAGGAAAATAACTCATGAATCATGACATAAAAGCAATTAAACAATCTCATTTATTTTTAGTGGGACAACATGCACTCTTTAATTACTCAAATAATAAAGTTGTATTATTCAATTAGTGCTTTGCAGGGCATACATAAAATATAACTATTATATACAAACTTCTAAAGTTAAATCTCTCACCATAAAATATTAATATTTCTAGAATAAATATCTTTTCGATAAAAAGTATTTGAAAAAAGTTTTGTTTAAAACTATGATATTATGGTATGATTGAGAAAATAGAAACAATATGATTTTTTATTTTTATTCGTATAATAAAAACAGAAACAATTTATTTCTTTGAAAAATAATGATAACAAAACAATTATTCAAAATCTAGCATATGATTTGATACCTTGACCCATCAAGGAAGTTTAAAACAACTGAAACAGTTTTTAACAAAACTTAGTGCAGTTTGTTTTGTCAATCAAAGAAATAAAGTAATGTTTTTATAAATTCCATTTATAACTTTATAAATTTAGAATATTAATAATTTTTAAATATTATATATTGTAGTTTATGAATAATTAGTAATAGTTATAAAGTTTATAAATAGTTAGAAGTTTTAAAAAAAATAGTTTGAATATGAAATTTTTTTTTATTTTGTTTTTTTCCATCTGTGAAAAATAATTTCTATCATTTATATGCGAATATTTATAACAATAAAAAAATCTATATTAGTTTAAATTACTGTATTACTTAGATAATTTATAGAATTATTTTATTTACTATTATATAGATAAATGATGAATTTTTTCAACAATAAATTTACTGTACAATCTAAAAACATAAATATATTTGGTAAGATAATTGTATTTGGTATATAATTCAAATAATTGTTTTGATTTCAAAGATATTATTTGAATTGCTTGTTTATTATAACTATTTGTTCTTTTTTGATTACCATTCTTTGATAAATGAATTAATAAATTCAATATTCACTTTATACACAAATTGACAAACAATATTTCCTAAACAAATGAATGATAGAAAATGTTGAACTACAACTGTGTCATTCATACATGATTGAAAAAAGAAATTCAAATTCCTCATACGATTTTTGTTTATAACTTATGTACAAAATGTAGGTACTTCTTGAGCTTGGCATACTCAAGTTTAATCTTACAAATATTCCGATAAATCAAAATAATATTAAATATTTTTCTAAGAGAGGGGGGCTACATCATGCTCTTGTGTTTTCATGAATAGTCTAGGGGCCCACTACAAATCCCGTGGCCATTTTCATGTCCCCTCAAACACCAAAGCTTTTCTTATGTATTTTGACCCCCTGAATCCGAATTTCGAGGGTGTTTTGCTTAAAAATGGGGAGAAAAATAATTATAAACAATTTATTGTTAAATTTTTGAAAACAAGTACTTTAAACCTAATAAAAACTATTCCTGACATTATTAATGCATATTTTACGTTTAAATAACTTAATTCTATTAAAATAAAGTAATAAATTCAATAATAATCAAAATTTTGTTATTTTTTTGTGCAACCGAAAAAGACCTGTTTTATCTAGCTACATCACGCGTGACCGATGCGCGGTCGATAAAACAGGTCATTTTCGGTTGCACAAAAAAATAACGAAATTTTGATTATTATTGAATTTATTACTTTATTTTAATAGAATTAAGTTATTTAAACGTAAAATATGCATTAATAATGTCAGGAATAGTTTTTATTAGGTTTAAAGTACTTGTTTTCAAAAATTTAACAATAAATTGTTTATAATTATTTTTCTCCCCATTTTTAAGCAAAACACCGTCGAAATTCGGATTCAGGGGGTCAAAATACATAAGAAAAGCTTTGGTGTTTGAGGGGACATGAAAATGGCCACGGGATTTGTAGTGGGCCCCTAGACTAGAATATTATTTGTAATTTTGTATTCTGCTCTTTGAATTACGTTAAAAATAAATAACAATTTTTTATTAAAATGCATGTTTTTTTTACAATTATTTTCAAGTTCATAGAATTAAATAATGATTTTCAATCACTGATGTATCTTCCTAAGACATTATCTATACATAATTGATTAATCATTTTAAGGTATTATTAGTTATAAAATTAAATTAAATATAATTCAAATGATTGTAATTCATAATCAATTCTAAAATAATTAAAAGTCTAGATTAGTTAATTATCTAAAGACTTGATCAAAAAGTTTCACAGTCAAATTCCAAATAATAGATGAATCAAGTATAGGTTCTATGAGAAATCCCAATCCTCAAACATAAGCAACAGATACAATTATTCACCATATTTTATAGTGAATTTGCAGTAAATTATATGCTGAACTCAAAATGATTTAAAATTTTTCTTATAATTTGTGCTTCATTCATCTAGTCTTATCAATTGTAAAATATTTTCATGAAAATAGTGATTACATTCAATGGAGAGATCAATAATTGTAAGACAATTCATGCACATATGAGAATATTCTATTCATTTTCAATATAAGTTGAAGGACCGAGAGCATAATTAACATAAATTTTTAAGATGATATTTCATAACAGAAAACAGAAGATTTTAAGATCCAAAAAAGGTTAAATGAGATATTTCCAATATTTTTTTTATAAAACGCTAAAGTTAAAAATATAATATTGAAAAAAAATAAATGCGAAAATGAAAGGAAAATAATAAAAGGGAAACATTGCATGCATTGACCAAATTTAATATTATGTCTTACTTCATATATTTCGTTGATCGATTTCACTGAAGAAATAGAACTCAATGTACTTTCTACAAGTGATGGAGATTCATTTTGTACCTGTAAAATGAATTAGTTATGAACGTGCAATAAATATTTGGTAAAAACTTTATCGTCAAAAAATTAATATGAAGGAGTTAATCTTACAGGATTAATTTCAAATGATTCCTGTTCAGAGATATTGTCTTGATGCGAAATAGAAGTCCTAGATTCTATTGATGAATTAGATAAGTTCATATGACATGATGAGGATCCTGCTGGATTTTGATAATTATTATCATTAAAATTTGCTGCATTGTCATCTTCAGCACTTGATACATCACTGATGTTGAAATTCTGTAAAATTTTTAAAATTAATTAAAAAACAAAAATATTATTACATAAGTACAATTTGTAAAATTTTGTATAAAACATTATACAACTTGAAACTGAAGATAAATAAAGTTCAATAAAAGCATTTATCAAAAAATTATTTCTCACACATGCTTTAAAATACACTACAATTGATTTTAGAGATCAAGATCGGATTAAAAACTTGATATTTAATTACCTTGCAATTTTCATCATCACTAGTTTCATTGTCAGTAACGAATCCAGAAACTTTTCTCCTATAGAATTTAGTGGATCTTCGCACTTTAACGTTCTCATCTCGCTCATATAGTTTATATTTATTCATTGTTTATGAACGATGATGATTTTTGCCAGAAATTTTTTAAATTACGATGAATTTTCAGATGTAGCTGTTTTATAAAAAACCTAATGTGAAGATATAAAAAATATTAAAAACCAAATTTTATGCTAATAAAATATATATATATATATATATATATATATATATATATATATATATATATATATATATATATATATATGTGTGTGTGTGTGTGTGTGTGTGTGTGTGTGTGTGTGTGTGTGCATCTGCATATATACATACACACACATCCATATAAAAATAATTTAGAGGTTAATATGGCGTTAGCATATGTAGTTGCGGTGCTTTAGTAGATGCGTATAAATGTAAATGCGCAAGCGTGAAGTCACTCTCAAGTAAAGAGACGAACGGACGAGATCATCACGATCAGTGGTGTACCGTCTCTTGTACTGTACACAGCGTGCTGGCAGTTGGCTGGCGAATTGTATTTAAATAAATACTAATAATTCAAACTTATTCTGTTGTAGTTTATTTGGCTTCCTGGGGCACGTATTATTTGGGTTATATCTTCTGGAGTCAGATACATTTTAGCCAGAGCATCCTAGCCTGGCCCTATTGGTAATCATATACCTTAAACCCTACACTGATAATTAAACAGTGAGGTATACTTGTATTGGAAGTCTACGGTGGTAATATCCTCTAGGCTCAATCCAACAATCCTATAGTAGTCCACACTACAAACCCTACAGTGGTGACAACGACAGGAGCCTTTTACAACAGCAAGAAAGATCGACGCCATAGCCATCGTCAACCACGCTACATAAAAACCACTTCCGGCCGCCATTCCACGCATCACGCAAGTTCACCGAAAACAACGAGGTATTTAAGTATTAAGAAAATAGACAAATAAATTTTTCTTTTGTTTTTTGCTTTTGCGTCAAAGTATAAAAAAAATAAAGTAAAGTAAAGATTGTTTTATATATAGTTGAAAAAAAAAAAAAAAATTTAAAGAAATAGAAAATAACAATAAAAGAATATTACCAAAAAATTTTTATATTAGTATTTAAAAAAAAAAAAGAAAAAACAAAAATTTAATACGAAAATCAAAGAATGAGAAAAAAAGAAATGTGCGTAAGCTTAAATAAATGAAAAAAAATATTGAGAAAGAAAGCGCAAAGAAGCGAAAAATTAAAATAAGCTTTGCTATATATGAGTAAAAAAAATACAGGATACATGCAGAGAAATCGCAAACAAAATGCGAAAAGTGTAATATAGGGAATATAGTGCGTGCGCGTTATAATACTGGAATGAAGTTATTTTATTTAAATAAAAAAAATTGGTAAAAAGTGAAATTTAAACAATTGGCCGGAAGTGAGGAAGTGCGTCAGTTAGTGCGAAATTTTATGAATCGCCATATTTGCGACGCGTTATAAAAAGTCCGCCATTTTGAAACTCAACTGGCCTATGGACCGTTAGAAGCGTCGACAAATTTTATAAGTACGTAACTTCCTCAACGTAAATATACATTCTAAATAAATAAAATAAATAAAAAAAAGTAAAAGTTAAAACATGAATAAAATTGATGCGGTACATCATACATAAAAAAATAAATAAAATTCAAGTTGTATAATAAAGTCGCTGGTACGGATATGACGTCAGCTCAAAAACCTCAACGCGCGTGTTTGACGGAAGTCACAGAATTTAGATATTGAGGCTGGTTTTGCGTTAATAACTAAACAAAATCATTTAAATTAATATTTAACGATTTTTTGTGCGTATTAATAAATGAAAGATAGTCATAAATTTTATGAATTTGGAATTTAAGTGAATAATTTTTATACGGGAATTTTATTTTATTTTGATAACATACATTTAAGAATTTTAAAATTAGAGCGAGCAATTGCTATGTGAAGGTTTGGATCGCGGTGCGTCACGATTGAAAGTTTTGTAAGGAAGAGTGAAAAATTGCTTAGAGCAAGTGTGAAATTACGTGCATGTCGATCCCAGCTTTCACATGCATGCTATATTTTGATGTTTCGTGCGCGAAGCGGGGCGAATATGCGGCGTTAAAAATTTTTCTCCTTCTTAATAAGATAATGTTTAGAGTAGTATTTAAAAGTTTTTTGTTTTTAGCTTTTAAACATTAAAACGCCTTCGCCGCGATTCGGGCATGACTCAGACAATTTTTGAATAAACTCTCGTAACCAGTCTCAAGCATAGGAGAACCTCCGCACACATTGTATATGTATAGAGATTTTAGTGTTTTATTAGATGTGATGAGCATCACGACTTTTTAACGGGCGGAGTTCCTCCTATGATAAATACGCGTATACCCCCGACCTAGAGAGTCAATAGGGTAGATAGGTAATGCTACGCTTTCTATTTTAAAAAAAAAGTTTAGGCGGATGGTACGTGGAGCGATCCGATGAAAATTTTAGTTGGCAAGTATCCGGACTAACCTGCTCGCCTCACGGTAATTTCAATTAGCCATCAGCTATAAGCTGTACCTGATAGGATCGCATTCAGTGGGACACCACGCTGGTAGAGCGATCCTAAGCGGGAGATGGTGAACGGAGTGCCGTTCAGCGAAAGCGGTAAATAATCGAAAAGTTATTAAATAAATTCAAAGTTTGGAGTATAGTAATCGGGTCGTTCGCGGATTGTCTTGGTCCTACGTGTATGTGAATGTGTTGTGCCGTGCATGTTAACAAATAAGGTGTGTGAGTTGCTTAGCTGAAAGCGATTGTGAGGGTACCTGTGTGTACTCCTAGGGAAAATTATATTGTTGTTGTGTGTGTTCGGAAGAAAATTAATACCCCAAATATTTCAAAAGCGATTGGGAAGTTAGAATAATCAGATAGGGTAGGAATAGATAACATCTTAGGTAGAAAATTGAACGTAATAATAAAAATTCAAAATGCCAGAAACAGGAAAGAAAGACGAGGATATAGCGCTTGTAAAGAAAAGAATGGAACAACAAGTAAAAGAATATAAAGCGCAAGCGTTAAGTGCTCAGCAGGAAGCTAGAGACTTAAAAATTCGTTTAGAAGAAGCCAGACTCGTCGCAGTTCAAAATAAAAGTCTGAATGACACTGTCAGAGTGACCGGAGATGCAGATGAAGGAGCTGCACTCCCAACACAATCTATAGTTGGATTATATACCAAAGAGGTAAAATTCCAGAACTTTTGGACCAAAGAACCAGAAGCTTGGTTCAGAATTTTCGAGAACCAGTTGCAATTCAAAAGAATTGTTACTGATGATAGCAAATACTATAACTTGGTACAAAACCTTGGTCCTGAGGTCATCCAGAACGTGTCAGAAGCTACCAGATACCTGTCTGAAACAAATAAGTATGATGAATTAAAAAAAATTCTCCTAGATCGTTTTGCGCTCACTAAGGAAGATAAGCTGAGGCTGTTATTTGATAGAAAAGAACCTAATAAGAAAAAGCCATCAGAATTCTTTAACGAATTGTTGCACCTCGCGGACAATCAAGTCCCTCGACTTACAGTGTTAAAATTATGGCAAGATAGACTGCCAACGTACATCAAAGTACAATTAGATAAGGATCTAACTGAAGTCAACGAGAGGTGTAACATCGAAAAGGCTGATCATATAGCAAAGTTGTATGCTAATGAGCAGCAAAATGAACATAAAAAAATATCAGATCACAGTAGTGAAATTCTGAATAAATTAACTAGTGAATTGGCGCAAGTAGCATCGAGATTAGATGCGTACACCACGCACAACAGTAGTAATCGAAGCCGTAGTAAATCGGGCAATAGAAACAACAAAGATGTACGTAATCGCTCTACAAGCCCTAATAAAGATAAATTTAAGAGAAATAACTCGTTTAATAATGGAGGACCTAGGAGAGCACCATGGTGCAAATTTCACCAGAAATATAAAAGCAACTCATATAAGTGTCAACAACCATGTAGTTGGAGAAGCTTTGGTGTGGACACCAACAATAGGAAAGGCGACTCCCGTGTAAATGAATCTAAGGAAAGATCGCCAAACACATATGTAACACCTAGAAGAAACCAACGCATGGATAGTAACGGGTCGGAAAACTAAGGAACCCTGAATGGACCGAGGCGCATATTCAGGGAACACCTACAAAACGCCTCTTTATATATGATAATAACAGTAGAAAGTATTTCTTGGTAGATTCGGGAGCAGAGGTCTCAGTGATACCTAAACCAAGGTTAAGCAAAGAAGAGCCTCAAGCATTGAAGCTATATGCTTCGAATAACACTCCCATTAATACTTATGGATTAGCAAGGCGCGAGCTGAATATTGGTCTACGACGACCTATAACATGGAATTTTTTAGTAGCAGACGTACCATACGCGATTATGGGCGCAGACATTTTAGAAAAATACCATCTTTTACCAGATCTCAAGAAGAGAAAATTAATAGATGGTGAAACAGCTCTCTCAACGCCATTAAAACCAAGAAAATATAAAGAAATTCAATTATATTTTATTGACCCGTCACACAAATACTCATACCTATTATCTCAGTATCCAAGCGTTGTGGGTGTTACACAAAACCAGACATGTGTAAATAAGGGTGCAGAACATTATATTAGAACTAATGGACCACCATTGGCTCAGAAAGCTAGAAGACTATCTCCAGAGAAACTAGATGCAGCCAAGAAGGAATTTAAAGCGCTATGCGAAGCTGGAATCTGTAAACCTTCAGAAAGTCCTTGGGCTAGTCCCATACATATGGTAAAGAAGAAAAACGGCGAATGGCGTATCTGCGGCGACTATAGACAGTTAAATAATGTCACAGTTCCCGACAGGTACCCAGTACCAAACATTCAGGATTTCGCCACCGGACTAAACGGTATGAAGGTATTTACATCATTAGATCTGCAAAAGGCATATCACCAGATCCCAGTGGAGAAAGATAGCATTCAGAAAACAGCGGTAATTACTCCGTTTGGGTTGTTTGAATACAACTACATGACATTCGGTCTTCGAAATGCTGCACAATCTTTCCAACGTTACGTAAATGGAGCTCTAGGAGATCTCAAGAATGTATTTTGTTATATTGATGACATATTAATAGCTTCTGCCAATAAAGATGAACATGAAGCACATTTAAAACAAGTGCTTGATAGACTGAAGAAATTTAATCTACATTTAAATATAGATAAATGCGTATTTGGCGTTAGAGAACTTACCTTCCTCGGTTATTTAATTAATGAAAAAGGATTTAAACCAACATCCGAGAAGGTCAAGGTCATCAAAGAATATCCGAAACCGAAGAACGTAGATGAAATGCGAAGGTTTCTCGGAATGATTAACTTCTACCGAAAGAGTTTACCCAAGGCGGCGCAAAACCACAGGTTATTAAATAGCTACATCAAAGATGCAAAAAAGAAGGATAAACGTCCAATTGAATGGACAACTGAAGCAGAAAAAGCCTTTGAAAAGGCAAAGAAGGAATTAGCTGATGCTTCATACTTGGCGTTCCCTGATGAAGCAGCGGAAATTCGCATCAGCACTGACGCTTCAGATTATGCTATGGGCGCAGCCTTGGAACAACTGAAAGAAGGAGAATGGCAACCGTTAGCTTTTTTCTCTAGAAAGTTCTCGCCAGCGCAATTGAACTATCATACAAACGAACGGGAACTGACAGCAATTTACGAGGCTATTAGATACTTTCATTACTATCTGGATGCCAGAAAATTCAAGGTGTTTACGGATCACAAACCACTGGTTTATGCTTTAACGCAGAGTGCTGACAAAGCGAGCTCTAGACGCATTAGGCAACTTGCGTACATTTCAGAATTCGATTGTGAAATCTGTCATGTGGCAGGTGTAGAGAATCCTGTTGCAGATGCTCTGTCACGCATAGACAGTATTTGCTCGCCAACTATATTCGATTGGAATGATCCCGAGCTCATGTATCATCCTGACTTTGCTCAGGTGTTAATGAAAATGGATGCATTCAATGTACCTACTGCTATGGACCTTGAAGGATTGGCACAAGCACAGAATGATGACGGTCAGCTGACAGAAATAACAACTGATCCACATCATCCGTTGCGGTTGCAGAAATTAAAATTCTCGCAAAACCAAACTGATGCAGCTCTGTATTGTGATTTACAAGTTCAAACGATTAGACCATACATTCCAAGTAAGATGAGAAAAGAAGTATTTAATTTATTCCATCATTCAGCACATCCTAGTGCAAAAATCACAGAGAGCTTGATCAGAAGGAAGTTTGTATGGCCAAACATGAGAAGAGACATCACCAAATGGTGTAAGTCGTGTATTGCTTGTCAGCAATCAAAAATTACCCGTCATAACAAAACGATTCCAGAGCAATTTAAAGCTACTAAAGGTAGATTTTCGCATGTTCATATAGACATCGTAGGCCCATTGCCAGAGAGTAACAAATGTAAATATATATTAACGATGATAGATCGTTATACTCGATGGCCAGAGGCAGTTCCATTAAGCGAGACTACAGCACCAACAATAGCGAAAGCTTTCTTTAACAACTGGATCTCTCGTTTTGGCGCACCGTTATATATAACATCAGATCAAGGCGTACAGTTCGAGTCGCAGATATTCGATGCCCTGATGGATCTAATTGGATGCAAAAGAATCCGTACGGCGCCATACCATCTTCAATCTAATGGCATGATTGAGAGATGGCATAGAACTCTAAAAAACGCCATTAAATGTCAAGCACAGACCGCCGACTGGGCCAATAAATTACCCAGTATATTGCTTGGGCTGCGCACTAGCATTAAGAGCGACGTTGACGCATGCCCAGCAGATTTGGTTTATGGTACATATTTAAGGATACCAGGTGAATTTTGTGCATATGGCGAAACAGAACCGAATAAAAGATTCTTTTTAGAAGAATTTAGAGAATATATGAGAGACCTACAACCTATTCCAGTTGCACACCACAATAACATCAAACCGTTTGTTTTTAAAGACCTGGAAACGTGCACACACGTCTTTTACAGGCGGAAGGCACTTAAAACAGGATTAGATAGGCCATACACCGGACCTCATAAAATTGTAGAAAGAAAGCAAAATGGCAAAGACATCTTAATTGACGTCAACGGGCAACAGAAGCTCGTAAATATAGAGTTAATTAAACCAGCGCATTACGTAGCAGACGAAATCGACACTAATGTCGATAATAATGACAATTGCCATACTGCAAGTAGTGCTCTAGGTAGTAATACAGCTGAGAACCAAATCCAGACTGTAGTAGATGTGCATCATCACGAGGAAGCAAGCGAAATCCCGGATGATATAGCACAAAGTACAAACACTCAATTAACGACCAGTAACCAAAAAAGAATCAGGTTTAATGAAGAGGTCGAAATGCAATATTATCAGCGACCTTCACCTGAACAAATCATTTATAAAGAAGTAACACCTGTTCCGATTAACAGAGTGGTTACGGCTCGTGGTGGAAACAAATGGTATATCGGCGAGGAAATTCACCGCCAAGACCTTCACCGGGTATATAAGGCAATATTAAGCCATCCAGAACCGGAAGAAGATCGCGTCGCGATAATTAAGGTCAAACCAGAAACGGATAGCACCATATCCAATGAAATTGAATTTATGCTACGCCATGCAACCACAGAGCATAGGGACCAATATAAGAGTAACAAAGAAGTGCTCTATATTGGATTGCCTACATTAATAGGTACTGGATCGTATCAATTTAAAAGAAATAAATATAAATTTGCCATTTATGAACAACTAGGTGAAGACCTGAGTAAGATTCTAATAAGAAACAGGAATATTAGCGTTGCAGACACATGTCAGTTAGCATGGCAGACGTTATGCAACATAGAATATTTACATGATGCTGGATTCGTTCACACAGACATAAGACCCAGCAAAGTTATTATGAATAAAAGAAACACCAACGAGGTGTATTTAACAGGATTAGGTCTGTTGTCTCCTATTAATGGGAAACAGATCGAACCTATTGATAAAAACAAAGAAAGGCAAATCTACTCAAGTCGCGATAGACACGTACACAAATCTTCACCTAGAGGCGATATAGAGAGCCTGCTGTACGTCATTATAACCTGTTTGGGTGGCGTACTGCCATGGCAAAAGTTTAACCTCGAGATTGCAGTATTGGCAAGCAAACTAGATGCTTTCAATAATTATAAGCAATTCTTGACAAACTGCTTTGAAAGCAGGGAGGTACCCGAGTTCATTGAGTACTTTATGGAATGTATAAGAATGATAAAAGTCAACGATACACCACAGTACCATGAACTTCGGAACATATTTTATAAGACAGGTGCGGAACTAAACCGTATACCCGTTATGGACTATGACTTCGCTTGGACCTGTGAAGAGACTCGTATTGAAGGGTCGACTCAGGCTTGAGGCAGATTAGTCCTCCACCCTCTTTGAGCAGGAGACGACCAGGAAGTGCGATCTCTGACAGGAGGAGTGATATAACATGTACATACATATAGTTATAAAGAACAACTAAAAATAAAAAAGACTAGTCAAATAAATAAAGATCTAAACTGTACAGTATTAAAATAAATTTAGATTAGTGATCACAAGTAGGTTAAGATAACTTGATCAAGAATAATAAGACTGAGTAGTAATAGGAAAAACAGCTGTGATATAGTTAGATTTAGGGATCCCAATTAGATAGGTTAACAAATATTAGCAATAAAATTTGTATAATAACGACGTAGCTAGAAAGCCTAAGCTGAAAGAGAGATTTAATAGAAAAATAAAATAAAAATTGTTAATGCGTGAGAATTTTATGTTTGTTAAAATAATTGAGGAGTTATAAAAAGGAAAATAATGACAAACTTTAAAAATAAAAACCAGTGTATTAAATTTTAAAACAATTTCCTTTGCTCATGTGTAACAAAATTTTGGTTTTTCAAAAAGCGAACTTTCGCATATACAAATACTAAACAATTTTGTAGTGTAATAAAATGTAAAAAGGTTTAAAAGAATGAATATTTAACGAAAGGAATATGATTACACTGCGCTAGCGAATAAAATTGTATTGCGTTATTGAAACGTAAAAGCGAATAAAAGTGTATTGTATTTTAAAAATGAATTGTATTGCGAATAAAAGTGTATTGTATTTTAAAAATGAATTGTATTGCGAATTAAAATTGTATTGTATATTAAAAATTTTTGTATCAAATGTATGTAAACAAGCCAACAAAAAGTTTAAAAAGCAACACGCTGTGAAAATGTAAAATGTTAAAAAAGAAATTTATAATAATGTAAAAACAGGTAATAATTTGAAAAGAAAAATGTAAAAACATGCAATAATGTAAAATAATGTAATTTAAAAATGTAAAAACATGTAATATATAAGGTCAATGTTGACCAGTTAATTTTGTTTGAACATGTAAAAAAATAAAAATTCCCTAGTCAACATTTGAAGGGGAGCTATATGGCGTTAGCATATGTAGTTGCGGCGCTTTAGTAGATGCGTATAAATGTAAATGCGCAAGCGTGAAGTCACTCTCAAGTAGAGAGACGAACGGACGAGATCATCACGATCAGTGGTGTACCGTCTCTTGTACTGTACACAGCGTGCTGGCAGTTGGCTGGCGAATTGTATTTAAATAAATACTCATAATTCAAACTTATTCTGTTGTAGTTTATTTGGCTTCCTGGGGCACGTATTATTTGGGTTATATCTTCTGGAGTCAGATACATTTTAGCCAGAGCATCCTAGCCTGGCCCTATTGGTAATCATATACCTTAAACCCTACACTGATAATTAAACAGTGAGGTATACTTGTATTGGAAGTCTACGGTGGTAATATCCTCTAGGCTCAATCCAACAATCCTATGGTAGTCCACACTACAAACCCTACATTAACCTCTACATTCGACTTAGTTCTAATCAAACCAGTTATTGATAATTTTACAAAAAATACAAAAAGTTTTAATATTAAACAATGAAACTATTAAAAATGATAATTATTTCTATACTCACGATAAATCAATTTATTAATTGATGCTCAGCATAAAAAAGGTACCCGCAAATTTCTTTTGAAATTTTCCTACAGTTAACGGTTATCTTAATATCCGAATATATCCTAATTTCGCGTTTTAATGAATAAACTTATTTGAAATTAAAAATAATAAGTTTAGAAAAATTTTATTAAATAATTTGCGGAGTAATTACGTTGAATGCAATTAAATTCGAATTACGCAGATATTATTTAAAACAAATGTTTGAATTTTGATATTGAGAAGTTTCTCGAATAGTTCGTAATTCGCACTGCCTTTATGTATACTTATATTTAGGGAAGGGGTCGTTGAAGGGAAGATTGAGCCAATCAGAACGCATGCTGAAACATTTTATTTGTTGCTAATGGGCTTCTTGTCACATTTATCTTTTAACTGAAAAAGAAGAAAGAAAGAAAGTTCGCGAGTTTGCGCCATTTTTCACGCATCTGTCGTTGTATTCAGTACCTGTTTTTTCGTTGTTAGTTTTTCGAATTTCGTAAAATTTATTTATTTTGGGAAAATGAGTGAAAAAAATAAACAGGCTGAATTATATGCAGCTGTAAAATTTTTTTCCGACTCTAAAATAAACTTTTGTCCTGTAAATCATATTAAAAATTTCAAGCAAAAAGACGTGTACGATAAACCATTTTATATTAGACGAATCAACCCTGTAACAAAGGCAAAAGAATACGAGCCTGGTCAGATTTTGGCGATTGCAAGTAAGTAAAATATCTGTTGGAAATATTTTTGAGGAAAATATAATTCTAAAATCACCTTCAATGGTGTTCGTCTAATTGATATAATTTTATTTAAAAAGTAGTCTGAAAGATTTGTTACGTTTGGCATAATATTTTATAGATTAATTATTTATATTTTTATTAATTAAATTTAAAATATATACTGGTAAAAAAAGTTTAATAAGAATGTACAATTGATAATGGAAGACTAGAAAAAGTAAATATAAGTTTTAAAAGAAATTGCAAATATTTTTGCTATACACAATAATTAAAATTATTGTACAATATTTGATTAAGTAAATTTATAACAAAAATTTAATAGTTTAACCTTTAGAGGGCCGGAATACGCCTCTAGGCGTAAAGGGTCTGACTCACCAACATCGCAACTTAGTTTGGCTCTAACTCAGGGACCTTAGACCACATTCCTATAGAAAAATTCGATTCTCAAATATTTCAAAACTCCGGCCCTCTAAAGGTTAAATGATGAATTCAACAGAAATTTACAATGGGAAATGTTTAAAACTAATTCTATCATATTTATATCATAAAAATCAATACAACTTTTTATATATTTTATGCTTAGTACGTTTATTCTTTGATATTCAATCAAATGTTTTTAACAAAACTTGTTGAAAGTGACTACTTGTCTTTGGTCAACGAAGATAGATCCTAATAGAAGCGCAGAACCCCAAGGCGCTTTGAAGCTAGAAATATGTAGTTGGTACCCCGACCAGACGCGGCGTTAACGTCGCTTTCAGTAAGTAAATGATAATGACCGGTCGGTAAATGAACGGCAGTTATCATTGCTATTTATTCAGATTATATTTGATAACTATAATAAAGTTATTATAAAAAAATAAAATTAAGAGATTGAAATAATGAAAAACAATTAAAGTGAAACTTAAACTGTTATTCTTAAACCCCAAAAGACGAACAATTTATGTACTACATTCTTGTGTCTGAAATTTATAATCAGCTGTGGCGTAGTGGCTAAGTCGTTCGCTCGACAATCTTTTTGATGTCGATTCAATTCCCGATCAGGATCTTTTTTTTTTTCTTTTTTTTTCTTTTGCAATTTGTATTAATAAAAGCAAGTGTATGAAAAATTAAAATTTTTTTAAAATTAAATTTTTTTAATATTTAATTTTGATAAAAATTACATTCTTTTTATTAATAATTTTGATAAAATTAAATTTTTTTAATATTTAATTTTGATAAAACTTGAATTGTTTTAATATTTAATTTTATTAATAAACTATGATTTTTATTTTTTTTAATGCATACAATTTAAAAAATGAATAAAATAAATCTGGAAGCGAGTAAAATCAAATATGTTTTTTTGTTTTGAAAATAAGAAAAATATTCTTTTGAAAAAAAATTATGAAAAATTTGTATTTTACTCACTTCCAGATTTATTTTATTCATTTTTTAAATTGTATGCATTAAAAAAAACAATAAAAATCACAGTCTATTAATAAAATTAAATATTAAAACAATTTAAGTTTTATCAAAATTAAATATTAAAAAAATTTAATTTTATCAAAATTATTAATAAAAACGCTGCCAAGTGCTTTGGCGGAATGCTTTCTCATAGAGGTCTTTGAGTGTCATTAATTTTTTTATATTTATTTAAATGTGATTTTAATATTAAAAACTTGTCTAACATTAATATTTACTCATATTGTACTTTATAAATTTGAACATATATGCTAGCTGTTTGCTTTTTCAATATTTATAATTTATTTTAAATCATCAAGTAATACAAAAAAATTTGTTCTATAGAAAAAATGATATAATGTAGTAATAAAAAGAATGATGACAACAAAATTTCTAATCATTATAAAATGCAATCATATTTATATATAAATACAGTTCATGTTTATGGCTCTATAAAAAAAACTACTCTATGAATACCAATTTTCAATAGCTTCCTGTCTAGTTATACAAAAACATAGATGGTATACAAAATTTGAAGCAAATCCATCGAGTAATTTTCGAGATCTAACTGGTTAAATAAATAACATTTTCTTTTCAAAATTTCTTTTTTAAAATTTTAAAAATGCTCTAAAATTAAAACTACGCTATGAAAATCAATTTTTGAAAATTTCCCTTCTTTTGGCAGTCGCAAATAATTTTCCTGTAACTTTTAGAACAAATCTATCGAGTACTTTACGTAGAATAAAAAAAAATAAGAAAAGAAGAATCGAAATTTTTTTTTAAATCTTTAAAATTCTTTAAAATTGTAACCACACTAAGAAAATTAGTTTCCAAAAGCTTATTTTTTCCAGACAATAGCGAATTAATTGTATGAAAATTTTAGAGAAAATTTATAGTATGGTTAACGCAAAAAAGAAAATAAATGAAAAATAAAAATTTTTTTGAAAATTTTCAAAGTGCTCTAAAATTAAAACTGCGCTGAGAAAATTAGTTTTCCAAAGCTTGTTTTCTTCAGATAGTAACGAATTAATTGCATACAAATTTTAGAGCAAATTAATTGAATGGTTTTCGTAAAATAGAAAAAAATTAAAAATAAAAATTTTGTAAAAAATTTTAAAAATGCTCTAAAATTAAAACCACGCTATGAAAATCAATTTTTGAAAATTTCCCTTCTTTTGGCAGTCGCAAATAATTTTCCTGTAACTTTTAGAACAAATCTATCGAGTACTTTACGTAGAATAAAAAAAAATAAGAAAAGAAGAATCGAAATTTTTTTTTAAATCTTTAAAATTCTTTAAAATTGTAACGACGCTAAGAAAATTAGTTTCCAAAAGCTTATTTTTTTCAGACAATAGCGAATTAATTGTATGAAAATTTTAGAGAAAATTTATAGTATGGTTAACGCAAAAAAGAAAATAAATGAAAAATAAAAATTTTTTTGAAAATTTTCAAAGTGCTCTAAAATTAAAACTGCGCTGAGAAAATTAGTTTTTCAAAGCTTGTTTTCTTCAGATAGTAGCGAATTAATTGCATACAAATTTTGGAGCAAATTA